>CM036536.1:4916436-7316436 GCA_020745685.1 Tautogolabrus adspersus | reverse complement strand
ATGATGGCTCTGTTCCATTTAAGTAGAATGCAGCCAGAATAAATATCATAAGCAACACCTCAGATTTCCAAATTGCACGCTTTTACTTCTTGTTCCAATTATATTTGATATTGTTTTGTGGAGAAAGAAGTACAAGTGGTTTCATATGACAGGAGGGAGTTTTAACATCCTTTAGACTTTCCTTCAATTTTTTACTGCTACTACGTGAAGAATTTAAAAAATCCTCGTTCTCTAAGTCTCCATTGCCTATTGTGTTTTAAGTGGAAGTTCTTGCAAAGTAGATGACCCAACTCTTCAGCAGCAGTCATATATTGCACATAGCTGTAGTATATTGCCACTTTAATTAAGACCAAGAAAAGACAAAGGGTGAGTCAGGGCGAGGCTGAGCCAAGACCAAGACCAGACCAGTACAAGTCCTTCATTGTCCGATACAAAATGTGTCAGAGGCAACCCGTAGGAAGTTGTCAAATTAATCTGGAGGATTAGTGGAAAACTGCCAACAGAAAAAGAAACTTGATTTCTATCTATAATTTCTGTCCTCTTTCTCTAAACCGACACTTGCAATTGAAAACAGTCAATTCTGAGGCCAGACCAGTCTTCAGTACTACAACATCATTGAGCAAGAGACCGAATCTAAGACTTACAGACAAGTCCAAATGAAGAAAACACTTAAAAAAAGGCCAAAATGGAGCACACTATCTTTAAATTGGCTACGGGTAAGCTATGTCAAACTGGTTTGCCAAGTGTTGCTCACGTAAGGAGTGCTAGCACCCTTCAGACTTTGGTCCTCACTGTAGGTTAAAGTCCACATGCCTGTGCTGAATATGGTTCCTTGTTAGTCCGGTCGATATACCTGTTTAACCCGACGAAGCCTACATGCAACTTTATCTTCACTTGATCAGAATACTGCCAGACTCACGCCTCCTATAGGGGATGCTATACGCCGTTCACTGTGTTTGTTTACATTCAGGCAGTAGAGCCAGAGGAGAAGAGCCATTAACTAAAGCTACAGCCAGTCTATGGATACAGCCCCGCCTAGAGGCGGGAGGGTGTGTTACAGTTTGAGCACAGAATTAGGGGAACGTCACTTAACCATTGAGACACCATGTGTTCTGAAATTACAAACATCATGGGGAATTACAAATCCAATACTGCCAAAAATACCAAATGAGTCCCCAATATGCAACGCTACCTTAAAGTAAAGGGCCTAAGCTTTTTGTCAGTGATCGTATATCTTTGTGAGCTGTTTTTTTAAGCACAGTAAAAATATAGAGTTTAGACTTATAACCACAAACAGGCTGGTGAAGTCACAACTTTTTGTAAAGGAGAAATTCATCATGTTGGATTCGGTTTCTGGTCTGTCATTTTATTTCATGATACTTACAAAAATAAAGCCATATGTCCGAGTTCTCGTTTAAAGAAGATGCTAAACATAAAGACAAAAAAAGGTGTCTATTTGAACTGATTTTAAAGAGCAGCGAACCCCAGAAGATACTGAGACGTCTCTCAGCCTCTTCCTGTCTGATAGCCAATGACAGCTGAGCTGAGACAGACCGAGCGGGACAGGAGACAGATGCTGTCGACTTAGAGAGATGCTGTTCTCAACTTCAAGTACATTCTTCTTCTTCACTTTTCAGACTCTGCTGTTCTGCCTTTTCTTTGCTGACTCTGTGTCGTGATAAAATGACACAAAAAAGATTGTGCATTTCAATCATGTTTTCTTATTCTGTCTCTTTCTTTAATGGAGGTTATTTTTGCTGCGATGAAATAGCAGTTATTAATAGACTCAAAAGGCTTAAATGATGACAATGTTAATAGCTGTGAGTCTGATTCGGATGAGAGGATCTTAAAAGGCTCTTAGAAGAGGCCTTAGGGTGGCTCTTTCTTTCTCCCTCTCGTTCACATTCAAACATCCCGAGTCGTCTAATGAAGAGGTCAGACCACACGCGATCAGGGCCTTTCTCTCATTAAGAGGAGACTGGGTTGCCCACGGCAACACGTGGACCAACCATTACAGGATGCTGACTGACCCGCCTCCTCCTCCTCCCTGCTGGGAGACTGTCACACATTTCAGTCCCTCTCCAGGAATTTCTAACACACTTTGTATTTTGCAAAAAATCCACTTTAAAAATGTCTCATTTGTCTGAAGTATAAAACTTTAAAGAGCGTGTAATTATTGTTTCAAAGTATAACAGGGCTTAAGAAAGGGATCACTCACTTTGCTAGAAATGCTGTTTTCAGTTCCCTTAAGAGTTACGTTACCCTAAAATGAATTATACCAACTACTATGTGAAAAGACCTAAGCTTTGCTTTTTGTAGAAGCAACTACGAAGGTCTGAGATCTACTCCTGTAGCGCTGTGTGACTGAAAAGAGGCATGGATGATTTCTCAGAAAGCAGCAGAATGATTTTGGCTTGAATGCAAAAGCCCTGTGTCTTTAAGCATTGTTTTGGCTATTGTAAAAATGTCTTGTTCATGAGACTTAAGCTGTTTTCACACTTGCACCCCTGAAGATTTCGAAGAAAAGTTGCCTGCCCTGCACATGTCCCTCATAGTATTACATTTTCACTGTCTGAAGGGGGGGGGGGGGGGGGGGGTCCTCAGGAAGCAGGGACACTGCATCTAAAGGACTCTGTGGTTGTCATTGTTGTTTGTTATGATAGTTTGTGTCTTTATATCACTGCTACGTGTTACTGGATGTATTCACAGAATAACCGTGAAAAAGAACAGACTGGCGAGCAGAAAAGAGTATGAAGCAGCTTCATTACTCAGCAACGATCTCAATGATGGCTCACTGGTTGCAGGATCAACCCGCTAACCCGAGGTGAATTTTCCTGACTTTTAGTTGCTGCAAAAAATCCTGGAAAATGTTCAGTAGTCTTGTGTATGTGTGAATACAGCAATAAAGAAGAGAGTGTCCTTCACAACCTTAGGGTCTTGTTGTTAATGTTTGTGTTCTTGGGTCAATTGAATGACTTTCTTTGAACCTACTTCATGTCTCTAAACAATATTAAACATCTGGAAGATCATACAAAAAAACTAGAGGTAAGTTTCTCCACCTACCCATTTGGGCATTATGTGAGGTTGCTTGAAATGCGTTTAGGAGGAAAGGAGGAAACAACGTCGGTAAGTGCAAACAGCTTTAAGTTTGATTGGACACATAGGTGCTGACAGGAAGTGCACAGACGCAAAGCAGAAAATCAACAGCTGTTCTTGAGACTTCTGATCATCAGAACCATCCTAATTATTGTCATGGTCATTATCAATTCCTCTATGAAGACGGATCAACAATTTATACAGCAGGAAAAGCAGCTATGATGTTTTTCTTGCACGTAAAGCTCTAGTACACGCTCACTTCTCCACTGCAAAGATCCGTTTGAGCTGCATGTTAAAACAAAAACAAAAAAGGAACTGGAAGAAATAAAAGTGTCTCCCTCTCCTTAAGATGCTGTACCCACAGAGCAGCTTCAGAGGGACACTGATATTGAACTTGAGCAGTTCATCTTTTGTCCATTACTTAAAAAAAGTAATTGTTGTTGAAGTTAATCGTTAAATTAAAAAAAAGTGGATCATAATTTAGAAATACTGCCCACCTCTATAATAATATGGCACTCATGGATCCAAATGAGGAATTTGGGGAGAAAAAAAAAAGGGTGATGGTTCAGGAGTCCTTGGATGGTTCCCACCAGAATGAAACCAAGCAAGCAGGAAACGTGAAGACAACATGGAAGAACACAAAACTGCACTAACACACTCACATACAAACACACAAACACACACACACACACACACAAACCTAGCAGATTCAGCAGAAACAATGGGTCACACTGTGTCACACATTGGACAAGTGTGAAAGACTCAGCTCTTTCCACACACACACACACACAGAACCTACAGTACTGTGTGAAACACCGTGGCACACTACTGCCGGGATGTTCAGCATTTGCATGGTTACCTTTGGTTCATGCAGAACTGTTAATTAGTCCAGTATTGACATAAATACACAATACAATGCTGTAATATTATGAGCTTGCAAACAGCAGCTCCCTGACTGTAATGACTGCATTAAAACATGATACAATGCAACACAGGGACAAGTTTCTAGTCATCAAATATGCAGATTATATTCGTAACACACTAGATCTCTGACTGACTACATTTTGAAATATCTTAGAAAACAGACAAGATTCCACCTTGAAAAATCTCAAATCAACTCACCTATGAGATATAACATATGATATCCTGAAATCCTATGTCATTAAAGATCTATTTCTGTTTTCACATATTAAGTAATCCTTGACGTGCATCTATGATAATGTACAGTAAAGGTTAAAAGGTCAGCAAAATCCCAAGAAGCTAAAAACTTAACTTGCATTTTGCATTTGGCAACAAACAAACAAACAGTGTTATATTGGCATCAGTGAACATGCCTTTCCTTCTCTTAAACATCCCTGTCCTAGACTCAAGGCCGCCAATAAGGGGGGAACAAAGGGGAAAGCTTTCTGGGGCCCAGTTGCATGGGAAGGGGCCATGGAGGTTAGCGAAAACATGGTCCACCCAATTTTACGCAACAATGACCACATTTTATTTATCTGCTAAAAACTCAGCGTTTCCATTTTAAAGCAACAAGAAACACATTTTATTTACTAGTTGAAACAAGTCAATCATATCCTGGGAGGGCCCATTCACTGGGCCTTATAGGGGCCCATTAGAAAAAGGAGGTAGTTATATGCACATCACGTAGGTGCAGGGCAGTGCAAAATCAGCAGACTTACAAAGAAGGTACGACGGCACACTTGTTTTAATTGATCACAACGTTTCGACCAGAGGTTTACTTCAGGTGATAATTTACCTCTGGTCGAAACGTTGTGATCAATCAAAACTTTTTGTGGTATTTGAGCAAGTGTGCTGGGCCTATCTTCTTCCTTATAGGGGCCCAGCCATTTCATAGACTTGCATATGATTCAGTACATAATGAGTGAAATACAACCATTATGAATACAGGTGCCTTTTGTCAATTGCCTTTATTTTCTATAAGAACCAGCAACCACCACAAAACTTCCTTTATTCCACACACCCATGCAAAGCTGAATTATCTTAAACTTGGTGCAAATACATCTACAATATCCCGCTGCCCCTCTCTCTCTTTCTCTGCCGTGACAGGTCGTCTGCTTTCATGTTCTTGTAATTGTCACAAAGGATGAGCAGAGACTTTTTGTTGAGACAGAGAAATGCTGCGAGCTCCACGACCTGTCTCTTCTCTGTATCATAAAGAAGACGCCTGCTGAGCAGCAGCTGCGGACCCTGAAGCCTGAGGGATCACATGACTCTGCTGTAATGGGCATTTTGCACAGTAGAGTACAATTTTGGCTTCAGCTCAAAACACTAGAAATATGTCTAAATAATAAGTAGGTCAAAGACAAGAAGAGACTGTCTCAAGCTTCTTCAGACTCTAAAGGCACAATGCTGCTCAGATCTCTGGCTTGTTAAATCTTTTTTTTTGTTCCGATCCGGTTCCGATACATATTCTGATATTTTTATTATCATAACTAATAATATTATTGTTGTTGTTGGTATTATGTGTGAGGCTACACAAAGCTGTAGTAAACCCAGCATTGTATTGTGCTGGCTCCACATACAAACAGGAAGCAGCAACAGCTGTAAGGTTTTTCAGATCTTTTAAACTGGAGAGTAAGAATTGTACTTTCTATCATATAGAAGGAGCTGTTCCATCTCGTCTGAACGTCGTCATGGAGACGATTTGTATATACTTCTTACTGTTCAGTCTGAACGTCTTCAAAGTGAGACTGTGCCAGTTGAGAATGTTTTAAGTGCCCAAGCATTTTTTCTTAATCAGTGACGTGGATCAGCGCCGTCAGTCCGATATCCGATACATCATTTGCATCAATATCGGACCCGATACCGATATTAGATCGGATTGGCCCCATCTCTAAATGCAAACTGGCTGACGTTAATATGAAAAACAATAATTGCATGTATAAATGATTTGAATGATCAATTTGTACTGTAAATTGTGAGAGAGGAGTTTAAACTAGACGATCACAGAGCGCCTTGGTATTCAATACTTGCAACAAATGCCGTATAAGAGCAATGTTGCCAGATGATTTCCTACTCTTGACCTTTTTATAGGTCATACCTCCTTCTGCCTCCCAGTTTTATTACTTGCTGACCCCGTAGTCAAGAAGAAAATGTACAAAAAAATTTCTAAAAAAAAGAGAAAAAGAAAAAGGAGATAACATATTCCCAGAGCCCAGGATGAGAAGGGTTGTTTGATCTTCCAATAAAACAAACCAAAAACCTGAAAATACCAAAGAACACTGCTGAATGAAACTAACCTCTACTTCTTTCCCATCCCAAATGTATTCAGCATATGGAGGTATAAAAGAGCAAAAGGCTGAAATCATTGTTTAAGAGAGGCTGATACCACCTGCTTTTCTGGTTTCACAAATGTACCTCAACCAATGAATGGATTATCACTTTAAGTGAGCAGTATTAATTCATTTTAATCTGGTAACTGCTGCAGCTCTAAATTGCAGCACTCATCCGCTACACAATAAAAGAAAATGCTTCTCCAAATGTTCCAGAGCCACAGGAGGCATCTTCACATGTCTCGTTTTGTGCGACCAACAGTCCAAAAACTTAATTAATTGAATATATAATGATTGAACGAGAAGAAAAGGAGACACAAAGTGAATCCTGAAACCTGTCATGATTTGTAATCAATTGGACTTTTATTTTCTAATCATTATCCTGCTTTCGGGGCTAATGAGTGACAGTTTTTAAAATAGTTATTCTGTAGCTTTTTTAATAACTTGTTCTCATTCTGTAGCAACTCTCACATCGTCTCCTAAACACGCACGAGTTGTTGTGTTTTTTCAAACAGACGCAAACAAACAAGAAGAAGTACTCCAAGCTGGACAAATGTGACTGATATCACTTAAAGGGAAACATGTAGCAGGGTTATACTTTAAAGTAAAAACATCCCTGTTAGCCTCAGATCAAGTTCAATAATTTATATCAAGAGTCATTTTCTTGTCCCGGGGAACAATAAAAGGATCCAGAATCTGTTGTTCCAGCCAAAGCATTGTGTCATCCCGGAGAGAACAATGTGCATGATGCAACCATGGCAACGCTGTCACCGAGACTGGAGAGAGGACACAACGGAAGCTCCCACAAGAAGCTGTACTCGCAGCGAAGGAGAGAAAAAAAACACACTTAAGAAGAAGGGCTGCTTGATTATGGCAAAAATCAGAATCACAATAAATTTGATTGATGTTGAGATTCCCATTATTAAACATGATTCCTCGTTGATTTTGAAGTATCTTCATTACGTGCATTTATTGAACTTAAACACTCTTAACAACTCTGGACCCTTACTACTTAGTGGTGATGTAATCTAATGGCCAAATATAACAACAAAGACTTTGAAAAAGTTACCACATGACAAAAGCTTTGGACAAAACGAGCGCAACACAGCATGCGGCACAGTCATTGTTAAATCTCGATTATCTTGTTTTCATGACCATTGGGAAGCCAAAATCATAATTGAAATTGAAACTCGATTCATTGCCAAATGAGCCAAACGAATGAGATAAATTTAGCCTGGGTTGGACCAGTTTCATGCAGCCTGTGTGAACCTACAGCACAGAACGTGCCGTGACCAAGAGGATAATGTCTCCCTCCAGCCTTTCCTCTTGGCTTCTCGAAAATCCCGCACAGCTTTCCCAACACGGATTTGGTGGTCTTAAGTAAATGCAGAAAAATTGTATTACATTAAAAGGGTGTAGTTTCTACTTAAATATGGGCCATGCCTCAAGTCAGACACCATCTAAAATCTAACCAAAAAGACAAACACCTCTAGGAAGGTGGCTTTAAAACATCTGCAGCCGAGGATGGCTTGAACTCAAATTAACATGGATTAATGACAGAAAAACTTCAAAAAATTCTCACTCATTCTCAATTATTTTTTGGGCGTTTGCCTTGGTTTGGACAGGACGACTGTAGCGTGACAGGAAGTGTGTGGAGAGAGAGAGAGAGTGGGGGGAAGACATGAACTTAACAATGACAGGATCGGAGTCAAACCTGCGACCAGTGTGATTGACACTGCAGCCTCTGTACATGAGGCGCCTGCTACCAACTGAGCTAAACTAGCACCCCAGATTATACTTCTTTTTTGTTCATACATTAGCTCACTGTGTGCCGAACATTTATTGTTTTATGATATTACCCAAAATGCATTGCTTTCATGATGGGCTACCACCTTTGAAGCTCTTAACTCTTCTTAAAAAAAACATTTTTGGTCATGTTTGGGAGGAAAGACTGAAAAAAAGGCATCTACTAAAGATTTAATGCATCACCTCTTGGGGCATCATCTGTGACATCATCACCACAAATGACACCAACACATCTCAATCAAAGACGCCATAATCATCCTCATCATCCTCAATATTATCACAATTCATCCTCATCATAAAACACACTCTGCAGATGTAATGCTATCTCTTCTCTGTCCCTCTTCCCTCACTGGGTCTCTCTTTCCCTTGGCCCATCACCATGACGATGGGAGCCCAGTGCCTTGGATACAGTCACTAGGCAACCAGCAGCATCAGCACCAGCAGCAGCAGGAGCAGCAGAGTCCTGTCAGAGCTTTAGTGGAGCAGCAGTGAGAGAGAGCCAAGCTTCCTCCTCAGGCTGCATGTGAGTTTGCTCTCTGAAGAGGAATGTTAATGCATTTATCGTGTTTGGATCTGAAGCCTCAAACATCCCACAACACAAGAGCTACTTTGTGTAATGAAGACTGACACAAAAGGACTCACACCAGAGGATATAGTTTGACTGATGTGGGTGCAGAATGAGGCCTAAAAAACTGCTGTGCAAAGAAAACATGATTACTACTTACTACTACTTATCATTAACCTTCTCTAATATAGACAAGGTTTCTTTTTGTATCTGCTTCTATCCCTCTTAAAGAACCAAAAGGAGGCACCAACTCTAACCAAAAATCCCCAAATTCTTCAAAGACTTCCAGGTTAGGTCCCATAAGAGAATGAACAGCACCAGACCCTTTCATTTAGTGAGCAGGAAACGGACAATGTTTGCCATTTATGGTTGATATTATTACTTTAAATGTTTAACAGGGACCAAAATACTTTTTACAACAGCTGTCTGAACAGCTGGCTGAAGAGATCATTTAACCTTAAACAACTGCTGGGCAGGAGCGGAGAAGAAATCTAGATCATCCTTAGAATTAAAATAATTTGTCAGAAATGAAAGTAGTACATTTCAAATCTAACTAAATCGGCACAGAAGCCTGTTGCACCAGCTTGGCTCTCTTAAGATTATTGTCCACACTGAACCAATGGTTAAAAGCCAACGATGTGTGGATGTCTGGGTATACTTATGACAACAAACTGTTTTTAAATATGTAATTTTCAGTTTTGTGACCAGAAAGTGGGCAAGAAAAATTGTTTCCACCTATTGTTTCGATCTATACAAAAGCAAAGAGGCTAACAGCGGAAACTTTGAGATTCAACAAATTACATTTAACAAGTTCATAGACTGGAACAAAGCATTATGATGAGAGGATAACTCTGCAGTGACAGAAATCATTAGTTTGCTAGCCTAATGGCAAAGCATAATGCTATGTTGATGTTAGCTTTATTGGTATACTGTGTAATATGACATTTCATTATAAGTTGCTAGTCGTCTTGTTTCAAGTTATTGCATCTCTCCAAACACTTTACCATGCTGGCAGCTATCTTAAAGTAGACTTTACACTTAGGACTACGTAAAGGTTTAGGTGGTAACTTCTTCTTACATTGAACATATTTCAGCTGATGCAGCTCTTCAAATGTTAGCAGCACTCAATCTCTACCTGAAGATAGAAACTACATTTAAACTAGGCACATTTTTCACTTTTCATAGCTGGTGCAACCCACACCAGAAGCATTCACTAGTTTGAAGCATGAAGACAAAGGGGAAGATTTGCCAAGAGGTAGAGGGGTTTATTCTGGAAAATAGCAGTCCTACAAAACAAGTTTTGCTCTACAGCTAAAGTTAAGTCGCGTTTAAAACAATTTGTATGAAAAATAACATTGGTTATTTAAAGAATTTTTTTATGAAATTAGAACAATTTAGTTGGCCTTGCACTAAAATCATAATTAAAAAACTATTTTCACTTTAAGGTTTAAGGACTCAATTTCAGAATGAAATTAAAAAAGAGGGAATTTAACCAGATGCCAGATGCATATTGCAGTAGAGTAAAGGGTGGCATACTTCCCTCTAAAAAAGTAGTGAATAAAAAAACAAAAAACAAAAAGGCACCTCTATCACTATAACAAATCTTAGAAAAGGAATTTGATATGTTTTGTTAATGTTGATGAAAATCCCAACCTGTTAAAAGTAAGTTGTGAGTCTACTATGTCTAAAAACAATTAAAGGATGAGCGAACTCTTAATGATAGGCACAAAGAAAGAGAGAGCATATCTAGACGTGAGGCAGAATGGTCTTCATCATTGGTTCCCAACCTGGGGTCCGAGCCCCCCTACAGGGAGCACCAAACATCTCAAGCAGGGTTCGAGGGTCTGTCTACTCTGAAGTTGTCAAAATTAGACTTGCATGAGTAGTATACTTGGATAAATACACCGACTGAACTGCTACACTCCACAATGCCAGAGAAAGAGACCAACAGTGAAATCACAGTATGACACATTTGCACAATGATATAAAAAAAGGCTGTTAACAGCGACTGCAGAGCCCTGCTGAACAGAATATGTATAAATAGACTTCATCTTACAGGCACACAGACAGAAAAGCTTTGAAATGTGTTGCATTGAAGATTGTAATTAAATATTCCCTTTGATTAGATGAAGCCCCTTTTTTCCTGCATGTTGCTTTAGCTCTGTGCAAGTGAGCGAGACATACAGTAGCTATGTGTGCTGCTTAGTGATAAGACTGCACACAAAAATCACTGCACATAACGCTGAAAAATTATGATCCAGGCAATAAAATACAGGTGTAATATCATCACAGCAGCAATAAAGCATTTAGCTGGATGGTTAACAAGCCTTTGTCATTACAAGCGTGACTGATACAGATAAATAATGGTCCAGATAAGCTAATAAGCTACAATACCTCAGGCTGCAGGATTTAACAGGTGTCTGTGTGTGTGTGTGTCATTGAAGCACAAAGCTATCATAGCAGAACGGCTGGGGGGGCTTCGTGTCAAAAGAGGAGAGTGTGTGACACTGCAACATATATCATCCACACACACACACACACACACACACACACACACACACACACACACAGACACACACACACACACGCACACACACTCTCTCTTCCTGCAGTCATGGCTGTTTCATTAGCTCATCACACAGCTTGAAAGGCAATTGGAAGGATGGAGGGAGCATTAAAATAAAATAAAATGGGAACATGAATCATACAGCTGCTAAGTAAGAATATCGATGCAAATGTGAAGCAATGCCTTAAGATGTGTGATGTGACACACAAGTCTAATTAAAGATGAACGGTCATGGGAAAATCATGAGATGTCTGTATTAACCTCAAAATGGAAAGGTGCAAGCGTCTAATGCATGATATCAAATAAATGGGACTTTGTTTTAATAACGTGCAATTCAATGCGTGCTAATGATGTTCAATTGAATGATGTGGTATTAACACACGCTAAATGAGGAATACTGCAGCAGGTATGTGTCCTTACGTTGTAAAGTAGAGTAGTTATCCATCTGTCAGGCTGCTGGTGGCAGATCCGGTTTAAGAAAGAAAAAAATCACTCGTGGCCCCCTTATTTGGACACCGCAACACCGGACAGTCAGCTCACGCTCTACCGGGACGAACCGAGCCGGTGTGAAACCAGGACAGGTACCCGCGCTACCAGCCGCATCTTCAGCAGGACCCCCGGGGCCATGAAACCGAGGAGATGAACACGTCAACTCGGGTATAGTGGCTCATTTTACGGGTTTAAATTCCAAGTGTAAGCCGTTCTCAGGCAGATACTCTTTGCAGGTTTTGCGATGAGATGCCTCGCGCCGCCTCCATTAAGGAAGATGAAAGGAAAAAGCCAAGACGCCGCGTGCACGGAGAAAGGTCAGTGTGCGGTTAGGCAAATAACGGATCCGTGACCGAGTCTCAAAGCGATGCCCTTCTTCCTCTTCCCCCTCTTCTTCCTCTACCGTAAACCTGCTGCAGGGATAACACATTCAGCAGGAGCGTCTCCTCCCATCTATCCCCCCCCGTAGAGAGAGAGAGAGAGAGAGAGAGAGAGAGAGAGAGAGAGAGAGAGAGAGAGAGAGAGAGATAGATGGATGAAGATAGAACGAGGACGCCGGAATAGCGCGTGCGCATGAGGGTGCGTGTTTTTGTGTGTTGCAAGCCTAATTGAGCACGGATATCTGTACGTGTGTGTGTGTGTGTGTGTGTGTGTGTGTGTGTGTGTGTGTGTGTGTGTGTGTGTGTGTGTGTGTGTGTGTGTGTGTGTGTTTGAGATCGAGAAAGAATGAAAGTCGTCTTTTTATCTCATCGTGTCACTACACACACACCTGAGACTGTTGCCATGCTGCCTCTATCATTTCCTGTGAGCAAAATCATTGCTTCAGTGGACAGAAATAGCGCAATGTTGTTAATTGTTTTAAATTAGTGGCTACGTGCATGTTTTATATATTCATGCAGGTTTATTTTATCTTGAAAAAGGATCAGTGTGGACGGGATTAAAAAAGGGCCAGCCTCTTCAAGAATGATCCAAAAGGACACTGCATGGCTCTCTCAAAGTTGAGATGCCTTTAACGTTGTCATGTGATTGTCAGCAGTTGATAGTTCTCTGGCCAATTTGTAATATGGAAAAGGAGAAATACATTATTAGCAACCAAATCTCAAGGCAGTTCATTAAATAGTGTAATTCAGTGTAATTATAATCCATAGATATGTTCACCTACCTATGAATTTACACTTTTTTGTGTCAATTTAGTATATTTTGTATTTTTGTGGCTGCCTCATTAAAGCCTTTTGGACAAATTCAGAGGTGATGGATGGATTCAAATAGAACAGGTCTTTAATGTTGGATGTTAAATAAAAAGTACAAGTTGAAGCTCCTTAAATCATGTAAGTTACATCATGTGTGTATCTGTGTTTTTACTGAATTCTTGTTGTAAATAACCACAGACCATTTATTGTAAAGTATTTTGTATCGTATCGTATATCACCAAAAGATGTGTTGTCTCACTGACTTTAGTTTCACACAGAACCCAAACGAAATTGTACTCCTCAAAGACATGATTACCAGAAAGCACATCACATAAAATCTGCTGCTTCTCCAATCCAAACAGCAGTAGCAGCAGCAGTAGCATGTTTGGATTATGTATTCTAGGGTAAATTCACAAAGACAAAAAAACATCAGCGAAATCATCAGCAACTGTCCCTTTATACCAAAGACTCAAAAAATATTTGGCCTTATGCCCGTGAATTTTCAATTCAATTCAAAGTTTTTTGAAGTGAATTGAATTGGAAAATGCCACCATCCTCTTCTTGTCCTACCTTTAAGTTTTCAAAATAGGATTTTATTGGAAACGGTAACCACAGCCATCTATCAAAAACAGCTTCCATAAAATCCATCTATAAAAAATGTAAATGGGTGTGTATGTGACTTCTGGTGCTTCTGCAGCGAGCCTCAAGCAGACGCTCAAACAACTGGAGGGTTTGCTCTTCCACATCAGCTTCATTTTTCAACACCAGAGGTTGCTGCTTGGAGGAAGCAGAGGGAGAGGAAGAACGTTTTTTCAATTGAAATGTAACGTATCAGAATGCCACTTTATGTCTTTGAAGTTATTTGCAATAGATGGAGGGGAAAAAAAACATATATGAATTTGAACTCCCCTTGAGCTTGTCTGGACAAGTTAATTCAAACATATATGGTCTTGACACTTGAAAACAGTCTATTTTACAAACTCTACTTCAACACATTACAGTATCTTTATGCCATATGTGCCAGTTGGCTGTGCCAGCAAGAAGCTCCAGTTAAGCCCAGAAAGCAGCACTGGGACTCTCCAAGATTGACTGAGTTTAACAACAGTCTGTGAGGAAACAGGAAGCTGGCCAACCTGTCGCTCTGTCAATCAACAAGTCAACAATTGCCCCCTGTCAGGGTGGCCCATTACCTCAAAATACAGAGGCACAAAAACAACAACTTTACCATTATTGATGTGTTTTCACTCTAGGATGATGCTTCATGAGACAGAATTTAAAAAAGTTCAAACCAAGTTGTATTTCAGAGCAGCTGGGGCTGTGTTTGATTCCTGTGTTTGTTGCCTGTCAACAATCAAGAGGAGCCTTGGGCTTTATAGCAGAAGTGTTTGAAAAATATTTTGTTTTCAAAACAAGATAATGAAGTTGAGAAAGTAATCAAATTTGAAAATGTGTGGCAACACACACAGAAAACGTATAAAAAATAACATCTAAAAGGATGGTAAGTGGCATATTTCCAAGGCTTTGTGCTCTGCAAATGGAAATATAGTGTTTTAACATATTATGTATATCCTTGGCCAATATAGCTGTCATTGGCTGGTTATTTCATTGAGACTGATGAAGAGCTGTTACGTTAATATGTGTAAGAAGTTGAGGAATCCTTGAACATTTTCTAAAAAGAAAGTTTCCACATGTTCTTTGTAAATGCAGCTGTGCACTCTCTCACTTGCCCTGTGTTTGATTGCAGGGCTGTATTACATTGCCACTCTTTTATAAAAGCAGAGAGCCACAAGAGGCCGAGCTTTAGAGTGATTTAAGTTCAATATGTGGAGGTCTTTACTGAGCTACACGTTGTATCTGATTATGACTGACTGCTGCTTATGAGTTTTCTTTCTGTTTTGATCAATAGTCTTATCCCAAAGGTTGCTCTGGATATTTTAGGAATGCATTTATTTTTCATCATTTTGGATGTATGGATTTGGACTGTATCGATCGTCAGCTTCAAAATAGATTGCTAAACAACATTATAAAAAGTGTACTGATTGTGTAAACGTAACATGCATTATTCGTTTCACATTGTGAAAGTAATGCACAAGCATATTCTTACACTTCTCTGTAGGCGAAGAAACTGAAAAAGTTGTAGTTCCCAGAGGTGTAGCAAACATGTTTGTCACACAAAGACAAGAAGCAGGCTACAGGCAAAGGCAAGGCATTGTCACAGCAACATTTGCAATGCTGTGTAGGAAATGAAAATAAAATCATGAGACTACAAAGGCTCATGGGAGCTTACTGTCAAGTCGCTGCCAAGTAGTGATCAAATTGAAACACAATAAGTGAAAGACTTCACCTTTTACACTCTGTAACACTCTGAAATGCCAAACCTTTCAGTGAGAGCCAGGTTTTGCCCACAGGTCTTAATTCAGGCGGCTCAGATTTGGGCTGATTTTACCCACAGGTCCTATTTTGGGCTGCTCTGGTTTTAGAAAGCAAAGCACAGATCTTCAAAAGAACTCTCTGAAGGTCACACCGAGGTATTTTGAGAGAGCTCACACATTTGGTGAACCAAATATCATTTCCTCTAAATAAAATGTTTTGCTAGTTGGTAAGTGTAAGCTAAAAAAAACAACCCAGTAATTCACAAAATATCACATCAGGAACAATTCTCAGCTGTGCATATGTTGTGCAGTTACACCTATAAATATACAACCGTGACTTACATTTGTATACCATCATTTTCATGCAGGATGCATCCATGAGTAGGAGAGCTGAAGTAATCACACACATTTTGGCCTGTTTTTTTTTATTACTTTAGAGGGCTAATTGAGGGTTTAGATTCAGCTTTAGGATTAAGCTTTAGACTATGTTTAATTAAGGGTTACAGTTCGTATTTAGTATGTGTTGAAAAAAGCATTCAGATCTTTTCCAGAACAACAACACTGGCATCAAAACATAACTAGTACAAAAGTAGTCATTATCCAGAATTGCCCATTTTTACAATGATATCACTGATTTATAACTACGGATCCATTTATGTGTACATCACTTTTAATTTCTAGACTACTGCATACGGCTAACATAACCCCATAATAAAGTTGTTTATTTAGATTATTATGCTACGTACCTTAGCTATCAGATGAATGTAGTTCATAAACAATACACTCAAAAGGGTAGTGGAGTAGAATAGGCTAGCAGCGTGAACATTGAAACGCTAAAGAAAAACTCAACAACTGGGGCCTTGCTCTTAAGTACAGTACTTGAGGAAATTGACCTTTTAAAAATGAACCACAGAGGTTAGGCAGGTAACTGTGATAGAAATACGATGAGGGCAATGATTGTTGGAAAAGCATAGAGACGCAAACTTAATGGATTCTCAGAGGAAGATAGGTGATGACAGAACTGTGTCATTATAGCTGTTTCACCAGCAGCTCGAGATATGAGTATCTATCTAAAACTCAAACGTACACACGCACACTCATGATAGCTTCCAGGAGAGACAATAAGAGTATGAGATGGTTCCCTGCAGGTAGCAGGATGTCATGCAGTGCTCTGACAGCCTGCTGCAGAGAGACTTGTGTCATTAAATCACTGAAGCCTCCATAGCTGCTTCCTGTTAAAGTGTTCACTAAGTTAATGTTGCCAAGCAACACGTACATTTCTAGCCAGTAACAGCAGCTTAAGCCAAGATCACTTGGCACTTGGCAGCTACATTCTGCAGGGAGATATTAGAATCAAAGAAAAGGAAATAAAAGATCAATGGCTTCAAACCCGGCAATGTCACAATATGAGGTGTGGACTTTAAAGCAGTAGCTGCAGCTGTGATGGATACCTGGGCTGAGCTTTGTTTCCACAACAAATATCAAACAAGATGACTCGAGGCAAAATCTAATACATTAGATCAGAACAAGCCAAACAGTGCCACAAACAGGTCTGGGCCTTTTTAAACATGTATGTAACAATAAAGAACATCGTACATTGTATGTGGCTGTATCAGCAACTTGGCTTTCTTGGCTTGGCTGGTTCCTGACATTTGATTTTCTTATTCTTAAATATGTCACCATAAAGCTAGATAATAAGAAAGTATATACAACTGAATAGTGCCTAAAGTTTTATTCAGAGGAACTACATGTCAGACAAAAATGAGGCAGCCACACAGATGAGGGAGGGGAGACTCTGTTCTCTGCATCAATGTAAAGGTCTATTTGTTTCGTGAAATGATCATATTTTAGTACGTTTTGGGCATCAGGTTTACATTTGGCGAGGTGGTCAGGTTGGACTGATTTAAAAAACGTATTGGACTTTATAAGGGCATAAAGTCGTCCGTTACTATGGTTTCCAATCAAACGTCTATTTTGATGTTTATGAAAGCATGAGCACAATCATTCCACTTAAGCTTCCTTGTGATCACCCAACTTCATTTTTATTTTCTATCTTTGTTTTTTGAGTGCTATACTTATCTTCAAGTTGCACAGAACTCAATAAATGTGATGGATCAATACATACACATCCATTCAGTAACTTTATACCGCCCAGCAACACGGCGGGTAGAGCGGAGAGAAGGGTAAAACAGATCATAACGACCCATGTTCAGTAAAATGTTCAGGCAACAGATACTCATAAAAAACAGTCTTTCATACAGCCCATCCACATGTAAAGATGTTTCATATAAAAGAAGGATTCATTGATGTTTCTATAATTCAGAAGTCTATGAATAAGTGATATGAGATCATAAAGAGATTCATGGAGACACTAACTCAACCCCAGTCACAGCAGTGAGGAGCAGTAACCCTAAACGCACACGCACACGGACGCACACGCATGCACGCACACACACACACACACACACACACACACACACACACACACACACACACACACACACACACACACACACACACACACACACACACACACACACACACACACACACACACACACACACACACACACACACAGGCTTTTTTCCCTACATGATCATCTCCAAGTGTCTTTCCTGAGAACCTCAAGAGAAAAAGAGATTCCCCCTAATGAAGTATCTCATAGAAATTATATAATTCATCCATACATCCAACTACGGCTGGACATAATTAGAATTAAACTCTCCATTATAGCTGGATAATTATATTCTCTCTGTCTCTATAGCTCGTTGTCCTCCTCCCTCCACTTCAACTCCACTGACTGCCCATGTGACCATAATGGTACAGAACCTTCTTGGATAAGTCCAAATTGACACCGTTCATTTTAAACATATAGTCTATATATTAGATGCTAATGGTATCGCTCAAATAGGTCTTAACATGCAAAGACAAAATTCACAAAAATGTAAAAATAATCACGAAGACAGTCCTGTTTTTTTTTCTTAAGGGCAGACTTAACAGACTATATTTTGATTATGACTACAAATGTTAGCTTGACAGCTTCAAATTGGTAAATTGCAGAACCATTAGTTGCCTTTATGATGCCTATGAATGGCTGTTTAATTTAATTAAGCCTCAGGCCCCAACTGTACATGCACCAGCACCAGCTGCATCAATATGCACCAAACGGCTTTAGAGGCTTACATATTAAAACTGTTTCCAGATGTTCAGAAAAACTTGTTCCATTTGTCGGAAGTTACCTTTTGAGGAATCACATTATAGTTACTGGTTGCTAGTGACAACACAGTGAAAACAACTAGTGAGGCTCATTCAACTGCAGGCTTAGGACATTCTTATTTTATATTTAAAAGGTTGAATGAAGTATTAGCAACCTATTTGAAGTATCTATATATTCCTGTTTGTGTATTAAAATACAGAATCCGGAGGCAGACGTCAGAAGTGTTCTGGTTTCTGTTTGTATTTAGATTCCTGGTCATCTGTAGCTCATATTGAGCTCTCAAAGGATATATCTACACGCAAGTGCAGCTGACAGTCCGTTCTCAGAGGTTGTCTCTCAATTCCATCTCAATTCTCGCTTCTTTTTTTTCCTTCCTTTGACTTTATTGAGATACAGGACAGTGGATAGAGTCAGAAACAGGGATGAGAGAATGGGGGATGACATGCGGTAAATGGCCGAGGGTGGGAGTCGAATCAGGGGTCACCACTTTGAGGGCTAAAGCCTCTGTACATGGAACATGCCATTGAACCTTTAACCACGGAGTTAACGTGACTTTGTAAACTGCGAGTCAGACTGTCAACAATCCATAGCACCAAAACGCAAGTCTAAGCAGAATGGTTCAGATATTGAGTACATGTATAATGCAACGATGCTGAAGGTTGTAAACATAAAGAAAGATCAAGTTGAGCTAAAGAGAAGACAGGAAGAGAGAACAGCAGTAGGCAGCTTTGTCCTAGAGTCCTCTTCCTGCCAGTATGAAATATCCATGGTTGCTATGGAAACACAGTTTCATGAATCACTATTTTTTTCTTCTCTTTTTGGGAGGCCTAAAAAGCTGCAGTTTATAAAGCTTTCTTGTGCACAGCGCCCATTACTGTCTGCACCGTGAGCCCTTAGATCTGTTAGGTGTGGGCTGAGACCAAGTTTTAGTCTGCTCCCACTGAGATGACTAATTGGCCGGCGAGCTTGGTTGGCCGGCTGAACGACCGACTGAGGAAACACACGGGGATTACATGGAAGGTAGGAGATGGTGTTTGGATGCAGAAGAAGACCCAGCTTAAGTTTATCTTTGTTAGGATGAAGCCTGACTATTTTCTGGTCATCAGAGGTACAACCTGAGAGGAAACTACAAACCTCTGATGTTTCTTCATAAGACCTCAAACACAGAGAACAGAGACCGATTTTTCTCTGGTTTGTTATTTACTCTCTTTAATGTCCTCTCTTTCTCTGAATCTGAGAGTACATTCAGCCTCTATACTGCAATATGCCTTATATGGCATTTTGTGAATGGGTGTTGCTAGGTAACTGGAGTGCAGTAAAGCAGAGCGACTTGCTTCTTGTATTTAGGATTATTAAGGATTAAGACAACAGTTTTAAGCACTACAGCTGCTGCACTTACTGGAGGAATAGCTTGCACAGAGAGGCTGTGTGACTTTTGATAAGTCACTTTGGATTTATGCGCAAAGCAGACAAACAAGATTTAAAACTGTAGGTTTTTCATAATGCAAAACATCTTAACATTAACTGCAGTGATAAAAAGTATTATCTGGTTCCACACCAGAGAAAGCGGTTTTGTTTGTCCTTCAAAATACTTTTGTCCAGAACAAGATACAGAAAGGAAAAAACCTGAATGTGGGAAGATATAGTGGCTCTCTATTCTCTCAGGGAAGGGGATAAACCACATTTCCACAGCAGCAGTTGTTATCGTGTCTCCCTGTTATGTTTGCGTTTTAAGTCATGCAAACATCGCAAATCTGAGCAACTGTTTCAGTATGACAGCTCCCTGATTGATTGAAGGAAAACGGATCCTAAAAATCCAGAGAGACATCAGGCCATATAATGAGTTGAAAAAACAATTGATAATACATTAACTACCTTCAGAACACAGCTAAAGTTAGCATTCAGCTACTTTCTAATTAACATTTATGTTTGAGAAAAGGGGATACAATTGGAAAAGTGTGTATTTATTCTAGATATTAACGCTCATCTTAAAGGGATTAAGCCAGAGGTAAACTTACTGGATCTTTTTAAAGATACAATGTAAGGTTAACTGTACAAATCTTCCTTCAAGCTCCACTGTTTTATTTTCACTTTACTGTGTCATAGTGGCAGTGAAGGGACTATTTTTCCCATTGACAGATAAGCTGATGAATTTTCCAGGATCTCAGAAGGATTAAAAAGAGGAGACAGAAACTTGACTGAGGCTTACCAACCCGATGATTAATGTAAGACCACCAGCATCAGCCCATACCATACTGTAGTAACTGTATTGTGGGCAAGCCATGGTGAAAAAAAAAAGTACTGTAACATCAGTTAAAGCACACTATGAGAAAAGATCTCATATTTATGAGAAAACAGCTCTTAATTACAAGATCCTGATCTGCCAGCAACAACCCTGGGATTGTTATTTGTGGAGTAAGCATGTTGCCATATGAGCATACTAAAATCTGTCAATGGCATGTCACTATTATATTCCGTATGGTTTAAGTTCGTCGTATGAATCGACATGCCGCAAGAAGTTGGGACCTGAGTTTCTGTATAGACGTCGCCTAAGACGATTCCGTAGCCTCAGCTGTACGCTTTGAGGATCCAGGATTTTGAGCAGGTTCTTAGGGTCACTACAAGGCCAGCTTGTATGCCCCGTTATTAATATTTTCGCCCTTGAAGCCTGTTAGAAAGTTATGCTCAAACTGCAAGGCAGCCCCCTGCCTAGCGCGGGCTGTCGCTCTAGTTAAAGGGCCTGATCTTCCCGATGCTACCAGGATGTAAACAAGCACATACAGTGAGGTGATAGCATCTCGTTGGAGCAGCGCGGTTGGCAGTATTTTGATCTAAAAAATAACGATAAAAATGTATGTAGGCTGGGTCAGGTTAAACTGGTATATTGACCGGAGCAATGTGTAACCACATTTAGCACGGACATCTTCATATGAACCTACACGGAGGACCGAAGGCTGGTGGTGCTAGCACTGCTAGCATTAGCCACTCTATGCAAAACAAATGACATTGTTTACACACAGACTATTTTAAATTATTGGGCTCAATTTTGCCAGTTTTCTAAATGTGTTTTCTTATCTCTCGACCAGTTGTTTAGTCTGAATTTAAATTTCTGTTTCACAGAAATCGGTCGCCTGGGAACATCCCTAATTGTACGTTTATTGTTTGTAATTATAAAACAGAGGACGGTATCAGAGTGACATTCGATGTTGGTGCAATCAAAGACTTGATGAATGGCTCTTGTTATTTTTCTGGAATCTATAAATCCATTGTGTTATAATGGCTTTAACTCGGTGTCCATATTGACTTGACTTTAATGTTCAAATCACTTTCCTGTGTAAGCAAAGATGTATCTGTAAATACATTTGCACACAGTATAAATGGAATCATTTGCTAAATCTAAAATCCTGCTTGAATTACTTTTCAAGTACATGTACACACATATTAAATCTTAAAAATGGAAAAGTCTGCCTACCCACACACCCATTGGTACACTAAACACACACACACAAATGTCCTGTGTGAATCACACGTCATGTCTGCTAACTACCCAGCATGTAATCATGTTGTTATTACTGCTCTTACAGGCGTTTACAGTTGTTAAAAAAACAGATGCACGTCACATCGTGTTAGCTGTTAGACTCAGCCAGCTGTCCACAGTGTGGACGTGCTCCTGATGAATTATGGGTAATGACTGGTGTGGTCAGGGGTCAATAATTTATCCTGTTATCCTTCTTCTATGATTCGTCTTTCAATCCATCCTCCTATCTTTGTCACTTTGGGCTGTCGTTTGCCTTATTTCTGTCACATTAGATCTCTTCTGTCTTTAATTTATTTATCTCTTTATTTTGTCAGATAAAGAGACAGCAGAGAGATAAACAAACTGTGATATAATCCTGTAGCTTTAAGTGCGTTTTTGGACAATGAGAGTGTGGACCAACAAAACGATTTTTGTTCTGAATCAGAGGAATAAATGACCCTTTCATCCTTAATAAATCATGAAGGAACTGAATTCAGTTAGAAACAAAGAGAAAAAAGTCCTAATTACATCCTGAATTTATTTGTCCCCTTTTTCCACACTATTCACTATTCATCTGTCTGCTGTATTTTTTATGTCTACATCAACGATGACCATTAGCACTCTGGATGGATATGTTTATTTGTCCTCCTTTAACACTTTTTTTTCACACTTTCTGCCTCTCACATCCATGCCTCCCTTTCCTTCTCACTTACGTCAGCACTCTGCCTGCTGATGAATATATGAATGAGATTAAAACAGAGACACACACACACACACACACACACACACACACACACACACACACACACACACACACACACACACACACACACACACACACACACACACACACACACACACACACACACACACACACACACACACACACACACACACACACACACACACACACACACTCTCCCGTTCATAGCCCCCACCACACAAGGACATAAACATTTAATCATGTCCATTTCAGCATTTTGAACACCCATGACTATTTCAACTTCTTCTACTATTTTGGAGTAGATTTCAGTAGAGAGCTTTTCTTTTTTACGAGGATTTGCAGATAAAAAGTAAAAATGGAAGCCTAATTATAATGAGACAGCCTCCCAGTCAGGATACTGCTGTGTCACTTTGATTCACTGCCTTAAATCAACCCACAACATCTCCAACAACAAGTAAATAATGCATCTAACAAGCAGCTTTTACCTGGAGCAAGATGCCATCCCTCCCTGTTTACACTGGAGGAGGAGTCTTGGTGCATGTAGAACACACAAACACACACAGGCAGTGGAGAGAGTGTAGTTGTGTGTATCATAAACCCTGTTTTCTAAGAGCCAGAAGGTATAATTGGCCCTTAACTCCAGGACACAGAAAGATAGATGAAGGATTAGAGATAAACCTGAAGGGACAGGCAGGAGGAACAGATGAAAGCTCCAGGAGAAGCTTTAGGAAATCATTTTTGAGAGGCAGACAAGGATATGAAGTGCAACTTTCAACCCCAAAGTTTCCCTTTCTCTCCTTTATCCTTTCTCCTCTCTTTTATTGTGTCTCTCACTCTTTCTCTCACTTCACTTCACTGTGGGATCTCTGTTGCTATAGCGACCATTCCTGGAACCACTGATGAGGAAAGGATACCTGAGGAGAGGCATAGAAAGACAGCAGAGAAAGAAAATGATGGATGACAATGGATGCTGATACCACAATCTAGATTTTAGAAAATGTTAATGCTCGCACATTAATGCAGCTGTTGCCCAGCACGTTGGCCAGTTTTAAGAAAATTGTTGGACATTTTTGGAAATATGAATCATGCCAAGTGTTATATCCCAACATGCCAAAGTTAATCAGAGTTGGCAATGTAAATGAATCATCTTTTCTATGTGTTATTGGACATTTTATTCAGGCTTTAATGTGTCTTGATGTTGAGAAAGCAGCCAGTAATGATGAGAATAAAAAAATAAAAAATAATTCCCTTCACGAGCTCTATAGCTAAAGTCATGCATGGTTTCTGTGGTATAATGTTGGGGTTTAAACATTAACAGAAAAATCGATACAATACAATCCTTGAAGTGTTGTATTGTAAAAAAAACACACAATGTTCAAGCTAAACCTAACCAAACCCTGACTGTTTGAAAAGTTTTATTATGTGTTAATGTAACGCTTGTTCCGTTCTGACTTTATCAGCAGAGTCAGCCAGTCCTAAATGAGGCCCTCCTCATGTCAGTGTTTACAATGACAGGCTATGAGACAGTGATAGGCTATGTGCTCAAATTGCTTTACTTAGTGTGTCTTTAATTGAGCACCGCATGGATTAGGATCTCTGAATAAAGTGGCAGGTAAATGAGTGAGTGACTGATAGATTTTTGAATCCACCAGTCACAGTGGCAGGTAGGCGAAAACGTTAATTTCCAACCCTGGTACCTGTGTATGTTCTCTCTTTTTTCTTGATTAAAAACAACACAAAAACAAAGTTTTGAAGGGATCAAGTCTATATTTTTCTGTTTTTGTGTCCAAAGCTACTGGGATTTAATGGCTCTGATTGATGCCAAAATGTGAATGACCTACACTCATTAATGCTGTGCCTAAAAACATCCTTTGTAGACCGTCAGAGACAGACTGACGCTGCTGATCTGCTCACATGCTGCTTTCACTACTGTGTGTAAGATGGTATTTCTGTGATATTTTATAAGGGAGGTCATAAGGAATCCCCGTCACTATATGCAAAGCCCTTATTCTCACTCTCTTGGATTAATGTGGAAAAGCCTGACTCCGACAGTACTTGCTGCAGGGTAGATCAGATTCATCAGAGTGGTCCACTGAGCTGCACGACTCTTTACATACCACACTCCAAAGAATCACATTTACTGTGCAGGAGATTGTTAATAAAAAGGTCATCTTACATGAAAAATCCATGAAAAGATCCCTGTTTGCACATTTTAAACATTAAACATGGTTTTTAAAAGATTAACTGCTCATCAGAGCTGGAAAATTGGGAAATTCATGTTTTTTTGCAATGAAAAAAACCTCTCTGTATCTTACTATATTTCTACCATTTTGTGTTATCTCAGTGTTAATTAGGGTGCTAAGTTTCCCAAAACAATCTCTCTAGCGCTCTTCCCTTAGTCCAGTATGTTCAACATAAGGCTGTGAGAAATACTTTCCATTCTCAGCATAGACCACTAGACGTCAATAAGCTAGGTGTTTCACTTCTGACTGCTAACTCTTATGAACGAGCCACAGAACTGTACAAGGAAGAGGTTTTTCCTCTCACCAATACTAGCCCCTAATGGTTTCACAAGGTTAGCGAATAAGGTTTTGCAGAGCTGGGATCCCATTTCCTGGAAATACCGGCAGTGATAAATATTGTGTTCAAGGCCATCCTGCTAAATTACAGAGCACCTAACAGCCGGACAGGAACAAACTCATAAACAGGATTTCAAATGTGACCAGAAATAAGGACATGTACACTGCAGCAGCCATGTGAATATATCCAATTATCATATAGTTAAAATGTTTTTCCAGGACCTCTTGGAAAAAAGCAATGAAACTTAGTGTATAATCCTGGTAAAAAGAAAAACATCTCCTGAATTGAAATATGTCTCTTCAATTTGGGCATTTTTGTATGTATTTGGTTCCAGTTTAGACTCTACTTCAGAGGCAGTGGCTGATAAAACCGACATAAACTAATCTGGGCAAACTCCAAAATACATTTTTGGCAATAAAGCAATCGACTTGTTAAGAAGAACTTTCCAAATGGAACAATTTTCCTGCAATCTGACCAAAGAGGAAATTCCCAGCTCGGTCCTTAATGCCTTTGCATCATCTTTTAAGATGGTTTCTATAAGATGGTTTCTATACTGGTTAGAGCTCTTAAGAACTGCCGTCAATGTTGTGCTTTGCCTCTGTGCATTGCCTGTCAGCACCTGTGTGTCCAATCGGACTTAAAGCTGTTCGTTTGCACTTACTGACATTGTTTCCTTTTTTCTAGATCCTTGCTTGTGTTGTACTTACTCTCTGATGTACGTCGCTTTGGAGAAAAGCGTCTGCTAAGTGAATTGTAAAATTGTAGAATCTCTTCCACTTTAATCTACTTCTTTGCACCTTATCTGTCTCCTTGCCTCCCTGATCACAATTCGTTTTGTTTGCCGAGTGTGGCTGACACTAGCAGCATGGATAAGCACGCTTTGGCAAAATTCCCAACAACGGGAACAGCGTCACACACAAACATTTGAGTTCAAACATGCAAACCTCACAGAGCATGTGTGAAGGTGTCTAAGGTCAGCTTTGGTCTTCTAACTGACACTGACTGTGACTTTGAAAACAACTTGTCAAAGAATAGATCCGTCTTAATGTTCACACAGAGTTTAGTAACCAACATATTCCACCTTTAAAAACTAGTTTTTGGAGTATTTGAGAAGTTTTAAACGAGGCAGAAACTTCTGACAAAGCAGCTAAAGTTGATCAAGTAGCTAAGGAGGTAGAAATCTGTTACCAAGAGCAAGAACTATCATTCATTAGATCTGTGTTAAGCTCTTGAAGTGACATATGTACAATATGTTATCGGTTCCATCAGACTTAAACTTGAATCAAGACATCAGATCCCTTTATTTTGTGTCTCTGCAGCAGATGGAGGTGAGTTTACAGATTGTTTCATTACAACTTGATGGACAACAGACATTGCAGTCAGCAGCACTCTTTCTGTCTTGGAAAAACTCTAAATTGCTTTTTTAAGTGGGATTAAGATAGGGCTTTCTCGTTCGGATGTTCCTGCAATGCAGCCCCAGGAGTGAATCACGCAGGAGATGTTCACGAAAGCCATTAACTGTTTTCAGTTCTGCTCAAACTGAAGATTCACTCCCATGGGCTTCATTTGCAATTGTTTCAATTACTGTGGACCAAATGTCCTCTGTTGCTCTTCTATGGAGAAAAAAACTGCAAAAACAAAGGAGTCATTACAGCAAATGATGCTCACAAATCCACTATTTAAAGAAGCACACTAGTGAACAAAATACAAATCTGAATATTGCAAATATTACCTTTCGTATACATTTTGATGTTTCTCAAATCTGGTAAAACCTCACTGTATTTAATGTTTAGCTAGTGCATGTGAATAATGCCATCCACAGTTCAATCTACCCTTTGAATTGTGTTAATTACAGATCAGTCATGCTGGCGAGTCCCCCATTGAGTCTGCGGAGGAGCCTGCAAGGAAAATATTGTCCCTGAGGGAATAGTTGTCTACTGATGAATATTTTGGTGGCAAGAAAAGCACAAATGGGGTGTTTGTGTTATACTGTCCTTACCATAAATTGTTGTGGAAAAATCATGGAAACACTGGCTGATAAATTCAACAGCACAACATTTAGCCTCCAAAATAAACACACTTTTGAATCAGGTCCTCTCTACGACAGTTTCAATAAAACCTGAACAACATTAAGGTAAATTTATCATCCGATGCTAATTTATGAGACTACATTTGTTTTGGTTGGGTTAACCTAACGGGCAGGGAACTAAGGGAGGCTGCAGGGCCTCTCTAAGTCTGGATATTTACAATTCCAGGATGTAAAATGATCAAACTGCTTTCTTAAAATAAAGCAGCCTCTTGATATACAGTATGCAATATTTACAAGGTCTGAAAAATTCTCAAAAGCAGAGAGTGCAATAGACTGCTATTCTTATGAAAAGGGACCTGGAGGCCTATTTTAAGATGAAAAAGAAACTCAGCAGACCTCATGGGGCAATTTGAGAAAAGGAACAACTCCATGCACATGTCTTAAAGGTCCCATATGATGCTTTTTGTGGTTTTATATGCTCTTTAGTGTGTTTTCCAGGTGTCTTGTGCATGTTTAGGCACATCTATGTGCAGAAATTCAAAGTCCGCGGAAACGCGGCTTCTCCTACCTCCTCCTGTTAGCAGTAGCAGTAGCTGCATGTAACGCTCGGTTCTAGCCCCCCCTCGTTGAAAAGTGCAGTGTGATATCACACTGCGATGATGTCACTGATCCAAGCCCATTGGCTCGTTGTGGCAAGCACAAGCTCATGCTGCACATTAGCTGAATTCTAAATATGGTAAAAGGGGCGTAACATTTCCGAGAATTGTCCGAACGACTGACCAATTACAACAGAGCAGATCGGCCAACCAATCAGGTCAGACTTGGCACACGTGGGGACCCTGCTCGGGGGGGGATTCAGAGCGTTGCAAACACAGGCAGATGAGACGGGCTGCAGCGATCGTCAGTACATGAAAACAGACACTTTTTTCGAACATTAGCGATTGTGAACGTACTTTAGTAGGCACATACATTAGATATATGAACCCCAAAAAGGGCATAATATGGGATCTTTAATCTGTGTAAGCAACTCAAGTTTTTTTCAACGCACGAAAAAATGAAAGGAAAAAGTCGTCTACTAGTCTTAGAAAGGGAATCTTTTCAGACCCTATCAGTTTATCCTACTTTGGCACCATTCTATGACAACTCCATTGGATAAAGTTTCACACAAAAGTCGTCTGAAGTAATGAAACAAAGGAGGATAACTACCTACTTTTTGCACATGCAGCTACAACACCAAACTGCTGTCCAACTGTTTGAGCAGAAAATGAAAATCAAAAGCTAAAAACACCTCAGGGCAGAAGCTGTCCTCTCCTGTATGTTTGTGCATAATATCGTGTAATCAGGGCTGCTTGGTGGTGCAGTTTTTTGCATATTCTCTCCTTTTTTCTGAGTACTCCTGCTTCCTCCCACAGTCCAAAAACATGCTTGTTAATTTAATCAGTAACTCTAAATTGTCTGTAGTTGCAAGTGGGAGCAGAAATGTGTGTCTGTCTTTACCTGTCAGACCTGTGATTGACAGGCAACCAGTCCAGGGTGACTAGTCCCAGCTCTCGACCAATGACAGCTGGGATAGTATCCAGCCTCCCTGCAACCCCGAATGGGACAAGCGGTATAGAAAATGTATGGACTATGTAGCCATTAATATAACATTTATACACAATTAGCTATGTTTTCAAAACTGTTGATCTTTTTTTTTTTTTACGTGATTTAATGTGAATGTTAAGTCAAGACGTTAATAAAGACGTTAACTTCGATATTAGTTAATACGTTAATACATTAATAATTCAATTAAGTAAAATTAACACTAGCGTTAACTGGTATCAAAAAACACAAAAACATCAGCTTTTTGAAATGTCAATAGATTGGAGTTGTAGATTATAGACACAGCATGATGACTGTCTTGTCTTTGTTGAAAAGCTGCCCATAAATAGACACATTTTTTGATATATTACCTCCCCTGATGACCCGCCCGCGGGACGTATGTGTGTTTTCTAATCGCTATCATTTACATCTCATCTGTTCTGTGTAGCCTGGATCTCTCATTCTATATATAGCTAGAAAACTAGCATTCTTGTGATAGAAAGTTACGATTCTTGAGATTCCGACCAACACAGCAGCCACAATCGACCCATTTGTCAGACCACCGACAACCAAACACGTCTTTCTGATCCATCATCAGAAATGCGTCAGAAAGGGTCATCATGATCCAAATCCAGTAAAAGATTTACTCCAAACACATACATAGAGATCCACAGATAGATTCAAAAGTTCTGCCACTGTTCCCAATGTTTTTCTCTGTACTACTTCATGCACTCTGACCTTTCTAATGACATCTCGTTTGACCAATCAGGACATTCCATCACTGATCCTATAGGCTACTACAGCCATTGTGAGCCTGAGTAGAAATGGGACTTTCTTTCTCTCCCCTCCATGACCGGCTTTACACACGATATAGATGTGTCAGTTGAAAAAAGGGAAAACAACAAGAACGGCAGTGTCGACTCTACGGAGAGTTCAGGTGAATTGAGTTGGAGAGAGTGAATTCAATTACTTTACCAGAAGTTAATTATATCGATAATTATTTTTCAAATCAACGTCCACGTTAAAAATGTTTAAAAAAATGTAACATGGAAAACTAAGAAGACAGATTAACGGACGTGTCCAGCTACAACAAAAGGAGAATATTATGTGATGCAAATAAACGCAGGGCTTAAACATTTGTGAGGACTTGTTGGAGGGACATAAAGTATTGAATCAGTTTTGAAAATGTTTCACAAAGACGCAGTTTCCCTAGAAGTTCATCTTTCTTTTTGGAATGTTTTGTAATAGAAAATAGTTCAAAATGTACTGAACTGATCCAGGCGTCACTTTCATTCTATCTGTGCTATGTACAACCAAGCTTAGAGAACAAAACGAGATGCGAGTGAAAAGCTGCATAAAAAGGAGGACTCAAGATCGCTTTAGTCAGACTGATGCTGTTTGGTGGATGGGTCTGAGATGCCATCTAGTGATACTGATAGTACCACCCCAGTTAAACAACACCCTCCTTTTCCTGAGTCAGCAAACAGAAATGAGTAGGTTTCCATGACAACGGTAGACAGAGAGAGAGAGAGAGAGAGAGAGAGAGAGAGAGAGAGAGAGAGTGAGAGAGAGAGAGAGAGAGAGAGAGAGAGAGAGAGAGATATGTTGTATATCACATTTTAATGGCAACCTTGTGTTGGGAGACAAACAAAGTTAGGAAGTCACTCCATACGTTTCCAGAAGTCTTTCATTTTAAGTTTAAAAAGAAAGTGTTGAAAAACTTCTACAAGGATCCAACAGCTTGCTCTGAAGGACACAGAAGAGACACAAGGGGAAATAAGCTTCCATCAGTCAGAGATCTAACTGTTGACAGACTCATCTCTGTCTATGAATTTAGTGGGCAATAAACAATATTCCCAGAGCAGATATTTGGAACTTAATGAGGAAGTCAATCCACAAGAGTGACATCACTTCACCATTGTGTCTGGTTCAGTGCCAAGATCCTCATAAAAAAAAAACAATCCTGCTGTCGTCCTCATCATCCCAATGACATTTATCATTTCACAGTTATTCCACTGAAAAAGTGTCTATGTTGAGAAACAATAACAACTTCAGTCATTTACAGCCGGCAGTCTTAGTTTAAAAGCTGTTAGGATAATCGCAAACGATGAGTGTCAGATTCATGCGCTTTTTTCTCCACCTTTTGAGTTCATTTCTAAGCGTTTTATTAAGGTCGCTCTCCAAAAATGTTGCAACCTTTATGGGATCATTCTTGTATAAGTGCAGCAGTAACGATGACACAATTTCCCTCTGACCCTGAAGTAACACTACTGTTAGCAACAGAAGAGATTGAGAAACAAATAACATAAAGCAACACTGCTATGAGATCGCTCTGGATGTTCGTGGTCCTCATTGGACGAATCCTACATATTGTGGCACCTCTGACTTTCTGCTTGTAGAAGCAATATTTAAGTTTCAATAGAAGTTTACCATAGACCTTGATGTTCCAAAAGGATGAACCTTTTCCTTCTTTGCACAATCCTCAAATTACACTGATTTAAAAAAATATCCCAATATTTCCTCTTTTGTCTTACTCAGAGTTTTCTTCTTGCACTGCCAACAGGCCAAGAATTGAAATGAATAATACTCAGATTGCCTTGATTTGTTCACTAGTCTCATTCATGGAGTCCAGAGGATGAATCCCACTCATCTACAAGTGGCCAGAGACTCTCCTCTGCGCACATTTTATTTTTACAAGTGTAGACCACAAAAGGACTTAGCTTCCAATGACAAACTAGTACCACTTTACACACGCTGGTACCTTATGATTAGCTTTGAATCTGGACAGATGATACATAATTGTTCAGTTATTCACTGTTTTCACCGTCTATCTGAGTGCTGGTGCACCAGAGTATGTGTTTAAAAGTTTCTCCTGTACCTGAGTTGTAAAACAGAGCTCATGTGCCAGCTGTTACTGTTGCCTCAGCTGCAGTTGCACGGTCACCTGAGGAAACCTGTGTGGTAGAGCTGCTTGTGACCCATGTATCCTGGCCTCAGGAACCACAGGTAACAATCGAAGCTTTGCGATCCAATTCAATCACAAAGGAACATGGTTTTTCCTCAATTGTAAAGCCTAACACTCTTTGGAGTTTATTAGTATGTGGCCAGAACCACTGTCTGTATGTTCTAAGGGGGTATGCAACCTTTGTATGGGTGCTAACAACAGGTGTTTGCAGTCAGATAAAGTGCATTGACGAAAACTCTAGGTAAAAGCAGTAATCTAATTTATTTCTGTTGTCAACCTAAGCCATGACTGTAACAATTGAGCATTAAAGCAGAGAATTGACTCACAGCCCTTCATGCTCAAAAGAAAGTATCATTAGCCTAGCTTGCTCCTCAGTTTTAAAGAAGTAATCTGAGCTCACCGGCCCATGAACAGGAAGAAGGATTACACCAAATCACTGGCATGAATCTTCTTCATGCACAGACCCTCATGATACAGTTAACTGCCATGCCCATCACTTGTTGTAATATTATTATTCCTTATCTTGTAATCTTCAACTAATGACCAGCTTTACTATATGCAGTCAAAACAACTTTGTGAATAGCCCCTCCTCCCCTGTGTCCTACCTGTACTGTGGGCCAATGAGGGTTAAGATGCCGGCGTGTAATGAGTTGGTCCAGCTGTCAGTTACCCAGAAGATCACTGGTGTGAGGAGCTTATATCCCCAGGTGATGGCCTGTCGTTGTTCAGTTTCATCTCTGCCACCCTGACACTCCACCCACTGGGCCCCTGCAAGGCCTTATGGGTACCACACTGTGCTGAACATGTTTGTTTCACGTTGTTGATTGGTTAAGCAGCCATAAGCGGTCTTCTTCTTGAATGTTTTTGTGATGTCGTCATAAAGGTTTCCTGCACAAACACACAATAAAGAGAACATCATGCCTCTATGTCTGTTAACTCTTTTGCTATTGGTGCCCCCTGAAGTCAGAACTTCCATTTGGAAAAACTGAGGAACTTCAGTAACCCGATCATACTCCAAGATGGCTGCTCCAAGCATTAAGAGTTAAGCATAAGCTGTACATCACATGTTAGTTAGCATCTTAGTCTTGTTTTTGTGCAATTAAATCAATCACAGCAAAAGTGTAGTACAAGTTCTTTTAGGTGACATGTTGTCATGTTGCATCTATGCAGAAACTGTAGCGTAGTGTGTTCTTATCGCCTGGTATTAGCCAACACAACAAAGGCATTCATGGAGGCATCCATGTTGCTTTTCCAACTTGTTACCAACTTGTAACTGGAAGGGGTCAACTCAGGTATGACATCATTATTCCCAGCTGCTGCATCAGACTTCCAAGTTAATGGAGGCGCACCATATGACCGTTTTGCATCATAATCATGCTATCTCAAAAAAACAGGTGTATATGTTGAGTAAATATATCGTGTGAAGTGTTGGCTTGATTGAAAAGACTCATTTAAAGACATCAAGTGACCAGCAGAGGTGGCCATTGTGACTCTGGGAAAAATGGTTGCAGACTGTGGGTCCGTACTTTAAAACTATCAAAGTTATCATGAGCTGAGAGCTCAACTACTGTACAGGTAGCTAGCAGGATTGCAAACACATGGCTAACAGATGGTACTGGAAACAAGCTAAACAGCTGTAACCACCCAAAACAGATTGCATCTTACATGCTAAAGCAATTTATATTAAAATGTTTGCGGTATTTCAATTATTGTCTTAGTCATCAGTTAATTATTTTACATCTGCAATTATTTTTAGTTTAGTTTATGGCTGCACAGTAACATTTATGGCTGCTCTTAATTTAACCAAAAAACAAAACATCAGCTTCCTAACACTTGTACTTTATTGTTGGATTTATCATTGTTGTTAAATGGTTTGCAGATTGCACAGTCCACTAATTTCCCTTCTGAGGTTAAACATGGTTTAACAGATCTTTAACCCCTTCAGGGATTGTTTGAATAATCAAATCTTAAGTGTCAAATATTTACAACAGGGTTCATTGCCTTCTTTGTATCATTATAGTTGAACTAACTCTTGACAAGTTTTAATTTGTTAAAATTTAGACAATTTCCACAACTGGATTCTTTACATTACCTTAATATGGATTGAAACGCAAACGTACCACTGTTTAATTCCCTCCACACATGGTGACTAATGTGTAACGCACTGTGGCTGCTTCTGCCCTCCGCATAAACTTGAACGTCATTCTTCCCTATTTACAGCCAGTCTATTCATGCTTAACTAAACCTCTACAGTCCACAAATAAAAAGGAAAGATTGCTGAGAAAATGGGAAATGATTTCTCATTTGCAGGGAGATGAACAGAAAGTTGAACCAACAATGAGATAACAGCAGCAGCCTGCCAGAATCTGTGTGTGTCAGTTTGTCTGTCCGAGCAATCCAAATGACATCCAATAATGCAGTGATGCTGGTCACCATGGCAATGCCGTTTGAGTCATTGTGAGGGTTCGTTATGGAGACAAAGGCCTGTGTCGACTGCATCATGATGATTAGAGACAGAGTGGGTTAGCCTAGATACCAGCACACGTACAAATAAACATTGTATATAAAAACATTGTATATAAATATACTCTCAGCATCTCCTCTCCACTATGCAATTCCGCACTTGTCAATCTTTCTTCCTCTTGCAATATAAAAGCAGATTTACAGCCTAAAACTGCATTCAACATAATCTCACTCTTTCTGGGTTAGTATCTCTGTACGCAGCATCCTGACGTTTGTATTTTTACTGTTATTATTGCAGTGCTCGCGGCTACGCTAGTCCGTTAAGAAGCTTGTGGTCCAGAGGGCTTCGGATTCCAAGTAGAACTTCAATTCATATTGTTGGATTAAGAGAATCAAGGAATTAGTATACAATCCTTCGCATCACTCACATGTGTGTTAGCAGGTATCACATGGGATCCAACATCTTCGTGTTGTTCATTTAAACTGAGTGTACTTTAACCCAGTTTAACAGCGGGTCAGACAGGACAAGAGGGAGGGATTAGGCCCTTTAGGGGACTGCAAGGGGAAAGCAAATGATAGATTAAAATTGTGAGATGGGTTCAGGCTATGGGTGATCATCCTGTCGGGGTGATCTCTTCTTTCCTAACATGTCCTCTTTCCATTTGTTTCCTCTTTACTTTCCCTCTTCTGCTCGACTATTTTTACAGCTTTCCCCTCTTTTCCAATTCCTTTTCTTGGCTCTTTTCTCTTCACTTCTTTCTACTACTCTCCCCTGAATGGTTTTGATGTAGCCGTGACAATGTTTAACTGAATGTTGCATGATGATTGCAGATTATTGCTGGTAATAGTGATAAACAATAAAGGGTAATATTGCAATGCAAATAGAGTGATACAGGAACCTGCAAGAATCAGAGAGTTTGATTTCTTTCTATTTTAGTCTTAAACTCAGGATGTAGTGATAGAAATAATGTTTTATGATGTTCTAAAACCTAAATACTGTAAGAGCAAAATCTTCGGCTGTGCTCAGTTGGTAGAGTCGGTCGTCTCTCAACCGGAAGGTCGGGGGTTCGATCCCCAGCTCCTGCAGCAACATGTCCGATGTGTCCTTGGGCGAGACACTTAACCCTGAATTGCTCCCGCTGCTTTGTCGGTGGCGTATGAATGCGTATGAGAATGGGATTAGTTACTTCTGATGGTCTCACTAAATAGCAACCTCTGCCATCAGGGTATGAATGGGTAGGTATGACATGTCCATTTACCATTACATATTTAATCAGGTTTGCTGGGAAAAGAGGGCTGATATTTGCTCATATTTTAAATTGGTAGACTCTTAATTGTTATGAACACTGATTTACCTTTTTTTCTACTAACAACAATAGCCATCTCTACCTTTATGCATTGCAGCAGATGGCTGTTCACCAGTGAGTCTGGTTCTGCTGAAGGTTTTTGTAGTTAAAAAGAAAGTTAACATGAAGTTAAAGGCAGGGTTGGTAATTTTCGAAAACTAGCATGATTTTGAAAGTAGCATTCCCTCCGTGCTCCGTCTTCAACCACCCCCTCCACTCTGTGCTCCCTCAAAAGCCGCGCCCCTTACTTACATTCACCAGCGCCATTGGTCCAGAAGCGGATTTCAGCTCATGCTTTGAGTGTGGGCCATAGACTGTACATATTACATTATTGTGGGCTCGTGCATGCATGGGGTAGAGAACAAGCAGGGAGACAGGGAGGCATGATTAGTTCATAAAACTCGAACTGAGTGCAGACATTGGTCGAAGTTTTTACGTACTTACAACTGCTACAGATGACGGATTTTCTTTGTTTCTTTTTCAGAGCACATGAGTTATTAATTTCTGTCAGGACCTAAAGACAATTTCAACCAAAATCTTAAAAAGTGTATCTGGAGAAAATTACCAACCCTGCCTTTAATTTACGTAACTCAGAATGGTCTAGAGCTGCTCTTTTTTTATAGTGTCCTTGGATAACTTTTCTTGGCACTATAAATGAAAATGGTTGATTGATTGATTGATCCAACTTCTGATTTTGAATTTGAATTTGACATACTTTATAAATCCCTGAGGGAAAATTCTGGTTTACACTGCATTATTTAGAGACATGCTTCTCACACACACAGGCCCGAATTACACAATCATGCACAAACAGGACCTGTGGACATGCATTAGTGGAGAGATGTCAGAGTGGGGCTGCTACACACTGCTATGGGAGCGCACCAGAGCAGTTGGGGGCTTGGTGCCTTGCTCAAGGGCACCTCGGCAGTACTCAGAAAGTGCCCTGGCACCTCTCCAGCTAACAGACCAACTTCCATATTATGGTCCACATCAGAACCGGCAACCCTCCGGTTCCCAACCCAAGTCCCTACAGACTGAGCTACTGCCGCCCCAGATGCATGAGTGAACCTATTTACATAGGTCAGGTTTGGCAAAGGGGTATGGGTTTTATCTGCTATGCCAATGGCCCTATAAATTACAAACTTATACAGACTTTTTATAACTTTAGGGACATAAATTTAAGGCATTTCTCAGTGAGAAACACAACCAGCCAACCCAGAATATTTCAGTTAGAGAAAATATTTTGGATAATCTAGTTTTTGTTACTTTTTTATAGTTTTTTTTGTTAACGATAATAACTTGAGTGATAGGTGATCAGTGTAAGCGAGTAGTTCAGTGTATTTTTGCACCATGACCTCATGACCTCATGTGTTCTAAAACATAAACGATAGTTTACTGTCTGTCTCGACTCTCCTTTGAACTCATTGACTTGAATTCACTCGTCTTCTCTTTTCCTCCTCTATCACGTCCATCTTGGCAAACAGAGAGGGAGCGAAGGGTGAATTAATAAAGCAGCAAAAGTGGAGCACAACTCCCTGAGGTCTGCCTTTTCTGGGACGCTGACACAGAGAAACACACAGTCACACACACACACACACACACACACACACACACACACACACACACACACACACACACACACCCACACCTACAACACCATCTGCATCAAGAACCTGACACACATGCACACACATTAAAGTAAGGTCCACATGTGCCCAAGTCACATGAATTACCAAGGAGGAGAAAACCCTCCATACCTCCCATCATCTGCATGCCACTCCGTATATGGAGAGGGGAGGGGCGGGAGGAGGGAGGAAAGGGGGAGTGAAGAGATGAGGACACTGACGAAGAAGTTGGGAGGACAAGAGCCACGTGAGGAGGGATGCTTTGAGAGTGTCACACAAGCCAGTGACACTCAGTGGTCCCATTTTCAAGTGATTCCCCTCCTGTTTCATTTTCTCTCCTCCCCTCTCTCCTTTTCCTGTTCTGTCCTATCATTTCCTTTGATTTTTCAGCATTTATCCCCCTTTTTTCCCCTCATCTCCCGTCCGCTTGCCCTCTATTATTTTGCTTTCTTTACTTTTCTTGGACAGAAATCCTCCATCTCCAACATTTCCTCCTCTCCCTCTGTTTTCCTCCTTTCTCCCTAATTTTTATTTTTGCTTCTCTTTCTCTTACCTTTCACCTCTCCAATACCCATCTTTTAAACTTATTTTCTTTCATCTCTTCTCCATTTTCTTTTCCTTTTTCCTCTTTACTCTCTATCCTGTCATTTCCTTTTCTTTCATCTGTTATTTCTTCCGATATTTCCCTTTTTCTGTACTAGTCTTTCCTTTTCTTTTCTCCCTCACTTGTTCCCCTCATGTTATTTCCTGCCTCTTGTATAATTTCCTCTTTTGTTTTAATTTTCTTTCATGTCTTGTTCTGTCCTCTCCTTTCCTCTTACCTTTCCAATCATCTCCTTTCCTTACCTCATTTACATTCCTCTTTCCTCCTTATACTCCTTCCTCATTTCCCTCTCCAGTCCTGTCCTTTTTCATTTTATGGCCCCTTTCTTCTCCTTTCCCTTTTATCCCCTCCACTTCTCTTTCACTGTACGCTGAACTGTTTGATTATAGACACATACAGTGGGGTCTTGCATGTTGCATGGAGAATATAACCATCCTGGCAATATTGAAGCTTCATGTGGTTACGTTACTGATTTATGCAGCAGAGTGAAGACATGCAGTGTTGGAGGAATGCTAACGCTTCTGTGCTGTCTGACAAAACTCAACGTCAGCAAAAACCGGACACTGTCAAAGGATTTTTAGATAAAAGAAAACAAGAAAACTATTGGAAGATATACAGTATATGATGCAAAAAAACTACAGCACCAAACCTTAGTCTGTTTCTGGGTTTCACTTTGCCTTAAATACATCATTAAATATTTGTAAAACACGCTGCTTTACAGTCACGTAGGGAGTTATTGTTTATTAATGGTGTACACAAATAAACCTGTTAATAATTAAGCCTCTTTTAGCAATAGGAAAAGAGGTCCCTCAGGAATTTAATTGTGAGTCAGATTGCTGTAGTGGGCACCGTCACATGCTGGGGATCAAGCCAGCGACTCTTTAGCTACTCAATAGATTTTCTAGCCGATCTGCCAAACGGCTTTTCCTCCCTCTAATCCATCCATCTTTACCTTCTCTCTGTCCATCACTTTGTTTTCAGCCCTCCCTACAGTGTGCTGACTGAAACACAGAGAAGAGGAGGAAGAAAGGAGCAGAGGATTTTAATTAATTCTGAATCAGTGAGTAACACTACTGGGTGCATGTTACTGATGGGGTTTTTAATGTTGCCACGAACGTACTAAGTTATAGTCGGTCTCTAAATGATGATTGGGAAGTGACAGGTGGAGTTTTTGTCAATCAAACTGCGGTCACATTTTGTAAATGTTGACAGATTTGAATGGTTGCAAACATATTGTAAATAATCTGCTTTGTGTTATTAAAATAAACAAACCACTGTCAAATGAAATAATTCAGCCCCACAACTGCGATGACAGTCTAACCTCAACTCCCAAATATATATCATTAAATGGAAAATCTCATAAAAATTAAATTACCTCACCATTATGCTTAAGGACAGTACCTGTGTAAATATTCAAATTTCTTTCCAAAACTGATTCTATTTTTAATCTCTAACACTGATAATAATAATACATGTGTAACTTTTTAAACAGAAACTTACAAAGTAGTGTGTTGTGTTTCAGTGTATGAATAATAATACGTCTCTCTCCCTCTCTGGGAGATCATGGAAATACCTTCTTGCAAGAATTCTTGATTTAAAAACTAAAAACATCAGGGCATCATTTGACCACCAATAACCAGAAGAGGATATTGTGTTTGTCTTGACTCCACATAGTGGCAGAAATTGGAACAAGAGACTCAGCCACATGAACACGATGCATCAGGTATCCATGTAGTGAATGTACTACAGAACTGAAGAAAAAAAAATGCATGGCCCATTTAGAAGAAGTTACAATGCAGTTAACCTCTTTCTCACTCATGAATACACAGAGCCGATTTTTTCTTGAAGCAAAAAAGAGAAAAAAAAAAGAGAGATACTATATAAAGGAATGTAAAAGAGAGAAATATAAAAAGAAGCAAAACATGATAAAAAAAAAAGTGAAAGAAAGAATAAAAGAAAGCAGCAGCAAGAGGAAGAAAGAAAGGAACCGAGCTTCTTGCAGAAGCCCAGGGGGTATCCTGCTATCCCAGAATGCTTTGCTCTAACCTACTTTGGTATTTCTGTTTCTGCCTTTGTCTCTGCAGCGCTCTGAGTGGGCTAGCTATCCTCACACACACCAGATCTGACTGAGTTTAGTGCTGGTGTGTGTTCCTGGATTTCTAACCTTCAGAGGAACAACTTCATAAGAATGATCTTGTGATTTATTTTGTGTGTGTGTGTGTGTGTGTGTGTGTGTGTGTGTGTGTGTGTGTGTGTGTGTGTGTGTGTGTGTGTGTGTGATGGCGACCTAAAGTCTTCAGGCATACTACTTCTGACCTGCCTATTCCTAAAGAGGTTAAAAAATATATTTTGAGTCAGTATTAGACACACACACACACACACACACACACACACACACACACACAAATAACAAGAAACTTATAAGAGCGTACCTCCCTAATCAGCGTTACTGTGCCAGTGTTTAGTTGCGTGTGTCCTTAGGTCATGCATAAATATGTCATTGATTATAGCGGGTGTATGGTTGTGTGTGTATGCATGTGTATAAGCAAGACTGTGCGTATGCGTGTGTTTGAGAGTTGTGCGGGCTGAGTGGGCAGCCTGACGACCAGCTCAGCAACACTCTGTTACCATGGAAACTAATGAGCAGAGCAAGAGAGAGAGAGGAGTGTGATGAAGAGAGGAGAGGAAGTGAGATCTGTCTCAGTAACATTCATCATCATCTTCATTGTAAAATATTAATCTAAGCATGCTGTAAATACTGTGCAGAGCAAAGATTGTATATGGCAGGTGGACCTAGTCTGTAGGGCTAAATATTAAGCCAAGTAGAAGTGCTTGAAAGCTGCATTCTTAATTAAAGCCAGCAGGGGGCGACTCCACTGATTGTGAAAATATTGTGTAAATTGTAAAGCTACTGAACCTTGTTTTTCATTGTTGATCGTTTCATTTATCTTCTAACACTTGTAAAATTTAGTTTAGTACACACACACACACACACACACACACACACACACACACACACACACACACACACACACACACACACACACACACACACACACACACACACACACACACACACACACACACACACACATCTATTATCAATGTGACATTCAATACTGGAACCAGGGCTCCACCTGCTGCATGCAAAGTACACACACACACACACCTGCTGCATGCAAAGTACACACACACACACACATGCATGCACTCACACATGCACGCACACACGTCTCAATGGCACAAAGAATTCACAGCAGTGTAAAATTGAAATAAACTTCTCCAGACTGTCATCAACATGACTCATGACTGTCCATACAGATCACTCACTGTTCCTCTCAGCTGCACATTCACAGGCTATTCTGGTAGACTGCTGCAATCTGTGATTAACATTTGACTCCCACCTCACAAACAACATACATGATCAAAACACATCAGCAAGGAAGCAACCGTGTTTGTATCTGCCTCCCCACACATGTTCTGTTGTTAGTACAGAACAAGCCCGCCAGTCAATCAGATCAGCCATGCCCCTTGTTATGAATAACTCTCTTGTCAAAAAATGCAATCGACAAAGAAATATAAAAATAAAAAAAAGGCCACAGGGCATCCCTTACACCCCCCATGTCGTCTGCCTTATTCATATTATAATGAATATTTTGGTTTCTCATACTGAACCAAATTCTTCATTCTCAACCATTATTCACATTATTCATCAGCAGCGAAGCTTCCTAGTGATTGTGGGACCACATAGATTATTTAATACAGTAAACAGTGAATGGATCAGACAGCAGATGGTACTCTGAAAGCTTGCTGGAAAACTACAGTGGATGAGCTGCCAGAGCCGACTGGTTTCCTCTCTTTTAACTCGTGTCCTTCCTCTAATCCTTTCTGTCCTTCCCCATTTTTCCCTCTTTGCCTTCAACTTTCCAAGTTTTGTTGCAGCAAGTATCATATTGTGTAACACTTTACATAATCTGTTATCAGACAATCTGCTCATTTATATCTAATAGTAACACAATAAAAACGGTTATTATACTTTCAAGGAAATATGCTTAAACCTGTATTTCTGCAGCAGATAAAAGAAGAAGGGTTATATAAGTCTCTTACCACTCTTCTTTTGTTCTCGATTCAAACCTTTTTTTGGAGTTGTAGATGTGTCTTTGTGGTTTTTCACTCTGTAGTGGTGTTGTGAAGCTGGTTGTTTTGTGTATTTTTTGGCAGTTCAGTGTCTCTTTGGATGTTTCGTGTAGCTTCGGGGTTGTTTTGTTTGTTTGTATGCATATTTTGTGGCTCGTCAGTGGTTGTTTTGTTACACTTTTTAGTTGCTTTTTGTAGTTTTTTCGTATCTCTTTGTGAGGGGGTGTATCTCACTCTTGTAGTTTTGCTCTCTTTTTGTTTGTTTAGTGACACTTTGGTTGTTTTGCACCACTCTGTTTCAATTTTGTATCTCTGAAACGGTGTGCGTTTTTGTTTTTTTATATTTTGTTTTATGTCTTTGTGCTTGTCTGTTTTTTCCTTGTGGTCTGTGTGTGACACTTTGTAGTAGTTTCTGTCACTTTGTGGATGTTTTGTCTCTCTTAATAAGTGGTTGTGTCCCTTTTTTGTCGTTTTTCTTCTCTAGGTGTTTGTTTTCTGACACTTTTTGGTCATTTTCTTCACTACACTGACAGCTTTGTATATCTTTGTGGGTGTCTTGTGTCTGATTGCAGTTGGTTGTTTGTCTCTGTGATTGTTATGGTATCTGTGGTTGTTCTGTGTTTATTTTTTTGGTGGTTTGTGTCTTTCGTTGTTGAATTGTGACACTGTGTGGTTGTTTTGTCGCATGTTGTGGTTGATTTTTGTTTCTTTATTGTTGCTTTGCTTATCGTGTGTGTTTGTATTGAGACACCTTTATCACCACTCTGGGACAGTTTTAAATCTCCTTGCTGACGTCTTGAGGGTTTTCGTGGTTGCTGTGTCTCTTTGTGGTAGTTTTTTTGTTTATTTGTGGTTAAGGTCTCTTAGTGTCATCTTCTGGCTTGAGATAATGTATCAGACTTTGCACAGCTTCCTTTGGATCATTTTTCCCCCCACATGTGCGGTTGTGCAGTAAACATCTGTAAACCAATTGTGATGGGTAAATTGGTTCCACTTTGGATTGATGGTTTCCAGTGTTTCTAGAAGTTTGTGACCAAGAAATGTGTATCAATGCTTTTGTAAAATACAAGGTTCAATATTGATGGTTGTTATCAATTGGGCTCTGAATGTGAATGTTAAGTCGAACAAAAGGAATCTAAAGAAATAAAAGAAAAAAAACACACTCTCAAACTCCAGCCTAAAATGAATTATTAACACAGCTTGTGACATTTTCATTGTAAGTTTCAGGGGCCTTTAAGGTAATTAAATACAAACACACACACAAGTAAGGAGGTTACACTGTACACATTAACCGACCCGAACATGTAATAACTGCAGCCTGCAGGCAGTTGTCGACTTTCAACCCCAAAGCTCTGTCTAATTGGCAAACGGTAGGGAGGGATGACTCACACTTTCCCTCTCTCACTCAAATAAACACAAACACCAGCACTACAAACTATGACGCACACAAATGTAAATTGAATGCTGTTTAATTTTCTAAATAAGCAGCGAACAACACTAAATTAGTCAGAAAGAACTACAAACAAATTGAACTGAAGAATTTACACGCATAAGCGGCCTGTTCTGACAATTGTCAACAACAAGAGTCACGATAAGTCACAGCCCACTTTTAATATGTGAGTGTGTGTGAGTGTGTGTGTGCGTGTGTGTGTGTGTGTGTGCGTGTGTGCGTGCGTGTGTGTGTGTGTTTATGGGCATCCTGTGTGTCTGTGGGTGGACAGTTAAGCTGAGTTGTCATGTTGGACAGAACATATCTGCGTAACTATTTCAGACCTTAAAGTACAAGCCTGCAAACAAATCCTCAGGTGTTTAAAACGTCCCCCAGAGATATAGAATACTTGAAAAAAACAAAACAATAAAACGATTACAACGTCATGCAGAGGAGCACTTGAGGAGCAGGAGGGAGGGAGTGAAAGTAGACAGAGAGAGCAGGAGGAAAGACTCCACAGCAGACAAGAAGGAGAGAGAGTAAGAGAATGAGTGGTAGGCAGGAGACTCTGTGTGGGTTGACTTTTCTCTTTCTCTCACTCAATTCTTCTTCTCTCTCTCTCTGTTGGGTGCTATGGTAACCTACAGAGGTACAGCTAGGAGGAGAGGAGAGGAGAGGAGAGGGGAGGAGAGGGGAGGAGGAGAGGAGAGGAGAGGAGAGGAGAGGAGAGGAGAGGAGAGGAGAGGAGAGGAGAGGAGAGGAGAGGAGAGGAGAGGAGAGGAGAGGAGAGGAGAGGAGAGGAGAGGAGAGGAGAGGAGAGGAGAGGAGATAGGAACCGGGGACACTACTGTAGATAAAAGGAGCTGAAGAATCAAAAGAGAAGAAGAAATGAGGGGTAAGGATGGAGAGAAACAAGAAGTGGTCAAGGTTAAAAAAGTGTGATTAGAGAAAAGGGAATTAGAGGATGAGGATGACGGGACAAAAGAGGAAATAAAACAAAAGACAAGAGCTGACATTAGAAAAAAAGAGTTGAGGCGGATATAAAAGATAGAAGGGGAGGACAGGTTAGAAAAGGGGATTAAACAGCAGAGTGGAGTTGGAAGGAGAGGAGAGGAGGAAACTAAAAAAGTGAGGAAAGAAGAGCAAATAAGAAAGGTGTAAAGGCAGACAGTACAGAGGAGAGGAAACAATGAGGGGGAAAGAGAAAAAGTTTCAGTAAAGAGAGAAGAGGAGAGAAGGACATAAGAGAGGAGAACAAAGTTGGTGTTGTTGGGGGCTTTTTTATTGCCATAAGGTTGCCATAATTTAGAGATAGGACAAGAGCCCGACCGATTAATAAGTCAGCCGATAATATCAGCCAATATTAGCATTTAATGTGACTATCGCTATCGGCCAATTTTATCTCCGATATGCACATATAGGTTTATTCAATTTAAGTTTATTATTTATTTTGATATAGTTTTTGTCTATTTGTTAATTTCACAAGTTTAGTGAAGTTACGTTTTATCTATCTATCCATAAAGATTGAAGATAGATAGATATCGGCCGATAATATCGATATCGGAAAAAAACATTCTCCCTGAAATTGGTATCGGCCCCAAAAAAATCCCATATTGGGTGGGCCCTAGATAGGACAGCGGATGGGTCGAAATAGGGAGAGAGAGTGGGGAATGACATGCGGGAAAGGAGCCCCAGGTCGGACTTGAACCCGGGCTGCCTGCTTGGATTACTGTACCTCCATACATGGGGTGCGACCTTATCGCTTGGCCCTCTGCGTCCTGTTTTGGGTTTTCTTGCTGTCAATAAGTAAATTTTGTGTCTGATAGTTGTATTTGTGAATCTCTCTAGAATGCTTTTCATTTTAACAAGAACATTTAGGCCAATATTATTCCACACAGTTGTGTTTGAGCAGAGATGGGGCTGTCTCTAAAATATCACAAACAAAGCACATTACAATATTTAAAAAAAACATGGATATCCTAAAAAACATATTTTGTTTTGTGCATGTTTTTAAATTGTATTGTGTTCTGCCAGGGTTATTCCCACTCTGATGAATTTGAATCCTTATTTCACACAGGTTATCTGAAGCTTCAGGACAGTCAGAGACATTCAGAGAGCGGCTGTTTGTCGATCACAGATTAAAAAGCCTTCCTGCTGTTCAATAATGGAGACAGTTCAAAGCTTGTCACTGAGTGAGTCACTCTTTCCAAGTCTGTTTAACCGTTTCATCATTTCTAGATTTTTGACAGATGAATAAAATATCTTTAAATGTTGCCATTAAAGGGTGACAAAAACCTTGCACGCTATTTTTTGTCTCATGTGTCTCTCCCCCCTTTCTGTGTCTCTTTCCCCTCTTTCCCTCTTTTTTCAGCATCCTACATAGAATGATGCAACCATACCGTAACAGACAACTCACAGACATACAGACACACTTGCACATAGTCGTACTGACACCAGACTATTTGATCTTAAGGTCATTCAAAAACACTCAGTCTGTCTCTCTAATATCTTTTATTGTTAAGCCTGTCTGTCTGTATATATAGTTCAGGGTGCCCCTATTGAAACTGGACCTCTTTTAATTGTATTTTTCTGGCTGAGTAGACCTCTCTTACTGTAAGAGTCCAGCCCTGTGCTTGAGGTCTGCTGATGAAACCAATCTTCATGAATGTAAATTAACTGGAGACAAACACTTTAGTTCTGCAGATGGGGGCAGAAAAAACAGGGAACACTTCTATCTGTGGTTCAGGAGGAAAAAAGCATATTTTGGATGCACATTTGAAGGATTTGTTAGTAACTAGGGTTGCAAAGGGGTGGAAAGTTTACAGTAAATTTCCGGTAAATTACCGGAAACTTTCCATGGGAAGTTAAGCTTGGGAATTTTGGAAATATTCCAAATCGGAAACTTTCCATGGCAATTATGGGAATTTATGGGAATTTTGGGAATTTATGGGAATTAATGGGAATTTATGGAAATTAACTGGAAATAGAGGGTCATTTAATCAAACTGTTTCATATCCAAGCATAAATATAAACATTTTGTTTTGTCCTAAGCAGACATCTATGCAAAATAATACAATTAAAAAAACATTTCAACAGATTTACATCAAATGTTTAAAATGTATTACCCCATAACATCATCAAAACTTACTTCCCTTTATGTCCACGGGCTGAAATGTGTTGCTTCAATAGTCTTGTGCTTGTGTGGTTCTAGAAATCATCTGTGCATGTGATGGAGGAATGCACAGTGCATGTAGGGGGCGTGGCCTCAATAGCCCCGCATTAAGCAGTGTGCTATGTGCATGTGATTGAGGAATAGCATAGATATTCAAGTGTACTTGCATCGAATCTGGTCGTTTAAGCTCAACTATATTTAAGTTCCCAGTTAAGGGCTAACCTTCAATTATGTAAATTCCCGTTTTTTTCCCATTTATTCCTGTTAATTCCCATAAATTCCCGTTAATTCCCATGGAAAGTTTCCAACTTTGAAAATTCCCGGAATTTTGCAACCCTATTAGTAACAGATCTTGACAGACTTTTGAATTTCTTTAGTGAATCTTTAAATTGTCGTCTGCTGACATAAATATAGGCTGTATCTCAAATTTCTCTTTCCAGCAAACATAAAAGTGCCAATTTCCCTCCTCAAAGAGCCTTTCATCAAAACAGACAATTTAGTTTGTCAAAGTATAAAAAACACAGGTTTGACAAGTAACATTAGCAGCTGCTTCAGCTGTATTGAATTGGCCCTCTAAGCCATGTTAGAGCGACAATAACCCTGAAACAGACAAAGCCAAATGGAAATCAGCCCATTACGTCAAAACATCTGCGTTAAAGGCCAATCATTGTCACATCAGTAAAACTGTAATCAGATGAATTAATTTATACAGGACTTTATTTCCATCATTTATATCTGAATGTCTTGTGTTTTACTTGAATCATTAATATTGTGAAGCAACAGTGATATGTTCTACACATGAGAGGAACAAAATGTGATCCCCTCTTTGTCTCGATTTTTTTTACTCTTTACACTATGTACTTTTTTTCTTTTTTAGATTTGTTTTTTATACTTTTATTGTAGAGACAGGCCAGTGGATAGAGTCGGAAATTTGGGAGATAGATCGGGGAATGACAAGCCGGAAAGGAGCCACAGGCCGGATTTGAACCAAGGCCTCCTGCTTCAAGGGGCCACAGCCTCTGTACATGGGGCGCAAAAACTCCACGAGACAACTAGCGACCCCACTATGTCCACTTCTTATTTCACTACACTCAATACTATGACTATGAGGTTTGGGAAAAAAAGTAAAGATGGTATGGGTAAGACATTTTGTGAAGACTGCCCTTGTAAAATGTTGCTTTGATTCTTTTTTGTCTTGTGCAATTGTTGGAATAATCTTAGTATAATAATTTTGCAGGTCAGGTCAACCACAACTTTTGGATATCAACACATTCCTCGCTAAAACAGAAAGATCTGTAAACTCTCCTCGGATAAAACTCTGAATTCTACAAACAACTTCAGACACTACTGACACAGGTCAGTGTGTAACCACTAGAACAAAATCAAACTGCTGAAGCTCGATCAGGATGTCCAACAACCGAATGTTGCCAAAAATGTTGCCAGGCAACAAACATTTCAGTAGCAGCCTCCATGCTGAGTCTTAGATGTTTTTTCATAGACACTACATTTGTTTGTGGGATGTTGAAACAGAAACCCCACAGTGCTGTGTGAGGGTGATACAGTTGATGCCACAGGGGTGTCATCATGACCGAATCGCCCTCAGAAAGAATTTGTCACCTTGAGGATAATCGTCCTGGTAAAAAAGAGGGGAAGCCAGAGTGAGAATCAGACCCATGCGTGAGGCTAAAGGGAATCTTTGCATCTATACCACAGAGTGGAAAAGCTGCCATACTTTTCTCATGTCTCCCTAAATTAAGCACTGATGGCTTTTCATTGGCTTCTCTGTGTTATCACATATAAATATTCTAGATGTCTTGTTCATCTGTTTATACATGTGTAGGTGTATAAATGATGCACAAGCGACTCCCCATGCAGCGCCTCTCCTGTGCAAACACAGTGTCAGCATCATCCAGATCCCCTCATATGATTCAGTCAGTGCAGTAGAGATTTAAAGCTTCATTTTCACACACTCCAATCATTCATACATACATGTCAACTATATCTAAACACAAGAGCTGCTGTCTTATGTGTCACTGCTCATTTTTTAACCCCTCTTTGACAAAAGTTCAATGTAAGCTTGTACTTGGAAAAATTGGGATGGGCTCTCGAATCCAAACCTGCAGTAACTCATTTGAGTGGGTCACTTGGTTTGCATGACTAGTAAAGTTGCAAAGTAAATGCTGGATGTGTAAATCAGTTTGCCATATTAATGTAAATTGATGTTAGTGGATGTAAAAGGTGAAGAGTTGTCAGAGCTATGCACATAAAATGCTGATGCTGCCCAAACGCGTGCCTAAAATAAATCCGTTTTTTGATTTTTTTCAAAGAATAAGTTACAGCCAGCAGACAGTTGAAGACTTAAGTACATTTAAAGTGGGCTTTTTGATCTTTAGAAAACATTCAGCTGGTAGAAGTCAGAACCAAATAGATTAGAGTTTGACCAGCAAGATGCAAAAAGATGGACCCAACTCCTGCACCTCTCCATTTTAAGTTAAACTTCTATTATCATTCTTCTGCTCATTTAAGTGATCATCTACTTTACTGCACTTATATGTTCTTTATTGCATTGTGGGGAATTTGTCACTGCTAAATATAATCTGCACTGAATTCAAGTTTTTTCTTGTAAAGGTTAAGGCTTGAACCCAGGATGCCCGCTTGGAGGACCACAGCCTCAGCACACAGGGCGCGCGCACCAATCACAGGCATCCTGTATTAAAGTATTTTAAATATTTATTTTGAGAAATGACATGATCATACTAGTGTTTTTATTGAATGTCATTCTGAACATTTCTTTTGCTTCATAAAACACTTTGAGTTGCCTTTGTGTTTGAAATGGGTAACGATTAAAGCTGCCTTGCTTTGGGTAGTAAAACATGAAGACTGAAATCAGGGGGAAATAGCAAGTCTGCCATATGTTGTTCTTTTTACAGTTTGGCTTACCATTTTGCCCTGCTCTGAGTCATAAAGTTCACTAAGCTAAGCTAATGGTCTCCTGGCTGCGAAGGTTGTTTTTTTTACATGCAGAGTTCGATATGGACGTTGTATTTATTATCTTCATATGTGTCTTCTCTTCTTCTTAAGTTAGGCTTAATTCTGCCACAATTATATTTGAGTTTTACATTTTGACTTATACTCCTGCTAAAAGTTTGAGCTGAACTAATTGTCTCCTGGCTGTCGAGTTACATATCTGGCATTTATAGAGAAGAAAGTGGCTGCATGTCGTGACGGCCAAAGTTAAGCTTAACTCAGGGAGCATTGATTCATTTTTTCAGTAAGGGCTCTCACAAATACAAATGTGTGTGTGGGTGTATTCATTTGTGTATTGTGAAAAGGACAACATGTTTCTTTCTCATCTCAGTTAAGTATTATTGGACCAACATGCTTTCCAACAAATCACAGATTACTGAAGTAAGTGCACTAATGATGACATTATTTTATTTTACTTCATTTTACTCAAGTTTTGCTCCTCTTGTTGACACATGATAAACTGTCATGCAGGCTGTTCTAAAACATGAAACCTTCATGATCAGGAGATATTTGAGTCTTAACGGGACCCAGGCTCTGATCACAGGTCTGCTTATGTTACTGTAAACTTGGCTAGAAGAATCTGTTAGCTCTGGGACATCCCAGTGAATCCGTGGGTTAAGTTGAATATCATGTACTTGTGATGTTGTGGGCTCAGATCTGGCCCCTAGCCTCCCTCTCCCCCCTCTTCCTCCTCACTCTGTCATCTTCCCTACCACTGCTCTGCATACAGTCTAATGAAGCCGAAACAAATCGCAGGGCTTTCTATCTGCAGTAGACGGAGCTGTGAAGATGAGATGTTCCCTCCTACGCAGGCAGGCAGACAGGCAGTAGCTCGAGAGACCCCAACACCTCCAACTGTAGCTACTGTAACGCTGTGGAATATCTGATTAACAGTGATGGCAAACAGGAAGCCTGCAGCCTCCATCTGAGCAGAGAGATTAATACCATAGATTTATATCTGCAGTGAGGCTCTGAATTCACAGTGTGGGCTAATATCGGACCTGTAGTCACAGAAATACAGCTGAATAAAATATTTGGCCTGGACAGGTTACACAACTGCTTTAGGTTACCTGGGACACATTTTCTGAACCTGTTACGTTGCTATGTCCTTTCTGTTCCTGTTGACAAGATGGAGCAGAGTTTTATGAGCAGAGTGAGTCAGATATCGAGATGGTTGAAACTAAAATGTCTCCATTCAGGAGGAGGAGTGTGCCATCATAAGCAGAGGAAGGAAAACAATTCTTCATATGTTCTGTGAATTGTATCTATCTATTTGATGCTAAATGTTGTAACAAAGCCCTTTGTATACTGCCAGGTAGTTTTGGAGGCCATATGGTGCACTATATTATTAGTATAGATTTTGCCTTATAATACATGTGTGATTTGTCCGTCGCAAAGGGAAGCTGAGTGGGACTTTAACGTCAATGGTGCAAAGCTTTTGTCACTGTTTCTACCTTGATGCACCAAAACACTTAGCAACGTTGGGTTTTATTCACACTGCAACGGTGGCAGAGCTGCAACACAAGGTGCTGGCCTTCCTATCTAGGGCAACTCCAAGTTCAGAGTCTTAGTCAAGGACACTTTGACTTGAACAAGAGAAGCTAGAGATCAAAGTGCAAACCACAGATCAATAGATGACACACTTTCCCTCCTGACAGCTGCCTCAGAAGTTCAAGTTTTGATTAGCTGTGTTCTTTACAGAAATAAGTGGTTCCCTCAAACATTACTAGAAAAAATGATCAGCTCAGATAAGCATTTCTTTGTTCCTTTCAAACAATGAACAGATTGTTCATTGAATAGGGAACAGGGTTAATTGCTTAATGTGTACAACACAAAATTTAGTATTAGGAAGAGTGTTGTCCTTATTTTCTGAGTAAGTCAGCTTGTGGTTTGGTCTATAAGACGACAAAAGACACCATTTAGGTTGTAGTTAACCAACCAGTATGTCTCAGAATAGATGCAATTCCTCAGATTTACAAATTGCCTGAAATGCTGTGAGTTTTTGTGAGTAGCATTATCAATGAAATTTGACATGAGTTTAAAAGGAGAAATAGTCCTAAACTGGTTACATTTAATAACACTGTAATATCTGACTTAAAAACCTGTAATTGCAATTCATCATTCACAAACGTTATTCTATTGCACATCTGTTAGTTTACATGTTTTACTTTAATCTCAGAGTAAATCAGCCTTAACTCAAGAGCAATTAAATACAGATGTTTCCTTGAAGGGTTGTGAAAATCGATTTCTCCCTGAATCTAATTTGCAGACATTTGGACTTTGGAAAACTTTCTACAAAAGGTCAATATTCTCTCTGTGGCCCACCAAAATCTTGAAAAAAAAAATACAAACCTGATCTAAAAAACAGCCTTAAAGTGTCTGAGGGGTCCTCAGGTGGTCGGACAGAGGAGTCTTTGCTGAAGAGCATCCGAGCAGAAAACAGAGTCCTGAGGGCACAGAGGAGCCGGCTGTGGCCTGACCCGAGGTGACTAATGGATGTGTTTTTAGGGGACTCCTGGTGGTACTGAGGGGTGTCACGATTCACGAATGCAGTGCACTTACAGCAAGTTGAACTTAATGCATGACCTGCATCTCATTGGGACTTTTTAAGATGTTTTGAAATTGTGAAAAGGCGCTTTTTTTCACCTGCCCACTTGTTAACTCACACAGCAGTCCACACCAATAAAGTGCTAGAAAATCCCACACGGGCATAACCACATAGGCGGATTCCTCCAGTTCAGACTGTCCAACTGGAGCCAGCCTCTGTGTCTTTCAGGTTATTGTAGCAGTGAAGATTTTCTAGACTAGTGGGACAGTACGGCGATGCTGCACAGCCCTGATCTACGAGTATAGATGGAGTGTTATGTAATTAATACTCCTCCTCCTATGCAGATACAGTAGACGAGCCTAGAAATCCTGGCCTCAGCTTTAACTGTAGCCCTTAAACACCAGATACGGCTCATACGTAGGGTGTCTTTTCAATCATTCTGGCTCCTATAGTCCCATATAGACCGGCAGCTCTTGACTCAGCTAAAGCCTTTGCATAACTGATACTGTAAAACAGGCATCCACTGGTTTCATACTGTTACACCACGCAGCATGCAGAGAATTTGTCTCTTTCTGTGTCACCCACACGCTCATATATATTTATATATATCACATACAGACCAAAGACAGGCTGGTATACCTGCTATCCCATTATTCACAGGTGACTGGAAAGCCAAGACAGACAGAGAAAAGTGGAGTGGGGGCTTCTCTTACCTCACAAATCCCTCTTCTTCAGGAATCCTTCCTTTCCTCTCCCCTTCAGCCGGCTTCTTCACACGCTCCAGCTTTCATCCCCCCAGTAAAAAGATGAGAGAGAAGGACTTTAAATAATCAGCATTCCTCTTTTTTTTGCTCCTGTGTTTTCTCTCCGTCTCTCTCCTCTCTCCCAGATTTCTCCACACAGTCTCCTGGGGAGGATGGAGGGAAGGTGGGAAGAAGCAGGAGCATCAGTGATACACTGCCGCGCGCTCCGCTGCAGGAGGCTGGACGTCAATCACACAGGTAACCTAGGGAACCAATGGGCCCCGCCTCCCAAGACGGCGCTGATTGGTTCGGCTACAGGGAACCAGAAGTCACAAGTCCTCGCAGATCCACAGATGGTACACGGAGCGAGCAGTGGTGGGATCATGTACAGAGCCAAACAAACAGTAGTGGATTGCAGTACTTGTGAACACTCCTTCTCTCCTCTCCGTCTCTCTCCCTCTCTCTCACTTTGACTTCAGAGCTGGCCGCTTTATTTTACAGTTGCTTAGCAACAGACTTGCATGCGAGAATGTGTTGCAGAGCAGGAGGAGAGATGTGGGAAGAGAGGAAGGAGTTCAAGTCCTCAACTCTCTCTCTTTCTCTGTCAGAGGTGTGGATGGATTCTGAATATTTCATCTCTGAGAAGCAGAAGCAGCAGCAGCAGCAGCAGCAGCAGCAGCGGTCCGTCTTTGTGTTCTGGAGTCTGTTGAAGGCAGTAAAGGCAGTATAATCCACTGAGAGTAAGGTTAGATAACAAGGGGAGGACAAGAAAGTCCCACAAAGCACACTACATCCCCTCATTAAAGAGTTTTTTTTTTCAAAAGGATGATGGGGGGGAGCTTATACTGTAGCATGACACTCAGACAGATCGGATGCTTCTTTAAGTCTGGTTTGAAGCATTATGGATACAACAAATCTAAATATTGAACTGTTCAGTACGGCATCCCCACTTCAACACCCGCCTGCGAATTTTTGCGAACAACCAGCTTCCATGCCTCGTATTTCTCTCCAAACTGGCTCTGTTTGTGTGTGCCTGTGAGTCCGTGCGCTGGGATTAGGACCTCAGAATAAAAAAAGTCAAAACCATCAACTGTTTTACTGCTATTGATTTTCATATTATTGTTTGACAAACCATTCTTGAAGCTTTGTGCGCTCTAGAGAGTAGTTGACCATGTGGTGCTTCCAGTAGAGTTTGGTTTACTTTTTCAAAACTTCTAATTTTTATAATAAACATCTTTTTATATCATTCATGAAACAATGGTGGTGCAATGCTTTCATGTCTTCCATGGTTTATGAAATGTTTTCTTGTGTGTTGGTTCACTATCCTACTGTTATTTATTGTATTGATTGCTGATACATGTCGCACAGGGACAATAACATATATCTTCTCTTCAAAAGTAATTACATTTACAGTTTACAGTATAAGTATTTCTTTATGATTCAGTTCTGTAGATTGTACTTTGAAATGTCTGTAACAAGTTATACTGCATACTTAATATAAATTATAATCCATGTTGCTGCAGTGCTTAAGCTGACAGTGAAGATGATGGGACACGCAGCTGTCAGCAGGGGGCACTGTTCATGGAGTGCAGGAGAGAGGTAAGGGGATAAATGATATAATACATTGAGATTTATTTTACTCCTGGTACGTTTAATGTATCATCAGTTTGTTTACTTCTGACATCATATATCAAACAGACTGTGGCTTCTGCATTTAAACCTCTTTAAGAAGCAGTCAGATGTGAGAAAGTCCTCCCAAAGGAACTGACTTGCAAGGATCTGTCCTTGTGGAGTCCTGTACTAAAAGTCTGAACTGTCAGACTTTCCATTACAGAGTCGTGTCACTTTGAATGCAGCATGCATGATGTGCATGATAAGATGACATTTAAAGAAAATGCATGAGTCAAGACTCAAAAAACAACACTCTTTTATCATGCAGCTCTCCACTGTTTCTTGTTGCAAAGGTCAGATTGTTGTTTGTTACTTTTAAATTGTCGGACTGAGTATACTCACCGAGGTCTGGGCTTTGACTGCTGATGCTTTGGATCCAGACTTCCACAGCGCAGCTGCATTCGCAGTCTCAGAAGAGTGCTCGCTCAATCACTCAAGGGTGACGAAACATCAGGCAGTCTGAGAATGTAAAAAAAAGCATCTTATGAATATTAAACCCCTTACAAGAAAACAGAAGGGCAGCTTTAGCTGAATTTGGTTGGAGTAGAAAAGTGAGTCACTGGAAGGTTTTTCTGTTTGCTTCACACAGAAGCTAAGAGGCTCGAGAAACCATTTTACACTCAGGCTGAAGCTTCACTGTAGTGGTGAAAACGCACTTCTGACACATTTACAGTACATACAAAAGTATGTACCGTCAATTTTGTTGATTTTGTCCTGAACGTGTGTATTATTCTTTAACTAAAAAATCTCACCCTGCTGTCTTTTAACAGTGAAATGCATCACTCATCAAGAAACCTTTGCTTTGGAAAATAGTTAAATATACAAAGAGGCTGTTTCAGCAGCTTGTTGTTAATCCCTTAATATGACACCAACCATGTGGCACCAGTTTCAGGCATTAAAGATCCCATATTATGCCCTTTTTGGGGTTCATATATCTAATGTATGTGCTTACTAAAGTACGTTCACAATCGCTAATGTTCGAAAAAAGTGTCTGTTTTCATGTACTGCCGATCGATGCAGCCCGTCTCATCTGCCTGTGTTTGTGACGCTCTGAATCCCCCCGAGCAGGGTCCCCACGTGTGCCAAGTCTGACCTGATTGGTTAGCCGATCTGCTCTGTTGTAATTGGTCAGTCTTTCGGACAATTCTCGGAAATGTTACGCCCCTTTTACCAAATTGGGAATGTAGCTAATGTGCAGCATGAGCTTGTGCTTGCCACAACGAGCCAATGGGCTTGGATCAGTGACATCATCGCAGTGTGATATCACACTGCCAATTTTCAACGAGGGGGGCTAGAACCGAGCGTTACATGCAGCTACTGCTACTGCTAACAGGAGGAGGTAGGAGAAGCCGCGTTTCCGCGGACTTTGAATTTTTGCACATAGATGTGCCTAAACATGCACAAGACCCCTGGAAAACACACTAAAGAGCATATAAAACCAGAAAAAGCATCATATGGGACCTTTAAAATAACTAACTAGAAAAAGTTAATCTTTATGCTGATGGTCACTTTTGAATGTCATGAAGAAACTTCACTAAAAAATGTCAGTCAGTTTCATTAACATTCAAAAAACCCTCACAGTAGCTTTTAGTAAATGTACTTAAATCCATTACTGAGTAACTGGTGCAGTGGAGGGGCTGCAGCCTGCATGTGTCTTTGTGTGTAGCTGAGAGGTCAAAGCAGGAACATCACTTGGAGGAGTGATGATGCAAAACCAAAGTCAGTGAGAGCAGATGATAAAACATCAACCAGAGTGACAGACAGTGCCGCTCTGCAGGGACTCAGGGTAAAACTGATCCAACCGGAATTCATCCTTCCTGCACTTTAGTAAAATAATTATTTACTTAAGATTCACAGGATAATTTAAAGAACCCAACAGGGGTAATTTTGTGTGCATTTTAATTGTCATTCTGCCAGCACTGCAGGCATCTCACAGTCTTTGATTAAAAATTCATGTTTGAATATCATTATGTCAGTCAAGACACATTTCAAAGGAGAATAAGTAGGGTATTATATAGAGATAAAAATATATCCATGCAAATATGTTAAGCTAAGTCTTAAAAAGGATATGCTTTACATTTAAAATTATATATTAATGCAAGACAGTTTTTTCCTGATTTTCAGCTTCACAAGTTGAGGATATCCATTGAAGACAATCGGTCAAACAGGTCAAAAAACACCACAGACACCGAGGGCTGCCGTAAGTGTCTGTCTCTTACAGTCTTTTGCTTTTCAGTCTTACTCTTAAATGGTACTTGGCGGGTCATGTCATGTGCTAAAAGTGCTCAGGTTCGTCTTGTAGAAGCTGTTAAATAATGCAATAAGTCATCAGCCAGCTTTGTCAGAATGAGTCACTCCGAGCTAAAAGACGGTTCAAGATTCATGAGGACATTTTTATGATGCTGGGTCTCAGGGTGACAAAAAAAAGGAATAATTTCTGCTCTAGTTCAGAACGAGCCAATTCTTTGCACAAAATAGTTCATTTATAAACACTGTCTTTTGGCAAGTGACGGTCAATGAGAGACTAAGGGAGATCGGGGAAATGCTGACCCTGTAAAGCGCAAACTGGCCTTGATACATGCTCACAACCAGCAGCAGGAACAATAAACAATCCCTGCGTAACATTCTGAACTGCGATTCCTGTATTCTCAAATTTAAAGAAAATACTGATGTCCAAATGTGTGTTTTATGTGCATCTTTGTCAGAGCTGGCCCATCAGGTAAGTGTCCTTTCTGAGCATCACAACACCTCTAACCTGGAGACTCCGCTGATGGAGCTCAGTAAGGCATGAGGAGAGAAACAAGGAGACAGTGCAGCAACTCAGTGAATATCTGTGAATTATAGTAAGTATAAATGTTCAGGGATGTTAGCAAAATATAATATAAATAATATTAGTAAAATGTAAAGGTATACGGCCACACAGGGAATATAGTGAAAGGTACTATTTACTGAAGTTTGAGAGAAGTTTACGAAAATGAAGTGCCCTGCTGTTTTTCAGGAAATCACTCATCAACTAATTTATGATGTACTCGTAAAGGTGCACATCTTCAACAAAAACACAAGATGCTGTAACTGAGTGCCACAAACATGAGAGGGAAGTCAGATAGTATCGAGAGACAGACTAACACATTGTTTGTTTTTGGCTTTTTGATTATTTTGCAGAAGAAAACTATACAAAAACAATGGCTTATTCCTAAAGTACAAAACTAATTAGATTGTATGTCAGTACAGTGTTTAGGTCGATGTACTTTCCACCTTACAGTTTTTCAGTCTTTACCACTAACTGTGCTGCTAGAGTAGGAATGTGCCCAACAAGGAGTTTATTCAAACTGTGTTTGTGAGGCTAAATTATTTTGGCTCATGTAACATTCAGAAAGGAATGACTGCTTCTGTGCTGCTCCATCCTGCCTTCAGGATGAATAATTAGTGAAATATGTTTTATTTCCCAGCTGCTGGATGACTCAGACCGTCAATTATGTATTTCATCATGCCTGGGTGGTTCCTCGTCGCAACATTTGTGGTGGAATAAATCTAATTTTCTACTAAAGGCTGGATCATGGCCGGGAAACTTTCCATAGATGCCACAGTTTGATCTAATTTATCTGATCTACTATGTTTTTGTTTTGTCCTCAGTTTGAGGGATGTCTCCGTATCTGCAAGTCAGCAAGATTCACACAAGAACATTAAGAATCCCCATGACAGCTATGAGCTCATTTCTTGTGCTCATGCCATCGCTCTACCCAAATTATTTGCCTACATACTTTAAGAGTTATTTTTAAAACACAACCAATTGTCTGGTTGCCACTTAGACAATAACATTGTTTACATGTGGATTAATTCCACTGAGGTGCCTGGTTATAAGAGGTTAAATCAGGTCTCAGTGCTGTAAGGCCCTGCAGCGTGCACACATGAAGTCCGGTGGGTCAGATCCAGCCTTTGTGTCAAAAATAACAGACCTGCAGGCAGATGCTCAAAGCCTGGAGAAAAACCAACCAGCTGCAGCCATCAAGAGACGAGTCAGAAAATATGTTGTGCTTGTCGCTGCACTATCGCTAAGCACAGCTGTGCTCAGCGGAGCCTTTGTAAAGTTTTCTCAGCTTGTTTTTTTTCCACTTGAAAAGCTAATTTCCTCTCTCTATAGTCCATGGCAATTATATTCTTGTACAACATTTATTTTTACAAGATGAATTCATGATTCAAATTCTTGGTACACACTCAGAGTTTTGGCATAAAAGTGAGGGGCAATTACCTTGTGGTCCGAAAGGAAATTGTATTTTTTTTGTGTCCAGAGGTGAAGCCTCCTCAGCAAAGTCTGATCCTGGAGCTGCTGGCCGTGGAGAGGGAGAACCAGGGACTGGAAAAGGAGATCCTGGGGAAAGACACCATGAATGTAGGAGAGTTCTCTCTTTTTAAAATAGTGTTTAAGAAAAATAAATAACCCTTCCAGTCCACATTATAAGCAGTTTTATTGTATTGTAACCTTTAAAACCACTTATTCACACAAAACTCTTCCAGCATTTTAACAATTACGAAGAGATATCCACCATCAAAATGGGTAAAAAATAAAAACCACTGCTGCCAAGAGGTCTTCTCCGGTCAACCACACATGACTAAATTGTTAGGCAATCATATGCAATACAGATGCAACCAAGCACATCACAAACCTGCTCCATTTCAACAACACTGCACTGCAATCTGGATGCAGGAACAGTTCCCTGAGGTCAGAAGACCTGGCTTTGGAAAAAGCTTGTTACAAACACGGCCTTAGCAGCCCTAAACAATGCAGGCCTGGTTTTCTGTTCTTTTTTGCTCCAAGGACAAAAAGTAGCCTGATCATATGCAGACGGGAAAATTAACATTCCTCTTGGTTGATTTATTACGTCATTAAATGTTTTTAATGAGTTTAAATTCACAATGGCTTGTTGTCATTCTTTTTCAAAGACAGTATGGTGTTCATTTTGTAAACTATTGCCAAATTTACAGTTAGGGCATGTCTTATGATTGACAGGTGTCACCACAGCAGCCTGAGACGAATGCAGATTTCAAGCTTACGAGCAGAGATGGAGAGAAACAAAGCAGCTCACATAGGCCCAGGAGAAAGCCTCCCCCTCCTCCTCTTCTACTCCTACTCCAACCCAAGACTCACATTTATGCACATCTTTCCCTGATACATAATTTACAGATGTAGTCAGAAACATTTACATGACTCTCCAAAAGAGAATTGGAGACATTTTAAGACCAGATGCTGGGAGTTGAGGTCTCTCGGAAGGTGCTAAACCTGGTTGCAGCTCTCTACTCGAAAGACCACAACCTAAACCTCAAGCAGAAACTATGCTCTCCTGTCAGTCAAACATCCTGTACGCAGGTACAACACCTGGAGAAGACACATTGTGTCTATTATAACACAGGCCTGGGCAGAGGAGTGACTTTCAATTTGATAATATTGGATAGCCCTACATTAATTCTGTAAATTGCAAGTTTTATACCATAAGATAAAAACATTAAAATGCAGATTTGCCCCTGCAGGATGCTGACATCACTGCTCCTTTCTCTAGGAAGGTAAACACTCAGGCACCAAAACAACTGTGTGTCTTGAGAAGAGGTCTTGAAATGTGCAACATGAGGCTTGGCTGATGATAATATCATCTTCATCAGGTTTATAAAGTGTATGTAATTAACCTTATTCATATGTAAAAAAAAAATTCCAATGTTAAGCTCAAGGGTGAGAAGCTCAAATGTTGTAAGGTTATAGGCCTACTTCTGTGTTTGAGGTTTGCAAATTATATCAAACAATAGGGAATCAGAAGGAACTAAAAAGTGAATTGACAATAAAAAACATGATTTAGGTTTTATATTTTCATATTTCAGGTTCAAACATTTAAAAACGTATAAGCTACTGTCATTCAAAAACTAAAGCACTCAAACATTTCCTTGTTAGCTTTACGGTTTTCTGTGTTACAAGACAGATAGGTCATCATGATAGATTAATGTTGGGTCTTTGTAGATAATATAACAAAGAGAAAGGTATTTTACCTGCTGTTTTGTAAAGTTTGTGGAGATAACATTTGTTATGAATAGGTGCAATAAAAATAAAGATTGATTGACAGGAAATGTGGTCTACATTTCCAGCTAACAGTTATGCTAGCTAATGGTTTATGTTAGGTAGCTAGCTAACTGTTGTGAATATTAAGCTAGCAAACGCTAATGTTGTTTGGCTAACATTAGCATTTGTGCCTGCAGGTTGAGTTATCAAATGTTGTATCAATAAGTTACCCAAATAAATACATTTAAAAATAAAATGTTTTACCTCGCACTGTCAGAGAAATTCATTGCGCCACCAGTTTGAGATGTAACTTTTTGAAATATTCATAAAAGCAACAAGAACAAAAGTTGTTTGCTGTTATATTTAATGATCACAAACAAAATGCCTAATAATATCATCTTTATATTTTCTCTCCAGCGACAGCTTCGTAGTGGCCACTGGACGGTGCCAATGCACAGTCAGTAAGGTTACTCGGCTCTGCAGAGCACTTCAGTCTACTCCAGGTACAAAGTCGCCCATGGAGATATTTACACCTGTTAGAGGTAGCTGCTACATAAAAAGTTATCTCAGACAGAAGTTCTATAGTGTTTCTTCCAACTTCAGGTTATGAAATATGGAGCAGTGTTGGTTAAATGTGCAAGATGAAGTCCGACATTTACCGATATCCATCATGGGTAGGATGTTTAACAGGCCTAGAACATAAAAAAAGAAACAGCTTTCATTTTAAATTACATTAGTTATACAAAAAGCTCTGAACAAATTGTGTTGATCATCTTTATAGGCAAAAATAGTGAATACTTAAACAATCAATTATAAATACCTGAAAAGTCATTTGTCAGGAGAGCTTAAACAAAATCAGTGTTAGGCAATAAGTTATACTACATGGAAACAGTGTCACCTAAGGACACGTAATTCTTAAATTGTGCAACTATTTTCTGTTCCTTTAAACTTGCCTGAATGTAAAACTATTTGTTTACCTTGTGTACAGCAGTCTTTATATCCTGTGATGGTTCAAGGAAATGCAGCAAAGCCAGTTTCTTCTCCACAGACCACAACAGTGAATCAACTCTTCTGCCTTTTGTCCTCCAAAAACTCAGTTGGGAAAAGGACAAAATATAATGTAGAAAACTCTAAAGTCAAGGTGTAACTTACTTTTACATCCCAAACTTATATTACTGTGTGGAAGTCCATGTTTTCGTCCCATCTCAAGACCAATAAAGGCATTTATTTGTTTGTAATGTTTCAGCTGAGAACCAATGCCGACGCAAAAAGTTATGCAAGACTGGTCTCCAAAAAAATGATACTGGCACATTGAAGAGCAGAGAGCTATCCATTGTGTTAAACTGAACACTTAATTTTAAAACATTTTACAGTTGTAAATAGCACCATTGCCTAGATACCAGTCCTACATTTCGAGACTAAGTTTTTCAATGTTATTTTTCATCAACCAGCGGTCCAAAACCAAAACATTGCATCTAAAAATTAACAGAAATACCTTGACATGTGACCAGCCAAAATAGTCAATATGGTTTAAATGCAAAAAAATCAGGTAGATTATTTCTTGATTTGGGAATCCTCTATAAATAAGACTAAAAATGTGAACTCAAATTAACATGAATGTCAAACCCTGTCCTGACTCATATCTATAAATGTTAGAGGTGATTTTAACCGAACACAAAGGTTTAAACCAGTGTGGAAAAATATCCAGTGACTTATTCCCCGAGAATAAGCCAAAGATCAAGCTCACTGAAACATCAAAGAAAGGCGTGATACAAACTTACATCTGCAAATTTTTTATTCTTTTTACTACAAGTATACAAAACTGGACAGACAAATCTATGAAAATGGATCTTATTTACAGAAACAAAAGTGTTGTGGAGAGGGGCTGGACAGGCATGCTGTGCTGGTTTCCAAGATCAGAAAAGAGACGAAGAGATTCACGCTGAAGACTTGACGGAGGATGACTGGTTGGCAGGCTAAAAAATAAAAATAAAAAAAGTTTAGTTAACAGGAAAATATTAAGCAGATTGCATAAAGATGAACCATTCAGATTTCAACCTTCCCGTCATCGACATGGTCCCAGCAGTTTGATTACTACTAGACTATAAAAATTACACAAGTGATTGCTTTCCACTTTTGCAACTGCAGACTGTCAACATATGGAAAGAGATGAATATCTCAAGCCAGGAATGGTTAACCATTTGAGGTAAAAACCTGAGTAACAGCAGAAGCATCACATCAAGTTTGAATGCCTGCAAATGAACAGAACGCTTCAGTACAGCCAGTTCAAGAAGTGAAAATGTCGTCTTTTGCATCATTTTGTTGCGTCTAGGCTTTTAACTTACCAATAGAGGTCCCTGACACATGATGTGTATAAACTACACAGGATTTCTCCCAACTTTGTTGCAACATTTCAGCTTCAAGAGCTCTTTTGCATCTACTGAGAAACACAAATCCCAAAACTGGAAGTCCTCCAGAAACCATATGGAGGCAGTGTAATCTGCCACTCCCTCCGTCTTAACGGCAGAATCTTAGGAGTGCCGTCCTCAAACCATTCATAAGACATAAACCTATGACTCGCCTCCTGTGATTTTCCCTCCTGGACTCCATTGCCGTTGCTGGCACTAGAGTCACCGCTGCCATTAACTGTGGCTTCCTGTTTCGCTTGTTTAGCTTCAGTGTCCTTTACTGGGCTCTCCTCCTCGGGTTTCCTCTGTGGAAACATAAAACCAAGTCAAAGGGAGGGGAGAAGAGAAGACTGCATTCAATACAGCCATGTACGACAGCATTCCTGTAACCTTTAAAGAAAGCTTTGACATTTACAGAAAAGGGAATTAAAACCCATCACTAGTTATGTCAAGGTCACACAACATTTTGTGTATCATGCACATTTCTCAGCTCATCATTTACAGCATCAGGCAATACCACAACACAGCCACCTGCACACCCACACGCCACAACTACAGCAAGACAACAAAGTCACATAAAAGCCACAACACAAAAGCTAAAGATGGATTCACCACCACCAAAGCAGGCAAACACACAGAGCCTTCATATGAATGGAGCAGTCTGGGACATCCTGACAAGATGAGTCAAACTGCAAAGACCTCTGACTGCTTCAGCAGAGTGAGAAGAGCTTTATTATGACATTTTGGCAAAGACGTCTCACTTTTTTCCTGACGAGGTGGGAGATGTCTGAGGCCGCTTTGGAAGATGAGGCGCTGTCAGACGATTTAACTGGAATCTGAAATAGAAAAACATTCTCGTTTGCTTAGTAACTTTCTAAAGGATAATTATTCATGTTCAAAAAAAGGACACTTGGATTTTTAAGATAAAGGCACAAACAAAGCGCTTACCTTGCTGGCTGTTGCAAATGCAGAAGATGATGATGATGATGATGACGCGCCCCCGTTTTCACACATGAATGCTGATGAAGTAGAAGCTCCACCCTGTAGGAAGTTTGACAGTTACCCAGAAGCTGAAGCTATTAAAGATTCATCTTTTCTGTATTGTGATCACCTTTATTAACAGTTTATATACTGATCCTCATTGTCCCCTTTACTCACTAGTGTCTGCTGAATGGCCTGGGATGCTGAACTGGCTGTTCTTTGGCTTTCCTTGGCATCCTCAATCTTTTCCCTGATGTCGGGCAGAAGTTGCTTCAGCTCCTCCATCTCGGTCTTCTCTTCTGCTGCCCCATCTGCTGCAGCTATCACCTCCTGCAACATGGCTATCAGAGGGATCAAAATGAAGAATGTTAAGCGGAGTTCATCAATTTTTTTAAAGGGAATACTCCTTCAAGTTAGACAGCCCTAAACTTTCTCCCCAGAGAGCGACAGCTGAGTGCACTCACCCAGGCGTTTCTCGATGACTTTTACGGAGCTGTTGTAATGTTGGATGGCTAGGCTGTACTGATCCATGTAGCACAGTGTGGTGGCGACGTGGTAGTGGGTCTCAGCCAGCAGACGACTGTGAGGCGGCAAGTGCTTCAGCTGCAGGGTGAGGCACTCCTGGAAGTCTTCTAGCGCCTGGGGGTAATTACCTGGTGGAGGGAACATACGCGTCTCAGATTTTGCCAGATGGAAAAGTCTCATATTAGACTCTACTACTTGCACCAAGTAAAAAAAATAAAAAATAAAATGTTGAACTAAATGCTACTGATATTGATTTAAATTTGAACACCAATTTTTACATGTCACTTCTACAACTGCATTTAACCATTCCCTGTATCTTACCCATAGATGAATGAAACTTTGAAAATTTAACGGCAGCCCCAAACTCCAGAGCCAATCATTTTGGTGCGGGAACAGGTGGGCTAACAGGTGAAAGGGACAATTCAGTCTGCTGCATGAAACCTACCCGACTCTGCACTGACTTCTCCGAGTTTCAGATACGTCTGTGCTGCCATCAGCTGGTCATCTTTGCTTTCCTGTCTGAGAGGGAAATACATCAAATTTACAGTAATAGGCACCTCATATTGTCACACAAAAGCAGGTCTTTATCAACACAATGAAATCTGGATTTGTACAGGGGACTGACTTTTTAAATTACCCGTTTAAAGTCACATTCTTAAGTTTCTCACTGGCTGGTATTTTCCATCTTTAATCTTCTGTTCTATTCAATTTATTTTCAGTGTTGCTCTTACCTTTTATAGATGACTTTGGCAACCTCCAGCATTTCCCACGCTAACTGCAAATTCCCGACTTCATCCTCTTCCTGAAAAGTGGGAAAACGCGTGTCAATAAGAGATTTACAACCATGTCAAAGAGACTCACGTTTACCAGAACTCACCTTTTCTTGTCCATTAGTCTCTCCATCCTCGTCATCATCATCGTCGTCATCATCATCGTCATCTGTTGAAGCAACAGTAGAATGATTAGACGGTACACTTGACAAACTGAGGAAAAATGTGTTAAGGGAAATAAATAAAAATCTGGTAGGGTGCAGTTAACTCTTGCTCAGTGCGTTTCACTTCACCTTTAACACCCATTAAGTGGCCTCTTTTCTGTTTTTACAAAAAAAGAAATACAAAATGTGTGCTCCCCCGTCCAAACAAAAAGTGCTCCTTATCCAAACATCTACTGCCCTCTGGTTCCTCCTCGTCCCGTTCATCCGCTTGCTTTGATTCCCCGGTCTTCGCCGCCGTCTCTTTGCCATTTTGTTTCTCCACACCATTCACATGAACAACTGGGCTCTTCTCAACTCCATTCACTTTAGCTTCTTGGACTGAACTCTGGTCAGGCAAAACTGAAGGTTCCTCTGATCCATTCACACCATTTTCCTTTTTCACCTCAGTGTTGATCTGTCCGCCCTCAGACTCTGGCTTTGTTTTAGCAGCCTCAGTCTTTTCCTCCTCTGCCATTGCATCATACACCTGCTTTCGTAGCTCATCCCTAGTTTTTTCTGTATCAAGTGGCATTTCAAAAAGTAGTCTCACTTTATATTACACATACCAGTCGTTTGGATTGCGAGGGTCAGGACATACATTTTCCCAAGGAGTTTGTTTTTTAGCATGATTTTCTTTATGAAGAATAACTAACACATCAAACGTGTACAGTTTTAAACTATTTTAATTATATTTATGTCCGCTAAATAAAAACATAACCTTCCAAAATATTATACTTCACCTTTAGGTAATAAGAATCAGATCTGGCATAAAGTTGTTATGGTTATTTTCTAGAGTTAAAACAGCAAAAACTCACCATCAAGATTGTTGGCACTCTCAATATTTGAGTCTTTGGGCTGCTCCTCTTCTTCCGATTCTTCTGGGACTCCCTCAAGGGCATTACCAAGGACACTGTTCTCAATCCTAAACACCACATGAAGGAAAACTATTAGGGTACTGACAGTAAACAGACATACTCCTAAAGTAAGAAAGGAGGACAAGGTCTGAAAACTGTCCCTCTGAGTCTAATTTCAGTGTGTAAGTGCTGACCATTAAACCAAGTTGAACTCTTAAAGGTCAATGTAACAACACTGATCTTGTACTTGTATTATAAAGCTCTTTCTGTAATACATCACTTATTTAATTTTTACAGTAACATAAAGGTTTACAAGATGTTCACCAACCTGGCAAGCTCCAGTAAGGACTTCCCACAAAGAAAGAAGGCCTCGCCACACTCATCTGCAGTATCACCGTACTTTCCAGCCCTGGCAGACAAGACATCGTATGTGAAAGGGGACTCGATTGAGTAATATCAATATGCATGTCATTCCCTAATACAAATCTGAACAGCATAAAAAGTTGTAAAGTAGCTTTCACTTTTGATTTCCAACTCGCATCCAAGGCTTATACATGCTAATAAAACCAGTCCATAAACATGTGGGTGCCAGGATTAACAACCCAATTCAGTTAAGACAACTAATAAACATTAATGCTAATCATTAATATGATTTGCCATGTCGAGGTGGATCTTTCCTCAGGGATACTCACAACATGCCGCAGGCATCCTGAAAGACACTGACAGCAGAAACAACATCTCCCATGACCAGATGCCTGTTTCCTGTGCCAATCAGTTTCTTTGCCTCCTCCATGACGTCAACAGAGCTGCAAAGAGGGTAAAAAAAAAAAGGAAAAACACGTGTGTACTAGGTCAGTGTTGAATAATATGAGCAGCAGCTTGATTCCGCGAATACTCACCTGTCTGCAGCAGCTGCTGCTGCTGATGAGGAGGAGCACGGCTTCTCCACACTGCAAGAGTCATTGGAGTTCAACGTGAGTTCAAACAGTACCAACACAAGCTCCTGACCTCATGCGGAAGTAAAACCGCAGCAGACACTCTTGGCTATTACAGTTGACTGACATGATTTAAACAGTTAGCATCGCCTAATTGTTGTTAGCATTGTATGGTTGTTAGCAAACTAGCCAACCAGGTAGGGGTGATAGTGATGTGTTTAAGGTCAGCAGTGCCTGAACAAGGTATAATAACACGAAGTCTGTATTTGGTTGTACGAATGTTTTACCAACATGTCCTTAAACAGTAACTTTCTAAGCACGCAAGGTCATTATAATTAAATGCTTTATCTTTCCTTTGCTACATGCTAGCTAGGCGTGTTTTCCCTCGACATGCAGTGAAACATCACAAACTAGTCTCACCTCCCGGAGCTCGACGCGGTCGACGTTTCCTCTGGCATCTTTTCAGGGTGTTAATACCGGCGGTGGAGAAAGATTTAACACAATGTTGGTGTGCGTTGAATGAAGTACAGACAGACCTCTTGTGACAGTCTTTGTTGGCGCGCTTAAATAGAGAAAAGAAGGCTTCTATTTCCGCTTAACTCGGAACGCGGGAGATTGCAATTAAAGGGGGCGCAGCAAATATACCGATGCGTTCAATGCCACTGGGAAAAAACATTACAACATGTAAAACCAACACACACAAAAATAATAATTGTGTCAACACCGAAAAAATAGGCTGCCTAAAAAACAAAAAAGGATATGTTATGAACACGGGTCTTAATTTGACAATGATAACCTAAAAGCGCCAGTATTGTACTCTTATGTTGGTGTTTAATATTTCTTAGGTTATAAATTTATATGCTTTCTATTTTTTATTTACACAATCACTGGTAGAAATGTTGGTTTATTTAGCTGATATGCCCCTACTGGTCTGAACTACAAATAACTTACGAGAAAATATTATTCAATGAGAACAGGAGAAAACATAGTTGTATCCCAGCCAGAACCGAGACTACTAAATCATCTGAAACGGAAACGAGTATGGGTGAAAGCTCTTGATTCGACCAAACAATCACATGCAATTTCCTTTCTATATCCCCGCAATTTGTTCGTCCCATGGTTCGTCCACGACAACACTTTGTTATCTTTGAAGAGCTTCTAAGATTTTAAATAAGAAGTTGCCCAGCATTATCACCAATCTTCTCCGTTTTATCACCCATATTGTTTGCGTTTTTAAAGATTATTCACTGCAATGTCCTTCCGGAGCCTCGTTGGCGCAGTAGGCAGCGCGTCAGTCTCATAATCTGAAGGTCGTGAGTTCGAGCCTCACACGGGGCATGTCTTTTTCTCAGTGCAACACGTTCTGTGTCTTTTGGTCTACCAAACGTATCAGTGACCGCGTGTGTGTGATAATTAAACACCGTATATCGAATCTCGCTTGTGCGAAAGTCGGTCTGATTTTGTATCTGTATACGGTAGCAACTATAGATAGACGTGAAGTGGCCTAAAACAAACACATCAAACCTACATATATTCACAGCATCTTTCAGAATGAAATATATATATTCAATTTATCTTTTTGAGTTTAGATCAGCATGTTTTGTGAAAACGTTAATAATTGTAGATTAATTGAAGAGTTGTGGTGCTAGTAAAAATAAATATAAACAACATTGCATGTCCGTATTTTTTTCTGGACTTTATTTAATAATATTCATTGTTTTATGTTTAATGTGAATGATGTTGAATGTTGCCTTCTTATCCCCAATCTGCAGCATGGGTGAAGACAATCTAATTTGTGGAACAAGTTTAGATTATTCTTGAATATGTTTGCAATTTGTATCAATAAAGGATCCATAAAGGATACAAATGACTGAATAACTAAGAATAATTTGGAATTTATTAAACAACTGCTTACAACCACATTGTATTCCTGCAGGCATGAGATATTGGTAGGGTTTGCTTGAAGGAATTTGGTATTGATATCATCGCTGATTTGCCAATGCATGCAAATCTTGGTAGCAGAATGAAAGCTGATTGGCTGACACTACAGAGGCTTCACGTAGTTATCAGTGTCAGAGTTTTGGAGGTCGTAAGTTCGAGACTCACATACAGCATTTTAACCTCCAAACCTTCCACTACCTTGCGATACCAATAATACATTTTCAAATGTGTTGATAGAAATGTTACAGGCTACATCTATGGACTTCTGTCACACTGTCAATTTGTGTAAAAAGTCTGTACAATAAATTAAACTACAGCTTTTAACCAGGATCTGTTTAAACACTGCCATGACTAAAAGTGACCAGCAGAGGTCGCCCACGGTCCTCTTTAATACTGTTTGTTCCTCTAAACTCTTCACACAACAGTCAGTCACATTTAATGAACTTTATCTGCAGAAGAAAGTGTGTATGAGGCCTGTAAACGTTAACAATAATAAAACAGATGGCACATGGCCACATAATTTAATGTATTGTGTGTAAATTGTCTTTCATCCTTATTGTTGATGTGACAGGTAGCATAGCCTATACAGTATGGTTTTATTGTGTTGTCAGTTGTTTCTGTATAGTAGATTTTTTTCTAAAAGTGTTATTAGTGCAAATGCCAATTAGGATAATTGAACTGAACTGCGCGCGAGAGGCATGCAGAGAGAGAGAGAGAGAGAGAGTGAGAGTGAGAGAGGAGCGCGCGCAGCCTGACATTAAGCTCCACACACACTTCCTGCAGGCTCCACATGAAGTTTTCAGTCACTCTGCACCGTTTGGATTTTGAGGATTTCATATCAACCCTCCGGACTCTTCTCCTCCTGACTGAGATGTTGCGATGTTTCGTGCAGCCTTACAAAACGTGGACTTGTTTTGGCTGATTCTGTTGTATTTTGTTGTGTTACCAGAGACTGGCTGTAGATCAGCCGATGTGGACAGCTGTCATGAGGTGAAGACAGCCTACATGATGCGCCAAATAGGCCCGGTGGAGCTGGTGCCAGACAGTCCGGGAACAGGTCAGTCAGCCCCTTTGGAAATATCACAGTACAGACTTTAAGGAGACTTAAAATACACAGAGGAGGAATATACTGAAGTACTGTTACGGGGTTTAATTCAGAGGTAGTCAAACTTTACTGTCAGTTTATTTATTTGTATACATTTTGATAAACTATAGCCCACTTTTAAAACATTCTTTAGGCACTTACTGTACTTTAGCTGCACTATATCTGCCATATATTTTATTTTTAACTTTACAGGTTGAGATATTAAATACAAAACATTTTCAGGGTTTGAAATTAAGTGTTTGAAATAGTAGAAGAGCGTTTTATAAAGTAGAACAAAGAATAAGCCCCAAGTCCAAGAGGACCACATTCAAAATAGGCAAGTAATTATTTTCCTATTAATGTCTTTAATAATGATGACAATGATGTATCTACACTTATAATGTAAAAATGTATGTTGCATCTATAAATCATATTATAACAACCAATGCGTTTCTACAAGTGACATCTTTATTTGATTATTGAGGAAGAGTTTTCCTGTAATACTTTTGATCCATTGAACTGAAGTATTTTTAAGTATTCCTACAGTAGCATAAAAAAGACCCAAAATATATCCACTGCCTCTGGAAATATAGGGGGGGAAAGTATAACAAGATTTCTATCGATAAGTAAAACAATGAAGCTGTTCATTATCACTCACTTGATAGAGCCTGGCTGAGGTTGGAAACCTGGACATAATAATATGTTGAGTATTTCCCCGTCAAAAATGTCTAATGATGACACTAAATAACCTTCATGAAATCAAACTTCAACATAATATCTCTCCTGTCAAGATTATTTTAAGTACCTAAAATCTTGCTGTGATTTAAATCCCACACATTTCAAATCCATAGCTTGAGAAACTCAGTGGCATCCAGAGGGGATTATCACTGCAGCACTGAGGGGGAAGCTATTTCTGTTAAAAGGAACCTAAATAGTCTGCAACACTTATGTAGAGCTCTTGAAAGCATGCTTGTCTATAAGCGGTGGTGTTAAAGATGCAGTTTTCTGTGTGAGATGTTGTCTGACTCATGAGAAACTCTTTGCATACTATGACATCCATGTACTGAGTTAGTAACTAAATGTTTAGTGGGATCCTCTATGTTTAATGTTACTGCACCCACAGAGCAAAAGGATTATCAGATTTTTCGTCACTCTGTCAGCAGCATTTCTCCTTTCAAGAGGCGGATGATGCAGATCTGGAGTTAACAAGCTTTTTGACCCAACATAAAGTGTCCCCTTGTCATAATTACATACAGAAATGCATAAGAATCAGATGCTTATCTTGTAGCTTTAATGAGCCAACTGAATGCAATCTGTGTCAGACATCAGTAGATAACACTCATGCAGCTGCAACAGACTGAAAAAATCTCGGCTTTTCTTAACTTTCCATTGGGGACTTGTCATTTACGTGTAGTTTGACGTTTGTGGAAGCTTTTCTGAGCCAAAATAGTCCAAAGACACTGATGCAAACCCTCAACTGTTCTGTCCTGTTGCTGCAGGAAGTGATAGTGTGCTATGAGTTTGTGATTTTTAACAGCTAGTTAACAATATGACAAGGTGACCTTTGCATTTACAGGCAGAGATGTCTGCTAATTATAGACGGTTACCAAAGCAGAATCTCTGCACAACAGAGTCTCTGCATCCTCTGATCATCGCTTAATTAACCTGAGATTGATTAGAGGACATCAAAAAATATAAAAACCAGCTGTGTTAATGTCAGCATTGGCCGAGTTTAGGTTTCATTAAAACATTAGATGGTGTGTTGAGACATTTTTTAACCTAGGACATGCGTACTGGTTAACGTAATACTTGAGCTTGGTCAAATACATCAATCCCCGGCCTAATGGTGGTCTTTGTTTCCAATTTTCAAGCTAAAAATCCAAGGAAGTTGTTGTGTGAATATTGACAAAAATTGACTGTAACACCACCTGTTATCACGTGACAGAAATATTCAGACATATACCACATGAACACAAAGCGAACTCCTCCTGATCATCTGATCAGGTTGACCTTATATCATGTTGAAGAATCTGGATCTGAAACTCTGTCGACTTACTTTCAAATGGAAATAAAATATGCATTTCATTACTTTTGCATTTATTGTAGAATGATTTTTTGTAGTATTTAAATAAATGTCATCATTTGCTTGTTTGCTCTGTGGGTTTTGTGAACTGTTGTCCCCCATACCAGCCTGCAGTCAGTCCCACTCTCACATGATGAATGGGCAGTGCATTACAAATGAATGGTAGCTATCTCAGTAATGTATTCCATGGAAAGCCAGCGCTAATATGACCAACTGAAAGTTTGACACAGGTCAAACAGGTGTGTGTGTGTGTGTGTGTGTGTGTGTGTGTGTGTGTGTGTGTGTGTGTGTGTGTGTGTGTGTGTGTGTGTGTGTGTGTGTGTGTGTGTGTGTGTGTGTGTGTGTGTGTGTGTGTGTGTGTGTGTGTGTGTGTGTGTGTGTGTGTGTGTGTGTGTGTGTGTGTGTGTGTGTGTGTTAGACTAGAGGAAGACAGTGCTAAAGTCTATCTATCTATCTAATTTAACGCTCATAGTTTTTGATTCCCAAAGAAGCTAGAAAGAAAAAGTTGTTCCAGCTCTTTATGCTGCGACGAGAGGAAAGGGGGAGGATGCACTCCAGTCAGCAAAGACAGTTACACTCCCCTGCGATGGTTGGACTTCACTGGCCACCTAAGTGATCATCACACATTTTATTGACAAAGAAAGGGAATTGTATTCCTACATGATACAAAGTAGAGCGGTGCATGAGACTCACATCAGATCAGGTCAAATGGTAGGAGTTTTTTTAAGCCTGAGGAGGAATGAAAGCTGACTGAAAAAGACACAGTGTTGTGCCGAGTTGTGCTCCTGTGTCAAAAAATGCTAAATCGATAACAGAGGCTATCAAATGTCCCTATCAAATAATGCTCCCAGTACAGAATCACTTAATATTACACCTCTACCCACTCCAGTCACACTGTTAGGAGAGGGGAAGCATGCTTTGATAATCTTTAACTAAACCTTTATTTAAGATTTCAAGAGAAACATAATTCATTTAAAGGACACACACCCAGGAATGTGGCATTGGATTAATTAAAACGGTAGATTGTATAGTGATGCAATGCAACAGATGATTTTTTTATAAGAACACATCTTTGGGAATAAGTCTTTAGCTCTAAGCCTCTTTTTTGTTTCTAAAAGTCAGACAAGTTTATCAGAAGAATTCATTCTAAGAGCTTTTTTTAATTATTTTTTTAGTAAAACTCAATAATCAGATCGTTTTCCTTTTATTCATTAGAAACTCTGTGTGTGTTAGGTCAGGGTCAGAGTAAGAGGTTAATAGGCAGACTTTACTGAATAATTTCTTCCACCAACCATATGAGAATTAACCTTTATGTAATTGAAAATATCAGTGGATCTAGTCTACAGTATTTTCAGACTAAATTAGGTTATGAAAATAGGCTTCAAGATATATATATTTTTTGCCTCCTTCTTTCAGATGAGTCCATGCGAGTGTGTGTCCACCCCGGGCCCAGCTGCTGCACCAGTAAGATGGAGGACAGCTACATGTCGGCCGTTCGCAGTGAGACCCAGCAGAAGATGCGTTCATACAGCTTTGAGCTGAAGTACCTGATCGCCGGACACACCAAGTCCTACCAAGGTGAGGAGAGGAGATGAGTTACCGAGGGAGGAGGGGGTGTCACTGATTACATTTTTTACACTGTTTTTGTCTGTTAATCTTAAGTCCCTTCATATGTTTCGCCCTCAGGACTGTTGCGTCCAACTTGTTACCAAACAAGTTTTATTTAAAAAAATCCCCTTTGGCTCAGATACATGTAGTGCTTTCACACATGCACAAAACTCCTAAAACTTTGTGAGGTTTATTGGGTGAGCTGCATGTGTGAGCTCACACAGCTGAATTTTTCAAAGCGATAACCCCCTGGTACATTTTTCAGAGTGATGTTGGGGTGAGCTGATGTGAGAATGCAGCTGGAAATAGTCACCAGGCAACAGGGCCAGTGGTAAATATAATATTATGTCCACAAAATTAAACTAAATCACAAACTGTTTTGTCTAATAAGAAAACATTCTCAGTCTGTTCATCTCACTTCAGTCTTTTTATTTCTACACAGTGGGAGTCAAGCCCACAGACTGACCAGCACTGTGATAAAAGTCAAACCCTGTAAAAGGCTGCATGCAGCTCACTATCTGAACTGTTAGTATTTCAGTCTAATCCAACTTGAACATGATTTTTTTTTTCCTAAAATATCGATACTTGGTTGCTATGATACGATATAATATCGCCACACGAAATATCGCGATACTGTACTGTATTAATTTTTTCCCGCACCTCTACTAAGAAATGATGTCATCAAACCGGGACATCGACCAGCGTACTCATTGATGATGCTACATTTCAGGCTGCATCAGAGGCATTTCCAACAGTTACCAGTACTCTCAGGGAAATGATTGGAAAAGAATCATTAGTTGCAGTACAAATATAATGTAAGAAATATTTTTATCTTTGGGTTCATTAAGATTATCAAGCACATGTAACTCAAGAGGATGATTCAAGGGCCTAAATCAAAGTGACTTTAATAGCAGCTGTGATTTTGGTTTTAACAGTTCTGTCAAGTGCCAGTAGCCCTGCTGTCATTCTCACTTTGTGTGATCATCAAGAAATAGCTAGTTTGTGTCAGGGTGGTGGTGTGAGGCCAGTTTATTTTGTGAGGCGCCACGGTGGCTAGCCAAACAAACAACTGATGTCCGATTGAGTCTTTGAGAGAGCAAACTCTCAGAGGGAGCGGCGGAAAACTTTGTTACAACTCTCCGCTCTCTTTCTCTGTCCGTCTGTCTCTGTCACTGCCATAATCAGGTTTTGTTCGTGACCAACGAGAGAGCGAATGACGGAGAATGTTTACATTCAGTACGTATCCGCAGCAAAGTGTTGTTGCCGTGGGCAACAGCCGGTCTCAAACGGCCTGCTCTGAATAGGAGGAAGAATACTCTGCTTGTCCACTTGTCTCTCAACGCTATTCACCCGTCTGTGTGAGCATGTGTGTGTGTGTGAGACATAGAAAGAGCTGGTGTGTGTATGTGTTTGCGTCCATGAATGTGAGCAGAGATTATGAGAGAGGATAGAACTGATGAAACCCGGCAGACAGACATGGCAAACATGTACCTCTCTCTTTTCTCTTTTTTTTTCTGTCTCTCCTCCGCTTCTCCATCTGAATGCACTCAGGCTCACTTTCAGCTGCTATTAATGCCCAGTGGACAGCTAGCTCATCCATGGGTAAAATTAATGCAAAACAGCCATAAACAAAGACAAGCTGAACAAGGCTGAAACTGCAGCAAGTAAGTGGAGACCAGTTTAGAATTTGCTGCATTTACTTGCTTTTTTGAACAAAATCATTTGCACAATATAAATTGCTTGTTAAGAGTCAGTTTACCCAAACCACTAAAAAGTGTGTTGTTTTCATACACTTACATTTCAATGCATTGATATTTTTGTGGCTAATGTCATTCCCTAAAAGTACTGCAGCTACTTCAATATATCTGAAATGTTTCATCATTATACAACTTTCTTTATTACCAGAGTTAGGGTTAGAGTGCCAGATCTTTTCCATAAGGCCAAGGTGACAGTAAAACAGTGTTTCAAAAATATGAACAAACAATAAAACTCCGTGTAATCTTACGTGTAAAAGTAAACAAAAGGATAGCTATCTAGGTAAGGCAGCAGTAAGAATTTCAAACCCAAATAGACGTGTTACCCTTCACTAGTTTTTTTTTTTTTTTAAATTCCTTATCAGGATCAGCTAATCGTACTGCAAATCTGTCTGCAAGTAGTTACTGGCTTCAGGGGAAGAAAACACTAAAGGCCTGTTGGCCATGTATAGTGCGAACAAAGGTGCAGAGTTATTAAAGGTCACATATTATCCTCCTTTTCAACCAGTTTAAAGAAGTCCCCAAAACATGTCTGTGAAGTTTCTTGCTCAAAATCTACTCTGATCCTGTATTTGATCATGCCTATAAACCCCTCTGTTTCAGCCCTGCTCAGAACAGGCTGTTTCTGTGTCTGTAGCTTTAAATGCAAATGAGCTGTGTTTGACCCTCTGAAAGGGGATTTGCCTTAGGCTTTTCTTGCACCTTGCCCAGTTGTTTACAGCGAGAAGGCAGACTCAGAGGGCAGAACAAAGAGCTAGCTGTGAGAGTGTCACCCACCTGGGGGAGGGGTTACTACCCTTTGTGATGTCATGAAGGGAAAATCTCCAAACGGCCTGTTTGAGCACACATTTTCTGAAAAGTGGAGCAGGCAAAAGATGGAGAGGAGAGTACATGTAAAGTTATGTTTGGTGAGATCATTTGCTTTTACCTGATTTTGGTGAAATTAGGCTTGCAGGATATGAGGAAAACCTGCACTTTGCATCACTATTTGTCTGTGCCATTCCTTTCTTCCAGCAGAGCATACAGAATTAGATTGATGAATTTCAGAAATGTTACAAAGGCTTTCAGAGATGCAGCTGAATACGTTCATTTTCTCATGTTCATCATTCAAGGTTCCTCTTGTACCAGGCGGACAACTATTTTAAAGTGGACACTAAAAAATCCCTCAAAGACGTCCTGATCATTCCCAGGTCTTTCAGTGCAATAACAGAAAAAGGGGGTGGGGGAGTGGGCTGACCTCCAATTGTTCAATGAACTATGAAAAAGGTTCCGCCTGTCTGAAATTTCTTATACATGAATAAGCATGGGTTAAATAGTCTTAAAATTGTTTAAAAATGAATACCTGCAAATCAGAATATTTCTAGTTGTAAGACAGTAGATATCCTTTTTGTATTCCGGATGAACCCACCATTTAATTAATTACTATTTGCATGACAGCAGTGTTCAACAGCTGAGCTGAATCTCAGCGGATCCCCTCTCCAGAGCTCGGTGATTAAAACCCTCTAGAGAAACTGAGACATGCCCAGCGCGGTTGTAGTCAGGCTCTATTTACACTCTGTGGATTACGTGTGTGTGTGTGTGTGTGCGCGCGCGTGTGTCAATATGTGTCTGCATGCTTTCGTGTGTTTCTCCCCGGCACTGTAAGACCCCTTGTGCCCTCTCAAACCATGCCGCAGCTGTCATCCAATCACAGAGGGTGAAGAGCTAATCACATGACCCCAGGGTGGTCTTTTCTGTGTCACTCGATGCCGTCTGTATTTGTGTTGCTATTGCCAGGACATGGGTATGCAAACACATGAAAGTGAGTCATTCTCACTCGGTGCTTGGTACAAGAGACCTCCGCTGCGGCTGCTTTACTGCCTCATCCCCCGAGTTAAATCAATCTCACTTTATTTGATGCGTTCCAGTGTCAATGAGCTTGATTGTACAGATTGAAAACAGAAAACATGTTGTAGTTTTGCAAACTTCCCAGGAGAGTGACATTGATTTCCTTATTTAAAGCTGCAGTATGTTAAGTTATTTTGTTATTATTTTGTGTAGAATAACAAGTCTGGGTCATTGCATGTCACTAACTAAATTAAACTGATCTGTGAGCTGTTCTTAATTTGTTTTAGAAAACTGTTCGTCTGTCTAAAAATAACCAATCAGAATCAGTATTATTTTTTTGTAGTTTTTTATTTTATTTCTAGATGCAGGTTGAACAGCAAAAGTTGTAAAAGTTGAGATAAATATGACCCAAATAATTAGTTGGGGGGTTTTTTTCTGTTTTTTTATGCAAGACAAAAGACATTCTTGGAAAAACCTTTAGCAATACTGAGAGTACTTGCCAATTTCCAAGTTGTATCACAGATCAACATGCTTATTTATTCATTTAAAACAGGGACAGCTCACATTAATAAACACAAATATGACAGATCTATAGTCCCTTGGCAGGTTGGTGGTACACATGTTAGAAACATCTTGCACACCTATTTAACAGAGACAGCTTTTCTTTTTGTACACCTTAATGTTAACTAACTCGAACATTACATAAGCACATTTGTCCATTCATCCGTCCGTCCATCCATCCATCCATCCAAACATCCATCCATCCACCAATCCATCCATCCATCCATCCATCCTAACATCCATCCATCCATCCAAACATCCATCCATCCAAACATCCATCCATCCATCAGTCCATCCGTCCATCCATCCATTCGTCCGTCCATCCATCCATCCATCCATCCATCCATCCATTCAACCTTCCATTCAACCATCCATCCACCCATCCAAACATCCATCCATACATCCTTCCATTCAACCATCCATCCACCCATCCAAACATCCATCCATACATCCATCCATCCATCCATCCATCCATCCATCAAACATCCATCCATCCATCCAAACATCCATCCATCCATCCAAACATCCATCCATCCATCCATCCATCCATCCATCCATCCAAACATCCATCCATCCATCCATCCATCCATCCAAACATCCATCCATCCATCCATCCATCCATCCATCCATCCATCCATCCATCCATCCAAACATCCATCCATCCATCCATCCATCCAAACATCCATCCATCCATCCATCCATCCATCCATCCATCCATCCATCCAAACATCCACCCATCCATCCATCCATCCATCCATCCATCCATCCATCCATCCATCCATCCATCCAAACATCCATCCATCCATCCATCCATCCATCCATCCATCCATCCAAACATCCATCCATACATCCATCCATCCAAACATCCATCCATCCATCCAAACATCCATCCATCCATCCAAACATCCATCCATCCATCCATCTTCAATACATTCCAAACTGGATACTTAAAGTCCCCGTGAAACTGAACTCCGAGAGTATTTAACTACTGTTTCCGACTGATATGGGATAGAACCAATCACAAGATAGAAGGTGGGACTTAACTTTGGGATGAATTTCATTGGATTGTAGCTTCAACAAAGCTTTATAATTAGTTGAGAATTAGTAATTGCCCCTGAGTGCAGGATGAGTCATCAGACATTTGACATATTTTAGAGGAAGAGCATGTTAAGTTATTTTGATGTAAAAACACCCCGATAATGCTTTATTGAAATATATTTGGCAGATAAAAGGACATGTAACACAGGAAAGCTGGATTAAAAATGGGAAAATGTATTTTCATTTCATGGCACAATTTTTTCGCACAACAGATCACATGTACACCCTTCACACTCTTACTGATTAAGAATTAGACACATAGAAAGGAAAGGCCTTTGCATGTTTCAGTAATTTAAATTCATGTATTGACGGTGCCACACAAATCTGGTTAGATACGCACACACATGCATTCACAATGACTGAATGACAAAGTGAAAGTCACAGATAAAAAGACTTCCCTCTCTCTCTCTCTCTCTCTCTCTCTCTCTCTCTCTCTCTCTCTCTCTCTCTTATACTCTCATTGTGTGTGAGTATGTGTGTGAGCGTGTGTGTGTCTAAGTGTATTTGTGTGTCAGGATGCCATCACATTGACATCACTCTTTTTACTTGGCGAGCTTCAAACATAGACACACACTGTCCGTCACACAGCCTCTGTTAATAGTGCTGTCCACTTTATTAGACCGTGTCAGATGTAGGAAAGACAGAGCATCGTGAGATCGGGCCTCTCATTATCACCTGACTGTAGATGACAGGGCAGTGAAAACGAGCTCAGGGGTGAATTAAGTTGTTGCTATTTTGGCTCCGACCATCAGGATAAAGTCAGTCCAAGGTTAGTGGCACTTCAACAAGGAAAACAAATATATAGACATGTATGGAAATGCACCTTCTCATGTGGAACAATATCTATATCTGTTTTATCCCTATTACATTCATACAGACCTGCTGTCGATAAATGAAATAACACATCAGTATGTTCATATGTGATCATACTGATATTGCAGTTGTGACATTTTTGGGTATTTCAATTTACTTAAACACCCAAATACTACTGCGGTACCCATCCTTTTTTATTATACTGCATTTTTTAACTATTATTTTTGTAATCAATAGAACAATCAAATTAATGACCAAATGAGATCATCAGACCATAAATGAAAACTTATAAGACTAAACAAATAGTAATTATTCAACAATATATCGCTCTCTTGTCAAGGATTTTAAGACTTTGTAAAAAAAAAAAAGAGAAATGAATTATTAAATTGGACAGGTATTTTTATTCTGCTCTTTAATTTCACTGTCAAATCAAGTCAAGTAATTTCATGATTCATACACTAACCTAACTAGTCCTGATTTATCCTGACATAGAACACAGGAAAATGATTTCATTGAGGACAAACAGATGTATCAAAGGTAGCGTTTAAGTGATCGCAAAGTCAGATTTTATGTGATAAGTTGTGAACACTATCGGTTTACAACAACAGTTCCTGACCTCAAAACAAGCTGAGCACCTATACACGCTAAGCTAACGTTAGCAGCTCTGCTTGTGTCTCTCCTGTTGTCCTGTGTCCAATGATTTTAACATGCTTTACTTTTTTTAATTCATTATTTTAAGTTTAAATTAAAAAGAAATACAACGCAATATGATAGAAAGGGTACCGGTTGACCCAGCGGTAAGGTCACGCTCCCATGTACACTGGCTATAGCCCTCAGAGCGGGTGGCCTTGGTTCAACTCTCTCTGTCTCTCCTCTTGTTTCAGAGACCTTTGATTCGCTTGTGTCCTTCACATCGAACTTGACCAGCACTCTTTTCGATAGCGCCTACTCTGCTCTGGCATCCGACTGTCGCCCCCTTGTGCTTCATCTGTTCAGCGGCATCAAACGCCACCTTTCTGGAGACTCTAACTCCTCATTGGACAGCACTGTGCGTCGATTCTACAATGATCTTTTCCCACTGGTCTATCGCCGTTTGCTTAACCCTGGCATTGGACACATGTCGCCCCAGTCCTATTCCCCCCTCTCCGCCAATCACGACGACTGCCTGAGGATGACGAGGCAAGATGTCAGCCCATTCGGACCACATCCCCGTCTTCTAGTCAGTAGCTTGTCTCGTGCACTTGGGGCTGGGCGAGCACTTCGCCGACTGCTGAGACTGGCTGGAGAGGTTGTGAACGCAACTGAGAAGGCGACGTTATCAAGAGAGTGTGGGCGGGGCTTAGTGAGGATGCAGTACTGTTCCCACTGCAGAGGGCTGACACTGATACGACCCTGCACAGGACTGTGTGTCAACATTATGAGGGGATGTCTGGTAAGTGTTTTGCATGTTTTGCATTTACTGTTTTTGTATCCTTTAAGTTTCTGTTAATGTTTCCATTACAATGATCCTGTAACTGAATTGTAAAGAAGGGGAAGCAACTACAAGTATGGCGCTAAAACCTTAATTGTGCCCAAGACAAGATTAGGATGCACCGGATAAAAATAATTCCATTCAAAGGAAGGATTACAGTAAAGAAAAAAAGAGACATAATTTAACAATGAGGAAAATTATGGATAACGATTGGTGAAGCTTTACCTTGTTTGAGAGCACTGAAAGAAGCCATGCGTTTTAAATAAACACTGACAGTGACTCACTGCCACAAGGGGGGGACAAAAGTTCCTTAATTTGGATTAAATCATAGATTGTATAAAGTAAGTGAAAGTAGCATATTGGTTACAATAAAAAAACAACAATGCAGAAGTGGCTTTAAAGGTCCCATATTCTGCTTTTTCTGGTTTTATATGCTCTTTAGTGTGTTTTCCAGGTGTCTTGTGCATGTTTAGGCACATCTATGTGTCAAAGTCCGCGGAAACGCAGCTTCTCCTACCTCCTCCTGTTAGCAGTAGCAGTAGCTGCATGTAACGCTTGGTTCTAGCCCCCCTCATGGAAAATTGTCAGTGTGATATCACACTGCGATGATGTCACTGATCCAAGCCCATTGGCTCGTTGTAGCAAGCACAAGCTCATGCTGCGCATTAGCTGCATTCCAAATATGGTAAAAGGGCGTAACATTTCCGAGAATTGTCCGAACGACTGACCAATTACAACAGAGCAGATCGGCCAACCAATCAGGTCAGACTTGGCACACGTGGGGACCAAGCGGCAACCTCCGTTCCAAAAAAATGAAGCCAATGCGGAAGTACAAAAAACTGCAGTTCATCGACTGTCCGCTTGAGGCTGGCTCCAGAAGCACCGGAAGTTCCATAAGCCCCCAGCCAAAAAAGGCCGTTTTCACTACAAAAATTAACCCGTTTACAGCCTGGTACAAAAAACGCAATACATCTGATAAGTTAGTGGCATCATGTGCTCCCACTGTGGGGGGGGTGAATTTTTTTCTAACTCCTCTGATTTTTTGTTATTAAGGAAAACGGTCATGCCCATATAAGGGTTGTGGAGATTTGATTGACAGCTGCAGCGCTGAGCTGTCTCAGGTCAGAAGCAGTTCATCATAGCAGGAGGCTAGCAGCACTAGCTTGGTCCGTCGGACTTTTTTTCTTCGTGTGGAGTGTTTGTCTAGCAACAAATATGGCTTGCTGTGCGATTAATTGGATTAACAGACCATCCAAGACTGTGATGCTTCAGTATTTTACGGTAAGTGATAAAGTAGTTTTATATTAACTGCATACTCGTGTCGGTATCATAGACTGTAAATATTACGGTGTCTATTTTGCGGTCCTAGCTTGTTTAACGTTAGCTTGGTGATATACATAGACTGTAAATATTAATGATATAGTGATATTGTTAAATGTACTGCATACTCATCGGGAGGTGTCGGTATCTATGTAGACTGGCCTCAGTGTAGCCCATTATTTACGGTCAATGGTTTAACTTTAGCCGATCAAGAGACACAGATGCTAATGAAACATAGATAGCTATCCAGGACTAATAAACTGGAGGGTTAAACTAAGTCTGAAATGTTAGAATTTGAATTGTTTAGATGTTGAAAAGTAAGAGTTTGTGTGATGTTATAAACTAAAGGCCCAACACGGTGGTTAACCACAGACTGTAATGCTCACAGAGAGTTGGGACCGGTTATTATATTAGCTTGAATGTCCCTCGGGATCAATAAAGTATCTATCTATCTTTAAATCATTGAAGTATTTATTTCATGATAAGATGAAGTACTATACGAAATAAATGCCTTAATGTTTCCTTACACTAAATCTGTGGCTGTATGTGGAATATCATTCTGCAAGTGAGTGAGAGAGCTGACAGTAGATTGATTACAATAAGGTTTCTCTTAGAATAGAAAGAATCATTTCCATGTTGATTACCTTCATACCTTTGTTGTCTGGGTAGTACACGGTTGAATTTATAAATGCACTCTTACACACAGATGAAAACAGAAAATGCACACAAATGGATTTAATGGATAACTGCTATTTTCTGTCTTTTTTTGTCATCCTGGAGACCCTGCACTAAAAGTCTCTCCTGGATCCATGTCACATGCTCAAGCTTCTTCAGTCTTTTCATCAGTGGAAGTTCTGCTGAGAGAAGATGGCCAGCAGATCAGATGGCCGTACATCAAGGAGCTCCACAAGCTTCAGGAGAAGGAGGGTTTGCATCTTGACAACAATTGTGGTGTAAGAAGCTGTTCAATAAAAATAAATCTCCATCAAACAACTTGCAATCATACCCTTTTCTTCACATGTTTAAACCCTTTGTCTAGTTTAGATGGGAGAAAGCTGATATGATGTGATATTGATCTGGGAAGACATTTTGAACTGTGTTTTTATTCACAAGTTATTGATTGTATTTACTCTGTATGTATCTTGATTTAAGAATGGGGCTGTGTCTAAGGGCATATTCTTGCAATGACTCTGTTCCATCCCATTTTCAGAAATGAACTGCATTAGTATTTGGTCAAAAGTTGTGTAAAAGTAAAAACTTAGCTATTGAGTTGAGCATTAATGCACATTTTAGTCATTTCAAATCTAAAATGTATACTCAGAAGTAGAAACAAAGGAGCATTTAAATATTTATTTAATCTGAAAAAACACATTCAAAAAAGCCTGTTTTTACACCAGAAGTTAACATGTTTACGGCTCGGTACAAAAAAACATTTGATGAAGGATAATTGTTATTCACAATAAGGGACTCGATGTAACGGTTTGTCAGGAGGCTTAAAACCCGCCTCAGCTCCAGCTTTCAGCCTGTCGTTAGGTTGGCTGAAAGTTATGGTGAGAGCACTTCCAACATGGAGACCGCCATCGATGCAGGAACAAGTGGGTTACATCTCTCAGGCCATCCGGGGGAGACCTGCCTCGCAGTGAGTTGTTGAAGAAGGGAAGCAGGCCTTTCAACCGAAGTCCACCCCAGCAGAACCAACAAATGCAGATGTTGAGGTCTAGGTTTCTTCTTCTGTCTCTGCAGCTCTCTGGGCACATGGACGGACATAGCTGTCACCAATAATCCACACTGTCTATAGAAGAAAAACAAAAATGTTCAATGAATGCCTCAGATAAGGCAACATGTACAGTTCACTACACGTGACAGCTCAGGGTGTGTTTTGTTATTAGCCACATCTGCAGGGATAATATTGAACAAGGTAGGCACAACTCATAATAATAGATGCCAGACTTGAGATACATTTCTAATACCTACAGTTTTTGGGGTGTGCAGCTGACCCTTCGTCATCACTGGCCACAGACTCCATGACTTCAGGGCTCTATAGAAAATAAATATCTTATGATAAATATAAAGCATTTCTTTTTCAAGTGTCATGTTCACCCACATAGCTATCAGTAAATATAAGTCACAGACATTCCTCTTTTAGTCAGAACAGTAACAACCATGAACTGTATGCATTTAATATTGATTTCTTCTGGATGTCTCTCATTTATTTACAGTCTATGGTCTAACAGTAGTTTAACAACAACAACAACAAAGCTCTTTTATCGTTTTAAAACGGACTTCTTATCCTTTAATATGTAATTACACCCAAGCAATGATTTGTAACACAATAGGAGAATTTATTTATAAAGATCAGCCTCAAAGTGGTTCTTAAATTGTATGTTAAAACGATGCTAATGTATTGCTCTGCTAACCCGGTCTACTAACTGCTGTGACAAATAACTAATGACCATAATTATATATTTTAAAAAAGTGTAGTTTTAATACTTAAATGATATATTTGGGATGACGATAATTCGTTGTAACTGTGTTATAGAAAAGTTTCATGTTAACTTACTGTTTATAGAGTTATCTCTGGACGAGTGGGAGCAGGAGAGCCGTAGGGGGTGATGTAAAGCAGACGTTAGCTTTGTTGTGAAGTGGACTGCTAGCTAGCGTCGAGCTGGTCGAGCATCGGCGGACTTTAGTCCCGCCTTAACGCTGTCGTTAGGTTGATCCCGCTTTGATCCAAGTTAGGTTGAGACAACAAATCCAATATGGAAGCGCCCGTCGATTGGACTCTTTTTAAGTCTCCGTCACAGACGGGATACGTCACTCAGGGTTCGTCCAGTATTATTTACAGTCTATGGTGGGGACCCTGCTCTGGGGGGATTCAGAGCATTGCAAACACAGGCAGATGAGACGGGCTGCATCGATCTTCAGTACATGAAAACAGACACTTTTTTCGAACATTAGCGATTGTGAACGTACTTTAGTAGGCACATAAAAAAAATATATGAACCCAAAAAGGAGGAGTCCATATATTGTCACTTTTTCGGCCCATTAAAATCAAGATGGCTACAGCCAAAATGCCAAACTCTTCATGGTGGTTAACTATCAGAAAATATAACATTATTAGCAACTACACATTTCATCAGGTTCCATTGTATTTGTACTAGAGTAGAAATGTTGAAACAGCAATTTGTTTGTTGTTTTATTTGTAGTTATAATCTATGACAAAAAAAGGATTTTTCCCCAAATGAACTTCTTAAGACTATTTATTCCTTAAACCTCCTGCCATTTTCAGAGTGAAGTATTTTAGATTGCAGATCCGTCCGGTTGTATTCTTTTCTTTCAGTGAGTGTTTGTATTGTATTTAGACGCATAGGGGATTATTTGTCTCCTTTTGTGTCTAGAGAGGCAAGTATAAAAGTAGTTATCAGCCGTTCACAGAATCTTATCAGCAATGAACCATTCCCACATTAAGATTTAGACAGACATAGACATGAATGCTGCCAGGAGAATTGGCAGTGTCTTCCGTGCGTCTCCCTGGCCTGCTTCATAATTTGCTGGACTGCTTTAGCAGCACCCACAATAGGAAGGGACTTTTTTTATAGCACAAAACTGGAAGATAGCACTGTTCATCCCTCTTCAGAGTTCATTGGAAGCATAGAAATTCTTGTGGAATAGCAACTCCCATCATCTTTTATGCTCTTCAGTGGAGGCAAGGAAGAAAAACACATCTCCTGCAAGTAAAAGAGAGGCAGACAGACAAGAAGGAAAGAGCCTCTCTGTGAAGAAAATACTTAATTAATTTCCAGGGGTCATGACTGAGATAAAACCTTCATTCAACTCAATTTGTGCCATCCAAACATTTGTTTTAATCACTAAAGCAAGGTCTCAATGTCAATTTGTCACTTTAGGATCGATTTTGAATTTTGATGTGTGCGGAAAATGTATGTAAATCACTATGATTGTAAAAAATTCAAGATTAAATCACGTCTTGTTCTGCTTCTCCTCTCTCTCTCCCCCCCCATTCGCACCACCTTCGTCCTCCTTTTCCTTTTCTCAATGTCCATTTCCATTTTTCTGTCTATCCTTACTTTTAAGGTGGGTGTATCAGAGCTTGGCGCCCCCTGGGGGAGTCTGGTGGTGCTGCTGCAACGGTTATCTGCTACTTTAGCAACCAGCAGCAACAGCAACAGCATGGAGCTAGCCCTGTTAGCAGTCAGGAATCATGTGAATGATGCTATCTTGCACGCTCAGCTGCATGGACCACGCATCACAGCCACGGTAAGCAAAGGGGATGATGGGAAGAAGGGGAGGGTTTTTTTAAGTTGCATGTTATCTGTTGTACAACATTCATTTTAGATTCAGGATGGAAGGAGCAAGTCTTCTCAGAAAAGGCCCCTCAAATAATTGCTTCCCTAGTAATGTGCCTCTGTTAAATAGAAAAAAAGGAGACAGATTGCTAAACCATCCGTACTCATATGCTCAAATAATAAAGTCATTTGAATTTTGGACACACAGAGAGAGGAAGGGCCGTGGGTTTTTCTTTCAGCCTGGCAGTTGGATCCTCCTCACAAAAAGCCTTGTACCTAGATGGGCTAAAAACAGCCTCATTCTTCAGCGAATCTGGGGTTCCCCTCTGTCTGTGTCTGTGTATGTGTGTGTCTGTGTGTGTGTGTGTGTGTGTGTGTGTGTGTGTGTGTGTTTGTGGGAGTGTGTATGTGAGTGTGAATACAGATCCAGTGCCAGACAAAGACTGTGGTTGGCGGGACAACGGATACCCAGAATGCAGCTTGGTTCTGAGTGATGAGAAAGTTTCTGTGGCTAATCTCTGGACAAACAGACGACACACAAACGCATGCATGCATGCACACACTGTTGGAGGAAGGAATAGAGTAGCCATCCAACTTTGAGAGAACATTGTGGACTTAGTAGAGTAGATTCCTGAGAGGTAAACAAACACACACAAGCATAATTGCACCGCTAATTGTGGCTAATAAGGAAATACCACTTCATGGGATTTTTGATCAAGCTTCTTATTCATTAGACACATCATTAAAGGCTGACTCCTAATCCCTTGATAGTGTTTATGTGCTATGAGAAGCATTCAAAGTTAAAGGATGATTGCATCATGAATTTTAAGACTGCAGTTTTTTCTGCAAACAAAATCGCGACAGGGAAAAACAGGTTTTCACAGCCTCTGATTTTTATTTTGTGTTATGCTGCACCGAGTTGGATTTTGTAGTATATTTGCTAAATTGTTTAGCTTTGCAGCACAGAAAAGAAACAGTTTAGATTTAGCAAAATATACAAAACATAAAGTGAGGTAATAGTTTGACTGCACAGTCAAATTTCATGGCAGTTAAACGTTTTGATTGAACTTGATTTTACAGGCATTTTAAATCAATTATGTTTGTGATGCAATATTCATTTTAAGAATGTTTTTCATTAGCATCCCTGGGAGGGAGTAAGATATCAAGAAGGCATAAGTCAGAAAATCTAGTTGCCTCAGTCTTAATACTACAGTACAAGATAGTACTTATAGTGGAAATGTAAATGCTGCAGTTTCTCTGAGCTTCTTTGGAGGATTGTTGAGCTCAACTTTTATGAAACGTATTTAATTTATGATGTGGTAAAAAACATTATGTGACCACATATTTCTGTTTCTGGAGGAAATAAATAAGCTAAAACAATGTTTTATTTTATTTAAGGCTAATCAAGTATATTAAAAAATCAATAAACTGCCAGCAATAAAAGGCAGACTTAAAGGGACATGCTTCTCAGCCTCCTGAATCAGCTGTAAAACTCCAACACATGACTGTGAAAAGGAGGACAGCTCACTTGAACAGGAGAAATGTCCCCTCTGCCAATACAACAGTGAACACATCACTATGTTTTTTCAGGAAATATGACTGTATGTATAAATCAAGCAGCAACCTCCGGTCTTGAAAAATGAAACCAATGCAGAAGTGAGAAATCCTGCAGGTCGTTGAGTGTCCGCTTGAGGCTGGCTCCAGGAACACCGGAAGTCACATACACAGCATAAAACTTACAGCATTAATAAACATGTTTACAGCCTGGTACAAAAAACAAAATAGTTCTGATTAGTTATTGTCATCATGGGCACACACTGTACTGGGGGTGAATTTTTTTTTAAATGGCTCCGTTTTGATTTTATGAACGATACGTGTTATCCGTAGTTAGGCGCGTAGCTGACATGATTGACAGATGGGCGCGGTATAACAGTTTGTCAAGAGGCTTAAAACCCGCCTCAGCTCCAGCTCTCAGCCTGTCGTTAGGTTGACTGAAAGTTAGGCTGAGACAGCATTTCCAGCATGGCGGCTGCTGCCGATGAGCCTCCGGAGCCCCCTGCAGTAACAGATGGCTGACGTCACTCAGGCTTCGTTCATTAATATTTACAGTCTATGGTATAAATGTGTATTTTTGTATTTTCTTTATCTGTATGCTGCCGTGTTTCTGTGTAGAACTGACTGAAAACAAATCACCCTCTGGCATAAACAGTAGAAGTACAAAATCTTCATCTACCACCATATTTAACAACAAGCAGAAAAGTCACACTCACTTGTGATTAGATGGCTGAAAACTTGAGCCATTTACAATGTCAAAACACAAAAGAACAATATATCCTTTATATATCATTATAAACTAATCTAATATAAAATCCTCAAATTAAAACCTTTGTTACGAGACAGTATTTGAGATTATCCAATGAGCTGTGGGGATATGTCAGTAGAAAATTGTTGCCATTGATACTTTATGTGCATCACGTTGCATTCGTCTCAAAAAGCATCCACATCATTAATCATCCCATAAACACCATCCTGCAAACTGTGTCTCCTTCAGGTGGAGAAGGTGTGTGGACCCCAGGCAGCAGCTCCCATGATGCCAAGTGCAGACCCCACCACCCCACGTGTTACAACCTCTGTGAGCCCCGCGACATCTTTGACCACAGAGAGGTCACATGTCACATCGACTCCCTCAGTGGAGGCTCAGCGACGTCTGCAGGTGCAGTCCCGTAGGTGAGTTCTTATCATACATCTGAGTTTTTGTCAGAGGTTAGTTTTTCTGGGGTAAGTTTGAATAAGCCCCAAGGGTTGAATTAAAACCTGGGAATAGACTGAACAGACGTTCCTTTTTTCTTGACCTTTCCTTGTGTGTTTAAATGTCCCACCAGGTCATTTGTCCTCAAAGGCTCCAAAGGAGACAAGAGTCGCAGCCTGAAGAAGCTATCGAGGTGAATCCTTCTCCATCACTTGGACTTTGAATTATCATCACTGAAGTTGTTCTCCATGATCACATATTAAAACAGCAGATATCTTATTGCCTTTTATTGTACAAAAGTCCTTTATTCCGTTCTGTAATCATCAGCTAAAAACAAGAGTCGATTTCAAAAGGAACATTGTTAGAGTTTTTTTCCCCTTGAACTATGAATATGTATTTTACAAAAAAAACAAATCTGGGAACTTCACTTTAGCTTTAGTTGCACTTTTAATGAGTTATACACAATTATTCAACTTTGAGACAATATTGAAGCTTTTGTTGTTGAATTGATTTCCCCCTTTGTGCCAGAGAAACAGAAATATCTTCATTTGTATGAAAAAGTGGAATTGTTTAAAAGTCATCTGCTTCCAATTCACACAAATTCAATCATTTCAACAGATTAAATTGCCTTTAATTTTAAGTTCTTTCAGATGAAGGGACGTGCCAAAACATAAATATTGTGAAAATCCTTCAAAATATGTTCACTTAAATTTAAGCTGTCTTGGCTGATGCTCACATAAAGCCAACATTTTCTTTAAGGTTGTATGTGTGCAAATGTGTGCGTGGCTATCATAAGAATATACTAGAATAGAAAGTTTATTTATAGAGAACATTTCATTACAGGTGAGCTCAATGGGCTTTACCTTGATGATAAAAACACAGAAACACAAGAACAAACAGGTATTTCAACAAACGTATATAAGGAACAGAAAAATAAACACACAATGTAGATCGCAGAGAAAACAGAAAAAAAACAACAACTAGAAAAACATACTGTACATACAACCAATGACACCAGTGATAACAGTTACACATACACACTTACACATCCTCTCTGCATCTTATCACATCTCCCCTATCCCATTTTCATTAACAATGAGTAAGGTCTTTACCTGCTCTTTTGTAAAGTTCCTCGAGATAACACTTGGTATGAATTGGCGCTATAAAAATAAAAATTGATTGATTGACTTACACACACACACACACACACACACACACACACACACACACACACACACACACACACACACACGCACACAAAGAGTAACTAGTCGTATGCTTGGGAGGAAAGAAATGTTTTGAGTTTAGCTTTTAAAGTAGACAGAGTAGTGATGGACCTCAGGTCAGCAGGTAGTTTGTTCCAGAGGGAAGGACCACAGTAACCAAAGGCTCCCTCTCCTGACTTTGATCTAATTCTGGGTACGACTTACAGAGCAGCTGGATAAACCAGATGGTGAAGGCAACAAAACTTAGCCTGTGCAAAAGCGATGTGACAAGTTAACATCAAATTTAGTGTTAGGCGGATGTTAAGACAAATGTCAGCCTTAATGTTCTTAATGTTCTTACATACTATTAAAAAAAAAAAAAAAAAAGGGGCGGCAGTAGCTCAGAACTGGAGGGTCGCCGGTTCAAGTCCCGGCACGGACCAAGTCCGGAAATTGGCCTGGTAGCTGGAGAGGTGCCAGTCCACTTCCTGAGCACTACCGAGGTGCCCTTGAGCAAGGCATCGAACCCCAAAACTGCTCTGGAGCGCTCGCTGTGGGCAGCCCCCTCACTCTGAGACCTCTCCATTAATGCATGTCCATAGGATCCTGTTTGTGCATGTGTGTGTATTTCGGCCTGTGTGTGTTCATGTTCATTAAACAGAGTGTAAACCAAATTTCCCCTCGCGGGATCAATAAAGTATAAATTATTATTATTAAATTGGTGTATCTCTAATTTGAGTAATACAATCTTTAAATTGTTTAATTGTCACTCCTCCTAGAAGATATAGTCATTCCCTAAAGTTGAAACATTGAGAAAATAAAACCTGAGATCATACAACTCATCAAATAACAACCTTTATATCAGCTTTTCACTATGAAGTCATTATGAAAAGTGCTATAAGCTTGTTCACTTCCCCATGTTGCTTTCGGGGACTGTCAAGCTGTCTAGTCTAAACTGGAACAAATGTAAAGATATGGTTCTTTGTTCCTGCTCTTATTAACAACAAATGGAGCGTTCAACTGTGCACTACTCTCTCTTTCAGGGAGTTTGAGGGCTCGATCCAGAGGTACCAGTGGTTCTTCTCAGAGCTGCCAGAGATGCTCTGTGAGAGTGAGATGGAGGTTGAGCAGCACACATGCTGGAGCGGCCAAGACGTCGTAGAGAGGTTTGTGTGTTATGTTACATGCTTAGAGCTTAGACAAAACACCAGCAGTTTCTCTGACACTGTATGTTATCCCAGATCACCACTTAAGTGAGGTAACCACTTCAGGATTAAAGCTTCCATAATACCCTCTTTGGAAAAAAAGATCACGATGCATGCTCATTGAGACAGAAAAAAATGTGTCATTTAAAATACTGCTTTTAATGTGCTTATGCAAGAGAGGCATGAAGAAAGAGAGTTTTCATGTAGAAAAATGATCTTTGAACTTGAGGCACAGGTCGAAATCTTAGGCCTCTGCAGATTTCAGGAGGCAATATAAATCCAAGTGGGTGTGTGGTAAGTTTGTCTCTTAATGACTGGAGTGCTGCTTTAGTTTACAGCACTGCTGTCTGTACTGCCACAACCAAGCTACAATATTCTGCAGCAGTACTGTAGGTGTACAGTAGTGGATATAATTGTGTCAGGGGTCTGGCACTACACTAAAAACTTTCCTTTTGTTAACTTAACTGCACATCAAAGGTGTGACTGTGAGTCAGCTTTTGATTTGTAGCTTTGTTACTGATGTAATCTAATATGCTGTGTAGTCATGAGACGCTCATGTCAAATTATAATGGCGGCTTCTTTGTTCCGTCATTATGCTTAGGGACAGAGCTCAAAAGTTGTTCTTATGTCATACTGTCATTCCCCACATTACAAGTCATACATAGAGAATGTACCTGTTATAGTTACCATATTGGTATGAATATAAGACAGGGTTTTTTTCCACTTGAAATACACTGAAAATAAGTGGGATTCTTTTCTATCTGGGTCTAGACCTTTAAATACCCATGTACATTCACATCTGTACAGCATGTGTCCCCCTCATGACTGAGGCCAGCTGTAACTCCAGTGCACTACAGTTCCCGGGGGGGACACACGGTGATCATCTGGAGCAACGTGGCTCAAAGGTTGTTCAAGTTAAACGACAATGAAGGCTGAGTGATGATGCCAATTTTAAGATTAAGGTTATATATGCAGCATTTTATCTGTTTTAAATCGCCACTTAAGATCAATAAACTAGTGGACAATCTGCACCCACATTCTACCCTGCAGACACACGCTCTGCAGGTGAAGGTAATCAGAGACATATGCTGTGAAGTTTCTCCTTAAGTGCATGGAATAAAGCTCAACAGAATCATGAGGAGCAAAGAAGCATGGAAGAGGGGGAGACACGCTGCTTTGTGTATAAAGAAGGAAAGGTGTGTGTGTAATGGAAGCTGCTCACAGAGGTGAGGTTTTAAGTATAGAGGGGTGTTTATTCCTAGATAACAGCTAAACATATTCCTTGCTAACAGTTGGATGAGTTCAAATGCTAATGGTTGCTGTTGGCTAGGTTGCTAATGGTTTTAACTTTAAATATGTCCCGATGTCCCTGATTTTCACTTTCAATTGTCTTTTGTAAAAACAATTCTAATTCCCTAGATTTATGATACCGAACCCCCAGCTACCCGGGCGCTCTGTCATGTGCAGCCCCCTCACTCCGACATCTCTCCATGGGTGCATGTCCGTAGGATCCTGTTAGTGCATGTGTGTGTTTTTCAGCCTGTGTGTGTAGCATGTCTCCCTTTTGTTGGATTAATAAGGGATATCTTCTTCTTCTGTGAATAGAGTTAATTGGTGGGTTAGTATGAGTTGTTTTTTTCTTAAAAAACAAAACTTCCTGACCTTAAGAGCTAATGCTTCTCTTGCAAGGGCTCCAATGACATGAATGTAATTTTTTAGTCAGAATCAGTTTAGTGAGAAGGCGACAAATTGCAGTGTTTCGAGAATGTGTGTGGCACCTTAAGTTGCCAGGATGGGGGGAATGACAGGGCCGTGAAGGTTAGAGAGTTCATTTCCAGAGTCTTTCTCATGGTGATTATGTTGGCAGCATAAACTGGTAACAAGACAAATGGGCACACACACACTTTCACAGGCGCGCACACAGATGCAATACAACACACAACAACACATTCCTGCACACATACCTGCTATCTATCTCAGCGGGGAACCTGGCGCTGAGATGGGGACGGTTTTTCCGTTAACGGTTCATCAACCACGTGAAACAGGACATGTTGCCTTGCAAGGACATCCCACACAAACAAACAAACAAACAAACACACACACACACACACACACACACACACACACACACACACACAGTGCTTAGTCACCATCGAGGATGCAGTGAAGCCGAGTAGCAGTAACATGTAATTAATGTTTTGATGGATGCAGATGTCTTCTATGTCTGTCTATCTATGATTATTAGACTATTAGCACTCTGCAGAAACAGCCTTTTTTTTTATCTTGCAAAGCTATTATATGAGTGATATTTCTGATTGTTAAAATGATGCAGGCTGAGATTATTTGTTATAAAAATAGAAAAACACCACATACGAATGTGCAGGACAAGACCAGCATAGAGATTAGAGGAAGCACTTTGACCACAGGGGGGCGCCAAAATCAACACAAACCAGAATTTACTCACAGGAGCTTTAAGATACTCCCCTTGTAAATTGGTATATAAAAAAACAAACTTATTTTTATATTTTTATTGACAAGTGATGCTTGTTTGGATTAATTGTTGCATTTGTCTAAAGTGTAAATTGTAATAAACAACAGATTGCCACTGCAATGGAGGAAAGCTGTAGTTCAGCCAAACAGTGGCCTAATGTGCCTTAAAAGTCAATTGTCATTGATAGTTTCTGATCACTTCCTTAATCAACTTTTAAAGACAGTTTTAGCCTTTAAGACAGACTCCTGATTCTTCTGAACAAAGACTGCTTCTCTATGTAGCAGGATCATGTTCATGTTACACCCAAAAAGAGTTTGTTTTAAGGTCAACGTAGGTCATGTGACTACATTTTTTACCTCCTTCACTACCTACATTAAGGCCATTTAACCCTGGCTCATTTCAGCCCAAACCTGCTCTCCTTGTCATTTGGTCCATGATATGACAGAAATGGAAAGTTTCTAAACATAAACGAAACTTGAAAATATCCAGAAATCTTCAGTATTGCTGTGACAAATAATTAATTAGAAGATCAAAATAAGTTTAATACCCAACAGGGATGCATTACTTTACCAATTCTTTTAAATATGTAACAACAACCAAGTAGAACTTATATTTCTGGATGAAAAAGAGGAAACTGGGGCCTGGTAGCCTAGTGGTTAGTGTTCACACCCCATGTACAGAGGCAGTAGTCCTCCAACTGGAAGCCCGGGTTGGAATCCGACCTGTGGTTCCTTTCCCGCATGCCATTCACCACTCTCTCTCTCTCCAATTTCTGACTCTGTCCACTGTCCTAAAAAGCCCCAAAATAAACCTTTAAAAACAAAAAATGTAATAGCCAACTGTCTGGTAATCTGTGGTTCCTTTCATTGTTTTTTTGAACGAAATTCCAAACATTTGGTTTGTTTTTCAGCTTACCTTTGTCTTTTATAACTGTTAAGAGAGATACAAGAAAGAGTCTTTGGGTAATGCTCTCGTAGTCAGACTTTTAAGGCTCTAGGAAATGTGATTTTTTTATTTGTCTTGTAATATTCATTAGCTCAATGGAATCTGTCTTGCCTTATCCTCAGACTGCGATCATCTTTGAAGAGTATTTAGTGTAGAAGTTTTACAGAGCAGTCGCTACACTCGGACTGTGTTGGAATCCAGCCCGTCTGTGCCTCTCTGACCCCTTTACATCTTCTTCTCTCTCGCATCTATCCATCCACCCATCCATTCATTAATCCAGCCATCCATTCATCTCTCCATCCTTCTATTCAGACCTCCATTCATCTCCTCCGCCCTCTGACCCACTTCACTTACAAATGTCTGTGTTGGTGAGAGTGTGTGAGAAAAAAGAGAGACGGGCAGCAAGACATAAATACCTAAGTGCATCTTAAAAAGCAGCTTTGAGGTTTTTTTTGTTTTACCAGCAAGAAGCACTCAGAATAAACAATCAGAAAAATAATACTTTAAGATACTTTTGAAATTTCAATTCAAAACAAGCTAAAGAAGTTTGTAAAAAAACGTTCTACTTTCAATTGTTTAAATAAAACTGATGACACAATCCACAACTTTAATACTGTTCAGTCCTAAAACAGTAACCCTGAACAACTTCAACAGTTTGGATGCCCACAAGTAAACCCCGCCTTCAGCTGCCAACCCAAACCGAAGGCCTCAGGTTGTATATTAACTGAAGGGATGGCAGAGCCCAGTTGGCAGCAGACCGTCCTCCAATCAGTTCTGTCCAATCCACCATATCCACCTACACACATGAACTCCACACAGAGCGCTGAGGGAGAGGACAGTGGGTCTGATACAAAGGCAGGTGTAGTATAGGATAGGACAAGTATGAGAATAAACTGTCATGAATATTCATAAAAACAACATTCAAATGTTAGTAAAATGTTTTGCTCTGTTATTTAGACTCTAAACTGTATAAGAGATGTAATAATGGACTTTCTCCAGTAGAGGGAAGCATCTTATCACCATCCTAGGTAACAATATTTCACTCTGCATAGAGCACTGAGGACCTGCCACACCCGACATTTTTATGTGTTTTTCAAAGCATTGATATCTGTTTTAAATTAGCCGTTCATGTCACAAAGTCGGGAAATGTCGTTCAAACAGCTAAAACATTCCAGAGGAGGTGAAGACAGAATATGAAGGATGACTGAGACTAAGTACAGTTATTTCACACCATTCCAAACCACAGCATATCACCTCCAAATCTGGAACAAGCCATACAGGTATGAGCCTCAGGTGTCAGTACAATGTGCTATTGTGTGTGTGTGTGTGTGTGATTTACAATTGAGGTTGTGACTCTCGTAATTAGACACCTCTCTCAGATCAGATCACTATCTCAGGTAATTTCATTTTTGCTGTGTTCTGCGTGCGTGTGTGTGTGTGTGTGTGTGTGTGTGTGCATGTGCGTGTGTGTGTGTGTGTGTGTGTGTGTGTAGACACTTTTAAACGTTAGCTGTAGGGATGAGAGAGAAGAATGGGTCCCTGTGTGTGTTTTACCGTTAACAACCACGCTGTAACTGAGGGCAACAGCAGAACAGCTCTGTCATTACCGCACCGCTTGTGATTTATGTCTGTCGTTCTCCAGATCTTATTAAGTGCCTCTCACAGTCACACCTCTCTGTGTCGTCTGCAGCACACTCTGCAATGTTACCACCTGTGTCTGTCAGACGGACCGGGAATCCTGACACTGTGTAATCTGGCAAATAGTTCCTTCATGGCACTGACAGTCAGTTTCTGATGCAGCCAGCGGGAGAGCAGATATTGGACTTGAAAAATACTTTAGGTGTTCAGATGGGGTGATACGGTTTTCTCCTCTTGAATATAAAGCAGAAGAGCTTAGTTATTGCTTAAAGTAAAGATCTGTTTTTTACTGATAATTGAAAACAAATCATTTTCTGTGACTTAAGTACATTTTGCATATTATGCTTAAGCATAGCCATTGTTGTCATCAAACTAACTAAAGAGGCAATATGATGCCATTTGTTATCTTTCAAACTAACCACAGAGTAAATAAATAACATACTTTTTACAACATTTCTCTGTCTGCTTCAACATGCTCATTTAAAACTGACTTAAATGAACCAGGAGGCAACGACGCCATACGTAACAATACTGTAGCATTCGTTACCATACCATACAATACTATACACAAATAACAAAGTCTGTACCTTACACCTCCAGGTAATAAAACATGATGGCTGTTAAGGTGAGAATACTATCTAAGTAGAAGAAAACACTTGCGCTTCAGCCGCTCCACAAATGGAGGACGGTGCTCTCAGAGGAGGACCTTACAGGTTCAAAATATTATTCAGTTGACTCCTTCTTTCAGGCAGGATCCAAAGAAAGTACTAGAGCACACGAATATGCTCCCAAAGGAGTCCACCGAATTATATTTTGAGAATACAATTTTTAAAGCTTTTAACAGATCAAAGTTAGGCTTTAGATGCTACGGCTAATGTGTGAAACAACACTCATCCTTTTTTTCTTCCTTCCATTCTCATCAGCACAGAGTATAGCCCATAAATAATTGATCCATTTATGGCATCTTTCCTAGACATTAAGATTGGCATGCTTGATTACTCTGCACTTGCAGTGAAGGTGCAGTGACCCTCATAAAACTGTCCAATTTCCAAGTCCTGCAACTTGTCACTTATCCCTGAATCGAGATCAATATTAGCAAAAAGCTTTGCTACAGAGGCTTTTCACATCAGGCTGCTTTAGAGAGAATCCTAGCCGTGCCTTGTATCTTAGTTTAGTTGTTTAGTTAATTTAGACAATAAGAACATTGTGTTGTACATTAGTAGATTTATACAAAATAATTTGAATTTTTTTTCTTTACTTTTCAGAAGTTTGCCCTTTTTCGTAAGTTTCAAAGCTGTTTATGATATTGACTTTAGCGTGTTAAGTTAGGCATAGCCCCATCTGAATACTGCAATTATAAAACATGTACGACATCTTATTTTGACTTTCTGAGAGCTGTTACATTAAAGCTCTGGACTGTCAGGTAAATGTTGATTCTTGTATTTTTGATCTTCAAATATATCCATATGTTAATTCATGTAACAAGGATGGCATCTTTTGGAATCAAATCTATTGATGATATCGACCTCAGGATGTTAAGCTAGGGATAGCCCAATGTGAAAGCTAATTTTAGGACTATTAGGAAAGCTAATTTTGAACTAAGAGCAGTCTTTCTTAAGAACTTTTAACTCTGGGCTTTCATGTGATTCTTTTATTCTTCATTGTCAAATACAGCCATATGCAGATGATACACTACTATAGTCTTTTTGTCTTTTTTTTTGCATATTCTGATCAAATACCTATAATGAAGGTTGTCCTCATTACAAGTCAAAGGGTTCAAGCCAAGGCTGTATTGACTTCAGTGGGATAGGTTAGGGTTAGGTTGTAATTCCAAGACATTAAGTGAAGCTTAATCTAAACTTAAAACACTCCGTTCGAAAAGTTGTACATCATCGTGCTGGGCTGTCATGTACATGATTTCTTTTTCATGCTTAATCGTCAAATGCATCTTTATGCAGACGATACAATCCTATACTGTGTTGCTTATTTGGTTCAAGTTGCTACAGTGAAATCAAACCCCCTCTTTGACTTAGGTACTTATAAAAACCATAAATGTAAGATATACATTAGACTATGCATATCTCCACAGTGACTGATTTTAATATTGAGAGGTTCTGCTCTATAGAAATGCCTTAAAACGACAACCATGAGAAATGTACCTTTGCATATCATACATAGTCAAAGTTTGTTATCTAAAAAAGAAGCCCGGCTTTCTGCACAGGAACACTTACCCTCCGATTTGAAGGAAAATTAATGTTGAGTTGTTTTTTTCTCAGCTCCTGACTATGTGGATGATATCTAATCACATTGTCCTCCATTAAGCACTCGGATTCATTTCTGGAGATAATTACAACACCCTCGAGTGCATTTTTCATAATTAGGTCTGTTTATCTCGCTTTAATAAGAGACAATAATCTTAATGTGCATTCATCACAAATGTCTTGTTGCAAACTTGGTGTCTTGTTTGCATATCTGTTGATGTTTGTAAAGGAGTGACGACTGTATTGTTGGTGCAATGTTAGTGTCATTTCCTTTTTTTTGTCTGTATGTAATGATATTTAGTTGTCGATGTCTTAGTGTAATTGTAAACAGGGTTGTGTGGTTAAAGAGCCTCTCTGTTCTGCCAACCTTGTATGAACAAAGGTCAAATCAATGTCCTGTCACTCTTAGCTTTGTTCTTAATAATGAAGACACACATTCGCAGCTCTAATGATGATAAAGGAAAACATGAACATGCCAGAATATTTGTGAGGTGTTGAAACTCTTGTGTGTTTCTAGCCGATTAATTGAATGTGTGTGGTGAAGCTGATCCTCTAAATCTTTGCTGGAGTCTGAGGAATCCTGAGATTTTCCCCTGAGGGCACATTGTGGTTTTTTATTGAGCTTTTCTTTTCTTTTTTTATCTTCTCCCACACCCTTTTCCTTTCCAGTAATATTTTCATCTTCTTTCCTCTCATATTCTGCTCTTTCTGTTGCCTTGGATTCTATAAATCAGTTAAGGGGAAATAGCTCAACGTCTTATACCATGTGTTAATGCATTTATATAGCTCTGCATCCTGTATATGATTTTTACTCAATCTTTTTGAACACGTCAGATCATGCAGCATCATATCCTGTTGTAATTTACTGTAGTGTCTCATCCGGGCAACAGCCTCCCGTAAAGACAAAGGTAGCCAATGCAAAAGTGCAAAAACATAATAAACATACAGAATACAGAAATAAACATTTGGACAGCCTGGTTAAAAAAACAAACAAATTTGGTCTGAATAACTCATGCCGTCATTGGCACACACTGTACAGGGGTGAATTTTTTTCATTGCTCATTCGTTTTGATTGTATTCAAAGATGTTTATTAATTTGCATAATTAGGAGCGGAGTTGATTTGACTGACAGGCGGGTGCATTGTAGCTGTTTGCCAGGAGGCTTGGGTCCGCCTCAGCTTCACTTCTTTGCCTGTTTCTAGGTTGACCAAAAGTTTGTTTGAGACAGCATGTTCAATGTGGCGTACGCTTCAGGAACCAATGGGTGACATCACAGAGTCTATGTCCATATTTTAAACAGTCTATGGTATTATCCAAGACATACAGTTAAAGCGAATAATTATGTGGAATACTTTATCCTCCTTTGCTTCTCACTGGTGCATCTTTGTCATACATGTACACAGTTTTCATGGTGATAGTGTTCAGAATGGTCCTTTAGTTAAAGTAGAAATAAAAAAGAGATCAACATCATATGGTTTGTGCCTTAATGTAGGATTAGGTCTGCTCGCCAGCTAACTGTGGACCTCGGCTTTTTGGACTTTTGTCTACTTCTTCATGTTTTTTTTACGTTTTCAATGTGGCTAACTTCTCCTGGCTCCTTTTAAGGTCAAATCTGTTAATGACTCACCCAATGACAAATCAAGTCCTGCTCAAACTTTTTTTTACTATTTGCAAAGTAGCTCTGACTAATTTTTTTTTGTAGTGTTCCACTCACAGTGACCCTCATCTCTTTTATGTCTAATTGTTGACAATGCAGTTCTTCTTCTTCAGTAATCCTCTCTGTGCCTTCGCAGCAGATACACCATAATGCATCTCATCATAAAACATAAGTCATTATTTTTTCCCACTAAGGCCAACAAGTATGTTGACAGTGCCAGCAATGTATTATATATATTTTTCTAATGACTTCTGTTTGTATTGATTATATTTATTACAGTGCTGTAGTCTTTTCCCCACTGCATCATATTATTATTTTTTCTGCTTAATGACCCAGGTTTCCCACGAGAATCTGCAGTCACATCATCTTTTGATTCAGCAAGCAGCTTTTGATCTGTTGATGTTGTTGCCGATTGGCTGCATATTTAATGTGGACTCGATCAAAGCTGGATTGGAGAACATTTCTCACAGAGACAGTTCATATATAAGCTCTTCTATGAGACCTGTTATCATTGATTGCCAATGCTGGAATGAATAATGCCAAAAAGCACCAGACTAAAATGTGAGTCAGGCCTCAAGACATGAACAATTCGAGTTAAATTACAGCATGGTATTTTTCTATCAGGAAATAGGAATGCATGAAAACACTATCTGTGTGTGAATAAAGCAGAACATTAGAGACACTTAATTACAGACTTCATGTATCAAACTTGAGTTTCTGATGGGATCTGATTCCAAGCCAGCAGGGTTAGCATGGCTCCAGAGTTCAGGGTCTTCTCCTGGCATTAGTCAAATCATATTTTTTTTGTTTCAGCTGACATCCACCATGTGCCTTCTCTCTGGTTCCCACAAATCCTGTTGCCATAGCCTGAGTGTGTTTGTGCAGTCGAGGGTGTGGACTCAGCGGTTACTGAGTTGGTGGCTGATTGTATTAGCTAGCAACGCTGGTTTGGAACTTGAGGATTGGGAAAAAATATGACTCATGAACTGCTGTTTCTTCTCTTCAGCGTTCCTCTCGCCTCATCTTACTTTTGATCCACCCACTGCATCCCCCCCCACACTGACAAAATGATGTGATACTTTTCACAGCCCACTACATAAAGAAACATCATTATGCAAGATGATCAGGGATCAAACTCGGAGATGACTTTGATATACCACGTGCACTTCCATTTGTTTGTTATTCAATTGAAGTAGGAGGTCCTCATATACAGTCATCTGCAGGATAGGTAGTTATTAAGAGGAGGTACAATGGAAACAATCCAGAATAATCAACTGGTAACAAGCCAAATAACATGTTGTCTAAAAGCCCATTAAGTTAAATAAGCAATCTCTGTATGGATGTCGAACCTCTGCTGTTTTAGAAGCTAAGTAATATTAGTCCAGGATACATCCTCTACAGTGGAAGGGTTATTTAAAATGGTCACAATCAACTCATTTCAAGTTTTATATTTTCACTTTTTGAAACCTCTGTCATAGCTCTGCAGGATTTACAATAAAAACAACATTTCTATCACCTTGGTGTCCATGAAAACCCTCTAGTCATCCTCTGACGCAGAAGATTTTATTTCATATCTGTCTCTTTAAGGCCCCCCTCCAGCATGTTAAAGTTATGTGTACTTCTTTGAATACAGAACAACATAATACCCCACCCCTTTCAAATTTACACCGTTCAAATCCATAACTAAAATCATAAAATTATAAATACCTGGTCAATGCTGCTAGCTGCGGGATTATGGTGAAATCTAAACTAACTGAACTAAACTACTGCATTAGATGGATTGTATTATTAATGGTGTTGAGAGCAGGATGGTTAAATTCGATGTCCAGAGGGTGCTGTCCCTCTGCTGTCATGTGAATCAAGCGAGTATGGGCTGTTACAGAGGAGCAGAAGTGCACGGCTGTTAAGGAAGAAGATGCAATTAGCATTGTTGCAAAATAAAAATCTGCAAAATAATTCTCGTACATTGATGATTTATAGTACCTATCTTGTTAATTGCAGTATTTTCAATTTATGATTAGTTGCAAATCAATTCATTCACAATTTATAAATCATTTACTAACCTATATTCTTGATTAAATCACTGATGAAATGATCTTGGTTATTAAGATGAACATCAGTCTGCCAGAGAATGAACTCGTGTCACTATAGTTTAAAATCTGCCTGAAGATAAAGATTTCTTTGGGTTTTTTTGCCAGGAGTAACAACATTACAGTGTGTGTAAGGGCATGTGTACGTCCCTGCCCATGAAGTGAATCATGCACCCAGAGTTAACCCACTAGTGTAGTGACTGTGGGAAAACTGGGGCAGAAGAACAGCACACACCACTACACTCCCATAACTGGGACATAAAGTACTGTATGTCATTCTCTTGTTCTGTCTTTCTTTAGTTATGCAGGTCGTGTAGTTGGCAGCGGTTTCAAAGCCCAGAGGGAGAACCCAGAGATGTCCGTCCGTAATACAGATCCTGTCCTGAAGGGGGCGAAGCAGAGGCTGGAGCAGCTAACACAGGTATACACTCCAGCACACTTCAAATAAGACATACTAATGAAAATAAACTCACTGAACTCACCATTCTCACATTTTAGTATTCTGAGCTAACCTTGAAATGAACAATCTTGACCATCTCAATTTTCCTGATTGTCCATTTGTGGTCTTCCAGATTATAATTGTATTATTTTGTAGACTTCAGGGCCTTTCAACTAGCGCCACCTATTTTAAGAACTTCACCATGACCAACACTTTATCACATGAAAAGGTGCTTTCAATAATCCTCTGTACATAAATATAACCCATCTATGAATAGATAAAACAGACCAGAGAAAGGCATACCCAAAGATTTCGTCATGTTCAGTTTGTTTAACCGCTTGGGCAAAACAAAGCTTTTTTCAGTCCTGTGGTACATGTGTGTATTGTCCTCTACTGCCTGCCAGAGGGGAGTAGTTGGAAAAGCTGGTAGCCAAGGAGAGCTTGGTCACAGGCAGTTAAAAGCTCTGCTCCGACATTGGGCCTGGTAGACATCCTCAATTGCCAGCAGCTGTGTCCTAGTGATGTTCTTGGCTGCCCTTATGATCCTCTGCAGTGCTGGTGTCGGTGCTTTCCCATGCAGCTGGTAAATTTATAATGGACATTTAAAACAACATTTTGTCCAGAGTGGTGTAGTGGTTAGGTTCCTGGTTCAAATTCCTGTCTGAAAAGGCCTTTCTGTGCAGAGTTTGCATGTTTTCCCGGAGCATTGCGTGGGTTTTCAGGGTTCCTCCCACAGTCCAAAGACACGCTCATTAGGTTAATTGGTGACTCTAAATTGTCCACAGGTGTAGATGTGAGTGTGAATCCGTTTGTCTTTGTATATCAGCCCTGTGATTGACTGGTGACCAGTCCAGTCCCCTACCCACAATAACAGCTGGGATTGTCTCCAGCCCCCCCGCATCCCCTAAGAGGATAATATATTGGTTATAGATAAAGGATGGATGTATGGATTTCGTCCAAAGTGCTTTACAATCAACCCTGATGTGATACAAAGGCCTCAATGCAGATACATTTCGTTATGCAGGCTTACTTGCAATAGCTTGTACTTTGGGGTACCTGGGTGTTGATGTGGATGTAGGTTAAGTCGTAATAAGAAACATGTTCTTTGGATGGTTTCATAACTCTGCCATAAAGCATAAATATCGTCTTCACTCACCTTGGCCATGACACCTTGATGTCTAAAGGTGGTTAGCATTCTGCAGCAACGTCTCTACCTGCCTATAAAGGATGGAATTATTCATAGCCGTACTTAAATAATAATGCTGTTGTTGGTTTGATCTTTACAGTAAAAAATTAAGCTCAACCTTTCTGTCTTGCTTCAAAGTGGGATGAAAGTGTGCCGGGGCCTTGGTTGTGTGTGCATGTGTCTCTGTGATGTGTCCTGGTTCTCAATCACCTGTTATCATTCCATGTGTTAAGCATTGTTTAATCCAATTCACCTTTTTGTCAGCACCCCAAAAAGGACGAGGATAATTACATGCAATAAAAAGATATATAATTATACATTTTTAACTTGCAGAATTTAAAAAGCTCTGGACATCATGGTAACATGATGATATGATTTCCATGGATGATTCATAAAACCATAAAAAAATATGTTCCCATAAAATGGTGCATAAAGATTACTCATTCATTGTGATTCATTGTTTTTGTCTGTGTTAGGAAACTTTCTGTAGAGGATGATAGACGATAAAAGGAAGCCAGACACAAAACACAGTGAAAGATAGACTCAATAGACAAGCAAAGGAGACAACAAAGTTGTCAGACATTAAAGGATAAGGCTGACAATATTTCATGATTTATTACTTTACAAAATCCCAGCCAGTCTGAGTTTCCAAAACAGCCTGGGAACTAGACATCCCTGGTTAGGCCAATCACTACTGTTTATCTAAAAGGAGTGCCGTTTAAGTGCCAGTAAGGAATTTTTATAAACAACCAAAATGACTCCTGCCAATAATAGAAAGTCTGAATCAGTGTCAGTATTCATTTTTATTGGATGGTAGTTAACTTCATGCTCAAAGTTGAATAATAGCTATATAATCATTTCATGCCAAACGTCTGTGTATTATGTTGAACTAGAAGCGGTATGACTCGGATGTTGAAACAAGTTACCTTGCCTATCATCCAATCCAATCATCCACGATCTTATATCACGTCTATCTCACTAACATTGTTGTTGCAAACTTACTGAAAAATACTTTGTATTAAGGTGCACAATTAACCATTAGTTGGCTATTAGCGAACACATGAGCAGGAAATCAGCACTTCATGACTCATTTAAAAGCACTTTGACATTTAGGTTCAAATTCTCAAACATAATTTATCTGAAGTCACTATCTATTGGATGGGTAGGTAGGTAGGTAGGTAGGTAGGTAGGTAGGTAGGTAGGTAGGTAGGTAGGTAGGTAGGTAGGTAGGTAGGTAGGTAGGTAGGTAGGTAGGTAGGTAGGTAGGTAGGTAGGTAGGTAGGTAGGTAGGTAGGTAGGTAGGTAGGTAGGTAGGTGGATTGACATATATTAACTGTTCTACCAGCTCAGGTATAAAAAATGGGAAGATCACTGTCTAGGTCAGGTGTGTGATCCCAAAGTGCAAATGGTTCTCAGCATGAGGTCTCTGTAGTCATCATCATTTTTATTTTTTTTATTGATTTTCATGGCCATGGACTTAATTATTGAAGGCTTTCTTATATTGCATCCAATCTGGGAACTGATCATCTGTTGGCGTTGAGTGCAAACTGAGCTGAGTCACACCAGCCAGGTCACTTCTGGATCAGACAATGCAAGGAAACAGCTACTATGACTTAGCAAACATTGCTTTTTTTTTTTTTTTGATTGACTGGAAGCAGGGTTTCTTTCTTTAACTTGTGATTATCTAAAGAAAATGAAATAACTTTAACACTCAGATGATGCAAATCGAGCTACCTGCAACTATTAATCCTCATAGAGTAGGTGTCACCGTAGAATTAAACAGAAAGCTTCAAGATTGTAACTCCAGAGAAAACATGATACATCAGTACTTTACTGCTGTGTTTAGCTCAATGGATAAATCTGACATTGAATCATACATTTAATTCCACACTGGCGGATTTTGCTGTATCATCAGATCAAAAATGGAATTAGTCCTTTGTTGACAACCTGAAAAATGGTGTTTAAATAAGTGTTGTTGGAGTGGAGTGTTCATGGAAAATCATGTGATGTGTACATGTAAAGGTTTATTTTTCTCTTTCTGCTGTGTAAGCTTTCTTTCTGTGTTACGTCCAATTTGGGTGGTGAGTCCATTAATCATGTTGCATTTACATGGAGGAAATGCCAAGTCAGCACCCCACCCCCGTAACATTTACACAAACACACACCACACAGGCAGCATGTTGTTATTTATGTTTTAGACCTACTTTCTCAGCCCTATTAATTCTATATAACCATTACAAAGAATAACATAAAGGACTCTTCTGCAAATTCCATTACATGAAAACAAACACACACTCCAACCCGATGAGGATAAGAACAGCTGAATCAATATGCATGCACAATAAAAGGATGATGTTAAGTGCCAGCAGACAGCACTGTGAACTAAATGGAAAAAAAGTCAGAAATATGGAAGCCAATCCAAGCTGAAAGCATGTGCACAAAGCAAAAATGTGTACAAATATGCACTTTGAGCGGTTGTTGTCCTTTGAACAAGTTTAGAGTCACTTTTGAAATGCAGTTCTTCTGTCATGCTAGCTGCTTTGGTACTTTCTCAGAGGGGGGGTCCATATTTATCCGAGGCACACACATTAATGCACACCATGCATTGATAATCATTCATGCTTGTCACATGTGCCATTTACACACTCGCACAGCCAGTGTGAACGGAAGAGCAAAATGTAAAACAGGACAAAGAAGCATCCTTTGAATCTTAATTATTTCATCAGTCATGTTTTGGTAGTCTGTCTCTTCTTTCTGTCTTTCCTGTCTCAATTTTGTATAACACGGTAATTAGAGTTTTGCAGCACTGGGTTATGTTTCACACTGGCTTTCCCCTCTAATGGGATTCCATTAGTGTAGCCATTCAATTATTCTCACAATTTTAATTTTCTATGAACATGTTCAGCCAATCAGGATGAGCCTAATCAGCATGGTGTAGTCTTCCCTCTGGTAGGAGAAGAGCAATGGTCCCAGGAGTGCTCATCAACAGCCTAACGGGATTTGTACTTATTTTGATGACGGTAACAAATGCCAAGTATTCACCATATTCACTCATTTACTGATCTATCGGGATGATGCTAAATGATACAAAATGTCAGATAAAACTTCCCTAAGTCACTCACAGAGGCTGTAGCTGTAAAAAAACAACATCTTTGGAGGTCATTGTACGCATTTGTGAACCACTTACTACTGAAATTGTCCAAGAGGATGATCTTGCATGGTGCCTCGAAAAGGAAGTCCCTATAGTCTATTATAGATTGCTCATCTCTGTACTGCCTGCACATATTTCTGTGCAATGGCTACAAGCTATGTACATACAAATAGAAATGTGCTTATGTTGGCCTCTATTAATTACAAATTTCATACTTTGTGTTCGCTGATTTGTACGAATTTAGTGGTAAACCTGTCAGGATTCATTATCTTTGTTTACGGTGAGATAACATCTTAACAGAGCAATGGTACCTTAATAGTGACAGATTTGCTGGATAGATGTAAGCAGAAGAAGTATAAGAATTAAGATTCCATCCTGTTTAATTTTAAAAAATCCCTTTTTGTCATTTTGTAATATACAGACAGAGAAGTAGGATGAGATCAGATATTCTCATCTCGCCACCAAGTGCAAGTTTCCCCGTCTTTAATTAGACAGGACAGACCACTCCGGTGCTGCAGCCCTGCAATAGTTTTACTTGTTGGCTTATTAGTTTCACTGGAGAGAGTTTCACTGCCTCATGACCCAAATCCAGATTCAATTCTTTCCTTTCCACATGACTAGAAAAACACAGTCCTGGTGGAAACATCGCCGTAATGTATTTTTGTCCTCCCTCAGCCCTCATTTGCAGTCGGATGACATGATGGTGAATCACTGCACACAGAGTCTAGTCTGTATCCATGTCCCCTCGGACATGCTGTCATATAATAACCTTGGTTCCCCTTGTTTCCATGGCGGCCCGCACCTACCGTACGCGTGGAGGCCAGATGTACCGCCTTATGGTTCTAACCTACTTCAATACAGCTGCTCAGGTACAGAATGTCACAAATAGACATTTTAAAGCCTTTTAAATGATTAAATAGTGACATCCCTTTTTGGAAACGTTGTCTTAATATGACAAATATGACGTGCAATTTAATTTAGTGTCAAAGCATGTGTTAAACTAATACTTTATACAATTTTTCCTTGCTTGCCCTTTGTATACTCTTTTATATACTGTACAGTGAAATTAAAATATAACGCTTTAAGTATCAGAAAACCTCCATTACTATTACAGAAATGGAAATCCATTCAAATATGCATAAAATGATATAACAATACACCAATTCCAAACACCAATGCAATAAGTAATTTAAAGTACAATAAAAGAAAAATGAATACAGATCTGGTTCGCCTTCATGAACATAAAGCAAAAGTATGAGTTTATTTACCATAAAAAAATAAATAAAAGTGTCTTCTCACAGGAGCTTTAACTTTCCCCCAAGTTTACGTCAAAGTATAAGAGTTTTAAAGTGAAGTGGAGGTCTGTCACTGCATGTATCAGGGTCAAACTGTGAAGAAAACTGTTTTCTATTGAACTACTCAGTCATTACGTGTGTGATACATCTGCTCAACGATACAAAAGAACAGCTTCCAATATATATATTGGAGTTAAAGTGATAGTAGTTTCAAGGCAGATCTAAGCCGCTGTTAAATAAAGGACAGTATAATGATATTATTTCTGTGCAGCAACAAGCTACCTTGCAGAAAGGCATTCAAATTACAAATTTACTAAAGAAGTCCTGAACAGTTTACTCTCAAATCCCAACTATTCTGTGGTATTATAAAACATTAAGCTAGATGTTACAATCGTGGTAGCATCAGCTTTTTTGTAAATAGGAATGTTATCTTTGGGGAAAAGGAAATGCCAGCACAATATCTGTTTTTCATTTTCAAAACTGTCGGCCCTTTTTCCTTATCTCTGTTTCAACTGGAATTCATATTACACACTTTGACTCTCTCTGCAATACACATTCATCAAACTGTGAGGCAATTATAAGTTCCTGTCGCTGTGTTTGTGTGGTAACCTATAATACCAATCGTGGAGTTTCTTACTTGGCTGAAAAGTTTGTGTTGTCCTTCATGAGTTAATTAAAATTCCACAAACTCAGTAGATGTTTTTTTCAGTCGTTCAGAAGTTGAGCTTTAGCAGACATGAGGATCACAGTTATGTAACATACTGTATGACAGCTTCCACACTGTGACTTAACTGAGCAGGAGAGAATATGGATTCACTTGGAGACCGCATGACCTCAATTACCCTACAGATCGTTGCCTGACCTATGTGTGTGTGTGTTCATGTTTCTGTGTTTGTGTAAAGATCTTTTGAGGCCTTTAAGTGCCATGTCGAGGGGAAATTATTACTATTAGCTGCTTGTAATGATTTTGAGTTCAAGCTTTAACTCATTCTCAGGTCGGACAAATGGCTACAGTACAAGGCAGCCTGACTAGCAGCTCTGTGATGTACTAGAACTGCGTGTAGTTAGATGATAACACCAGTATGTTGTCACCTGGCAAATTTCTCTACTTTTCAACTGTATCTAGTCTAGACTAGACAAGAATATCATTCAGGAGAGAGATGTAACAATATGTATCCACCCTGTTGCCAAAACATGCTCACTTCTGATAAAAAAAAAGCTGGCAAAACCAGCTTTAGGATTCAAAAATGGGTTTCACAAACACTAATGGTTGGGACATTACGCTTTAAACCACATGTCGTCCTCATGGTGATACCAGAGGAAATGGAAAAGGAAATCATTAAAGTCTGTAAGGTCTGTAAGGTTCATCCCCTTGTGATCAGAAATGTCTGCATTTAATTTAATGGCAGTCCATCTCATATTTCTTGTAGTATTTGAGTTCTGGACCAAAATCATGGACAGATTACAAACATTGAAAGAAAAATGATAAAGACAGCACTCCGAATTGTACTTTGATTTGCCACACGGACGTTTCAAGCAAACACCCTTCTTCAGCGTGTTACAGGCATTTTCACAAAAGTTCAAAGGTGAGACTAATTATACATGTCCAAAATAGGTACCAGTCAATCCCGGGGGGGAGTCTCCACCACTTTTCTGATTACAAACATTGCAATCCATTTAGTTGTACCACAAGGTATTTTAAAAGGTTAAATGCTAGCATTTAGCTTGACAGAAAACCTTAACTGTGGGTTTTTACGCTTGTTGTGATAGTGCATGTGTTATACAGTATGTGTAATGTTTACTGACATCTAGCATAATGTTTGTGTTCTAATTTAGGAGCTGTTAGTTGAGCTCGGCTGGGCCACTAAAGCCAGAGCAAAGGTGGAGGAAGAGGAGGGAGGGAGCGCACAGACAGAGAGAGGCAGCGGGGACGACTGCGATGATGAAGATGGCTGTGAAGCATCTGGTCAGGACGGTGAGTCATGTACACACCTACACACACACACACACACACACACACACACACACACTCACGCGCACACACAAGAATGCATGCAAATGTAGTCTAAAAAACATCAGCAAACATACACCCAAACACACACATACACATCCACACATGATGTATGCACACTTGCTAGCTTGTCCTGAAGTTGAGCAAATATAGGGATTCTGGTTCATACATAACACATCACCATATACAGGAGGCTATATACTGTAGACATATATATATATATATAGAAATAAATATGCACACACACCATAAATAAAAGACAGCACACACTCAGAGTTCATTGGCATGGTGGAGGTTTTTAAAATGCTGCAGCCTCCTCATATCTTGTGCCAGCAGGGAAATGCCCGGAGGGAGGGATAGTACCGAGAGATGGATTCAAATGTCTCTCTCTCTCGCGCTCTCTCTCTCTCTCTTTCTCTAACCCCTTCCCTCTCTCTCTCTCTCTCTCTCTCTCTCTCTCTCTCTGCCGCTCTCAGCGGTTTATCGCCTCCTTGGCCAGGATAAAGGATGCACTAACAACCGGGTCACCCTAAAAACAGAAATGAAAAAGTAAACTGTAATTATTCATTTATCTTTTGACTTATTCATCGTGCTTTTGCCCATACATAATACATGGGTATCATGGGGGGACCTCGGGGACCCCTGGGAGCCTCGAGGCAATCCCACAGAGTGAATATTGTTCAAATTGGCTGTTGATGAAAATATGTAGTTCTTTGTTGGTGCAGGAGTGACTTTTGATTGGGAATAAAAAATGCAAAAACCTCTCTCTCTGTCTGTGAGCAGTTTTATGTTTTAATTGAAGAATTGTGAAGGCCTGGGCTTGTTGTTCTCAGCTCTTTGTTCAAACTGGACGGGACGGGGCTTCCTTCAGTTTGTTTGTGTTTAGCTGAGAAGCTCAAACATGTTTCACTCAGAACCTCCTCCCTGTCCAACTGTAAGTCCTGCCACCATGTGGGGGAAGAGAGACAGCCCCGCCCACTCAGGGGCACTGCTAGTCGAGGCAGAATGGTCAGTTTTATCGCAAGAAAACAATTCAAAGAGAATCAACAGACTTTCCAAACCGGAAAAAATTATTTTTGGGTATAAAAAATATTTTAAAGAAATAAAAAACGAATGAATTTGGGGGGGGGGGGGCAAGGCACTGAAGGTACGACTTTGTTTTGGTTGAAGGTTTGACTGGTGCTAAAGAACGAGGCCCCAATTCTTATACTGGTATAGCCTTTAAATATCTTCATTCATTCATGTAACTTTTATTTAGACTTTTATCATCATCAAGACGGAAAGAATGTATTTAAAAACAGAATAAAGAAATACACAAGAAAGCAACAAGCAAAGAAAAGTATAGATCTTTTAAAAGGAGCAGAGTATTTTCTAATCAGGGTTTTGAAATGACCTTTAAGGATAAAACTAGTCAGTGTTCATGTTTTTTGTAAAGAAATAAATAATATGTGAAGCACATAAACTTAAATAAGTCTTCCTTCATTTGATGTTTGAATTAATGTGTTACCATGAATGACTTTAAAAGGCTTTTTTTCCTCTGGTTAAAGGTTTATCATTGACAGATTCAATATGTTCATGGCTCACTGTTCTTGTGTTGTATTATTTTAGAAAGGGAGATTATTTAGAGCCATTTGTTTAAAATGGTTTGTAGATTACTCCACAGATTGTTGGCCATCTTTGAAACTAGTCCAGTGTTGTCTCCAAACAAAGACAAACAGTCCTCAGAGGCTGCTTACATACTGCAGCCCCTCTTAACGCTACAGGAATATGTACAGTCCACGTCTATGTTTTGCTGGAAAAACTCATACGTTGATGAAGTGGTGAGGAGACCCCGGCCACCGTTATGGTCACGAAACTTTCCATGACACCCAGGCAGTTTGTGACGGGTGGTATACTGTGATGACCCAGGCCAATTATATTTAGGTCAAACCAATAACATCAGGAATGTTATGTCTTTTTGTAGTTTCTACTGTATAGAATGGTGCAGGATTATCATAGGACTTTTATTGTTGGAGGCGTTCCTGCTCCACAGTTTTGATTATTATAATTTTCTCATTGTTCTCCATTATCACCTTGTTACCCATGACCCGAGCCGGTGTCACCCTTGTGATCACGGCGCCCTGGTGATGTCATTGGTCAGTGGGCTTCAAGTCCCTGAGGCCAGGATGTAACAGAGTCAAAGGCCATTGTCACATTTATTTTCCCTACACTGCCCTCGTCATTATTGGAGTCACGAGTGTGTCTCCATACAATGACGTAAAGCACAAGTGTAGCTTGTAAGTCCTTTCTAATACTAAACTGTATAGGTCAGTTGTTTCCAACCCCCGGCCTGTCGACTGGAAACAGGACACGGTACAGTTTGGAAAAGACCAGGACTAAATAATAGGATCAGAGGAAGAGAATCGAACCACTAACGTTGGGACTTTATAGGTTACTTGTGTTGATATTAGCTCAAAGGATAACGACTGCAGACACATCACTAAATGTTCGCTGGTTGATATTTTGCAGGGGAGCTTTCATCAAATGCAAAGAGTCTAACCATTGTGCTCAGTCACCATAGTGTTAGGTCATTGTAAGGTTGGGGTTGTTTCTGCTGTCTATATAATAATAAATTCGCGGAACAGACTGTGGATTATTTTATAGTTTATTTCGGCCGAGGTCAGACCAACGCAATCACTAACACACTCCAAGCTGAGCTGACTGACATTTTCTGCAGTTTACATGTGCTTTTATCCTCGACAAGGTACAGCTTACAAAGTCATTCTATTCTTGGTACACCTCTATAAGGCTTGAAGAAACATCAGCTTGACCTGTACATAAGACATATACATTTCTTCAGTTTCAGACGCTTGGCTCCATTCCCAATATAACTCTGTTTATGTGAAATGTTCTTCTGGATATGGTTACAGCAACTCCAACCCAGAATAGTTACTTAGATGATATACAGATTTAAAAGTTCATTCAATATTCATGAAAATACGTAATATCAGTCATTAAGAAGAATTCATTGAAATTAAAGTCTTCAAGAATATTACTTTTAAACATGCAAACCTTTAAATCTTACCAGATCCTATACCCTCTTAAATGGTTGTTTTCTTGCACTGCCCCACCCCTTATTAAACCACTCTAAAGGTAAGACATTTGTTGGTGCATTCGTCACAGCTCTCGAGTAACCTTGATGTGTCAGATCTGTGGAAACTCATCACCCCCTGCTGAGCCTGAAACTGGTACATTGGCTATTTATAGAGAAAACTACAGGTTATGATCTATTGAGCCAGGAATCGTGTCTCTCAGGCCACAATGAATCCCTGCAAAGAGAATTACAGTGAAGATTGACAGAAGGGGATTTTCTGTATGTCGGCATGTCTTTGCATATAAACACACTCACTCGAGCTGAACGAGTGATGCAGCATCAATCAGAGGACACAAATCACACGAGATAACTCAGCCTTTTAAATAATTTGCACTTTTTATGCCTTTATTCTGCGTTAAATCACTATTTCTGACTTAATGTGTGAATAAAACACCATCAAATGAACGAATGCAGGCTGCTCTGATGTGTCTTTGGATGGATCGAACTGTAAATCTGCCTGTCCACGCTCTCTGGCTCCTCCTTTTTAAAATTCTGCCTACAAACCACTTCTCTAAAACTGAATCGTTTAAATGTGCGGCTTATTATCTCGCAGGAAAGGAGCAGCATGGTTTATGGCATCGTGTTTGTGCGTGCATTTGCTTCATGCATGAGATTAAGGTGTGTTTGTGTGTGTGTGTGTGTGTGTGTGCAGAGGGTACATCTGTTGCTGCCACATCTTAGTGTATTATCCATTATGTTTTATGGATGGACCCGTTCTCAAGCCTTACTGGTTGAAATGGATCCAGCCAGACTGGTAATATCTTCCTCGATATCCACTCATTGTTTTATTTAACACACACATATGATTGAGCTTAACTTCTCTATCCCTGGGCTGCAGTTATGAACAGAGAGGAATAAAAAGGAGAGAACATTCTTCCTGTTCTTTAATTAATTCTCATGACATTTGTGTTATATTGAATACTGGAGGGAGTGAAAGAAGAGAGGATGAGAGGTGGAGGTGCGGTGCCAGGCGAATGTCAGGCAGGGGCTGAAATTAAAACCTCAGAACTTCAACATCTCGTCGCCAAGCCTGTGTTTTATTTATGTGGGCCATTTCACCATGAGAAGTTATTTTAGTCATGCTGAGACAGCACACACAGCTTATTATTATTTCATTTAAGTCCATTTAAAAGTTGATCTCAGTCCAGAGAAGGAGAATCACTTGGCAGACATTGTTCACAGATCACGTTGGGCTTCAGCATTTGAGCAATTAAAAGCTGAAATCTTAATAAAGGAACGTCTGTACCATATGGGAAGAGTAGTTCAAGATAGAAAGTGCTATTTTTGTCCTGGCGTTGTCATTTTTCTCAGAAATAGTGGTGTATTGAAGAAGGTACTGTAAATGTAGGTCTGTAGGTTGATACGATACAATTCAGAAGACCACAGCCATCTAATAAAGCACCACTTGATACTTTAGCCTTCAGGACAAAAGTAAAGAGTCCCCTGTGCAAATAAAAACAATTATATAAACAACAGTTTGTTGGCATAAAATATATAAATCACTCAGGACACTTTAAAGTCTGCATGCTACCTCATACTGCACATATGAGACAGACACACAGGCACGAAATACACACACATGCACAAACAGGACATATGAACATGCATTAATGGAGAGATGTCAGTGAGGGGCTACACGTGAAAGAGCGCCAGATTAGTTGGGTGTTTCTGTGCCTTGCTCAAGGGCACGTCGACAGTACTCAGAAAGTGACCTGGCACCTCTCTAGCTACCAAACCAACGATCATATTTTGGTCCACATCTGGACTTGAACCGGCTACCCTCTGGTTCCCAACCCAGGACCCTACAGACTGAGCTCTAACCACTATTTGTCTATCTGCATGCGTCAATATCTGATTAGCAGAAACAAAACATGCATATAGAGACAAATCTGAAGGTCTTGTCTTTACAAGAATCCTACTTATTCATGTTAAAGATGCTGTTCTCAACCAATCGCAACTTTATTTATAGCGCACCTTTCACCAAAAAAAACAGGCAGGGGAAAATGCTTTACACAGAAAACACAGGAGGGGGCACTGGTAGCCTAGCAGTTAGTGAGCGCACCATGTGCGGAGGCACAGTCCTCGGCCCGGGTTCGAGTCCGACCTGTGGCTCCTTTCCTGCATGTAATTCCACACTTTCTCTCTCCCTCACTTCCAACTCTATCCTTTTTCAAGACTTAACAATAAATTAATTATGTTAGAAACCTATCTAAAAAAACTCATTAAAGTGAAATAGAACAAAATAAACACCAGTGTTCTGCAAAAATATTAGCAATCAGATACTCTGTTCATACTTAATTGTATAATCTTTAACAATCATTGCTATCTTTGTAGCCTGAAGTTATAATAATCAAACACAAATGCACGTCACAGATGCTTTTAGACACAATCTATAACACACTTATTATATTGCAGGGGGAGTTTTTCCTTTTCTTCTCTCTTCGTTTAGTCATTTCTCATTCTCCCCTCCCGTTGAATTCAGTGAGATTAAAGTGATTGATTTTCTTTCCTCGAACCAGCACAATCCCTCCTTAAACCGCAGCTTCTCCGATCGCACCGTCTTCCCCCCCAGACATATCCAGGTCCTATCGTGTCAATAATGTAAATGTAATCACAGCTCCTCTTTTCTGCTCTTCTCTTCCCCTCTGTGTAACGAATGAAACTCGTGTGTCACCATAATTGTTGTTTTTTAGAATGGGATTTGGTGGTGAATGCAGAGGTGGATGTTACTCTGACCCCAGGTATTCATGAGTCACATTCAGCCACGAATGGCAGCTTATTCTGGAAAGTACCGATGGTTTCCCCTTAAAAAAAACTAACTTACTTTCATACAGACAGACCTGTTTTTTAACTGTTTAAAAAAATCCAACTATGACTAGAGAACGAGGCTTAACTCAATTCTGCAAACAAAAACTGCACATTTCAAGCAGGTAAATATTTGAAAACATACTCAGAGTTAAAGTCAGGAACATAACAAGTACAAGATGATTTTTTTCCTCTGTATGTGCGGGAATGTGTACTCATGAGGGGCACTCAATCCCTGTAACCATGGATACCAGGTGGTCTGTCCTCCCAGGGGTCCTTATTTGATGACAATGAAGAAAGAGGAAGAGTAGGAGGGAGAGAGGAAGAGAGGAGGTGTGTCGGATTTTATGCCTTCTCTCTTCACATAATGTACTTTAAGATTTTGTTTTGTGCGATCGTGTTACATCCTTTGTGTCACAATACCTTAGAGCACAGTTTATTTGCAATTAAAATGCTGAAAGTGGTTTGTTCTTATCGTAATCCAGCACCAAATAATGGAAACACAACAGGATATTACTGAGGCGTTTTCTATTTATTGTCCTGCTGCCATGTATCTTCCCTCCGTCATCTCTGCCTCGCTCTTCTGGCCTCTCCCCCTCTCTCTCCCCGGGGCCAGATTCACAAAGCCTTTAGAAGCCATTTCATCTTAAAGGGAAAGGCCAGTGTTTTCCAGTGCTCCAGCATGTTCCCCCATCTCTGCCAGAGGACGGTTTGATCTGCATTCATAAGCGTCTTGTCTAAACGGAGCCAGAGAGAACAATAAAAAAGTCTGGCAGGGCTTCTAATCTTCACCCGTGACTATAAAAGTTCCCAGAGCGAGCCGTTAGAGTGGATTGATCCGTGCTATAAAATGAAACTGCTTTCTCTGTACATGCATGCACCAGAGCAAATTAGGTTGTAGAACATGCTAGAGCTGCAGTCAGTATGATACTGATACAGCAGCAAGTCGTGATTGAAGCCTTGCCTCCTAACATTGATTCTTTTATACAACTAATGAGGGATATGCATCAGTTAAAACATTCATATGAAATGAAATGCTGCCGTAGTTAGGGTTTTTACTTACATAATAGAATGATCATATATTGTGATTGTATTTGTTTTGTGGTCGTACTTTAATAATGAAAACGCACAGTGCTGATTTGGAGCTCAAAACATGACCACTATCTTACCCTTAAACCTGAAGAATAAGTATTAAGGTTTTCATTTTAGTAAACTTATTACATTAAAACTCACAAAATCAGCAATGAATGAAACAAACACTCTAAGTTTGAGTTGTGTAAGACCTGTACTGTACAGCTCCTTCCTCTGAGCCATAGACGTACATCGTTGTTTTAAAAGATTTACATCCTCCATGATAAATGGAAAAGGAGCATGGCAGGTTTCTGAAGTTAAAGACTAAAGTCATGTTGGTTCTGGCCTTTTGAGGGGTTTTGAAGAGATTCCTTAGATGTGTTTGAAGCTAGCAAATGCAACGCATCGCAGGATACAAACACTCCAAATTAAGGTCTGTAGTCTGTTATACAAACTAGGTTCATAACCAGGATATTTTTTTTCTTCCTGGCTTTACTAACCCAACAATCAAAGTCGAGTTAAGATGGCTATGTGGTGGTTTTGAACTCAGCAAGTCAACTTAAAGATTTCCTGTTGACCTCAGGTTAACATATTAACCCAAAGAACTTCCTGGTAGTAATTAGTAGCAGTTTTTTAAGCTCATCTAGTTGTTATTTATGGGTCCTCCAATAAGGTTTGGCAAAGATAAATTATAGAACTTAAATGTAATTTGTGCGTCATTGAGATCTTTGTGTTTTTCTCAAATGTTGCCACTTTTCTTCTGCCATTTTCTCCTCTGCTTTTTTGCAAGTCTTCCTGTTTGTAATGACTCGAGCTGATGTTCACACATGCAGAGCACACAAACACAAAACCTAATCAAGGAAGGAGAAGGAGGAGGTAGGGAGGACTACAGGAGGTAACAGTCAGTGCAGAGAGAAAGGGTAGTCAGAGTGCACATGCAGTGTGTGTGTGTGTGTGTGTGTGTGTGTGTGTGTGTGTGTGTGTGTGTGTGTGTGTGTGTGTGTGTGTGTGTGTGTGTGTGTGTGTGTGTGTGTGTGTGTGTGTGTGTGTGTGTGTGTGTGTGTGTGTGTGTGTGTGTGAGAGAGTGTGTGTGTGTGTGCACGCGTGCAGCATGTGGCAGTGGATAATAAGCAGCAGTGTTATAATGATAGATCCTCAGGGTTGAAGATACGGCTCATTAAAGAATTACACATTCACTTTGCTCTCTCTGTCTTCCTCTTTCAAAGCAGCTTAAAGCTCTATCTCTTTTTTTAAGCATAAGAGATAAGAGATAAGAGAAACAAACTTTACATTGTATACTGCACTTCATAGAAAGTCTCTTCTTAAACGGCACTAGTGTTGACTATTTTTGACATGAACAGTGTTCAAATGTGAAAATATATCTTTAAAGCGAGATATAGTGACTCAAGGTACAAGGTACATCCCATTGAGGTTAAGATCCTCTTTTTTAAAGGAGACCTGGCCAAGACAGTAAGCAGAACAAACAAAGTTACAGACGGAGACACAAAGGGCAACAAAGAAAGATTTACAAAACACTCACATTTGCATTAAAAGTAAACCATCTATGAGTCAAATTTGGGAGTCAGTAGTTGAAGCAGTAAAGCTAAAAGCATCGGCATAGTATAGAATCTGCTTCCAAGTGTTTCATTTAAGATTTAAAACCATTTAAGGACACCAGCTCCTTGAGTTTCAAGACATTCTGCGACAGATTCCAGGCTAAGGGTGCAAAATACCCATGAGCCCTTTTCCTAATTTCTGTCTGAGTGTTTGGGACAGAGAGCATAAAGAGGTCCTGAGAACGCAAAGAAAACTGCACTCTCCGGTACTTTTCTGCATGATAAAAACACAAAGTGTGGGCGCAGACCAAGAATTGCCTTATATATAAAGGTGTACCGAGCCTATGGGTCGCCAGAGCAGGTCATCCTACCCAAGAGTGCAACTCTCAAGGATGCATGGTAGGCTGTATCAACCATATGGAGACACTGAGCAGAGGCGTGCATGTACAAAAGATCATCATAGTCTAAAACAGGTAGAAAACGATTACTGCTTGTACCTACACTGCGAGCTACCGCACACTAGAACAAGCTAAGTAGAGAGGATTGGCACCGGCCTTTTCCAACAGACAGCAGGCCAACTCTGATTCATGAAAGCTAACCCAAGGTTCACCCTCGTTTTAGAACAAGTTTTATCTGCTTGACTGTCATCACCACACATGTATGGAGGCCTATAAGTGATGATTGAGCAACATTACATTTGATAAGGAAAAAACTACTGAGACTATCTTCTACCAAAAGTACTGTATCATTACTTGCACGGTTAACTCGCTGCACTTGAGCTATCAAGATTCACTTAACCCTTATCAAACATCTCCTATATTTGCTGTCATGTCCTGTTTCCCTGTCTGCCTGTCTATCAACCTGTCTGTTTGCCTATTATCTGCCGGCCTGTCTTTCTGCTCGACTCCCTCCTTTCTCTTCACCTGAGCGAGTTTGTTCATGCAAATCTGATTTCGACATCATCTATTTATCAGCCACTCTCTGCTGTTCTCACTCTTGACCTTTTAGGAGAAGCCTGTTGCCCTTGCTTTGTCTCTCTCTCTCTCTTCCTCGCTGCACCTCTAGCTTCATTCCTCTTGTATTCAAATGAGCACCCACACACACACACAACAACCCCCACTGGCCTGTGTCGATGTCAAACCTTCAACCAATCACTCTGCTGCGTTCATCCTTTCATCCACCTCCAATCAGTTGCTCCCTCGCTGCAGTCGTTCTTTTTTTTCCTCTACATGTTTCCTCCAAAGGTTTTATGATTCGACTGCAGGCGATGCTTAACCTCTCCGAGTGTGACCTTGGAGAGATGCTTTGCTGCAAGTCAAACATTGAACTATAATTATAGACATTTGAAAACAAGAGCTATAGGCGTTAATATGGAGATTACGTTTTAGACTATGGTATTATTCACTTTAATGGGGACCTGTGGAAAAGGTGAAGGCAATACACACTACACAGTCTATTGAACCAGATCTTTAAATAAACACATCACGATTTCTTGATTCATACAAGTGTTTGCAGGGACTAGCAGGTTGATTAACTTGATTATTGAGGCATAATACAGACCTTATGTAAGGTATTATATGAAATTAGACTCCACGTGCACATTTGCAGTATATTATTTACCCTACATAAAGTTTTATGAAAGTTACTTAATTTCAGATTTCAGGTTTGCAACCTTGTAATTAATAATGCATCATGGCCTTCCAGCTTATCTTTCAACTCAAAGTAAGATGTGATGTACGTGAGAAGATTTTTCTTTTTTTAAGATCTCAGGGCCAGACCAAGAAATGCAGTTGCTAGTCATGCTAGCAGTATGGTACCTGTGATTGAAAGGTTTGTCCGTACTCTGGTCAAGTCTAAAATATCTCAACAACTCTGAGATGGATTGCCATGAATTTTTCAGCAGACATCCTTTGTACACAGAAGTTTAATCCTGATGTATTTTGGTCAACCCGTTCCTTTCCTCTAAAGCGCTACAACAAATTAAGAATCCATTCAACCTGGGGCGCAGGATAGCCTAGCAGTTAAGTCTCACGCCCCATGTATGGAGGATATAGCCCTCATCGCAGCGTCCATGGGTTCAAATCCAACATCAACCCCTTTGCTGCATGTCATCCCCCACTCTCTCCTTCCAACATTTCCTGTCTCTCTTCAGCTGTCCAATCCAATAAAAGCGAAAATGCCACCTTAGGTTAAATTCCCATTTACTTATATAGACAGTTTTGTCCCCCTCAAAATAAATTCTGGTCTTTCACTTGATTTTTAGCTTTTATTTTATTTTATTTTATTTTTTAAACTTAAATTTTTATTGAGTTTTTCACATGTATAAAAAATACAGAAAAAAACAAAACAAAACAATAATAACACTAACAGACCGTCTGGAGATGCTACTGTTCAGTCCACTCTTCCATTTAGCATTTGTTTAGTTGGTGTCATGTCTCATGTAAATGTTCCATTTTTCCCAGTTTTTTTCAAATACATTCTCTTTGAGTCTCAACAGATATGTACATTTTTCCATCACAAGGATTTCCTGGACAATTTCCAACCACTGCTCCTGGGTTGGAGTGTTCACATTGAGCCAGTTTCTTGTGACCGCTTTCTTGCTTGCTGCGAGCAATATTTTAGTCAAGTACAGATCTTCTTTCATTACAACCTTCTCAATATTCCCAAGATACATCACTGAAGAAGTATTTGGGATTACATATCCCAAAACATTTTTAACAACTGAGTTAACATTTTGCCAATATGTCTTAATTTTTATACAATTCCAGAAGATGTGTGCATGGTCTGCCTCAACGCTCCCACATAATCTCCAGCAGTCTTGTTGTATAGCGAGTTGCCCTGATTTTATCTTTGGAGTTATAAAATAGCAGGTTAGATTTTTCCAGCAGAACTCTCTCCATATTGATGAGTTTGTTGATGTAGATTGTGTCTCACACATGTGGTACCATTCCTCCTCTTGTATGTGGATTTTTTAAGCAGAAATGGGCCGAGACCTCTTCTGTTTGTATGAAACGATAATAACTCCAATCACCTTATTTATAGTTTCCTTTGACCTTATCTCTTTTGTGAAATAATCTCTCAACTGCAAGTATCTATAAAAGTCTTTATTTTCGAGGCTGCACTTTGTTTTTAGATCTTGGAAACTTAGAAATTGATCACCTTCTGATACTGTACATATTGCTGTTGCACCTTTTTGAGCCCATTCTTTGAATGCTGGATCGTATATCCCTGGCTTAAACTTTAAATCATACGCAAACCACCTCAAAGCGCATACATCCCTCTTAAGTTTGTATTTTCTTACAACAGTGCTCCATATTTCAAGTGTAAATGCGACTATTGGGTTCATAGCATGTCTCAAATTACCTATCAAATGTTTATCCCCCACCAATATCTGGGTTTGAAAGCCCTGTACTTCCCTTTCCATATCTTTCCATTTAGACTCATAGTCAGGTCTACACCAACAGGCCAGATACCTAAGTTGAGCTGCATAAAAATATTCTGTAAGGTTAGGTAAAGCCATCCCCCCTTTGCTTTTAGGTAATTGAAGTGTCGTATATTTTATTCTTGGTTTTTTACTATTCCAAATGAATCTAGAAATCATCTTGTCCCAGGTTATAAATTTGTTTTGGGGGATATTAATTGGTAGAGCTTGAAATAAATTTAGGTAAAATATTTATTTTGACTGTCCGTATTCGAGCACTGAAGTCTAATGGGAGGGTAGACCACCTTTCTAAATCTTTTTGGATGTTTTTTCCAATTTCACTATAATTGTTTTCAAATATGTCGGGAAGTGTTTTACTCAGAATTACACCGAGATACTTCATTGTTTTAGAATTCCATTTCACATTATATTCATCTGTTATTTGTCGGGATGGAGAATAATTAAACGAGAGAATTTGTGTTTTTGATATATTCAGTTTATACCCTGAATAGTATTCGTACTTTTCCAGAAGAGACATTAGGTGTGGGAAACATATATCTGGTTGTTCAAGAAAAATAATGACATCGTCCGCGAAAAGGCCAATGATATGTTCAGTCCCCCCCTACAGTGACACCCTGCAGTTCCTCACTCTGCCTTATTGCCTGTGCTAAAGGCTCGACATATAAAGCAAAAAGAATGGGAGACAGACAACAACCTTTGCTGATTTTTAGCTTTTCATCAGACAACTGTAGTTTTTGTAACTGTAAGCAAGACATCTTTAGTTTGTGACGTTCTAGGATTGTATCAGCCATACATTAGCATGTTAGCATTATTACTGTGCTTTTATTTAGAAGCATTTAACATGTACACATCCTTGCACAACACTCTTAACATTGGCAGTTGTTAGAGCGTAGTACTAGTTAATCCTTCTTTTGTTCTATTACTTTATTCAATGCTTTGCTGAGATATATTGGTAGCATGGGCTTTGCTGCTGGAATCACTCTTAAAGGAGGTGATGCAGGGATGAAAATCGTCTCTATCTGGTAGTTGATCAGCCGGCCAATTGCTTTAAAAAAATCGTAAAGTTCACAGAGAAGAAGATAACAGCAGTAGAAAAAAAAGTACAGTTTAGCATATTTCTATAAATAAAACAGTATGTCAAATTGATTTAAATGCCAAGTGGAATATATATTTCGTGATCACAAAATAGCCATTGTTGGTGGTGTTCAGATAAACACTATATAGTTACTGTAATGTTCACAGTATGACGCCTGATTTTCTTTCTTACTTTCTCAGCGATTTCCTTTTTCTTTATCATTTTATAAATCTTTTGTATAAGTACCTGCAGAGGCCATAATCCACAGCTACCTTTTATCATGCTCTTCGAGTGTGTGTGTGTGTGCGTGTGTGTGTGTGTGTTTCCTCCCAGGGGAACTGAGGCTGAAGTAATGAAATGCTCATTACTGATTCAGCTGGAAATGCTAGGGATACATTTACACGCCTACACACACACACACACACACACACACACACACACACACACACACACACACACACACACACACTGACACCAGCTATCCAGACGCATTTCAAGGTCATCTTGCATCATTTGTGTGTGGGTGTGTGTGTTTGAGTGTGTCTTTGTGTATGTGTGTATGAATACGAGAGTGAGAGAAAAAATGTCTGCTGTAAACATACAAATTGAAGGGCAAAAAGATCGACCATAATTGGGGTCTAAATTGACAGTTCTGTACAAAACACCACAGGCATCTGATATCAGTGCGATCATTAAGGCTCTGCACTTCTCACACACACACACACACACACACACACACACACACACACACACACACACACACACAGACCCCATATATACTTATTTTCTTTTTCTGTCTGTTCCCTTTTCAACTTCTGCTCATCAGATCATGCTTCCCTGACATCCCTTCATCTCTCCGTCTTCTTTTATAAACTATATACACTTTGTCAAACCTAAACACACACTACGTGCACAAACACACATACACACACCTACACACAAACACTATTTAAACCAGCTGAGGTTATCTTCTGAGACAAGACGAGACAGCACAAATGTTCCTCTTCCTTGTTCACCACATTAAAATGCATTGATTCAGCTCGGCCTCACACACAGATGCCTGATCAAAGCATAGCTAACATGTTTCTGTGACACACACTGTGTTTATAGACACACACATATTGTCTGCAGTTATTAGGGAGATGCTGTGTTGTCAGTTGGCTTTTGTTTCAGATGGCAGACGGAAGGATTTAACAAAGTAATGCTGAGGTTTGGCTTCTCTGGAATGGATTTTTCAGGAATCTTGAAAGATGAGGCAGAAATGTTCAAATCTGAACATTACAGCCGATTAAGTCCTAACAGCCTCTTCTGTATTACAGGAACATTATTAAAAATAGTTAATACGTTTTATCTCAGTTATGTTGAACAAATCGGCATTTAATTTATAACGTCTATTTGAAAAATTCTGCACATATGTTTCATGCTGCTATTAATCAGCATAAGCTTTAATATGCACTTTAGATTAGACAACCCCCCAAATAAAATGTGTGTGTTTTTTTCATAGTTGTTCACATGAGGCTGGTTGTATAAAACATGGATGTAGTATCAGTGATGTCTCTCATTGGCCCATCGTTAGAAATACTGTCTCAAACTAACTTTTGGTCATCCATGTAACAGGCTAAGAGGTGCAGCTGAGGCAGGCCTTAAGCATTCTGACTCACAGCAAGGAGGTTTCTGGTTCAAATCCCCGTCGGACAGGGCCTCTCTGTGTGGAGTTTGCATGTTATCCCTGTGCATGCTTGAGTTCTCTCCGGGTACTCCAGCTCCCTCCTCCAAAGACGTGCTCGTTAGGTTAATTGGTGACTCTAAATTGCCCGTAGGTATGAATGTGAGTGTGGCTGGTTGTCTGTTAATATGTCAGCCCCTGTGAGTGACTGGCGACCATATCGGGGTTTCCCCCGCCTCTCGCCCAATGACAGCTGGGATTGGATGTTACATGTTTTGTTTTTTTGGTTGTTGCATCTAATTATGTGTCCATCAATAAAGCCTATGGGAACTGAACATACACTGAGAGGTTCCAGACTTATTCACATTTATAAATCGGTCTTAAAATGACCGGTATAATAAAACAGTCTGTGACTGAGAAGCGAGTTTGTCCATCTATTTATTTATGTATACATTTGATTTTATTGCCTTTATTTGGGAGATAGGAAAGTAGAATAGGAAACAGGCGAGGGGGGGGGGGGGGAGAAACGACATGCAGGAAAGGAGCCGAGGGTCAGAGTCTAGCTTGGGCTGCCTGATTTTAGGACTACAGCCTCAGTACATGGCGCACAGCTTAATCACTAGGTCAACCAGTGACCATGCACATTGTTTTTTAACCTGAAATGAAACGTGTGTCATTTGTTTGTTTTCAAAAAGGAGTGACATTTTGAGCCCAAAGACAGTTAATTAAACTCCATTTTCTTATATGTTGTTTAATAATCTGTTGTGTTCTTTTCATGTCATGCATATAATTAATTAGTCCAATTAAAATAATATTATCCAGATTTTCTGTCCACACATCATCGTAACACACAAGTAACAGTTTATGGATCACTTTGCCCGTATATGAATAACATTATGTTCCTTATGCGTCTATTAGTAATGTCTCTTTTTTTAAGACAACAAATATTATCGAGTAACCCTAAAAAACTATGAAAGTGTGTGTGTGTGAGAGAGAGAGAGAGAGAGAGAGAGAGAGAGAGGGAGAGGGGGATGCATTAAGCACTTGGCAGCCGTACTGTTTCCTCTGGGTCACCTCGGCTCTGATTTATGTCCCTGCTCCACCTGTTTGGGACCCTTACTGTCACCCCAGGGCAGACCTCCCCTTGAATCCAATTCCTTTTTTTATCTCATTATTTTGGAAGAGTATCTAAATTACATCCCAGTTGTGAAGCAGACACATGTATTTGCTTTTATTTTGCGTTTCATTATAAACTGTTAGTTTACTCCTTTGGGATGCAGACTGCATGAACAGAGGTGTGAGTGGTTTGTATACGGAGCATAAAAGAAAAAGCCTAAAACTGGACACTGCAATCTACCTCTGCAGCTCACTGATGGGATCCTTCAAATGTCACTCCTGCTTCTCATTATTCCCCACACATACGATCATTACTCATTGAAGTAAAGGTTAAAATACCCCATGAGTATGACCAGTGACATTGTTCATCACTCATCTCTAGCGGTGTGTTTATGTGTGTGTCCACGTATATCTGCCCAATCTACTATATGTGACATGTCCTGGGTTGTTGCTAAGAGACAAACATGCCGAAGGACATGTGGGAGGAGGAGACTGCATGTTGCCACCCACTCGAAAACACACACACACACACACACACACACACACACACACACACACACACACACACACACACAAATCCTGACATGAATGTGCACATGCAAAGCAGTCTTTGAAAGTTTGACAGACACTAATTGAGAAACAACAATAAAGCACTTTAAATTGCTTTGAACAACAATACGTTCCAACCAAGTTATCTGATTGGACAAGAGGCATTAAGTGCTGATGAAGTACAACATCATTTGGACTTTTCACTCTGTGAATCCCTCCGCCTCAGCAATGTTTACAGAATACTGTTAATTAACATTATAGTAGACAGTGTTTGTCCTGATTGATCACTCTGAATCACACAACAGACTGAAGCTCCTCAGGATGCATGATACATTAAAACAAAACTAAATGCACATTAAACAAAGTAACTGGTCTCTGTGGTCACCATAGAAACAAACAAGCAGAGTGCAGCAGCATGTTTCTGTTGCTTGTTTGAAACAGTCTAGTTTCAGTTCAGTTGTGGAACTACTACAGTTGAAATAATCTGTCGTTATTACTTTTTACTAATATTTGTCGCTTGTAAAACTGTTATTTCAAACCAACATCACACCTGAGATGTGATGTCCTGAATATCAGCAGAGCTGCAAATATCTCCGACGAAATCACAGCAGTGCTGATCTTCAGTTAAACAACACTCACTCAAATAAGATATTTCATAAGTATAATTGGAATAACTTTTTGTATTAAAAATGTTTTTTTACAGAAAATTCATTAAATTATCGAAGCCTCAAGCTTCTCAAATGCAACGATTAACTTTCTCTCTCTGTTCCTAACACTTGATTAGACTTCTTCTGTCTTTTTGGAAGGAAGTGTCCATTATCAGAAGTTAATTATCATTATCAGTCTTAATGACTTTTTGGATTTGTTTAATTGTGTTGTCCTTGTGTGTGCATTCTGATGTAAAGCGCCCTTGGGTCCCTCAAAAGGCGCTATTTAAATCCAAGCTATTTATATTATTAGTAGTAATTGGTGTGGCTTATATGGATAGATGCATCTCAGCCCACAGAATCAAGGAAAAATAGCAAGTTATAATTGGTGTTATAGAGCCAACATTTGGCCAACTGCGCTGACTTTAACACCGTACTCCCTCTGGCACTCAGAATACACATAAGTGTGAGATTTATGAGAAGAACTGAAAGGACAGTGTTTCATATCTTTATAGTTGAATCTTTTTTTTGGCCTGAAGAGGGACATAACAACCAACCTTTAATATTCTTTCATCTGAACCTGTTTACAGCCAGAGCACATTACAAACAGTTTGAGCCTCTTCCTAACAAAAGTAGTCTCGCCATTTGCACCACGGCAAAGCAGAAAATAACACAATGCAATTCTGTTTCTCAAACAAGCTCACACCAGATGTGACTCGAGGTTTACAGTTCTGATGGGAACAGATGGACACTAAACAGACCACACACACATACACATTTGCATAGCCTTGAAGCCAGGTTCCCTTATTGCTCCATGCAGCACTTTGTCAGGAAAACATTCAATCAGAAAGATTCCTACTAATAAACATTTAGCTGTCAGTAACTCATCTGAGTCATCAGCACAGACAGTCAAAACCAAAAACATCAGACGTCCCTAACATATTTTATGCCTTCATTTGCAGGAGAGCATCTGTCTGCTTTTTGTATTTCTAACATTTTGTGTGTGCATGCTTAAGGTGTGTTTGTGTGCATCCTTAAATGGGTGTTTTCTTGTGGTTTTCCCGATGTCTTTGTATGTGTATTATGATGAGATATAATATTTGTGTGAGTGTGAACATTAAGAACTCACCTCATTCCTCAGTGACTGAAAGAAGCTCTTTGTCCATTGTGCTGCAGGACAATGTGTATTATAATAGACAGAATCAGATTTCTGCCCAAGCAGGTGTGTGTGTGTGTGAGTGTGTGTGCGTGTGTGTGTGTGTGTGTGTGTGTGTGTGTGTGTGTGTGTGTGTGTGTGTGTGTGTGTGTGTGTGTGTGTGTGTGTGTGTGTGTGTGTGTGTGTGTGTGTGTGTGTGTGTGTGTGTGTGTGTGTGTGTGTGTGTGTGTGTGTGTGTGTTTGTGCCAGGATAAAGCATGTTGTGTGACAGCGCAGGTAAGTATGAGAATGTCTCCAGCTGATATGTATGCGATTATGGGTGTGTGATGTGTGTGTGTGTGTGTGTGTGTCTTTGTTTGGTGTGTGTGTGTGCGCTTGTGTGTGTGTTGATGTGTGTGTGTATGTGCATTTAGCCAGCGGCACAGACTGTCTCTCTCCTGTCCTAATCCCCTCATTTACCTGAGATCCTCCCATGAGGGCCCTGGATTGCTGCCAGCACACACACTCATACATAGACACAGACACAGACAAAAACACACACACCACACACACACACACACACACACACACACACACACACACACACACACACACACACACACACACACACACAATATGCATATGAAAGCATCTGGTGAAGTCCAACCATATGCCCATTAAATTAAGCAACATGTCAAAATCGTCTTTGTTTGTGTGCAAGGGTGTGTTTATGTGTGTGTACGTGTTCATGTGTCTAAGTTAAAAGTACTCACATTTATGTTTTTGCAAAGCTGTGTGTGGGTGGGGTGATGAATCCATAAATCTTTCAGGTCCAAACGACAACAACAACACAGACATAACTAATGCAAGATTTTGTGCAAATCTTGGGACTGAAAACAGAGCCAGAAGTGACTTCCACAAATCTCGACTGGTATTTTTAATTTATGGAGTTGTTTATTTTCTGGGATATTTTTAAACTACATTTCTGAAATTCATTGCAAATGCCTGAACTTGTTCGGGTTCATCTTATTGATCCCCTCAGACACTTTAATTTCCCATAATTTTCGGCTCATTGCTTGTATAACTAGATTAATGAAGGACTGGATTTCCCCTGTTAGAGATTAATATCATGTAATAAGATACATACTTTATTTTGGAAAGAAAATCTTTGCTCATAGAGCCCTCAGAAACCAAACTTTTTATTGCTCCATACAAGTCAATGCAGGAGAATTCAGCAGTAGAAGCAAATGAGTAAAGCAACTTAATTACAATTGACCAGTTATTGAAAAACCCTTTAAAGGAAGTAGTGTGACTTTTTGATCCAGTAGATGTCGCCCTTGAGCACCAGCATTTAACAAACTGCTGTTTGGCCGCACCTCCGCTATTCTGAAGCCTCCGCTCTTGTTCAGCGGCACATCTCCAACCCCTCTCCACTCGCGTTCACATGAAGGAGTTATGAATTAGAACGCACCATAATTAAGCACCATTAAGCGCAAATGGCAGAATTGTCCTTTGCTTGAGCTGCAATTGCCTGTGGCCTGCATTGTTGTGTTAGCAGGCTAATGTTAGCAGACTTTGGTTAACTCGTAGCTTCATATTGCACATAAATTGACACTGAATGACCGAGATCTAAACACACTTGCGTGACATCCAAATAAGCAGTGAGTAGACTATGTCTTCTTTCCTCTAGTCATTGACTAAAACAGCTTTCTACGCAAGTCCTTCTCCCGTCCATGTAAACATGATGTAAACACGGCTCCGACAACAGTACAGCTGGTGGGACTCACGCTTCTCAATCTTTGTAGACAGTCATGGCTCAGAGAGACATTTACAGAGGATATACTGGATTTCTACTAAATTTATGTGTAAAATGTCGCACATTCTTCCTTTAAATTAGGCCCATAAAATTAAATAAATAAAAAAAAGTCAAAAGGGAATATGAATTATTTGTTCCTATCCACTTCCTGAGTACTGCGGAGGTGCCCTTGAGCAAGGCACCGAGTCCTCAGCAACTCCGGTGCACTCCCTGTGTAGCAGCCCCACTCTGACATCTCTTCATTAATGTATGACCACAGGTCCTGTTTGTGCATGTGTACTTCGGGCCTATGTGTGAAGAAGCTTTAATAAAGGACGAATAAACTATGTAAAATATAAATAAAAAAATAAAATAAATAAAAAATAATGTATTTCCAGTATGACCAATAAAACTACCAACAATTTACCCTTGATGGTATCTCAGTGTATCTGAGCCACATGTTGTGATTCAGAGTCTGATAAACCTTGTTAGCACTTGAGCAGAACGTGTAAATTGTTTGCTAAAAATAATAGATGTATGTTAAAAAATCCAGCTGTGGAAGCAGTATGATTGACTACTTGATCAAACCTACAGCATCACTGACAAAGATCTAAATTAAGCTCAAGACATGTCCTTCTAGGTTGTTATTCCGCTATGCTAGTTTGTTGTTTAATATGATAGGGGTCATGTAAAGATTATATTCTGTGTGGCTATCCAAATTTAATTTATATGCTGAACTTTTTTAGGTTTTTTTTCGGGCCCGACCGCCGATAATATTGGCTGACATTAGCATATCCAGCTACTATCAGTATTGGCTAGATTTATCCCAGATTTGTGCCGATATTTCTAGATTTATTCACCAGTCAAATAGCATTTCATTTGAGTTTCATTGTATTAAACTAGCAGTTCTCTTTCACCAGCAGAGAGTGCTATTTGGATTACAACAAGCATTCTCACTCTCCAGAGTGTCAAGCGGTGATGCACGTACATGCGCAGTTACTTTCGAGTTGAGTGACCATCTTGTCTTTGTTATACTGTTTATCTTTTCCACAGGTGATTGATAACCGCATTTGAGGGATCAACGCAACAAATGTGTATATATCTATCTCTACAGATCAAACGTAGATCTAAGAAAGATATCGGCCGATATCGGAAGACAGTTGGCGTTTATATCAGTACAAAAGTGATTCTCCAAATGTCTATATACTCAAATCACACCTTCCCATCTTATTTTTACTTTTGTCTTCAGGTGATGAGACAGGTGATACATCCAGTGGTCATAGTCCAGCAATAAAGAACATGGCTCCTCCCTCTGCTCGTCGGCCTGTCCCTCCTCATCACCTCTCACCCCCAAAGGTAAGTCACTGCAGTTTCACCCGGTTAATTTCCACCTTTACACACCCTCACTATGTTCACACAGCTGCCATTTGAATGTTGTTTTAAGGTGCTATGTTCCACCTTCCAGGTCAAATAACATTTGAAAACCTACTAGATACTGTTTGACATCAGCTATGTTGACATTCAACCACTTTCTTACCATTTGCTAAGAAGTTTGATTTTCTTATTGTACCATAATATAATGTTAACTATTTCAGTGGGTGTAGTACCAAATCAAAGGACCACATTTTCAGGTGATTACTTTTTGTAATCAACACATGGGTCACAGAAAATGTTAGAATTATCACCCTGTATCTAGCGTACATTACTGCTAGGATTGACCTTTTCATATTGTCCAATTGTTTGTCTTAGTCTAATACTGTAAACTGTGTTGTTAGCAAGGAATTGGCAGAATGCTAATATTAGCTGTAACGTATTTTGCTAATGTTGATTCCTAGCTAACATTACTTTTGTTAGCTAACTGCTCAAAGGAATTCACGCCTTTCCTGTCTGGTTATATAAGGGATAATGTATAGCGAGGGTCTTGTAATTAATAATTCCTTCCGCTTGACAAATAGTCAGTTGGGATCTAGTTAGAGCTGTGCGTGTCCATAGAAACGGTTAACTCTGTAGCCTTCATAAAATTACCTAAAGTAGCTTTCATCACAAGGTGAACAGATTTTCAGGAATCAGCGCTGCAGCTGGTTGAGGTGTTCAGCCTGATCAATGTTGGAGTCTGTTTTAGTCATTCTGTGAATTGGCATGTTTACAGTTAAGCTCGGCGTATACTGTACGATTTCAGGCCGATTTTGACGGGATTTTTTTAGTTGGAATGACTAATTATGAAGTCGCCCGGTGTCAGTCGTGCAGTGTACACTGAGGCACGAAGGCTAACGACTGTATGAATTTCTGACATGCTTTTAATCTGTCTCCCACCTTCTATCATTAAAGAAACTACGGTAAAAATAATTCAATTCAATGTAATACTTTAAATCTATCAAGCAGTAGTGTTAGCTCTGGAATGGTTATGCAAACATCAGCTGCTGTCCAACGTTAATGGTTACCTTATAATGTTTTACCTATCAATATAGCCAAACGTCCCTCTGGATTTTGACAATCAATTTTACTTTCTACTGCAGATCAATAAAATTAATAAGATGTGAAACCTTGAACACAAAACTAAGGCATCCTTCTTCTCTATGATATCACTGGAAAATGGCTGCAGTTTAAATATAGTGAATTAGATCCATCTGTCGATTGTTCTGCCCTGTCTGTTCTCATATAATTTTGTATTTTATTTTCTATTAGGTGGCTGTAAGAGACTCAGCCCACACGTTGTCCGTCAAACCTTTGACCCTGGTGACCCTAGTGCTCCTTGTACTATCACCGTGGCAACACCGCTGATCCCACAGGCCGAGCTAGTCCCTGAGAACAATATATATATACAAAAAGACTGAAAGACAACCACACGACTATGGTGAAGATGAGTGTTTTGGGAGTTTTGGTAAGCTCCAATCAGCCAATCTAATTGGTTCAGCTGGTTGGACATGCTGTTGATTTATCACATATTCAGATGCACAGTTTGCATTTTGATGTTACCTGTACTGACCTCTACATGTGTTTATTTGTTTTTAACCCCGATAGGATAGATTGCACAAAACTACTGACTTTGTGGAGGAGAGATGTATATACAAATATATATATATTATATATTTATATGAAAATTTCTATAGATAACAATGGCTTGACGTGTAAATAGAGATTAATATAGAGCAGGAAAATTGACTTGGACTCAAAGGGATGTTTGGCCTTTACATGATGTTTCTCAAGCAGACATAAGATCTATGAAAGCTACAGTTCAGGCTGGAGGCTCTTATTAAAGCAGCTGTTTACTTACAAACTGAAGACACATTTTTGAGGACCCATTAATGCTGAAAAGCACAGAGCATTACACAGAGAGGCTGGAAAGGGACATTGAGGCACTTTCTCAGCAGGCAAAACAGCCAATTATGTGATACTTCAGACTGTTTACAGATAGTCACGCAGCATAATGAAAAATGTGACGCCTTGGCCTGTAAGCAGGCACATACTGAAGTCCAGACGGCACCTTTTCTTCACACAAACATGCTCTTTTATTCATGCAAGCTGTTTGGTGCTTTTTTTTAAATCTCTGCAGCAAGTATGCAAAGAGTTTTTTTTGTAACGTGTAACACTTCATAAATGTCACTTTAAAAGCTGAGATCTCTCATGATATTTGAGGGGGGGATGAGTTAAAACTATTTTCCTCTCAAGGTGCACAGTGTACAGAGCGGTGAAAGCACAACAGGGAGGGATATAACGGCTTTCATTTCATCGTCAATTTCAGTGTGAGCTGCCTCAGAAATCCTTGACAGAGAGCTCGCTGTATCACAAGCTATATAACGCACCCGATACAAGAAGAGTCTAAATATGGCATGCATTTAAGAGCAATACACAACCTGAAAAATCTGACTCAACAGTGAATAATTTGTGCAGAAACTGCCTCATCACAGTGATTTCAAAGGCTGGCCGGTCTGCAATCATTTTAAACTACAACCTACTGCAGAGAGATAATGCATAAGACTTAATAAATATACTAAATCTTAGTAAGATACATGGGTTGTCAACTTGTGTCCATATCAAGAGAAGGCAAAAGACAGAGTATCAAAAGAGTGATCAGTGTGCTGCTGTGCCCAGATCCAAACACATGAACTTGATTTAATTTATATTAATTAGGACTGTCAAATTGTTCTCAAACACCCCACACAATGTAGAACAACAGCAGGACAGACAACTGGAATACTGTTTAAATACATTAGAAATGGAGCAAATGAACCAGCTGAAGGACACTGTGCACATTTATGTTGACCAGCAATTTGTCTTCCTCTCAGATGATCATTTTGTCCCATATAATCCAGGGAAAATGGCAACGAAATCCTGTATTAATGTGTTGTTTTTCATCACCTGAGGCCGTTTATTTATAAAGGAATGTGACTGACAGATAAGACAACTTAAGAAATACCATTAGGAGATTAAATGCTTTGGCAGCGAGCCCAAATGGCATGTAAACTCGTGGGATGCTTCTACAACTTAATCCGTCAAACAAACACGCTATTATTTAATTTCTATTTCAACGTTATGCCCCAAATGAGATTAGATGCTGGATTCAAGCCAACCCTTCAATCTTTCACAGCCCTTGTCGGGCAACCTGCAAAAACAAACCACCAACGAATACAAATACAAATAAAACAAGATAGCACCCGGACTGCTACCAAGTACAGCTAATAGTACAGTCCTCTATTAGAGGAAAATCTACAAGCACAACCCCTTTATGATCGAGTATATATAAACAATTATAATGAAGATTAACAAATGGTTGGGTCGTGATGAAGCATCAAAATCTCAGCTGTTCATTCGTTACACACGTCTACAATGGAAATATTTCACATTTTTGAAGAGCAGAAAAACATTAATTTTCATTTCAATTTGAGCAAAAATTTGAAAGATACACTTAGCTTGAAAGGGAGACATTTATAGAGATATATAAAGGTGATCTGCTAATTTTGCATCATTTAAACTAGTGTCGATTAATTGATCCTGTCAGAAATGTTACTGACTTCTTGACTCCTCTTCTTTGGCCAATGACAAACAGTTCCACCAAAGTTCATGAGAATCAGGCCAACGACTTTTTTTCATAATCCAGCTGACCAACAAACAAACGCCCCCTAAACCTGAACTTCCTTGGTGGAGTTATAAAACATAAAATACAAACATTTTACAGCTTTTTTTTTGGAGTAAAAATTCAAGTTTAATCATCTGGAAAAGTGAAGATGAAATTGCACATTTTACTCCCTTCATCTGTGAGCAATAAACTCTTGAAGTGAATAAAGAAAGATTCCAGTTGGTGAGTATTTGTAAAAGATGAAGCAAGCATCAAGATAATAATGATGTCGTCTGTTGTCATAAAGTTTTGCAGGTTCAGTCTGAGAATATCTGGTGTTTCTTGGACTGAGCTGTGCTGTGTGATTGCTATATACACCTAATTTCATGTACTTTACCGAGGTTTAACAACTGTCTTTAGATAAAGAAACTAACTCTTGTTGTTGTAATGTAACAGTATGCAGAAACACCAGGAAGCAACAAACAACCAGTGAGCATCAGTACTATGGTTTGTGTCCTCTCCCTCTGAAAACCACCATCCTTATTCTGTGACCTTAACCAGTGATCTTCATCTGAAATGTACATAATTACACTGTGATAGACTGTGTCCTGCTGCTCTGATGTGTCATTAAACTTCAGCCTAATGTCCTCAGAAATAAACCCTTTCCGAAAAAAAATCTGTATTTTGTCTGGTGTATTCTGTGAAACAGTCACAAAGAGAGCTGAATAAATCTGTAAAACAACAAGCAGGTTGATGATTAAAAACTACTTTAGTGGCACCATATGTCATTTTCTGCAACAAGGGACTTCAAACAAGAACAAAGACGGTTTAATGACTTGAAGGAGCCTGGGATCATGGGAGTTGTGTTTTTCATGGTTAACACACTTGCAACTGAAATACATGGGTCATACAGTCATCTTTTAGTCTCATTGCCTGACGTCCTAACTGTCAAGTTAAAAAACATGTAAGATCTGCAACTGTAGTCCTAGATTTTAAAGATGCTCCCTCCATATGGAAAATGCAACACCAACCTTTTTTTGTCTTGTGCCATAATCGTCTCGTGTCTTCAGTTCACCTTTACATTTGCAATAATGTGGCAGCTTCAGTGATAGATCACGCACTGAGCGATACATAATCAACGATACAAACAATAGCAAACAGATGGCCCTCTGGGGTTTTTTCCAATGTCTTCCTGGATGCTATAGAAACAAGAGAGGCTAAATTAGATATAAAACTATTGACACAGACCAAGTTAAACATGTTTACCCTGAATAAAATGACGTGTTTTTCTCGGTTTGTACATTTTTGAAACATTAATATAGGTACACAACAAAATATATACCATTGGCCTCGTCATTTGTAGAAATGTATGCAGAAATATCACACATACCAAACATGGTACTGTATAAAATTGAAGGCGATGTTGTAACTGCTCACTATCATAATGCAGTTTGAAAATAATCTACAGGTCCATGAAATAAAGAGTCCTTTTAGAGGCATATGTACATTATTTACCATATTTTACCTTACAGTACCCAGTTTATTTTGGATGCTGAAATGGGTTTGAACAGATAGGAGTATGGAACACAGCCTTATAAGTACATATGGGTATGAAGGAGGCTGCCGCTCTTTGGCCTCTGGCCCTTTGAGAGATTACTGTGATTGGATTGGCATGGTCGGGCAGTTGGCACACATTGCGCTCTTGGCACAGGAAACTGCCAGAGGATGATGGGAAATAAAGACATCATTGAATGCAAATTGCCTCAGAGAGGAAGACAGAGGCGATGAGAGGAGAAGACGTTTAATCATTTTTCATCCTGATGGTGGAACAATTTAGTCCCACCTATAGCTTGTGTTTCTCTCTAAAAATGTTGATTAAGAATTTATTTAAATACAGTGTTTTAATAGCTTTTGTACACAGTTGATTAATCTCTTTTTGTACACATGCAAAATGTTCTGCTATGATCCAGCAACGTTAAAGAAAACTTCTGATACACTCCAGACAAAGATGGCACAGGGTCAGAACACTGTGCATGTCCCTGAACATAATAACATAGAGACAGAACAGGAGGCAGCAGGCACAAGGAGAGGCGGATGAAGAAAAACTACAATGAGTCAGAGTTCATGACAGAGAAATGGAGCGGGGGATTTGCTGGATGTTGGTTCAACAAGCTGGTAACGCTGCTGTGCTGAATAATATCCTTCCTCTGTGCCAGCACTAATGAAATCAGAGCTCTGATTATTACAGCCCCATCCAAGGGTTAAGATTGTACTACTTAAATCATATTTATGTCCCTGCGCTCGCCAATGTATGCAGCCTCCCAGACACACATTATATCAGATTACAGAATGTGTACAGGTTGCAGTTTCACAATATTACAAACATGACTAGAGGCTTTTTAGATATTGAGAATGTGGCTCACCCAGGAAGCTCACCTGCCTGCCTCTAAGACACAAAACAAACTGGATTTTTTAATCATTTATAAGGGGGCCGTTACAGAGCTGTAAAGTAAAGAGTAGGAAGTGAATGCACTGAAAACCAATCTGGGTCTATTTATCTATAAATGGAGCTCTTAATATTTCAGATTTTCCAAAACTAAGTTATAAAGGAAGTGTTCAGGATATATCCATCCCTGCTAACCTGCTTTTGTTTTAAAATGAATACTTGCTGCAGCTGACCCGTTTCGCCTGTAAACCATAGACTGTATGAAACATGGTGGACGTAGCCTTGGTGACATCACTCGTCGTTTTTTTCCGGAGTGGACATTTAAAGCCCATGGATGGGTGTCGCCATATTGGAAATGCTGTCTCTAACAAACTTTCAGTCAACCTAATAACAGGCAAAGAGCTGCTGGAGCTGAGGCGGGCCTGACACCTCCTGACACACCCCCTCCCGTCAGTCAGACATCCAGGGCTTTTGCAGTCAGCCATTTTTGCCACACTGCTGCAAACTTGAAACTTGTATACGATGATGAGGACACCCATCTGTTCTTGCATTGGTTCTTATGTTCACAATGTTTAGAACTACCTTCTTGTGAGTCCAATCAGACAGTCCTTGGTCCACTAAGACATTGTTCTTCTATTGCTGTTATCTCTTGGTAGCATTTTCTGCCATAAAACAACCAGCCCCAAATTAGACAACACTTCATGTCTACACCTGCACAATGAATGTTAACGTTCATATGATATTGGTTTCAAGCATCCTAAAAAGCTTATTTGGATGGGGATTGTCTTAGTTTTGAAACACCTTTTAAATGATGAGGAATTAATCTGGAAATAAAGAAGACAAAGCAAAGTAACCCAATCACAATAAGCTGGACTGAATGATGTGTCTTTTGATGCATTTCTCCATATGTTATTCTAAACAGAGCTTTTACTCTTGAATGTGGAATGATTTATCCTTCTGGTATATCAAAGATCCTTTCCACATTGATGTGGCACTGGTCTAAATGTGGGTATTACCTCCAGCACTCCTCTAACCCAGTAAGTTGATCAACTTCACAGTGGTTGGTAGCCTCCAGATCCGCGGTCTATAAAGTCGACATAGAGCCGCTAAAGGATTCAGGGATTAAGTGTCTTTCTGAAGACTAATGTGAAACAAGTTTCCGTGCGCTGAATCACCTATAACTCACTTCAACAGGTTCATACATACAAACCCTCCTCTTAGAGCTGGAAACGACTAATTGTTTCTAGTGTGTTTTGTTACATTCTTAAGTTCTCTGTTTCGTAAGTGTTCCCTGATTTATTTTGTAGTTCTTGTCCTCAGTGTCTCTTCTCTTGTATTTCTCCCTGCCCCTGTGTGTGTTCTCCTCCAGTCCTGATTGCCCTGATTGTCTTCACCTGTGTCGTTTGTCTCACCTGTGTCTGATTACCCCATGTATATTTAGTCTCAGTGTTCCTTCCCTCTTGCTGTCAGTTCATTGTTAGTTATCAGTCCATGTCAGATGTCAGTTTTTCCTCACGCTCCTGTGTGGTTTCCTCGTGGCTTGTTTTCTTCTTTAGTAAGTTTTCTTTGCCTTTTTTGTTTAAAATAAATAGTTTTATTTTTGGTTACTGCAATTGGGTCCAGTTCTGTTTTTCCACAACCTTGACAATTTGACCCAACACAACTTATCTGAAAACTTTTTTTAAGACTTGTTTTTGTTGGATAAGATCGTGGCTAGAGTAGGAAATCGATGACTTTCAATAAAAGTCTTGCAGTTTATATGGGTTAAAGGAACAACACAGTTTAGTTAAGACAAACATCATGGTGTTGGTTGAAATAAGTACAATAGATATAGGCAAGTTAAGAAATGTAAGAGCATACAATGTTTTGTAACTTAAGTTATAAAAAAAAAAGATTAATGTGGCTTTTTGTTTACACACATGACATGAACTGTGGTCTCCAGGTTTATGGTTTGGCCATTAAATATTACAATGTCATTAACTCGTATTTTATTCTGTTTATCAAAATATAAAGAAGATGAACAGTTCAAGCTAGATCATATCATTCCTCATCTTGATAAAATGCTTACACTGACAATTTCATTATGATATTAAGCAGGTATAATATGTACCATGTTTTAGCATATAGCGTGTAAGCATGCTAACTGTGCTAATCTCAACAATGCAGTCATATTAAAATGTCCATTATGGATGGCTAAGAAAGTGGGTTTGAGTGGGGCTCCAGTAGCCTAGTGTTGGGTACGTGCACCCTATGATCAGAGGCTACAGTCCTACAAGCGGGAGGCCCAGGTTTGAGTCTGACCAGTGGCTCCCCCCTACATGCCATTCCCCACTCTCTCTCTTCCTGATTTACTGTCTCTAAAATAAAGACATTAAAAGCCCAAAAATAAACCTTTAAAAAAGGCTTTGAATGTAAATTATTTGGTGCAAGTTATTTTTCGTTACAGATGTATTGGAGAAATTAAGAAACCATCTTAAAAAAGACTGCTGATCCCCCAAGTTGTTGAAATTGGTCCTGAGGGTGTCATGGAAATGTTTGCCAAATTCCAAGGTCATCCATTTCATAGTTAAGGCTTTCTTTTTTTGGAACCACACATGTCAAGCTAATGGAGGGCACTATAATGGAGGGAAAGTCCAGGATTACTTAAATCAGAGGGAACTAACAAAGATGGGGGAAATCACAAATTACTCCGATTTGACTTGAAACGTTTGTAGTGTCTGACAAGGTAATGAAGCTGTTTTCATCAATAACTACACACACTTAATTGCGTACGTCTGCAAGTGAAAGCTTCTTGTTCAAACTGCTGAAACATTTGTGCTGACTAGACTGTCTTCAGGTCTGACTCCCTCGTTCTCCCAGCTGTTCTCTCACGATTACAGTCGACTTTGGCCTTCAGCATTAACTTCACACTGCGTTCAGGTTGAAGCAGGTTCACGCTGACCTGGATGGCAGCCAATCATTCACTCCCATGTCATTATGTCAATGTTTAATGGCTTCAGCTCAGAGATCTTATCATGACTGACAGATGATTTGGATGGAGGGTGGCAGGTAAGCCATTAAAGTTTCCTCATCTCTATGATTTATCTTATAAAGGTGTGTGCATCGGTCCATGTTCACATACACATAAAGATACTGTAAATAACCAGCCAACATTTATACCCTTTTTGCACTACTTGAAATATTTAAACACTTGACTTTTAAATCGATTTTTTTTAATTCAAATTTTGATCATTTTTTGATCAAATATTCACTTTTATTTTTTCCACACATTTTGCACATAACAGACTTGTCTATTCATTACCTTTAGCTTACACACATTGAGTTCATGCTGTATTTACAGGTTTCTGCTGATTTTGAGCATTTCTGGAATTAGTTCTGCTCCTGCACCTGCGACCAAAAAACAACTGATGTGAGTTAAGACTGACAGATATTTCCTTTTCTTCAGTTTTTTTTACACAAGGGCAATCTTACTTACAGATCTGATGGGAGAAAATACAAAAATATACCAACACATCACAGGTCATAGCAGGCTAAGCTGCTTTGTCTTTTCTTATTTTTCCTCCCTGACTTCTTAATGATCCAATGCACCAAGAGCATGCACTTTAAAATACAGAGCCTTATATGATGTGTGTCTGTATGATACTTAAAGGTTAAGTGCGAGAGAGAGGAAGGTGCAAAGGATGCTGAAGGGAAAGGATTAAAAAATGGGGTTTTAAAGTATTGAAGCTCCAGAGTGTGCAGGGTTCATTAAGGGTGGATAAAACTCAGAAAGAAGCTCAGATAAGGAGGGGGGAAAAGACAGTCAGACTTTTTAAGAGTTCAAGAACTGGGTTAAGCAAATGAAAATGGCTCAATCTTGTGGTTCATTAATATGTGTATCTGACCTGGCATGAATAGACTCACATTACGTCTCGATCTTGCTATGTCTGAGTAGAACAGGATTGATTTATTACTAAATGGTTTATCATTTGTGCAAACAAGACCTATTACCAAACTAACATCAATTAGATCTCCCTGACTCAGTGGCCTGGAATCCTCGAGAAATGTGGAGCCAAAAAGAAAGTCAAGACGACGCTTGTGCTCCTCCACAGACAGTGATCACATTGTTGCGTGGATTAATGCCCTCAATTTTTGTCTGATATCAGTTCTCACAAGTTTCTGGAGGCAATATAACCTGACACTGAATATATCACACATTGTATTATTGACCTAGGTGTTTTTCAGCTTAAATTTTAGATTGTATAAATCCTCTTTTTTTCTGAGCTGTTGTAACCAATATTCTCCCCCCGAATCTTGCATCAAATAAACAGGAAGAGGCCATTCCTTCCCCTGGATCACTCATCACTCTCTCCATGACCTGATAGAAAACATCTTCCTCGTATAGCTGCAAAGTGCCAATCCCTTCTAACCGATAAATCCTAACGACACTTTGCCTGTCAGGTAATGAATCATTGCTGGATTAACACTTGCCCTGACATTACACAGTATAAACATGTATGTGTCTGTAGACAGGATTATTTTAAAGCTCTCATCTCTCCTTTTGCACAAGGTGGCCCAAGAAGGTGTGTCCTTTTCACCTAAATTTGAGGCTTAACCTGTTAGTCTGAATGTAGGTGGTCCCACCCAAACAAAAAGCAACTTAATGGTGGTGAAAATCTGTGCGGTTAATCTCATGAAACACAGCTTTATGGTGAAATATTTGACATTAAACTCAGATTGAAGACAGACATTGTGCAGAAAATGATCTAGATTAGTATTGAATCCTTTAAAACTATTTTCCATTCACTTAAAGACTTGTGCTTCAACACGTTCAAGCTGCTGACAGGAAAAACACTCAAGAGTTTACACCTGAACTTCTTTCTCGTTTAAATGCTCGTGGTAATGACATTAATGAATCAAAAGTCAGAAAAATAATGCAGTCAGGCAAAAAAACATTTTGTTACGTCATTCAATACATTAAATGGCCAAATGTAAATGGAAAAAAGAATGCAGTCTAAACTCTTTTAGAGGCTTCAGATTTCATTTATATGGTGCTGATATTTCCACGTGGAAATCTTAAATCTTTAGCTGCGTTAGTTGTGATGAACTGTTACAAACAGCAATTAAATAGGCTTTATGCAGCATGGTTTTGGGCAGTGGTGAGCCGTTTTAAATAAATTGTGGTTCGTTTGTTTGAGGGTTCTCTTACCTATATAGTCAACTACTCTAGATTTAAATTTCCATCTAATCAACAGAGAAATTTGTCGCTGACACATAACTAATCCACACGTGGAATTACTTTGAGTTCCTCCAAAAATTCCACCAGTGGAAACGTAGCCATACTGCATATGGATGCATGGGTGCTGAAAGACAGCCTACTTCTTAGATTTGATTTGTGAATGGATTCATTGACATTTTTAAAAAACTGAAGAAACTTGGACAAACTGTTAAAAGCTCACTAGGCTTCAATTTTAAAAATACGCAGGATCTTAAACATCATTCCTAAACCACAAAAAACAGCCCAAGACATGGGCATTCACAGGCTTTTAGCCATATTATGTGAGTTCTGGTTTGGAGTTCTGCATGCTGGGATTTGCCACAGACTGGTCATGTATGTTTCATAAAGGGAGAGTGGTGTTTTAAAGTAATTGTTCCTGTTGTAACAAAGAACAGAGTCTGTAGTACAGTACGCTGAGTTTCTAATCCTTGAGTTTCTAATCCTTACTTAGTACCTTAATAAAGTACTGCATGCTTTATTATTAATTAACAAGCCTTAACCCTGAGCCTGACCTGTGCTGCATTAACAGTGCTCACAGTGTCACCTTCACACTCCTCTGCCACATCCAATTTAAAAGACATTTCAGCACATTTAAACCTTTTGTGGCTTTAATTTCACCGACAGTTTGGATTTAATTTTCAGCTGCAGTGCCGAGGTGTCAGTCAGTCAGGTTTCAGGGCTTCCTGCGACCTTTACGACCCCGCCTTTGGGCCCAGCATTGCTGATGGGGAGGATGGAGGATGTAGAGGGAGATAGGAGAGCGTCTGACAGCTCATCGGTCACGTCCACCAAATCCTGCTGGCTGCCAAACTGAGCTGGAGGAGGGAGACTCTGAATCCATACCAGCCACTGAACTCCCTGCAGGGATACATGACATGTCTCCAGCTCTGGGTGAGTCAGGATTGAGTTTTTAGGAGGAGGATCGTATCTATCATTTTAACGACCCATTTCCCATATTTACAGAGGAAGAGGTGCCCTTAAACTATACAACTAAAAATTCTGGCCATTATTCAAGTGTGTGTGGTGAAATATCTGGGATAAGTTTAACTCTGCAGGCTAAATGAACACTGACGAATAGTTCACTAGGAGCCCTTAAGCTTTAAAACCCCTGCCTGATCTGAGGCTCGCTGAATCACTAACATCTTTTTAAATCTCTTCTTCTTGTGCATATTTAAAAAAAGCTTACACTGTGATATATCGTTCCTGTTCTGACTTTTTAAAATTTTATTTCACAATTCCACATTTTTTCCCACACCCTTTAGTTAGCTCAGCAGTGTGGAACTGAAAAGATTTTCTCAACTTTGTTTTCAGGATACTCTATTGATAAAAATCAGTATTATTATTATTATTACTACGTCTAATATTCTATGTTAGTTTGAATGGGAGTCGTGGTTAAATCTACTATACAGTATAACCCAAGTGCTGTATTTGAGTTGATTACAACTGGTTGATTGTTTGAGAATGATTTAGCAACTATTTGCTTAAATCTTTTTCACTATGTGTGGATTAATTGATTGTGTGATCAATCAATTTAGATTTAAATATAGCACCAATTCAGATTAAATGTTAAGATACTTCACATTAAGAGCAGGTCTAACTGTACTCTTTGTTACTTTATTCAAAGAGACCCAACATTAATCCAACTTGGCAACATTTAGCTGAGTAACAGTGGTGAGGAAAAACTTCCTTGACAGGCAGAAACCTTGGGCAGAACCAGAGTCATGTTGAACCTCCACCTACTGAGGGATAGAGGGTGATGCAGGAAGAAAGAGATGGATAGAGATAAACGCAGCAGCTTATACAGACTTAATGCCACTAATAATGATAAGTGTTGAATATTATACATATTTAATGATTTCACAAAAACATTTTTTAGAATAGCAAGTTTTTTTTGTTAAAAAGATCTCAATACCTCTTTACCGTTAACAGATAGCAAAGCTTTAACAGAGAACTGATCCTTGAAGTTTTCATGTTTTCAGGCCAACACAGCACTGTTAGCTTAGCCTATTTATTGCTCACATAACACACAGTATGTGTAGCCAAACTTCTTTAACACGCAAAGAATACCACAAAGATTTTGGAGTTAAAACATTAACTTGAATTTGATTCTAGTTCAACTCTTTCCCCATTTCTGATTTATTATAATTTTAAGCCTTCACACTGAGGATTGTGTGCAGAAATAATGAAAGCATAACAGTCTCCCTCAGTGTACACTGTCAATTTGAATTAATGAGAATAAATATTTTATACATTTTTGATGGGAAATCCCTGGAGTTTCATGCTTCTGTAATTTTCTCATGCATTTTGAAGCCTGCAGGGGGCGCTTTTTAGCACCTGGTCCTTGCAGCAGGAGACGCACACATTCATGTCCAAACACACAAAGAGAGAGAGAGAGAGAGAGAGAGAGAGAGAGAGCGCGCATCAAGACTCCCTTTGCACACTCCCTCATACACACCCGTTTCATTGTCCCACAGTGCGGACAGGAGGATTAACGGACAGTTCTTCTCCTGTCTCAAACCTCATCAGAAATAACGGATTTTTTCCCCTCTGTAGCTGCCTTTAAACCGGCTCATTTCCATAATCATGAACCTTTAATGCCCGCTTGGATGTGCACCGGCTTTAACTGAGCGACACCTGCTCCCTCTCTCTCTCTCTCTCTCTCTCTCTCTCTGTCACACACACTCTTTTGTCTGATATCTCTGCAACCAGCAGCAACGCAGAAGAAGAAGAACCGGAGGAGGAAGAGGAGGAGAAGGAGCGGGGTGTACCTGACACCTACAGCCGCGCGTCACTGCTCTCTCTCCCGCAGAGACACCGAGGACCGCCCGCCTCTCTCGCCCGGTTGTCCGCGTGTGAGTAAAACGGAGCTCAGTGCAGTCTGAGTGGGGGAACTGTGTCTCTGACACGCTGAAAACTCTTAAACATAATAGAAATAGCAAACAAACACTGAAAACAGGATTCTCAAAAGAACTTCAGCTGCTCGGAGAAGAAATCTGCAGGATTCTCTGACTGACTGTAAGAAACTAAAAAAGGACTACTCTTCAGAAGATGCGTCTGTCGGTGCTCCTGTGCGTGTTGGCGTGCCTGTGTGCTGCACCGGGCCCGGTGGTCGGTGGTGCGGACAGAAGCTGCACCGACCTGCGGCAGTTCTATACCGGGAAAGGGTTCACTCTGGGAGGGGTACCACTGACAGAGATCTCCGGTGAGTTTTGAACAAAATTACATGCAGAAAACATTTCATTCACTTTTCTCCACTTTGTTCTGTATAATATGAATGATCCAATAGGATGTTGTACTATAATCTTCTTGTGCTTGTCATTGAAATCAATGTGTTTTGTGTGGTTTCTTATCTGCAATGATAATAGGATAACAGAATGTGTCTATTGCTTCTATAACATTACTTTAAAATGAATATCCCATGCCAAGGAGGAACTGAATGGGTAGTGCTTTCTGACTGTTTTTAAATGAGGATGATCATTCATGCCAAAAAGAAATCTGCACACAAAGCCTGTTAAGTCAAGTTTTCAGTTGCATTTGTTTTGCAACAGACATACCTTGATTTTTACAACTCTCTGCCTTCTCTGACTCCCTGGTTCACATTTCTCTCTTGCACCCATCCTACTGAAGTGTTCGCAGGTCTGTAGATGTCTCTCTTATGGTCGTTTCTGGGGCATTTTCATTGTCTGCTGAGAGGCAGAATTGCAGGTGGGTGTAAGCCATGTGCTTGTGGAGCTATTATGGTCTATTCAGGGCAGTTATGGTTGTTTGCTGATGCTTGCACTGCAGGTGTTCACACTGTTTAATTTAAACAACAGCAGAACATATAGATTTATTTTCTGCTTGTAGCTGCTGGAGCTTTATGTTGAATTGCAGTGTTACACTAATATGTTCAGGGGTATATTTCATTGTCTGCTCTGCTCTGGACTGAAGGTGTGGTGATTGGTTTGTGTGTCTATGTGTAGCCTATGTGTGGCTCAAAAGATGCTGATCCTGTTTTGTCATCTAAATTAAGTAATAATTTAGGTTAGCTTTGGGGTAAAGTGCAGTTTAGCAAGCCCACAACATAAGCTGGTGTTGTAAAGTTTAAAAAAAAACTAGGACAAAGTGACACTTTTACTGTTATTTTCTTTTGTTTTATCCTCTGGTTGCCTCTCTTGTCAGTCAGGGAACTAGCCAACCATTCAGGCAATTATGCATTTAATCAGTCAGTTACACAGCCCGTCAAGTAATCAATCAGCTCAGCAGTCAGTCAGTCAACCAACCAGGCATCACACATCAAAGTCTCTGTATCTCGTCTCTTTGACTGCAACTCTTCACCAATCCTGATTAAACTGTCTTGGCCTCGAGGAGAGCAAAGATTGAGAAATTGAGTTGTGTCCTCCTTTAAGGCGATCATCTGTCGCTCTCTGTCTCTGCCTGTATTTCACCTAAAGGTGTTCAGAAACTGTGACCTCAGCTCACACAGGGAGGAGAGGGAAGATTGAAGTGTGTGCAATCTGAAGGTCATTTAATGTTGTGTCAGTGAAAATAATCTGGTGTGGGTGGGTAAGGTATTAATATTGAATGCGGTTGTGTGTGTGTAGGTGTGGGTGTGCGAGGTAAATGGAGATCAACCAACTCAGGAGAGTGAGACAAAGAGAGATGGAGGCAGAAATAGACAGGAAAGAGAGACAGAAAGAAATGAAGTGAGTCATTCAAGGTTTCTGTTGGTGCTTCATGGACCACTGAGGAGGAGCCCCGACATGACGCTCTACCTCCCTTTCCATTAAAAACTCATCTTTTATTGACAGATGAAAAAAAACAAACACACAATGCTTCACTCAACTGGACCTTGATCTGCTCCAGTTATTTGAGCAAGAGTTCTGCCTTCCCAGAAACCATTAAAACTGACAACTGGATAGGAACAGAAAGATGGCAGCCTGCAGCAGCATTCCCCAGAACACTTCTCCATCTATCTCATCTCAGAGAATCACGTTTTTTACATTTAGCCTTTACAGCTCAGGACGAGACTGACTAACACACTGTCATGTCAGTGATGATGATGACATAGTGATGACACACCAGTCTTGTTCGCACCTGGGAAAGTCTCTGCTAGATGTCACTTTTGCAGCTGTGGGAAAAAATGAGTTTGTTTAATGATCCAGCTGCCAGTTTTCATATTTCTTTGTTACGGTATTTTAATAACCATTGATTTTGCAAGCATGTTTAAGTATAGATAAGTCTGTAAATTTAGCTCCTTTTTATTTTAGAAATTCCTTTCACTTTCAAAGGGGACCTCATTAAAAGACACTCAGGTTTTTATCCTCGTGTTGCCTGTCAGAACTTTAAAAACCGTTCATGTTTGCTCACAAAACTCTTAAACGAAAAGACAGAGCCATCCATCCATCCATTATCTATACCACTTTTCCAGTTCAGGTCACGGGTGGCTGGAGCAGATCCCAGCTGTCATTGGGCAAGAGGCGGGATACATCCTGGACTGGTCACCGGTCAATCAGAGAGCTGACATATAGAGACGGAAAACTAGCAACACTCACATTCATACCTACGGGCAATTTAGAGTAATCAATTAACCTAAAGAGCATGTCTCTGGACTGTGGGAGGAAGCCGGAGTACCTGAAGGGAACCCACACATGCACAGGGAGAACATGCAAATACCACACAGAGAAGCTTGACTAGGATTCCAACCAGTAACCGCCTCACTAGATAGAGGCATGCAAAATTATTAAGAAGATTTTAAGGAGAGCTGGAATCTAACCTTTTTTCAATATGTGAGACTTTGTGGTTAGCATAAAAAAAAAAATCTGTTTTTATTTTCTGCATAGGAATGTGGCAGTGTTTGTTTTATCCGTTCTGCCTGTAACTTCAAACTTATGCTGAAACATGCTGAATTTCCTGCTTCCATGATGTGGAATCGAACAGGGATGCTGCTCTTGTGGCGACTTTGCAGCAGCGGCTTTGTTTCACCTCTTATAACTTGTTTTTCTCTTACCAGTTTATTTAATCAGTGCCTTATAGAAAGCGCCCTTACATTTTTTCTCTCTCTGTGTTTTAATGTCTTTATCTGAGAGGACAGTGGATAGAGCAGGAAATACAAATGAAATCATTCAGGTTTGGTTGATTTAACATTCAGAGATGTTTGAGTTGTGTTCTGAAGGTTTGGGATAAGAGTCAGCTGTTTATGATTAGCATGAGCTCTTACAGAGTAAGGGAGGGTGACTTCGGTTCACTCACATGTCTCTCAATAATAGGATGATACTCCTGATTAAGAATGATACCAATGCCAAATGCAATTTAGAGCAATACTCCTTTCATTCCTGTAGTTTAAGAAAAACAAACATGCTAATCTGTAAAAAGACTAAAATATAAAACGTATTAATTGTCAACGTATGATGCTTCAAATGTTTCCGTTTTTATTTTCTACAACACACATATTTCATGTAGTTAAAAGTGTTGAGGTTTGATATGAAGGCCTTTCTCTCTGTGTGTACTTCTGAGGTCAGTCGGACGACTACGGCACACTTTAGCAAACACGCATCCAACTCATTCAACAGCATCTTGAATACACAAAACGATCAAAACAGAAGTGCATGGGAACGAAAATCAGGAAGGAATGTTGTCATTGAAAGTGCTGGCATGAATTTATATTTTTGCACATGAATTTTGGCAGCAAAATGAATACCAACACATCAAGCATCAGTGGCATGCAATTAGCTATTGCATGAAGAAAAGTATTTCAAGCCAAGCAATCAAAATTCTCCATCTGCTCTCCTCCTCCTCCTCCTCCTCCTCCTCTCCATCGACGCTCAGCATTTTCACTTTATTTTTCAATGGAAAAGAGCTCAGAAATTGAACAGAGATTAAAGACATGCATAATCTGAATGTACAGTACGCTATAATGCTAGGGAAATGTGCAGTGTCAGGTGAATATGCGATCTAGAAAACAGTGTGGATATAAAGAGCCTGTTATTTCCAGGTCTAAACAGGGTGTGTGAGACATGTTCAAGTAAGTGGATATGATAAATATCATAATTCCAAAGTAAACTGTGTGTAATCTGATAAACTGATGCTCTTAATTCCTTCCCAGAGTTAAAAAAAAAAAAGCTCCTTTTCTTCTCACACCTATTGTCCTTTAGATTTTACACCATGTGAATGGAAGTCGTCTTTCCTGCTGTCTGCCTGTCTGTCTTTGTGCCTGCGAGCGCTTTTAACTCTCACATTGTGTCCTTTACCTGGTCAATAGTTAAAGACTAGCTCTCCCTATGTGTGTCTATGAGGGTGTGTGTGTGTGTGTGTGTGTGTGTGTGTGTTTAAAAGTAAAAAGAAAGCTAACACCTTCTCCAGGGAAGACACTTGTGTTTCATTCACACATGCATTGTCAGAACAGAGCAGCACACACCCATGTGATCATATGACAGAAACGGAGACGGGCTATATGCCCTGCACGCTTCATGTTCTGTACGAGGAGACATTGAGTTTGATTCCTGTGTGTGTATGTGTGTGTGTGTTATGTATAATACATACTGAACATTTGTCACGTAGTTGCTTGTTTAAAGGACAGAGAGAGGATCTGTTGTTGAATGACAGAGTTGAACATGATCCACAGTGTTTTAGGTCAGATTACCTGTAGATTAGGATACTTTACAGATCTGGTTACAAGGCAATACTCTTTAACAAGACTCAGTCAACCAGGGAGCCTCCATGCATTTACATTTACACAATGTCAATGGCCTCTCTTTAGATATGGTTGAGCAATGAATCAATAGTACCCAGATATGGCACAATAGTGAAGAAAATCTGCAAGTGAATCTGTGTTTACATCCAGTACTGATAATATTTGGAGATGAAAAGTAAATTGAGTTACATTGAACCAATGCAGAAGAAGACTCAACAAGATGATGTTATTAAAAAGCGCCATCCGAACTTAAAATAAAAAGGACAATATGGAAAACATGATGTCTCTTACAGACCCGCTTCTCGTATTTCATGATGAGTAGGGCTGGGAATCTTTGGGTGTGTAACGATTCGGTTCGATTTCAATTCAATGGGTCACGATTCGATTCAGAATCTATTTTCGATTCAAAACGATTCATGATTCAAAGTCGATTTTTGAATTAGCACATACTTCAGGATCTACTCCAGTCATCTGTGAGACCGGCGGAATTTCTTGCTGCTGCATTTTGCATTCTACTGAGTGAAAGAGCTAGCCTTAGCACTTAGCAGGGAGTGAATGTTAGCCATTTTTGGAGGTTATGAACCTTTTATAAATCTCACAAGATAAGAATCTCGAAAAATCGATTTTTTTTCCACCTCTAATGATGAGTGGTGGAAAAGTAGTCAGATGTGAAAGTAAAAGTAGCAGAAACACTCTGAGTGAAAGCCTTGTTGTTTACTCAGCTAATTTCAGAAACATATTTATGTATACATCTGCAGCTCTTCTAAACTTTACATGCAGATGGGAAGCTTCACAAATAACATCATAATGTAGTTGTTTTTTATTTGTTGTAATCTTAATTGAAATCAAAATCCAAGGTTTGACTTCCTACGCTATAGATCAAATGATTGATCAGTGGAGAGCAATTGTTCCATGCAGACAGATATCAACGTATTTTAATTGAGTAGAATACAAACAGTAATATAGGCAATACAAGTTAACAGGCTGTGCAAACAAAAGCACTAAATATTTATAAGTCATTTTAAACTGAAATTGAAGCAGTTCTTAAAGATAACTGATTCTTGTAGTCATGAATGATTGGTCTTCCTGTTTTACTTTTTTAATTGTATGATAGTTTGTGTCCTCTACTGTTCTGTTTTTTTATTGTTGTGCTTGTTTAGTACTGTCTTATGTGTACCTATTGTTGAGTTTTAATGTATTTGAAAGGCCCATCTAGGGACGCGCATTGCAAATTATTTTAGGCTATACATGCTGTGGTGTGTGGTAACAGTTAACTTGCTCCATACTTATACCTATACAAATAAACATGAAGTAAATAAATAATGCAGTCTTTATGTGTAAATGTATTTGTAATTAAAGTTCTCAAATAAATGAATTAAAAAGTGCAAGGTTTTCTTCTGAAAATACCAGGAGACAAAGGAAATAGTCAAATATAGAAGAAGTAACTAAGTATGCTTGACTTTAGTTTCAGGTCTATTCACATGGATGCAGCTGGGACATTTTGGTCCAAACTGGGAAAATAATAATTAAAGATTCCCCTGTGTAGCCTGCTCCAATAACTTCATGGGAAACAAACTATCAACAATAAGCATGTCGTTGCCATGTGCAACAGTCTTTAGTGTCCCCTGTAAACAGCTTCCAACTGTGCTACATTAAAGCTACATTCAGCCTTTCTGTATTTGTTATTATGTTGACTTGTATCCCTTTAAATTCTGTGCTTGTGTTGTCAATTAGGTGAAGAATTTGTCTCAGTGCATTAGGCTATCAGGGCCACCGTACTACGGGAACTTTGATTGGTCTTACAGCCTTATAATTTATGGTGAGGAAGACGAGAGAAATTCAGTTAATGCCTGATCTTAAGATGGGTTTTGTAAACTGAAATGTGACTTTTTTTTAAATAAGAGAATGGAGAGCTTGGTTTTAACAGGTCTGCGCCAGTTAGTTTCACATGTGGTAATTTCAGGTCACCTACAGTAGAGGCGCTTTACATTATTTCTGCCCTGATGAAAACCCTGTGAGAAAAGTCTGCATTTGAACCCATGAACTCCAGATATGGCTGAATATAACTCCCCCTCCTCTTCATTTCTCTACCTAAGAGTGCCTGAAGAACATTTGATTCAATGCATTTTTAACTTTACATCACCTAAGAGAATACTGCCTTTAAAAAAAGCTCTAGCAAAATGCATGTATATGTATTTATACCCGTATCAATATTTCACAGTTTACCTGCAGCTCATCCGTTGATGTTTGCTCATATCAGCACAGTGTCCTGTCAGTGAAACCCTACTGTGTATGAGCGTTTACGCCTGTGTGCCAGAGAGGAAATTGATACTGTCCGTCATCTGTCACATATCACATGCTCAGTCAGGCGCTCACAGCAAAGCCACCAAGTGGAACGATGAAATACCCAGTCCACATACAAACACACAGAAACACAGCCACACACACACACAAATATAATATAACTTTTGCTTTTCCACCTCCTTCCTTTCCCCTGCTGTCTGTCTTATTCCTGCTTCCATCACTGCTTAGTTTTTCTAGACAGACTCAGATCTATGAGTGCAAGGTTGAGTGTATAAAAGTCTGTGTGTGTGTGTGAGAGAGAGACAGACGAAGGGAGGGGGGTCTGGTTGGCAAGATCTGTTAAAAGCAGGGCTGTGAATCTTTCATGATGTCTGATGCAGCAACATAAGAGGGAGACAGACACAGATGTAGAGGTGAGGAGGAGGAGGAGAGGAGTCCAGAGGAAAGATGAGAGGATGAAGGGAGGAGGTGCTGTCCTGGTCACCTTTACTGCCATCACTCCTTCATCCCCCTTACACGGGATGGGCTTTGCTACAGCTGAACAGATCCTGATTTCTGCTTCAAGTTTGATCATTTTCAGATGTTTAAAAAAAAAAAAAAAAAACAGGAAACAAGAAGTATTGATAAGAGATGTGAGACTGACCATTTGCTCGTAAACCCTAAAGCCTCCCTTCAGTTTTGTATCATAGCTTAGCAACTTTTCTTTGTGTCTAACCCAAAATACGAGAGCAGAAGTGAAAAAAAAGTAATCTCGTAAAATTGTAACTATTAGCATGTTTGGCTAACTAGCTTACTAAAGTAAGCATGGGATTCCTAAACGGTCCAAGAAAACATTAAATACAGACATTAGCTGAAGGAGTTAAAAAAAAATGTTTAAAGCAAGCTGTTTTCACAGACTTCTGTGCAAGATGTACTGCTATTTGAACTTAAGCTAAATGTTAGCAGCTTTAGCAGCTCTGTCTTGCTCTGTATTGGATTTTCGGAAATTTACGCTCCAGCAACCCTCGTGTTACATTTGTTAACACATCTGACAGTTTTCAAGCTAAAAGCTTTTTCGTGTAACATTTAGAGGGAAACCATGCTGGCTCATAAAAACATAAGAACTTTTAGCAGCTAAACTGGGTTATGTTAGAAAAATAACGATCAAATGTTACATTATTTGTAACGAAAATTACACTCAAACTTTTGTTCAACATGGCAGTAAAACAGGCTGTTTATATTTATTTATCTATTTTCTTGTTTTCAACCTGTCATTAATGGTGACTGTGCTAACTTTTTCAACTGGAATCATAGCTTTAGCACAAGTCAGCACAATATCATGTATGTAGCCTAGCAATCAGTGTGCTGTTATGACAACTTTTCCAAATTTCTTTTTTTTAAATTAGTCAGCTGGACACATAAATATGTCACCCAGAGCTGCAGATTCACCAAAATCATGCAGCAGACTTTAGCTTATTAGCAGGTTTGCTGTCGTTTTTAAACTCTGTTTAATGGACATGTTACACACACAGGCCGAAATACACACATGCACAAACAGGATCCTACTGTATGGACATGCATTAATGGAGAGGTTTCAGAGTGAGGGGGCTGCCCACAGCGAGTGCTCCTGGGCTGGTGGTTGGTTATGTGCCTTGCTCAAGGGCACCTCGGCAGTGCTCAGGAAGTGGACTGGCACCTCTCCAGCTATCAGGCCAATTTACGGACTTGGTCCGTGCCGGAACTTGAACCGATTCCCAACCCAAGTCCCTACAGACTGAGCTACTGCCGCCCAAATAAAAGTGAGGACCAAATGTTTAATAACTAAAACAACATTTTTTGGTGATATCTGCCTCAATTATTAACATTAACTGTAAATCTAACAGTCACGCACAGGAAGGAAGACGGGTTGGGACCGATAGCTTCAAGGTAAAACATTTCTGAGAGTAGTTTTTAGTGTTAAAGCGTTTAGATATATTTAATGAAGTTACATTTTTACATATGTATTCTATGAACACAAAACTATTATCCAGAATGATGAGGGTAAAGGCAAAATAATTAAATTCCTCCATTTCAAACATGTAATCAAGTATCTGATGAAAGGGTGGGAGTCATACATCCCTCCTGCATCCTTATGATGATCACATAAAGAAGGAGTGGTAGGTGGGAAGGAAGAAAAAAACTGAGGAGCAAAAGCAGAGAGTTACATCAATCTCTCCACCTAGAAATCAATGTGGTACAAACCTGTATCGTTTCTCGATAACCTTTGTCTTTTTTCTCTCTCTGCATTCCTCCCCCTCGCTCTCGTTCACACCTCTGCTCCTTGTTCTCTCTCTCATCTCTTTAATGTCTACTTCCTACCTTCTTATCAGCCTCTATTTTTACTTTCTCCTCCTCCTCCCAGCCTCCTTCTCATCTTCCCCCTCCTCTCTGGGAGTCGAACGTCCATCTGTTTTCCAAATGAATAGATGAGCTGTTTGTGTGATGTGGTGGACCCGGTGGTTGCTCTGTTGCTTTATGAGTCAAAGCTCTTTATACATATCCTCCACGGGGCCCTAAACACACCGTGTTCATATGATACATGTGTGTATGTGTGTCTGGATTGAACAAATAGAGATTTATTGGTTATAAGAAATTTACATTGTAATTTGAACTGGTACAGAACTGGTTTTACTGGGGGTTTCTAAGCTTAGTCAGTTACACCACTGAACAATGTCATACAGAGCATATTGCAGTTTTTCAAAGCTGAAATGAATAAATGATTGTGATAATATGTCATATGATGGAAAAGTAATGTTAATGATTGTAGTAAATAATCCATTTTAAAGCTTAGCTGCTAAATATTTAAGAATAATGCTTCATTTCTTTAACATTGTTGCATTTCATTTTTTGTATTTTTCACTTTCGTATGACAGTTTCCAAACCAAAGACTAATGAACATATTCAGTAGAATAGTTTAAATGAACAATAAATGTTATTTGCAGCCCTACAATAATTTACTACAGATGAATTCCTGTTAGTAAAACAGATAAAACAAGGCAGTGTGGTTTTCATATTTCATTTTAATTGTGATCAGTTTATCGGACAAAGCAGAATAATGAGCAAAGTATCCTGAAGTAAACCAGCACTTTATATGTAGTAGTCACAAGCTTTGACGTGCACTTCAGCTGTATCCAACGTTTTTTTAATAACTTTTTAAGACCGCGAACAGAGACGACAGAAGTGGATGAGACGTGTCGGTTTAGTGCGTTCAGCCGGCGTCTCAGCTCACAGCTCTGCATATTAGCCGCCATGCATTGTGGTTTGTAATTTCAGGGAAGGACACGAGTAGTGGGTTTTCTAACACAGACATATTAGAGAATCCACAGTGATGCATTACAAGACCTCTGAGTGGCTGATTACTATTAAATGGTTTTAACAAAGATTAATGAGATGGTTGGAAAAAGAAACAAAAAACGGCATTGTTAAACAATCTTCTAAAATAGTAGCCATTCAAAAACTGTGTTGCTGCTATATTCCTGTATGAAATGTACAATGCACAGGGTGGTCTCACATTATAAAAGATCTGCATTTTGGACTGATGTCAGAAAGTCAGCACACACTTAAGAGACCACTCTTCTAATCAGAGAAAACATCATCTCAGAGATATTGCGGACTGACAGTCCTGCAATAAATTCCACTTAAATTTGAAGATATATGGAAAGGAGGATTTCACCATGCAACAAGCTACAATTAAACGTCACCAAAAACATAATCTTTCAAAAATTATCATAATTTTGAAATGGTTTCAAAACATAACTTGGCACAACAAGTAACAAAAGTTTCTGTCTTTCATTGAGGCACTACTTCAATGTGGACATCCCTGAGAGCTACATACAACATCAGTAAAAAGCACGAGATTGACATAATAAAGTCCCTTTTATAATTTGTTTTCTGCAGGTGCAATCAGGTTTGCGGTCAAAATATTTAAGAGTCAAATTAGACAGTTAAATAAGAGGTATTCATTGTAGTGTACCATCACCAGGGGAGACATTACACTTTCACGGCTAATCACAAAGCTAATCACACAAGTGTTATCCTCAAATCCCAGCAGGCCTTTTTTTTTATCCTTTTTATGACTTAAATTAACTCAGTGCTCCTGTGTAAAAGAGGATGGTTTTTTTTGTTAGAGAAAAGCCACGGTGTCCTAACTTGGAGGGCATCAGAGTGCTGATCACTGATTGAGAGTATTATAGAGGCAGATCTCATTGAGTGTGACTGGGTGTCTTTGGCATGTGTTGGCTACAAGATAAAACAGATTTGGCACCTGTTACCATTGGCAACAGCAGGTACTGATCATCTTTGTTACATCGCATGTTAGCAGAGTGAAAAGATGATTGATTTTTATGTCTAGGAGTGGATTTTAAAAGGCCAAATCAATCCGGGATCCTGCTGACGCTTTCTCCTGAATCAGAGTGTTGTTGGTTTGTTGACATTTAACGCACACACACATACACTCACACACATTTAACCATGTTTCCCTGGCTGCTGCCTGGGATGTCATGTAAAGGTGTTGTAAGTTTTCTGAGGAACCTTAGACCATAGGCAGGATCCATCCCTTCAGAGTGTGTGTTTTCGTGTGTGTGTGCGGGCATGCTATGCTCATACAGAATCCATGTTGATGTGAGGATCCTGTGCATGTCTGCTGTGTTTGTGTTTCTGAGCCTCACATTGCTCCACACAGCCAGTCTACCTGCTCTTGTTTTATCATTTTAACCTCCTGAGTCGAAGCTCAGAGGCTATTTCCTGTTATTTTTATTGTTATCTTTATGGCATTTCTGCTTTATTAGATAGTTTGCCATCGGGAGTGACTGAGAAGTTTATTTCATGGAGGTGGCGTACTGCATAAAAACAGCTCCTCGGCTCATAACATTTTAAAGGTACAGTAAGTGAGTCATTTCCTGACGATACACCAGGGTATCCTCCGTACGAGTTTGCGAAATGTTGCTCACTTTGTGCAGCAGCTCCTGTGCAGTGCTTACAGACTCATTCCCAAAAGCTTCATGGGAAACATAATAATGAACTCCTGTGGAAAGATACCAAAGAAGAAGTGCTCCCGGTGAAATTTAAATAGCTGCTTGGCAATGTTGTCATGTTTTATATGGATCTAATGTGGCTTTGTTATGCAGAAGATATTTGATAAACAGGCTCAGGCTGGAAATCTGGCAATTTGTGCAAAAACCAGATGGTTCATCCCAACTTTGGACTGCAAGACTACAACCAAGAAATCTTGACTTTAGTAAAACTTTATTTCAAGCAATGTAATGGCAAAATTGGTCGATTGGCCACACATGTTTTATGCACGATTAGGGGTTACCTGGTCTCAAAGAAGGGGCTATGCTACAATATGGTATCACTGTGCAGGAAATATAGAAGATTAATGGATACTGATATTTAATGACCACAAAACAAGATAAAATAATACCACTCACAAAGGCAGCGAGAAAGAGAGAGGCAGTCAGGTGAGAAACTACAAACTGTAATGGCTTAATGACATAGTCACCAATTGTATTTGTTTGTGGATTAATTGATAAATCCTCCAGGAGTCAGAGAGGCTGCAGCTGAAGACAGTGATGCAGTAAACTGAGATTTGATTTATTAATGAGTTATTTTAACAACGAGGGATGTAGAGTGTTAATAATAGCTGTTTTATATCTTCCTAGAATGTGCAGAAAAAACAAATCATGTATTATTTTAAAGATGATTAAATCACTTTTTGTTTGACTTTACATATAAATAGAATTTCACCATAAATGATATCTTAAAATAAAGCAGAACACAGGAAATAAAGGGTTTGACACTCGTCATTTTCTTGGAGAGATTAGTTTGAGTGAGAATGAGAGATGGTCATGTAAGCTGGTGCACTTTTGAATATTTTGATAAACGTTCAGCATTTTATTATGAAATCAAAACTGAATTTTCAGTAAAGAAAAATTAAAATGTTTTTATTGTTTTGTTGTCAATTATAGTTCATTAACAAAAATAATTCAAAGTCAGCTAAAAATAGATACGGTTAGGTAAGACCTTCAACAGATCTGAGAAGTCCAGAGAAATTGCAATTGGTGCAGCTCTACTTTATTTACCAATAAAGAAATGAGCTATAGAGACCAACACATTTTTTTTTGTACCAGGCTTTCAACATGTCCACGGTTTTTAGAGCCAGCCTCAAGTGGACACTTTAGGAACTGCAGTTTTTTGCCCTTCTGCACTGGCTTCAGTGGCTGCTTCCAGCAGCTTGTTGTCGAGGAACAACTTAAATGATAGAGCCCTGACCCCACTAAACACCTTTGGAAGAATTAAGATTAGCATTCCTACAAGAGTGCCTGCTGTTGTAACAACAAAGAGGTGTATGAATACATGCCGATCTCTGTGATTTGAGAATGGGATGTCCATTGTGTCCAACACACTCACAGGGGTGTGAAGGTCTGACTGACTTTTCGAGTAGAGAAACTGAGTTTTTGCAACTGTCATTCTGTATTTACAGTCATCTCACTTACAAGAACCTGAAAACTTTCATACAAGCTTTTTAGCTTTATGTTGAGTTTTTTGTGCTGTTTTCTCTGCTCTAGTGGAGAAAGATTACTGAAAAAACTCTGGATGGTCTTGGTTGTTTTTTTTACAAAAATGGAAACAGTCCCAAAACAATACAATCACTGTTATTTAAAGATCGACTGTATCAAATGTACCCAAAGCTCTATATGAAACCGTCTTTTCAGTCTACATTGTACTAATATATTGGCTTTTTTTTTAATAATGTAAATTTGCAATTTAGGCAGTGTTAAGGTTTACGTTGCATTTTTTGGTAATTAAGAAATTGCCCAATATCAGATGCCTAGGACTTCTATTTGTGTTGTTGTCATTGAAACAGGTATCAATATAGTTTGAGTGTATGAGTGTATGAGTACTCGAGTATAGTGATGATGTTTTAAAACAATGATACGCATCTTTTTGTGTTAATAGTTTGGTACAAAAATGCATTGGGATGTTTTTGCTCAAGGCAAACTTCAGGACATTTGATTCTTCAGTCTAAAACCACGTGGCCATTCTCCCAGCAGATCTGATTAGGCAGTCATTTCCACATCTCATTCAGTTTCTCCTCTGTTCTGACAATGAAGACATGACCTGGAAAGGGCTGTGACCCAATGTTCCCCCATCCATGAGGATTTAATGCTCCAGCTGAGAAAGCCCCTTTTAACCCCCTCCATCACACTGTTCACATTCATATACCATATACTCCACTCTCTCACCTTCCCATCACCACAAGCAACACTGCGCATTTGGATTAGAGCCTGATGTCTAATCTCAAACTAATCCTGGCCTGTTAATCTATGTGTTAGCGGTCCTTAGCTCACAGCATGATAGCACTACGCTCTGACCTTGCCAGTGAGGGGATAACACACACTCTCACTCATGTTTGTTTCTGTTTGACCCTTGCTCTCGTTCAGCTTGTTAAAACCTGCAGAAACTCTCATTATTTCTCAAGAAATCTTAAATCTCACAGGGCGACACAATCTTCTGTTTACAGTCAACTTTAAATAAGGGCTAATCCCAACAGTCAAAGATAGCTGACTTGACCTGTGCCCTCACTAGGTTTAATCCACATACTTGTACAAATGTGCACAGTCAGGCGTTGGCTGACTCTCCCCCGGCGTGGCACACATCAGTTGGCACGTGTTGGGCTTTTTTACAGACCGAGGGAAAGGGAGTAAAACTGGTAGTTAGTTTAAGATCCTTTAACTGCTCCCTGAAATGACATAGTATTATGGTATTATACGGTACAGTTGGTGCCATGTGAACACACATGCATGCACAGACACACAAATTCAGCAGGCAGCAGACAGGGCTGGACTGGGAGGTGGTGGCGTATTTTTGGTTTAGTTATAGTATAAAATAAGGAATGGTTCACCCAAAACACTGTTTTTTTTCTACACCTCCCTGTGCTCCTCTCTCCGTCTTATTCATGGGTCTTTGTTTGATTTCACATTCTTACTTTTTTAACATTTTTTTACCCTTTTACTTGTCTGGTCGCAAGACGTTCAAGATTTAGCAATAACTATTTTTCAGGTTTTGCAGGTTACTTTTTGGTCAAAGATTGTCTTAAAAACATTGAAAGTTCTGTTTTATATGTGAGGGGAAAAAGAAGGAGTAAAGGCACGTATTACTGTTACTTTAACTACACATAAAGTGTAAACTAAGATGTCTTCTGCAGTGCAAGTACTTGAGCCGTTACCCAGCTGATAAGGACAGCAAGATTGACTAAAAACGAAGTGTATCTGTTCCATCTGATGTGTGAGGTAGATGACAGGGAAACTTAGCTGCAATGCCTCTGGAGTAGAGAAAATGTAAGATTACATCAGTATATGTCCTGTTATGTTAGTTTAAAACTAGCAGATATAGTCAAAGATCAAATGAGACAAGAACAAGAGAAAATACTCATACTAGAGGAGCTGAAATCAGTTCATATTTGTCATCGAATGTTGACATTTTACTCTAATCAATTGTCAAAATATTGACTATTCAAGGTTTCACAATTGCACAAACCTCCAGGCAAAAACATGTATCTCATTTCGACTTTTTCCTGCCAAGCCCTCTGGTAAATTTTCCAGTTGAAGTGAGGGTGAGCTCATGTGAGAACGCAGCAGGAAATATTCAGGAAAATCCACTGTGATAGAGTGGGAGGGGTTGATGACGTTTCTACCCTGCGTCTGGTGCATGACCATGGACTGTAGGCAGTGCGATTTCCGTGCACACAATGAAACGGCTTCATCATGTTTTTTGTTCGCCAGTGTTATTTTTAATGCTCTTTTGTTGATACTGCGAATATATCGAACTACAAGTAGCAGTGGCAAAACAGGCAAAACTTGTCATCTTGGCATCTGACTGTGGCTTCGTCTGCCCCCCTGTCTGGGATAGTCTTCTGCTGCTACAATAGATATGTGAATAAGCAAGTCGGGAACATTTTTCTACAAATTTTAGGAGTGCATATGACGATACAGTTTATTGGTGTTATTATGTTGTCTTTACTCTGAGTACAATCTGCAGTTTTAACGTGCAGGAGAGGGCATCTCATTGATTTTCAGTAGCTCTGCTGGCTGCAGGAAATTTATGATGCACTGTCACAAAACCGCAGTGCAAGTCATTTTTCTGTCAATCAATTATGCTTTGAGAGGAAAAGTTGTGTGACTGTAAATCAAAATGACATAAGCTACTGATTTAAGAGACATTTAAAGGTGATTATAGCGTCATAATTTACTCCATTTTCCCTTTTTTCTCTCGCCTTTTCTGCTTCTGTGTCCACTGATAATCTTTCACAGCTCTTTCTTCCTCTCCCTCTTCCTCATCCCTGCTTCTTCTTTTATATCCATTTTTATTGCCTTCTCATTCCTCCATCTCTCTCTTCTTTCATCATTACAGCTCCATGTCCCCCCTCCCTCCTCCATCACTTGCTTTTTGTTGGATAGTAAAAAGGTAAAAGTGTACTTTGGGAGGAAGGCCATGTGGAACGCTAAATCACATACAGGTGCCTTTAAATGATGAAGAGAGTGTGAGACGGAAACACACACATACAAACACATGTATGCACACACACGTAGCATCGGCCCCTCATTTAGGTAGCAGTAATTTGCGGCAGTAAGTGACAGGGTTATTGTAAGACGCTCATTAAGAAAGGGAAGCAGTGAATAAACGTCTGACTGAGGGGAATAAATTCAAACCGCTGCTTCCACTTTTACTGCTTGGCAATAAGACGCTTTGATGTGGTGTGTGACGGCAGAGCGAGGGCAGACCCGGGGCACGTGAGTGTGTGTGTCAGAGGGCCACTTATGTCCTCTAACACTGATCTGACATATTATTTATAATGTGTTCACTGTACTGTACAGAAGGCGCTATTTTTTCTGTAAGGACCAATAAATGTGCCCTGCACTCAGTGTGTTTCTGTCCTTACAACCTCAAAGGTCAGAGATCAGATCAGTTACTACGAGACAGACTGTTACTGCGGTAACACGGTGCAAGGTCACTTCCTATGGCAAACTTTCATCTCAGCAGGAGAGAGTAGAGAAACAGGTAAAGAGGCGGGAAGAGAGCATGAAAGGAAAGAGGCGGTGACATTAAGAGGAAATGGAAGAGGCGATAGAGACTGATGTTACAGGAAAATGAAAAGTTGAGGAGACATCAGAGGAAGGACAGATGGACACGAGACTTAAAGGAGGGCAACATAAAAGAGAGATAAAAGGAAAGAGTGCAAAGGTGCATTGTTGTGGAGGTATGTGAGTCTGTGTAGTTATATATATACTCTATGGAGCACGTGGGATGTTGACTGACATGAACATAGACAACTTTTTTTATATTTATGATGATGTTTTTCAAGCTCAAGTACTTATTACTTCATCTTCTCTTTTTTAAAATGTCTCTACATTTTTTCTCACGCTATAGCAGTGTGGTTCTTGGTTGAGTTATGTTTCATACATGAACTCCTGACAATTTCAAGACATTCAGGTCCTGTAATTTCCAAAATTGCCTTGCTCACATATCCCACACAGCAAGGGGCCAGTCTGTTTTCCGATGAATCACATCTCAAAATACTTTGGTTTAGTTTTGGATACATTTGGTTTAGGTGAGGGGAATAGAGCATCCAGGAAGAGGTGTCCTCCACAATGATTTTAAAGTTAACATCAATACATCAGGTATGAGGACATCTCCACCAAACAAACACAAAAGTAGAAAGTGCGCGATTAGCCAAGTGGAAGAAATTAAAGACATTAAACTTCGTCAGCCTTGCTACTCAGCACCAGAAAAACTAGACAGTTAAACCAATTGTTAACATTTTAAGTAATTCAGGCCCGTTATGCTGGTTGAATGTTGTGTGTAAGCTGTCCCGACACAAGCCGGGGCTGTAGCTTCTGTTAATGGCTACTGCCTTAGTGTGCACCTCGCATTTTTTTCCAGGCACACACGGAGCAAAGAGGATGTGGGTACACGATACAAAAAAACATGGAGAATAAAATGACGTCAACAGTGCCCTTCTGAAAAGATGAAAGATTTTCAACTAGAAGCGCTCACCTTTCCTCCGGGTGGCCAGCTGCTGCTGCAAATGCTCTCTCTTCCTTGGGAACAGTTGAAAACAGAAGCTGTCCCTCAGAAAAAAACGCCAGGTGGACACAGGCCCTTACTGCCATAATGCTGATGGACATGTAACAGCACAGTATTCTATCAAATAATGCTCCCTGTACTGCACAGAGCCACATATTAGCACATTTCGATGGGTACAGTAGCACTATTCGATAGAAAACCTGCTTCACCACCCCTTTGCTTGTCAACACATGCACGTTGTCTATGTTGGGAAGCTTAACAGCTCTTTTTGCATTTAACGACAGCGCAGTTGAACTCAGAGACCTTCGCTGTGAGCCAAAGCGCACCACACCACATTTCTCCATAGTGTTGCAACCCTTTTTGCAGACATGGTAGTCTCTGTTTTAAATGATTGGCTCATCGCTTCCTTGTGGCAGCAGTAACTGAACATCCCCAACATTGTCTGAAGTCAGAGGTGCATTATTGTCCTGCTATTTATAGGGTACATTATTCAGAAAGCAAGATCACACAATTCACCCAATTCACAACCTGATTTTACTCTACAGGTGCACACACACCTGTGACTACCATTCTAAGCCAGAAGACAAGGACGAGTCTGCTTGTGTGCATTTACTTAACTAAATGGACACACAGATCCGTTACCTCAGAAAAAAGTACATGCCTTCAACTTACAGTATCTGTAACAGTTCACATACCCCCAAATAAACCATTGAGAAGTTAAGAGAATTACAAAAAAAACCATTAAATCTTTAGCTACACACCAAAATACACTTGCAACTATGCAACACACAAGCACAAGCGCACGCACGTGAACATACAGGGAGGGTCAGCAGACACAATTAAGGAGATCAGGTCACTGTATTTTCATAACACACACACTGCAGTTATTATATTTATAAGCTTTTATCCATCTACACACACACAGAACACACACTCACAATAAATACACGTACACACACACACACACAGTGGTAGGGATAATTTTAATGTTACTTACACAGACATAATACCCTGAGGCTTTAGGTTACACTGAATGGAATGCACAAAAGATAATCTCTTATCTTTCAAACACACACACACACACACACACACGCACACACACACACACACACACACACACACACACACACACACACACACACACACACTTTATGAAACCACACCCTAGAGCTTTAATATGCTATAAAGGTATTAACATGTGCAATAGCAGGTCCGTTTTTGTAGTGCTGATGTTTAATTTAAAAAAAGAGCGTCCTAACCTATCCCCGTCTTCTAAATCAAATAAACAACAAAATGTGCAGACTTTGTAATTTTAACTTTATTCATCTACTTTTGCTGAACTGGTTAAAAGCTGCTCTGGTTGAACTGTCTTTAATTATAAATAATTAAAAACAATTTCCGCACCATGGCAAAAACAAGATCAGTTTTGTTTTACTTGAGAAACTCAAGCGATGTTTCCAATATCTCAGATTGTCGAGGCACCCAGCTGGTTAAATGAGACGTGGAAATCCAATTACAATCTCAGCACCAGCAGAAGTGCTCCATCACGCATCTAACCTGCACCAACACAGCCAGCTATAATCTCTTTGCGAGGTCGGGCAGTGTACACGGGAGCTGAATCAGCACGCTGTAAAGCACAACTGATGCCTCTCAAATGACTAGTTTCCAGATGTTAGACCGTTGCTCAACCTGCTGACAAAGGAAAAAAAATTGGAGTTTGACCAACAGCTCCTCTGCAGGGTGGAGCATCGCTGTCGTCCTTTTAAAAGAATTTTAAAAGTCACATGCCTACATTGGACAGGACAGTCCGCCATTGTTGTTGTAGTCCACTATACTCGCAAATTGCTATTGACTGGAACCATAATCCCATGTGCAAAAGGTCTCAGTTTTCAGAGGAACAGCATACTGCCAGCTTACACAGCAACAGAAAGGGTGCCGTTTTCAGAACTTTCAGTTTTAAGGAATGAACAGCCTAAACGTAACCAGAGTCAGCCGTAATTGGCTGAAATCGTTGACATGTAAACAGAGCCTTACCCCTGTTAGATGTTGGGGATACTAACACTAAACTGCAACACGTTTAGTTCAGTAAAGAAGTATTAGAGAAAGAAAAGAGAGTAAGAGAAGGAGATCAATTCAAGTCCACATCTGCCAGCATGAAGCCAGGAGGTTATTAGCTTAGCTTAGCATAAAAATGGAAACAGGGGGGGACAGCTAGCCTGGCTCTGCCTTCCAGCACCTCTGATGCTCACCAATTAACAAGATATGTTTAATGTTTTGAATCCACACTTAAACGGTAATGTTTAAGTGAGTGTTTGTGGTTTGAGATGGAGCCAAGCTAGCTGTTTTTTTCCATGCTAGACGAGCTAATCCCCTCCTGGCTCCAACTCTTTCAACTCAGAGACATGACCGTGGTTTCTATCTCCTCATCCAACTTTGGCAAAAGAAATAAATACATTTCCAAACTGTTGAACCGCTTTTATTAAAAGATGACAGAATAAATGAGGATTAAAAATATTGGTGCCACTCATAATAATTACATTCATCTTGGTAAAAAAAAAATACAAATACTTTGATGCAGATGCTAAATAGGTTGAGAATAAGTTACTTAGATCAGTTCTAATCAGGTCCGTTTTTTAAAAGTTTAGCTCAAATAAGCAACATTTGGATGGTACAACAAACAGTTAATCTCACATTCACTCAGAAAAAAAGGGGTAAATTAGCAAACATATTCCAGTCACTGATCAATGCTAAATCAAGATCAACATCATCAGATTGCTATGTTGTGTAGCAAACATGAACAACTTGTAAGCGAAGAAATCTTCCCATGAACATAAAAAATGCATTTTGCCAGAGGGGAAATACCAATTATCTGTCTGTAGCCAGAAGCCAAACCAATAACTAATTCTGGGTCTGACACATAAGACAGCGGCTTGGCATCATAACACACAACACAAAACATTAAAAAATAACAGTCAGGGAGAAATTAATCAATTCCAAGTGTCAGAGTGAGCGACAGAGGGCTGCTTGAGTGGTGAATACATTTCTGTTTTACCAACTCTGATTAAATCTGGGTGTTGTCAAGGTTGGAGTGTTTTGGCTTGATTAATGAAACTTTTTCTTGACGGGAGTTCAAGTTTAGTTCTGCTTTGGTAAGTGATGACTGAGCATAGTTCTAGGTGATGGTTCTCTACAGATTACATATTGACAAAGACTCAAGTCGACTCACATTTTGTCATTCAAACCTCTAAACTTTGTTTCTGTAGTTTTGTGTACTCAGAGCAGTGCAGGACCAACACCATGTCAGGATGGAAGAATAACACAGCGAGTCGAAATAGCTGCAAACCTTGAAATCGTATTATATTGAAGGTGGAATTAAATGGACAGTAACCTCAGCGATGACTTCTCAACAATATCTGCCCTCATCTGCTCCTGTTCTGGCTTTTAGAGAAGTGAGGCTTGGCGAAACAGAAAGATCACAACAGAGGATCTAATTTTTTTTTACATTGGTAGCTATGATAATTGTTCATCCTTCTCGAGCAGAAATGTCCTAATATCCTATCGAACAGCAAAAATAGCAGCAAATGCAAGTAAGTATGCATTTTTTAGCTTGCAAGTGAAGAACAGACTGGAAAACAAACCCACTTAAAAGAAGCAGAGCATCATTTCAGCTACCGATGAAGAAAGCCTCTCACCCCTGTGCACGTCAGGGTGTGTCTCAACCGTGGGGACAACAACAGCATTTGAACATAACATCAGTTATATGGAGGTTAGAGGCCCCTCAACAGACATCCTACTTATGTTGAAAATGATTGAAGAGACTTATTTTAACCTGACTCTGCTTTCTTTAATGTTTTCCCTGTTTTAGTCCCTTTCATTTTCCTTTAAGAAGAGGAGAAGATCTTTGTGGACAATTGGCCTTTTGTTAAAATCCTTGAAACTGATGTGCATCAACTAAAGGCTTTCAAAAAAGCAAGCTGATATCCTAGAGAGTCTTTTTTCCTGTAGCTGTTGGAGAGCGATGAAAATACATTGATGTTAAAGTAAATCTACTGTTCTTCTGTTATAAGCAGTTTTACTTACCTGCTGAAAGTCGTGTAAAATGTATGCTTTAGTTTTACTTCCTGGTTAAAAATATAATGACCTTGTGTATGGAGAAAAACATAAACATGGGACTAATATAGGCAGGTATAGAAGTTAATTATGGTGCAAACTGGGGAAAAATAGTTTAGGCTTCATGTTAAACAGCTGTATCCAATGCAACTGTCACAGTTCTTGGCGGGGTTCAGCCCTAGTTTTCAATTTGTCTCTTTGCTGCCTGGCTGGATGTCGTCTTGACAGCCTGCAGTGAGATGCAGGATACCTGTTCACCACCTGCTTGGCACACGTGCCGACGTTGGCTCGCCTGTTGAGACGGGCTCAGGTATGTTGGGGCTGCCACAAGGAATGCAGGGAGAAAAAAGTGAGTCGGAGCAGGAGGGTGTGACAGGGAGAAGAAAGTGAGAGCCAGATGTGTTTGACTGGAAAAGGAAATGAATGGCTTTGCCATGTTGTCTTGATGTGGTCTCCATGGCGACAAGTATAAGCTGTTACACGTCTGCAAGCAAAACCAAAAACAAGTTTTGAATTAAATGGATTCACTAATGATTAAGTGCAAAATGCCCTGCAGCAGAACAGGGCTTTGCACTGTTTCTAATGCATCACTTAGCTGCGGGAGGGCTGTGGGAAACTGTGCAACATATCCACCATTAAATGACTTTAAACCCATAAATATTACATCAAACTCCTCCACACAATCAATACTAAAGAATTTACCTCATCTGGATTCATGCCAGTCCAATGAGGTGATAAACTATTCATAAAAAAAGCAGAATAATCCGAGTAAAAAATAGATTTTGCCTTGAGGATGTTCCTCCTCTCAGGGTCTACCAAACCAGACCAAACCAGAGGACACGAGGTTGTTGGTTTGAGCCCCTGAGCCGCTGTTAAAATGTTTAAGGAGAAAGTGGGCGAGCAGCTGCTGAAAATAGAAGTCCGTGATTGAACTGAGGAGCACTCAGGGTTGATTTTGCTGATGATTATGTGAAGCAGAAATGTTCTGGATAGGAAAAAGCATGCAGTTGACCTTTGAATGGATACATAAATGTTTAAAATCTAATTGGGCAATGATTACACAAGTGGTTTTTAAAGTCAGATTAGTCCTTTCTCTTTGTTTCTCATATCTTCAGCACATGTTTTTACTGCCGGGGGCATCTCATTTACATCAGGTGAGACACTGAATCTTTTGCAATCTCATATTTCATCATAGTTCACAGAGCTGCAGGAAATCCAGCTGATAAGATGCTGTATGAACATCTCTAAGTCAGGGAAGAATATTCTGTGTACTATAGTTTTATTTATTTATTTATTTTTTGCTAACAACTCATGCATACATACACCAGTGTTTGCAGTTCATCTCTATATCACTACGAGTTGCTGAATTATATATACCAGGGGTTAAACACCATCCGGGTTGGATGTTTTCATGACGTTATATTAATTTAAGCTCTAAATTTGCCTTTTTGGTCAATTCAGACTGGAGGTAGAAAATTAAAAATCAGGCCCACACTTTTAACACTTTATGAGGAAGTTCATCCTAGCTCTACTGGTCAGAAACTAAAGCTCTACCTTCTTATAAATGTCTGTTTCTGTGATTCATCCTGCAAATCTGCTCCATATGTTTTTTAAAAAGTCCATATTTTAGTTTGACACTTAAAAAGGGAGAGCTTTGTTTGTTTGGTCCTCACTTTTTCAAAGGTCTTTTCTTTATTTTACATTGGAATAGCTTGTTTATTGTGCCTCAGAATGAGACTCCGGGTTAAGTACTGTTTTCTCTCTGCTTGTCATGTAACCTAACAGTACCAAATTGGATTAAGCTTTTGGGATGACATGAGGTGAGGGCATTTACTTAATCAGTGGGAGATGATCCGGGGAGATCGGTGGGATTAGATGTCCGAAAGGTAGTGATTGAGGTAAGGGTAAACCTTCAGAGCTCCAGGTTTTAGCTTTAAGGTTAGCATTAGCTAGAAAAAGTCCAGGGGGTGTACTACATAGCAGGATTTGAAGTTATGGAGGTTACTTCAGGGTTAACTGTGGGTTTTCAGGACTACAAAGGTGGTTCACTTCTTACCAGGCAAGATCACCATGGTAACTTAGGCTGAACATCTACCCTGAGCCGGAGCAGTTCTTAATAAGAGATCATCCTGTGAAAAACTCCGCCCACTGACCAATCAGATCTGTTTATCAAGGAGCTCTGCGAGCTGATTGAGAGAGTTGAAGGAGGGAGAGAGAGTGACAAACAAGTTATTCATTCTGATATCATCCTTCAACAGAGACTGAAAAAGCACTGGAGCCTTGTAGTTGTGTTTATAAAATGTTAAATTACGCTTACTTATTGCTTTGAATTATATGTGCACATTGATTTAATTTGGCTCCATACCCGCTCTGTTTATTACCATCAGAGCTGCAGCTGGAATATCAAATTTAAAACTGTTATACTTGACACAAGAAAAAATCAGTGCAACTCACAAATGTAAGTAAATACATGGTAGTTATTGTTGTCAGATCTAAGGTGCACTAAGATTGGGAAAGAGATACAAGCCTCAATTTGCTGTTGTTTTCTTCTTCTGCCAGTTCATCCTGCTTTTTGCAATTGCATCTGTGTTGATTTTAGTCTCAATGAGGTGTTTAACTTCTTCATATTTTTCTAATATCATTGTTTGCTCTGAGTTTTTAAATATGACGGTTATGTCTTTCAGATAACCAAAAGATACCATGGGTATGTTGAACTCTACTTTGTAGTATCGGCCCCAAATGTCAGAAGTAGCTCATATTCCTTTCTGGAAGATCTTTCTGAAAACAGTGAGACATCATCTGCATTTGGACAGTCATTCGTCACTTGAACCCCTAAAATTTCCAGGACATCAAATTCCTTCAGACTGCCCCAGGCGATCATTATCCATCTGCATGAGTGTGATCCTATCCATGGCAATATAAGACCTAGTAGATGCAGATTGTAGTGGAAAAATACTGTCTCTGTCCATTGTTCTTATTTGAACTTAGACAACTCAGATGTTTGTGCGTCATTTGGCATCTGTTCCTCTGATTGGCCTCGTATCTCCTACATGTATACTTCTTCCTTCTTGTTATCTGGTTCTCACAGCAGACTGTGTGCACTCCTTTTTCAGGAGTCACTGTTATTCCACTGTGCTAGCTTGCAATATTAACAAACTGATACTATTGTCCATTATTGCTCCAAAAGAGATTCATCTACGCAGAAGGCGTAGCCACTAGGGCAAGCCGAGACCAATGACAAACTGTTACTCATGTATATGCAATATACCTATATCCTGTGAAAGCATAAATATGCTCTGCGACCGGGACTGCCCCGGGAATCTTTGATGCATTCGTGATTCATGTCACTTCTGTAGCTGATTACCCCTTTGCAAAGAACTTTTTCACTTTATGCATTAAAATACACAAAGACAAAAGACTTTGACTTGAGATCCTTTATTACCAACAGAAAAATCCACAACAAGATTCGGGGGCGTCATTCATGAAGAATAGGCCAAACAAGACTGCTCCCCTATCGGGCAGGAGTTTGAGTTCTGTGCAATACATTCAAGAAAACGACGAGTTGTTGTTTTAAGCTAACCCATGATGTTTTTCCAACAGTTAAGCCATGTAGAATTTTGCACCAAAACCTGACCCAAAAAAAAAACATAAATTTTTTTTAGAAGACAAACAAACACTACCTTGTAAGTCTTATTGACAAGGGAATGGGTTGGGAAAAACATCAGTATTAGACAATTTGGGAAAAGAACACAAAGCTTAACTCTCTCTATCTCTGCAATTCCACCCAAACAAATCTGGGACTTTGAAGTTCCTTGAAGTGCATTAAAGGAACTAAACAATTCCTTGGCCCATTGGTGTCTGTGTGTTCAAAAAGGTCTGAAGACTCTTAAGATTTAGGCAAGTTGTTCTGCTGATGTGTGAAAAAGCAACAGCCCGGTCCCTGCCTCGGAAATGCACTTAGTTCCTTTAAGGGTACCCAGACCCTTGGGGAAAGTTCCTGGATGACATAAAGAATTCATAGTTGATTCGCTTAATCTTTTTTTCATCTGCTTTTAACAAACTCTGGCCTTTAGGTTTAGATGAGAGGTCTCTCAAAAAATTGCTGCACTGACTACACGTCAAACTATAACAGGCGACCAATGTTCCTCAATAACATTGAATATTCCAGCCTATTTTTATTCTCTTTCCTTCTTCTTGCAATGCTGTAAGCATCTATTTTTTCAGCTGAACAAATCCTTAGGCACAAGAATATGAATTACGTCAATAAAGGTCCCCACAAATGTAGTTTGAAACCTTTGTTTGAGTACCCCTCGGGATGTCAACATATCTAAATATATACTCAAGCTTGAGGGCAAAAATAGCAAAATCACTTCCTCTTGTCTCCTTTCTTCCCCTCCCCCTTCTTTTTTACACTCGTTTTTCCGAGCAGCTCCTAAAAGCTCTGTTTTGCTTCAAAGCTTTGCTAAAAAGGAGTTTCCACCACTCTGACAACCTCACACTCTCACTATATGCTGATGATTGCGCAATTTCTTTCCATTTCCCGTCACGAAACCCTTAAGCAAGGCACTTATCCCCTGATGTGGTGTGATCACTTGCACTTTATTGGACCTCTTGAATGTATCTGTCTGCATGTGATAGCATGTTTGCAAGCCTGCGTTTTGTACATGTGTTCGTTTGTCACCCCTTGTGCTCAGTTGTGTCTTTCCAACTGAATCATGTTTTTATAGCAGGATGCCAGCTGCTTCCATTACCCGGCAACCCAGGAATGCAGTAAAGCATATGTGACTGTGGTAAACGCCCCGCGTTGTCTAGGTTGGTAAGAAAACCAACAACTAAACACTAACATTAGCTACAGCACATGAGCACCCATAGATGGTGTCTCTGAACCACACATGTCACACTGATGGTGTGGTTTTAAAACCCAAGCAGAGGAATCTGCCCTCATTCTGCCCGCCTGTTCTTAATCTCTACTGCATGGTTCAACTTGATTTGATTTCATTTTTTGGTTTCCATTGGTGAAAAGTTCTGGGTAGTACCTGTCTGGTACTTTTTTTTGGTATCACTTTGGCTGGAGTTCCAAGTGAGCTGATTTTGATGCAGTTAGGTTGAGTTGTCGGTGGTGAAATTTGCAAAAACTAAAAGTTTTGTAATAAACACAGGCTACAAAGCCGACACATTTGAATACTAAACTAAATGTATACATGGTCGGAGTTATCCGAGTATATTTCAGTCAGGAGAGACTTTGTTGTGAGTGAAGAATTATTTATCTTACAAGTTTAGAAAAAGAGGAATGTGCATTGTCTTTGGTGATTGGACTCCAGTGTGACGTCTTAGTGTACCTGAGGAATAGTGAGGATGACAGCAGGAAAGTATTCCCCCCTGATGGAGTCTGGACCCTGGTGTTGGTGGTGAAGGAAGGATGCAGAATGGAATGAGGAGTAGACTTCTAAGGAGCTGAACCTAGACACTGATGAGATGGATTGGAGGTGACTGGGGTGGAGGAGGGTCACAGCGATCACATTGAAAAGACAACCTGACTTCTGAAGGGAGAGAGGTCTCTGGCCTCGTCATGCTGCCTCTGGTCAACTTTTTATTTACATTATTATTTATAAATCAGATAACACTGTTACTATTGTATTCAGACATATTTTCCTTCTTTTCAGTAAGTTCTTCAACTGCTTTATGGTGTATGCGTCAAAAGAATACTGTAATAAAGTTAAACAGACTTAACTCAAGTGACAGCAGGGGGAAGAGGATTGTCTGTTGTGGGGTGGGAACAGGGTTTTGTTCATGTTAATGTGTATATAGATTGCTCAAACTCAATGAGAGTGAAGTCTCATAATCAGCTGATCACTGCAGGAGGAAGACAAAGGGAGAGGGAGAGAGGGAGGGACATGAATGAATGTGTGAATGAGTATGATGACACAGTCTTCCAGCTTGAACGTTCACTCAGCTTCATAACATGACATAAAGTTCCTGTCTTTGCCTGTGTCTCAGTTGGAGTGTGACATTGATGTGACACTCATCGGAGAATCTGGCCTCCAGGGAGCAGATCCTGTCTTAAGTGGAAAGCAAAGTACAAATAGTGCTGTAACAATTTCTGAGCATGTAATACTCGCGTAAAACATTAAAACTAATGTTGACTGATACCTGAAATCTCAAAGATGTAGCATCTTTCTTCAACTCTCCTTCATAACGATAGTACTGCAGAAGTTTTCTCTACAATGGCAGAAAACAGATGGACGTTTTAGGGCTGGTGTTACAAGCTCAGGGACCCAAACGTGAGATTTTCAGTTGCTTTTTTGAAAATGAATGCATTCATTTTGATTAGCCCACGGTCAGGACACATTTATATAGAATCAGAGTGTTTTTGTAATTACATTGTTCAGGTTTTTAGTTTTTAGAAGAGATGCACAGATGGTAAAAATGAGAGCTGATACTGGTAGTGTTGTAGTCAAGATCACACTAACCGAGACCAAGACCCGAGACCAGAGTGCTCCAAGACCGAGATAAGACATTTAGGGATCCAGGCCTAATCGAGACCAAGTCCATGGCAGGGCGAGAACGAGACAAGACCATAAGTATTGATGAAAAATCATGATCTTGTGTAAAGCAGGCATGTCACTCACTTAGACTGTAACACCGGGAAGGTTGTAGCCGCAACCAGGGGATGCAGAAAGGGATGTTTTCCTTCTAATCACAGTAATGACGTGAAAATAGCCAATCAGTGGTGGTCTTGCCCGGTCTTGATTTAAAAACTGGAGTCAGCCCAGTCTAAAACCGAGAAAAGACCGAGTAAAAATGCTTTCAATTCCGAGACCTTCAAAAAGTGTTCTCAAGACTGGTCTTGCAACCAAGACCGATTTTGAGTACTACAACACTAGAAACTGGTACCCTGTGTTTAAAATAACTATTTAGACGATTGCAAATTAAAATCAAATCCTCTTGCTTTGTTATTTATCATGTCTGTTTTTCAAATGAACTATAAGATTTGATTTATTTAAATTGTTGTTAGTAGTCCATCCTCTTGAAATGTCACTTGAACATGTCTTACAAACTGCATGATCTTATCCAGTGACGCAGTACGACTCGCACACTGCCAGTGTTGTGCCAGTTTCCATTTAAAGAGTACTCCTTAATGCTTAATTAGCAGTTAAGAATGTATAATGTAATATAATACAGCCATGTTACATATCACATGAGATATTTTGGGTAGTTTCTCTGGAAGCTGTGATTGACAGGATTTAAAGGAGTATTTTAATAGTTGAGTTTAAGTGTGAGGATGCAGTAACAACTTTGAATAATAAAAATTCCTTTCATTTTAAAAGGGTCCTTGCACCTTGTCGCTGCTCGGGCCCTAATGGTCAGACACATCAGAAAAAAAAAAGATAATTACCTTTGATGGTGTTCGGCTTCAGCCATGTTTGATCTCACACTGACTGACCTGCACTTGTAACCTGAGGACCACAGCACTTTTATTTGCAATAGAGCAAACACACACACACACACACACACACACACACACACACACACACACACACACACACACACACACACACACACACACACACACACACACACACACACACACACACCACATACACACTTACCACATAAACACACACACACCAGCCAATGCTGATAAAAGATTCATAGATTCATGTTGAAAAGATGATAAAGGCATATTCCCTTCTGCTCCACTTACCCCTGTGGACAAATTCTGCCCACCAACCAGCACAGACACACACACACACACATACACACATACACGCACATGCTGGCACAAACACACACTCTGACACACCAACCATGGGACTGTTAAGAGGAAAGAGGGCCTCTGATGCACACAGCTGCGGGGTACTTACTCACCCCTAACCTTCCAAGACACTGGCACACAAACACACACATGCACACACACACATCTTTGCTGTCAAGAGACTGATGTTGCAGACTGCTTTCTAGGCTGTCTGGCAGACTCTGTGAATGTGTGTTTACAAGTATGTCTTTATTTGTGAGTGCGTGAAAGATCTTTATTTTAAATCTCCCTTGTAGCAGAATACCCATAAGAATAGGAAAAAACTGGTTTCGGTTGGGCGTGTCATGATCAGGGTTGAGTTATTGGCTGGAGGGCAAATAGAGTCAGTAAAAAAGAATTTTATACTTTCTATTATTATCTGAAATTTTATCCATGTTTCAGTCTTTTCTTTCAGTTTTGGAAAAACGGTAATGACGATGGAAACAAGCCAGTGTAATGTATAGTTTTAAAAATAAAAACTGTACACCTGCACTTAGAATTATTCCATCTTTCATTTGGTGTTCAGGCTGATTTGGTGGCAAATGTACGTTTTATTTAACTAACATATTCAATAATCACAATTATTGAAATTAATTAAATCAATCAATTAACCTTAATATCTCTGTGTCCCCTGACAGGTGAACATCTGAGGATGTGTCCCCAGGGTCCGACCTGCTGCACCAGCACCATGGAGGAGAACCTGGCCGGTCTGAGCGGCCGAGAGACCGAAGGACTGATTAGAGAGGCAGGCAGGTCGCTGCAGGCAGCCTTCAACGCTCTCCACAGGAGCTTTGACAGTAAGCACAGCGCATGTGTGTGTTTTTATGTGTGTGTGTTTGCAGTATATGCTCATTACTGGCTGAGCTCAATACCAAAGCTTCAGCGCTGAAGCCCAGAGGAGTGTGACATTTGTACATTGTGTTTGTGAATTTGTGTTTGGTACAAGCTCTGACTGTGCTCTGCGCTCAATCCTGCTGCTTCAAAAGTGACGTTTTATGTGAGAGTGTGTATGTATGTGCATATGTGTGAGGCAGGATGTGTTTGTGTCCTGTGCGTCAAGGGGACCCCTGACTGGGTGTTATAATGAGAGCGGAGTCAGCCAGACACAATGAAACGTGATAAGCCGATCCCCTGATCTCAAAGGGGCACACACACACACACACACACACAAACAGAGGGGTGTCCCCCGAGGCAGTGGCTGGTTCAGCTAATGAGCAGTTGACCCACTGAGGAGCCGAGTCTGCAGATCACTGCACGTCAGAGAAAAAGAGGGATGGAGGGAGGAAGAAAAGAAAAACAGACTGAGAAGTGCCACAGCTAACATTTGGAAGATAAACAAACGTGGCAGAAGATAGAAATGTGTCATTAGTTGTGGGTAAAAAACAAAAAATCTAAGTTAAAAATAAATAGGAGGAGGAGGAGGAGTAGAAGGACGAGGAGGAGGAGGAGAAGGATGAGGAGGAGGACAAGGAGGAGGAGGAGGAGGAGGAGGAGGAGGAGGGAATTATTAGTTTGAAGGCAGCAGGCCACCTCAGTAGCATTAATGTGGCCGCCCATCTGGTTGTGGTTAGAACATGCTGGCACTGGTCCACATCCTTTGAAGCACCAGACCAGTTTACTGCAGCAACAGCGAGCTGACTCCCTTATTCTTTCCATTTGACCTCTCTATTGCTGAGCATCCATCTGGACTGCAAAGATAATTTCAAAGAAACCTTAAGATATGCTAAATTAATGCAAAATACATGTGCTAATCAGCTGGAATGTAAAAACAGTAAATCAGGGTATTCTCTGCAATTCCAATTTTTTCATGATTAAGACAATTCTTATTCTTTATCATTGACTGCAAAAATGCATGTAGCAGTTTTCCTCTTATGCCATTTCAACATTAGTAAGTGTGACAATTTTTGGGGATCACAGCTGGGTATTTGGATATGGATTTAATAAAAGCAATTCGTTAAAGAATGATTTGTGCATGGGTGAATATAGCTTGGACTTAATACCAATAAGGCATTTTGACCCAGTACCCATTTTGGAGAAAAACACCCAAAAGAAGGTTCTTTGTCCAGGAATATACTAAAGAGGGACAGTAAACACCGGGAGGAGAGTTGGGGATGACATGCGGCATAGGGACATGGTCGGATTTGAACCCAGAGCCGCTGCGACTAGGACTTTAACCTCTGTACAGTAGCTGGGGCGTGCGATCTAACCGCTAGGCTATGGCACTTCAACAGCAGCACTATTGTGAGAGGGGGTTAGCTTAAAGAGCTTTTTAGTGTCCCTCAGCTCTCAGTTTTGGTTTTCATTGCACACATGCATGATACATTTGTCCAAAATACAAAGAGTATAAGAAGTTACTCTTCTCAGGAAATGGCTGTGACCAAAGATGAGCAATAATGAAATATGACTTTGATTCATTAGATCTCCATAAAACAAGTCAGCATTCAGACAGTTAATTTGTTGTTTCAGCTGGCTGTGTAAAAAGGCTAACTGGTAGCTTTTAGACAAGGCGTAAGTGTGAAAGATCAGCTTATGTTGAGAATTTTGTAGCCAAAGTGGCCAAAAAACAGATTTTGTTATGAAATACTACAGTTTCCTTTCATTTTTTTTAAAATAAAGTTCTTGTAATTCACAAAGGAGGTAAAACTCATCTATTCCCCCATCTTGTCTAATTTGTCTCATGTCTCCTTCTTTTGTTCTCTTGTCTGTCATTTTTTCCTTCTCTTTCCTCTCTCCTCCTCTCAGCTTATTTCACTGAGCTGCACAGTCGTTCTGAGCGCTCCCTGCAGGAGGCGCTGTCTCCACTCGGCCCGCTGTACTCCCAGAACACTCGACTTTATGGAGATCTCTACAACGACCTGAAACAGTACTACAGGGGCTCTGCTCTCAACTTGGATGAAACCCTGACTGAGTTCTGGTCCCGCCTCCTGGAGCGTACCTTTAAAACCACAGCACCAACAGATGTGAGTAAAAGCACAAGTTTTAACAACGTGACTGTTTAATGAAAGACTGGTGTGCAGAGTGATGTAAATCGCAGTCTAATAAATCTTGGAAAGTCAGAAACCAGAGCACCATTTGGATTGAAGTTTGACAATACGCAAAGACTGGACGTAGCCAAAATGAAGTCAACCATTGGCTTTTGGACTTCCTCCTTTAAATTGAAGGTTTGGCATTTTTTGTTTTACCATCTCAGTTTTTTGTCAATAGAAGTGACCAAATATGGATGAGAGGGGCTCAGAGGAGCAGAAGTGTTTGCAAACACGCAACTGTTAGCTTGGTTTAAAAGGTTCATCTGAATTTCAGTAACCGTGAGTTTGATAGGAAACGTTTTGCCACATGTAAACTTCGAACATTATGTCCTGTAATCAAATTACCGTAACTGAATACTGGAAATGGCATTTTTCCAGTCGTCTTGGTAATAACTTGTCAGTCACAAGGTAGCCACACCCAAACAAACACTGTCTTGGCATTTATTTGGCTTTGGATAGAACCATAATAAACACAATGAACATCCTGCTGTTTTTACAAAAACCTGATATTTCTTCATACTTACTTACTACATTTGGTTATACTATAGTTTAAGTATTTTGTGAACTCATTATCCTGAAATATTCAGCTGCTGCCTGACCTGTCCCTCCTCTGCTAGTGTTTCTGGCTCATGAAGAGAACTCTTAAACAATATGACAAGCTGATAGATTTCTCATTTTTACACACATCACCGTTGGCACTTTTTTTGTATCTATTATTGTTCTTAAATGCAAAACCAGAGTTGATGTATCCTTTTTTGGCATGGAGAAAATGCCTTTTTTTATGCATTATTATTTTTCTCTCTTTTTTTGGCCTTTTCTTTTATTAGATATGTAAGCTAAAAAGAGACAGGACATGTGGGGAAGTGGGCGTAATGTGTGTGATGATGACATGCACTGAATTCCTGCAGGCCAGGAGTCGAACCAGCAACCAGGTGGTCAAGGACTGACTCTATTTTAGGAGCCCCGTCAAAACCAGCTGAGCTAAACCAGTGCTCAAGAAGTAGCGCTTTAGAGCTCTTATCTATTGAAATACATGTGTTTGGGTGGGGCTCCTGGCTTGGGTTCTTGTGGCATATTGACCCTAGCGCTCCATATCTGCCAAACATTTACAAAATTGACAAAAATGAGCTCATTTGGAAGAGCAGGTGCTCCATGTAAAGAGGCTTCAGACTTCTTCAGACTGGTCGCCCTGTTTGGTGCATGTCATCCCCCGCTCTCTCTCCCCACATTTGCTGTTTCTAAAGCTTTCTTATCTAGAAGAGACACATATAACATACCATTTATTGTCCTCTGTCATCTTTATCTTGCAGGTTAGCCTGTCAGAGGACTACCTTGAATGTGTTGCTAAGCAACAGGAGACGCTGCGGCCATTTGGAGAAGTCCCCCGGGACATGAAGGTGAAGGTGATCCGGGCTTTTGTAACAGCCAGGTCGTTTGTTCAGGGGCTGGTCATCAGCGGAGAGGTGGTCAGGAAGGTCTCACAGGTGAGAGTGAGTGAGTGTGTGTGTGCGCGCATTTGCGTGTGTGTGTGTGTACATAAGTGGGAAAAAAAAGCCACAGACAGGTAGACATGGACTGACATGATGAGCTGGTGTGAGAAAAACTGAGCGTTCGATTGCCAGTTTGTTTCTTGGTGAGAAAAAATAGTGTCTATATGTTTGGCTGCTTGTGTGTGTGTGTGTGTGTGTGTGTGTGTGTGTGTGTGACTCTGTGTGTGTGTTTGTGTGTGTGTGTCTGTCTGTACTGGGCTGAGTCCCAGGAAAGCAGATCTGATGGATGCGTGGTCGTCACACCTTAACTGTCAGAGAAAATGTCTCCACCCTTAAAAATGAAAAACAGGAAGATCTTAAAAAATGAAGCGTCTCACTCCTCCATCAGAACAAAGAGCTCATTTGGGGGGATGACAGCAACGATGTCGATGATGTGTGTGATGATGTTTTTTCAGCTTTCAGTGCAGTTTTTCAACTCTGACACCCCGAGTGTTTGATGTGACTGTTGGAATGGCTGTTGTTGGATGTTCGCCCAGCTTACATCATCAAAATAAAACCTTTTGAACAAACATATTTCTTGATTCAATGTTTATGGATTGAATATGTCCAGAGATGCACAATATTGGTTTTCTGTCTATATACTGATATTCTCCAACTCATACTTGCTGACGCTGATAATGACTTTGCACAAATTAGTTCTGCCCTATTGCATCGAGTCTTTCAGGAAGTCAAATCTCCAATCAATTTGTCTTCTCTTATTATGATGACGCAGATATAAATGATGTAAAATGCAACAACCTATCCACATCAAAACAATCTTTGACAAACAGTCATCAAATACACAACTTTACCACAACACAGACTGTTTGGGTAATATCTGCTGCTGCAGTGGGCCGATCATAGGTCACACTAAATCTTACACTGACTTCTGCAGACAAATCTAGATTATTTTTTAGATCTGGGTTAAAAAAAAAGGTATTTCATGCTTAGACTCAAAGTGGATTCAACGTACTTTGTTCTAGTTTATTATGGATTATACCTTCAAAGCTCCTGTGAGGAACTCTCAGTTTGTTACTCATGCTGCTTTCTTTTATCAGGAAACATTTTTAAACATCAAGAATCCTTCCTGTCATTCAAAATAATTTTCACAGAAATAATAAATCTTATTTAGTTATATTGATACAGCTGATTGTCTTGCAAAATGCTGTCTTAAAGTTTTTCCATGTAGATTTTCTTACAGTCCTAGGTCTCCATTAGCTTCTACTCATTTCCAGTTCATGTTATAATCAGAGTAAATTCTAACTAACGTCAGCGGTACAATATATGACAGAGACCTCAGGTCCGAATTAATTTTTCAAACTTACATTAGTGATATTTAAACTATAGTACAGTATAATATATGAAGAAGAATTATTTATAATGACTGAAGCAACTTTCAAGACTCTTTGGACTGATCTTCGTGTGTGGAAAAAGCATCCAAATATCTAAAAGTGTGAAGCTAAAAACTGAAAATAGTCCGTGGAATCGTATTTTTAATCAGGCACATTCAGTGACTACCTGCCCTCGTTGTGGAGCTGGTTTTCAGTTTCCCTCTGTTACTTCTGTGCAGGGTTGTGGTAAAAAAAAAACACTCCACTGTGGAACTGGACACCTTTCATGACTTGCCTTCATAATCAGAGGCTGACTGTGTAACAGAAACCATATACTGTATAAGGACTGACAAGGAGGGCCATCATTGCTTTCTTAGTCAGGTTAAGTCCCTTACAATGTAGCAACACTGCCCTCTGCTGTTTCTTTTATCTGACTTTTTGTACTCTGTTAAGCATGGCCCTAACAAGTGGGCTATCAAAACCGAGAGAGGAGGACAAAACAGCCATTTCAAGGCAAAGTATTGCATTAAGAGGGGAGCTAGAGCATGTATGTTAACAGTCGTCATTCAGGAAACAACTCAAACAAAGGGAATGTCGTTCTTGTCCTTCTGTCCCTGAGGTTTGTGATGCTAACTGACCGGTTGTACCTCTCCAGGTTTCTCTGAGTCCGGAGTGTGTAAAGTCCCTGATGAAGCTGGTTTACTGCCCTCACTGTCGGGGTATGGCCTCCGTCAAGCCCTGCTCTGCCTACTGTTCCAACGTTATGAAGGGCTGCCTGGCCAACCAAGCTGACCTGGACCCAGAGTGGCAGAACCTCATCGGTAAAATTCAGACCATTAAGTAGAGCAACATTAGTTGAAGGCGGAAATGATCCAGAGTTTATGATCAGACTGAATCGCTTGTATTGTATGATCAATTCACATGTTCGATGAATGTATCAGGCTGCTTTTCTCGTTTCCACTGCAACGTTGAAGTCGATTCTTAAACGCAATTCTGTGAATATATTTTCATTATTACGTCTGATAATGTTAAAGAGCACTCTTAGTTTGAAATCTTTAGATTGCTTAAATGACTAAAGAATTAACTTTTTGAAATGGGGTTTGCTCCGAGTTTAAAATAAGTCTTCTTCTCTTCTGTTTCAGACACCATGATCCAGGTGGCCTCCAGTTTCAGCACAGAGCCCAGCCTGGATGTGGTTCTGTCCTCCATCCCTGCTCGGATCTATGAGGCCGTTCACTTCTTGCAGGAAAACATGGAAACAGTCACAGCAAAAGTAAGACGTCTCACTTTGTCTTCAGAGCATTTTTAGCACCAGTTAGATACTATCATGTGCTTACATCTGCTGCCCTGTATCTTTGTAATTATAGAAAGATACACAGATGAAGTAATTGTCCCGGTGAAGCGATTACCTTAAGAATTCCTGAGGCAGGGCCCGTGTTCATAGGCTTAACTTCTCACTACTAACTTTTCTTTTTTATAGATGTGGTAGTTTTATGGATGTATCCCTCGAATGAGGCGTGGCAGCGTTACTGAGCAGCTAGCCTCCAATAATATTTATACTGACGTATAAATCAATGGCGTTTTATTGGACAGGCAGAAAGTGCAGCTATGAACAGTCTTGGCCTTGTTCTAATGCCAACCACTTCTATTTTTTTCCTTTGAATAAAATTAATTTTCAAGGTCAGTTAATGTCCCTTTGCATTAACTTTAACATATAACTCAAAGTTTTATAATAAGCCCTTTAAATACTCTCATTACTGCCCAGGCAGCCTCACATTTTGTAACACTATTATGAGTCTCTGGCGACATCTAGTGGAGGTTCTTGTTCTGACAAATGTTGCAATACAGACTTACCAGTTCTTTTTAGTTTTGATTCGTTGATGTGTTTTACAAGAAAGTACGCTCATACAAACCCAATGAAAAAATCTATAAACCTCTGTGTGGGTATGATTTAAACCTGTGTAGTGCTTTCACGAAAACAATACCCAAAAGAGATAAAGGTAAAAGCATGAGTGATAGACATACTCCTAATAATACCTATGATTTCTTCTCTTTATATGTTTAGGTGTATCAGACATGTGGAAATCCAGGTGAGACAGGAACAGGAAGTCCCGCCCATCACGAGCAGAAGAAGAAGAGCGGCTCCCTGACCGCATCGGAGTACAAACCCTCTCCAACCGCTGGACTCAGACTGGAGATGCAGGTGTGTTGATAAAACTAACATAACATAGATAAACTGTAAATACATATTTTACATGTACGTGCATGTTTGAACATGTCTAAGCTGAGATATTATTCCAAGGCTACAGGAAACAGAGAAACCTGTGGATATCTATCTACATAAGCATTTATTTCTTCATTGAACACCTGTTCTGATACGATCTAAGAACACATCAGTTAACGCCTGGTGACGACTTGGCCTCAGAAGGGAGAGAACCAAAGTTTTCAGGGCTTCAGGTGTAACCCGTGTTCAGCAGTAAAAGCCTTCCAGCCAAGACTTCCTTCTCTGGGCGCTGTCGCCATTAACAGCCTGACTAGAAACTTGAACATCAAGACTGGAGAAATGTTATCCAAGAGCGTTGTTAACTGGACTTCTTTGCAAATACCTGTTTAAAGACATTAAAGCTGGATGGTCACTAAATTTGCCAATTGGATCCAGGATGTAATTTCGTCTCATGGGTTTCTCTCTTTAATCAGACTGTTTATCTGCATAGACAGTTTCCCGCTGAAACGCTTGTTGACAAAACTAAACGTAATACAAACAGAAACCAGAAAACTTCAGATATCGAAATCTAATCCTGCACCTACAGATTCTGCATAAAATTCTAAATCTGCAGGCATAGGATTGGGATTAGTTTGTTATCACTTACATAAAAGATTTGAATGTCGAGCAGGATTTTTCTTTTGTGTTTAAGGTTACAATTAGATATCATGTGAGAGGAGAGGGAAAGGTTATTGTGATTGTAGCACGTTTTTAATATGAAAAGATGAACTAATCTAAAGCTCATACATGTTACATCGCAGGTTAGATTTTATACTTAGTAATTTTGTATTAGTTGTGTGACTCAGCTGTTGTTGTCTCCGTCCTCAGGTGTCAGATCTGTCCAGTAAGCTGAGGGAGATGAGGCAGTACTGGATCCAGCTCCCTGTGGCACTTTGCAGCAAGATGGCAGCAGGAGGCGGCGGACAGGATAAATGCTGGAACGGCATAACTAAAGCCAGGTGAGCAAGAGACCGGCTCCTGGGTAGTGTTTCTTTCAGTGACAATTAACAAGCTTGTAATGTTCACATTTAATACACTCTAGGCTAAAACGCAGACAGTTTTTTAAAACGTGTTTACCTATAGTGGCCTTCAGGTGTTGTGTAGAGTCAAGTTCTTGTGTCCCACTATTTTCTTTTTAAACAATTATTCCAGCTTTTTGGCCTTTTATGAGGGAGAACGCCTTTAAAGAGACAGAAAATGAGGGAGAGCGGGGGGGGGGAAACATTCACCGAACAGTGTCAGTATGAGGAGTCGATGAATAATTTGATCTCTATACATTGAGCACCTGCTCTACCAACTGAGATAAACCAGCACCCCAACAATATTTCATTTAACCTCAAGGTTAACATATTTATTAGATTGCAATCAAATGAGCTCCTAATTATGTTGCCATTCAGGAATAATTACAATTTTTCTAGAATGCATTGTGAATTCATTCAAGGACTTTCAAGTTTCAATCCATACATTAATGAAAGGATAAGTCCTTTCTGGCCCTGGTTGCAGAGGTGTTTCTGCTTTTTACAACAGGCTCACTAGCCCGATTCAAGGCAGCAAATAGAGAAAGGCAGCCATTCAAATGTGTGGGGGACCTTAGAGTTTCCAGTTCAGCTAACTTGCATGATTTTAGGCTGTTGTTGAATCAATTAAAATATGATAATGTCCCATTAACTATTCATCTTTTCCATCCTCCAACAAAAAACGTGACTGTAGAGCTCTGAATAAAACACTTTCAAGGTCTGAAATTCTTCAGATCAAACATCAGACAATACATCAGAGTCAACTAGCATCTGATCGGTACAGGCCTCTTGTTGTTGAGGGCCATTTGTATCCTTTGTGTCAAAACAAAAGAAGTGATTTCAGAGAAGCTATTCCTTGTCTGACAAACTCAAAAGACCTGCGTATGGTAATGTATTCCAAGGTGCTGACATTTCCTCTATGTACAGCTTTGCAGAAGCCCTTGGAGATCCTCATCCTGCAGCACAAGCATTCACGGCCAGACACTCACACAGCCTTGCAGATTTTCTCAGCCTAAAGCTATTTGGAAATGGATTATAGAACAATTTGACATGTTTTCTCCTCCGCTGCACACACCTCGCATGCTTTAAAGTAGTTGGATTACAGCGAACTGATGAGATTTGTGCTCAGCAGAACATTCAGAATAAATGACAGTCAAAAGGCATGAAGTCTAGATTTATTCTGTATGCGTGTGTATTTGTGTGTATGAGAGAGACACATGTGAGAAAGGCTGTGAAATATGGATGAACTGCTGACTGTGTGTGACAGATTAAGGAAATATGAAAGTTGGGCAGTAAGTGAATTAAAACAGTTTGAATCTCTACAGCGATATCTTTGGAGGTCAATAATTTTTGTAGCACAAAATCACAGCTCTGATAAATTCTCTGATTTGATGCTGGAGTATGGATTTGAATAGGTATATATGACATGTTAAGCAGCATCGAGTACATAAATCACCTCAGACCCCTTTGGAAATGGTTATGACACTTTTTTGCACCACTTTGTATTCTCGGACAAAGAATCATTTTGGAGTCACTAATCATTTTCAGGTATGTCTTATAGGTTCATGTGAGCACAGGTCATGTGACACAGGACACAGGTTTTGCTTGATGTAATCACTCATCCCATTCACTCTGGCAAGTTATAGGGAAACACATCACAGACACATCCGGGGCGACTGTTGCTCAGTTGGTAGAGTCGGTTGTCTTTTAACCGGAAGGTTCGATTCCCAGCTCCTGCAGCCACATGTCCGATGTATCCTCGGGCAAGACACCTACTGTAACCCCAAGTTGCTCCCGCTGCTTTTTCAACGACGTGTGAATGTGTGTGAATGGGATTAGTTCTGATGGTCTCACTACATAGAAACCTCTACCATCAGTGTGTGAATGGGTAGGTGCGACCTGCGGTGTAAAAGCGCTTTGAGTAGTCAGAAGACTAGAAAAGCGCTATACAAGCTCAAGTCCATTTACAATTTACATGCCAAAGAGAAATATATACTTGTAAAAAAGACTAAAACCTTTGAAGACATCCTCCATATCTGTCTTACTCAGATCGTTTAAATTATACTGTATGAGATAAACACAGCTAAACTTTGAAATATAAGATCATTTAGTAAGGTCTTTTAATTTGAGTGATAATTAAAGCAAGTGAGAACAGTTCAAAAGTTAAAACAGGACAAGTAGATGAACAAATTCGTTAAGACTTGGTTATTATAATAGTTAATAATTGTTATTATGATAATTAAATATTCAGCTTTCAAAGCAAAAATGAATCATTTCAAATGGGAGGATTTCTAACAGTTAGCTAGTTTTTATTTTTTTACCAATTAAAAACCTTTATTGCTTATTTACTAGAATACCACTGGGAGACATATTTCACATAAAACAGTATACAGTTGTATAAATATATTTTTACATAAATGCTGATATTGATTTTTATCCATATTGCCCGGTCTCAATATATGATTGAGGCTTAAATATGAACGTTTGGTGTGTAAGGTTAATGTCTCATAGTACCTTCATCCTAACACATGAAGCTGTTTAGATTCTGACATCTTAGTCAACACTGTTTGGGGCTGAAGATGACTTTTGAAAATGAAATAAATCTTTGGTGTGTATAAAGTAAGAAGTGAGTTCACCAGACCTCTGTTGCCTGCTCCTTATCTCTACTGGAGGCTAGTGGCTAAAGGCCACATTAGCCACTGCTAGAACAACACACCCCATTATCCAATCAAACTGTCAGAGGTCCAGTTGCATCATGGATAACGTAGTTTACCGGTTATGAAAAGGAAGGAGGCATAGAATAGAAAAAAGGATTGATTTTTGGGAATCCAAACATGTTTCAGGTGCGCAAAACTGTTGGTGTACACTTGTCAATGAGGGTCCTCATAAGTGCAGAAAAAACAACCGTGTGTGTTTATTTGTTCCTATCTGCTGACCGTGCACTGTCAGCACAAAATGCCACATCTAATTTATAAGATTGAGCACAGCTGTGCACACTCACAGAGTGAATGCATGCATGTGTTTTGAAGTCAACAAATATATTCCAATAGAAATGTGCTTTAAAAAAATATACTCGTTACCAAGATCTTCTCCTGTAAAAACAATGAAGAGTTACGTCAATATTGAGTGCATTGGGAAAAAAAAACTGATTTGGATTTCTTTTAACAGCTAATAAAGTTCTTTCTGTTTTGATTCAGTCCTCTTTTGTCTCCTCTCTACTCCAATAAGGTACCTTCCTGAGGTGATGGGGGATGGCTTGGCCAACCAGATCAATAACCCAGAGGTGGAGCTTGACATCACAAAGCCAGACATGATCATCCGGCAGCAGATCATGCAGCTGAAAATCATGAGCAACAGACTGAAAAATGCTCTGGAGGGGAACGATGTGGACTTCCAGGATGCAAGTGGGTCTCTTTATAATGCTTTTAGTTTCAAAACGTACTTTGCCAATCTTGTTTTGTTACAAACTCATACATGCACGATGTGGACCACTTCATGAAGTTATTCACTGGTCAGGAGTCGATCATTAATTGGACAAATAACTCTAAACTCACGACTAATACACTTTAAAAAAAAACATTGTTTCTATTCATGATGCCACAAATACAGTATTAACCTCTTAAGAACAATTAAGTGGGACCTTTAAGGAGCAATTACATGTGACGTTATTCTTCTTATTTCTTTGGTTAAAGTAATACACTTTTTTTTACATACTATATTATTCCCCCAGGGGGAAATTCTAGATAAACATGCTACTCACACACATGAGCCCAAAATACACACAGGCACAAACAGGACAGAGATGTCAGAGTGTGGCTGCTACACAGGGAGCATACCAGAGCTGTTGGGGGTTCGGTGCTTTGCTCAAGGGCACACTGGCATTACTCAGAAAGTGACCTGGGAACTCTCCAGCTACCAGTCCAACTTCTATATGCAGCATCTTTCTTTCTTTGCAACGATGATTAAACAGGTCCAGAGTTTGCATAGAACAGAGCTACATAGTTTTGGTGTATTTTTAAATAAAAGGCGGTGCTTTTGGCCTCTAAAAATACATGTTTTCGTTTCTCTCTAACCACCTCCACAGGTGATGACATCAGCGGCTCAGGAAGCGGGATGTGCGTGGGTGGTCAGTGTCCTCGAAGCAGACCGGGATTGTACGCTCTCGCTCCTGACAACAATCGAGTCCGAGCCACAGCAATGTCTCAAACCCGCCTCAGCGGTCTCCTACTCCTGCTCCCATTGGCCGTCCTGCTGCTTCAGCGATGATGGACCGCCATGGCCTCCAATCAGACTCTGCAGTTTAGAGTTGGGACGTACTTTGGAACGAACAACAAGGGGTTTGGTTTTTTGGGGGGGAAAGACTGGAACTTTACTTTGCCAAAAAAAAAGAAAAAGACATCTCCTTTGACCAAGAGCAGCAAACATTGACAGTGACGATGTTCTTCATTTTGTCTTGCTCAGTTTTTTATGTCGTAGTTTGAGTGTGGTTCAGTTTGTTGAGCTGGTTTCAATGGATGCTTGGATAACGATGGTTGAAAGAAGACACGGATGAAGAAGAGGAAAAACATCAAGAAGGGGATGATGATGACGAAGAGAATGATCGAGATATTGATAATGATTTATTGACACTCTTATCAGGTTCTCTAAGCTCAAGTTTCCAGTCAGGAGGTGGAAAAGCTCACGAATCAAAGGTTTAGTTCTGATATGTGGTGCGTTCAACAAGGCTTTTTTTATTTCATTTCTTTTTCTCAAGTCGCGGATTGTCTACTTTAACGCAAAATGTGTACGTTGTAAATGTTTGTGTACATTAGCAAAAAGACTGGCGCCATATTGAGCCATGAATGTACAGTATAATACTAATATCGGCAATGAATCGCCCCATTCTCTGTGATGTAGTCGTCCAGATGTTTTTGGTGTGTGTTGGCATAAACAGTACGTTACATTCAGTAGGATTTGTTTGAAATGTTGCAGATAAATCATCACTCTCCTGATATGTTTGAGATGTTGTGATTGCCTCACTTTTATGGTTTACCCAACCATTTCAAAAGACAAATCAACAGGAATTGACAACTTTTTATGAATCAAATCACCTCCTTTTTTAAAAGAAATAAGCATCTCATCAAGCGCAGAAAGGCAAGCAGCTTCCTGAAGAACCCAACACTGAAGATTACCCTGACACTTTGGGATGCAAAATCATAAAAACTCTCCACATGGAAAATTTCATGACGCAGTAATACTAGTGAGGAGTCCTTGTTGAACGCACACCTGCGTTAAGTCAGTGAAATGAAAGCTTAGAAGCATCACAGAGGCGGATATACAGCAGGTCAAACCAAAGCACTTACTACACTTTTTTTTTTTTTTTTTTTTACATTTTCTGACAGTAAACATTGCCTCAAGTCATTTTACATTTTCTGGTTTAGAAAACACATAATGTTGAAAGACAACAGAAGTTCTCAGTTCAAATGTTTTTGTACATACAGTACAAGATGTTTGCAGAGTATACATTCGCCTGGTGAAATATCATCATCTCAGCATGCCTTTCTTTCAGTCTACTCTATACTGCTACAGATGAGAGTCCTGATTCACACAGGACTCCTGCACATACACACATTGATAAAGGGGTTGTGTATTGATTTTTTTTATTCATCTGTGTATATAATCACACATTTCACTCATTAAACTCTGTTGATTGTTGCAGTGGAATCTTCATGTTTGATTTAGTTTATTGGCATCCATATCTGAAGCACTACATGTCAACGTAAGGGTGCACTCAATGGATTTATGCAAAAAGGTTGTTTTAAATGTTACAGAGAGGTTCAGTTACTAACTGAGGATATTGATTCAGAGACAAACTGGTTTTAATCAGGAAGGGATGGATGATCTAAATCATCAGTGGTTCTCAACTGGTCGAGCCTCAGGACCCACCACTGACTCCTTCGTGAAAAATTGCGACCCAAATTTCTGACATTTTTCAATCAATCTGATTGTTCTTAATAAAATGTGTGGAGTTTGGACCTCAGGTGGTACTAAGAGTGATAGAACAAAGAAACAGAACTAAACAATCTTGTTTTTAAAAAGCACTTCATAGTGTTTTGGACACAATTTTTCTTCCACGCATACCTTCGCGACCCACTGAAAACGGCTCCGCAACCCACTTTTGGCTGCCGACCCACCAGTTGGGAACCACTGATCTAAATGATGCTGTTTGAGTTGCAATGCAGCAACAGATTTCTTTTAAATAAAGTTTGGCTCATAATAAGGATTTAAAGTCAGGATATCTCTGCTATCAGAGATTTGATCTTAAACATTTAAAGGTATGCTAGATGAATGCTGATCTAAGGGTCTGTTGGGTGGTCCACCACTTACAAACAATGAGTGTGTCAGCAAATATTGGCTTAATTGACATGACATTTGGTGGAGATATTCACATTCCCAAGAGAATGACTCCTTGTGACTTTGATGATGATTTAACTTTTCCCTTAAATACCAGAATTGAATGGCATTCCCAACAGGATGAATAATTATACATTTGTTGATCATTTCACTTTTGTCCAATGACAAAATACCTGCAGAACAGATGAGATTGTACTCACTCTTATCCGTCACTCGCCCTGACTAGCACTGTCCTCCTCTGCAGCCCAATTCACTCCCTGGTTTGTTTTCACAGCAGGACACTCAGAAATCATCCCAAGACAAATAGTATTTTTCTCCTTTTTACAGAAAATACAAGTTACCAGATGCACCACGGTGATAAATAAACATAGCTCTTTATAACATGCAGTGACAGGCCTCATGTGGCCCCGCTGGAGAAATAACGGTCCATGTATTGTGCATGGGGATAACAATCCTGCACCAGTCAGGGGGTTTCAAGTTAATAAATGATTTATTATTCTGTTGCATACAGCTGGATGAAACAGAGCACCAGGCTCAAAGAGTCACTACAATTATTTTTGAATGATGCAAAAGTCACATTAGATATCTCAAATATAGTGTTTCATCTGTGGGTGTGTGACTGAGACAGCCTGCTCTGTACATCTGCCTGATGTCTTTTTCTACATCCCAATGTCTTTCCTGAAATGTGTCTTGTCTTGTAATAGTGAGTGATGTGGAAGTAAAGGGGAGAATAGAATCTAAATTTCACTGAGATGGGGGAGGACACATGTTGCAGCCTCAGTCTACCACGCTGTCTGCGTCTAGACGTGAAGAAGATTTATCAGAGCTTAGGACTCTTCCCGAGCTGTCTGTCCAAAATCAGAGTTTGCTCAACACTCTGAGTCCCCCAGGTGAGGGTTTCTTTCGAACCAAAGCCCACACAATTTCTGCTGTACAAAAGTAGGAGATGCAATTTTAAAGTTGTAGCAGCTAACAGGTTTATAATCAATTTCTGGGTTGAGACAGATGAAACAGACTCATAGATGATGTCTCTTTCTGAATAATTTGAAACGATTCAAACTGCTTTCTGATCAGACATTTCCTTTCTCTTTGCCTTTAAACCACACAAAACATGTCTTTAAGATACCTACCAACATGTACAAGAGGCCATAGCCACAGCCAAAGAAAAGTTATTCTTGTAGAGGTACACCTTATAGTGTCCTAAAAAAAGTTGAAGGGGTGACAAAGGGGCTATCTGGGCTGGTGATTGATGTGTCACAGCAGTTGTCTGTGTTGTCTTGTTGTTGAGCAGTGCTTTGCCTTTTTTCAGACAGTGTAAGAGTCTGAAAGCGGCAGGCTATGGACAGAAACTTCAAGAGTAAATTGATCCAAAGCCATCAGGGACTGAAATGTATCTGACCTTTATTGTTCTGCAACACTGACTGCAGTCTTGATGCTGTGGTTGTCATTTAAACTTTGGCAACAGATGTTGCCAAAAAACTTTTTTAAGCACCGCCTGTTCAGTCATTGCTTCAGAACTAAGCCACCAAGGATGTACCACTCCAACCGATTCCCTCCTGATACCAATATCAATAGATGTTAGATTCTTCACAAGGATAGGATAAGATACCATAGGATACTATGAGATGCAAAACGAAACGATACACTTTGTCACCTTGGGGACATTTGTCCGGGACTTAAGTGCTGCACACATTCAGCTGCCTCCATAGCATCAATAAATGGTCAAACAACAAAAAGGTACATGGTAATAAGCTAATAAAGTCAATAAATACAGGAGGAGGAAAAGAGCTGAGGTTACACAGCTAACCTCATCAACCACAACATGGGAATTACGGGTAATTATGTTTTTTTTTTTTTCTTGTTCCTTCCTCCCACCATCCTGACCTCTGAGATATCTCTCTCCAAGATCTAATGACAGAAGCTACTTAGTTTGTGGTTGTAGACCAAAGGTTTATAATTTCAAGGTTAAAGCAACATGTTACTTTTTTGTCTTAAAATAGTAGTCGCTCTAATATCACAACAACTTTCAACAGGCAGAATAGCGCCTCTCCTATGTCCACAGAGCGTCCCAAGTTGCCTGCTTATAGCACCATGTAAGTTTGGCAGCGGGCCGTGGTTCTCTCACGAGAAGTGCATTCAGCTGTTATATCAGCAAGTTCAATGTGTGTTTTGATCAGCAGAAGGGTAAGGATGTTGATACCATGGCTCCTCCAGCTGATCCCTACTGCGCAGGATCTGGCTCCAAATGCTCAGTCATAGGGGTTTTTTGGCTTCACTTTTATTCAGCTGTAGGAGGTGGAGATGAGTTGTCCATCTTTAAATACAGTCAGTGGCCGATGCCATGGTGGCCTGTCAACCAGGACTGAGGTGATTATCTAACTTGTTGTCATAATATAGTCACAGAACAAAATGCTGGACTTGTTTAGGTTGAAAGGGGGATCTATCAGTCTATCTTTGAGTCAGCATCTGTTCAGTTTACCATGTCGGTAACAGATTGCATCCTTACAATAAAGTAGAGCCCGTACTGAAGAAGAATGGTGTTGTTTGTGGGTTATTTTCCGAGAGGATGGATTTAAATATCCAATACCCCAAATTGAAACTAAGCATAGTCGTTTTCAAATTTCCTGAATCACTAAATAACTTTTCTATTTACATTTGGATTAAGACTTGGTCGAAGATTAGAAGTAGGCTATCAGTTAGGATGCTGTGCTGGAGAATGACCGCTGGGTGTCACTGTCACCTTACAAAGCCAGAAGCACGCGCGGTTTGGCGTGGGGGGGTGTGGGGACGAGTGGAGGGGTATCGGACCCATTGGGCATTCAGCTTGGGTCAGGCTGATAAAAGGATGGGTGATTGGTTTACGATCCGCCATACTCGCTCCTGATTGGACAGAAAGGTGTGAGAGAGAAAAATGCTGAGAGGGAGAGAGAGGGAGATTTACCAGCAGTGTATCCGCTTCAGTCCCCGTTGACTCTGCCGGTGCTGCACTGTCAAACACAGACACACACACACACACACGCACACACACACATACACGCACACACACGCACACACTCTGAAGGCTGAGATGTGACTGTTCACCAGAGGAATACAGCGTGTTTCTGTGGGATTTTCTTTCTTTCTGTCAGCCGGATAATGGGAGAGGACAGACGGGGAGACATGTGGACCATGCCGGCCACTCTGGCTGCGTTGCTCGTCTGTGTGATTACTTCTGTCAGCGCGGTGGAAGGTAGGTGTGCGGAGAGGTTTTTCAGTGTTCAGATGGTGCAATGTGAAGAGTTAATGTATGCACTAACTGTGATTAAAGCTGCTCTGTCTGAGCTTTTTATTTTAAGACTTATTAGCCTTGTAAAAAAAAGACGTATAGCTATATTTTGTGGCTGCAGTCCATAGCTCTTAAAACACTACAATGTGATTTTTATTGCTTAGGGATTTATCACAAGAAGTTGAGCGGGGTGTGTTATGGGTTTAATTTAAAGATGTCAGGTAGCAGTGGGATTTTGGGACAGTGCAGAACTGTGACTGTGCTTCATTGGAGGTTGAAGATCTCATTGCACTAAACATGAAGGATATGAAATGGCATAAAAGTGTCCTGCATGCTTTCAGAAGCTTGCATTTCCATATGTATACAGTTATCCTCAATTAAAACAGAATGAACATGGTCTTTTTTTCATCTGAATCTCTTAAAATGTATGTAAAATGCTAGAATGTATGAACAAATCTTATTTCCAATGCCACTTTTCTGTAAATGTTCATTGTTAGAGGCTTACATTTAGTCCTGCTCTGTAATTCTTTTTGCATTCTGGGGTTTTACATATTTTTGACAGTGCAGGAATGTTCCTCTTTGAAGCTTCACGATCTCAATGCATTTGTGTCACAGACATTTGTAACATAATACGCATTTGTAGCATGGCAAAAAAAACAACCTGGGCGCTATAATTTAAACTCCTCCTCCACAAAAAATGCAGTTTTTTGTGCATTGTCACAATCTTCCTTGATGTTCTTGCTATAAAAACAGTCTTCTGATGAATCTAAAAGGCATTAAATACATGCAAAATACTACCAAGCATGGATTAATCTTAATTACATTGCCATTTTGCTTGATTGTACATAATTGTATCACTTTAGGTGCTTCAATTAGATATGCACAAATAATCTTTCCGCACTAAGTGGCAGGTAATGTTCCCAAATATGAATCCAAACATTGCTGCGTTTCTCTATTTCTATTAACACACACTGCAGCTCATTGAAGCAGCGAAGTGAAGCATGATTAAAGCTCACAGGTGCAGTTACTCCATGTATCTGCTTCCTCCTCTCAAACATCACCTTCTGCACCTCCTGCTGTTTCCCCCATGAAGCATCATCTCCCCCATCGCCTTCTCAAACATCACCTTCTGACCCTTTTTCCTTGCACCTCCTGTTTCCTCTCTTCAAGCATCTCCCACCATCACTGCTTCCCTTGAAGCGTCATTTTGCACCTGCTGCTCCTCCTTATGCTTCCTGCTCCTTTTCTTTCTCCTGCTCCTCTCAGAGCATCACTGCTTCTCACCAAACAAGACCTCCTGCTTCTCATACCAAACCTCGTGATGCGTCTCTCATTCTGCTCTATACTGTGTTGTGGCTGCTGCTTCTTCCTTTGTATCACCTCCTGCTACTCCTGTTGCTTCTTTCCAAGCATTGAACTCAACTCCTGCTCTTCAACTACATCCTCTTTCTCAAGATTCACCTGCTCCTCTTCCTTCTAACCAAGCCTGACATCCTGCTTCTTCCTTTGCTCCTCCCAGAGCATGACTTACTGCTTCTCCTCCTGAAGACTCACAGCTTGTTCCTCCACACATATCACCTCCTGCTGCTCCTCCTTATTAAGCCTTAAATTGATACTCTTCCATATTAATCACTTATTGATATTACAAGCGTCCCCTCCAAAGCAAAGCATATATCATTGCTCCTGCTTTAGCCTTTCTTAGAATGTTGCTGCTTCTGCTGTTTCTTCCTATGCATCACCTCCTGTTGCTCCTCTCCAAGCAAGAGCTCCACCCCTCTCTTACTTCATTCTGCTCCTTCTTGAGCCTCACTTGCTTATTTCATTTCTCCTTCTAATCTCCTCTTGACAGCCCTGTTGATCCTTGCCAAGAATCACCCCTTGTTCTTCCAAAAATATCACCTCCTGCTGCTCCTCTTGATAATCTCTTACTATTAATACGCCATGCTATGCATTACCCATTCCTCTCCAGGCGCCAACTACTGTTTCTCCCCCTACTCCTCCCCAAGACTCACCACGTGTTCCTTCACAAATATCACCTCCTGCTGCTCCTCTTTATTATCTCAGAATGTTGTTACTTCTACATTTCCAATTGATCCTACTGCTATTTCTTCATATACCAAGCTGATTTCAACGCATTTTTTAAAGCTTCTCCTGCTCCTAAATCATCTCCTTTTAGGTCCTTCTTCCAAAGGATGCACCTCCTATTTTACCCTATGCTCCCTTCAAACAGACCCCCCTTGTTCTTGGCCATTTATCACCTCCTGCTGCTCCTTTTTATAATCTCTTTATGCTGTTTCTCCTCCCTGTGCGCAGTCCAATGTACACATTGAGCACTCAAAGCATTAGTTACTGTTGATCCTGCTCTTTATCCCCGAGCCTCATTTCTTCTTTGCTCTACCTGCTGCTCCTTCTACACTGCTCCTGTTGCATCCCTTGCTCCTTCTACTTCTCTGACATCTCTCAATGGTACCAATCTTTCTTCTACTCCTCCCAGAAAACATCTCCCTAACTCAACATCAACTACTCTTCTCCTTTTGTTCTCTCCTAAAAATTGACACGTGTTTCTTCACAAATATCACCTCCTTCTGCTCCTCTCTCATCTCTGAACGTTGTCACTCCTACCGATACTTTGTGGTTCTTCCAAAGCATTGCTTTTAGTTGGCCCTGCTCCCCAAAACATCTCCTCCTTAACCTTCCTCCTCAAAAGCATCACTTACAGTTTCTTCCTTTTGCTACTCCTCTTTCTAACTCCTCGCCGCATCCCTTTCTCCTCCGACATTCTTTAATGGTTCCAGTCTTCCTGCTACTCCTCCCCAAACACCCTCCCATGTTTCTCCCTTAGCTCCTTTCCCAAGTATTACCCCTTGTTCTTGCACAAATACCAACTCCCAGTGTCCCTCTCCATCCTCTCTAAATGTTGCCACTCCTTCCAATTCTCCCCAAACATGTCCTTTCTGATCGCTTACCCCTTTTGCTCTTCCACCAGCTGCTCTCTCTTACACTGCTCCTGCTTCATTCCTTGCTCCTACTTCTGTTTCAGCATCTGTTGAAGGTAACAATGCAACCTCCTTTTCTGTTCTTCCTATTACTCCTCCCCAAACATCTTCCTAGCTTCAAAAAGCAACACCCATGGTTTCTCCCTTGCACCTCCTTCTCATGCTGTTTCTAACACTGCTCCTGCTGTATTCTTTTCTCCTCCTTCTCCTGCGACAACTGCCAACCCGTCAACAACTTTCTGATTTTTCATCTACCCCTCCCAAAATATCTTCTATTCTGTCCCCTTTTCTCTTCCTCTTCTTATTCTCTTTCATCTTTTTTAAACGCATCCATCTCCTTTTGCATGCTTCTCCCCTCTCCTGCTGCAGCATCCACAATCTGCCTCTCCTCCCATTTCCTTTGCAGCGTCTCCTCCTGCTCTTCCTTCTGCTGCTGCTGCTGAGTCTTGTATCCCTTATGGAAGCGCTAGATTAGTCTGCTGCTGTGTTTTAATGGTGCGCGTAATGACGGGCTCCGTAGTGAGGCTCCCCCATTATGAGACATGTAAATGTGTTGAAGGGCAGGTCTATTTTTGATTAAACAGAACCCTGCATGTGTTTGTATGTGTGTGTGTGTGTGTGTGTGTGCAGGAGACAGAGAGGTAGGAGGTGAGTATAGAGAGGGGAGACGAACAGGTACAGTGTGGGTGTTAGGTTATTTCGTGGTCATGGTGGTCTTTTCATGCTAAGTAGGTGCTTAATGAACTGATGTATAAGCTGATCTGAGCCTGTTGGTATAAAACAGATCCACTGCTGTCACGGTCTCGGCTGTGTCCTCTGTGCTGTGTTCACTTTGTAACTTCTACTTTGAAAATTTTCAGAGTTTGATTATGTGAAGCTCAACTGAAACAAGCACTGAGCCAATATATATATATAACTGGTTGATTAAAGCTGCAACAGGTAGAACTTTATTCTCCCTGAAGGAAATCTTTGTGCCAGATTGCTCCAAAATGACAGCACAGTTTAACTCAACAGAGTATCAAAAAAGGGACATAAAATATCAAATGTTAAAATTTCAAATGCAATAAAAAAGTGCTCAAAAAGGAATATTAAAAGCCCTTAAAGGTCGTCCTTCTTGGGGTGCTGGTGGCTGTGTTGCGCGCCCCGTGTGCGGACGCTATGGCCCTTGTCGCAGCGGTCATGGGTTCGAGTCCGACCTCAGCCCTTTGCTCCATATCGTCCCCCGCTCACTCCTCCAGACATTTCCTGTCTCTCTTCAGCTGTCCTATCTGATAAAGGCAAAAAGGCAAAAAAAAATCTTTTAAAAAAAAAACTTATCCTTTTCTTTAAAGCACAATAGCTTGTGCTTATTTAGAATTCAAGTTCAAGGTTGTCTTTATGATCCCTGTGAGACACTATTTCGTTTTGCAGTCAGCAGTAAAAACATGCATACATACAACCCACATTCAGCATACAACATAAGAAGGACACTAAGAAGTTAAAGTCCAATGGACATTAGGTAGAATAGATAAAAAGTGGATGAAAAAGCAACACAGTTAGTGGTTTAAAGGGCAATAGCAGCAGGCACAAATTCATTTCTTAGTCTCTCTTTGTCCTACATGCCATCAGGCTGAATCTGCGGCCGGACGGAAGCTTCTTAAACTCCTTGGACAAAGGATGACTGTGATCTGCCAGGATTGACTGGGCCTTCTTCAAAGTCTTTACTTTGAATACACTTTTTAAGCAGAGTGGGATTTCCTGGCACAACTTCACCAACTATCAAGGTGCATGAAGAGTGAAAGGCTCGAAGAGGTCAAAAAGGCTCCAGCAACACTTGTAGGATGAAAATCAAATGTATTAACAAATTAGACCGACGCGTTTCGGATGAGCCTGATGAAGGCCACAAGCTGAATAGCGTCGGTCTAATTTGTTAATAAATTTGATCTTCATACTACGAGTGTTGCTGGAGCTTTTTGACCCCTGTAAACGTTTTAAGGTCAGAGAGTGACAAACATGCAATTTTGTACATTTCTGTTATAATTGATATGATAATGACATGATGAAGCCAAGATTGGACAGTACTATTGTAAATATTCTCTATGCACATGCTTATGTATTTAAAAATATCTAGTGTATCATGGTTTATAAAGCCCCCCCCCCCAGGTTTATATTTATAAATAATGAGAAACTATGAGAAACAGTTTGAACTCATACTGTCCTCATAAAGCTGGCTCGTTTAAAATACACAGCTTAATTCAGTTCTTGTTTTGGGCTGGTTTCAGCTCTTATTTTGTATTTGTGAGGTTTTTTTTTATACATTCACATATTTTATTTCAAATATATCAGTTTAAAGTCCCCGTAAAAAAGTTGGCCCTCATCCTGTTAAAGTTAGTACACAGAAAAATGTGTTGTTCAAAAGAGTCCATCAGATGCTTTTACAAAGCATAAAGTCATGAGGTCTTATTTTGGAAAGATCAGAGATAACAAAATGTTGTCAGGGTACTGAAAAAAGGTTTGCTATCATGAACAAAAATATAAAGAATACATCACTCTGACTATAACTGTTTCCTGTCATCTATGTAGCCTGAAATTGCTGCACTAATACTCTGACCTCACATTCCCTCAGGTGTCACAGCTTTTCGCAGAGACCAAATTGCAGCACTGTAATCCAGCGTTTGACCCTGTAATTTTGAAAGTCAATACAAACCCTGACCCAGCGGATATTGTTAGGTGTAAGTGCTACATATCCCACAAACAAGAGCCTGCGGGAGGGATGGCAAAGTCATTTGTGTGTGAACCAAACGCTCCGTCAGCAGCAGCAGCAGCAGCAGCAGCAGGCTGTCGCTGAAATTGCTGATTTGTGTCAGGGTTGAGTGTTGACTTTTGACTTTTTCATGCAAGAGCTGCTGCTGTCGTTGGAGCCCAATTTAGAAAACTCAAGTTTGCCCTTCTACAGACGGGAGTCCACATACAAAATGTGCATATGATTACCATGCACATATTATTTCTGCTCATACACATGCACTATTTCCGTCCTATTCCCCGGAGGAGCGTGAAAACATACATGTCGTGCCCCATCTGTCATCTGGTGGGAATGCTAAAGGTTAAACATCTCAGATCCTGCTTAAGATGCTGGTACTAACATGACAAGCTGTAATTTGTGACTTTGTTCAGTGTGTGTTCTTGTGCAACAAATGAACAAATGATCCACTTGGGGAAACGTATCACACATTTATTGCAAACTGATATGCAGATGACACACTGCTCTACCACACACACCTACACACACGCTCGGCTGTACCCTGCTCCATGCTCTCTCTGCCAGCTCATGTTTTAAAGATGTGGTAGCTATATTCATCTGGTGACAGGTTATCAATGTGACAGACAGATAGTTGAACTGGGGAAAAGTAGCTGCATGGAGGAGGATCCGTCGCACCAGTCTTGAGGCTTTTACACCATTGTTTCCCAGTCTATTTCTCCTCAGGGCTTTCTTTCAGAATAAAATATTTATCTCCACATAAAATTGAATTGTTTCAGAATAAATTTGGTTTGCCTTCTCCTTCAGGTGCTTGGAACCTGTGGGAATATTTACCTTTTGCAGAGAGACTCTGAGTCCTTGGTTTTTTTTGGGGCTGTATTTCCCACAGCGAATTGGGCATCAAGAGGCAATTTCAGATCAGTCAGCCTCCGCACCCACAGGCTATCAGACTTCAATATCACAGTTTTCAGTTGTTCAGGAAGTCATCTCCAGCAAAACACACTCAATGTTTACTGAGATGTGATTAAGAAGTTCTGTTGGTGTGAAAAATATATCCTAATCTATGAATTTTCACACCCTGCCTGTGAATTTTCACACAACTCAACAATCCGTTTCCTTTATCAGTGATGAGTCATGTCAGTTCCTGGGGGAAATTTTCAATGCAGGCTTTTGCCACTGTTTTATTCCAAATGTTTTGGTCACAAAGTACTGTGTGCAAATCACCTGCCAAGATGCAAGTCTTTAAAGGTCTTACTGCTGAAAAGCTTGACGTATTTTCCATTCAGAGCTGTGTTTGGGGAGATGTCCCTTCAATGCATAGACCAGACAATAAAATATTCAAACTGTTTGGGTATGCTAGGTCTGTCTGGCTCTGTCTTATTCATTTTTAATTGTTCCATAATTTAACAGCTTGAGAATTAAATATCTTCTGACCTCATTTTTGTCTCTGACTTTGTCCAACTTGAGCCAAACTCTGGGTGCAAAAATCAAGACATGACTTAAAAGAATAAATACTTTCCATTGAATTGAACCTAATTCACAAACCTCACATAGAAGCCAAACATGAAATTTATACCTACAACGAACATATCTAATTTTAAAATGACTTCATTTTAAGTAGATACACAGTTTGAATAACAGTGTACACTCTGATTATAGTTTACAAACTGTTATTATTTTACCTTGTTTGTAATTAGGTTAGTTAATTACAGTTAATTAGGCTGTTAATATCTAATAGTTTACAATGCACTCTGTGCAGTAAAATGACAACAAGTGTGGTTGTCATTTTACTGAAACCAAACACATCAGGATGAATAAGTAGACTATCAAGACGCACAGCTTTCACCCCGGCTGAGCTGTTAATGTAAAAACAGATAGGAGCACAGTTTGTCCATTAGCTTAGCTGTTCTTTTGATACTGACCAATAAATAAAGTTTCTTGATACCCATTCTTAATTTGCATTTCTTTAAACTTGAGCATCCGTCCGTTCTAAGTCTAACTGTAACTGTTGTTTAAGCTTAGTTTTGGTCTCCACCAACTCCCAACGGATATATTTTGCTCATAGACTGCAAAATGCTCTGAAGCAAAAATATCATGAAGACAGTATCTACTGTCTTCCAACATTGCCTGTTGGAAATGAGATTGAGAGCAGGCAGAGTGATATGAAATACCAAAAAGAAACCAAAACAATAAGCTAGAATTTTTTAGCAGAACTGAGGGTAAATATGAAATAAGGATACTACTGTTCATCAGTGCATTCAGCAGGACAAAGAAAATGTTACTAAAAGTGCAAGTCGTGCGTGCTGTTTACAACCCTCTCAGTGACTGTATCATTCATATAAATGGCAGTCAATCAACATGTGAGCCACTTTCGTACGAATCATTTACCTACAATCACTATTTTCTCCTCCACAGCTGCCCTGTCTTGACATGTTTAAGAGCATTAATTGATTTTAGCTGCAGAGAGAAGCAGAAGGCTTGCAAATTATAAAACACTTCACCACCCAAACTCCTCAGGTTATTTGCATAACAAACCAGTCTAAATAGATTATATTTCCCGGATATGAAACTCTAATTGATACCGTTAGAGAATAGAGCTCTGGTGGGCATAAGAGACATAAAAGAATCCTTTGTTTTCACCTAAAATTTCCCCCCTTCCCTTCACTCGGGTCCATTATTCTGTCACTTTAACTAATTTGCAGCTCAAAGAGTCACATCAAGACAGCCGTGTGTTAGACAGACGTCAATGGCATGCTATTTAAGTCCTTCTGTCCTCTTCTATTCAACATGCAAGGTAAGCTGTAGCATCAATTACCCTTTGTTTCAGGCAAAGGCAAAACAATTTCTCTACACTCTAGACTCCACCAATAAAATATACCTAATTTATCTCAACCTCAGGCCTCTCATGGCAAATACACCTACGAGGAAAGAAGTATTTGTAGCTGTTGAATGCAAATCAGGCTTATAGAGAAGCAGCGATTGTTCTTGATTGCTGTCGTTTTCCTTTAGTGATGGCTCAGCAGCAGCATTATTCCACTTCAGAAACATAAGTCAATGTTTCCATTCAATTCATCAAGACAATATTTAGTGACTTTTTGAAGCATGGTTACAACAGAGAGGCAAATGAGGCATGTTTGCATCAAAGTTTTTAAAGCAGCTGCAGGCTCCAGGCAGAAGTTGGCTATGCTTAAAAAATGGCTTTTATCTGCCAGTAAATGGAGCAGAAGAAGACAAGTTGGCCACCAGAAGACAAAAGAAGACAGCCGGGCATTCTTTTGTACCTGTTGATGTCTCTATTGGTTTACAATTTCTTCTTTATTGTTTACTGGCCACTTACAAAAAGCTTTTAGGCGTTTTAATCAGTGTTTGGGAGTAGCGTATTGCAGAATAAGGCAAGGGTTTATTGTAATTATTTAATTGAATCTGACAAGTGGTGTTGGGGATCGCAGATACGGTCCAAAACTTAGATTGGTGTAAAGATCAGCATAATAGCATCCTTAGCGTTCATTGCACTGGTTTGGGACTTGCTAGCTTGGTATTGGGGGTGAAGCTATGGGGTAACTCTGAATCAAATGAGGAAAAATGCTTTGCCTGGTAACTATAATTGTCCTGTTTTCATTTTGTTTTTGGTTAGCTGCCTAGCCGGCCACTTTCAGCCTACAATCAGTTGGCAGCAGAATATTTTAACCCCTAAGTGTCAAATTAGGACATGTCATTTGTAGTGGAGTGTACATTTACTGGGTCTAGTATTTAGTGGCAACAGCTAGCTGTTGATGGTTAAATAATACTACTTCTTTTACACTTTTGACAGAGAATTTATAAAACTGTAGTGTCTTTTTCTAATTTCCCCCTTGTAAAAGGTGCTGTGCGAGTTAAGATCCTTTTATTTTGTCTAAAAGCATCTTTTCTGGGGCTGAGCAGTGTAAGCTAATTAGCTTATGTTAAGTCATTTCAGTAGCAAATCAGAGCACTAGAAGTACTCATTCTATTGTGCTCTTTTCTCCTCTATTCTCCTGCATGCTGCATACTGCGCCTCTGAGCTTCAAACCTGTATAGCTCAGCATATGATTGAGCATAATGGCCCATTATTTATTTGCTGGTTGAGAGTGGGCCCTCTGCCAGCCTCTTCAGGGCTCCCGCCGTGGGCATATGGTCTCATGGATAGCCGTGCTGGATATTAAGGACTGTGTCACTGCTGGAGCAAAAGAAAGAAGGGGAAGATGACATAATGGGGGAGAGAATTGCACTTCAGTGATTTTTCCTCACCTTGAAATAAAGGCGTTTGTTGGGGGGATGGTCTCCCAATCTCACAACCATTGGCAATCATCATAGATCATTGTCTGAAGACGATATATGCCTTTGTGAACAGATGCCAATTTCCTGAAATCCGGTGAAGCCAGTGCTAAGCGTTAAACCCATTGAGAAAATTGACCATATCTTTGCACATGAGGTTTGTTTAAAAAAACAATGGCGTCCAATTCACAAACAGCAGAATGGGTAGCCTCACAAAGTTTGTAAAAAAAAAAGTGCATCTTCAGAGGGTTCGTGGAACTGTGACATGGCATTGATAAGGGGTGTCGCGCCTTTATTTCAATTGGTCATGAAATAATTCTACCGTTGCTATGCATGATGCTATCAGTGGCCACCATTTGTGAATTTACAACTGTGTGTTTCTTATGTAAGTGATTGGGGACAACATCAACTGAGGGAATAACATGCATTAAGATATCATACTGTACCAAAATAGTTAGAGGGATCAGCAGTTTTTGGTGGACATATCAACAATTTTTTTGTCATTTAGTAAAAACAGGCAACTCCTGAAAATGATACATTCACAATAATATGAATTAGTAAAAAAAACCTCCAAGTCCTCACATTTGAGAGAGGCTGTGACCTGCAAATACAGAGGAGTTCTTTCCTGGATAAAGGACATCAATTATTAACTTAATATCACAATTTATCAGTGTGGATTTAAAAGCTTACCTTTCTACCTGCACAGTCGTTGGTCTTGTTTCACTGTCACGACCTTCCAACTCGCAGTAGGTTGACCAAGCGTCAGGTCTTTTAAAGCAGTACCCGACTTCAGACTCACCCGATTTCATCCACACCAGCCTTTTACGGACAAACTTCTGTTCTGTGGGCCGCTAAGCTGCTCTGCTGGAGCAGTCAGGCATTCAGGGGTTCTGCCCTGGACAAAGAGGGAAACTGACCGCAGTTGAGAGGAAGCTTATTGTTTAGGTCCGACACGTGTACTCTGAGTGTCGACTTTTGTCTGGCAAAATGTCACACACTTGAACCGTGCACGTAGCGTGACCCCACATTTCAGACTTGTATTTTTTGTGAACTCTTACTTTCATTCTTTTTTATTTCCTCTCTAAATTTTCAATCTAAGGGGGTCAAAGCAAAAACTAGGGCAGAAAGAACGTCAGGAGAGCGACAGGGACAATTTAAGTTTGACTCTGCGTGGCAGCAGTTTTGAAAGCAAATCTCCTGAGAGATGTAGAGAACAGAAAAGAACTGGAGGAGTACGGAAAATGAGTTAAAGCAAGAAAAGATAAGAAGAAAGAGACAATGAACCCAGTGGTTAGTCTTCTGCAGTTTAATATATGGAGCAGCAAGCCAATAAGTGTCATGTCCCGCCCAACAGGGAGCCATTTTAACAAGCTTTAAGTGTTTGAGAGGCTGTTAACAGGCTTGTAATCCAGCCTCACAATGTTTGACTGCAGCAGAATTTAAATCATATGAGTGAAAACATACAAAAGGTACACACAAGTAAGACAAATCTAGCAGCCTATATCTACCAACATTTATTGAAGAATATCCCAAATATAATATAGAGATGGCAGATGGTCTATGCACCTTTAAGAAAAAGCTAAAGCCCCAGCTCTTTCATGAACACCTACACACTTAATGATATTGATGATGATATTTAGGATGTTTTATGTTTTTTTTTTAAGATTCATTTTTGGCTTTTTGTGCCTTTTATAGAGACCGGACGATAGAGTCAGAAATCAGGGAGAGAGAGAGTTGGGAATTGCATGCGGGAAAGGAGCCACAGGTCAGATTCAAACCCGGGCTGCCCGCTTGGAGGACTGTAGCCTCCGTACATGGGGTGCGCGCACTAACCACTGTGCACCCAGCGCTCCATTTAGGATGGTTTTGATGCTGATAAGCTGATTAGAAACCTCATGAGCGGCTGTTGATGTTGTTGATGACTATATATTAACTTTAATTATATATTTGTGTGCACTGCCTGTCAGCACCTGTGTGTCCGATTAGACTTAAAGCTGTGCATTTGCACTTACTCACATTGATTTCTCCTCTCTCGATCCTTGCTTGTGTTCTCTCAGACGCTCGTCGCTTTAGATAAAAGCGTCTGCTAAATGAATTGTAGTCATAAAGGATGGTATGCATCATCCTGCTGGTCATGATCCAGATTTAATCTTCACACAGCAAACATAGTGTACATGCTGCACTGTGTGCTTTAAGCCATGGTCCACCTGCTTCTCAGCTCTAACACGTTTCTTCATCCCAAAGAGAGAGACGGAGAATGAATTTTTAATATGGGTGCTGGTCTGAACCTCTGCTGTGTTATCAAAAGTACACACACCGACCATCCTATATGGGTGTACTTCATTGTTTGTATAACATCTCCTTTTCTCTAAAACAGTGGTTCTCAACTGGTGGGTCTGGACCCAAAAATGGGTCGCGGAGCTGTTTTTTAGTGGGTCACGGATATGTGACTGGAAAAACAATGTGTCTAAAAGTCTATGAAGCCCTCTTAAAACATGTTGGTTTTGTTTCTGCTCTTTGTTCCGTAATTTGTTTCGTACAATCTAAGGTCCAAACTCTACAATTTTTCATTCAATGAATCTGATTGGTTGAAAAAAATATCAGAAATTTGGGTCACGATTTAAATGAAGGAGAACCACTGGACTAGAACACCAGCAGCCTCTGAGTATACCCAAGTGAAAGCAGCACTGCAACAGAGAACTCTGCATTTAACTCTGCGTGAGTTAAAATCAATTGAACATAAAGATATTTCTAGAAATGTGTTCGAAAGTCCAAATAATACAAAACATTTGTGATTTTACAGTTACTTCCACTTTAACATTTACTTGTAGTAAACATTACTGACACACTGCTGAACATTTTACCTAACATTGTTAAAGATGTTGTTTGGTTAAATGCTGACAGACATTTTTTTGTATTTACTTCACAAATGTCTAAATGAGCTTCATCTGTATTAGCTTAACAAGCTAGCTTCCATACTATAATATTGCTGATACAGCATTCTAAGAAACTGCTAAAGGAACTGTAAATTACTGTGTTTTGAAAGACTTCATATCATGAGGGTCAAAAGCTTGTGATCATGTTGCCTCAGTGGTGCTGATATCTCTGTACTGTAGCTGTCAAGACAGGTGAGAGATGAATTTGAAATTGGCGTCGTCTAAGAAACAACTGCAGGAAAGATGGAAATAGCAACTCAGAAGCCCAATAAAGAACCTGATTCTAGTAATAAAGAAGTTGTGTGAAAGAAGTGGAATCTGCGTTTAGGTGAAAACTAAGCAATCTGACAGAAAAATGAATTGAACTGGCTGTATTTTGTCATTAATCATGATGAAAAGGTAAAGAGTCAAGGGCTGTCCAAGTTGTGCATCCCTTGCTCTGCTGTATTCCTGTAAATGTACTGTTACTACTGAGGGGACTTTGGAAAGCCTCAGAAAAGAGTTATAGTCATTCTGGGACCAAATGTATACTTTACCACTGACAAACTGCCCTTCAAGACCCACAGTAAGTAAAAGACAGAAGATAAAGTGCAGAGGTGGAGAGAGGGAGGAGAAAGCTCCACAGAGATCCAGGAGTAAAAGCAGGGTTGTATGCAGCTGTTGTGTTGCAGTCCTCAGGGTCGATTCCAGGAGGAAACACTGCACATCGTTATGACAGCATGTCAAACTGGGAGTGTAACTGTGTATGTATCTGTTTGTGTGCCTCTTATTGGTGTGTTTGTGTGTGTGTGTTTAAGGTGCTCAAGCGAAGCAATGCAGTTGACTAGACACCAACACTTGACTTCGATGACCCTCACACACACAAAAAGGCAGACAGTTTGCTCTAACAAACAAACAGCAACTTCAGAGCACAGATGATGGGCATCATACCCATCGGAAAGACATGGGCTACACTTACTGTATATCTGGATTTTCTGTTGAGGAAATTTGTAATAACTCATATGGCTTAAGTTGAAATTAATATTTATCACAGACTCCGGAGGAGATATTGGAGTAACAAAACACACACGTGATGCTTGTCTTGCTACGGCAATTCTGCCAGACTCTCGCAGAAGCTTTGCATATATCCCAAAATATATTTTTTTTGGCACGGTCATATTGACCCACCTAAACTAGAATGTGGTGTCTAGGACAATTTGGAGCAAACACTAAGTCTTCCAAACAACTTGTTTGTCTTCCAAACAAACAAGTCTTCCTTCCAACAATATGAGGGAAGACAGTTGAAGCACTAAGCTGTCCTAGTCACAGCTGAACTCTATCAGGTCTGACTGACATCAGGAACAGTGAATAAGCAAAATGATGTCTGTACATTTAAATCTAAGTAGGTACAGAAATTCCTAAACACTTTCTAGTTTTCAGACCATTCAAAGAGTTGCACTACAGCCACACTTGCCCCTTTACCTACACACTCAGACACTGATATACAGTTGACCAGAATCCAGGCGGATTTGGCTCAGTGGTAGAGTCTGTTGTCTCTCAACTGGAAGGTCAATGAGTAAAACAGACATCTCAACGAGTAGAAGATACTTTAAGATGGGCAACTTTTGGATTGACAAGTCAGTCCCACTGCAACCTTTCAATCTGGATAGTGGAGTAGCATTGTGATCCACCTCCTCATCAAAAAAAGGTCACCTCTGACTCATCGAACAAAAACAAAAAGGCAACTGGAAAAATGCCTTCATAACAGTGAAGTCCTCCAACCAATGTATCTTCTTCATGGCTACATCCATCTCTGCAGTCTCTCCCTCCATTCCTTGTACCTTCCTCAACCCCCCAGTAACTGATCCTCCTCAGGTTTCTACCTCAGGGAGCAAAGAGGTCCCCTCAGGGCCAAACATATCCTTCACATTGCTGAAATTGTTTAGGTATGCTTGGTTTACCTTTGCTTGCCTGCAGAATTTACATAATCGTCCTCACTGGCTCAGAAAATAGCTGAGGCAGGTCACGGTAAAGATGACCTTTTGGTGAACTCGGCCCACTGGAGTTTCCAGCTCTCGCCTCGGTCTGATCTCTTCACCTCAGTGACAGAAATCTGATGGGATACTGAGCACAGAAATGGGTTTTGATGGAGTTTTTCCATTTCTGTTCTGTGCCTGCACTTGATTTTGAAGCAGCTCTCCAAAATGTGTGAAAGTGGCCTCTCACTGTTTAATTATGTAACGGGGGATTTAAAATGGTACATGTTAAAGCTCTACATAAAGCAATCAAAAACAAGCACTTCAAAGTTTGGAACAAAGGGGAGCAAATTCATTTATGGAGGGAGCCTGTTCAGTTTGATATACAAGTTAATTTGTAAAACTGTTGATCTGACAGTCCCTATCCTCTTGAATTCTCTGGCTCTGCAAAAACTTCTTTGCTTTTGCATAAAATGGACGAGTAACCAATGAAAAATTGTTAATAACATTAGCATAATATGTTGTGATGCTTTAAATATCTAAAATAAAAAAGTAATCAGTTCATATTTGTAGTCAACATCGGTGAATTAATAAGAAAGCACCAAGTTCTCACATATGATTATTTTTATTCATTGTATTTATTTTCTGTTTATTTTCCGGGGACAATACATGTAGGCATTGTTACAGCTAATTAAAGTGCAACAGATGCAATGTGTCATAGGACTTCTAGCCATGGCTAATTTGCAGTACTTGTCCCTGGTTAGGCTTTTACGAAATAACACACATGATACAACAGCGCTGTTAAATAGACATGAAAACTGATGATTGCAGTAGACATAGATAAGCAGCGGCATACTGTAGATGCCAAAAAACCAACAGTAAAGCAGACATAGACAGGCAGAAGTGGAGAATTTCAACCTTTTTTGGTTAGAAAAGGAGTTACAGTATATGTCGTAGCTGTTGTTCTTTGGAAGTGTAAACCCCATAAACATATTTCTCTGTTGACCTCCATGTTAAAGTTTTGTTGCAGGATTATTTTGGAAACTCAACAGAGCCCAAATCATAATGTCTGTTTGCATGACAAGCAGTGATGAAAGTCGTATTAAAATCATTTGAGTTTGGGGCGCTGCTAGCCTAGTGGTTAGTGCGAGCGCCACATGTACAGAGGTTATAGTCCTTCAAGGGTGCAGCCCGGGTTTAAATCTGACCTTTGGCTTCTTTCCCGCATGTCTTTCCCCTCTCTCTCTCTACCAGATTTCTGCCTTTATCCACTGTCCTCTGTCCTAAAATAAACCTTTTATAAACCTGTTAGACTACATTATACAAATAAATGTATACATAATTTTAAAGGGGTGCTGTGAGCGTTTTACTTTGACATTTTTTGCATCACTTTATGTTTAAGTTGTCAAGGTAGAGCTTTAACCGAGTTGACCTTAGTCAAGACGAACGGGTGAAACAGACCTGAGGAAGAGAACATGTAAACCGACGATGTAACTCAGTATAATTTACATGATGTTTTTATCACTGCAGCACATACAGCAACAGTGTGGCACCTTTGAGTAGCAGCTTCCACTTCCTTATGTAGCGGTCTTTGACGTAACATCCGGTGTTTCCACGGCAATGATAAACATGTTGTGTCTGTCATGGCGGCTGCCACGATAAGACACTTCCTGTTACAACTATAAAATTACGGATTTCTCTGGCTTTGATAACTGTTGGAAATATGTGAGGTGATGTAATTACTCAACAACAACAAAAATAACATAGGTTAATACAATTCTACATATTGTATGTTTAAAGGAGGATTTTTTGTCTGTTTTTTAATGTAGGGAACATAAACTTTGAAGTGAGCGCATGTTATTTTGATTGATTAAATATACTTTGAGGATGCAAATTACTTATATGTATTGATGTGTAGACATGACCTCCCATTGCCGTCTCTTTTTCCTCCTCTCTGAGGTCATGCCAGCGGCCTCTTTGTGGTCTGCAGAGAGTCTGTTAGCTTGCGGCTCCACACTGACATGACCGAGCGTCACACTGTGTGAGCATGTGTCTCTTAGCTGTGTTGCACATTCTGAGCTAGCATACGGTGTCTCGCTGAGCTAGCGGATGTCTTCCAGGCTGCAACATCTGTCAACAGATTGACCCGCTGATAGATGGAGTCTGTCAGGGGAGACGCAGCAGAGGCATGGTGGCATGTGTGGTCAGCTGATATATCCCCCTCTTTCTCTCTGTGTTTGTTTCTTTCTTTTTTGATGTCTCCAGGGAGACAAGCAGAGACACATGCTGACATGTGATAATCAGGTTTGTCACTAATGGTCTGCTTTATTGCAATACAAATGAGATTGGAAGATTACCTTTACACAGAATTCTTCAATTTGTTGTCTGCTGGTTCTTAATTATCTCCTTATGTCTGTACGAGGGGGGATGGTAGACTGTTCCAACAGCTTTTCTTTGTTTGAAATTGTTGGACTATTGACTGGCTTCCAGGTCACCCTGTCCCAGTATACAATGTCAATAAATAAAATTATATATTCACGCTCAAGTTACCTTGTCAGCCAGTGACATTTCACTCGGCTTCATACTGCTGGATATCGACAATAAACCTGTCAACTCTTCTGTTTTTTCTCTTGTTGTTTGGCTTCTAAAAAATCGATGTAGATTCTCTGACCCCTAACGGAAGTTAGAAAACGGATCACTCAGAGTCTCTCCTCCTGTTTTCATTCAAAGGCAAAATTGCCAAAGACATTGTTCACCTTCATTTACAACCTGCACCATGTTTAAGTGTGAGCTGGCAGCCCAAAAGGCAACAGAAAAGGAACAGAAGAGAGATAGTAATGGTCTGATGGTTGACGTGTTTTGATTGTCAGCATCTCATTGCCTCTCAGTGCAGATATCCAATCAATGTTTTTTGCTATTGGCTAGGGTTTAGTTTATTATTGTCCTTTAAAATATAGCTGTATTAGCCAGAATTGGGACAGCAATTGTCACACAGTTGGCTAAGACATGGCTTGTCATGGACCATATGTGGCTTGTGTTCGAGGTGCCAGATCTCCACCACCTGTGGACCGTATGTCGTCGCTGTATTTCGGCCAAACCTTGTTTTCTATGTGGGTGGTTTTCTTATCATTAACCGTTAAACATGATGCTGTGTCATTAGCGAGGATTAAATATTTAATGCTTTGTGGATTCTTGGTCCATGGCCCTGTATGGCAGGCCAACAGTCAAATAAGTAAACTGAGGAAAGAGAAAAATAATTGAATCACAGCGTAGTAAGTTTAACACTGACACTGTTGTCAAAAACAGTTGATTTAAATAGTTCCAGCTGTTAGACTACCAGACACAGAAGGGGTCACTGACACATATTGAGTAGCATTGAGTTAAATACTGATTTGATGATCTGGGGTTAACACCTTGAAACTGTTTAGATTGTATAGATATTCTGTGCTGCCTGGTTTCAGATGCAAGTGAAACATTCAGGTTTTGAAGAAACTTCCATAATTGTAGCATGGCTTGCTGTCGATGGCTACGACTTCTAAAAAGATATAGAGATGGAGAGTCGCAGTGGCAACACAAACTTAAGTGGTTGGCAGAGGCCTACAACCAGAATAGGATTTGTACTTGATTTTACTATTTAACCCCATGTTATGGACAAAATATTACTCAATGTGTTAATGAAACCTGCTGGGCTATTTATCAGTAATAGAAAAATCTTTTTTTTTCCAACTACAGTGTTTAAAAAAAAAGGATAATCTGGACCTGCCTTTACTTACTAAATTAAAAAAGTGCTTTATTAAAAAGTGGAACACATTCAGAAAACAAATATGTTTTTCATAAGATACATAATCCTCCACTGGAAATGTGTATTTTTATAGGACTTCTTTTTCTGTCTCCATGTTACCTTCTCAATGCACTTACATAAACTCAAGAGGCTGTAACGCTGCTGTGGGTGTATTCTTTGTGTACACAGCGAGCTTGTCACACTTTGAGATGTAGTGTGGATGTTCTCAGACACACAATACACTCTGTGGCCCATTTCCGTTCAGTTCAGTTCTTTTCCATCAGACTTTTTTCTGATCGAAGTCACATCTAAAATTGTCGTTGACACCCCACTTCGACGTACCTTTGGCGGTTTACTTGTCAAAATGCAAAGAAAATATAAGATGGAAGTGTATTTGCTTTAGATTGATTTGATGAAATATGTGTGGGATTAGGGCTTTGATGTTTGGGGCTCGGAGATTAAACGTTTGCAGCTGCTGTGCTTCAATGTTTAGCTCTCAGTTCTGCCTCGACTGATTTACAGGCCCACTCATCTTTCATTTGTGACTGGCAGCTTGGAGACGCACACTGTGAAAACATCAAATTCTCCTGATACTCTTGAAGCCCTGCTGGGTTTTGCCACATACTTTTGTGAGTTGTATGACATTTAAAGTTGTGGTCTCATTTACATTCAGCTCTGGATGTTATCCTTAAAGAAGAAGTCTCCGACAATCAAACAGATGCTGGTTCAAGTTCACTTGAAGGGCATTACAAGCACATTATTATAAGCCCATTAAAGTTGGCTTGTGTGATTCTAATCCAATACACTTTTTGTCAAATGAAACACACATCTCCTTACAGTCTGCTCGCTGATCTTTCTGAGAGTGATGCAAAGTATCGACATAGCAATATATTGTGTCCTGACTCGTGTAATACAAAAACCGATACACCCGTGCCAATTATCAATATTGATTGACTGTATTTAATGAACAAAAATACAGTACAGTGGTTTAAATAAATAACCCTCCCAATTTGACTCGCCAAGCCACTACTTCAACACTCCTCATGGCGGCACTTGTGACATGAATGATGGTAACGTTGACGGAAGTGAATCAGTCAAAGATAACAAAGGGATATTAAAAGAAGAAGACAGCGATTGTCGACAGACATTGGTGAAAAGAAGTTAAAAGGCGGCTGTGGCTCAATTGGTAGAGTCGGTTGTCATTCAACCAGAAGGTTTGGGGTTCGATCCCCAGCTCCTGCAGCCACATGTCCGATGTGTCCTTGGGCAAGAAACTGCTGCTTTGTCGGCGTTGTATGAATGTGTATGAAGTGGATTAATAACTTCTGACGGTCAATTTAAATAGCAGCCTCTGCCATCAGTGGTAGGTGTGACCTGCAGTGTAAAGTCAGAAGACTAGAAAAGAGCTTCACAAGCTCAAGTCCATTTAGAGGAAGAAGAAGCGTTGGGTGCCGGTAGTCTAGTGCTAGTTTGGGCACTTCACCCCATGTACAGAGGCTATAGTCCTCCACGAGGGCAGCCTCGTGGAGGACTATAGCCACTTGTGGCTCCTTTCCCGCTTGTCATTCCCCATTTTCTCTCTCCCTGATTTTCTGACACTGCCCTATCTCTAAAATAAAGGCCCAAAATTAAACCTAAAAAAGAAAGAAGCGTGGTAAGAGGTAAAACTGACACTTGGAAATGTTGGATCAGGAGCTTTTTGAGAGTGACCTTCACATAGAGACTACATTAAAAATATCTTAGCTGTACTCCAATATGGACCATGCTTTTCTGTAGTCAAACCACCAACATTATGAGTGGACGACATGAAATCACAAATGCTTAGTATAATGCATTGAACAGATTGTCTGTTTTAGAAAACTAAATTGAGTCCCTTTGTGGTCATACTAACTGCAAATGGAAATGTTATATAAGTACTCCAGCTTTAAAAGTAAATGCATTCACATGAATGCATTTGTTTTGAAGCACTGACAAATCCAATTAGTCTGGCTCCAGCTTTGCTAAATTAGGTGAAAATTGTTATTTGTGCTTCTCTTGCTTCAGCATTAATTAAATGGCCGTCGATCGGTACAACAGCTGTTTCCTCTCTCACCTGGTTTTCACTCACTTTAGTCTCCAGATAGATGCTGACATGTTTCTGTCACAGTCAGCGAACATCCGTCCATAACTGCTTATGCACATGGAGGCATACTAATGAAGTGTATTGTCCTCCAACCCCTCCATACAGCCCTCCATACAGCCCTCCCTGGATCAACATTTTATGTGTTTATACTCCCCTTTAACTGAAGAGGACTGATGGCGAACCATCCCATCCACCATATGTTCCACAATGAGCTCATAACTTGTTATTTGTTCCCACAGAAGCTATTTTTAGAGTCAGACAGACAGCGGCCATTTTCCTCAGATATATTGCTCAGGTTAGAAGCTCAAAACATTTTTTTTCATAGGCCTAGGTGACCCAGGTTTGTTTACTCTACATTTTTGGAATCTGACAAATCATTTGTAGTCATTCACTAGAATTGCTAACTTTAGCATTCAATCACTTTCTAGCTAACATTACTGTTAGATTATATTACAAAATATCAAACAAAAGGTGTAACTTCCTTGTTTATGATGTAAGCTAGCATTAGATATAGTTAGCTACAAATTGATGGCATGCTATTGTTAGCTATTGTGGCTCATCTGTCCTAATAAGATTACCTTGCATTGATTTTTTGCAGCTGCTTAACCTCACTGAGTTACCTCCAGTCATTACATGTGATACCATCCTCCCTTTTAAACTCGCTTGCTCCCCCTTGTCGCAAGGAGGGGTTTACTCGAACCTCTATATGTGACATACACTTTAAAATCTGAGTCAGAATCACAGCGCCCACGCTCTCACTGTGGTCAGCTAAGCTGTAGTCCAACAGTTATTTGTCCGATGCTCGTTCCCCCAGTACTTCTAACATAACATAACATTAATACTACATTTCAGCCTTGAGTCGGGCGTCAGAGGAATACTTGAATATGTTCAATTTCATCCTAACAGGTGACCACCACTCGTGAATAACCAGCCCTCTCAAAGCGTGATGTGGCATGTGACGATGTTTAACTTGGCGTCTACAGGAATCACTCTCCTTAAAAACAGAGCATGTCAGTTAGAGGCCTGTTCCCCTTTGCGTTAGACACAAAGGAACAAAGGATTCTGCCACTTCGACAGACTGCTGGATGCTTCACACATGCTCGTGTCTCTGAGCAAGCCGGTGCACATGTGTGTGTAAGAGTGCGTGCATGTTTCTTTCTGTTAGTGTCAGTTTTATGTAAAGTTTTCTTCCAGCGAAAAGAAACAAAGAAAGACAGGCTTCATCACCGCTCAGTTCTAAAAATAAGAGCCCAATATGTCGCTGTTTTATTGTCGTGTCGATCCTATTTTCCAGAAGACAATAAGTTATTTATTTATTTATTTTACAGTGACTGGCACACCCACTGTTGTCAAAAAAGCTCAGTATGTTGCACTTGTATTTACAGTGACAACCCCCGGCTGTGACAGGCAATCATATTCTTGAGAACCGCGATACCTCTTCTGTCTTTCAAAACCAAAAACCAGCCCTGCTTCTTTAAAGGCTATGTGCTGTGATGACAGGTGTGCCCTGCTTCACTGTGTTAACATACAATATGTCTTAGTGAAAAGTCTTCAAGCGATGCTGTCGTTCAAAGATCCAACATTAGAGGAGCTTTGTACCATAATTTTACAACCTCTATTTTATGGCGGCAACAGAAGATATATGGTAAGTTGTAAAATGATATACCGCTGATACTCACATTTCTTTGGGGTTTAAAAAGCCCTTATAAGCTGCATAAGGAGGTTTCAGCTACAAAAAGATGATCTGGTATTTTTTTTCCAGTCGTGGCGAGCATGTCTTCTTTTATCAAGTGAAATCATGACACCACAAATTTTCTAGGTCAAGGCTCTTAATAAGAGATGTGAGAGGGGAGAAAAAGAGGAGAGGTGAAGTCTGAGGCTGACATAAATGAGAGACATAAAGGAAGAAGGAGACAAAGAAAGACACACAGACAGACAAGGAACAAAAAGTCTGAGATTGTGTGAGTGTGCTTGTGTGGGTTGTCGTGTGGGTTACTCGCTCAATAAGAAACCGTGGCACAGATAAGTGCTCATGTGTGACAGCTCGGTTGTTCTTTTTAACACGGCGGCCCTGCGTCTCTCGCGGCTTCAATTCACAACAACATCTACGTGTCAGCAATGACAATAAATGAGCTGATACCTGAAGGCACTGGTTACTCTTGTGCACACTGGGAATCATAAATATCTGTTACTCTAGGACCACATTACTTACTGCCTTAAAAAAGTCAGAGATGTGTATCCCTCAATTGAAATCTGTGTCTACTCACTTCATCGGATAGTTGTTAACATGTCAGCTAGTACTGTATGTTTACCTGTTGACCGTTAGCCTTTTGTTCATGCTGGGTTTTTTGTCTTATGGAGTTGTGAAGGCAAGAGTTTTAAATGTTTCATTCTGTTCAAATATATTTTTTTATACATAAGGGAAAGATCACATTAAAGCTAGGGTTGGTAATTTTCGAAAACTAGCAGGAATTTAATAGTAGCATTCTCTCCGTGCTCCGTCTTCACCCACCCCCTCCCCTCTGTGCTCCCTCAAAAGCCGCGCCCCTCACTTACATGCACTAGCACCATTGGTCCAGAAGCGGATTTCAGCTCATGCTTTGAGTTTGGGCTCGTGCATGCATGGGGTAGAGAATGAGCAGGGAGACAGGGAGGAATGATTGGTTCATAAAAATGGAACCGAGTGCAAACATTGGTCGAAGTTTTAACGAGTTAAAACTGAACTGCTACAGATGATGGATTTTCTTTGTTTCTTTTTCAGAGCACATGAATTATTCATTTCTGTCAGGACCTAAAGACAGTTCCAACCAAAATCTTAAAAAGTGTATCTGGAGAAAATTACCTACCCTACCTTTAATAAACATAAGTGAATCCTAGCGTGGCCCATCCAAGGTTTTAAAGTTTTTTCTGTCTGACAAAAGTTACAATCAGCCAAAAATAAAGATTCAATAGCCTTAAAAACTCATTTGTCCTGATGCTATTGGCCCTCTGTCAACACATTAATGTGATTTTTATCGTTGACTCGTTAATTCTTGTCAAGTGCTTACAGTATGTGGGTAATGCTGTAAAACGAATTGATGTGAAATGATACGTTAATCAAAATGTGTAATTCAAATAACATTTTCAACACGTAGAGATATTCTGAGGAGTTCAGGATGTGTGCCGAGAGAGAGAAAATATGTTTTTCCAAAAGTATATATTACTAGTAAAAGTTAGAATAAGACAAATTGATCACACTTATACACATAAGAGCCTTATGTTTTATCGACAAAGAAGTTTGCATCTGACTTAATAATGTTGGTTAACAGCCACAGGCTTGTTTTAGGGCCTGTGTCTATTGGTGGAGTTTTTTGTGCTGGCAGTGCTCCTGACTTCAGTTTCCAAGCATTCCTAAAAGGCGGTTATTGTTATTAGGTTACGAATGTTTCTTTCCACTTCTCTTGGTAGTGACCTTTAGGTTTGTAAACCCTCTGTATGCCCAAGAAAGAAAAAAAAACATGTTAAGAAATGGTCTGGCATTAGCGGCAGCTCTAGACCTGAAAAAGATGAGTCAGAGTAGTTTCTCCGTTGTTTACGAAGCTCAGTCACATGTCCCGCCCATTTTTGATGTTGATTGGTCAGTGAGGATGGAGAAGTGACATTGATGAGCGCCTGGTTTCCAAAACTGTGACAAATATAATCATTTTTAATAAGATTGACCAATTAAACAACTCTTGATCAGAGGCTTGTATTTTGTTTCATGTCTGTAATCCATCACTTCTGACAGGGTGCAGGTCGCCCTTTCCCAGAGCTGGTACAAAATGGTGTCATATCCAGGTAGTGAATTCCCTGCAGTGTGTGAAAGCAAGTAAACAGAGATTAGCTATTAATACACTTGGAGTAAGAGCCCCATGTGTCTCATTTGTTTTGTGCAGCACACAGGATAGCAGAAAGCAAGAAGGAAATTAATACCACCATTAGCCGAGAAAGTTTGCGTTGGACGAGGGACTAATAAATGTGATACAACAGACTATGTTGTTAATTCAAATACTGTCAGCATAAGCAGAAGATGGTGGCTACGATTTGTGGTCCAACACTTAACGTGGAGCAGTCAAACAGCCGAACGGATCATGAGAAACTAATGTTATAGTTTAATCCACATGATCTTAGGCTCAACAAAGCTGGAAATGCAACGGTTAGTCGGACACGTTAGTTGAGATTTTGAGACAGTCTCTGGCAAATTATTACCATTTATATTTAAACTCACATGAGGGACACAGGCCAGGATTAATTGCATGCCTTAATACTGAATATTCATCAAATTAAAACCTGTGTTAAAGGGGCAGTCCAACATTTAAGTACTTTGCACTTTCTATTAACAGTTGTATGAAATCTCGTGGTGCTCCAGTCTGTTGGGATTTAAGATAAATGTGTAGCAAAAAGCCTGCAGTAAATACTAAAACAGTAAAAGCATGAGCATTTACCCGGCATGGAAGGCTGCACTAAAGATGCTTTTTGCTTACTAAACAAAAACACATACAGTACAGGTGCCTTTTTTAGGGGGACTCTCACCAATACTGTACAAGTGAAGACTTTTAAAGTTAGCACGTGACATTAATCTCTCTTGTGACACACTCTGAGTCGCTTCTCTGAACCTTTAAGGAGAGACTTTTGACTTTTGTTCCCCTACATGCCAATAAATAACTAATTAGCTTATTTTTACTGGAAAAAGGAAAGAGAGGGAGACTTATAACTACACATGTTCATGCATCAATTCTAGAAGTAACAGTTTTCTTAATTTCAGAGACGTAAAAACATAATAATTATGTAAATTTAAAAAGTTTAGTTTAATTAAAATACCTATGCGTACAGTAATGAGCCATTTGAGAGTAATATACCATGTTATATGTTTTTAATTGCACATTAAACAGTATGTGTTTCTTCTACTTGATAAGCTTCAAATAGAGAGGGAACATGTCAGAATAATATTTTAGTTAAATTATATTTAAAATTATTGAATATTAATTGAGATAATTACTTGAGATTAATAAATTGACATAAATCTGTTAACCTACTTTGTAATAATGAGGAAACCTTTAGTTACCTGATCTGTGTGTGACGTGTGCGCTCCTCCTGGACTCTGTGATCATGAGTGCTGATAGGTAGATTAAAATGGGCAGGGATTTTGTCACGAGGCGGGGAGCAACAGTTTTCTGGCCACATCTCAAGTTCCTCAGTATAACTATTGTGTTAAATTATGTTTTTATATGCTGGTAATGTCAACCAGAGTGTGTCATCAATAAATAACGTTTCAGTCATTGTGGTCAATATCTGTGCATGCTTTATATAAAGTGTGTTGTAACTCCTCACCAAACCTCAGCAGGCTAAACTAGACATGTTGAATTGACAAAATAAACACTCTAAGTTTGACATGATCGTGCTGTGCTACTGTGTCAGAACTGTGATTTTGTCCACAGTATGCACAGCTCCATGTGTAAATCTACTGTTGTTGCATAGTTATGTCCTGTTTTTTGCTGATACAATGTGTTTTTGAACTGCTGAGCAGACTCTTTGAAGACAACAGGGTCAGCCCATTAGCCAGAGCTTCAGATTGATGTTGAGTGTGGAAATGATCAGGTGAGCAGTTTTGGAGACACTGGAGGATGAACTCTGGAGGGCCTAATGCAGGAAACTATTTTTGACAGGAGCTAAAATTTTAGATTTTACAGTTATTACTTTGATACCTGTATCGTGATATACAAGACTTTTTTCCTAGGATGCTGATCATCCCAGTGTTGAATTGTACTCACATCACTTTCTGTGGAGAAGTAAATGTTTCCCCAGATTCACGTGTAGAAGATTTTCCTCATAATTGTCTTTGTAATTGATTTTAGGCGGATGTGAGGCTGCATTCAAAGAAGAGTTGCTCTGCACGACTCCTGCAGGGTTTCTTTGTGTTTGTGTGTGTGCATGTGAGTGTACACGTCTCTGTATGACCTACGAATGTTTGACTTGAGCATGTGCACATGTGTTTGTGTGTGTGTGATCTTGACTGAGTCGTCCTTCAGTGACGCTGTGTCATTCCACTTCAAAGCCTGATTGGTCAACGACTGTCTCTACGGGGCGGCATGACGTCCTTCACTCCGGGAGGTCTTTTTAGCGTGTGTTTGGCTTATGTGTGTGTGTCTACGTCTGCGTGTTATTTTGATGTGCTGCGGGTGTGCTGCTGCTCTCAGGGTGTACTGCTTTTCTTTTTCCAGGAGGCAAACAAACACATACAGTACATACAGTTCATGAACACACACACACACACACACACACACACACACACACACACACACACACACACACACACACACATTCAGCAGCATATAAATCTTTAGACGGCAGACTAATCAAGATGGAACATACAGGGCCAATTAGCACAAGATGAAGTGACCTCACGTGCCTTTTGACCGCTGGTACTTAAACATCACACACGCACACGCACACACACCGGATATAAAGAAAGAAAGGCGGAAAACAGTGAAATTACTTCTAGTCTGTGATGGAAATACCTTTATTTCTCCCTCCTGGGCCACAACAAGGGTTTAACAGCCTCTTTGACTGCAACAATATCACACAGATTTACCTGCTGTTTTGTCTGCAATAAAAATGGCTCTGCTTTGGTTCAGTGGTGGAGCGTTTGGTTTAGGACGTGCTCCACTGCGGGGGAGGTGGGCACACTGCGATCACAGCCTCCAATATGTCAAAAGTAATTAGGCTGATCGGAGTATATAGCCTATTATGCACAGAGAGGTGTGCGTGTGTGTGCTGTGTGCTGTTAATTAGACTGATGATGGAAGCACTCTAATAAGCTCACTGTAGAGTTCTTCTGTCTGTTTGCTTTTATGGTTTGGAAACGCTGGTCTTATTCTCCTGGGTAAGCAATCTGTAATCATATCAAGATATGAAGGATGCAAGAACAATTCATGTTCACGTGAATACAAATTTGTTGTTAAATTTGATGAAATTCAATACTTATTTTAGCCACAAATGCAAAAAAAAAAGTGTCAGTAGGGCTGGGCGATATGACTACAAATGTTATCATGATAACAATGTTCACACCAGTCGATAACGATAATTATCACGATAAATGTAAAATCATTTTTCCTTTCAAATTCAAAAGATTTTTGCTCCTCAGTGAAAGCTGAAGACACCAGATGGTTAACTGTGGATTAATTATTCTTTTTTGTCAGAACATGACAAACTCTACTTGAACAGAGGAACATTTCACAATCATAAGCACCGTGCTAGAAAACGCTGAGAAAAATTATATCACGATAATTATTGTTATCGTTTTATCGCCCAGGCATTTATTTTATTGCGACAATTATCGTTTACTGCCCAGGTTTACGTGAGAGCTGCAACAGGTCCCTACTTTTGTAAATGCTTAATCTACGGCTAGTAAATTCATCTTTTGGTCTCTTTATTGATTTAAGTCATAAATAGGTCTGAATATTTTAAAGTGTCGTAACTTTTTTCCAGTGCCAAAAGTGGCCTTTTCAAACTGCTTCTCTTGTCTGACCAACAGTACAAATCCAGAGAAGACTTAAAAGTTTGAAAATGATTCATCAATATTAAAATATTCTGGGCTTTGCTTTATTTAGATGGGTTAATAGATTAATAGATTATTGCGCATCTCTAGATCGAGCTTCTTAAATGTGAAAGGTGAATTCATTTATTTTGTTCACATTACAGAGAATAAAATATCTCTCAGATTTAGGCTCTTTCTTTCTGTCTGTCTCTTTTCTTTCTTTCTTGGTTTCTGGCCCTTAACATTTCATCTCTAAGTCTTTGTTGTATGATTAAACACCGCTCTTTTCAGCGTTTTAAAGTGCTGCTGTAAGGACCCTTGACATATTTATCAGCGAGGGTTTTTTTCCAGGAGTACTTAAATAATTGCTCATTAATGAAAACTTTTGTTAATTGTAATCTTAACACTCAAAAGTTATCCTATATTTGCTTGAATTCATTTTATATGCTTTAAATTAAGTGGTTGTTCAGATTTAAAAAGATACTTGCCTTCACTATTTTTACACTCACATTACTCTGCCAGCTCTTGGTCACAAAACTCAAGCTGTGAGCTGGATGTAATAATGAGAAATGATGAATCTCTAAAGGTCTCCCCGGAGTTCTGGGCATGGTAGTGTAATCAATTTTCAATAAATGTATTAGGAGAAAAGTCTGTGTGTTGTATGCTAAAATAGCCCAGAGTGTATTCCTTTAATGATGAAGTAGAACTATGTTGGTAGGATGGAGTATGATAGCACACTGCCGTTGTTCTTTTCTTGAAGCAAAGCCCTGAATCAAATCCCTTCTTGCACGACTTTGCTGGAAGGGAGTGCTTGTAAGACTACATGAGCTGTTCCAACATCTCCTCTGTCGACATTGTGGAGTTCTCTCCGCATTACCATTTTTCTTTTTTTACCCGCACTTCAAAGACTTCTGAGCAGGCAAAATATTCAAGGCAGAAATAAACTGGGTCTATATTCTGCTGTTGATCTTTTTTTTTTTTTAAATCTTTGTTGACAACATGCCACTAAACGCACTGAAGCTACAAATTAGATAGCGACAATTGTCACCGTTTGAATAAGCTTTGGTCCAAGAATTTGATACTCGACTACATTTTTCGCGTGACAAGCATTTCATATTCCCCCAAACGACCTTCCATCCCAAGGGAGAGCTGAAAAACCGGGTTCTGCTGTAATTAGGCTAGCTCGCTGACAAAAAAAGCAGCACCCAAGGTAGAGGGAGATAAAAGGCAGGGAGGTATAGTGAAGGAGTGGATGAAGGTGGGAAGGGGGTGAAGAGGAGTGGAGATAATGAGAGGCAGGGTGACAGAATGAAAGAGTGCAAGAGGAGGAGAGCATGTCAAGAATCAAGGGGGGGATGTTTGCCTGCGGCTTCCTCGTGGTGTGATGTCATTGAATCTTCTCACCATGTTTTATTAGAAAGGCCTCCATGTAAGGGTGTCTGTTGTCAAATTAAAACTAACAGATGTGGGAGTATCTCATCAGGTATGCCTGCTGCATCGTGACACTTTTATTTAGCAAACAGCAGCTCAGCTGACCCACAGGTAGAGTAGGAGAGTGAAGAAACACCTGAGCAAATGATGTGTAACCCTCTGAACACTGCATTAGAAATGAGCTGACAGTGCCTATTAATGGGAGTCCATGTCTCACAGTAGGCCTACCTTTGAATGATACATATCACTACAATCTGTACAACTGAGGTTTGCATAAATCAATAAACAACCATAACTGAAAAAAGTTAAAATATGAAAGTGGTGTATAAATAAAAAAAACCTGACATATCACTTTTCAAAAACACGCAAACAGTATTGATGCAACCAAAAGTTGGTCTGGTAGCTGGAGAGGTGCCAGACCACTTCTCGAGCACTGCCGAGGTGCCCTTGAGCAAGGCACCGAACCCCCACCAGCTCAGGGGGCGCCTCCCAAGGGGCTGCCACCGCACTCTGACATCTCTCCATTAATGCATGTCCACAGGTCTCGTTGTGCATGTGTGTGATCCAGGCCTGTGTGTGTGAGAAGCATGTCCAAAAATAACAGAGTGCGAACCACAATTTCCCCGTAGGGGATTAATAAAGTATATCAAATAAAAAAAAAAAAATAAAAAAAAAAAAAAATTACAAAAGCAGAATTGTAACAAAATGTTTCTTCGTGGACGTATAGCGGCAAAGAAGAGAAAATATAGTATGAGTGATGCGAAACGCCAAGTGGATAAAGCTCGTTCCTAAACGAGGGTGAACCGGATGCGGAGTTGCCCTGCTGTTGGATTGGCAGGCGCCACACACCGGCGGTTAGCTTGTGCTAGCTTGCGGTAGCTTGAAGTATAGGTACAGTACGAGCAGTAAGAGTACACAGTACGTCCTGCAGTGAGTGTGCGCTACTACAGTAGGGGTGATGAGTTTGAATTTTATGTTTTCAAGCTGTAAAGAACATTCCTACTGACTCTATTTAAGCAGGACTAAATGACAATCTAACCTGGAAAGTGTTCAGCTGTGCTGTCACATCTTTTTACATCTTAATGGTTAGGGTATATAATATAATATAATTAACTCATGTACACAAAATGTACAACATCAACATGTTGAAGCAAGAGATGGAAATATGGATGGATAATGTTTATTAGCCCTCTCTCTGGTTAAGCAGTATTGAATCTTTAATTGATTTTCAGGTTGTTGAGAAGCCTTTTGGAATAAGATTTTAAATTAATTAAGTTTGCTAAACAAGGCTGCTACCAGATTTTTTTTCTTTATTAATCTTGAACTATAAGGTTTTAGTGCACATATTAAGATAATCGTAAGGTTGAATGTTTGCCCCACAATTGTACGGACATTTTAATGTTAATTTATTTATTTCCTCATTACATTTTTCTGATTGGTCTGCATGCCAGACTTTGCACAAAAAAAGAAAATGGTAAAAACAGCTCTTAGGACTGCTCACGTTGCAGCTTTTCATCTATTAAGACCTTTTGTGTAAGGTGTTGTGTTTCAAATGAATGTTGTAACCTTGATGTTTGGATTTTCAAAAGCTTTAGAGCTGTTATAGACTTCTATACATCTTTTGATGCCCCCTTAGGATCAAGTAGCTTGGTGATGTACGGTAATGTGTCAGTGTGTCACCCAGCTGTGCAGGTTAGGTTGTGAGGTTACTGTAGCAGATAGAGCTGATAGTGGAGGTTCTGTTCAAGACACAGAATCATTAATGATAATGAGATCATCTGAGTCCTCCTTACACACATTCACATAACACACACTGCTGCTGACTGATTACATCGCGTGTAATTATTTAATTTATGCAAACTGCAAGTATGGGACAGTAATTCATTAAATGACATAAGTAGACTATATTAATTGGACTATTTCTGTTGCTTGAAGGCTACTTTTTAAATGTCCTGACTTTATTAATTCAGATGTTTTTCAGGGTATGTAAAGTCAGAAAGGTCGGTTTTTGTACTTTAAGGAAGTAACAACCTTCATGAACACAACACTTGTACTACTTGTTCTATCTGTTCCTCGGGTAAGGACTGAATTAGGAAAAAGAGCTTTCAGCTTGGCTGCCCCCTCTGCATGGAATACTCTACAGACTGAACTAAAACTGCCTGAACTTATTCCACTTAGAACTTTCCGTTCTATCCTGAGGGACAGACAGCGTGAGACAATTGAACAGTGTCTGTGTTTTTAAAATCTTAAATTGTTGTTTCATTGTTGTGTCACAGCTCTCGCACTTTCTTTTTATTGAAAGCACTACATGTATGTTGTTAATGTATACTGTCACTTCATTGTAACTGTTCTTATGACATGTGCTGCTGACCTCTTGGCCAGGTCACCCTCGCAAAAGAGATCCTGATCTCAATGGGTTCTTATCTGGTTAAATAAAGGTTAATAATAAAAACACATCACGTGTTGCTAGCAATTGACATCAGCTTAGCTCATTGATTTGCAATATTGTCTGCAGTGACCTATACCACCAGAATGTGAAGGTTATCTTCACTATCACTACTTCATTATCTATATTTATGTTATAAACATAAAAACTGAAATAGGCTACTAGCTGTTATGTACTCTCTCGTGGCACATGTTGTCATACGCTACCCCTAAATACATTACAGTTGCTAATCCCTCTCTAATGCTACTTTGACAAGAGTGTTCAGCTTATTTTTTCCCACCAGGATTTGGATGAGAGGATAAAGCTTGTATCACTTTCTGCTCTGTGTTCAGTGAAGGGACAGATACAGAACATTGTCAGCTTGGTTCAGGGACTATAAGTGATTATGCAAACCTTAAACATAAGAAAGGAAATAACAGATAACTTAAACTTGTATTTTGCTGCTAACTGCTATCGATGTTGGACACATTTTATTTCTGTTTTGATGTTAAATCTTAGTTACCGGCCAGCAACCATCACTGCAACCGTAGCATTTATGAATACCTATACATGAAACGCAACATGCAGTAGCCTTCTTAGTTGGCGTCTGACCTGACTATTAATTAAACTAATACCTGTCCTCCTCCTGCAGCTCACTCTTTTCACCTCTCTCCCTCTCTTTCTCTCTGTATCTCTTTTTCTCTGACAGAGACAGTGATGGATACAAGGACAGCGACAGCTGAGCTTGGCTGGATATCTTTCCCTGCCAATGGAGTAAGAACAATCTGCAGAGGTGTACTGTATATGTGTGTGCAGGTGTACGCCTTTTTGTGTGTGTGTGTTTGTGTGTGTGTGTGTGTGTGCGCGTGCGCGTGTGTGTACCCTTGGGGAAAGCAGTTTGAGTACACTTTACAGGGCTCCATTAAAGAGTCTGTCAAAATCTTAATTACAGTAGCAAGGTGACACCAATTAACTGCCATTGATGCAGAATATAATGGATTCTAATAGATCGGAGTCCACAAGGGACAAATGAATAGGATGAAATCAAATTAAATAGAATACAGTTTAATAAGAAAAGAATATGGTCTTAAACTCCATTTCCTGAACTCCTTGAAATGTTTTAATGGAGGCTTGGCTACTATTGCCAGATACAATGTTGCTCTGTGTGTGGGCTTGAGGTGTGTTGCTCTAATTGTGATGAATGGTTGTCCCTGGTCAGAGAAGAACAAGAGGAGAGGAGAGAAATTGAGAGAGGGAAGCAGGGATGTAGGAAAAGAGAGAAAGCGAGACACACAATGGGAGGGACGGAAAGAGAAAGTTTAATTTGTGTCAGGTCTCTGTAAACCCATTAATCATTTTAGCCTCGACTCTCTCTCCTCGTTCTTTACGCCCTCCCCTCTCATCCACAACCCTTGCCCCCTCACTCAAACACACATTCCCCAGTGGGAGGAGGTGAGCGGCTATGATGAGAACCTCAACACCATCAGGACGTACCAGGTGTGCAACGTGTTTGAGCCCAGCCAGAACAACTGGCTCCTCACTACTTACATCGACCGGAGGGCAGCACAACGAATCTATGTGGAGATCAGATTCACCGTAAGAGACTGCGCCTCCATTCCCAGCGTCCTCGGGTCCTGCAAAGAGACTTTCAACCTGTACTACTTGGAGACAGAGAGGACCGTGTCAGAGAATATTAAAGGGGTGGAGTACTGGGCCAATGCCCCCTTTCTTAAGGTAATGGAACCGGAAAGTGAAACCTTTTAAGAGATGACCAAATCTGGTTCTGTTTCAAAAACTGTTATCCCAATTTTACTCAATACAAGGACAAAAAAACTGCTGGCCTGTGTTATGGTTTTCAATTCAGCTTCAAATTGGCATTTTCCACAACAAATAAAACTATGGGACTAATGCTGCATTTCACATGAGCCTCTTCTTCTCAGGACAGAATGAAACGCAGACTAGAGCTGGAAATCTATGCATATTCGATCAATCAAAAACCAATGACAGCCATGTCCTACATTTGTTGATGAAGACATTTGAAATCTTTTAGCAATATTATGTGTTGATCATATTCTTTTTACTGATTATTATGTTGAGTTCAATGGGATGAAGCCTCTGAAATCTGAACTGTACTTTGTCTGTTTTTTGCTGGTCTTAAAGTTGTCAATTTAGAGAACTACATATTTACCCAATGATAACACACTGAGGTGGAATTTGGGACTAGTTCAGATGCTTGTCTTAGTGAAGCAACAAAACCAATACCATATAGTGCTGCATACGTTTGTATACGTAGATTAATTTATTTAAAGTCCATGGTCAGAATTACAATAATACTCTTGCAAACTATTTCCCATTAAACTGAATATAAAGTAAATATAAACTAGTTAAAATAAAACGATCCTCACTGAACTCTTCAACGCTGACATGGTCAAAAACTTGTATGCTTTCTTCACACCTGGAGCCTTGACTTTATGTCCACCATAAGCCAAGGCTCCACCCTGTGCTCAGTCGGACTTACATTCAGGATATAACACTGTGTTATTTTTTACAGAAAAGCTACACGGGAGGTTATCAAGGGAGAAACACTGCCCTGATTCAAAGTTGATGAAAAATCGTGATGCATTTCACCCAAAATGCTGAGATTTTTTTTAATAAAGTTGTTCAAAGTTTAAGCTCTAACATCTTCCAGCTATTAAAATGTAACTTTTAGTTTCACATGTTTTTATGTTCTTTGGGATTCATGGTTGACTTCTCTTCTCAAAATGTTTTGCACGTAACCTTTTAGATTTGCAGTTTTTCAATTAGTTCATCTTTTCAGTTTGGTTTCACACTGTTTGTGTTGATGGATCCGAGCGTTGAAAACCACCCGAGTGTTAAAAATCTCGTAGCAGCTGCCTCTGGTGTAATCACAGAGGATCACTGGGGAATGTTGCAAAAAAAATAATTAAATTCTAACATGACAAAATGAATTTTTGACATTTATTAATTCATCTTGTAACCTTTATGCCTTCCATATCTCTCCTTTTCTCTGTATTTCACTTTATAGGTGGATACCATTGCAGCAGATGAGAGTTTCTCTCAGGTAGATTTTGGGGGAAGGCTAATGAAGGTGAACACTGAAGTTCGGAGTTTTGGGCCGCTGTCTAAAGGCAGAGGATTCCACTTGGCCTTCCAGGATTTGGGCGCCTGCATGTCCCTCCTGGCTGTACGCGTATTCTACAAGAAATGTCCCAGCGTAGTGCAGAACTTTGCTTTTTTCCCAGAGGTATGAATCAAAACCTACTGTGCTCTTTTTCTTAGATTGTGACAGAGCTGTTGTGCAACATGTCCATTTTAATTCTTCTGATTCTGGGCAGACACTGACCGGAGCCGAGTCCACGTCATTAGTCATCGCCAGAGGAAGTTGTATCCCAAACGCTGAGGAAGTAGATGTGCCCATAAAGCTTTACTGTAACGGAGATGGAGAGTGGATGGTACCCATTGGAAGCTGCAGCTGCAAGGCGGGATATGAGCCGGACAACAGCAACGTGTGTCGAGGTAAATCTCTGCATTTATGAGTCCGCGTGTGCTCAAACTGTGCGCACAAAAAATGAAGGGAAAATGGAAAAATGCTCCAAATACTGCTTCACAGCATGGAGACAATGCCCTGTTATCTGAATAAATTAACTTTTTTTTAAACCTTTTTCTGATGACCTTGCTACAGTAAACACTGTTTTATACTGTGCACAAAAGCTAACAAGCCAGTATGACAGTGAATCAATATCCAGCACACATGCATCTAATAATCCTCCAAAGCAACAATAGAACTGCAGGAGGCAATACTTCAAAAAGCATAAAAAGGAACAAAAGGCATACCAGATGGTTACAACCCTAGTTTGAATATTGAATGGGTGCATTAAGCAAATACTGTGTGTCAAATATCTTTTGAAAAAACCTACGCAACCATGCTCTTTGTAGTTTATTCACTAGGTGGAATGTGTCTTATTTAAGTTCTAGTAAGGTCAATAACACACTGAAGCTTTGCTGAGTCAATTCTGCAGAAAATGCTAATGTTTTCTGTGCCCAAGAGAGCAAAGTAGGCAATTTCTTGCAGTCTTAGCTTAATAATCACATGCACGTATACATTTTCTGGTGTTTCTTTGCCCAAGGGTGCAGCCCACGATGTTCCATAAGTTAATATTAGTAGAGAAAGACTGGGATGAACGTTGCACAGAAATAGCTCCTCGTCCCCTCAATGTTCCATATATCTGCACCTTTTTATATCTGGCCTCCTTCCCCATTTCCTCTCCGAGGTAAAACCCATCATTTCTTATTCCCCAGAGAGTCTCAGCCATTATGTGTGTGTGAGAAAGTGTGTGTGTCCGTGTGAGCGTGTGTGTGTGATGTATGTACATATGGTGAAATGATAAGTGAGGCCTCTTCATCCCATGTTAATTAGTTTAGTGTGTTCCAGCAAGATTAGTGTGCTGCGAATTATTCCTGGACTGTCAGAGAGAGTGTCGGGTAGATAAAGGGGGAAATGGAAGGGAAGGGAAGGGAAGGAGGAAAGTCAGAAAAGAAGGATGGGAAGTAGAGAGAAACAAAGGAGGAAAGTCGGAAAAGAAGGACAGGATAGCCTTGTAGAGAGATGGACTGGAAAGAAGTTAAAAAAGTAGAGTAAAGGAAGGACAGACGAAGGTCAGAATGATAAGAAAATGTGAGATAAAAGAGATATAGAGCAAAGAACTGTCTCCTAAAATACATTTAATGCAGAGAATGAAATGTCAGCTTTGCCTTTGGTGTCAATGTGTCTTTTGCAACTGATACTTTTTCTTTGTATCATGTTTGAAAGAGAAGACGGTAAGCCAGGCACGATTCATAGGAGACGGTGATTAAATATGACAATGCTACACTGACATTGATGCCATTGCAGAGCAAATTAAGGTCGAATTTGGAATAATTTAGTCTTCACGGTCCTTTTACTGTGGATGTCTTTTGTGGATCTTTAGCCCGGAATTACTACAAAGTCTTACAGGATACAGACCCAAGACAGGTTCAGCCCAGGTGACTTGAGTTGACTTTCTTTAATGGTATTGCCTATGTACACCTGCCTCGTGTTTTATTTTAAAGGGGACGTATTATGAAAAATCCACTTTTACAGTGTTTTGAACATATATTTGGGTAACCTTGGTGTCTATGGACCCACAACATTTGAAATAAATCCATCCAGTCCTTTGTTTGTGGTCTGCATAAGTCTTACAACACAGAGAAAAATGCTCCGTTTTAAATTTTCTCAACTTGTGACATCACAAGTTGGATTGTGGTAAAAAAATACCCTCCCCTCCCCTGTTTTCTCCACCCATGGACTCCACCCCCAGCCTAGAGCAAAACTTTTGCGCAGGTCTGCCACTTTTTATTCTAGCTACAGAGCAGTGATGTCTACCGGGAAGACTGAGAGGGGGGCTCATTGCATTTAAAGAGACACACACACCAAAACGGAGCGTTCTGAGAGAGCTGGTTTATACAGGGTCACAAACCTCTGGTGCTTCATGTTATATTTTGACCAAAGCACAGCACAGATGTTTCATTTAGACCACAGAGGACTGTTTGAAAAGGTTGAAAAGGGGGTTAATATGTCCTCTTTAACAGTGATTTAAGATGTTGTTGGACAGAGATTGTCCCGTCTCGACTGTGTCCGCCGAGCTGGCATATCTTTGATGGGCTCTTATGCCAATCAGCTGATCACAGCTTGGCAGGAAACTGGACTCACTATGAGAACAGATGGTTGTCTTTTTGTGCGTGTGTGCGTGCATGTGTGTGGCGTGTGAGTGTGTGTGTGTTTGTGTGTGTGTGTGTGTGTGTGTGCGTGTGTGTGTGTGTGTGTGTGTGTGTGTGTGTGTGTGTGTGTGTGTGTGTGTGTCAGCCCAAGAGACATGTTTATTTTCAACCAAACCAGCATATTGTGCAAACTGTCCGGCAAAACTGGCTCATCATAAAAGTAAAGTCAGTGTGTGTGCGTGTGTGTGCGTCAAATAGACCCTTACTTTGAATGCACCACACCACACAACAAATGTAAGCACTATAACCGAATACACACAAATAACCCCTGCTGTGACTCCCCAACATCGCTCCAAGAGTTTAGAAACCTGCAGGCTTTTAACACACACACACACACACACACACACACACACACACACACACACACACACACACACACGCACACGCACGTACACACACTCTCACACTCTCTTACACACAGACACTCACACGCATTCAAACATGACCATAAAAGTTTTAAATAATTGATCAGGTAGCCTGAATGCCACCTTAACACAATTGACATCCATATGGTCGCTGTGTGATGCACAGCTGGCTAAAGGTAGAGAGGGAAACAGAAGAATAGTCCTTTTCTCTCCTTTTGTTGCTTTCTATACTCTTCTTTCTTTCTTTCTTTCTTTCTTTCTTTCTTTCTTTCTTTCTTTCTTTCTTTCTTTCTTTCTTTCTTTCTTTCTTTCTTTGACCTCATCCATTATTACATTTTTCGCCACTCTGGAGATGGGGAGATTACATTTTCTGAGACAACACACCAACTTTGGGACAGAGAGCCACCAGAATTTCCATAAATACGTCATTTGTTGAATTAAGACAGCAGTAATCGATTCAAACTTAGTGACAACAATAAAAACAAATATTAGTCTACATGTGAGTATAAAGGTCCATCAAAATGAGCTCATGTTAATGAAAGTATCGTATTGGGTGTCATTTGAGAATTTCAACAAAGCCCGTCGGCTGACATGACAACACATATACTATTACTGACTATACAAGTGTAAAAATAAACACACACAAACATGCACATACATATGTAGTGCTTCCCCTCAGACAGCTGGACACAAAGAGAGAGAGAGACCCAGTGATCTTATAGAGAGAGAAAGAGGGAGCAAGACTTGTTGCCATGGTGACACACCCCATGTGTATGAGCCAGGTTGTTGAATAAATGACCTTGACAAGCCAGATGTCTATCTGCCTATTCAAGACAGTCACACACAAACACAAACACAAACACAAACACACACACACATAAACATACAAAGAGGCAGAAGCCATTGAAACTCCCAAAGAGAGGTTTTCAAAGAAAGGTAAAAGTCTGAATGTGAAGAAGGGAACTGAGAAAGAGAGCAACATTGTCAGACCCGGATAGGAAAAAAGGAGGCTGTGAGATGTTTTAAATTATGAGAAATCTTAAATTATATTACATTTCAAATAGTTTCTACTCTTTGCAATAGGTTTGAACATACATAGGTTATTGACATTTGATGTAACGACCACCTGAGACTTTAACACCCCCCCTGAACAAACTGATAATGATGTTGTGAAGTCTTTCAGAGACGCCTGCACAAGATCACAGCTGATATTCTCATTATTAGGGCGTCATCTCCATTTTCAACTCCATCCATTAACAACCATCTGTTATTTACAAAAAGCACTTCTACAGTCACTTAAAAGTCTTTAAGATGACGTCCTGGTCATGATCAATAAGATTAATGTTAGTTGAAATATGGTGCTCTTCTAGTCTTGATGTGCAAAGTAATGATGGGATTTGAATTGGCCTCTGTGAAGCTCTGTTCATGTTTGTTTTGCTGTTTGAGTGTTTTACAGGCATTTTGATTTGTATTTGTTTTTCTGAGCTTTTCTTTACCTTCATTACATTAAAGGTCTGTGGACTCCCTGATGATCATTTTCATTTCCATAGTATGCACAATCATTAATGTAACGTTTGATGTGTACAAACAAGTGCAACAGTATGAGTGGCTTTCAGAAATTTCCCAGAAGGACCGCTCCTTTGTCTATATTTTAACATCTAATCGTGCCTAGCCGTGTGGCCGTTCAGAGCAGCTATAAAGCATTTGGAGACGCTCAAACCACACATCAAACTAACTAGGTTGCTCTCTGAACACCTTCACCTTTAGGGTGTAGATCAAACCAGCTCTAAGTTCAAGGAGGAAGTGAAGTCCATCGGGCCTCATCCGTTTTCCAGACTGCACCAAAATGATTAAATTATTCAAGTATTCCACCCACTTTATATTTTTCTCAAAAACTCCTAAGAGCACAGTAAAAAAGTTGTGCTTATTATTTACACTGACTGACTGAGAGTTTTTACTGGAGACAGACTCTGCAACATGGGATATTTTAGTTGGTGGTGGCTACCCACAAAACAGTGTCACACCAACGATTCATAAATAATCAAGCGTAATAAAAAGCTAAATTATTTGAGTACTCTTCAGCCATCATACATAATACAATACTCTTAAACAATATAGAGAGTTCAAACAAAGTCAACAGTCATTAAGTAGTGACTGAAAAGGCATAGGAGGCTGCACCCGTAGTTAGCACTGTTGCCTCACTGCGAGGAGATTCCTGGTTCGGAATTTGGAATCCCGCCGACAGGAGCCTCTCTGTGTGGAGTTTGCATGTTCCCCCCGCATGCGTGGGTTTCCTCCAGGTACTCCGGCTTCCTCCCACAGTCCAAAGACATGCTCGTTAGGTTAATTGGTGACTCTAAATTCTGTCTCTATATGTCAGCCCTGTGATTGATTGGCAAACAGTCCAGGGTGTACCCCGCCTCTCGCCCAATGACAGCTGGGATCGACTCCAGCCCCCCCACAGCCCCTAACAAGAAAAGGAGCGGCTGAGGCTCAGTTGGTAGAGTCAGTTGTCTCTCAACCGGAAGGTCGGGGGTTCGATCCCAGCTCCTGCAGCAACATGTCCGATGTGTCCTTGGGCAAGACACTTAACCCTGAATTGCTCCCGCTGCTTTGTCGGGGGCGTATGAATGTGTATGAATGGGATTAATTACATCTGATGGTCTACCTACATACCAACCACTGCCATCAGTGTGTAGGTGTGACCTGCGGTGTGAAAGCGCTTTGAGTAGTCAGTAGACTAGAAAAGTGCTATACAAGCTCAAGACCATTTACCAAAAGCAGTGAAGATAATGGATGGAAGAATGAAAAGGAATAGGCAGAAGCAAACTGCCTATCCCACAATACATTGGTTATAAACCAGTGGTCATCAGCCTGGCTCTGGTGAACTACTGCCCTGCATGTTTTAAGGATCTCTCTCTTACACACCTTTTTTTTCTAATTATGAACTCATTAGGAGCCCTTAACAAGCATCAGCTGCTTGGCAACAAACAGATTTAAATCAGGTGTGTAAGCGTTGGTAGTGGAGCAGGGTTTATGCCAGGTAGAAACAGTTTGATTTGATTCATCATGATTTTGACTGCAGCAAGCAGTTATTTTAATTGATGATTAAGCTGCTAATTACTTTCTTAATCGTAATCAATTAATCAAGTTGTTGATAAAATGTTAAATGACTGAAAATGACGACCACAATTTGCAGCAGCCCAGGTGACGTGTTTGAACTGCTTGTTATGTTGAATTAACAACCCGAGACCTGAAATATTTCAGTATTCAAACTGTTGATCAATCATTAAAACAGTTGCTGATTCATTCTCTGATGTCTTTAGATCAGAAAGAATGTGGAAAGAATTAGAGAGAAAAATGTTCACTCTGTAGTGTTCAACATTTTATAAGAACTCCAGATTCTAAAATACCAAAAACATCCTGACTGAAGACGAAAATAAAAATACATCTATTCAGACAAACCGGGACTCTCACCTCCTCCACACCTCGCAGGAAGGAGACTTTAGGCCTCAGGAGTTTGCAGCTCACTCTCCTTGCATAACGTGATGGTGGCGAAACTGTTCCACCATGCTTTTATTTGGGCGTCAGTGATGCATATAACAGTACACATTCAGTACATGTTATATGTATTTGTGCAGTCTGATATGGAATCTACAAATCCAAAATCTGTTTGGGTTTCTTCATGCTCCACAGTTCATGTGCAAGGTAATATGCAGTAAAACACAGGCAATGTAGAACAGCAGTCTCCATTGTGAATCATGTTTGAACACAAGCATCTGTAAAAGCAATAAATAACTATTTCAGTAGAGCGAACACAGAGGAACACGGCAGAATAAATAGAGATATTGCAAGGAAAGAATTAAAAACAGCCGATTTATTATTTCTTTCCGCCCTCACACGCTCGTTGTCTTCATTTTTCTATAGTTCTTCTTTGTTGTGTCTTTGAGAGCTACTTTGTCTCTGGGTTTCTTTTCCTCTTTTCTTCTCTTGAAAAATTAGGCATGAGTCTGAAAGTTTGATTAAGTGACACTCCAAGGCTCTTAACCTGCTGGCACTCTGTCTCAAATGCTTCTTTCACCAAACTGGTGTTATCGTTCAGCCAGGCTTCAGTTTGTGCTTAAAGGTTTTCTTGTACAATCCCCCACCTCCCCTCCCTTTCCACCATAAATCTGTGTTATGTTTGCATTATGGTTTACAGCATCGAAACATCTTAGAGATAAAGTGGGCATTCATTACAGCAGAGGATGGAAAACATCGTGCTTAAGATTAATCAAAACTGGGGGAAAAGTTGCAATAAAATACTTGTTTTTTTCCCTAAGTCTTCTGGCAGAGCTTTAATTTCAGCTCAGTCTTTCATTTCACACCTCTGTGATTCCCTGTTTGGCTGTTTTTCTTCCTCTACAGTCATGAATAGGTGTTGGAATAGCAGGGTTACACGCGGTACAATCGGATTCACTGCGTGATACATGGCCCACGTTATCACAATACAGCGATCCTGTGTCTGAAGAATACAGAGCCCTTACATGTTTAAGTGCAGGATTAATACATTTATTCACGGCAATTTAGTGTCAGTTTCACCTCTTGTCATGCTTCATCTCTTTACTTCAACGCCGTCTGACATTGTCCCGCTGTCTTCTTCTTCTTCTTTGGCTATTTAACTTCTGTTCACGTTATCTTCTTCATGTCATTAGAACCATTTTGAGGAGTCACAAAGTAATGTCACAATGAGTCGGATTGGCAGGGAAATCTATTTTTTGTTTGCTTTAATTTTGAGATGTGGCACCAGCGATGCAGTGATTGTATCACACGTGCCATGAATCAGGCAGTGTGTGGCACTTAAAAACTTCCCCAAAATTCAATTCTAAACAGCTTTCCTTTGAGGCTTAATGTACTCTGACTCAACACATACTTCACTTTGCATGTCACCATGTTCCTCTGATTTGTTCAGAGTACTCTGTTTGTCTTCCTTCATGCTCGAACAAATCGTGAGATCTTTTTTTTTCAGAAGTTTGTCACACACTCTCAGTACTGCCTGCAGAGCCCTAACCATTTTGGTGCCCTAGGCAAGATTTCAGCGGTCGTCCCTTATATAGCAGCCAATTTGACCAATATCTGATGTTAACTCGAGCTATTGATTAGGAATAAGGATCTACTAAGGTTACTATCATCCATCCATAACAAGCTAGCTTAACTACAACAGATACATCATTGATCCGTGCAGCAAGTTACCTCTGTGTCTTCTTCAGATTTTTCCTCCTCTTCTTCTTCTTCATCCCTGGGCTCCCGGTCACTTTGTTGTTGTTTTTTACATTACGGTCCTTTATAACGTGATATTAATCGGTACGATCAGTGTCACTCACTTCTGATAAGTCACCTGCCCTCCTCGCCCGGTGCAATGAGCAGGTAACGAGCAGCGGTGCTGTGATGCGCCGGGTCAAGCAGGAGGCAACAAAGTAGAGCCTTTTAAAATATGTGATGTAGTTGTGTTTTCATGGCTTCTTTTGTAACATTACTAAATAATAGCATGAAAATGATCATAGATCAATCATATTTAGTCATATTTAAACACATTTTTCCTTCTATTTCTTCTTCTTATCTTCAACTTTTCTTCCTCACTCACTGGCGCCCCCTATGGAGGCTGGCGCCCCTAGCATTTGCCTATACTGCCTATGCCACGGGCCGGCCCTGACTGCCTGTCGCCCACATAATCAGTCTTTGTAGCGCTGCTGTGATGACAGTGTTCCAGCACAAATCATAGTATCTTATTGCAAGGCTCGGACATGCCTAATGGATAACCTGAGCTACGGTCAAAACGCCTTGAACAGTACATGTAATATTTATACATCCCCAAAATGACTGACAGGCACTCTAGCCTGAAATATGAACTCTTCCTGTGTTCAGCCATATAAACAGTTGCGGATGTGTCCTTGGATTTATCTTGGGATTTTCAAGCTAGAGGCTCCTTTGAAAGTTTTTTTTCTGTTATGCTCTTTATTATTCTCAAACTGCGCTTTCCATTCCGGCTGGGACTCACTTTCAAAAGAGAGAGTCTGATAGCAAGAGATCCTCCAACCAGAATGAAGGTTAAATACATTTAAAACAAATCCCAGGAACAAACAGAGTTGGGCAGGTCTTTGTCTGTATTTGAAATAAACTGTTTACAGAGTAAATGGTAAATGAACCTCGACTTGTTTAGCGCTTTGCTTGTCTTCCAGACTAATCAAAGCTGCTTTTACACCACATGTCACAATCACACATTCACACCACAGTCACTCACTGATGGCAGAGGCTGCTACATTAAGTGCCAATCAGTATTAACTTATCCCATTCATACACATTCACACATCCTGGCTATGCCACTCAGGAGCAATGTCAGGGTTTAGTGACTTGCCCAACGACACGTCCACATGTGGCTGCAGGAGCTGGGGTTATGAACCCCTGACCTTCCAGTTGAGAGCTGCCCCGGAGACACTGAGCATTGATCAGCAGCACTATATCGTGATTTGCTTTTTTTGTTTCAACAACAAGCTAAATACACACTGATTTTACCTTAAGCCAAAGCAAGAGCAGCCATGAATCTGGTTTATGAGACTTTAATGGAATTTCAAGTATTAGAAAATGTTTCTCTGTTTTTTCAGACAAGCTTGAAAAAGGAGGAAGTTGCATACATTGGAGGCATCCTCGAGAGTTAGTGTTTCTAGATAAGATAGCACAGAGTGGGCGGTGTGAATAGGAAGCTCTGAGGGAGTACAATATTGGTTACAGTTTTAATAGCTTTACTTTGTCTTGGAGGTCTGCTTCAAGGTTTCTTAAAGATCCCTCTGGATAAAGTAGGAAACTCTGCAAACATAGAGCTTTGACTGACGAGTGAGTCATGTTCAGAGCTTGGTAAGCAGATGGGTATTAGATTAACATAATGTGGAGGTAAGACTCAGGCATGTGTATTTGCTCTAAAAATAAAAGGGCCAATACTTTCTCAAATTTATGGCTGTCAAGGACCTGAACAAGATCTGTCCATACATCCATCCGTTATCTGTACTGCTTTTCACATTCGGGGTCACAGGGAGCTGAAGCAACAGCGCTAACCATTGCACCATCATGCAACCCAACAAGATCAGTTGCTGATAAACAAACTAAAAGGGAGAACCTTTGTGGATCTTACCAAACAATGTAGGCAAGGAAGGTGTTTCCTTCATTTTACACCAATGCAAAACTTCTACAAGTGTTCCAAATCATAAAATCCATCTCTTTCTCCTAGTCGAATGCTGTGTAAATGATTACGCTCCATTTAGTAATATGCGAGCCAACACCATAAATTATATTGTTAGTAAAAGCGGTAACTGAACGAGTGAAAAAATGGGGATGTAATCTGTAAGAGTTCATACATGTGTTTGATACCAGAAAGGATCATTCTGGCAATATTTATCAACAGGAACAACTCTGATAAAAGAACCTCAGAAGTGAATTCTTGCTCGCATGTATTTGCATTTATATTCCTTTATATTTTCTGTTTTCTGAGTTTATCGTTGTGCGACAGTATAGCACAGCAAATTCCTTGAGAGCACGAGTTCTGATGCTGAAACCATAAATCCATCCAAGGAAAAGCAGTGTGACAGTTTGTGGATATACACCATTTATTGTGTATTGGGCCTGAAAAAGATAAAGTGATCTTATCTTCAGAAGAAACCCCTCTGTGCTTGTAAACATTATACTACCAGAAATAACTAATGGTGTTGTGGCTTTTTTAAGTTTGAAGTTCAGCAAATATCTTAAAAAAAGGCACACAATTTGTCACATTTCTTTTCTGTGCAGGAGTCAGAGTTGTGTATCATATTTATATGTTATTTCCCTCTCTCTCTCCGTTTCTTCAGCTTGCCCTCAGGGCACCTTTAAGTCCTTCCAGGGGGCCGGATTATGTCAGCAATGTCCGCCCAACAGTCGCTCCACCATCGAGGCAGCCACCCTCTGCGGTTGTCGGAACGGCTATTACCGTGGAGACATGGACAAACCTGAGGACATGTGCACCAGTGAGTCAGTCTCTCTCTGTTACACAGACATAAAAATAAATACTCTTTAAACCTTTAGTGTGATCGTGCCTCAGGGCAGATAAGACTGGTTTGTGAAGGCAGATTTTTGGAGACAGAATCTAGCTGACGTTTTACAGCATAATGAATGTTTGACATCACTGACAGTCCAATATCTCATCATTGAATTAAAGGCCAATATCTGCCTTGATTCCTCATTCCAGCCCTAATTTCATGCACCTCATTCAGAGCCGAGTGTGCCGCAATGTTCCCGTTCTTGTTTGGGGATTTGGGGAGCAGTAAGTAATAACACTGCCACAATCCTCAGGCTTTCCATTGAAGAGAATATGAGTTTAGTGTGTTGAGGGGTTTATATTGCTATGCAAGGCGAGGCACAGAGTCTGAAAAACGTTGCCTCTCCGCTCCACAGAGAGATGGTGTAAGTAGGTTGAGACATGAATCATTTGGTTCGTCTCTGCAGCTAGTCTCAAACTGAAGACAGAGTGTTCGTGTACTGGGTGTGCAGTTACGCGTTTGTATGTGTTTCTGTGCAGGTCCTGGTGACCTGGATATAACTTCATGTTTGGGGTGCTACAAAAGCTTCTCTTCATTATTAAACTGTTCAGCATTCATGAATGAATTCACATTATTCTGCAAGAATTTTTACAGAAAGTATCCTTAAAAACTGAGCCGTTACCTTAGCCCTGTTTATTATTTTCATTTGTATGTCGAGTTGAACCTTTTTCTGCCTGTTTCCAGGTCTTACTCTTTATGCTGTCTTTTTTTAAAGGTTTGTCTTTGGGCTTGTTATGCCTTTAGTTTAGAGACAGTGGATAGAGTCAGAAATAGGGGAGAGAGAGGAGAGGGAATAAAACCACAGGTTGGATTCCAAGGGCAGACCAAGGATACATTGGTGCATTGAAGTTCTACAACAACAGGTGTAAACATAAAGTCAGGACTGACAGGTAACTTATTACAAGCAGTTTCAGCCAGGATGATGGTGGCTGATATTCTACAGTTTGCTGCTTCTTATTTGTTATGTTTGTCATATTCTAAAGACATTAAGAAAGTGGTTATCAGTCTAAGACTCCAACAGAATCAGATACTCGTCAAAGATTGGCTAACAGGAAGACAAAGAATGGAAAGGGGACAAGATGGGGTACTGGTTTAGCTCAGTTGTTAGAGCAAGCGTCTCATGTACAGAGGCCACAGTCATCGTCGTACTGGTCGCAGGTTTGACTCCCCTTCTGACGCTGTTTGCTGCATGTCATGCCCCACTCTCTCTTATCACATTTCTTGTCTCTCCCAAGCTGTCCTTTCAAATAAATGCTATATGCCATCCAACAAATCTTTAAATGGAAATAATGTGGGACAACCCATAGCTTTATATTAAGGCTGTAGGACCTTAACATTGACAGCTCTGGTATTTGTCACAAAAATACATCCGTAGATATTGTGATCATAAAGAAATCTCTGGAGGAGGTTTGGAATCAGATGCAGCAAAAATAGGTTTATTATGTTCCACAAAGAAAAAAAAGCAGACAAAAACACAGATAAGTGTATCTGAGTTATCCCCAGAGCCTCATCTTATCTGTCCAAAACCCCTCCTCAATTGTCTCTCATTGTAGGGATGCTTCGCCCACTCAGCATTTTGCCATTAATAACCAATCATAGGTCCCTGTGATGTCATCTGGAAACTGTGACACCTCTCAAAAACTCCCAATGAGTTGTCCGTCCAAAGTTAAAATGTGGACACTGCAAAATGAATGCACCAAGTACAGTACTTTTACTATGCAGAGCATCACTTATACTGCACAGATTGCAGCTTTGACAGTTCCCATTTGGGCAGATTGATTTTATACAATTTCTTTGTGTTTTTATTGCAAGGGGGAAAATGATTTTGTCATAGTCTTTATGTAACTATTAAGTAGTAAAGGCGTCTGACAGCAGAGAGCATATGGCACACCTCACCTGACAGAGCTGCAGTACACTCTCAAATTGGTGCTGACAGAAGAAAAATACACTTTCCAGATGAAAAGGTGTCATGTGTCAACCAACCAACTCCTACAGCCTACTCAGCGTTGTTAACACATTTGTTGTGCTTTCAATTCAAAGGTAAAAACAACACAACAGTTGTGAAAAAGAAGAGTTAAAACTTTAAAACCTGGGAAATGAAATTTCAATACAGGAAAGAGCTTCATCTTATTTTCATTTGGTATAAACTTAATATGATATGAACTCAGATCAGTGAAGTGGAAGAGTGAGCATGCAGTGTGTGGATAGTTGGCTGACAGAAAATCATTCCCTCAGCAGGGCGCAGGGGCTGAATAGGTAAAAAGAGGTGTGTGTGTGCGTGTGTGTGTGTGTGGACTATACGTGTGTGTGTTGCTCTTTTTGAAGTATATTTTTGTGTATAGGTCAGACTGATTCTGCAAAAGCTACTTACAAAACAGAAAAGCAGTGCAGAGTGAGGCTGTAAACTGCAGGGCAGAGAACTCGGTGGAGTGCTCAAAGTGGTTTCTATTTTGGAACTTTACATGTAACATCTCTGCATTATTATGTCTAAAATACGACCTAACCAATGTTCTTAATTTTGTTGAGTTCTGTTCCTATTCCAAATAACAATGTTCAAGAAAAAAACTGAAAAACCTGGATCACACATCCATAATGAAACAGACATTTTTGAAAATTTTTACTTCAGCTAAGTTTATAGTTATTTCATTGTAAAAATGAAAATTTCGGGGTGGCAGTACGTCGGTCTGTAGGGACTTGGGTTGGGAATCGAGGGTTGCCGGACCAAAGTATGGAAGTTGGTCAGGTAGCTAGAGGTCACTTCTTGAGTTCTGCCGAGGTGCCCTTGAGCAAGGCACTGAACCACCAACAGCTCTAGCGCACACCCTGCACAGTAGTGTGTAGCAGCCCCACTCTGACATCATTAATGCCTGTTGTTACGCCCCTTCATAAGGCATCCACAGGTCCTGTTTGTGCATGTGTGTATTTCGGGCCTGTGTGTGTGAGAAGCATGTCTCTTTATAACAGAGTGTCAACCAGAATTTCCCTCAGGGATGAATAAAGTATGTGAAATTTAAAATAAAAAATAAAAAAAAAGAATTATAGCATGCACAAAAATCTAAGGCGTGACTTCTTTTGAGAGCATGATTTTCCTGAAATACTTCAGGTGGAATTTTATCCTTAGTGGTTGTTGTTAAACAATAAGGACAACAACTCCCATGATGCAACATAATTTCACCTTGTCTTCAAACTCTGAATTTGTTATGCTGTTTTTATTGAGATAGATCCAGCACAAGAAGTAACATGCTGCACTTTTAAAAGTGGGATTTTAATGGGATATCTCTGAGTGTCTGGGTCTGTATTGTCATTAATAATTTAGGGTATTTGTATCGTAATGTGGTGAATGTGTGGATATCTGTGTCCACACGCTGCTTCTTCCTTTGTATGTGTGCACAGTTTCCGACACATCCTCTCCCTCTGTAGAAATGTTTGAGATTGTGCGATTTAGATTTTCAACCCCCTACTGTCTGCTAGCCCTTTGATTCTGCTGCAGGGTCTGTTTGACACATTCACACAAACACACACATGCACACAATCCACGGGGTAATCTCCAATGTTTTTCTTTCGACTCTGTGATTTAACATATGCCAAGGTTGACTATCCACATCATTTCCATTACTCTGTTCTAACATGTCTTGTTGGTATGTCTGTGTGTGTGTGTGTGTCACAGGTCTTTGGATGTGTGTCAAGAAGAAGTGAACCCGCTAGGTTTAACCTTGTGAAAACTGTGGGAGTGTGTTTAGAGCTCTATATAACACCCTAAAAAGCCGAGTATCTGCTCAGATCAAAGCGATGAGCTGACAGAGAAATGAAAGAGAGAAACTGATCGACTCCCTGACTGAGGAGCGACAGAAAAGAAGACAGATTCTCTGACTGGCTGTGAGCTGATAGGTCACCCTCAGGAGGAGACGGGGTTGGCTGATCCCAAATATCCTCTGTCTGTACCAGAACACCAGTTGGAAGAGCAATCTGCAACTTTGCTTGTGTGCAGCTTAAAATAAGGCTCACTGTTCATAGTTTATTCAAAAATAATTCATTTTATGAATCTGTAATGTAAATATTTTCCTCAAATGATGTTCTGAAAATGTTAAGTGATTCTCTGTTAACATACATTATGCAATTGAACCCAGAATCTGAAGGTAAAGAACGAGATGTTCGGTTTGTATTGTCCAGTAGCATTCGGTTTGGCTTTGGTTGAATGTAGGGTTAAAGTTCTTCTGCAAAGCAAATGAGACAGAAAGCATTGACTGTATTAAAATCCCAGCCGTCATTGGATTTTAGCTTCCTTTTTAGCACCATAAAAAAGATGTCCTTAGATAAATAATACAAATTTGATTGTAGATATCATCTTGGTGTGCAGCGGTTAGCGCTCGATGTTCCTGGTTTGACTCCTTGTCGGACTGAACCTCTCTGTGTCTGCATGTTCTCCCTGTGCCTGCGTGTGTTTTCTCCGGGAACTCCAGCTTCCTCCCACAGTCCAAAGACATGCTCTGTGTGGAGTTTGAATGTTCCCCCCCCGTGTGTGGGTTTCCTCCAGATTCTCCAGCTTCCTCCCACAGTCCAAAGACGTGCTCGTTAGGTTAATTAGCGACTATAAATTGCCCGTAGGTTTGAATGTGAGTGTGGCTGTTTGTCTGTCTCTATATGTCAGTCCTGTGATTGACTGGCGACCAGTCAAGGTGTACCCTCCCCCCTCTCGCCCAATGACAGCTGGGATCGGCTCCAGCAAGAAAAAGCGGAATAGATAGTGGATGGATGGATATCATCTTTCCACTCTAACTCTTTGCATCTCATATCAGAAGCAGACTGTTAAAAATTGAAAACTGCATGGAAAAGATTGTGGAAAACATAACAGTGATACTTCAGCTTCTTACTAAACAGTTAAATCTGATATGGAACATCCATCACACATTTATAATATTGACTTTAAGAGATTTATAGGAATTTTGCTTGAACTTGACTGACTCCCAATCTGAATCAGACATTTTGCCTCTCGTGTTTTCTCTAGGTGTCCCTTCGGCTCCTCGCAACGTGGTTTCAGTCGTCAACCAGACATCTGTGCTGCTGGAGTGGCACTCACCTCGTGACACAGGGCACCGTGAAGACCTGACGTATAACGTCTTGTGCCGGCGGTGCCACAGCAGCGAGCGCCGGGCTTGTCAGCCATGTGACGACAGCGTGGCGTTTGTACCTGGCAGGCGAGGGCTAAAGGACATAAGGGTGGAGATCAGCAAGCTGCGTGCTCACACATCGTACACCTTCGACATACAGGTTTGTCCATGCAGTAGTGAAAAAATCCTTCTTGTAGCTTTATTTATTTTGGGATGAGTTTTGTTCAGCATGCCTGATTTTCGGTGTTGTTAAAGGAAAACTCCAATGCCTTGAGGTTTGAAAGATGTCTCTGAAAAGTGAACTTACCTTTTGGCAGATGATGGAAGTCTTTTTTGGGTTTGGATTTATAACAGATGTAGAATCACAGCCAGAAAATGTGCAAAAATGTACCAAAGACCTTTTAAAAAAACTCCTCAAACCCTTCCTGCAGCATAACCTACTGCTTCTGTTGATATGAATGTTCAAAGTTGCTTTAGAACTCACACACAGCGACATAAAAAAAAGTCTTCACAACACTATTTCCTCCTCTAAAGCTTTACAGCAGGCACTGTGTTGGCAGAGTGACCCTGACGTGACTCAGGATTGCCGATTGTAACTGCAATGAATCGAGAATATTTATAGCTGGTTCCCTGCATGAAGAAGCAATTCTCAAACTTTACAAAGCTACCTTGTAAGCCCACAGGCGGAGAGTATTTGATGCTCAAAAGTTGGATTTTCACAGGAGAAATTCCTTTAATTACACAATGTGGAAGAAAGTTACTTCAAAAATGTTGATTTTACCAAGTTGGGTTTAAAGTAAAAAGTTGTTTCTCAGAAAGTGGTAATACTTTTTACTTAAAACTAAATAAGTGTGCTGTTGACTTGTTTTAAATTGCAACAAGCTGCTAAATATGCACTGTTAGGCTCAAGGATACAAAGGCTACATAGATCCTTTCTGACATGGCGGCTTAATGCACAGTTTGCTGTTATATCATGTTTCCTCAAACATCAAGGTCACTGTGATGATTATAAAGCGAGTAGGATGGTGAACCTTAAATCTTCTGCAATCAGCCGCCTTTACCATCAAGGCTTTGTGTCAAAATCAAGGTCAGCTGCATTGAAAATGTCGAAGGAAGGAAGTGTGTTACTGTATAGTATTTTGTAATTGAATTCATGTACATGTAATTCAATAGTATCAACTCAGTGATGGTGTCTGGATTATTTTGAAAGCAGTAAATGGTAAATAGTAAAGTGCATTTCCAGACTTCTCACTACTCAAAGCGCCTTTACACGGCAGGTCACACCTACCCATTCACACACCGATGGTAGAGGCTGCTGTGTAAAGTGTCTATCCGTTTTACTACTAATCCATTCATGCACATTCATTTGCCCCCAAAGAAGCAGCGGGAGTATCTTGGGGTTAAGTGTCTTGCCCAAAGACGCATTGGATCAAATCCCCAGCCTTCCTTTTGGGAGACGGCCGACTCTACCACTCAGCCCACAAAAAGAAGCGGTCTGTTGTGGGATGTGTTGTGGGATGGCTGGATCAATAATGATGAATGAATAAATGAATGACAGATGCTGACCCAGTTTTAAGTATTAGCTGTGAAAGTATTGACTGCAACTCCTGTACTTACTGAAGCAACATTTAAAGACAAAGCTGAATATATATCTAAAAAATATATCTTTATATCTATGACTAACTGTAGAGTTTTTAATTTTGGTAAAACTGTCCATTCTAAAACCTCAGAAACTCTAGAAAACAGGAAACAAAACAAATTATAAACTGATTTAGAGACAAATAAAACATTACAGATTTCGAGCTTGGAATTAGCCGTTAAGCTAGCGTCACTAATTACCCCCTCTTTGTGTGATGTTTTGTCATGACTGAAGAAATTGTTTCGACCGTCAAAATGATTGTCTGAGCTCAAGATAAACAACATGCGACAGCTAATTAGCTTGTCTTTAACACGCACATGGAACCTGTTAATTGTGCCTTTGTGTTGCAGAGATGAGAGAGACGGTTTGAGCTCAGAGATTAAAGAAATCATTGGCAGTGCTTCTGCCATGACATTAAAGAACACCTCACTGATAAATGACTGTTAAATGTATCCCCGGAGCATCTGTAGATGCACTGCAGGTCTGTTAAACCAAAGATTTGTCAACATGCCAAAGTAGTCTGCAATTGGCTGCAGTAAGAGTGATACTTCTTAGACAATGTGTTTCATGGGGTGAATCGTCAAACAAAGGGTTAAAGTATAGGCGCTGACGTAAGCTGTTAAACTTACCTGCAGTAGTAAAGTATACGTAACTCCCAAATTTGAATTGTATTAGGCTTATCGTGATGCATACATTTGGACATGGAAACTTGAGTGACAGGTGCATTCATCTAGCTCTATGCTAGGTGTCACCTTATGCAGGGTGCACAAGACAATCAAGACCATTATGGGCCCCATTTCCCTCTTCCGACAGAGTCACATGTTTTTTAATTGGTTCTGAATATAATCCTGCCAGAGTTTCCTGCGGTGTGAGGTATGTTAAGAGTGATTTACTTTTCCTGAACTGAAATCTTGGAAGAACATCATGGGTGCTCAGATTTCAAATTTAAATATTTAACGTGTTCAATTTGATTCGATATCCTTTTGTGTGTTGGGGAAACACGATGGACAGCAGAGCAATCATTCTGTGGATGGTCATGTAGAACCAAATGCTAGCCAATTGGGAAGCAAGCTGACTGCACAAAAACCTCAGCAATGTCATTTTCACTCCCCTACAGCATACACTACATATACAGCCCATGTTCTTGCTGTCATCACTTGATACATCGTTTTTTTTCCTTTGTGAATTTCAGTAAAAACTAGTCCAGAAACCTTCCTCAACAATTCTTCTTGCCTGTTGTCCGCCATCTTTCTTTTTTCTCTAAGGTTGGTTTGACGGCGATTTCAAGTGTTGCGAGTCGGGACTCTAGTTCTTCTTTAATTGAAGCTGTTCATGCGGTTTGGGCTATTTTGTTGATATCGTTGCTCTTGACACACTATGGGAACAAAACTATCTTGTTTTTGTATCATTTTCAACATCTTCTAAGACTTAAAAACTAAAAAATAGTTTTTGCAAAGCTCCATTTAAGCAAGTGAGTTCATTTGACCCCCAGTGCTTCCAATATCTCATCCAAATGACTTGCTTCCAAAAAGTAAAATAGCAATGTTCACTAACATGCAGTTTGTGGTCTAAGCAACTGAATGCTGTTATATAGTAAGTTCTGGAAGATTTGTTTATGCTCTGGTCAGCCTGATATTTCCTCCTTTTTTTGAAATTGTATTGATTGTGTCCTTCATGGATTAATAACTAGTAAAACTTGCAAGTTTTTAGTAAAATATTCTGTCTACAGCTTTTGATGTAGACAGAATGTTTCCCTTCAGAAGGAGTCAGCTGGAATCATTAAAAAGTCAGTCTTCAGATTTTACATGAATGTTAGCCTAATCAGCTAGCAGGCTACATCTGTTAAATAGATATTCCTGCTGGGTAAATGACTGGTTATGAGCTAGAAATGAGCTGCCTGCTTTTGCCTACATTTGTCTTAAATCAAGGCGCTATTGTTTCAAATAATTACCAAGAGGGTTGAGTGCCTGAATCTGCCAACATTTCCATTTTAAACTGCATGTGAGATGTGACAGGCCCAGCATCAGCAGCCAAAGTCTTTGAGTTGGAAAAGCTGACCATTTCACTTTGTGCTCTGCAGGCAGTCAATGGGGTCTCCAACAAGAGCCCTTATCCCGCCCAGCAACTGTCAATCAACATTACAACCAATCAGGCTGGTGAGTAGAGAGTGCAAATGCTGCATGCATGTGTGTGTGTTATCTGTGTATGTGTGTCAGCAGGCCCTGAGGCACAGTGGATTATACTGGCTGGGGGGATAAAGGAAATTGAGCTACAGTCTTTTAATTCATAAAACATGTTATAAGCTTGTCATCTCTCCCTCTCTCCCCTTTTCTCTCCCGGTTTTCCTCTGTCTTTCCTGCACATCCACAGCTTTCATCCTGTTTTCCTCTTTCCCGCCTCCCCCTCTGTTCCTTTTTCCGCTCCTTTATCCCCAGTCCCTGCCCTTCTCTGACAGTGTAATTCTCAGAGACTATAAAGTGAGCTGAGTTACCGCTCCATCAATTCTTTATGGAGACAGGCACAAGTGATATTTCCACCGCAACCCAAATTTGGGTTTAAAAGCCGCTTTGCTCTGATGGAAAACACATCATTTACCTCATCTACGGCAACCCGGGCTCAGTCCTAATCGAAACATGATCCATTGTCACCCTGATGCTTTCTGAGCACATTTGTTACCGCTGCAGGATGAAAAAGTCTCTTATCCCTGAAATCTTAAAGACTCAACAAAAACTGATTTATTTTCTGATTTCTGTGTGGAACCTAAGGAGGTGAAACTAACTCAGCCCATAAAGAAGACTGTAAAATGTCAATTGTAGCAATATTAAAATAGACTGTCAAACAATGACTGCAGAAGGAGAAATTCCTGATGCTTCCAACGTGTTAAATGCACCTGCTCTCGTTCTCAATACAACTTATACTGTATCAATTTGATTCTTGTTACGGCTGAAGTATCAATCTTCATGTCTTGATTCATTCCTCTCACCACCGTACGCTATCAAATAAAGAACAAATGTGGTAAAAAACATCTCGTAAAAAGTTCCCAGAGGCAAAATGGTGAAATACATTTTAGCCAACAGCTTCTGCTTCCTGAAATTATGGGTAAAAATGCATTACAGACATAACTCTTGTTTCCCCATCAGTGACAAGTGCTGTAATTTGTTTCCATGAGCCTGGATGAGGAAACATTTTTCTCCTTTGGGTGTAAATAATCCTTGGCAATATGTCATTACATTACCCACTATATTTCCATATTTATGTTGTTTAAGCATGCTAGTGAGTCTTTAACTGCCTAATTGATTGTGTGTATTTGTGTGTACCTGCGTGTCTGTGTGTTTTTTAACAGCTCCCTCAGCAGTTCCCATAATGCACCAAGTGAGCTCAACGAGCCGCAGTTTCTCGTTGTCATGGCCACCGCCCGAACAGCCCAACGGAATTATCCTCGACTACGAGATACGATACTATGACAAGGTAGAGTGGGATGATAAATGTCTGTGAGTGTTCGTGTGTGTGTGTGTGTGTGTGTGTGTGTGTGTGTGTGTGTGTGTGTGTGTGTGTGTGTGTGTGTGTGTGTGTGTGTGTGTGTGTGTGTGTGTGTGTGTGTGTGTGTGTGTGTGTGTGTGTGTGTGTGTGTGTGTGTGTGTGTGTGTGTGTGTGTGTGTGTGTGTGTGTGTGTGTGTGTGTGTGTGTGTGTGTGTGTGTGTGTGTGTGTGTGTGTGTGTGCGTTTTGGTGTTATGGTCACAGCCAGTAATCCATTAAAGTCGATAAAACAGGAGAATCAATATCAGCTTCATCTAAGTCATCTGTTATCAGGACTGTTGTTTTGAAGTTGCAACAGTCCTTCTGCTTCTTTAGAGGTCCAATCTGAGAGATATCTACTGAATTCAATCATAAAATGATCTTACTATTTCATCAGACATTAAGGAAACATGCTCGTTGAAGTGCTGGCTTCTCTGACAGCAACGCAGCAGCCAGTATGTCCTCCTTATAATTTTAGGAGGTCCTGAATGGTTTCTTTTTGTTTAAGGCACTCCCGCCAACCGTTTTGCCCCTTGCCCCTCGGTTTGCAAGACATACAGCAAACCAACAGGTTGTTGCAGCGATGAAAGCAGGCAAGCTAACTGGTTTAGATAAAAGGGATTCTCCCCGACCTAAAGAGCCTTGGCATTTTTCTAAAAAGCTCCACGAGCAGAAACAGGGTAAAAGTAGGATAACTATGTGTTTATTTATTAAGGATAAATATTGGATATGCTTTAAGTTAAAACACAGAAAGGTTTCAAGATGCATACTGAAGCTTCAGTATCTGCGACATGACAACCTCGACTCTAGAGAGCAGGCGATGGGGGGGGAGACAGCTCTCTTCAATGTTTTGAACGCTAGGTGTCAGAGTTGCATATTGCTCCTTTAATATTTTAACTCATAATAAAACTTGTTCACTATTGTGTTTATCTACATCTGTCTGCAATCATGAAAGAAGAACAGAAACATATGTCACTTGTTGAATGAGACTCATTGTAAAACATTATCTCAACTACTTTGGATTCTTTTTTTGGGGGGGGGGGTAACTTTTTAAAGATAGAAATAAAGTACACTGGAACAGCACTGCTACATCAAACACTTTTTAATAATACCCCTCTGGTCTGATCTTATGTGAATCCCAAGCAGGAACTGATATGCATCTATTGTTGTCTTGGTTCAATCCATTTTTAATCTGTCTCTCACTCACTGTAGAGAACGAGGCGCTGGGTGAAATAACATTTTCTATAGATACGTTGTCGTCCCGATAGAAAACGGTACACTGGCTGCGATTTCAGGCAAACACGTACTAAACAGTGCCTTAAACTGGTTGTGCCAAGTGGAGAAAAACTGGAGTGTTATGACCCAAAGAGGAAACTAGGACAGTGTGTTTGTGTGTTTTCAAATGCCTCCATTCACCACCATAGCTCTCTAATATAAACGGTCTCTCAGTGATGTAACGTTTTTATAATGCTCCTTTGATTGTTATTCCATGTCACTTAGAACAAGTCCTAATTGTTGATAGAAACTCATTAGGGTGGCTGGTTCATGAAGGTTGCTCCTCATAGACACGAATTAATGAGAACTGAAGGTAGAAAAATCTTAATGTGGGTCTTTGGTTTATAATATCTCTAATTGATGTGTTTTCTCTCTTACTTGTGTTCTGTGTCTAATAATGGGTTGAGTTGTGTCATATTTTAGACAACGTCATTCCCTAATGCGTCCGGGTCAATCTTAAAGCTACAATTCATCTATTTTATGGAGTCTGTAGTCACACTGAAAGGCTTTTACAGTGATGGAGAACCTCTTTTATTCCAGCATACATCAATTGTTGATTGCAGCCAGGCAGCAAACATTAGCAATCATTTGTTAGCAAGTGGCTACAGTGGGATCTTATCAACGTGTAAGACCCCAACACTAATAAATTGTAAAAGAAATGTTTATGGATAAATGAAATGCAACACAGCTGTGTGTGATTCTTTCATGAGCATCAATGAAAGAATCCTGAGTCACCACAGATTTATAAGCTGTAACACACGATATACAATCTGATTCTGATCTCTGGGTGCAGGACAATCCCATTAAATCAGCAGTTTAATTGGTCAAGATGCTGACAGAGGAACACGTGCAGATGTGCTGCGTCTTTGACTTTACTTAAGTGGCCATGAAACAGGACCTCATCAAACATTAAGACAATTATGGACAGTGATTTAAATCTTTGCTGCCCTTCTCATGAAACCTCTCAAATAGTTTATTAAAACATTGCAGAAGATAAATGATAATTTATATATGATTCACATGAATTAAGTCATGTAGTCCTTAAAGATATTAAGACTAGTTGTTACAGCTCAGATGCAGTTTCTTCACACTCACACACATAAGGGGTCGATGATGAGGAGTTTTATGGTGTTTGTTGACTGTAGGCACCATTTGTTCTGTATTGTTTGTTGAGTGAGATTGTTTTCCAGATTCAGAACCTCAGATCAGTGTTGATGTGGCCTTCAAGTCTGTCTGTTGACCCTGACGTCTCAATATGTGCCCGAGGCCTTTGGAGAATTCTGGTTTTACATAGTTGTACTATTTATCTTGTAAAAGTCTGACAATCTGTCCTCACAGAGACAAACATGTACTGTAGCATTGTGAGCAGTATACATGGTAAAGATGATTTTTTTCACCCAGGCCTGGATGTTAAGGACCTGACTGTACCAATTGGATGACATTGAATGGAAACATTTCAAACGTTTTCTTTGCATTTTGTTAATTAAAGGACCAGCTGAGGTAATGATGGACAAAAGCCTTATAAGAATTTCCATTATGTCCTTTCCCCAACCTCTTTATGCTTTATCCTTCCCAACTTGGTCAAAAGCAACAAAAACAATCTATTCTACACACTCTGTGCATTGCACTGCCTGTCAGCACCTGTGACCGATCGGACTTGAAACTGTTTGTTTGCACTTACTGACGTTGTCTCCTCCTTTTTAGATCCTTGCCTGTGTTGTGCTTACTCTCATGTCGCTTTGGACAAAAGTGTCTGCTTAATAAAATTGTAGAACTGTAGAATTGTAGAATGAAGGGCTTCAGCAGATTTTTCCACATTCTTCATCCCTCAGTACGATCATGTTGTGGGTCTTATTCTGTGCTCTTCTACCAGATACACAGCCTTAATAATAGTAAGGAAGGAAGGCACCAAAGACGCATCTTCATAGTATACATTAACCACCACAACTAGCTTCTTTCAGTGCATATAAGCAGCCTTAAGTTCAGACCAGATGTCTGAACTCCTCAGTAGTCAATCCATGGAGGAAAATTGTTTTTAGTACTTTTATCTGAGGTTTCATTCTTCTAATCACTACACAAAGCATGTGAGCATCATCAGCTCACAAATAAAATTAAATGAGACCCACATAAGTGCTACCCCTTCCAAAAAACCCTGAACTGATGGAGGGGTTTTGCATGTGCTTTGTCAGCAATATCAGAGCTGTGTTGCCTTACCCAAAATAAGAGATAGGTACCGCTGCCTTGAGACAGACTTGCAGGGAACTTCCTGGCAAGTTGGTGGCCAGGCCTTGACCCACGGGGCTCAGCCACAACATTAGAGTTATATGGGAAGACAGTTCAGAGATAGGGTCAGGTGCATTGTCAGCCAGGTGTCAGACAGGGGACTTAGGTGTGCTGTCCCCTGGTGCCGTAAACTTCCACTCTCTCATAAGAGATAATCTTACTTTGTGATCAGTTTCAACTGCAGTTCACCATATTTTTCTGTTGTTTCTCAGCTACTGAAACTTCCTTTCAGATTTGAGAAAACTTAAAAAAGACAGTTCCTTCAGCAGAAGAAACCTCGGCTTTTGTTCACTTGTTTTCACTGCAAAAGAGAATAAAGCATGATTGTGATGATGAAAAATGTCACACAATGGCTTTTTCCTGTGAACGTCAACATCCTGAGAGCACTGTAAGATCGTTTTAGACTCTATAGCTGAATCCCTCTGAGACAAGAAGAGAACAATTTATCTGCTGATGGATCCTGTTGATATCAGAACTCCTACAACTCTGCTTTGTGAGGCCGTCTGACAGGAATAATCAAGCCTCTAGCATTCATGTAGTGGACAAGGTCCTAGCATGGATGAGACAGCAGACCAAAGAACAAAACACTTCACTGACAGAGTCAAATGATGAAACTAACCTGCAAAAAGAATGTCAAACCTGGGGCACCAAACATGGCCTCTGATTCAGAGGTGAATCGTTCATGACCTGATTGCTTTCCTGTCAGAGGCTGATGCTCTAGCAAAAAAAAAAAAAACAGAAAGAAAGAACTGTGGCTGCATATCTTGTCTGCTTTGTAATTCAAGCGGTGGGAAGCATTGCAGTCTGAGACTGAAAGTTAAATTAAAAGCATATCTTTCACCCAAAGCTAAACATAAGAATATCCTTATTGCTTCTGAAGCTGAGCCAGCAGCTGCAAAAACAGATAGACTTCTACTGCAGACAGATTAAAAACAAAGAGCAAAGCACCTACAAGGGATTGTGTGAGATACACCAAAAAGAACAACTTGCCTCCTCATCCACGGCCCACGTCTGATTCCCTGCCATCTTCAAGTCTTCATTTATACAACTAAAGAAACAAGATAGGGCATTCTTTCTGGGATACCGCAGCAAGTGTCTGTGCCCATTTTTATCTTTTTTAATACATGCTGTAAGTGAGTTGGTGCTTCCATAACTCACTAAAACTCTGATATACAACCGGAACAAAAAAAAATCAAGACTCTTTGCTCCTCTGGTTCTTATCTATCCCCTTTGAAGAAAACACTCAGACACAGTCCTAAAGTCAATGATTCTCCGAGCACATCTTAGTGTATGATTATAATTGTATTGCGCTGCATAGAAGAGAAAAAGGAAGTGTGTTTGCGTGTGAAGTTTTGATTGGTCTTTCTGCCTTCTTCGATTTCTAAACTCTTTCGCTAAACCTAATATAGCACGGACGCAGCAATTTATCATTTTGCAAGTAATCATATTTTCTTGCTACTACTACTTTATTTCATTCCACGTTGTTGGTTTTTATTCAGGGCTTTCACCTTCAAACAAATAAAGTATGCACATGCATTAGGTATGCACAGTATAGCCTTGGCTTCCTCTAAGAGCTTACTTCTCATCATATTTTATGAAGTCCTAACATTAGTATATTAAAATGCACAAGATTATTCTATGGTTTTTACATTGTATCCAGTCTCTTGCAAACAACTCAGGGCCTGATTTACTAAGAATGGATTGATTATAAAAGAAGATATACATTATTAATCCCGCGAGGGGAAATTCAGTTTTACACTTTGTTGTTGAACATGCTACACACACACACAGGCTGAAATACACACACATGAACAAACAGGATCCTATGGACATGCACTAATGGAGGGATGTCGGAGTGACGGGGCTGCCCACAGCGAGCGCTCCTGAGCTGGTAAGGGTTCAGTGCCTTGCTCAAGGGCTCAGGAAGTGAACTGGCACCTCTCCAGCTACCAGACCAATTTCCAGACTTGGTCAGTATCGGGACTTGAACCCTCCGGTCCCTACAGACTTATATACTTCCGCTCCATAAGTAGTACATCATTTGCTCCCTCTGTCTGCTCCATCTTAAGGTCTGATTCACAAAGTATATAAGCGCTCATGATATTCAGGTGCAAACACGCCCAAATGGTGATACTGTTCCATGTTGTTTCTCTTGTTTTGCGTCTGAATGTGGAGAGAAGCCGTCTGTACCTTTTCTCTGCACTGAGCTGTGCTCTCCTGAAACTTCTACGAAACTGTTTTGTCCTCATAAAGATGATGAGCTTGCAGGGGAACTTTATTCAAGGTTTATTTTGATGCCAGACTTGAAAAAAGTAATAGGAGCTTCACATTTGGAAACAGTTTTCCTTTCTGTCCAACGTACAGCACCCTCTCTCTTTCTGGGACACAAAAAACAACAAAATCCTCCAACAACATGAAAATAACTGAAGAGGTTATGGTAAAAATAAAGCCACAGGAAATAGAATTTGAGAAAGTTGAGATACTGCTTCTGGAAGAGCAATTACAGTGAGTTTAGGATAGAGTGAGAAGTAGTGCACTCACTGACACTGAAGCTGCAGTCTGACAGTCACAGATAAAACCCTTACTTTGTCAAAATCAGAGCAAAGGATTCAACTCAAGTCGGCCTTATTTGCTTCTGCCTTTGCTTTAACATTATTCAACATGGAAGCCAATTAAGACCCCGAATCAAAAGCTGACAGTTTGTTCTCTCATTCTTTCTTATTTTTCATTCTTATTACACGTTACACTTCTTAATATGGAAGAAGTACCGAATCGTACACTGTAGACAAGCCAACCACATACAGTGACTTATTTTAGCTCCAGGTGAAGACGTCCTCAGGGGGAAGTTTGATAAGCCTGGAGACAGAGAGCGGATAGGTTTTTCTTAGCATACAGCTATACTGTACCTCCATCTCCTCCTCCATCCATCCATCCCTAACCCCCTCCTCCCCTCACTGGTGCTCTATAGATAATGAGGTTTTAATGTAGTAAATTTGATATGGCACAGGGAGGCAGGATTTTTAACCATTACTTATCTCAGGCTGCCAGACCCTCCCAGATGGGCTGCCCCCTAACCTTCTCACTGTGGCAGGCACAGAGCCCCACCCCACTCCGCAGCCCCCCAACACACCTCTCAATCAAACCCCCACTGTGACATAATAACCCCCCACCCCCCCCCTTTTCTGTGATAACTTACAAATATAACTCTCTCTCTCTTAATCTCAAACTTTCATGTTTTTTCTTGTGTCACTTCCTGGTTATTACAATACGAATCATTAAGAATAATGGCTTTTTTTAAAACAGCTGGACACCTGTTTTCTTTTTCCTATCTCCAGTGATCTCTGGGTGATGCTGTCTAAGATTCAGTAGCGTGTTAGACGTGTTTCCACATACCACTCTGCAGACCTGAAGTTTCCCCACTCAACCTGTTTCTTCTTTGTTGTGTCTGCTTCTTCATCTTTGTTTGTTGTTCAAAAGTGGTTAGCAAACAGTTACAAGCATTACCGCCACCTGGATTTGGGGTTTAGATGTGTTATTTCATTTTTTTCTCCACTCTGACATATTCTCATATGATATGACTGCATGCACCGAACCATGACGGTTTGGGACAAATACAATTACCATTACAGGCTTAGCTCATTTCTCTATGGTAAAAGCTGTACAGGGGATCTTACCTTTTTATAACACATCTGTTTTGATTATATTACGGATGCATAAATCTGCATAATTATGAGCATGACAGGGTGGACTGACAAGTTGGCAAATTGTAGCTGTTTGTAAGGATGCTTAAGGCCCGCCTCCGCTCCATCTCTTTGTCTGTTTCTAGATCGACTGAAACCAAGCTGGAGTCATTATTTCAATAAGGCAGCAGCCATCATTTGGCCTCATAAAACCTCTTTACAAACCAATGGGTGACATCAATCAGACTATGTCCATGGTTAGTCTATGCATGATACTGCCATGGTGGCAGTACAGCACTAGACGCACAGGGGAGAACTGACTTCTTGTGAAATCAGCTTTTATTCTGGACTAATAAATGACAGTATGGCTGCAGGGTCAGGTTTATTGCCAATAACCGATCCTGCATTTTTGGGCCATATCTGAGGCTTTTCCAGTACTGGTCTTTGAATATCAACAACTCTAATAAGATGCACAGAAATATCACAGATAAATTACATAAGACATAAATATATCAATATGGTAAAAATAAATATAGCCTCAAGCAACAATAAAGGGGATTTATGTCCATCAAGGGGAAATTGGCATTTCTCATGAAGAATTATTTTGTAATAAAAATGCAATCTTATCCCATTTTTATTCATGTCCATGTCCTCCTCCTGACCCCCTCTTTCCTCCCACTTCCCCCCGAACCTCCTCCTCCTCCTCCTCCTCCTCCTCCTCCTCCTCCTCCTCCTCCTCCTCCTCCTCCTCCTCCTCCTTCATCTTCACTGCATGATTCCCACCCCCCACCTTTCATGCCATCTCCACACCATATCTGTCCTTCCCTCCGGACCTTTTCGATTTTTCTTGCAGTGAAACCTTTTTATCTGGAAGAAATGTGTGAGAGGAGGCAGAGAAGGAGAGGGCCAGGAAAGATGGGGGTAAAAGGTTGTAGCCTTGGGTTTATGAGTTAGACCTGATTGTAATGATTGCTAATTCACCTCAGAAGAGAATAAACGCTCCTTGTAGACCTGGCTCAGTGTTGAAATCAGCTTATAAACTGCAGTACCGGTTTATTTTTTGAAGAGAGATTGACTACTTTTTTGTTGTTGAAAAAAGTAGGCGAAAGAGCACAATGTCAAAGAGTGAAGGGTTGAAGAGGTATTTTTACAAAATACGAAGATGGAAGAGAAATGACTGATGACTTGAGGGCATGAGAGGAGACGGGGGAGCTGGAGGGGGGGGGGGGGTGTTACTATGGGGAGAGGGGGCTTTAGAGATGAGAGAAAAGTGATAAAGATAATTGTAGAATGAACACATAAAGGTAGATGTTACATCTAGAAAGTATCCAGCGCAACATTGGCCAAATGAAGGTTAGTTAACACAATTTTAAGAAAAAACATTTTATTTTTTCAACTGTATGATTTCCTGTATTGCAAATGTTTTGGTACATTTTGACGAGATTTTGAATTGTTTCCCTTTTTCCCTTCTTTCTACCATCACTCTGTAAAAATGTGTTTATTTGGAATGGTGTTTGTGCTTCATAAAACATTGAAAAATGACGTTCACAAAATCAATTGCAAAGTTTCTTTCCTGAATAACTACCTCCTGAAATCGTATTTTCACAAACTGCAAAACTCTCACAGATTGTATTTCCTTTAAAAACAATAATGGTAGTGGATTATATTCAGGGAAATTGTCCACATTCCTTCAAAGACAGCTTGTTGTTGAGTTTGAGAGAAAATTAATCCATTATAAAGAGAGTTTTCTAATCTGAACCTTTTTTTTACATGAAATAAAATTCAATTTAGCTTGTTTTATTTTTAGTTTCAAAATGAATACATGAGTATGGCTCAATTCTGCTGGTGTGAGTGATGACTCTGTCGACCCTGAAAACGTTTAAAACAACTCTTAAAGTGGAATTACAGAAAGAAAGTCAAACATGACAAGTTGTTTTTGTTGTTGTTGTTTTGCAGGCCTTCAGTGATTTAACATCTTAGCTTGATTATGAAACGCAGAAGTTTACTTCCTGTCTTTGTGTATACACCATGACATCACTGATGTGTGTGAGTAACAGATGTAACTAAAAGGTTTCTGACCACACCGGTCAGTAACACCATCAGTGTCAGTGGGTTCATTCAGAGGTGCAGCAGAGTTTAAACTTCAAAGAAATCACATGAAAATGATGCCTGCAGTGTCTTGCAATGTGTTTTATGTCCTGAGATTTTTTTCAAAACCAACCTCAGCGCAATGAATATACTCTTTAAATCTTTTAATTATTAGTTTTAAAACACTGAAAGGTATCACTAATCCACTCCCATCCCTTTAAACAGTTTTCATCCTGCCTCTCAGTAGAAACATGTTCCAATAAAATGAGTTCACAGAGAGGTCTGTGCGGATTATTCTGAGGAACTGGGGCAATATTTCTGAAAAATAACTTGCTTTGAAAATGTTTTTGTACAATGCTTTGCACAAGAAATGGCGTTCCTTTCCCTTGCTCTTCATCGTGGGAAGGCAGATACCTCGGATTAAACAACATCAAGACAATGTAACACCTCCGTAACTCTGAGTTTTTTTAAATGAAGTGACCCTTTAGGAAGACAAGAAGACAGATGGACAGAAAATAATGAAGTGTTCGGAAGACAGTGGGAAAGTGTGTGATAGAAATGTTAATAAAGATGGAGGAAAGTGTGATGGAAAGGGGCACAGCATGACAAAGCCTCCAGGTGATTTCTGACTTAAGATCTTGCTGTTTCTGTCCTGTCAGCTTGTCCGTGGTGAAAACTGTGAATGTCTCAGTTTGGACTGGATCTTTGGATCAATCAATCTTGTCTTAGCTGAAGGCCAGAACTGAGCGCTAAATGTAGTCTCTGTCTCTCTCAGACTGTGACTGAACAAGTATCGTAGTCTGTCTGGATTCTCTGTGAAACATATTCATCCGTCTCTTTCTTTCCTCCTCCTCCTCTTCAGGCCCAGTCCTCGCTACTGAACAGCTCAGTGGTCCAGAGCGAGACGACCAATGTTGTTCTGGAGGGACTGAAGCCAGGCACTGGCTATGTGGTCCAGGTGAGGGCCCGAACAGTAGCCGGCTTTGGAGTGTACAGCAAGGATATGCTCTTCCAAACACTCACTGACGGTAAGTGGGTGGGTGGGCTGGAGTGTGTGGAGGTAGGTGTGTGTGTGTGTGTGTGTGGAGGTGGGGATGTTTTGATGGAGAGGAAAGAGAGTGCAGGACTGTGAGGGGGAATTTGAGAGGCTGAGCAGGACTTAAAAATCTGGCTGTGAAGTAATTAAATTCTGCTCTACTTAGTGTTTGAGTGTGTGTGTCTGTGTGAATATGTGTGTGCTTGCAGTTATGTAAAATGAGACTTTTATATCCCATTTTATGTGTTTAAGAGAGAGAGAGAGAGAGAGACTATCAGATGTGTATTTTTGTGGTGGGTGAATGTGAGAGACTGAAAACCTCAAAAATATTAAATAATATCTCTCTTTTAAATGTGTGTGTCTGATCTTATCTGTGTATGTCTGTGTGTTTCTGCAGATGAATACAAGTCAGAGCTGGGACAGCAGCTCTCGCTGATTGCAGGCTCTTTAGTAGGTGGAGTGTGTATCGTGTCATTGGTAGCTATCGCCATCATCTGTTCCAGGTAATGCATATTTACCATCTTACACACACACTTCTTCAACACACTTAACTCGTGTCTCTTTTGAAAACAGCGTAGTGTTAAGTGCGTGCGCCCCATGTATGCAGGCTGTAGTCCTGCAGGCGTTCCAGATAAGTTGAAGATATTCATACCTGTGTGTGTGCATCCACAGATTGTGAGGACAGCCTCTCAGAGTCTCCTGCTCGATGATCTGGATAAAGAATAGAGAAATGTAAACCTTAGTGAGTGACAGACAGGAGAGACAGCGAGGACTGCTTGTGCTGGCTTTAGTGTTTAAATATTGAAATCATGAAAACAAACATTTGTCCATCTCTTATGAGAAATGTGAACTCTATAACATATGCTTAAAACAACGAAAAGACATTCTGATATGTTTACCCAGCTCCATAGGCCAGCACAGCACTCAGTAGTGGTTATGTTAACATGGATCTCTGCCTCTCTCCCACACAGCAGCAGGTTGGCATAGATGAGCTGTATTACCAAGCAAGATCTAATTAGTGATTTGTCATTTTATCTTTCTATTGATATCTTATTTTGCAACTATTAAAGGCCCATCTTTCCTTGACGCCCGTCCCTAACAAAGACATTTCATTGACTACAGTAAATAAAAACAGAGGCTCTGAATTGAAGTATTTAACCTGCCTTTAAGATAAAACTCTTGGGAACGATTGATTTAACATTTTAAATCATTACAATCACATGTAATCATTATACATCATAAGAAAACACTGTGTTTAATCATCTTACTTGTTTAATTAGTGGCTACACGCTCTGTGTGTTATTGAATCATAGCTCACATTACTGGTGTTTCCCTTCATAATCACATAGGAAGCCTTGAAGCTACCTTGTAGGATGGCGGATGAATGGACGGTAGAGCGATCTCACCCATCTTGACATGGTGCATAACATAAATGCAGGAAAATCAGATATAAATCAATAATAAAACACGGGGAAGGGAATCATTATTGTTCAAGGTGTGAACACAAACAAGTAAACACACAAATTCATTACAATACCCAGCATTTACAACTAGATTAACTTTTTAATGTGCAACCATACATAATGTCTTTTGCATTCTGATTATTTGACATGGTAATTTACTGTCATTTGTCGATAACAAAATGTGTAATTACAAGGAAATGGAAATGCACATTTGGAATATCAATGATTGGTAAATGAAATTAGCACCTGCTCCTGCTGAATACAGAGTAAATGTTTGCTCTGGCAGATAAACGTTCAAAGTCACGTTCCATCAAGAAAATCAGTTTCTCTTCATTTAAAAAACAAATCTTGAGTTAGGAAGAGACAGGGATTGAGGTCACAGGACATATTCTATTTCTACCTCCAGACACCAGTGACTTGATTTTGGGTTAGATTTCAGAAGTGGCTGACAAAAATAAAAGGGTGGCGGTTAAAAGCATTTAGTGACCTCATGAAAACTCAATTTCAGTCCCTGTGAATGAAACGGCCCTTGTACAAAATATTTCTCTTGGCTCCACAATGGTATTAAAGTAGACCAGTACTCTAGGGACAGTTTCTTGGACCCTATGGCAACCCAAAAATAACAGGAAGAGCTTTCTCTCTCTCTCTCTCCACTATGAGGTATGAGGTGTTTGTATCCAAGATCAGTTAAAATGTTGAGTGAATTTCTTTGTTTTTTTTCTTAGATGAAAGTAGGAACAAAAGCTGACGACACAGAGCCGAAACAAGTCATCCAGGACTAATGAGATCCTGAAAGACTTTTTTTTCCTTCTCTTAAAGCAGAGGGTTTTTTCGACACTCCGGAAGAATATTTATTTTTTCCTCAACTAAGCTGAAGAGAAGACAGCCAATTAGCATTTCTAACATTGTGTAACTTTCCTGTCTGCTCTGAAATCTCTCCGTCCGTCTGCAGGAGGAGGCAGCTGAAGGAGAGTGTGTACGGTGACAAGCTGCAGCAGTACAACACAGGAGGAGGTGCGACCAGCACTTAAACTTTAAATAAGCTCCTAAAATACTCTCACATAAACTAAAACTTCCAAAACCGTGTTTACATTTGCACTTTTCTAATTTCTCCTCAGAGGTGGCTCTCAGGCCAGACATGTTCAGCGGGCCGACCCCAACCGTGACCTTTCCCACCCTGTCTGAAGGTCACAGTTCACCAGGGGTCAAGATCTACATCGACCCCTTCACCTACGAGGACCCCAATGAGGCTGTGAGGGAGTTTGCCAAGGAAATCGACCCCTCCTGTGTCAAAATAGAGGAAGTCATTGGATCAGGTAGAGATTTTTATAGACTTCCCTTCACATCACAGACTGAAGAATAGACATTACAGGAGCTCTTAAGAAGCCAAGACATTTAGAGCTCCTCCTACTGACTGGCTGACATATAGGTCATAAACCCCAGCTCCCAAACTTTTTAATTAAAATACATGTTTCTGGCATAGTTACATCTTATGCTGAGTGTTAACTTTTATGTGAAGTCTAGTTTTAATTTTTTTTATGTGAAAAAAGAGCGAATGTACCATCATGATTGACAGCTCTGTTGATCAATGCGGCTCCTGAGCTGCTCTTTACCAGATAAGCTGTAAAGAACACGTAGAACACGAGGAAGAAAAAATATTGAACAATAACAGAAGAGTCCTTAGACTTTCTATAACCGTGGGTGTCTGCTTCAAACCGACACAAAGATCTGATCTGTTTTAGACTGTGTAACAACGTAGGGGATCTTTGCCATTTTAATAGTTAGTGAATGCCTGCTTTGGTTAGCTAGGCTTGGAGGGAACAGGGCCTCAATTATGCGCTCCATCAGCTAGAGTCGTTCTGCACAAGTCTTGGCTCCAAGTGACGTCACCCGCACGACATGTCAGCCCCCATCTCGGGGGGTATTTTGGCTTACATTTTGTTCAATGGAAGGAGATGGAGACGCGCTGTCCATATCTACTTACAGTCTATGCTTTCAGAACAGCCTGCCCCTGACATTTTATCTGAGTTGCCCTTTCAAGAATGTTCCTCACAGTGGGAAGTTTTCCCTTCTGGAGGGGGGAGTCTCAGGAAGCTGGACATGAAGTAAAAAGGACGCTGCGGAAGTCAGAGTGTTCTTTTAAAACAGCATATCCAGGATGATGCTTTAATGACGGCTGAGTTGTTAACTGTAATATAAATGCTGTGTTTAATTGAGCGAATTCACAGTATATAGGAAGAGTGGAAGAAAACATTTAAAGAGTTGGGAGCAGCTTCATTACCTGCACGAAGCTCGAACAGGTAGCACAGCAGGATCAGAATATCAACATCATTGCCCCTGCTTGCTGGCTCGCGGGGAATGTTCCTGAATATTAACTGCTTCGTTTGCATGCTGGCTGTACCCAACTTACATGCAAAAGTTTAACTTGGAGGCTGGCAGAAAAAGTCTGGACAAAGTTTAGCTGAAATAACTGTCAGTTTGCTTCACACGTGCAGCTCACCCGTGAAATTCTGGACATTTTCAGGAGTACCGTTTATGTGTGAAACGGGCTTTAAGCCTTAGCCTCTCTCTCTCGCTCTCTTTCTATGTGGTTTCATTTTTAGTTTAAAAACTCAGCAAAATCGGGGGCGCTGGTGAGGCAGAGGGTAGTGTGCACGCCCCATATACTGTAAAGAGGCTGTATGTAGTCCTCCAAGCTGGCGACCCAGGTTTGAATCTGAACTATGGCTCCTTTCCCGCACGTCATTCCACACTCTCTTTCCCTGATTTCCCACTATATCCACTGTCCTATCTCTACAATAAAGGCACGAAAAGCCCAAAAATCTCTAATAAAAACACTCTTTAAATGAGAAGTAGAAGTAAGGATTATTTAGATATGTGTGAAACTGAAAATGGTGCTTATTTGTTATATTTGAAGACTAGCTTTGGTTTGGACTAAGATGAGAAATAAAACTATCACTCCTTGTGCACATCTACTTCAAAGTGCTTGAAAAGTGAACATTAGAGAAGTAAACGTCAGTGTCCTCTTCTAATGAGACCAGCTGTCACTTGAAACAGCAGATACACATACAGTAAACTCATCAAACTCTCCAACTGTGCCACACTGTTGTGTCAATGAGAAAGATCTGGAAACAAGCAATACCAATTTATTATTTTGCTTGATTTCTCTCCTTTGAAGTGGGGGAGAGATGTTTTATTCATGCTAGAAAAACTTTCACAGGAATACATTAAAACTGTCCTCGTGCATTCTCTTCGGCGATCCCAGCTCTCACTGTAAAAATGCTGTGTGATGTTTGGCAAGTAGAGAAAGTTGGATGGGAAATAGAGTCGCAAAGCATCGTCTGATTTTGGGAGGCTGACTTTTTCAGCCTGTTGGATCAAAAGGAAGGTAAAAAAGACGATGAGAAGTGAGAGATGTATAAAAGCATCTCAGTTTCTTAGATCAAACCCAGAGTACTGAAGGGAATCAGTTTAAGCAATTATCTTTAACTTGTTGTACCCTAGGGCATCTAAGTCCAGCAAAACAGTTTAGTAAACCTACAACGAAATGCTTACACATAAAACATCAAAACAGATAACACACAAGGTCAACTTTACATTCACAAAATGCAGTTTACAACTAATGGTTTCACATTGTTAAACCAGCATGACATCAGGTCTGAATCATTCAACAAAGTCATCATTTGCAGACCTAGGCCTATATGTGTTGGAAGAAAAATGCATTTGGATTGGTGCAGTGGTTAGCGCTCTTGCGTCACAGCGAGAAGGTACCCACAGGCCAAAGACATGCTCGTTAGGTTCATTTGTGACTCTAAAGAGTGTGGCTGTTTGTTTGTCTCTATATGTCAGCCCTGTGATTAGCATCCAGTCCAGTACCCCGCCTCTCGCCCAATGACGTCTGGGATCAGCTCCAGCCCCCAAACGAGAAAAGTGGTAGGCTATAGATAACGGATGGATTTTTCTCATTGGGCATAATACCAAAAACACAACTTCTAAATAGGTTTCATTCCAGCTTGTTGGGTCCAAGTTACACCACACTTAATGGTAACATAGCACACAATTAAAAGAAAAGGGAATCAAAAGGGGTCCAGCTGCAGATTGTTACCCTGAAGACCCCACACAGTTTATCCTGGAATTGGTTTTGTAATCCGGATAAAATCTTGTGTCAAAATATTTGTAAGTTCTAGCGAAGGAATGTTTTTTTCTTCAAATGTTATCCCTCAGAAAACTTTTGTTTGTTTGTTTGGGACCAAAACAAATCGAATCCATATGTCGTGGTGCTCTGGGTGATAAAGGTCATGGACTAGATTCAGACCCTCACCTCTGAGAGTGTGTGTGCTTCAGCTTTGGTCTGTAAAGCCACTCTGAGAGGCTTTCCATAATCCGTCCGTTTCTCACTTTATTCCTCTCTGGGGAAGGTTTCTCACCTCAGCCAGAGGTGACGGAGAAGGGATGGAAACTACAGGGAGGGAGAGAAAAATATGAGCCTGGGTGATTGAGATGTGGCCGGACTTTAAACCCTTAAACGGCTGAATCTCTCCAGTTCTGCAGCGAGAGAAAGTAAAAAAAAAAAAAACGTTTTCATTTTTTTCCCCCCTCTCTCCGACTTTCTCTCCTTGTTTTTCTTTCTGTGAGTCTTTCATGCCTTCCCCTGTCTTCATTACTCTCTGTGATTCAGCCCCTCTGGAGTTTTAGAGTTTGTTTGCGTATAGAGAGATGCTAAAACAAAGAACCGAAGGGGGAAAAGGAAGAACAACAGATTTAGGAGGGAAGATAAAAGAAGAAAGGACCCCAAGGAGATAGTAAAAATATCTCACCTCGCTCTCTCATTCCTCTCCCTCTGTGATTACACACCTCGCTATTTCTCTTACCTTATTACAATCACTTACACTGTAAGAAATGTCAATCTTTAGAAGCATTTTCATTTGACTGAAGTAGTGGATTTGTCTTCTATTAATCGAGATTTTATTGATCACCTGTATTTGAAGAAGTGGAAGGCTGATCTCTGTTGTTTCAAAACTCTACTCTCTAGTGTTTCATGATACCAGCATTTTCAACTTTGGTTCAATATGACTAAAAATCAAACAATATGTAAAACTGTTCCAATACCAACACAACAAAAATAGGTGTCCTGGGTATTTGATATTTGGTAGCTTCTTGTTTTTGATTTCCAAAAATTGCAGTAAAACCCCTTCACACTGTCTCAATTACACAAATACATTAGCAACATTTTGGTACCAGTATGTCGCCAATGTATTCATCCAATTCAGCCAGTGTCCCCTGCTCTGCTCTGTTTGTAAGAGACATCCATATAACTGTGCTGTAAGAGACACCAAAGGGCTTGGGGAACGTCAGTTTCTAATGACCTGTGAATTCGAATGAACTAATCCTGCCCTCTCTGGATTACTTTGGGTTAAAATATGACTGCAAATCTGTAGATTTTTTTAAAGCTTTGTTTATTTTTAACTCTATTTATCATTAAAATAAGGGGGATTGTATCCCTTTAAACATGTGGTTTTGGAGCGGCCCATGTACAGAGGCTGTAGTCCTCTTCACAGCTGGCTTTACGCATTTGAAGCGGCGAGAGCCAGTGTCTTGCCCAAGGACGCATCGGACATGTTGATGCAGGAGCTGGGGTTCGAACCCTCGACCTTCCAGTTGAGAAACGACGACTCTACAAACTGAGCCACAGCCGCCCCTAAGACCACGGCCTTTTGCTACATGTTATACCCCACTCTCTCCTCCCAATATGCCCTGTCTCTCTTCAGCTGTCCTAACCAATCAGACCAAAATTACCCAAAAATTAACTTAAAAACAACGACATGGTATCGAAAAGTGTCAAATCATCATAACTTTGTCAACGTTACTCCTTTCATATTTTCCTTCTTCCTTTTATTCTCTCTCTTATAATAAATACTGCCTAGTTTCCACCTTCACTCTTTCTCTTCTTCACCTCTCCATCTTTTCCTTCCCCGTCTTCTTCTTCTTCTCCTTTCTATATTTTTTTCCCCTCCATCCATCTCCTTTTCTTTTGGTTTAGCGGTGACAGCAGATAGTTTTTAATGAGCAGTGAGATGTGGAGCAGAGATCACAGCGAGACAGGACGACACAGCCTGTCATCCAATTCCCATCACTCATCCATTATTCACGCACTGATTTTTATCTCAGGAATGAGCACTTTTATTCAGAAGTGATATTCAATTTTCACGTCCCCAGGCAGCGTATGGCTGCATTTATTTTGACAAAAGACATCTGTAACTGCGTCACTGCAAAGAAATGTTCTGTACATTGAAAATGCTCAAAGACATGGAGGTGAAAACGAGTTCATGTTCTTTACATTGTCGCTATTTATACCCATTCAGATATCAACTTAGCAGCATGTTAAAGAAAGGCACCAGTATAAGATACCCTCAGCACTTTTAAAAAACAAACTTTCCCTGTATACATTCACTAAACAAAACATGCATGACTCAAGTACTGAACTTTTATTTAGTGTTAGTGTTTTCCATTCTAACACATTTCAGAGGAAAATGTTGTTTAAATGTCTTTACTCTGCAGATTAGTGTTGTAGTACTCGAAATCAGTCTTGGTCTCAAGACCACTTTCTGATTGTCTCGGCCTCAGACTGGGCGGACTCCTGATTTTAAATCAAGACCACCACTGATCGGCTATTTTCACTTCATAACTTTGATTAGAAGGAAAACGCCCTTTTCTAAAAAGAGAGAATAACTTCATTTCATTCATAATTTCATTTTTATCCCCCGGTTAGTGTAGTCTCGGTCAGTGTGGTCTTGACTACAGCACTACTGCAGATTCAGATAAATAATAGGGAATATAATCAAATGAATAAATGAACACAGCCCACCTGTTTGTGAGTCGCCATTTTAAATATAAATAAAGAAAAAGCTGAAATCCATCATTTTCTACCAAAAAACTAGCACTATACCATATTTAAATATGGTATAGTGCTAATATTTAGTTAACGTCACTTGATGCTAAAAAGCCCCATAGCAAGAAGACGTCCTGACCTCCTTTGTGACCGCAGAGACTTCGGCACAATAAATTGATGCCACAGAGGACATGTGCAGAGTTTTAAAAGTGCTTCGGCCGTCCAGACAAATGAAACTGCAGGCGGGGATTGAACCTTTGAACCTGATGTTTTCATCACAGTCTCTTTATCCCTGAGGTCACCTGTCTGCCTTTCTTTAAAACCACAAGAAGAGAGTTTAGGTGCTGTGTGCAAAGCCAAGTGCCTTAGCAATAACAAAAGCACTGTCATTTTTATCCTGTTTGCCCCCTCTGCTGCAGACCTTTTCTCACCCAAGAGAGGAGCTGTTGAGGGGAATCAATTTTTTGTTGTTCTTGCAGTCTGCAAAAATACCTTCAATGTTCCCACAACTTGAATCTGCCCGAGCAGAGACCATCAGTGTGAGTCGGAGGGTGCAGAGAGCAGCTCCCACGACTGAGAGAGTTTATGTGTTTAACACTCGCTGGCCTCACCACGGCCCAAAACATCTGCTGCAAAGGACAATATGCTCTTGTTTTTTTTTATTGATGAAGGATTTTTAAAGTATGGTAGCCTGCTGGTGAGAATTCCAGCCCATATGACCCACTTTGCACCATGAAATGTGATAAAAATGCAGTTATTTATGAGCCCGCTTTATTATGCAATAATTATGTAAGGGCTTTGAAACCAAAGGAGCTTCTACAAAACAACCATTCCCAGAAGTGCTCTTGTTTTTCCCCTCCTGAGGTACACAGCTTACTTGTAATTTTGTTTTTAACTGAACATTTTAATTCAAGCTTGTTATTGTTTACGCGTTCTGCAGGTGAGTTCGGGGAGGTGTACAAAGGTCGCCTGAAGCCTGTCGGGAAGAAAGAAATCCCTGTGGCTATAAAGACCCTGAAGGTTGGCTACTCTGAGAGGCAGAGGAGGGACTTCCTGTCCGAGGCGTCGATCATGGGCCAGTTTGACCAACCAAACATCATCAGACTGGAGGGTGTGGTCACAAAGAGCAGGCCAACGATGATAATCACAGAGTTCATGGAGAACGGAGCGCTCGACTCGTTCCTCAGGGTAAAGAGCACAAACATACCGCACACACAGACACTTACAGATGTAGCTATTGGAAATTGTATACCATGAAAGGAAGTAATTTATTTGACACTTTGGAAATAAATGGAAGGTTTTGGATGTGTACCCAAAGTGACACAGCAGTTGTTGTATGTTTTATATCACTCATAATAATAATTCTAAAGAAGTTTATTTGTACCTACATCAAAGTTACAAAGGGCTTTTCATGGTTTACCTGACTGAAAACATTTCACAAGTGCAACAAGGCAAGTCACACAATTAAAGGCATAATATGGAAAATCATGTATACCCTTTGTAAATGTATTGTGCAGTAATGACTTCCTAAAATAAGCGTAAAGTCAAACTTAATCTGGATTTGTTGATCTCGACTCTGTGTTCACTTCGGCTCGTTTACGTATGTAGCACGGGAACACCTATAGGCGTGGAAGGGTTGTCACACTATGTACACGGGACAAAATCTTTGTTCTGTCAGGTTCTGCATTGATTATTTTCTCGTAACTCACTGGTACTCGTTAATTTAGGGTATAGACTTGGACACATTAGCCTTCCTGCTTCATGACAAGTGGTGAAATGCATCCCAGACCAACTTGGCAACTAATTTGAGTAATCATGTAACTTTGTAATGATTTATATTTAAGGGCAATGCACTTGTGATCACATTGCCAAAGAGCATTTCAACTAAGTGTAAACAGCCTCATAAATACCCAAACAGAATTATGAGCTTTTTGGTAAAGCAATACAAATACAGCAACAAGCCTCCTGCTCCTCCTTTTCTCTTTGCTTTTCCTTCCTGAGCTCTTTCCTCCTCATCCTGCCAGTCTGTCTGTTTTCCTGCCCGTGTATCTGTCTGTCCGTCTCTTTGATCCTGCCCTCCTTTCGAGGCGCTTCTAAAGACAGAGAGAGAAACTGTTTGATGTTTGGTTCTCACAGCGTGACCCCTTTTGACTCAGAAATCATCCGCTGACTCATACACACACACACACACACACACACACACACACACACACACACACACACACACACACACACACACACACACACACACACACACACACACACACACACAATGATCGATCTCATTGGTGTTGCTGTCCTAGGGTGACCATCTTGCAGGCACAGGACCTAGAGGATCAATGCATGTATGTGTGTGTGTGTATACCTGGAGGTTTTGCCTGCAGAGGATTAGGCGCGAGGAGCATCAAAGGCGCAGTTTGATGCACAAAGTGAATTAAAAGACACACACCTTCGACTGCAACCATGTCAGCCGGGATGTCAGTGATGTTTTATATGAGCCAGGGACTGTCTGGCCCAAAGGAGGGACAGTAGAACAGCAAAAAGGCGAGTTGTTTTGGGGTTTTAGAAACCTGCCTCAGACGACAAGCCTCATGATCCTCAGAATATATAGTTCATCTTTAAGGTTTTTGATATTCAGCGCAGGATTTATTTTAGCTTCAGGAAATTCACGTCATGGTAAATTAAATTATCTCATTGTTCTACAAATTCCTTCTGATAATCACATTTAAACATGGCGAGGATTCATTGTAGGAACAAGAAGCCTTTTAATTAATTTGTCATTTTCTGTACATATAGATAATAATATTCTATTGAGGTTGCAGTTTGTTGTTTTTTTGTTGTCACTGGTACGAGCTTCTCTGATTTCACTGTGGAGAAAACTAAATGTGTGCAGCAGTCGAGTCCAAGACAAGATTTCCCTTCCCCAGGGAAAATAGAGTGAATGGTATTGTCCCGTGTCCTATCCTGCACTGTACCGCCATGTCTTGTTTGTCACGTATCGTATCGCATCATAGCATAGCGTATCGTATGTTCCCCGGACAAAGCTTTTAAAGTGGTCAGAAAATGTGTGAAAACCCCTGAGAGCGAGATGAGCCATCAGATATTTGAAACGTTTTACAGGAAGAGAAAATTCTGTTATTCTGATGTAAAATAACTCAGATAATGCTTTATTGAAATATATTTGGCAGATGATGTAAGATAAATGAACATTTAACAAAGGAAGGCTGGATTAAAACTGGGAAATTGTATTCTTTATTTCATGGGGACTTTAGAGTAAACTGAAATGCAGCACTGCTCAAGTGTCTGTGTTAATGTTCTGCATGGTCTGTCAATGTGAAGACCGTAACTAAGAAGAACAAGCGTTTATTTTAAAATGTGTCTATTAGTGTTGAAAGGTTGTCAGTGTATACTTGAGGAAAGTAGTTTGAAGGACATTTATTTGACCAAAACTCAAGGCAAAGTGTTTGCACCTGTTTTTAAACTGGAACGTGGGGTAAAAAAACCTGTTGTCATAGCCACCACCTAGCTGTATCACACTGCCTCTTCTAACTCTGTGTATGCCTTTGTAGTCTGGACTCAAAGACACATACAAAAGCGAGATAAGGGCCAACACTTCTAGACAGCCTCTTTCTTTAATGTATTCATCCTGGAATAAATTAAGGATTAAAAGTAATTTAATTAGTCTAATTACAATATGACTTTCAGTGTTAGCCCTTTCATGCTAGACACGTGGGTATATGAGAGATAAAAATGTACAATACTGAATACATTTTAAAACCAGACAAAGTGCCTTAACTTCAGTATGAAATGTAAACACAAAGGGCACTGGTAGCCTAGTGGTTAGCGTGCGTGCACCATGTACGGAGGCTACAGTCCTCCAAGCAGTCGGCCCAGGTTTGAATCTGACCTGTGGCTCCTTTCCCGAATGTCATTCTCCACTCTCTCTCTCCGATTTCTGACTCTATCCACTGTCCTATCTGTAAATAAAAGCATAAAAAGCCCCCCCAAAATCATCTTTATCACAGTACAGCTAAATTCTGTACATCCAAACTGTGATCTGAAATTGCTTAATACAGCTCATGAATGTCAGATACTACATCTCTCACTTGCTCAATTAAATAACAAATGTGAAACAGTCTGATAATGGGAATTGAAAATAATTTTATCACGGTTTGTTGTTTTGCAGCAAAACGATGGGCAGTTCCCAGTGATCCAGCTGGTTGGTATGCTGAGGGGCATCGCATCTGGAATGAGGTAAACACCCCAAACTCATTCACACTGACACCTGCTAGAGGAATCCACTATTATTGGTACGGTGAAGAAGAAACTCTTTGGATGTTTGTCATACAAAGTTAGCCTTTTATTTAACAAAAACGAACTGTGCCACCCTGAGATTTCACGTCTGGTTGTATGTTATAGTCAGACATCATTAGCTTAAACGGTACTGCCCCCCAATCCTCCAACCTCTTCCTCATAGTCATACACACATGCACCAACACAAACTGTATTTACTCAAGTAAGTGACACTAGAATGTACGTACACATAAACACACACACTCTGCGTCTTTATTGCAGGTATGGGGCTGTGGTAACACACAGTATATAAGCTTTAAATCCCATGCCTAATGTATCAAAGGTAGCTGGAAGTGATAACACACACGCACTAAATCTCATTACCCTTTTTTTTATAGTAGCCCAGGTAGCTGGCATTGGATAACAGCACACAGTAAATCCCGCTGATGTTACAGGTACCTGGCAGAGATGAGTTATGTTCACCGGGACCTGGCTGCTCGAAACATCTTGGTGAACAGTAACTTGGTGTGTAAGGTGTCAGACTTTGGCTTATCGCGGTACCTGGAGGAGGACACGTCGGATCCCACCTACACAAGCTCACTGGTGAGACTCACACACAGGAAACATACATTCACTTACAAAGACACAGCAATGCTACATTACTTCTAGCTGTTGTCAAATGACAGAGTAGAATAGAGTAGAAAAGAATATAGTAGAGTAGAATAGAATATACTTTATTGTCTACTTTTGCATGAACAGACAGATAATTATTGTTTAAATCGAACCTGTTTTCCAAGTAAATTTAACTTTTAACAGTCAAATCTGTTCACAATGCCATCATTACTGTTTACTTCCCAGTATACAAACTGTTAAAGTAAGTTAACTGAAAACTGTTGTAACACTAATTCAAAGGAGCAATCTATCAGTAAACACTTCATGTTCATGATGATGAACAATGGCAGCTTTAAGCTATACCTTATGGACTGCTTATGATCGCGGTTTAGTGTTGTGTGATATATAAGAAATCACTTTAAGCCTAAAAAAGAAAATGTTTTTGACTTCATTTCTTTCTCATCTTTCTTTCTTTATCCGCCGTTTTCTTTTTTCTCTCAGGGTGGTAAAATCCCGGTGCGGTGGACGGCTCCGGAGGCGATCGCCTACAGGAAGTTCACGTCAGCTTCAGATGTGTGGAGTTATGGGATCGTCACCTGGGAGGTGATGTCATACGGAGAGCGGCCGTACTGGGACATGAGCAACCAAGATGTGAGTCACAGCATGTTTGAGTGTTTGTGTGTGAGTGTGAGAGAGAGATAGAGGTGGAGACTGTGCTCTCCTTGATGTTTGTCACTCTAAAAGATTCTGTACATTTACCCTGTTTTTTTATTGTACACTCTCTGAAGTACATATGCGTGTATGCGTGCGTGTGTGTGTGTGGGTGAACGGGGGGGGTGCTTGTTTGTTTCCTTTGCCGTCTCTCTCAGCAGGGTGTCTGCATGTCTGGGAAAACACACGGAAAATGAGGACATCAATTTAAGTGTCACAGAAATGTTTGTTCCCTGGAACATCGGACCAAAATGCATCCCAGTTTTGCTTTCCACCCGATCTTTTCTTCTGGGAATATTTTATTTCGTGACAACTTTATTTCAATCATCTTCAAAGAATTGTCAATTTGCTGCACCACTTCTGCACCTTCCTTTTTCATCTTTGTGCTGGTAACACCATAATGCTCCCTGAAGTCACATTTTTTTATTCAAGTGTTTTTAGGGCTCTAATGAAGTGCACAGGTCTATTCTATCCTTGTATTTAAACTCATAAAAACTACTCTCACATCCTTTTTAAAACCAAGTTTTCAATTTCACCGTTTAAACCTTAAGGGGCTCATATGCACTACATGAAAAAGGAGGTTCCAGAAGATCGGATTGCTGAATTTTTTATTTTTAGGTTCCTATTCCAAGTAGAAAAGTGATACACAGATTATAGTTACTTTTGGCACTAAACCCCACATCAAAGCGCTCAGCCTCCTAATCCAAATTTTTGCTTTCTGAAACCATATATCTCAAAGCGTTGACAGAGAGAAGCCGGGGAATTTCACAAGCCTCCAGTTTGTGTAGAGTGTGTCTTCCTAAACATTGCTGACATGCTTCAGTTGGGTTTATCACCTCGAAAAAAACGTCCTTTTGGGAAATATTTAGAGATGGTTTGTCTTATACAGTATCTTTACAAGAACGGCCACAGCTCCAGTCAATCAATATCAGTTTTTTTTTACCCCCTTTTACTCATTTAATATATGTTCAATTTAAAAAAAAGTTAATAAGGGGCAAGATCCTGTTCAATAGGCAACATTTTCAACAAGGAAACATATTTTTCTTAGGTTCTGTCAGGACGTTTCCATATCAACTTCCTACATCACTTCATCTATCACACTCTCCTCCCTGCTTCTAACATCCCCCCACTGCCTCTCCTCTCCTCTCCCCTGCCTCACCCTTGCCTCACCCATCATTCCCCAATGCCTGATCCAGAGCAATATAAGCGGTCTATGCTGCAATAATGACATGGAGTCAGTATAATGACAGAAATAGTTTTATAATGGCACACAGTGTATAATGATGGGGAAAGTGTGTGTTACCACTACAGCTAACGAGGGTCTGCTGGGGCATTAACTATGCATGAACGTCACACCTTAAGCTCGCACATACTACACACACACAGCTAAACCACACACATGCTAGCAGCATACTTAAAGGCACACACTCACATGCACCAGATTTCAAAGAACATGAAAGAGGGGAGAAATTGTCGGCGGAGCCACCACAGGTGCTGTGATCGACATGAATTAATCATGAAAGAAACCTGTGATGTTTTACTACTCTCGCTGCTATTTTGATTGACAGCGGTGGTTAGAGAGAATTTATGCGGCACAAAGCCTGAGAAGTGTGTCGGGGTCAAGTAGAGTTCACCCAGCAGGCAGACAAATCCCCAGCGCTGAAATTTACTGTAGTAGAAGCATCACATTGCCTCAGCTTCCTGTAAGCAGGGCTTACATGTGCACTGACACAGGCTTGTAACTTGAAATGTACAGAAAGTGTCTGAAAAATAAAGTTCAAAGTTTTATTTCAAGGAATCATTCAAATGTGAACAAGAACTTAGCAGCAGCAGCAGCAGCACTAAAACTCAAGACACAGTGCAACAGCCCAGAAAGGTTTGCACATACTTTGAAGGTCAATGATCAAAGCAACGAGAGGCAGAAAAATCCAACTGGGCAAAAGCTGGCAGGTTTTACTCCACAAACAAGCAGAGGTCATAAAACTAAGGCTGTCAGGATAAAAAGGACAAAATGCACAATAAAGAATCTGGCTAAGCACTGAGGATGAAGGGCAGGTAACTAGGGAAGGTAATGAGGCATTTAGGAGCAGGTGTGCAGGAGGATGTTGGGGTCAGGTGGTGGGGAATGGACGGAGCACACTGGGAAAAACTAGACTCACAGTATGAGTATTAAAATGACAGATGGTTAGTGACCAGCAGACAAAATACATGAAACCTATGGGGAATCATGCACGTGGCAGGAATTGATTGTGAAATAAATAACTTTAATAAAGGAAAACATTATTCAGGAAGCCCTCATTAGCCATACATGTGTCGTATCCAACATTAGATCAACATATAAAGGGTAGCACAGCACTTTGCTTTCTTGCTGAAACGACCAAAGACATTGGTACTTGTTTACAACCTGCTGCTTGTTAGCTTAGCACAAATACTTCAAAGATTACTGAAGCAGTCACCCAGCCGCCATTGAGCACATAAATGTACATGTTATGATGTACAGAAACAGAAGAAGAGAAACAATTTCACAATTTCTTGACTGCATGCAGTGATTTCCTTTGGCCCTAGTTTCATATTTACTGTATTGAGGGTACTGAGGTGCGTGATTAGTTGACTATATGGTTAAACGCACAGTATGTAAATTTCCCCGCCCAGGGGGCTCTCAATCAAAGCAATAACAAAAGATGACATTGAGGCTGGCAGGAATCATGGAAGTGATTCCCCCCGATAAAAACAAACTCTGAGTTGACCGTAGTAAAGACGTACGGGCGAAACAAACCTGAGGAAGAGAATATGTTTACCGACGATGTATCCAAGTATCATTTACATTATGTATTTTTATCACAGCAGCACCAACAGCAACAGTGCGGCAGCTTTCAGCAGCAGCTCACACTTCTTTATGCAGTGGTCTTTGACATAACATCCGGTGTTTCCATGGCAACGATAAACATATTGTGTCTGTCATGCCATGAAAGACACATGGCATAACAACTATAAAATTAAGAATTTCTCTGGCTTTATTAAGTGTTGGAAATATTTGAGGTGATGTAAGTACTCAACAAAAAAATAAAATAATGGATATGTAGTCAATTTTTAATACATTTAGATACTTTTGTGTAAAAATTCTCTAAAATCTTTAGTGTCGTCACCCTCGCTAGTCGTCACCAGAATGACTAGTTGGTTAAATTTATTTTCAATATTTCTATGAATGTAGGCCCACAATGCCGGTTTAATGTTGTGTATTAACTTTTAACAGTTCTTCATTTAAGTTTTTCTCCATTATTTTATTGACTTAATTGCTAATTTCAAGTTTTTTTAATGACAGCTTGATGTAAACTTCGCTGTCATGTTCCCATTTAGATTCAAAAAACATTTGAGCAGGGTTTGTTTTAGGGTTTGTCTATAACATTAAAAGATGCCAAGCTTTTGGTTGCACTCAAAGATCCTCTGAGGAGTTGGTCATTATATTCCCGTGAGATTATTTTACAATGCAAATCCTGAATTAGACAATAGTCAAACTTGCCATCCCAACTAATATCACAGTTGTTATGAATTACATTACTAACCCAGCTCAAGTTTCCTGACAACCCAACGTTTTCTAACGCTTACCAGCTCCACCCTAAGGGAGGGCTTCTAAACGGTCTAAATACCGTACATACATGTTGATCATGCTCACTTCTTATATGCAGGTTAACTTTTTGTCTGTACTGGAGGAATGTATCTGCAACGTTTTATTCCAAAGTATTTTACGATGAACGATGATAGCAACCTGATATGTGATGATGATGATGATATTGGACATGAAAGACAAAATACTCCCACATCTTTGACACAGTGGGGAGAATAATTTGAGATTATGATCAGTGCATTTCATTTGTCCTGTCTTTGATTATTTTTGGGGGTTTGGCTGTGCAGCTACTTTTATTTAAAAGGAGTTTAGAGTTCTGTGATAATTCTTTCTGCATCCAAGGGAATGCCAACGTATTAAGCACTACCCACAAATTCCTGCCCTGAAAGTTTTCACAGATAGTGATCACTCTCTACCTGCGTCTGCATGATGATATCAGAAACTTCTTTTGTAGAACTACCCGCCCTGACATGAGAGACTGCAGCAGGCGTCAACGCTGCTTAGCAATGAAAATCTTGATCCACTGAGCGACCGCACGCTGCGTCTGGATCAAGTCCTCAAGTGAAAATTGAATCCTCTTAACTAATCCACGTTCATGCATTTTTTCTGGGGGTTTAAAATACAGCTGAACGAGGCAAGATTCTCCCATGAAAACACACCTGTCTCATCCGCCCTAAATCACAAAGGAGCTCGAACAGAGAAAAACATATTTTCTTCCTTCAACTTGTCTCTGCCAACAAATCAAAACATGCAAATATAAATTGTACCCTAAACAGAAGCGAGAGAGCTGGACTCACCCTTGAATCAGTCTTCCTCTTTCATCCGTTTGATATCCGGAGCATCACAGACCAGCACCATGCTGTGAGCAATTTACTGAGGTCATATCACAAAAACACATTTTTATCACATATCATATTTTCTCCCTTCTATTATTTGTGTCACCCATTGCCTCTAATAGAAATGTGAGATTTCCCACACAAACAGTATGTTTTTGTACCCATTCCTTATCTTGTATTTCCTGTTTTAAATGCTCAATGTGTGTTTTGATACGTCAAATATTTGTTAGAATCTCACATGTTCTGTTGTCTTTTCTTTTTTGGTCAAAATACAGTTGATAATTTAAGCCATGGCAAGGGCAATTACAGAGATATGTCCAATAAGAAGTTCAAGAATATATTATACTATATTATAAACATAAGTATCGGCCGATACTGGCCCTGCTGACAAACATCAGCTCATCAGCAAATAATGTGGCACACACTAATTTCAGTAGCTGATGTGTCTCAGAATCAATGTAACGTTGACAAGCTAATTTACCTCACTGCTGATTTATTGGTCTGAAGAAGTCACCTGTTGGAACAAACTGATTTGTTATTTATTGTCCACTGTGAAAAAAAAACATCAGCAGTGTGGGAGTCTTACATTGTCTCTAGAGATCAGCAGCGCAGTTTGTTAGACAATGGCTAATTTCAAAACCAGCCGTATGCTGTATGCTGTATGCAGTATGTACTGCTTACTTCACACTGCGTTCAATAGTTCATAGTTTGACTACCAGTCAGTGGTTATTTTGCAGTATGCCAGGCTCGGCTAAACTGGTTTTGGAATGTGAAAGTGAACATCAGCACAGCTGACGGCAAACGCTGCAACAGTGTAGCCTCCTTCAGGGTTTGGTCCGATTGTGATTATTTCCCCTGTTAAGATAGCCGTTGCTTTTCGTCATTTCAATTTCTAAGCTGGTGCTTTGCATTGTGAGAAACAATATGCGAGGGAGGCTGGTATGATGCATACTGTAGGTTTTTCCAGAATCAGTACACATATGGGTATTTTTGGCAAACTGATCATCTTGCATTTGTTCGCATTTTTGGCCAAATCAGTACGTTGAAAACAGCCATGGTAATGGACAAGTTCCCTAGGAAGGTTACAGGTTCCTTGCTCATCAGGAGCTATTGACTGCACCTTTGATGTTCTCCCTCAGCTGATGGCTGATGACAATCAGCTGTGTTGGGAGGTTATATAGAGAGGTTGGGGTTGCCCTGGTCAGTTGATTGCGTGTCTCCAGAGAGTCAACACCATCAGTTGGCTTTCTGTGTTTTCGGTTTGAAAAAAAATCTGATTTGAGTGTGCGTTTTCAAGAGATATTCTTTCTTTTGTCTTCTTTCTACTCCATCCCTTTACCCTTCTGTTCATTGACTCTCCCGTCTCTTTTGTTTTGCAATTTGGGTGGCTGTGGCTCAGTGTTAGTCAGTCGTCTCTCAACCGAAAGGTAGAGGGTCCCAGCTCCTTCAGCTACATGTCTAATGTGTTCTTGGGCAAGACATTTAACACCAAGTTGCTCCTGCTGCTTCAACAGCGTATGAATGTGTATGAATGGATTAGTTAAAATGATGGACACTTTACATATCAGCCTCTGCCATCAGTGTCTAAAGGAGTGTGAATGGGTTGGGTGACCTGTGGTGTAAAAGCGCTTTGAGTAGTCAGAAGACTAGAAAAGTCCATTTACCATTTAACTTGTGGTCCAAACCAGCTATCAAAATCACACTATCCTTCGAATGTGAGAAGTCAGTATCTAAAAACCGTATAAACATATGCAAAGCTTTTAGGATGTAGTTGAAGTGGCCTGATTTTTCTTTCATTTCAGTCCTTTTCTCTTCTTCCTCAAACCACATTGTGGGTGGTGGAGGAAAACACTCCTGTAAAACTGAACCAACTTTCACAAACTTCAACACTCACCAAGAGGCTACTTACTCACCAAATCAAGTCCACTTTTCATGAATAAAACCATTCTCAAAAAATAAAACACATCTCATTTTGATTGAACAGGGTAGAGCAGGAACAGTTGCCAGGTTGCGATTGGCAAACATGTTAAGAATTTGGAAACCCATTTTTGACATAAATAAAGGAGCACAGCAACCAGCAAATCTTGCACCCAAAATGGATACATTATAGAAATGTGTTGCTTTAGTTATATCTAAATATTTCTGTTATGGACAAGGACAAAACCAGACTAATCTGCATGCACGTTAAAGTATTTACTCTCATGGACAAAAAAACACTGCCAACCATTGTGTGAAATTCTTCACTCAATGACTTCCGATGCTTCTGCAGCCAGCATCAAGCGGACACTCGACAAACTGCAAGATGTTGCACTTCTGCATGGTCACCGGAGGTTTCCGCTTGGTTAAAACATGATAAGGCAGTTATACATCTTCAATAAAAGTAATGTTTAGAAAATAATTTTTATCAAAGAAGTTCCATTAAGGCAGCTGTAAGTGGGAAAGTCTTCAGCCTTGATTTGAAAGAGAGTGGAAGAGTTTCAGCAAACCGGCCTTGAGTCCGTTTGATTCAAACTCTAACATCTTCCCATTCCCTCTCGCTGTGTCTCAGGTGATAAACGCCATCGAGCAGGACTTCAGGCTGCCGGCTCCCATGGACTGTCCGGTAGTTCTGCACCAGCTGATGCTGGACTGCTGGCAGAAAGACAGAAATGCCCGGCCAAAGTTCCCCGATATAGTCAGCATGTTGGACAAAATGATACGCAACCCTGCATCCCTCAAAGCCGGCATCAACAACATCCCCCCTGGGTGAGGAGAGATACAGACTCATTTACATAAACACACACACACTGTATCAGTGAACGTCCCTGATCCTCTCCTGTTGTATCTTCTGTCTGCAGTCCTTCCCATCATCCTTTGTTAGACCGAGGAGCTCCAGACCTGAGCATGGTAAGCTCTGTGGAGGACTGGCTGGCGGCGCTGAAGATGACCCAGTACAGAGACTCTTTCCTCGGCTCCGGCTTCACTTCTCTGCCGCTCGTCACACAAATCACAGCCGAGTAAGTCTGCCTCTTTTAAAGGGACCGATCTCCAATTTTAAACTTTATCTCTAGCTATAGGTATGCATTATTAAAACACCTGTAACTGTTGCCAATATTATGTGTCTATGAGTTGAAGCTCAGGGCTTCTTCTTCTACTTCAGGCTTTGAAGTAGTTGCTAGTTGAAAAGAATTGAAGTCTGATGTAGCTTTGATTTCTTGTCTCTGCCTCCACTTGTGTTTTAAACTTGCTCCCAACTAATCAAAGAATAGAAATAATAGCATCCTTAAATGTGAGTGCAGGAGACGTTACGTGTGAGGATGCATTTTTCATTGTTTTATTTAGCATTCAAGTTGTATTGTTTAGTATGTATTGCTAAAGAGAATGAGCACTGCAAGGTCCAGGATGTAACAGCTCACGTGCAATGCATCGTGGTACGTGGAGGCGTGATTCAGAACACACAAAACACAAACTGAGGAATCTATTGTAATTGGAAATCCACATGAAACGTTGAAAATGTGTTGTAACTGCCTCTTGTTTTCGTCTGCCTGCCTCTTGCTGCCTACGTCTCACATTGCTCACCTGCCAAGTCTGAGTCTTGTTAGTTTGGACGACTGGCAGGACGGCTGCTTGGCTGACTGCTGCTCCATGTGTGCGGCTGTCTGTCTCTCTTAACACTCTCACTGGCTTAATCACTTCCTTCCTCTTTTCATCATGGTGTTAAATGCAATGAAATGAATTACATAACATCAAATTATATCCATGAACACATCATGACAAACTCAAATTTCTGTTAACAATTCGGGACATTAGGAAGACTCTTTCTCTTCTAAACTAAACACCAGACTCTTTCTACAAAAGCTGGCATACCTGGAGGTTGTGTGGGGGTGAATTATTGGGAGTGAGATTTTCTAGCCAGCATTGATCTGCCTTTAAAATCTACCATTGTGAGAAATTCTGAAAGTTTAAGCTTAATTTACTGTGAAAGTGTAATCAAGCTTTTTGTTTGTTCATCTGTGTGCTGCAAGGTGGATCACTAAGGATTGACCCCCCCTTTATTTATTATGTCTTTTAAGTAGAAGCCGAGTGGAGACGGCTTATCTAGTTCAGGGTCTGAAGTTTTAACACAAAGTCTTTGTGTGTTGTGTGTTACATTTTATTTTAAGAATCATTCTCTCCTGTGAAGAGTCAACCTCCCATTCAATGCTATAAACTAGGGCCCGGCCGATACCAATATCGATATTGGGGAGGAAAAATCTGATACCACTATATTGGCTGATATCTTTCTTAGCTCTACATGTATGTTCAATCTGTAGAGATAGATAGATATGGAAATACACATTTATTGCATTGATCCCTCAAGTGCAGTTATTAAACACTTGTGGAAAAGATAAACAGTATATCGGAGACAAGATGGTCTCTCAACTGGAAAGTAACTGTGCATGTACGTGTGTCACTGCTTAACACTCTGGGGACAGAAAGAGAACTGCTCATGCAATACAACAATACTCAAATGAAATGCTATTTGACTGGTAAAAAGCGGCGCATATCTGCAATAAAATTAACTGATACTGATAGCCACTTGATATGCTAATATCAGCTGGTCGATTAATCGGTCAGGCTCTACTATACAGTAATTTATTTTCCCTTATATGGGTAATATGCATGTTTTTGTGTAGTAATAAAGAATGCATCACATTTACATACAGGTCAAATCACTACTTCATTGTATTTTAAAACATACTCTTTCTAACAGTACAATTTATTAGGAAAGAACAAGATTTTTTCCTGCGCTCCGTTTCATCGTTAAAGCAGTTTATCCACAAAAAAAGAGCACCTGTGAATATACAGAGTTATTAAATGGAGAGAGAGAATTACTTGAAATATATATATTTTCCCTCTGGAGATGATGAGTTAAATATATGCTACTACTTTGTCTCTACTTAATCAAAGCAGTGAAAAATATCCATTCCCTTACTCTCTACCTACGCTGTGCTATTTTGGAGCACTGGCACCATCTTCCTTCCAATCCCTGTGCTAATAATTCATTGGTGTTAAAAACCTACACATAACACCATCTAATATTAGCTGGGTTTAATACTGTATATGACAATTTTCTCAAAATGATGAAGCAGCCACATTTCTATTTCTTTTTCTGTGTTTTTTTTTCTCCAGAGATCTGCAGAGGATTGGAGTGTCTCTGGCCGGACACCAGAAGAAAATCCTGACCAGTGTTCAGTCAATGAGGCACCACGCTGATGACCAGTCTCCTACTGAATCTGTGTAACCACACGGGGAGAGATACCACATGAAATATTTGACGAGTGTTCAGTCTGAACCAGAAGACTGCAGATTTACTCTCATACATGTGAGGATCCACACCACTCTTCATGCTTTTTAACCATATCTGTGGCTGTTTGTTTCTAAGTCACCAGGTCCCTCCTTCACTGAAAACATTAAGCCCCCCATGTTAATTTAAACTGAATGCTTCCTTAATGCAGATTTAGTGCAAGAGGGGAAGAAATGCAAACATCATTTGTGAATGGAAGCAAAAATATAACAACTTGTATCTGGAGGTTTTCTTTGTGACTATAACATGGACAATCAAAAACCTCAATCTTCTCTCCTTGCAAGACTTCCAGCATCGAAATCTACGTTACTTTTTACCAACCTGATCAACTGTTTCATTCATGGACACCATGGTCTGGTTTCTTTGTGAGGATAAATCCATCAGAAATACTTCTGAGAAGAGGACACAGACTTTAACGTAAAGGGATGCAAACTGCACCAGAAGACTCTTAAAAGAGTCTTAAAAGTTTCCTGCTGTCTTTTTTGTTTTGTTTTGCTGCGTTTACTTTGGTGTTTTGGTGAAAATGATTTGACTCCAGGCTGGAGTCAAAACTTAAATGGGACTTGTGTGAATCCCTCTTCATATTGAAGAGCCTGTACATACAATACGGGAAGTTTAATTTCCTATTTTCTCTTTTCCTTTCACTTTTATCCAACAGTGTTGAACAATGTAATGTCACTGTAGTATTTATGATCTTTCTATGATCACCTTCTTCTGCGGGACTCGTCGCTGGAACGTACTTTAAAATCTGCAGACAACAAAAAAAAAAAGCTTTCATAGTTGTATTTTTTGCACTTTCCATACAGCCATGAAAAGACAAACTCATCAATACAGAGAGAGAGAGAGCAACGCCATGGCCTACTTACGATAATTAATTCAGATGGAGCTCATAATGGATGATGTTTTACAGTCAGCACACATGCCCACTGAGTAAAGCCAATTACAGAGCAGAAAAACAAAGTCAGATACAGAAATATTAATCTATAGTGTGTGTGTTCTCCAAGAACGGAAGCAAGAGGACCGAAGACATAGAAGAAAAATGAAAATTTGTTGAGAGACTGTGGGTATTGAGTCATTACCAGCTGCAGAGACACACCTGTTGTGAGCAGCAGCGAACAGAGAGTCTCAGAAGACAGAAAAGGTACTCTGATCCAATGTTCTTGTGATTTGGCTGCAAATCGTACAGCTGAGAGCCAGCGAGGCATCAAAACAACGCATGAACACACCAGAAATCCAATGCTCATGTACCGCCCTTGCATGAATCAAAACCATATTTCTGTCAAAACTGTACGGCTGCAGACGAGATAGTTAATATCACTCTACAGCGACCAGGCTGAATTCATGTCAGCGTCTGTTTCACACTAATCTGATTTATACTGCTGTGTCAGATTGCAGATGAGTGACATTAAAAATAACCTATCAACATTTTCATCTGTGCACAGCAACCTTTTCAATAAACGGCCTTTCTGCACATTAATTTTAAGACGTCAGAAAACAAGATCAAAAAATATGATAGTAAAATAAAAAAAATGCAGAGGGCGTCAGGAAGGAAATTGCCGGCATTTTTATCATGTTCAGTGCACAAATGAGACTCACCAATCTTCACAAAGTATGATATCAGGAAGGCCTGATCACACTCTGGGGCTCACTGGTGGAGGAGTACGGGGAGATCTTCATTTATCTGAGTGCTGAGCAGATTATAAGCCGTGAAACCGCAGCATCGCTCTGCCTGCAGCCCAAAAAAACCTCTGGTCATGCGAGTGCACCCACATCCCGAGGATTACCAGTGTGTCACACTGATTGGATGTCGAGATATCAGTCCCGCTGCGAGCCCAGCTCAGTGACAGACGTGACTTATATGTTTGCTTTTGTTTTTCTGCTGCATGACTCTACAGACTCTACAGAAGCCTGTGTTTGTGTTCGTCTCGCACCGCCGCTCTCCAACGCTGGGACCCAAACTCGTTTATTTATGATTTTTGTGACATTGAGCGGTCCTAAACCATTTTAAATCCTTCCGTTTTTTACTTTTCCCCCCTTGAAATTCTGCTCAGGCGGCACGGCTGGAATTGCATTTGCTGCCCTGCAACGATAGCTTATTGAACATTTTTATCAGGAAGTATTGAGATCAACTGGGAGCGTGTCGGTGGTTCAGAGGAATAATTTGTACATAGAAGCCTCTGGAAAAACAGCTTCAGTTTGAGAGGATGAGTGTGCCTAAAAGCTCATATTGAACACCAGACAAAAAAAAAAGTCTACAGAAAGCTATCAACAGAGTGAGGCTTCTTTTACATTCGTAACATCCTCAGCTGAGTGATGTGTCCGTCCTCTGCTTCATGTGTTTCTGTCCTTCTGTGTAACAGGGTAAGCTTTCAGACACCTTTCACACGTTTCTGTGTCAGTGTTTGTGAAAAGAAAATGAAGGCATAAATGATCCACAGCATATCTCGTATTTAAACTACGACAGGTTTCGCTTTAGGCACAAACACACAGCAGAGAGGATTTCTCAGGAATGCAACAGATGTGAGTTTTTGTCCACAATGCTGAACAGAAATGGGAGCATTTATAGCTTCAAAATCACGCACTGTATTAAAAGCTTAATCCAAGATGAAGTGCTTTAAGAGTTCAAGGAGAAAACTGTTTTTGATGTAGGTTTTCTGAAGAGCTTATTAAAAGTTAAATCCACCCTAAACCCAGACCCCTAACAGAGAGGAACATGTTACAAAAAACCCTCTGAGAGTTCATGGTTTGTGTGTGTGAACAACAAACTGAGTTATTACACTTTGTGATCAGAGCTAAATGTCATCTACTGTGTGGAGGCAGCATTATTTTAACTTTTGACATCAAGCTTTTATCATATTTTTTTATTTTCATCTTTTTTCATAATGACTGAAAGCATTCAAATGACCAAAGTTAAAATGTTAGCTATCTTGACATTTTTGCCATTCTTGAAAAAAATGGAGCTAATGCAGAAGTTTAAAGAAGTGCAGTTCTTGAGTGTACACTTGAGGCTGCCTTTAAAAACCCCTGAAAGTCCAGTTAACAGCCACGTTAAACTGCCCATTTTGACACCAGGAAAAGTTGTTAGCCTGGTACAAACCATGGGTTTGATGGGCTTGAGTGGCTTGGCCTTTCTTGCAACATGACCTATTGTTTAGGGTGAAAGGGCAGATTCAGAGCGCAGAACAAACCCAGGTGGGTGTGAGTGTCACCCACCTGGGGGAGGGGTTACTGCCCTTTGTGATGTAACAAAGGGGAAATCTCCAAACGGCCTGTTTGAGCACACATTTTCTGAAAAGTGGAGCAGGCACATGATGGAGGGGATGGACTTTTCTCATAAGTAGGGGGTTTGTAGACAGGGTAGGGACACATGTTGGCCAAACGCTCGCCTTAACTCCACCTCTTTGCCCTTTTTCTAGGTTGACCGAAAGTTAGTTTGAGTCACAATTGCCATTATGGCGAACACCATCGTCAAAACTCTGCTTTAGAAACCAATGGGTGACATCACTGTGAATGTGTCCATGTTTTATACAGTCTATGCTTATATCACAAAGACTGAAGAGTCAGAACATAGATAAAAAAATGATGACACAGTGGGCATCACCACAGGCTGCTAACCGATATGGTTACACTAAGTCAGAAATAAAAACGACAGCTGCGCCTTGTTGCAGGGATGGAGGCATTGACACCTTTTTAACTGGCAAATATAGTGTTTCATCTGATTCAACCACATTTCAATCAGTCTCAAAACCTTCGTCGATACATTTTTTTGTAGTTTTTTTCAGATTGCTATTCAAGATGCATGAAATGACTAAGTGTAAATGGGGTCATTGTCTGCAGAAAAAAAAGAAAGAGAAGGGGACTTACTCTTGCAGAATCATGCAGCATCTGAAGTAGTTTCTAACATTGATATAGAATGGATTTGGGATCTTTTTAAAATACTTTCTGATATTTGAAGGAGTAGTTTATCATTATGAAGGCTTGTTTCATACTCTACTACTCTGTTGTAACTTGTTGCTCTGAAAAGGTCACAGTGTTCGCAGATATTCGACACTACCTGACCGGTTTGTGAACATCTGTGCCCACAGTGTCCCTGTCTTTAACATTTTGCTGCAGTGCATTCTGGTCCGCTGGGATTACTGCCAACGGAGACAAGTATGATGACTTTCTCTCCATTCATTGTTGAATGTCGGTACAAATGGCAGCTGCAGACAAAGAGCTCACTCTGTGACTCAGAGGGACTGACACCAAAACCTGACATTTACTGCAGATGTTTCAGATTGCAAACTCCACTGTAGATGTGCTGGAAATATATCAAAACAATGTCACCTTTTTGGGCCAATTAACCTCTAAAGCAAGAAAAAAACATACGAGTTAACAACAAGACAGGTTAATTAAAAGCAAAGGTATATCACTAGAAGCTCCTTTTAGTGCTTTAGGGTGGATTCATCTTTTAATTGCAGCGATTTTCTGGAAGCCGGACCGACTCGGCTCCTCTCCTGTTGCCCTGCTGTAGCAGATACTGTAGGTGTGGAGACAGGAGATGAGAGGAGGCGAGCTATGAAGAGAGAGGAAAAAACGCGAAAGGGAATAGGTAATAGAAGGGGCAGCAGAGAGAGAGGAAGAATAACAGAAGGAGAAAGAGAGGGAAAAAAGGGAAAAAAGGGAAGGGTGGGTGGGGGAGGTGAGATGCAGAGCTCGACTCTGTGTTTGAATAAAAATGAGGCCGGGTGTGGAGAGATTACTCTTTCTCTTTTTTGTCTCTCTCTCTCTTTCTGCTCTCCTCGGCTGTCCTCTTTCTTCCCCTAAAGCTCAAAAACCCTCTCTGTACTGTACAACTCACTCTGCCTCCAGTCTGCACTTTCACTGACCAGCGGTTTAAAGGCAAGCCAGGCGGGGGCTTCTTCTACTTCAAGATGCTCTGTTTTCACGTCCATTTTCAAGTGAAATCCTAAATTATGTATATCACTCTTACACATGAAAACGATGCTTTGTTTTTCTGCTGGTGTTCAGGAGAGAATGAATCCCAAACTGTGAAAAAAGCAGCTCTCTTTTTCAATCCTATCTTAAACAGTCTGGCTCTATACACTCTCTGTACATGCATATAAAGGTTTTCTCCTTTCTTCTTATTTATTTATTTCTTTTCCTATTGCTTGCCATTGTTTTTTAATATGTATTTAATGTATATGGTTTACTTAAAAGAAGAAAAACGGCTCAGTAATCAGCTGTAGTCGGCCTTTCTCTGTTTACCTACAATACTGTTATAGGTGTTACAGCTCATATAGTCAGAGCATCCCACTGTACTGTATCATAAGACTGTAATATAATGGGGAACGCCTGTGAATCTTTGTGTGTGTGCGTTAGCGTGAGTGTGTAATATAATGTGTGTGTGTGTGCTGTTCAGTGTACAGTAAAATGTTTGTATATCGTGCGTGTGAGTTTGTAGCTGTTAACTTTCTGAGTCTTACATTTACAATGCACTGTTTGTCAATAAAGATGACAAATCAATCAGAGGGATCGGATTCTGTGATTTAATTACGTGCAGTCAAGCGTGATTTTACGTTTCACTGACATCGCAAGACGTTTTTTACTCAAGCGATACAGGTGAAGGTAAGACGTTGGACACCAGGCTCAAATCTAAGCTTTATTCATTTTTAGTTGTCACTGACTTTCTTCATACAGGGATTTACTATCTTTACTTTTCCCATAAGAAGATCCCATAAAATGAAAACATGGTTGTTTATGCAGCTTTGATTTTTTTTCCCCCTTAAAAAATGATGAAATGATGATGACACTCTTCCAAAAAGCATTGGTGGTGTGTTATCACATAACATCAGATATTGAGGATAAATGAGAAACAGACAGAAACATGGAAGTTTGAAGTCAGCACATCACACAGAACCATTGGTGATATTGCTAGTATTAATGATAATAACGGGAATGTTCGATATTCTTAGTCTGACGATCGTCCCTGTAGACAGCATTAAGGCCTTTCTTTTCACCTGTTACACAGTTTGATAAATTCTGTAGTGGATTACAGAAGACAACTGCATTCTGAAAAGTAATAAAAAAGGTAATAAAAATCCATAATGAGCTCCACTTTTATTCCAGCAGACTGAATGAATCACTCATGGGAGCCCAGAGTCAGTTTCTTAAAGCGTGTTTTCAACTGTTACTCTCTGTTGATGAATGGTAAAGTTCACAACCTGCGAAAATGATCTGAATGATGCAGTTAATTCTCCTGAGACATTTAAAGACATCGAAAAGCTCAGATGACAAAAAATTACCAAAAACAAAAAAAAACCTTCAGAAGTACGGCTCAAGTACTTCACATAAAAGCTAGATTCCCAATAAAAGGAAGTCATTACCTGTCAGCCTGTGGAGTCTGCTGCAGTCAAAGCTTCATCCATTCATATAAAACAGATTAGCAGCACAGGAACTATTGCAACATGTTAATGAGTGCCATGAATACTCGTTGGCTGTGTAATTGGCATAAAGCCGTTAAGTTCTGCTAAGTGACAGCAAATGAGATTTGATTACATTCAAGTTTCAAATGATTAAATAAAATATTTCACTAGAACTCTCAATTCAGGTCAAACAATTGTACAGCTAACCAGCTCTCGTGATATCGGTAGGGAAATTTACTGAGTGAACAAAATACTTTATTTTACAATCAATGAAATAAAATTACAGGAATTGAGCTGTATGTCTGGCGACCTGATGTTTTAAACGGTGGGCAGTAAAGCACAAATGTCGATTAATATTCCAACCCAAATTGGGGTGTTGGTCTTAAACTGATATGTGGTCAGGCTCATTGTGTGTATCAGCCATGTGTGTCCTTTAACACACAACACGTCAAGCATGTACATTCTGTCTCTGATAAGAGGGATAAACAGAATACTTACAGACAACTAGTGTCCAATGCAACAGTGTTAAAATGTCAAATTGAAGCGGGAGATCTCATTGCATTCGACCCCGTTGTTTCTTGTTTTCAATTTTGTGCCCCATTGATACGCTCTTTAACCAGCAAAAGTGGGGTGTTACGTGACCTGGATGCACTTACTGTGTGTTGTGCATTCTGAGGTGGGAAGCACTGCCTCTTGCCTAAGTTTGCCAATATCTTCCAGTCGCATCTGTCCAATGTCCGCCCTTGAAGTGACGTGACTGGTTAGCCCCTAACCTTCTTGAACAACGCTGCTGCTGGCCAGTAGGAGGATGGAGAAGGAGTAAGGGAATTTGCGCTTTGTTTGAATTTATATGCATCATGACAAAATTGTCAAAATCAAATGTTAACAGCATAGTGTACTGTATGAAGAATGTGTTCAATGTGCTGACATAATAGAACAAATAATGAATGTTTGTGATTGATAGGGATGTAAAGAAAAGTGGTTGAAGTTGGAGAATTTTCACTTTTGTGGACAAAAATAAACCTGTATCTCTTAGTCAAAGCAGAGATGCTCACACAGATTTTCTAGAGGTGCATAAGGCCCACTCTGACCTCGCAGTGACATAAAATCTTTGAGCAACTTGTGTTTACTCAAGTTCCAGGAGGGTCGTAAAGTAGAGCTGAAGAACTCAGACACACTCGATTTTATTCGTTCCTGCATTCCACCTCCTGCCAGTGAAAGAATAACTTTGGATGTGTGTCATAGGAGTCAAATTAAAAGTTCAGTGGAGATGAACCTTGCTAAGAAAACCTGAGGGGAAAAACACAATAATATTGTGCCACAGCTGCAAAGGAGCGCATGGGCATATCCTCCAATGCTCTGCAGATTATTAAACACAAAGATAAGGGACTTTGGTCTGGCAGAAAAAGGGAAATAAACATTTCATTTTAAACCATTGAGGGGGTGACCACTGCATCCCCTTTTTCAGGACGGTCTGGAAAAGAACACGACAGATGGACTGCAGAGTACACTGCAGAAGTTAAAGTATATGTTCTTCAATTCCAGTCGAGATTATTCCAGTTTTGGTAATCCATCTTTCAATCCTCCTCTTATTGCCTATTCCCAAAGACTCCCTGTTAGTGTTAGAACCAATTTAATGATTTCACTGTCTTTAAAAGACATCTGGGTCAGGCTCTAAGCTTCACACCAGGATTGTTGACTCTATTTGTTAATCTAGGATGTATCTTCTGACTGCCACCTTAAAGGGTTATTCTGCGTCTCGAAAGTTGCTGTACTAGATTAATTTTGGAACTGTTATTTTAAGATGTAAAAGTGACATAAGCCGTTTTCACATGCACACCGGATAATATCTAGATAATTACGGGTGGACTGCTCCGGAGATTCTCCTGACCTGGCTGTTCACATGTTCCTCACAGCTGGAGACTATCCCTGTCAGACGGGTGGGGGGGCGGGGGATTTCCTGAGGTAAGACGTGATGTAGAAAAACAACGCGGAAGAAGTGAACGAACCAACAGAGTCTGCTACACGACACTATAATGACAATATTTTCCTTTATATCAATGCTACGTGTTTTCCAATGGAATGACAACACCAACAAATGAGCGGAGAACAACACAACATAACAGAAAACGTAATGCAGCCGTTTAATTACGTGCACGGAGATTGTAGTGGTCGCGTGCAGACACTCTATGCAGCGTGCAGCAGTAACAGTATAACGTCACTCCCCCTCCTATTGGCTCGAGGTGAATTATCCGGAGAATATCCTGCTGCGTTCACACATCAGCCGGACTTACTGCAGAAAAAATACTAGGGGTCTGGCAGGAGAAAGTCCGGGTGCAGTCCGAGCCAAAAGTTCGGCTGTTTGCGTTCACATATACAGCTCCTCCTGGAAATAACAAAAGTTTTTCAGGAGATTTCTGCTAGTGTGAAAACGATAATATTGTTGCTTAACGAGATTTAGTCTACAAGTAGATTGTAAGCTGCACTTACAAACAGATATCTGTTTATAATATAAGCTAAATCGTTGTTAGATGACTCTCGATATGTTTTTTGATTTTATTACACAAGGATTGTGTTCAGCCTCGTTTGCTCTCGACACAGACTGTTTTCCTGAATTCAGTCATGTCTGCAGAAAAGCTTTGGACAATTATACTTGGACTACAACAAAAGAAAACAACAACATCCGTTAGACCTAAAGATCTTGTATATTTATTTCTAATCTGTCAATGGAGATTAGGTCGTAGTCTTTGATGCACAGGTTGGGTCTGGTCACTCAAAGTGGAGGCTTAATTCTTTATTGCTTTTGCCTGAGGGCCCCTCAGTTTTGAAAAGACCAACCTGAGAAGACAAAACATGCCAAGGGTTTAATTCAAAATCTAAAACACATTTTTGTAGACTTGCTTTAGTGTGATGTCATCCATTTATTGTCCTACCCTGTTCCTTTTTGTTTTATTCTTATTAATTTTATTTCATGTATTGTTTCTAATTTTTTACATCTGTTTCCTCTGTCTTCTCTCTGCTACATTTCAGCATCTTGTGTTGTCTAGGTTCATCTTCATATTGATTATAGCCACACATTGTCTTGCTGTGTGGCCATGTTTGGTTCGGGTTTGGTTTGGGTTCTGTTCGGTTCCTAATCAGTGTCCTGTTTTTGTTTTGTTCATCCAAGCACTGTGTGACTCTTGTTTCTGAAGGTGCTATATTATTCACCAAAAGTAATGCTTCACATATTTGCCTGTTAAGGGAGCCACAGAGGTCTCATTTCCTTCAGAGGGACAAAGGAGGTAAAAGGAGCTCATATCTTATGCATGGTAACTTTCGTGTCGCCCCAACCCTCTGCTTCAAGGGTTAATGGCTTTCAGTAGTCGCACAGCAAAGCCTGGTCAGGCGTGTTAGCAGGGTGCACAACATCAGGCATTGTGGCATGACTTCATCACCAGCGGAAATAAATGAGTGACAGAAGGGGGTTAAGAAAGAGAAGATGGAGGAAGGAAGAAAAAAATGAAGAGAAATGAAAGCGCCTGTGTGTGTCACATTCAGTGAGTCATCTTCAGACAACCTCACCAACACAAATCTGTCTTTTCCTCTCCTCCCCCAACAAGCCCTGCAGATAAATAATTGACTCTCTCTTCTCCAGCACTGGTCCTCTGGTCTGGGGCATTTTACTCTCTGGACTCTGTTCGTGGAGATGAGATGATGATGATTCTTCCTTTTTTCTCTCCGGCTCTGTTTCTTCCTCTTTCGTTCGCTTGTATCTCCCCCTCACAGAACTCTCTGCAGGAAACGATGAATAGTGAACTTTTTTTTTAAAGTTATCTATTATTGAGCAGCAGTCAGCAGCAGCTATCTCTATCTACTTGGCTGCTAAAATAAATATGACACAGCGCTGAAGAAATTTGCTCAGATCTAAACTGAGACCTCTTGTGCTCTGAGCATGCAGAGTTACACATTGAGCTGCAAAGCAAAAACCTAACCCACACTAGCCTGTTACTTAAAGCAACTTGTAAATACAGTGTTGTTCTTTTATCACCTTACTGTCACAATGGAACAAGATCAAGACATTTCTGTTTTTGAATTAAACCTTATTGCTGGACGATTGCAGGGACAGTAGGAGTTGTTGGTAATATTCACTGCTCACGCAATAAGCATTATCTGAGTTTGGGAAGCACGTTTTGGTACTCCATTGTTTAAGATTTATATAAATAATGCTCCCAGTACAGAATCACTTTAAAAACCCCACTACTCGTTGTAAGGAAATGGGAGGCATGTTTTCATGGTCTATAGTAAAACCTTTATTTAAAATTTAAGAGGAAGCTTATCTCGATAGAAAAGCCCCTATCAAATAATGCTCCCTCTATCGCACAGAGTCACATGGTAGTCAATCAATCAATCAATCAATCAATCTTTATTTGTATAGCGCCAATTCATAACAAGTGTTATCTCAAGACGCTTTACAAAAAGCAGGTAAAAGACCTTACTCTTTATCTATTAATATTACAAAAGAGCAGGTAAAAAGACCATGCTCATTGTTATGTTACAAAAAGCAGGTAAAAGACCTTACTTATTGCTATATTACAAGGACCCAGCTTAATCCATCATGAGCACTTTAGCAAAGCAGCAAAAGTAGTACATCCTGATGGGCACCATTTGATTGAAAACTGGCAGTAGATGAGCGTACTGTAGGTTAGGGGGGATATAAGCTCCATACAGTTAAAGCACTAACTTACAAGTGTCGGAGCCAGACTTTTTGTGGTGCGATGTCCTAACTGGGGCACTGACTTCTGCAGAGGCGGCCTGCAGTATACATCTCCATCAATCTACCTTAACGACTGATATCAAAGTATCATACAAATGTGATATTGCTGAGTGACACAACAGAGTGGCGACATAGAAATATTCTTATCTACATGCATTAAGGGCTTAAAAAGATGTTTGTCTAAAGTCACAATTTCAAAAAAACTTAAAAAGGAAATCTGCAACATTGAAATGCAAAGAAAGCTGCTAGCTGCCTGTGACAACACAGCCCAAATGTGTTTGGTGTTTTTTTACACACTCAGTTTTACAGTTTCTCCTCTGACAAGGCACATAGCCAATCAATGGCTACGTTTACATGCACACCATATTCCGATTAAGGTCCATATTCTGGTTAAGGCAATATTCCGAAAAAGGTGTGTACATGCTCCGTAGAGTGCTGAGCTACTGGAATATTCCTGTTTACATGTTAATCAGCATATTCCGAATAAACCTTAGTAGTAGTAGTAGTAGTAGTAGCGTCATGAAAAGACGTCATCTAGGGGCGTAAACAAATTGTTAACCTGTCCTGCTTCGGCGTTCCGACCGTGGTCAGAGCGCACAGGGGAGACTTATTTGTCTGCTCCAGGGCCGAAGTATCTCTCAACTTCGGGGCTAACCCCCGTCACTTTTACAGGGGTAAAACAGACACGGAGAGTCCGGCTGGTAGCTTGAGGTATCGGGCCGTTTATCTCGCACACACAGAACTTGTATAACAGTACCATTGAGCTTAACGTTTCTCTGCCTAATTCTGCTCCGGTCCCCGGCATCATAACGCGCCTCTCGCACACATCTGCAGAACACACACACTCGTCTCGTTTTCTCTCTCTCCTCACTCGCTCCACCACCCACACACATGCGCACTGAGCTCCTTCACAGACAGACATACGCTACTTGTATAACAAAATCCTTGAAGCAGCATATTCAGGAGCATATTCCGACTAAGGCGTTTACATGACCCAATATTCGGGTTGATACAGGCATATGCCAGGGGTCTTATTCAGGTTTTTAATAATCGGAATATGAGCTTAATCGGGTTATGACAATTGGAATAAGGTGTTTACATGACTCCTACGCAATCGGAATATTGTCATTATTCCGATTAATACAGGAATATGGTGTGCATGTAAACGTAGCCATTGTTTAAGATTTTGGGGCAGCCACTGGGGTTCGCCAATCAGATTTCTTGGGAGACCCTGGACATTCCTGGATTGGAACCTGTAGTTTACACTTAGCAGCATTCATTAACTAACCTAATTTACAGATAGCATAGCATGTGTATGCTAACTGCAGGAACTGATACAGATATGGAAGGTTTTTGTAACTCATTTCAGTGACAAATTGAAAAATAAATCCTCTTCAGTAGGCAGGGCTTCTCCTCTGATTCTTACTCAAACAGTCTATCTAGGGCTAAATAGATTGGGATGTGTGTCATAACACTTTATTGAGCCTTTATTTGATCACATCAAATTGTGTGATCTGCTATGCATAAAAGCATAATGATCTATTTTTTTTTACCAAGAGTTTCAAATAGTTTTGAAAGTTTATTTTTCACTCTGATTTTAAGACTCAAAAAAGGTGTAACTGTTTCAAACTTGAATTGGACCTCACACTGTTTTATCCACTCTCCTCTGGCTGTTTTGGACCCTGTTACCCGCTTGTCCAGCAATTACTTTCAACGAGTTTCCAGCCTTCACTCTCCTGATTAGTTTCAGCATGCTCGCCTGCCTCTTATTAGTCAATTACTGCAGTATATAAACCCTCCAGTGAACATTCACTCCTTCCCTGATTATCTGTCACCTCTCTGCTGTAGCTTTCCTGCCCTCTTTCCCCTGTAGTGTTAACATTGTCACCTTTGTTTCATTTAGTCCTGTGTCAAATGTCCTTGTTTATTATTTCAAGGCAAACTTAGCCTGTTTTTTTTATTTTGTGGTTTTAGCCGACAGTGTTAAGGATAACTCTTTAGCAGATTTAGAAAAATGAAAACTGTCAGACCAAATCTCACCTTCTTTCATTCTCGGTTCAGAAGAATGATTGAGAGCCACATGTGCAGCGAGAGGCTCTTCAGTAGGTTAACCCAATGGATACAGAGCTCTCTGTCGTCCTTACGATCTTGTTCTTTTTGAATTTGACAGAAAATAAACATATTTGCTAAAGTTTTAGATTTGTAATCTATAGTCTTTGTAGACTACAGGAGCAGGACTAAATGAACGGTAACTATGAGGCATAAGATTTTATGGTAACACCACTGACTGGATTATGAGACAACCTGAGTCACTACAGGAACACACAGGCCAAAGAGCCAAGTCTAGTGATGCAGCTTGCAGGTGAAAAGCAAAGCAGGATCACTACCTCATGGAGCTGCCATCTGCACTCTACAGAGAAAGGATGAGGAACAGACTCCGGCGTAGCTGGACTTGGCAATGTAAAGTCTTGAACGTTGAATGTCACCGCTGTGGGAACCAGAAGCTGGAGCTGGGGTGTGTGAGGTTGGTCGGGATGAACAACATGGATGTACAAACCAGCTTTAGCTGCATTTGATCAAAGTCAAATCTTCCTGTAAACTTCTCATCACAAACTTGAGAGTAAATGGAACCAGTTTTATCATCAATAGGAGGTTCAAGAGGGTCAAGACCTGTCCAAACCCAGAACTTGTCTAGTCCATAAAGGGGACTACAGCTTGTGAATTATTCTCTGGAAGTATCTCATTCAGGTGTGAAAGCAGTAAACTGAATTCTCTTATGAGAATATGTCTTTTACATTTCGACATCTTTCATTTCATGCCTTTATTTTCTTTAACCAAATAATGAAGTGTAAGGAGAAGTATTGATATCAATAAGCAGTATCAGTGTCGATGCTGGTATTGATGAATTCCTAACGACACTCATCCCTATATGTGATTAAAATACTATTTAAATAATCAGGATTATTCACACATAATAGTTGATAATAGTTTGGACTTGGTTGGTGTGAGGCAGATTTTTGTTTAATAAACAAAGAAAAAAGAATCAAACTGGTGTCAGTGTAAGAACCCTTAGCCTAAAAGTGTAGAGGGATATATTTGCATATGAACCATCATCTATGTCTGTAAGATTATGTAAAGCAGCAGTTCATGAGAGTACCACTGGTACCACTATTGATACATTAATTTATAGGTTCAAAGACTTGCACTTGTATCCATGAAATCGGTTTGGATTGAAGTCCTGTGTGTTTCCTTCGTCACAGTACAGACGTCTTGCTGAGTTGACATGATGACAGTGAACTCAGTAACATATGACTGAAGCAAATCAAGGTTCAGGCTGCACCTCCAGAGGGCGGACATTTGAAGACAGGGCAGAGTTGAGTTAAAAATTATTCTCTGTTGCACCTTTTAAAAGTCAAAACTGGTGACCTTTCATTTGAGCGTCCCACGTTGTGCCAACATGCATCATCTGTGAGAGTCACATCTCTTGTGTCAAGAGTCTGAGGTTAACGGTTTTGACCTTTAATCATTGCGCTCCATTAAGCTAATCGCTTCAATGTGTAATGAATACTTTAACCAGCCCTCAATCCAAACAGTAAGTAGTTATTTTTAACACTGGAAAACGATGTGAAGATCTTCCCCAACTTTAACACTTCGAGACCAACAACACATTTTTTCCCCCAAGTCAAGTCATCATATTTTTAAATCTATACAACTTGGGCCTTCCTAAAAACCACTCCCTGCATCTTCTCCTTACACTCTGTTTGTGCACTTGCATGGAGGATCGGCCACTTTGAGCGCTGTCTAAAAGCTCTGGGTGTGAAGTGGGAGTGGGTTATTAAACCCTCCAACAGTGAGTCTGCACACAGGGTCATTGTGAGACTTTTTTTTTTTTTATCAACCCGTGGTTTTGGCTCCTGCATTACTCTGTGTACGATGCAGTGAAAGAAATAAAGAGCAGAAGTTCAAATGACAAACTCAACTGTGTATTTGCAATAATTAACCTGTAGATGACAGCCCTAGTGCTGACTTTTCTTTCATTAATCATAGCTATAAAACGTGTAATAATTCTCTACTTACTTTGAGATGATAGTGTATAGCAAGGTTACTGCCTTTTAGAAGAAAGGAATACCCAGAGAGCAGTTCTCCGTTCAAAAGACATTTCAAAGGTGTACCTGATAGCTTAGCGGTTATGTCACGCACCACTGTCCCCTACATTAAAGGCATAAAAGCCACAAAAAAAGAGTTGGATTCGATGTGAAGGTGCCTGCGTGTTATCTCAAAGCTAACCACTTTCAACCACCGAGATCTCTCCAGTAATACTTGCCCGATATCAGCTACGTACATCAGCACCCAGGGGTCTTTGTGTCTTCGCAGCCTGTGCATGTGCACTCTTCTTTTATTGCTGTCTTAAAAAGTGTCCCCTTTGTAAAGTCTTTGAAACCTTCATGTTTACATCGCAGCCCATTAAGTGCCGTATTTATGATTTTGTATGGGAAATAGGTATAGAAATAGGAAATTAGGTATATCTACATTTAATTTCTAGACAGGAACTACTTAAACTTGTTTGTCATCCGTTGCAGTATGAACCTCTTTGGAGAACCGGGAAACAAGAAGTGTTAAACCAGACCAGGAAATTCCAGAAACAACAAAAACAGAGCTGTAAATTTGTGGTCAGAGTGGCTCTGTACCCCAGCAGCAGCAGGGAGTAAACTCCTAGTTATAAAAAAAATCATAGGTTTATGGCATTCCTGCCTTTCTGAACAGCCACAGTGACGTGACTTACATCCCTTCTTACCTCATCAAGTCACAGCTACGTGTTCAGAGCTTCTCTCCTCTGATTCGCTGCAGGGTCACAGACAGTTATTAAGTTTAGAAGTTACTGAGCGTCTTTAAGTTTGGTGTATTTTTTGCAGTTATCCAGCGTTTTTCTCCTGAAGCACAGTGCATTCTTGTCAAAGAAGAATAAAGCCTCAGAAATAGGTTCTGGGCAATAATGAGACACAAACTGTTCCACTGGAAAAGTGATTTGTTTTTTGGGAGGTCTGCAGGGAGCTTTGTGTGTGTGTGTGTGTGTGTGTGTGTGTGTGTGTGTGTGTGTGTGTGTGTGTGTGTGTGTGTGTGTGTGTGTGTGTGTGTGTGTGTGTGTGTTTGTGTGTTTGTGTGTGTGTGTTGTTTGTGGGGGGGGGGGGGGGGGCGGCAATCTCGGCCTTGGTTTAAAGAATTAACATTCAAAGTGCAAGACAACAGAAGTCATTTTAAAAAGATCTTCAGAGAAATTTGCTCAGGGGTGGGATATTAATGAATTCAGAAAGTATTGTCTTGCATTCTGACTAGATTTCAGCGAGTTACCAGATCCATTTTTCAGCTAATTGCTCAGAGGACACTGGATTCGAGAAATGTGGGTTAAAAAAAACCTTTGATGCCGAACTCATTGAACTTTATCTGAATTTAATATCACCCCCAAGTCATCCCTGAAGTGTATTCAGAGGTTACGTAAGCAACTCAGGTCAAGATGCATGCAAAAAGACAGCAGCATAATATGCAGCATAAAACGAAACATATGTTGATGATTTATTGAACATTTTAACCTTTGATGATGATGTAACATTGTTAAATCACATTTAAATTCTTTAAACTTTTGTGAAAATTCACACCCACAGACATTTTTGCGTTTCTAGTTGCCCCAAATGAGGTTGAAATCAGGGTCAAATGTCATCCATCACATTCTTCTCACAGCATTTTCACACTTTTCCCTTCCTTTTTCCTCTTCCATCTCCTTCTCTTTCTTCCTCCCACCTTATCCCCCCCTTTACCTTCCTCCCCCCCCTCCTCTGTTTCCTGCGTCCCATTGTTCTTCTCAGCCCTGCAGCGTCTGAAGTTTAAATTTAGCCAGCAATTCTTCTAGAGGGATCAGTAGTTGTGTTGCTTTCAGAGGACGCCTTCAGTGTTTGCAGGAAGTAGTCTAATCTTATTTTTTACGCTCAGAGTCTTCTGCTGGAATGTTTTTAAAGTTTGAACCGGGCAAAACAAACACAGCTTTAACACCAAAGCTGTAGACTGACAGTCCAGGTACAGGAAACCTTATGACCTGCACAGACCATTTGTACTTCAGGAATCTTTTAACACATCAGCATAAAATTGCAAAAATGGAAGAATTACTTTGTGCTTATGAGGACTTTTTGAAAAGTCTATATCTGTTCATCTCCCTCATTGGAAATGTGCAACACCTATACATAATATCTTAACACATTCTAAAACATCAGAATTTGTATTTACTTAATTGTACAGTAACGCCGTTCATACACTTTCCTATATTCATTTGAGATTTTTTTTAAGCCTGGGCATAACTGGACTGAAAACAAATTATATTCACAAAAAAATGCACATCTTTCAAAAGCAAGGTCCTGATCATTATTCAGTATTCATTTTGCTTACTCAGAAATCTGTGGAAAATAAACAGCTTTATGTTGCAGAGCCTTTCATGGCAGCCAAAATATTCCTGAAATCTAACATTTTCCCTGTCCTGGACATACATTTTGACATTTATGTCATACTGCCACTCACTGTTACCATGGTGACCAAAAGACACTCCTCATGATACAGGTGATTTATCCTTGAATTTTCTGTTTCTTATCTACTACTTCTTATCAGGCTGAGCGAAATTTCTCCAGAAATGGCTTTTTGGCTCCTCCTGAGGTATTAAATCTCTTCTGCATGTTCTCGTTCTGCCCCGCGGGGGTCTGCATACCTGCTAGATGCGCCCAGAAGGAGTCCTGATCAGTTGCTGGAACCTCAACTGGCTCCTTTTGATTCAAAGGAGCAGCAGCTCTTCTCCTAGCTCCCCTTTAGATGTGTAAACTCCTTACACTTTCTCTAAAGGTGAGTCTGCACAAGTAATTTGGTTTGGAATGCAGACCTGCTGGTAAATCAAACGCTTTGCCTTCTTGCTCAGCTTCCTCTTGACCACAACCATTCAGTGAAAGGGTTCACATTTCTGGTGTCAAACTAATGTCTACCTTACATGTGGACAACAGCCTGAAAACATGTGCTCGTGCACTTTATGGAGCAACTAGCCTGAAGTCTATCATTTTTCAACAGAGAACATTTAAAAAAAAAAACAGGCTCACATCATCTGCAAAGAAGATAATAGAAAAAATTCTGACGTACCCTCTTATAGACAACAAAACTTTTTAATAATTTAGGTGCATTAGCAGAAGATGTGTCTATAACTTCACATTTTTGAAAATTCATTGGGATTGGGATTTTAAAAGCAGGAATTCAAGAGATACTAGATTTTCAGATTGGAGCAGCAGTGGTGTGAGGAAGCCCTGAACATGAGATCACGCCTTTCTGAATCATCGCGGCTCCCTTTGTCACAACAACAACAACAGCAAGGCAGGGTATAGTGAGACAAGAAAACAAGAGCATCTCACGCATGCACTCACATACATGTACTTTGCCCTTGAGTTAGTCTTCCTCTTTCTTGAGGACTGAACCTACATGTTGATTTGATGATTTGACCATCAGAAGGAGAGGGGGGGAGGGAGGGAGAGAGAGGGGGAGGGGGGGGGGGGCTCAATTTTGTATCCCCATAGCAACAGGGGAGTGTAGAAAAATCTGCTTCTCTCTTTTAATCTCTTTTTAAATCATCGTTGAAAAGATGGCACAGCTCAGTGACAGTATCTTTGTGTGTGACAGGGAGAGAGAGAGAGAAATACTATGGATGAGCATGAGAATGAATCCTCGCAGTAATTGTGGCCTACGTCTCTCTCTACACCTTCTTTCTTTCTGCTTTCTCTTTTGTCAGTTGTACTGATTCTCTCTAACACGCCGGCCTTGTCTCCCTCTCTGCGCAACACCATGATTCAGAATAGCAATCAGCCTTCCTCATTTGGCCCCTGTCTCCTGGTTTACAAGAGAATACTTCTGCTCTCGAAGTCAAAGCCTGCTCGCTGTACACGTCTGAGGGTAAATTAGATATTTAAGAAGTTACATGCTTTGATTCAACTCGGCTGGAGAAAAGTCAAGATTAAAAACAAAGAAAAAAAACTTGTCATACACTGCAAGGTTGAACATGAAATATGGCCGATTGAAATCCAATTTCCATCCTTAGTGGAATTTCATATCCTTTCTCTCCTCTACTACCTTATCTCCATCTTTTGTTCTCTCTGTTTGCTGTTCTCCTGTAAACAAATGTCAAGTATTCTTGTTGCACTACAAATCAAAATTCTGGTCCGTGCTTGGAGTAGTTCATGAAGCATGCAATTTCGCTGATATGAGCATCATTGTTACTTCTCAAAGGACAGCAACTGCTGTACAACATCAGAAATAAGTCTATGTCTGCCTCCGGATTCGTTCAGCTCTAACATAAGTCTTACACAACCAACATATAATTCAGAAAATTATTAAAAATACAAGAGATGCATACTTAAGCAGGGTGTTCTGCATGTTTCCCTCGGTGTGTCTCAGTTGCAGGACTGTTGCATCATATCACACCAATTTAAGCGCTGAGCTCAGTCTGACTCACTTGCAGCAGCTCAGAAGGTTACTTTAAATTATAATCTGTTTTAAATTACTGATTAATTACCTGCTTAACACTTTGTCAGAGGTGCGAGATGACTGGGTTCAACCATGAGTCATCAAGCAACAGTTCACAGATTTTCCTTCTCCAAATTTTAACCATATTTTGTGGACTTAAAGAAAATATCTGTTGTTCTGCAGCTTTCCACCCCCCATTTTTTTATCCTCAAAGTGTCTTTTTACCCAGTCTCTGTGTCTTGACGTTATGCAGAAGCTAGGGCTGTGCAGCCGCTGTTCTGTCCCCGGCCTTGTTAATATTTCACATGGTTAGAAGCCAGAGCACACGCTTGCCTCACCCCCAAAAGGAAAATCTTCTCCTCATTTAACCTCCAGCACAAATTCTCCATACTAACCAGCTCAGTCAAAGGCTTGACTGGAGACACTCTGATTGTTGGAGAGTGGCTCCCCTGTTGTTCAGTTTTGTTCTTCAGCATTTTGTTCTTCAGCACTGTGCTACACTCTCTTGCCATGCAATATGACAAAACACTTTTGAAATTAGCAGCCACAGAGTCATGGATCTGCTTTGCAAACAAAGACAGAGCAGGACTGTGGAAGAAAAATGGCTGAGTTTCTAAAACCTTTCAGAGCTTTTTAACGAATACTTTCAGAAATAACATGTCATTGTTAACACCATTTTTTAAGCTGGTAAATGCAGGACAGTTGCACAGCTAATCAATTATCCAGCCTGCAAACTGACCTTAGTGCAGTTTGTCCCGGTGGACATGTGTTTGGTTGCTCATTCAAAAAGCAAAGGTAAAATGCAGAACATTTGAGCTTTAAAGTCAGATTAGAGGGAGGCTTAACTATTAGTGTTTATTGTTTAAGGTCAGGTGTTCCTGTTGTGTAAAAGGAAGCTTGCTGTTCATCAACATTTGTTATTTGAATGACAGCATGAAAACAACTTCTAAATCTGTACAGCTTTTCGGCTGGGTTAAAAACTGAAACAAAAAAGGCAATAAAAAAATGAAACATAGAATGTATCTGTTTTGATCTAGGTAACACAGGACGTTATAAGAAGATCTACTGTAATACATGTAGCTCTTTTCTGATTATACCCTGGAGGCAAATACTGCTCGGTTGCCAGACTCAAGACAAATTACATCCCAGAATCAGCCCAGGTTTTATTGGACCTTTTCCAGGTGTTGACACCAGCTTGAGTGCTGCTAACTGTAGCTGTTTCTCAGCCAAACTCTGCACCCCGACATCTTAGCCAAATCTGGCAGAAACACAGGCCAGGGCTGGCTAATATTTGGTCCTCTGATGCCAGAACAGAGACGAGTGCACCAACATTTAGCTGCAATGGGTATAAATCTGGCTGGCTGCTTGGGTTATTGACCATAAATGAATGAGAACATGTTGAGGACGATTGGCAGCCTCTATCACATGCTGGGTCAAATTTGACAAGAGATGTGTTTTGACACAAACCAGGAAGAGATGAATGTTCTTCCAGCACAAACAAAACAAATGCTTGAGAATTTCTCACAAAGGCAGATGGTAGAAGGAGTGAAAGACAGATGGAAAATCACTTTCTCTTTAGTAAAAGAGAGGAGAAGTATTTGCTTGAAGAGGGACCATCTTATTTATTGAGAGGAAGTGTTACTTCCTGTTAAAAGGATTTAAAGTTTATTGGTTTGGGGGAAATATGGTCTTAATTAAGAAAACATTAGCAGTGGCAGCATCAGTGGTGCGAGACTCACATTACCAATCATCCCTGCCATGGTGTCACGTGTTTACACTGATTATACAAGAGTATCACAAATAGTTTGGCCATGACTGATGATTAAACAGAGCCGAGATTTCAAGTGTGCTCAACTCTCCTCGGCAAGAGATTGGGGCTGCAGGATGAAACGCAGCAATGCGCTTAGAAAACTAGATTATTAATTCTGCTCCTCCAGCCTGGTATAATGAAGACTCTCGGGATATTATGGCCTCAAGAGTAGAATAAAGGTCAAAGGTCAAAAAAGACAGGCAGCACATTATTATAATCATCTTACTTTGCTATGCCCAATTTCTGGGATACTTTTTTGTGGCTCAGACACATGTTCCTCTTTTTTCACTTTCCCTTTAGGTGACAGTATTTTGAGAATCCTAATATATCTTGTGGGAAAGATGTGCAGCAACCAGAGTTTATTGGATCATTATTTCACTCTTTTTCAAAATCGTTAAATGTCTGTTTATTTCTTGGAACGTGTTCTGCAATCATAAGCATGTATGGCTAATTGGTTAGCTAACTTCCTACATAACAAATTTGACAACCCAAGGAACACAACATTTACAAATTATACAATAGGGCTACACGTACATAGAGCTAAGTGAAGAAGCCCAGGATAGTTTACTGTTTCCAAAACAATATAACAGAGAATCAAAACTGGTTTAAACAGTCAGTGTTTTCTACATCTAGCTGCAATTATTAGCATGTCCAGCTAAATATCTAGCTAACAGGGCAGAGGAGAGACATTAACCTACTACATTTGTTAAAAACAGACAGACTGTGAATAAAAACCTCCCTGAGAACTTTAGCTCCTTTGAAAGGTCTCCTCTGTGTCATATTTATAGGATTTAAAATGAAAAACGTAAAACTCCTACAAAATACGCTCCCATTTGTCTTGCTCTTAGCTTCAGGAAGCTATAGCCTACATTCCAGCAACCCCATTAAACATGAAATAAATTAGTGTTTGATTTGCCAAACACGTGATTTATCTGTCATCATAAAAGCCGTTTCTCTTATAAAACTTGTTAAAGTAAAAGTAAAGCATCTGAAAAAAAGGATTTCTAAGCTAATGACCTCACACGTTTGTTTTGATAGAAAGAAATGTGACTTCATGATCTTAGACTACATGTTGCCTTTGCAAATAATACAACTAGCTAGCTCCAATTACGCATATTGCAATCAGGGATGTGCATGATTAGCTGACTGAACGATTAAAGTCAAATGTAAATTTGGGTTTAATCAACTTTGACACCAGTTGACTTGGAACATCCCTTATTTCAACACAAACGTGAAGTTTCTATTTACTTCTGCATGAAAGCTGTCTAAGTAAGTAAGTTAAAGTTTCACAGACGCATCATTAGCTAAATTAGCTAGGCAGCTAATGCTGATATAGTCACCTAGCAACGGCAGGTTTATCATTTCAGCTGGAAATTTGATGTTTGTGAGCTGAAAATTAGCATCTTGCTTGTGTCTCCATCTGTGCTAGGAAAAACCCACTTTTTCAATTTAATTTTAATACTCAATCAGCCCATATTGTCACTGTAAACTGCTTATTGATTGATGTAGCAACAACTGCAATGAAAGGTCCATTCATCCAGACACAAGTAAGTACAGTATACCTTTTAAATATATTATTTTATAATCAAAGGGGACTCTATAAAGTAATTATTGAGTTTTTCCAGCTCAGAAAAACTATTTTGATTTCTATATGACCTCTCATTCATTATCACAATGAATCATTACACCCCCACAGAGTGATGATGGCTCTGTCGATTTGATTATGTTACTTAGATTAATACATTGTAGTTGTGAACACACACATTAACAGCTGCAGAAATAATCAGCTGCCACAAGAAATATGGCAGAAATACATGTGGATTTGTGCAGGATTTATGGCAGTCATTTAGGGAGAGGTTTACAGTTGCAGGAGCTGTGGAGGAAAAGCATGGCTGATGAAAAATAGTCTGTCAATCTGTCTGCCCTGGGTAGGATCTCAGACCCAGGAATCTGACGGGAAGAATGAAATATTATGTGAAGTGTGAAATATTCCAGAGGAGAAATATTCTGCTCTGTCTGTCCTCATTATCCACCTCTCTCTGTCTGCCTCTCTCCCTCTCTTTTGTCTCACTTTCTCTCCTCTGACTGCTCTCTTCATTTCTCTGCCCTGCCAGTGTTTCTCTCTGCTGCAGGGAGTTACTCAGCATCAAATTAGACATAGTTTTCACAAGGAAGGAGTTCAAAGTAAGTACAAAGGCTAAAAGGGCATTACAGATATGTTTTATATGTTTTTTGTACACTAATGACAAGATTTACATAGATAAAGGGCAGAATAAAACAGCTAAGCCTCAGCTGTTATTCATTAGAGGTAGATGCAGAGTTGAGAGAGAAACATGACATACATGATTTAGCTTCAACTTGAATGACCGGATATTTTTCTCTAATAATTGATTAGTAGTATTAAAGGTGTAAAATAAGATTTTTTTTCCACTGAAATATCTAAATCAATAAATAATTGACTAAACATAAGTTATATATAAATATGTTGTTGAGTACTTTCATAGTTATCACAGCCAGAGAAATCCTTAATTTTATAGTTTTTATCGTGTCTTTCATTCCGGCCGCCATAACAAAGCCGTCATGACAGACACGACATGTTTATCGTTGCCATGGAAACACCGGATGTTACGTCAAAGGCCGCTACAGAAGGAAGCGGGAACTGCTACTAAAAGTTGCCGTACTGTTGCTGTATGTGCTGCTGTGATAAAAACTATTCTCTTCCTCAGGTCTGTTTCGCTCGTTCGTATTGACTACGTCAACGCAGAGTTCATTTTCATCGGAGTGGGGTGGGGGGAGTGGCAGAGAATCAATCCCATGATTCCCGGTCAGCATCGACATCATCCTTTGTTATTGTTTTGATTGACCGCCCCCTGGTGGCAGAATGTACACACAAATGTTTCAGAGAAAACTTGACGAATGTTTTTTAATTGCTCCGCTTAAAGAGTGATGATTAATGTACCTGCTATCACTCATTTAATCTAATAAGACACTTTCTAGCAATCACCTTTATCGGGGCGTTCTCTTTCCTAGCGGGGTATTTGCTAACATATTTTGTCTTGTTGAACAGAACGAGAAAATCCCCTCAGTTTGTGCTAACCATCAACATCTAGAAATACTTTCAACAACAAAAACTTATTTTGTTATCATTTATGGGTTTTAGTACACCTTCCTGCTTTATTTTATCTAAAAGCTGATGTGGGGGCACTGGATAGCGTTATCGATGTCCTCATCAAAATGACCTCTCTCTATTCGGCTGTCCAATCTAATAAAGGCAAAAAGCCCGTAAAAAGAACTTAAAAAATAGAATAAAAAAATAAAGCTGATGTGAAACTTACTACAAATTGCAGCCCTGCATTTGAAATATTGAAGAAGGTGAAGTGGGACACCATAAAAAAAACAAGTTATGGACTCATGTATGTGTTTTTATAGAACAAGCTCATCTTCTCCCCCTCATAAACATTATGAATCCAGTGAATAGCTGCCGAACATAATGAATTTTATTTTATTCAGCTTTATCTGAAATGAAAGCAGACATTTCCATTAGTGTGCCAGAGAGTGGGAATGATCCTTTTGCTCGACAAAGAAGACAGAGAAATTGAAGTAGATGCCACATTCAAAAAACCTTATAAGCCCAATAAAAAGAAAACAGGCTTATTAAGTTACAGAAACAGTACAACAAAAGCAAACACAATAAGTTCTGAGAGAGGAAGATGAAGAAGAGTTGGAGGTCCATTACACCAGGGAAGGAAAAAAACAGAAGCAGAGATGATCATTGAACTTATGCACCTAAAATATCAATCAGTCAATCTTTATTTCTATAGCGTCAATTCACAACAAATGTTATCTCGAGACACTTTACAAAAAGCAGGTAAAAGACTTTACTCTTTGTTCAGGCAGACCTTGAACCTACGAGACATGAGAGCTCAGGAGCTCCCAGGGAAAGATGTAGTTAAATATCTGACCTGCAATCTGAGAAACTTTCATTATTTGTTCTTGTTTCGTGTTTAGATTAATTTCCTGTTTCATCACACATTCATGCTTGTGTCATTGTATTTCTTGCGTGTTCCCTCTGTGTGTGTTTCTGTTTATATTCCAGGGTTAAGCTTTTAGTGTTTCCTGTTTAATTTTTGTCATTTGTATCCTCGTGTTTCTCTTTCCCCTGTGTGTGGGCATTCCCCTAGTCTTTAGTGTTTCCTGTCTTATTTAGTATTTATTGCCTTTTGAGTCATCTCTTGTTTAACATGTCGTCCTTGCTCATGTACAGTTCTAAATCTGAGATCAGTCTGTTGTGTTTTCTGTTTTATTTTGTAGTTGTTGTCTCCAGAGTTTCTTGTCTAGTCTTACTTCCTCTCTTTGATTGCCCTGATCGTCTTCACCTGTGTGGTTAGTTTCACCTGTGTCTGATTACACCAGTGTCTATTTAGTGTTCAGTGTTCCTTCCCTTCTGAGTCAGTTCATAAGTCGTCCTACCCGTGCTCATGGGTTTTCTCCTTGTGGCCGCTCCTTGTTTTGTGAAATGTTTCCCCGTGGGGACTTGTCATTTTTGGAGTTTTGTTGGACTTTTGAAAAGTAAGCCTCATGTTGGCTTTTTTTATTAATCTTTTTTTTTGTTCTCTGCAACAAAGATGACTGAAAAAAAGATTTAAAAAGGTTGAGAAGGTAGAAAGTGTAACAATAATTCTGAAATCTATGTTAATTCTTCAGTTTCATTTCAGAAATGTTAGTGGGCATCTTGCCACTGAAATCATTAGGTATTGATGTCAGAAGCCAACAATAGTTTTTGAAACAATAGGGGGCTGAAGATTGGAGCGTTTCTCTCATTCGCTCACATGGATGTGTAAATGGTACAACTTACAACTTGCATTGCAACAACACGTAAAATATGCAACATTGCAAAAGCTACAGCGAAGTTAAGCACTAGACTGCATCGATCACAGAAAGAGTCTGAGAAATTCTGAAGGTGCTTGGCGATGGCAAAATGTCAAAGATATTCAAATCAAATCTGTTTCACATTTCCTCATGAGCTGAGGTGTTTGCGACGTAGCATCTTGTTTGTGTTGAAAGTTCATCAGGCTGTCTGTAGATCCTTCTACTTGGCCTCTTTGTCAATAGTTACCTGATGTGGATAAGGAATTCAAAAATGTGTGATGGATCAATGAGTGCTGGGGAACTTGTGACATTCTGGTTAAATAATTTCGGCCTTGGATCAAGCCCAGTCTCTGTGACTTATAAGGCAAGCAGCCCTTATGAGGCTCCTGGCAAGGACCAGACCTGAGTACAGCTCCTGTGGCATAAACCGGCCACTTGAAAAGGTTATGCACCGTGGCTCTTCTGGCATGATTATTTCTGGCAATAAACCTTGATCCCAGTAAATCCAGTGAAAGCGGTTGTCTCCAAATTTATAGATTTTTGGACTTTTCACATCCTGACATTTTATCTCAGTGATATGAGACGAGTACACATTGTGTGAAACTAGGGTTAAATAAAAATGTTTGCTTCTACAGAGGATCGTACATCAGGAGTCCTATTCAGGTTTCAGTTTTTTTTAAATGGATTATTTATTATAGTTTGTCTGAGGAAAATGAATTGACTTAAAGTTAATCAAAGGAAGTGTGTGAAGAACACTTAGTGTATCATCATAAATTCAGAAACATGTAAAGGAAATACAGTTTATTAACTTAAAAAAAGGAGAATAAAGTCATGAAAACAACATAAACAGTACATACAATATAAAAACTGATATGGATAAAAGCCAGAACATAAATAGCAAGACATTTATTTTCTTTAATACTTTTAGAAATGATATTTGTTTGTATAAATAAACTGAAACATTTAAGATGCACACACTTTAAGAGATTGTCAATGTTTGTTATTAATACAGTTGTGACAGTGTTGGACTGTCTCTGCCTAACACATTATAGTTTGGACTTAGCCTCCATTATGCTGTGCTACTGTTGCAGGGACAGTTTTAGCATTCAAGCTCACAATAACCTGAGCTGCCTCACCCTGTTATATGAACATCATTTGAGCTGCGGGAGCAGGAATCCTGCAGCAGCTCGGATCTTGTGTGGAGGATAGTTTCCCTGTGATGACTTCAGATTAATTAAACTTCTCTTTGATTCGTCTTCTTTGACTTATTATTGGTAAGAAATGAGATCAAGTCACGGTGCAGTGAGCAGGGAGCTGTCCGCGGTGCTGATCAGACTCACAGCAACGCTCGGCTGCTTTTATCCAGGTGCAGCGTTCACAAAAGCACTTTTAACACCTTCTGCAGGTTCTTTTTTTTCTGATGAAACTGATCGTGTCATGTTTTCCCTCTCGGGTTGAAACCCATCCAGCCCTCCAACACATGAGCCCTCTGCCTGCCTGATAGACAGTCACACCGCACAGGATTAATTCAAAAGCCTTCTCCTGAAGGAGATAAAAGATTGTAATGGTGCCAGTGACTTGAACCTATTCCCTTGACATTCTGACACTTGATGAACTGCAGTTTCTTTTTGGAAGAAATGTAAGTAGGAAACGAGGATTCCCGTATTTTTCAGCTAACCAGAAAGCATGAGAACGTGTCTGGAACTTTTTAACACACCCACACATGGACGCACGCAAAAACGTACCCACCTCCCTCTTTCACTCAAAGTGCCACACTCTCATGCACACAGACTAACACAGAGAGAATAATAAAAATACCTCTGCAGTCATGCTGGGATGAGAGCTTGCGGAAAATAATGACATCTATTGGGAGTCAAACATCCCTCTGCGCAGCATACACAGAAATATACACAAGAATGCACATGTGCACACAGAAGTTGGTAAATACACTAATTTTCCTGCCCAGATTATGCGTATTGGATCGAATCAATATGTGTGTGGTTGGTATTTAAATGTTCCTGTTGTGGAAATGTACAGGTCGTCTGTGTGTCACCTGTGGAAGCTGATGTGCTGCCATGGCGGGGGAATTTCTTGGCTCCTGCTGGTTGTGTTGTGCCAGTTTTTCCGAGTCATATGCTCTGCTACAAAAGAAATATATCTGCAGTATTGCAGCTGTCTGTTTTTTTTAATCATTTTTTTTATTGAACCTTACAGAATTCTGTCACTGCTAGAATGACATCTGAAGTCATTCTGACTAATTCAATCTTATTTATACATAGATACAATGACCAATCAATGGATTTGCAATGTTTGAATATAATGTCAAAGACTAAGAAGGTGTAAGGATGAACAGCAGAGCATAACATATAGATGCAAATTATGTGGAAATTAGTTTGAACAACAACAGAAACTGCAGTAAGACGAGATCTTTCTTTTTCAGTAAACTTGAATCATTCTTCCTCAAATCTATGGAAACAACTGCTATACACATTACTAAATATGAAAATGATCTTAACTGCAGGAAAACAAATTAGAGATCATGATTTGTTTAAGGGAGCTTTAAAATGCTGTGAAATCAAATACACATATCTTGATGAATGTTAAATTGTAAATGAAGTATTTCCAATTTGTGGGCTGTCTTGAACACAGCATCAGGTTGTTTTGAAGGACACTTTCCTCACTTGTTTTAGCTCAAAGACAAAGTGCGGAAAAGGCTTATACACTTTAATGATATACTGACAATAACATACAGTCATTATGAGTGGTATGGCTATTCAAGGTAGAACTACACAAAACTGTGTTGTGTTGTGTAATACTTTTTTAATGAAATATCAATGTATAATTCAGTAAAAATCAGATTCCATTCATTTCAACGACTAACATTCAAACAGTCTATCTCTGCCTTGAGAGTTGTTGTTTAAAAGGGCTGGGCTTTCATTACATCACTGAGACTTCTCAAATACTGAAGCCTCTAAAACACAGAGCGAAATAATCCCGACTGCAGCGTAAAGATAAGGATTCACTGTACGCCGGGGGATAATCTCCTGATACTGTGTGGTGGAGCAGCAGGGTGTGCAGCACAGGTAGCATGTGGTAGTCATTTTAAAGTCCCATTACCGGCAGGTAGAGAGCCTTAGAGCTGCGGGATTTTCCAAATTATTGCACCTGTGAGAGGCAGGGGTTACCAACAACGGCACAACAAGAGATATGTGTTCCCTCAGTGAGTCACCATGAGGTTAAGAAGCAGAGACAGATCAGAGCAGTGAGTTGGACAGGTTATTTCTGTGCAGGGTTTCATCCCAGCTGGTCAGCCAGAGGAGAAATTAGCTGCTGCAGGGAAGAGCTGGGAGGAAAATGTATCTCAAGCTTACATGTTTGGAGACAACAGTTGTAAGCTTACCATTGCATCTTGTATAAAAAAATGTATACATTCATTTTTGATAATGCAAACAACAATTCCACTTGTCTTCTGAAAAATCAAGGAAGTCCATAAATAGAGGATTTGGAGCGCCTGATTATAGCAATCTACATTGTTAAATGTAGTTTGAATCTGGGTCTTAGGACTGTTAACATGAACGCTGATACTTTTTTTATTTCCATTTTTAAGACAAATTAAAGGACAACCTGGCACTGCCATGTGAGAACAGCCACAAAACCACAACTTAACACTGGTTGCAAAACAGAATGTGATTGTAAAGAAATCTATGTAAAATGATCCTAACTCTCTGTTGATTTTATGACTGTAGGGTCTCAATTGCAGGTTTAATGATACAATTTAATATGCTTTATTAAAGATATAAAGTCAAAATATAGATCCATTACTTACCCGACCAGCCATCCATACATGGTCACTTTATGGTCATGTGATATCTAACGAGTACTGGAACACAGAGCAAAGCTGGAGGACAAAGCAGGAAATGAACAAACATTTCATCATGCTCATGCTGTTTTTTAACATTGACCTCTTTGATTGTTGTAGCCATTCTGCAAAGCATCACTTTACTCCTGTAGCCTTTCAAATCAGAGTAGTAGAGATCTGGGAAGCTTTGAATGCTTCTAATCAGCTACTCATCCGTTTTGCACCAGCTATTGTTCATGAAACAAAATTACAGTGACTGCAGGAAACAGAGATATGCAAGATTTGATTGGTTGTGGAAGGCCCATCGATTCAGGGAAGTTCAGCTGTGGCCAACTTTTTGTTTGGCTTTTCACTAGTCTGTATATCATCCTCATACTGGCCAAGTTTGGTTACTCAGCTCTACAGGAAATACATCATTTTGTAGTGACTTGGTGATGTTGATGCATTGGGAATGCAGGGCTATGGGAGGAATATAATATTATTTTTCAAAGACGTAATAGGCATAAAATATATGACTGCATGTATGAATACAAAAACCAGAGCCACAAGCCGCCAACATAGTAAATTAACTGAACAAAAGAAGCAAAAATTAAACAAACCAATCAAAAAAGCTCCATCACTTCATCACTCCTGCGTAATTCTCCTCAACACTCCTAATCAGTCTAATAATCAGCTTTTACCGATCCATTAAGGGTTTTCAAACCCTGTTAATGTCCCATTGTAGAGGGTGTTTAGGTGTGTTTTGGAGTGGCAGAGTACAGACTGTGCTCTGACTCAGCAGACAGGAGTGGAACTGAATGTTAAAATGACTAAATGCTAAATGCCAGCTCAGTAATGAGAAACTGTCTGAAGCTGTCAGAGGCAGCCCGGACCAGATGCCCCAGTTTGATTAAGACACCTATCCTGTGTGTCCCGCAAACAGAAAGCAGACCGTGCTCTCAAAAGGTTACAATTTCAGAGAGGTGGAAACATTTCTTCATTTACCCACTGACATGTATTTATCCCAGAGAGTATTTTCATCTGTTTAACAAGTTTGTGAAAGTGAGCCTGTGTGTGCGTCCTTCTCTGAATATTAAACTGCTTCACTGTACAGACCAGTCATCCAAAGAATACAACTATTGCCCTATTCTCACAGGGTAGTATTACCTGGGGACCTCTATTAATTTGGGAATAACCCCCCAGCGTCAGTGTTTGGTGTGGCGCACTCGCACAGCATAAGCAAAGCCTGTCATTTTCTTCTATTTACTGACATTTCTGATTAAAAACGTTGAGGAGCTGCAAGATATCGACCTCATCTCTGGGGGCAGCATCACACTTTACAGCGTACAGCATGCTGGACATTCATCAATAGAAGAAGGACACAACCAGCATACTTACACTTCTACAAACAACCAAACAAGTACCATACACATGTAAAAGGAACATTACTCACTCTTTGACATCTTGTTCCTCTGATGGAGGTACTGCAGCTTTCAGTGCGTCCACATAGGATTTATTTTTCAGCCGAGAGTGTTGCCATCTATTTTGATAAAACCCTCCTCTACCCTATTGAACTATTTTGAGTTCTATTTTAGTTGGCATTTCATAGCTGTTGTGGACATTTGTAAGAACTTGACTTCACATAAGAAATGATTCAGTGAGACTCATTTGGCTTATGTTGAAATGAAGATTTATAACAAGACTCCGGAGGAGAAATGGAGTAACAGAACACACGTGACGCTTGTCTTGCTAAGGCAATTCTGCCAGACCCTCCACAAAGGCTTTGCATATATCCAAAAGACGTTACTAATGTCAGCGTCGTATTACCCCATCTAGGATGTGATGTCTAGCACAATTTGGATCAGACACTAAGTCTACCAACAAAGCAGATATGAGGGAAGACAGTTGGCACACTAAGCTGTCCTTGTTCGGTCCAGTCACAGCTCACAGTATCAGCTCTGACTGACATCAGGAACAGTGAATGAACAAAATAATGTCTGTACATTTAAATCTAAATAGGTACAGAAATTCCAACACAATAACGTGATGACACCTGTGCTGATATGAGGTTTGGTTATGAATCAGCAGTTCTTGGGCGTGGCTGTCTTGTAATTGATAAGTTGCTACCACATATATCTGTTCATCAGGAAAGAGGCATACCCAGGTGCATTAACCCCTTCATACAAAAATGTTCAAATCAAAAAAAAAAAAAAAAAAAAGGTGGCGGTGCCAACAATTACATTTTTCTTCTTCAAAAAGGCTTCAAAAACCTTAGTAGTTAAAACAATCTGGCGACATCACGTTATTCAGTCCAGTGCTTTAACACAGTCTACGGTCTCGGGATTTGTTTTGCTGCACTGCTGTTTTTACCTTCTGTAAGGGGCTGTGATTGATTATTGATTAGGTAGCTGTACAAATCTTGGTTCTTTATCTCTTCAAAAAGTTGTCAGAGACTTGTAATAAAGGGCTCTAGAAAGAAATGATACTGAACTTGAACTTATAATGTTCTTTTGGGTAACCCGCTGCTTATATTTTATTCTGTCTGATGGAGTTGTGCAGTTAAGTTTCAATTATATTGTATTCTGTTTGATATCTCTTTATAATTGTGCTTCAAACCCGCAGCTTGGACAGATCTGAGCTATACAGACGAACCAATAGATGAACATATCAAACCTTTACTCACTCTTAAGTCTACGTATTGGTCATTTTTCTTTAATTTTAGTCAGACTAGAAAACATATTATTATTTGGTTTATCAACGGTAAAGTCTGATCTGGCTAACCCAGCAGCAAACTGCCACACTGGTCGGCACCCGTCTCTTTTATCAAAGTCCGGGGTGCTACTTTGATTTAGCAGACAACACAGAGTCTGTAATGATGTTCTCCGTGGAGTACCCCCTCTGGAGTGATTGCGGGCCATGTTTGTTGGTGTTGTTTAGATGCATCAATCTCACCGCTGAATGGAGTGGACTCCTGCTGCCACCGCTCAGAATTCAAATTATCTTCCAGTCAATTAGTCGCAGAGTTGAGAGGAAAAACTGAGGGAGGAAGTGGCTTTTTTTCCACACTGACCTAAATCTGTTATTCTGAAGAATGGACATGAAGTGTGACCAAAAGGCAGGAAGCCAACAGAGCGGGCAGAGATAAAATCCCCCCCCTGCTGTTTGGCAAAGGATTGGAGTTTACTTTTCATTTCAGACAGGGTTTATTTTTGTGGGGCTTTTATTTTCTTTATAGAAAGTATGAAGTCAGACGCACACAAACACACCCCGTCACATACATACACATTCCCTCACTCACTGACGAGTGCAGAGAAACCTCATTAAGATCAAAGACTTGTTTCTTTTAATTACTCTGTCGCTGCAGCCCAATCCTGCCCTCACACACACACACACACACACACACACACACACACACACACACACACACACACACACACATTATACACATACACACAAAGCAACGCAAAAAACTAATTAGAGTGTGGTTATTTTTAAACCAGTATTTTCGTGTGTTTGTATTTCCAGGATCAAGGCTGCCTGGTAACATTATATAACTGTTATATAAAGTTATATACAAGTCATCGTTTGTCACATGACCTCAAGGTGGATCATACACAAAAATGAAAAGTAGCTTATTTACTTTAGTACTGTTTTCATTATGTTTTTTAAGCTAATTGTGTCTTTACTTTGGTTTTGTTTTAGCTGTAAACCTATTTAAATTATTCTGTGTTGATGAGTTAAGGAAACTATTTTATGAAGTAAGTCAACGTTGTTAACAGTAAGCAGAAATCTTGACTCAATTTAATTTGTTAATTTATAGCCTTTGTGCCCTTCTTTGGAATAAATGGACGTGGTTGGGCCCCTGATAATGGACACCTCAAAGGGCATTTTCCAAGTTATACAATTTTCACTAACCTAAAAAAAAAAAGACAAATGATACTTTAATTTTTCACAAATCACTTCTCAAATTTCATGATTACATCATGGGGCTTTTCCTATTACCATAAGACATCATTAACATCCCAACGGTTTCTAAATCTACTCAAATGTTAACCGCTCAAGTAGACCTTACATATGAATTGGCGAAGGGAGACATTTGTAGTAGGGTACTAGTCACAATAGCAGAAGTTTAAACCAAACTCCTGCACATTGTCTTAATTGCACAAAAACATTGGCGACATTTCAGTGTCGAAACATACAAATGTTATTTTGTATTTTAGACAATCCCGTCAGGCAAATTTTGATGGATTCATTCCTCTTCTATGCACATGTCTTATGAAAGAGATGGGGTTTGTTAAGTTTCCGCTACGGATCATTAAAATAACAGAGATTGTCTCATTTTTAAATACATGGTATCGAAAAAGTAATAAAAAATATAGTGACGACCGCTATTTGTAGGGCAAGCTCCTGGAGCGCTAAGGCTCAGTGATGAGCTGTAAGGCTAGCAGAAAGCTAGCAAGATTTAAAGCCAATAACATAACTTAAAGTTAATGTAATGTACATATACATGTTTCGTGAGACTAGCTAGCAAACCAGCCATGTCATTATCCCCATATCAACATCGAGGTATTCCCAAACAAAAGCCAAACCATTTGTACAGTCAGACACATCCAAAAGGAGCCAACTTAAAGGTGAATGGAATGTAAATGCAGAAATTATTGTTTGTTTAAAAACCTACATTTTAGCTTGCAAACTCCATTTTGGGGATTTTATTTCTGCCTCCACAGAGACAGAGCACATATTTCTGTTTATTCGAGTAGTTTTGTCAAACTTTTGGGCTCATTGCAAGCACAAATAAAGGTGAGACGTGCATGCTGATTTACGTGAGCCTGTGTGGAATTGTGACATCCGAATGACTTTTCTGTAACTCTTTCACTTATTCTACTGTGGCTTTGGCTCGCCTGCACATCATTTCAAGGCATTTTTGCATGCGTGTGGGTGTTTGTGCATGTGTGTAAATCCAACCTTTTTCATGTGAAATACAATTCAACTGTGCCATGGGAGGGGGGGGGGGGAGTCATGATAGATCAGGTCTATCACACGAGTAGAGACTCATGTCAAGTCGACGCTCATCCCGGATGACTTACGCCTGACAACCGTGTGGGTTTGAAACCTTCTTTTTCCTTTTGTACATTAAAGCCTCAGTAACCTGAATCTGATTATTCTGTATCAAAAAACAGTCCCTGAACACCGAAACAACAATGTGTATGTTCTTTGTACTTAGCAACAAAGAGCTACGTCTCGCTCTCATTCGAAAAACATGGTGGCAGTGTTTTGTTTGTGTTTGTGTGTGTTGCATGTAGATGGCACACCTGGCACTTCAAAGCTCTGGCCAGATGTGAGAGCTCAGGGAACGGGTGACACAGGGACCCACAGTGGGAGGTACCCGCACAGTTCAGTCACATTATTCACACATAATAATTATACATGCAGAGACATAATGGCTGCAGCTCATTAAGATGCTGTAAACGAAGCAGCAGGCCCAAGTCTTCACCTGTGGTCACACTTTGATGGTCCAAACTGCTGCAGACACTTTGCATCTCTCTTCAAATAAGCATTTGATTTAAAAAATAATTAGCTTATATGTGTCCTGATGTTGACCCTACATGTGGCCTGATTATGTCCCTCTTTAGAAGAGTTTTTGGACCTCATTTTTCAAACTATCAAAGAAACCTTTCCCCACCAGATTGAGCCAATCCTCTGACTGCTATTTTGGGTTTAGTCTTTGTCTGGCGACCGATAAGGAGCGTCCCTCGGATGCATGCTAGTAGGTTTACTGCATCCTTCTACATTTGAATGCATCAGCGATGATGGACATGTGCCTTGCAACATCACTGAAGTTGCAACAGTATAGTTGTAGTGGAAATTTTGCCATCTTTTTTCACATTTTTCACAAGTTGATTTTTTACATTTCGAAGTATTAACAATATAAAATCCTTAAGTGTGGTCTTTGTTTTCTGCACACAGGTCATGTCAGTGTGGCCTTTGGTGTGCAGGGATCTAAGTCAGACCATCTTTTGCTTTATGTATTTCATCCACATGTCACTAGTCCCTATTACTTAGACAACTCTCTGAAGAAAAGGAGAAATGAAAAGACAGGCAGGTGCAGTTCATTATGAGTCTTTGTATTGTTTGAACAGAATGGGTCTTAAAACAACATTGTGGGACGTGTATGAGAGAGATACCGTAATGTTTTGGGCATAACTTTGTTTGTTAGTCTGTTGTGTTATATTGGGATGAGCCCCATGGGCACACGAAAGCTGTTATAAAACAGCCATTTTCAATTGACTTATCACAGAAACATTCACAGCTACTGAATTTCTAACGGCTCCAATCAGCGCAGTGGACTTGCATCTTCTGGACAGCAGGGCCAGCAGAGACTGGTGAGTTTAGTAGTATTTAGAGTCATCCACCAAACCAAGAGAGAGAATAAAAACTCACAGTTTACTTTAATTGGAGTTGAAACTATTTGCAAAATTGTCACTGTGGTATAAAGTGAGCGTGTACATGGATAGGCTATTGAGTGCACAAGGGTATGATACGGGGAATGGCTGGGCTGTGTCTCTGCAACAGAGCCTTGTTATAAGGAGGGTTCATCGGGATTAATCAGGAGGACCTTGTTTGCAAGACATACCTTCCCTTCCTCTCTCTTCCTCCTGACCGACACCCAACCTGCCTCTGCTTGCTTGCCACAGTCACGTACTCCCTTTTAATACCACTAACCACTTCCCATTTCAGGGTTGATAAAGCTGCAGAACTGTTCCTCTCAGAGGCCACTGAAGTGTCTGTGTGTGTGTGTGTGTGTGTGTGTGTGTGTGTATGCAGGTCGTGTGAGGAGTGTTTTTCTTATTAATACCATTCAGAGGACACAGCTCTCCGTTTCGTCTCCTCCAGTATTTAAGTGTTGAAACATCTATGATTAAAGTGTTGAAATGACTACATGCTCTTGTTCCCTGCATGCATTTCATGTGCATCCTGACTTTGGACATCCACTTGAGTGATATCACGGCAGATGAGCATACACGTCTTAAAACAGATTTCATGTTTGGCTCTAAAACACTATGTGAACTGGCGTGTGTGTGTGTGTGTGTGTGTGTGTGTGTGTGTGTGTGTGTGTGTGTGTGTGTGTGTGTGTGTGTGTGTGTGTGTGTGTGTGTGTGTGTGTGTGTGTGTGCATGTGTGCGTGCGTGTGTGTGTGTGTGTGTGTGTGTGTGAGAGAGACAGCTTCTGCATTTTCATGGAAGTTGCAGTGTATTATTAGCAGTCCTATTTTGACTAAAGCCAACATTTTAATATTCTATAGTTCAAACCATGAATTATAAACATGTCAGGCTGAGAGTCATTCAAGTGAGGAGAATCAGACAGGTAGAAAAGTCTAAGAGAGAGAGAGAGCGGGAGAGAGAGAGGGGAATGACATGTAACACACACTTATACGTGCACTGTCAGGCACACACGCGCGCACACACACACACACACACACACACACGCACACACACACACACAAGCTGACACACTTTCCCTGTTTCACTCACTCTTTGGCTGGCATTTCCTAGGGTTGCTCTCTCTGCATGAGCTTTTCACACCTCCTCTCTCGCTGGCTGTGAGCAACACTGATCTGATGGGTGAGAGAGAGAGGGAGAGAGAGAGAGAGAGTCAGAGAGAGGGAGAGAGAGAGAGAGAGAGAGGGAGCGCAATCAGGCCGATAGTTGGTCAGAAGCAGCCAAGCAAAGAGTGGTAGTCAGACGAAGAGACAGACTGTGTGGGAGTGGTGGCAGGTTCTGCATCTTTATTTCACCCTCACCAGCCGCCTTCATTCAAATATCAAATCTGGATCAAACCATCTGCAGGAGAGGAAAGGTGCAGTGCAAGTAAATGGAGCCAGCGTTGGTGAATGCTTGTGACGTGTTAGGTGTTTTTTCTCATCTTAAAAATATGATTGACATGATCTTTAGCTCATGAAAATAAAATAATATGACTGATAGAACGACATGATACCCGAGCACCAGCTGGGAAATTAGTTATTTAAAATGGTTTAACTCCCAAATCTTGCCGTAGTGACACATAATTGTATATCACTATTGGATGTAGAGAATACCATTTGGACCAGCTAATCTTCTAGGACATGACTTAGCAACTAAGAGCTGTAAGAGCCTGTGAGGGTCTCCAGGCAGGTGCAGCTCACCCTAAAAAAAAGATATTTCAACCTGAGAAGACACTGCATCTATCACTTGCTTCAGGTATTTGTAGAGTTTCCTCCCAGATATAAAGATGTTGTGACGAAATTAAGTGTTGTGTTTCTTACTAAAATACTTTTTGTGTTCGTTGGACTGTTCTTCATCCTTCTTAAGGCTTTTGCCAAATCTTAACACTCTTGTTAATACAGGAGTGTCAAATGCAGTTTGCCAGAAAATAAAAGGGTTGCTGATGACGTACATTTAGTTGCATCCTGCAGTTTGCAACCCAGAATATTTGATGTTCTTTTCTGGCCCAAGCAGTCAAAAAGCAAAAACAGATGAGCCACTGACTGAGGCGTATGTAAGAGAAAGAGGATCAAGGTCCAAGGAGCAATATTAGGAAAATGCAATAAGCCCTAAATGTTTGCATAATGCATTCAAAGCACCAACTTTGTACATGCAGCTGCATTACAAACTACATTAAAAAGAAAAAGGGGAAATATTTGAAACACAGAGGATGTTTGTTTGCTTGCACTTTTCTTCATCCCAGCATTTTCAGGGCGATTTGCTTTCTTTGATGAATTTTCACCACTTGGTTACAAGTAGAAACGGAACAATTACATACAGTGCGTTCACAGTGTACCGTATTCCCCACAGGCCCCTTTCACAAAATACAACAAAAGGTAGTTTAGTAATTAAAACATTGCTATAAAGCACTTTCAGTGGTGAAATACTCCATAGGGTCTCTTTCATTTTGCCCATAAGTGTCCATCTTACTGTTAATTCACTCTAAGTTGTTTACTGCTCACCTGTGGCCCTCTGAATATTCTGGAAATGTAAAATACAGTGTTTTTGTTTGAGAGTCAAATCAAGAAAATCCCTCTGAAAAAAGCCCAAAGAAAAGTGTGCATGTTCTCATTATCCTTGTATAAGCTGACTCACTGTTGTGTCATATCAGTCAGAAATAAAGAACAGCAAAATTGATATTTTTCCAAATCTAATGTCACAGAATATTACAGCAGCAGGCTTCTGCACAGCAGCAGGACATGGAGACAGACTGAAAACTGCAAACAGATTCCATATTTGATGGACATTAAAGAGAGAGAAAAAAAAGCTAAGTGATTTTCAAAGACCAGGCTGAGACTGAGGTGGAGAGCAGTAAGATTCAAAGATTACTCCAGAGAAAGTGAAAGCGAAAGATAATTGAAATGGCATGCTGCCAAGGACATCCCAAGTCTGTTGTATATAAAGTCCAAGATACAATGTAGGATAGCAGATCAGGGGTGTGTTGACAGAAAAGACACAGGAACAATACATCAAGTCAACAGTCTGAAAAATTACAAAACAGGTTTAGACTAAGAGCGATTTGTTTTTATATTCAATACGGAGGAATTTAATGTGTGAAAGCTAATTAAGACACCTTGCCCAAAAACAAAGACTGTAGTCCAGACGTCGGAGCAGATGGACATAAAAGGGATGAGAGGTGTAAAGTCTAGAAATATGAAAGTTAAAAAATGGTTAGTCATCATAAAACTGAGCAGGGCCGGTGAGCACACACACACACACACACACACACACACACACACGTGCAGACACACACGCACACACAGGCTGAGACATCAGGAGCTTCGTCTGTGTGGCGGGTTCTTCCTCCAGGGTGAGTTAGTGGTGCTTTTAAGTGCCGACTTCAAAGAAGCCTGTATGGCTGTATAAATAGGCTTTAGGGCTGAAAAAAGTTTTAGTTGTCACGAGTTTTTTACCCAGCCGGTTAGACAAGGTCATGCATTGACTCTGTGACTTCTGTCTAACCCCTCTTACACATGAAACACATGATCTCACACAGACACACATGGATACACAGAGCCAGGCATCCACCTGCTCAAAGGCTGTAAAACCATGAAAGAAGTGGATGTTGTCAGCGTGATGTCACCAGATCCTCAGTAGCACTAGCTTGTCTAGCTATTGATTTTAACATGTAATTTATGAGTGAGGCTTAGATTTAAGTAGTGTCAAAATATGACTTCTGGGCAGTTTTAGTTGTTGTATTTAGGTTAAAATTAATACAGCCTAACGGTCAGAGGACCGACACTCGTTAACTCGGTAATTTAGCACAAAGAGGTCGAGGCAGAGGGAGGAAAACATACAGGCCTAGCCTCAGATGGCTCTGGGCTTTAATAAAATCACATCCTTAAATAGGTACAGAATAAACATTAAGACTCAAAGAGTTAAAGACAGCCTAAGCTTGGAGCAATGAATTATTATAAATCAATATAATTGATGTGCTTAAGTGGAGAAGTGAATCCTATTGTAACAGTCCTCCCTACGTGTTTAATGTACGTAGTTTGACAGTCAGCCAAACTCCATTCAATGATGAGTGAGTCAGGTAGTTAGTTGCTCTTTGATTTATTCACCAGATTGAATAAGGAGTGAAAACTACAAGACAAAATAAAATGCACAGATTACTGTCATATCAAAGGTCTATATAAAGAAATACAAACGATTAACTAAATGATCAATGCTGACAAACTGCAAATATATAACAAAAAGAATGCTTAGTTGTAGCTAATGCTAAGCTACATGTTAATGCTATGCTACATGCTATTGCTATGCTACCTTAGAAGCATTACATAAAACATAACAACAAGGCTAATGCTAAGCAACGTGCTATGCTACATCAAAAGCTCAGAAGAAATCCATGACACATAATACCAAGGCTAATGCTAATGCTAACGCTACACATAGTCACTTAAGTACATACTGATACTTCCAATAAATACTGCAACTACATGCTAACAGAATGACAAAAGGCTAACCACATTACAATTGCAGAACACCTATATTAGAGTAGTTCAGGACTCAGATTCTACTTTGATGAGTCGGACTCAAGACTTGAGTTTTTGACAATTTGAGAGGCATGTTTTCATTTTAGCTTAGCATGACTAGCAACGAGTACTTTGTGTGAATAATTTTACATTACATTAAAACATTTTATTCATTGTTACACATCAAATATATCTTGTTAGTCCCCTGTTGCTCCACAGCCTTGCCTGCACTCCTCTTTCTCAACCAGGAAGTGTCAAACAGAGCTGAACCCAGCCTTGGGTTTATATGGGGGTGTGTCAAGTGGAAGGTGCCATGTTTGGTAGAAGTGGAGGGATGTTTAGGTTGTTGAGATTAAAAATGTTATTTAAAAGGCTGTTTAAGTATTTACTTAACTGAAATGTATTTTGACATGCCTTTAGCCTTATTGCAGATAGTATGTGTTGTTTGTAGAACAGGTAATACTCACCTGAGAGTAAATTGATTTCCAACCCCTTTTGGTAGGTTCCAACTCCTATATAATAGGAGGCTTGGGGGCCTCTTAGGTAGTTGGAGGCTGGAGTTGGAGTGGCACAGAGGGAAAGAGGGAAAGAGGGAAAGAGGGAAAGAGGGAAAGAGGGAAAGAGGGAAAGAGGGAAAGAGGGAAAGAGGGAAAGAGGGAAAGATCCAAAGATCCGGGTGGAGGCTGGGGGCTGGGGGCTGGGGGCTGGGAGTCAGATCGGGTTCGCGGGAGATCGCGCGACCTCTCGCTCCCCGCCTGCTCTCCTCCGGGTGGAGGCTGGGAGTCAGATCGGGTTCGCGGGAGATCGCGCGACCTCTCGCTCCCCGCCTGCTCTCCTCCGGGTGGAGGCTGGGAGTCAGATCGGGTTCGCGGGAGATCGCGCGACCTCTCGCTCCCCGCCTGCTCTCCTCCGGGTGGAGGCTGGGAGTCAGATCGGGTTCGCGGGAGATCGCGCGACCTCTCGCTCCCCGCCTGCTCTCCTCCGGGTGGAGGCTGGGAGTCAGATCGGGTTCGCGGGAGATCGCCGAAAAAAAATGATGATGTAAACTGCCATTATTGTGACACAAATGACTCGTGTGGAGATATCACCATGAAGCAATACAACTGAGCACATCCAGTCCCTGTCTCTGTGTCACAATAGTGGCACAGGAGAATGTATACAAATACAGTTAATTTTAACTATGTTTTGACAGACTGCTGTTGGAGTTCTACAAACTCTTCAAGTTTCAAGTGTCATCCTTGTCCTCTCCTCTCAAAGTGTAGTTAGGCCCACTTTGGCTGTTGTATCTGAACTAACATGTCTTGTTGATTTGGTTGAAAGGTTGTTTCCAAGGAGACAGATGTTATCGTCCAGAAGAAGTCTCCTGCAGTCAACATGTCTCCATGCTACTGAAGAAACCCCCTGACTCTGAATGGGACTTCATACAGGTCAGTCTGCTCTCTTTCATTTCTCTCTCCATGTGTTGTTTCGATAGTCTGACTTTGCCACATTAAGTCACATGAGAATTGGTGTTATTATCTTTATAAGCATTGCTTTTGAGTATATATTGTACATTTGGTTTGTACATAGTTTACATAGTTTAAAGCAGACTCTAAGCTATGTCTGTTTCCTACTCAAAATCTTTTGAGCTGGAATCTCTGGGTCACCTTAGAGTTTGTTTGTTTGTAGTTTCAATGTGTTTCAATTTGACAGTAGCAGCATTCATGTTGACATTGCCCTTACAAATAAAATTAACTTGATTTCAATCCTTTATAAGTTTGTATTGCTTATTTTGTGTATCACAGAATAATAAAGTTTTATTCTTAGTTGCACTGATATTATAAATAATCTTTAAAATGCTAAATTTAGTTCTTTTATTATCTATTGTGCCTGTCTATTGTAAACTGTGAAAAGTAGAAGTAACATCCTAAAAAGAATTATGCTGTATTTAATTTGACTGTATTAGACTGTTAAATCATTTAGAATTACAGAATGTTGCTGCCAGTAGAAATACAGAAATATACTGTAATTCTGATTTACAGCCCACTACTGTAATGTTCTTTACAGTATTCACACTGTAAAATTACAGTATATTGCTGGCGTCTCTACTGCCAGCTCTTTACTGTAAATTGTAGAAATACAGAAGTATACCGTATTTCTTGTTTACAGCCAACTACTGTAAAGTCAATTTAACAGTATTCATACTGTAAAATAACAGTAAAGAGCTGGCGTCTCTGCTGCCTGCTCTTTACTGTTATTTTACAGGAAAATTATTTACAGTGAATATTACATTTAGATGTTAGCTCAAATGAAAAATATTGATACCAGTTTCCTTTTCTAGGGCGAAAAATGGAACTCCTAAGCATCTAATATTGGGTAATTTTTTGTTTTTTTAATCACCAAATACTTCAGGCACACTGTCTGTCTGTTAATTGGAGAAATACGTTGGCAATGTTGATACATTGGCAACATATTTTTTCAATTTAGACACAGATATCTCTCTTTCGCTCACGTCAGCTTTTGTTAAAAAACGACTGAAGACCTGTAATCTTTTGAAAGCTTGGATACTTTTCCAAACTATGGACCATTAGTTTCAAAACACATGGTATCGAAAAGTATAGAACATTTTGGAAAACCTTTCTGTAAAGTGGCATCACTCTCCCTTCTCCTTTCAAACAATCAAATGTCTTGAACCACTACAGTCTCCCCCTGCTGGCCATTAGAAAGAATGCAGGTTAAAGGAACTACAACAATCACTTTCCTTTTCCAACCAAGAGGCTACATCTACTTAATACATCCAACAACATGCATGTAAACACACCTGAGTATATCCAGCATGAACATATACATGGCCAGAATGGGTTAGGACAATTTCCAATACACACAATATTACTGCCAGATATATTTTATTTGTTAGCCTTCCTGGCTCTAATTTCTAGAAGGCTTTTGGGTAGCAGATGACCGGTCATGAAACATCTAAAGAGTTGGCCGAGGAGGTAAAAGGAGGAGTGGGCAATGGAGCAGGAGGGCTGGAGTTTTGGAGTACCACACATGGCACTTCAATCACATTCAGTGATTGTGCCCGTCTGTCATACTGTGCTTCATCGTTCTAGCTCTGGCTTTCTATAACACACACTAACATGCTTATGTTCCTCTGTATTTTTATCTCTGTGAGTCAAAGTGATGCATCGTGCTTACAGCATCTTCTACTGTAATGACCTGGCAGTGCTTCTGTGTATCGTGGTGCCTTCATAGCTATTTGATCTCACACACTCAAATTTGCACTGCAATGTTATAGGAGTGATAGACTCAAAGTAATAATCTTCATCAGCTCACATTTGAATCAAATGGATTTGTTGTTGAACAGGTCAGTTCTAGGGAGTTCTATAGCTATAGTTTAGTTTACAGCACATTTACAGTTCATTTAGTTGAGTTTTGATTGCCCTTTTTTTGACTGCATCCGCAAAATGTCAGATGGGAATATAAACAGCTGACAAACCTGCAAAATGGGAACCTGTGAAGGGGCCCGCTTGACAGTTAGACGTCCCTGTTTGCGGAGATAAACTCCACACATCCCCAGGAGCTCTGGTAGAACTTCAATTGCAAATGACTTTATTTATCCGTTAGGAACTTCAGTTGTAAAAAGCATCGGTGTGTATACAGTTTAAATGAATGACAGCACATAAACAAACCACACAAACACACATATCGCATTCAACATCCAAAGTGCAATCAAAGAGTATACTGAGTGAGTCAAGCCAGTGACATGCAAGCGATAGCATGCTAACAACATGACATAGCCTGGAATAGGTGGTAAAAATGGAGGGAGAATTACAAATGATGGAGTAATTCCAAATAAAGATGGAGTCTGTAAATTCGTGAAGAATAATATACAATCCAAATGTAACACTTAGGCTTCATCTTTAATCAAATATGAAGACGTATACTCATATGGCATGTTTTTAGGTATTTAATATGAAAAACAAAGATGCAAAAAGGAAGGTAAATTTTGATGAAACATAGACACATGATGTGCAGATCCTTGAAAATGCCCTGTTCTGACTTCAACCCCCGCCCCCCCCCCCCCCCTAAAAAAAAGCGATTGCATCAATCAAGAAATAACATTCATAGCTGCTTCTTAAAGTTAGTTTTTTTAAACGAGTGTTTCAGCCGTGTAATGTCCATTACTTTAGTTTAGTATGTAAGAACCATGTCACCTACTCCATACAAAAAACATCACAAAGAGTTACAAAGAAAACTAATTCACATTAAAGGACCTATATTTATTCTTTATCTTTTCATCCACACATTTGTCACTATCTTTGGGCATAAAAACGTCTCATATATATCAGTGCGGGTGTCCTGCTCTCATTTGTTGGCTGTGGCTGCAGTAAGTCAAGACGAATACATGACGGGGAAATTAAGAGTCAAAGGCTGACTTCTTTATCCAAGTAAAATGACTGGGATTTGTGATACTGCTGCACAGAATACCAATCAGCCGTGAAAGCTTTGCTAACGCGAGCTCATAGCTTGACCAATTACAGTGAAATTTAATGACTTTAGCATCTATGTCCATGTTTAGACCACAACAGTGCAGGAAAGCAGGTCTTCAAGGGGAGAAAGTTTGAAACCAATTAAGTAACAGGGGAATCATCCCTCCTCTTCCTGCTCTTTCGCTCCCCTTCTCTTTGCAGACTGTGACCAATGAGATAAGAAAGCAATCCCAGCAGCATCTTTTGCAAAAGAAAAAAGAAAACACAAGAGACAAAGGGTGAGAGAGAAGACAGAAGCAAAGATAGTTTGTGAGTGAATTTTCAGCATGTGAGATGGAGATAAAGAGGATGATTTGCAAAAGATAAAGGCTCAGCTGCCTTTTTGCAATTGTGCTCTATTCATTTGCATGAATCTGTGAGAGATGGAAAAGGTAATGATAAAAGACAAAATGCAAATACTCTGACAGAGACATACAAATCCCAGAAAGAAGGTGGTTAGAAAAGTAAAGAGGAGAACCAGCAATGGCCTTATTATGTTCTTTAAAATGCTGTGCTGTAAAGACACCAATTCTATTTTGCTCTCCTGCTGGCAGGTGATGTGACACAGGAGGAGATTGCTGCCAGTATTTTCCCCAAACGTATGTTCTTGGCAGGGTTGGGCATTCTGTGAAACAACATTCAGACCATGCTATCCTGAAATTCTCAGCTGGAAACAACACTAATAAACGTCCCTAGAAAAACGTTTAGTCCATGTCAGAGTAAATGTAATGAAACCTTTTAAAACAGTGTTGAAACCTTGTGAAAACGTAATCCCTTGCTCCTCTTCCTCCCTCCCCAGGCCCATCAATGTACAAAGTCAACAGCGGGGGCCCCGGTGGCAGCAGCCCCGTCCTATCAGGGCCTGGGCATCACTACAGCATGGCATCTCTCCGCACAGTGAGCAGAAGGGGAGATTACTCTGTGCTCACATCAAAGGAGGTTTGTCTAACTTGGGTCTGGCGTTGTGTGCTGGTGGAGCAGGTCCTTGGAGCAGCCTCGCCGTTCTTATCTCTCCACCACAGACTCCCTCTGCTTCTCTGCTGTAACACAACTAGCTGCCGGTAACACTGACGCATGCATTCGTGGCTCTGCACGGTTAAATGTGCACACTGATGAACACAAGTGCACATTCTGTTGTATAAAAACACACACATACACAAAGACACACACAACATTGAGGCAGCTTTTTTTTTCTGATATTAGCTGAATTTGTTCTGCTGAGTGAGTTTCTCTCCCCCCTATCTCCCCCTCTCTCTTCTGGTGCCTCTGTGGAGAGCAGAACCTGGTTCAGTGAGTATTTGAAATTGGTTAAATGATTATCCCCGGACAGATGCCTTCCTAAAGAACCTATTGCAGTTGAATTTTAAGTAAAATATTTTAACTTCTCGAATGTGTACCCACCGCCTAAAACACAGAGGGCTTGCTTGAAACATATGTACAAACTGTGTTTTCCCTGATAAGCATGGCCTTTGTGCTACTGGATTGCTCAAACAATTTAAACCTGAAAATCTAAAGAATTTTGGACATTACATTAAAGAAACCACAGCTATGCTTGTAGCTATGTGAGGCTGAGCTTAGACATTGTGGGCAGTGAGCTAAAGGCCAAATTCAGCATGTTAACATTCCTTTAATTTTAAGTGAGAAAAATGTTTACTTATTTACCATCTTCGTTAAGTGTTTCAGCCATAGACTGTGTCTGAGAAGTGGATGAAGCTTCTTGTTGAAAAAGTGAGCTCAATGTGTAGTGTTGCATTGCTGCATTATTTCTAATAGCCAGCAGGGGGAGACTATATGAGTTGCAGACAGAACTATGCTATGGGACCAGAAGGGAAAATGACTAAACATCTACTTCTTAGTGGATTTATCAGCTCAGTAAATATTTTCCAAATGAGTTTATGCTCTGAAGCACTTCTATTTTATTTGCAAGTTATGCTCCCGATAAAGGGGCAGGATATTCTCTAGTGCTTATCTTGCTTTTATGACACCTGTTAACAAAAATAGAAGGGGTAGCTGTCCTAATGTCTTCATTGAGTCATTTCCACTTCCGAAAAAATAACAAGACAGCAATGGTCTCATATCAAATCTTGAACCTTTAAAAGGGAGTCCACAAACCAATGGATGACGTCAGGGTGGGAAAGTTTATTTCTTATTCTCTATGTTTGACTTCAGCATACTTTAAGGAGCACTTAAAAGGAAGCACAGCTGATGCAGTGATCATGAGAATTTAATCATTTTTCATGTATTTCACCATAAAATAAATGATGTAGCCTCTGCTTATAGGGGTAGACAGATTTTTCAGGCTTCCTGTGTAGTTTAGGGTCGACTAGCAACTTGGGAAGTGAGAATGGAGTTAGAGTTGCGAGACAACACCTTCTAAAAAAAGGGTTAGGTGCATTATGAAAGTCAAGACAAAAAACACAATTATCAGGGTAACAGGGTTCTAATGTAACCGCAAGTCTTAGTCTGAAACCGATGAACTGGATTCCTGTGAATCATTAACCCAGTTCTGCCTGCTACACAAGCCAGATTTCCCTCCAGACCTGCACACCAGACTCACAGTGACCCCTTGTGGTGAGATGCTCATATTACAGCCACTTAATATGACACACTGAACATTTTTAGTACAAGTTCAAAGAGGAAAAATAACTTTCACATTAAAATCAGTCCTCTAATTACATGACATAGATCATATAAATCAGGATTAAACATCCCAGCAGAGGTACCTTGATATCATCTAACCTAGCTTGAGCTTGCAAGCATGCTTCAAACGTCTTATGAATGAAGTGTTTGTCCTTCACACTATTTTTCCAGGGGATTGAGCTCCCCCCCTCAAGTTAAATATAACACTGAAACGTTCATTCACAAATCTCTGCCTGCTGCCATCAAATAAACTTTGTCCTTGGCATCATTTCAACATCTCCGTCCTGTTTTGATTCCAAAAGTCACTGCAGAGACCAAGCGCAAACACAAGAGAACAAACTTCACTTTAAAAGCAGCTCTGCCTTTTTAGCTACAGCCTGAAATTCTGCTACAATGGACAAATCCATTTGCACAGTATTGCTGCTATTTTCTCTGATATCCTTTCACACTGTGTGGGTGTACTGCACGGATTTTGCACTGACGCCCATTGAACTTGCCCCAATCCCCTGTAATGACAAAGCAGTGGAGAAGCTCTCTCGTCTGGCTGCCACTTACATCAATGAGGATCGCACCGATGGCTACAAGTTTGCCCTCAACCGCATTGCAAATGTCCACCTGCACGCTCAGGTCAGTACTGAGACAAACAGCCAGTGGGGGAAAGCTTCCTGTGGTGTTTGAAATAATCTGTCAGTGGGTGATTTTTTCATGTTTAACAAGTGGAAAGGTTATTTTCCCTTCAGTTGTTGTTGAAATATCAAAACAAAGTCCCATATTGATAGAATTAACCAACCAAGGGCAATCAATTAAGCTTTTTTGTTAGAAGACTTCTGATCACAAATAATCCTCTGACATTTTCACAATGAGCAGTCTCGTAGGCTTTTATATTCAGGGCTGTCAAACGATTAACATTGTGTTTCGCTATAAATCACTAAATTTCAATATTTACTTGTGATTAATCACATTTTTATTAACATGATTGAAATTCCATTATTTCTCAATTAAGAAAAAAAAAAAACGCTTAAAATTGGTTATGGTTTTAAGCTGAGAGTACTTTTACTTACTGTTTGAGTTCCACCCTGCTTTTATTTTGAAATACAGTATTACGATCTGATAGATCAAGGTCACGACATTAACTGAACCACGGAAAAAGAAACTCGTACGGATAAAAAATAAATGAAAACAGCTAAAAGGAACGGTAATAAAGATATGTTTGATGTCAGTGGATATAACTTTTGACTCATCAACTGAGCTGTAGGAGTGAAATGAACCATTCCATCATTGTGACTACAGGGAGACACTGCGGAGGCTTCATCCACCGTGCGGCTACAGGGACAAAAAAGCATGCAATTTAATCGTGATAAAAAAATGAATGCATTCATTTCAGACCTTATTTAATCTTGATTAACTAGTTAATGCTAATAACCCTAATATACTGTGACGGCCACTGCCGTAGTGTACCAACTATTAATTGCTTCTGTCTCCCCATTATCAGAAGAGTTGACTGGTCCAATCTGGAGCACCTGGCCCTGTTGCTCTCAGGGCATAAAAGCCCAACGCCTGGCACTCTGGCTGGCTCTCTCACTCTTGACACACATGGTCATTCACTCCATGTTTGGTTGTGCTGTGGTCTGTGTTTGCGTTTGTATTAATAAATCATTGTTACTTGCAATCTAAACTAGTGTCCTTGATCATATTTGTCATGGCCCTTGAGCCAGGTTATGACAATACCTATACCTCTAACATACTTTTATATATATAACAAAAATAGCAGCACTTAGTGTGAAACCACTAAAGACAAAAACTACAATCAATACTTTTGTTAGTTCTTTTGTTATCAATGTTGGCCAAACACAACGTAGTAAACGCACTGAAGTACAAACATGTATGTCATTAAATGCAAAGCGGCCCTCACTACTGTCACTGCTCGTGAAAAAAAGGCCTTTAGGACTGAAGTGACTGTTGATAATGTTCAGGTCATTTCAGTCCAGCAGCAGTGGGACAGCCCTTACACAGCAGCCTTTATAAGCTTCATGCTGTCAGCTGAAGGCTATTGTAGCTCCACTGTGGGATACTTTAGGTTTTAAGAGGCTCAGTTCAACTTCATGACCTGAAAAGACCGCCATTACACCTGCTTAGTGTTGGTATTTGTTCTCAGTGCTATCACTTAAATCAGTATGGTCCAGTTGTTTAAGATGAATTTCACACAGAGCACCTCAATGACTAAAATGAACTTGATTGATTGGTTACTGAAATAGTACTGTTGGAGATTCTGAGCCCCCGACTCTGTTTTATCTCTCTTATTATGTTTGTTTGCTTTGTGCATGTCAGGGCCCAGCGGGTAATGTGTATTACCTGGACCTGGATGTCCTGGAGACCAAGTGTTACATCGGCAGCCCAAAACCATGGAAACGCTGTGACGTCAGGCCATTCATGGAAACGGTGGGACACACACTCTCACAAATAATGCAGTTATTTGTATTCGCACCATACGTGTGAGGACTCGGCATTCTCAACACTGCACAGGGCAAAGTCATAGAATCTTATATAACACTCTGAAGCACTTCTATATTTGATATATTTAGGCCGTTTCCTTTACCCTTTTGGCAAAAACATGTTAATGTCAGACACGAAAAATAAACATAATTTCTTATTACATAATACTTTCCCTTACTGCCAAAGGATATTTCTTACCGTGTACAGTTTAAAGTTCTTTCAGGGTCATGTACTCAACAGTTACAGTGAAAAAATTAAATTTGCAATGACATTTTTAGATCCTACAGTATATAGAATAAGATGTACACAATAGGACATGGGAAGTGCTTGAAACCTTGAAACCAAAGGTCTCTCCTGCAAACAGTCGATTGAAGACTGGCAGAAAAGTCATGTACTGTACTCCCAAAAGTCTGAAACTTTGGTTCTCACAGAGGTAGAAGAACAAGTTGAAAATCTTTGTGTCTTAGTGAATCTGGCTGTCATAACTTCTTTGTGATTAAATTATCCTTTTCAGCAAATCTCTGGCAACTGTAACACCACCATCCTCCACACACCCGGGGGATACTCGTACCTGTACAGCTACGACTGCACTCTAGTCCCAGGTAATGATTACATATTTAATCAAAACTGGCTGACACAAAAGGCCCGTAATCTTATATCTTGTATACGTATTAAATACATAATGAGAAAGACTATCCAAAGAATGAAAAAAAAGGAATAATAAAATAATATCAGGAGATGTCATACTAGCGAAAAAGGACCCTCCTTTTTGCTGAATTTCATAAAAAGTCTTTTTTAGTTAAATGTATTTGAACACAAAGATCAGGAGAAAGAAAAGGAAAGAAAATCTATTTCAGAGTGGAGTTCTCTCTCTCTCTGCAGACATTTCATTTAGTCTCAAACAGGTGTAACTAATAACATTAGTGATGGCTAACTGGCACAAAGAAATGGAGCTCAGCCTTAATTACTGTAATTAGTTACACGTGTGCATCTCCTACTATGACAAATCAAATTGTCGGCCATGAAAGATGTCATTTTGAGGTTTGTTTTTTTAACTATAATGATCTTTAGTGCTTTGTTCAAAGCCTGAATAATACATTTATAGGAATTACGAGGCTCTATGTTTTTTTTTTTTCTGTATAACCAATGATGTCAATAAATCATAGTCTGTAGTCATGTGGTTGGGGTCCCTTTGGGGGGCTGGATTATTTATAGTTAGCGCTGGTGCTTTTTGATGCTAATAAACACTGAGGACTAAAGATACCGAAAAAAAAGTGTCATTAATCCTTCACACATATTTGACAGGCATGTTACACAATATACAACACACTGGTTAAATGAAGTGGAGAAACAAAACACCACATACTCCTACAATAAGGCAAAATCTCAGAAAACGACTGAACGTGAACACGAAAAGTTAATGTGGAAAGGCAGCCGTGTATTTAAATATAAGGTCAAAAATATTCATTAGATGTAATGAAAATCTAAACAAAGACGCATTCATTAGGACACAAGCTGTTGTAAACATCTGTTGTAACTACGACAACCACTGATGCATTCAGCTAAAAGTCACCAGTTAACATAGTCAGCCTTTAAACCGTAACACACGACTTGTGTTCTTGAGTGTGATATGATGCAATTTTTCATATCAACGACTAAATAATACGATGGCATGTCACTGACGTGGCATTTTGATTTAATATTGATTTTTGAAATTGTCTCCAAGAAATCGTTGAACATATCTGGTTGGTTAGTCTGTTTCGGCTACAGATACAGTCAAGGGGAAGTTCATTACACAAAGAAGTGGAAGTAGAACATAGCCACTGACAAATGTTCATAACCCTCCATATATCATCTTTGTCTTGTTCTTGAAGACCCCCCCAGAGAAGCTCCAGCAGACCTGTCCAACCTGCCCCCTCCTGCTGCCTGTAGACAGCCAACAGGCCATGACCGCAGCACAACTCACTCTGGCCTCCTACAAGAGACAGTCCACACTGGGGGCAGGGCTCGGAGTGAAGAAGATCACCAGAGCTTCGGCTCAGGTAAGACTGGATGAACAGTCATTACCTTTGATTGGACCAACAAAGCTACAGGGCTGATTTAATTGAACAACACTGTCAAATGTTGTGGCTATTGGAAATAAACTCAGGAGCACCAATCTCTGGGTGTACAAACACAGTGCACCTTTTGTGATTCTGTGTGCCAGATGAGAATTTTACCTGCTTCACAATAACCGTAATGATTCACTATTCTGAAGTATTACTGTGGGTGTTTTGGCCCTTACTGTCTGGCCAGCCTTTTGTTTGAAAAGCAAATGAGAAATGGAAGGATCGCTCTGGGACAAAAGCCAGTACTGTATATTGCTCCTCTTTGCGTGTAATTCACCTAAGGTGGCATTTGTTGTGCTCTTAAACCAAGATGATAGCTATTGCATTGTAGCAAGTGTAAAAGTCTCTGTATCCTCCCATAAGTTTGTATTTATACGTGCAATTTGGCCCCTTTCTGGCCATCTTATTTTTATAGGTGGTGCCAGTAAAAGGCAGCTTTGTGGAGTACACAGTCCAAGAGTGTCCAGAGGGTGTGACTGAGAGAGGAACCTGCAACCGACTGACACTTGAGTCTGACACAGAGGTACCCAACATCCAGAGTCCAGAGAGTCGACAGAATCAAAGTCTGGCTTTAGATCAACACAATAAACACATACAATAGGAGGAAAATGCTTAGTAGTGTATTACTTAAAATGTCAAATGTAAACAGGAGTCGATGTCATATTCATTTGATACATAAAAATAAAAACGTCATCGCACATCCCTGTCAGATGATGCTCCATTAATATGGAAAAGTTATTTCCACACTGACAGTCTGACACTGTTATTATGCTTATTAATGTTAAAAAGTATTAAACAACATTCAGACAGCCTGTTTACTTTCTGACGACATGACGGATCCATTTGGCCGCAGTAATTGGACGCCTGACAGTTCCTCATATCCTTTTGTTTATATTGTTTTTGTTATTTATTGATATGTTTTTGACCATATCTGTTATATCCTGCTGCTTTTTTTCTGGCATTTACCGTAGGGGAGAAAAAAAAGAAGCTAAAACGTCTCACCTTCTTCTCCCAGACTGCAGGTTTCTGTGCAGGATCCGTGCGTGGTGACTTCAGTGTCCATCCTGAAGTCCAGGTGTCCTGTGAGATGTTCAAAGTACAGGTACAGGAAGTAGTAAAACATTTGAAAATAAAACCAGATAACCTAGTGGCGCCCCATGTACAGGATGTTGTCCACGTCACAGTGGCAATAGGTTCAAATCCGGCCTCGGCCCTTTGCTGCATGTCATCCCCCACTCTCTCCTGCCAACAATTCCTGTCTCTCCGATCCAATCCAGGCAATAATCAAAAAAGTCCATTATTAGTCCAAGATCAAAGCAAGCAAACTTAAAATGAAGTAAAACCTCCATCCAGTATCAATATGCTGCTGATGTGTTTTCAGGGTTTTGATGTTTGTTGCTGACAAACACAAAACATACAAGTAATATTTATTGGGCATGTTGTACCCACATTTTAATTCTGACTAAATAAGGCTTGCAAAAATAATCATTTCTGTTTTCCTCTTTCACATTCTGTGAAGCATGAAAGTACATCAAAATACAAAAAACAGCTGCAAAGGTAGAACAATCATAGCTGAAAAAAACATGTACACCTCAAAAAGGAACACAACATTCAAGTGTATATCGTTTGAAAAATGACAGAAAATGTAATATGGAGGGTAAAACCCTGCTTTCAGGGATTGCACTTTATAAAAAGGAGCTCTAGTCACGATGATGCCCCCCATTGTTTTGTAGACTGTAAACTGTTTTGAAGTGTTCAGATAACTATAAAAGCTCTACACAAGCCCGTTTACCATTTACATTTTGACTGCTGATGGTTTATTTGTTTTGTTTTTGGAGTCAGAAATGGAAATGTACACATTGCTATGCCTCTTTTCTGAATGCGAGGTCCCTGTGGTTGCAATTTTCAAAGACAAGACAAACAGGGGCGGCTGTGGCTCAGTTGGTAGAGTTTGATTTAACAACAATCTGTCAAATGTTGTGGTTACCTTCCATCTCTCCACCGGAAGGTCGAGGGTTCGATCCCCAGCTCCTGCAGCAACATGTCCGATAGTGTCCTTGGGCAAGAAGCTGCTGCTTCATCGGCAGCGTAAGAATGCGTATGAGTGGGATTAGTTACTTCTGATGGACACTTTACATAGCAACCTCTGCCATCAGTGTGTGAATGTGTAGGTGTGACATGCGGTGTAAAAGCGCTTTGAGTAGTCAGAAGACTAGAAAAGCGATTTACAAGCTCAAGCCCATTTACCATTTACCAAACACATCCTAAAGCATCTTACCCCTTTATCGTCTGTTTTACTTTAAATAGGATCATCTAAAAATTGAAAGAGATTTGAAGTAGTGATTGAGAGTGTAAACTTGTTAGGAAAATATTAATGCATGTAATACATTTAGAAAATAGAAGTTAGAAAGAGGGTAACTTTAATATAAACTTCATAATTATCTTAATGAAATTAGTGGAGTCTCCCCCTGCTGGCTGTTAGAAAGAATGCAATCTAAATATATATTCATTCTAGTTACCCTGCACATGACTTAGATGATTAATGTTTTATGCGCTGGTTGTTTGAATGCTACAGAAGCTTTTTAAATGATGATTAACCTTTGTGAAGGAATGTCACTGTCCACATGATTATACTGTCATGCCTGCTGTGTTTAAATATATGCTGTGCTTGTGTGTGTTTCAATGTATGTCTGAGATTTAAAATAGTATGGTTTCTCTGCTATAATTATGTTGTCATCCCACTTTTCAGAGCTGCTGTTTGTCATGAAATATTGCTTGACAGACGTTTTTTTTTGGAACTCGTGAGAGGGAGTTTGTAAAATATGACTTTGTCTGATTTTGTCTCTTCGTCTGCAGAATGTGGACTTCCTCAGACCAGTTCAGCCTCAGGGTCACGACCTACCCCTAGACCCTGTGATCCCGACCTTCCCGCCCGTGATCGATGACCCGATCATTGATCCGGAGCCTGTTCCCTCTGTTCCCATACTGCCCCCTATTGTTGAACCAGTGCCATTTGACCCCACACCCTTTCTCCCTGTGCCCTCTGAGCCCCATATTGTGGTTAACCCCTCCAACCCTCTCAGCTCTTCGTCCAGTGAGTCTGCTGAAGATCGAGTTAACCAGCAAAAGCAGCCTCTTGTCGGTGGTCCTTTTGATTCTTCCTCTGAGGAGATTGGAGGCCTTGTGGCGCTGCGACCTCCCTTTAACTTCCGCTATCAGAGGCGTGACCGCAAGAAACGTCAGGCCCTGATGGAGCTGTCACCTGCTCACAACCCCTTCTTCCTGTCTGATTTCCCAAGTGGGCCTTCTCCTTTCCGCTCCTGTCCCGGTCCTTCTCGATACACCACAGTTTAGAATCAGTCTGTTCATGTTTGATTTATAAAGTGAGTGGGTGGGCCAATAAACTGCTCCTCTGTCTGCTCGCCGGAGGTTCGTAATAATTTTTGATAATGAGAGAAATGCTTTCTGCTTTCACTGGCCTTCAAATTACCTCTCTGCTGCATCTAGTGCTGCTGTCAAAGCAGCCACAGCTAACATCATTATGAAAAAGGCTTCAAATATTTAAACTGATGAATAAATCTTTTTATTTAGGCCTACTTAGACTAACAGTCGTTTAAAGCAATAAACATTTTTTTAAAGCTTAGACTTTTACAGATGTGAAATGTTCTGTGAATCAAAATAAAATTAAATCCCTAATTTCAAGTTGTTTATAAAATAAAAATGCCAAATGTCTGCTAATGAAAGCTTCATGATTAAGGGTTTTTTTATTTTTCCTAACCGTTATCTTTCTAAATAGAAGATCTTTGAATGTGTGACAAAAAAACAACAACAGGTAATATGCACACATTTTTAAATATTTACACAAAATCAACTCGGCTCATTAAAAAGCGTTATAGCAAACAGAATAACGGATACATCTATTAAACTGTTCGTTAAATGTACCCGTAATTGTTTAAAAGGAACATCAGCAAACCAAGTTGATTAAAATGTTGCAATCACACACAAAGTGCTGAGTGTTAAAAAAGGCAAAATCCCTCTAAGGGGATGCAAAATTGCAAATAGTTGTAAGTAAGCACAAACACAAACAAGTGGTCATTGAACACTCTTGACTAGAGGAAGCTGTACACAGATGTCCAGTGAAGCAGAGGAAATCAAGGTTTATTAGGACCCTTCACCACAGGGCAGACACTGTGCCAAATAACACTGAGGCGAGATACAAGTGCAAACAGCTCATGAAGGCTTTAAAAGCTTCCAAGTAACCCAAGTGGGTTTTTGTCAACAAATACTGGAGCTATTAGAAAGAGCAGACCGACACAAGGGAGAGAAGTGGTGATGCAATAAGTCGTCCCTGTGTGTCACTTGAGTCTGATCTTCAATAAACACACAGCCTTGTGTTTGTCAAACCTATAGACAAAAACTTGCCCTCTATAAAATAGACTGACCAAACATACGCAGAGAAGTGTGCAGTTTGCAGCAATGACAAACCCAGAGAGCTATTCATCAGGTGAAACACAGCCGAGACAGCGCAAACCCCACAGGTAGAGACAGACACAGCAGTCTGTCTTCATTTAAAGGACAGTGGAAACTCCTTCAGGGCCAGCAGAGAACAAACTATTGACAGGGAGAACAGCGGGTTTGACTGATGAGTTTAAAAAGATAAAAAACACTCAGGAACATTGTGGAAGAGGCTGTGGTTTTGCTGTTATGTTGCACTGGCGGTAATTTACTCACCAAACTTCTTTTATTGCGATTAAACCCAAGTGTATTAAATCTGATATGCCCTGAGGAAATAAGGGTTAAACATCTTGTCTTTATCCTCATATTTCTGAACAGTCGCCATCAATCCAGACCCTGATTTAGGACCAAGTTCAGTGTTCATAAAACCCTAGTTTGGACGAGAAGTATTGGTCAAGTTAAGGCAGTAGGCCTATGTGTGGTTGAAAGATGATTTTATATAAATTCATGGGGTGCAGCATCCTTACATGCCCAGATATCAAAAATGAGTTTTGATAGGCTATAGCTTAAGCTTAAAAATAAAACCTCATAATATTTATAGTAAGTCTGTTGGGCGCTTCTGGACGACATACTTTTTGCTAAAGGTGACAATTTCAACAAAAATAAAATCATGTTTTTTTTAATGAAATCCCAGGATGTTTCACGAAAGCTTTCGCCGCTTCAAGCCCAGTGTTTTTAAAGTTATTTGAAAATGTCACAACATTTCATTTATTTAGGATCTTGTGTAGCCTATAGATAAAAATTAAGAAGCAGATAACCACTTCGTGCGGCAGGGGACGTACGAGCTCTTCAACGTGACTACGGGGTTGGACATTTAAATCATTTTGGTACTTGTTGCTGTTTAAAATATGATGTGCAAATATATGCAATCTATCAATGGTAACCCCTAGACTTTCTTCCGCCACTAAACGTCGCATTAAATGTCGAATTATTTCTATAGGCCTAGATCCACTCGGTCGATCGTTTTCGCGTATGAAGTGATGTGAATTTTTCCGATTGTACCTGAAGGCAGCAACCGTGGAATCCTAATTGGAGGCAGATTTGCAGCGCGAGGACGAGGAGGGGCTTCTTCTGCAACTTGTGCTTCACAAGACAGACGGACACATCTTCCTCCCACCTGGAAGTACAAACAACGAAGAGTAAACAACGGGTTAAAAGGATGTGTTAGAAAGGTTGCTGTTCGCTGACAATATTTTCTTAGCCCAAACTTTGTTTGTGATGTATTCAAGCTCTTCAGTTTGAGGTAAGTGGGGGGAAAGGGACCTTTAAAAGTTTTGCTAACAGTCCTGCTACCTTGCTCCATTTCTTCGACTGTGAAAGTTTGCTTATTTTGCTCTGTGCAAAGCGTCTATGTACATTAATTACGTCTTCATGTTAACAGTCTAACTGTAATGTCATGTATCTTATTTAAATGCCGGACAGACAGACAGACAGACAGACAAACAGCGAGCATGTGATGGCATGTTCCTCCTAAACCGACTCATTTCCAGCTTTTCTGGTTCATAGTTTCCCACACTCTTCATCACCAGGGTTGTGTCATAGTCATACCGAGACTTGACAATAATGACAGCTTCCCTATGTTTCCTTTAAAATCAGGAAGTTGTAGCTCACAAAAAGTAAATTGTCTTAATTAATTGAGTAGCTTTTCTGCACCCCTTTTTCATTGGTTGAAAATAACTTAGCAGATAAACCTTACTTTACTTTGAGTCTGAGTTGTTCTATCCTTTTTTAAACTCCAGTTAACTGTGCACATGTAATACTTTACAGAATGTATTTAATTACACAATTTGTTTATGGTTTAAGGCAACCTGCAGTAAATTAAGTTATCACCTTCAACTTTTCAAGCTGCACCAAGTGATGAACATTCAGATAAATCAATTAAAAATCCAATTTAACATATTTTGAGATGGACCTTTCTCTTTAATGATCGCTTTTAAGTGTAGTAATTTCTCTGTTAATACTTTTGAACTTTTACTAAAGTAATGCTTTGAATGCAGAACTTACACTTTGAAAATGGTGTCTGTTTTATAGCTTATTTACTTACACTGCTGTTTGTAATGCTCCTTTAACCTCTTGATGAAACTTGTTCAGTAACACTATAATTACAGAGTATATCCTGCAGTGATGGTGTTGCAGCACAGTTTTTTTTGTGTGCCTGTGACCTCGTATGCCATGCAGGATTAGGGCTGAGTCACGAATCGCGGTTTCTCTTAAGCTTTCTTCAAAAATAAAGATGGTTATCACTTTGGAGAGCGTCAGTTAATTTTAGAGTCTGGTTGGGTGTATTCGTACTGAAATGGTTTGGGTTTGGGATGCCACATTCAATGGGCCCTATTTATTATGAACAGATGAAATAACTGGCTAGATAGACGTAAGACAGAGCAAATATAGCATCCTTGAAAAACTATAAATGTGTCATTTTCTAAACAATAATAATCATTCTTGTTCAAAAACTTTCAGGTCAAATTTATTTTACACCTGGAACATCAGTGAGCCAACAAAGATTTGGTTTGGGGGGAAATTGAGCGTCCTTCAGGATTTTGAACTTTGTTAGCTAAAATGAACCCACTGTTCATGGTTCTCATAAGGGTTAGCAGCATCCATTCAATGATCAATGATCCTATCCTTGTTACAAGTAAAAGTATGAAAATGACCAGCGCACATACCCAATTTATGCTGAATGTGTGCATACTGTGTCGTATCTATTGCAGGCGGCTGAATTGAAGCAAATAGAAATTTGCTGATGCCTGAAGACTTCTGATAGCAACAAATCACATCAATGCAAAAACTTGATTCATTGATTTACATTCTTACTTCTTATATTCAGTGCAATTCTACACTACAGTTGGTTTTATTTAGATAAAAGAAAAAGCCAGAGGGGAAGTATGTCTGCCCTCTGTCTCTTGAGTTGGATGCATTTAAGGATTAATGAAGTAGATCAATGGAAATATAACAAAAATCCTGATAACAGAATCATTGTTTAAGCCATTTCTACAGCAAAATAGTCAAACAATTGCTGGTTAAAACTTAGTAATTGTACGCATTTGTTGCATTTTGTTGTTGATTACGGTGGTAAATGAAGAGTCTTGGTTTTTGACTTTGTTGGAAACAAAAAGAGATGAAGAAGTCGCTCTGTTCTGGCTAATTGTGATGAAAAGATTTCATGTCAGTCTTGTTTTTACATGGCCTTACACATCACTTCCTTATAAACTTGTCCTCTAGTGCTGATGTGCAGGTTGGTTTAAAGCATGAAGATAGCATTTGACATGTACAACATAGAGCTACAGTGACTTTGAACATGGTGCTGTTGTTGCCAGACATTGTGGTCTCTGCATCAGAAACAGCTGCACCCTGTACATCTCTGCACACTTACACTGTCTAGAGTTTGCAGAGAATGATGCAATCCACTAAAAATCACACAGTCAGCTAGCGTTATTTGGGTGAAAACACTTCAGCCAGTGAATGAGGTCATAGGATAATAGACTCATTGAAGCTGTCAGGGAGGCAAACGAGTCCAGCACGGCCCAGTGCAGCGGTATGTGCAGAAGAGATCAAAACAAATAGCTCTCAGTGGGCACGTGATCCCCACAACGGGTGGTTGGCAGAGTAGATAAAACGTAACTCGGTCTGTTGAAAGTTTCTGTTTTTACAGGGTTGGAGAAATGTGGCTCAGGTAAGATAAATCATTTTTGCTTTGTTTGAGAAAGTAGGCCGACAATGCTAGTGAGGGTTTCTTTTGGCACGCAGCCTACAGCGAACAGTGGATGACATCAACTGAATACTGTAGTGTCACAAAGTATTGTTACCCTGAACCAACGTGGCACTTAAATGTTTCTGTCTTTTCTTATTGTTAAAGTTGAATAATATGTCTGAGATAAACTTCAAAGAGAAACATCAGGAGGGAAAGCTGTGGTTAAATGTATGACTCCTTATTATGGAATAATCTGGCAATGGGTTTCTTAATTATCTTTTTAGGCAAAGTTCTTCTTGTATTTTAAACATTTTCTTTCTTTTTTCAAGTAGTCCAAATCTACAAATGTCAGTTAAAAGTGGATAAAGAAAATCAGCAAAAGGGTCATTTTTTTTAAGGTAATTTTGCCCAGAAATCGTTAATATTATTACTAACAAAATATCAGAACAAGTTACCAATTCAGTCTCTATTGAACGACTCGTGTTATCTGCTGACAGCATCAACTAAATAACAACAAAACTTGTGAGTGTAATTCTCATCTGCATCCTCTCATAATGACTTTTTTTTTGCTTTATGAATGACTGAATTAAGATGGTGCTCTTGTGAACATGTGACATTTGAGTGTTTCACTGTTGCTTCTCAGTTCCAGTTCCAAGATAAGAGGTAGTACAGAGACAGTGTGACGCCTGAGTTCTCACATTGTCAGATAGAAACCGGGCATGGCATTGTTCAGCCTTTTCTAAACTACTGTGTGTGTTAGTGTGTAGAGAGTCATTGAGGCTTTGGCTTTTAATTACTTGTTTTTACATTAAGCTTGTTAGTTAGTTTCATGAGCATGTGGGTCACTCTATGGCAGTGTTAGCTCAGGCTCCTGTTTGGACTTCTCGTCTGGTTGTCCTCTTTGACAGCTTTTCTCTGCACTGCGATCAGGACAGGGAGCATTTCTTTTGTGTTCACCAGAGCTGTATCTTCAGCGTCTAATGTGTTCGGTAACACATTCATGGTGATGCAGTGTCTTTCTATCATTTCAGAATCTTAGATCACTGCATACTATTAGTTTAAATAAAAGTTAACAAAGCTGCGTGCGTCATAATAGAGCTGAAACTAACAATTATTTCCCTTATTCACTAACTTGCAAACTTTCCGTTTGCAAAATGTGATTTCTTGAAGTTGCTTTTTAGTCCAACCAATCGTATAAAACCCACACTTCACCTTTTATGTTTTAAAATATTGCAAATCCTCAAAATGTTCTTTCTATCTTGTCCATGAATCTACTAAGGGTTGCAGCTCTGTCTCATTTATTGTGATAAATGTTGATAACCTACAATACCTAAACTCTGAATAGAGAGTCGCCTGCATACTGATAAGAGCTGAGACTATGATTCAAGTTACCAGTTAGTCCATCTACAGAAAAAATCTATTAATAGTGTAAAAGAACTCAACTTGAAAAGCTTTAATAAATCGGTTTGTTATATCTGAACTTTATATCCGCTATCTTAATATCTGGATTTTTGCCGTCTGTTTATTTAAACTCACTAATCATTTTGAATTTTTCAACTTTGGCTTTAATCTGTTAATAAAAGTCAACAATAAACTGATTTTACTATAAATTCTGTGGAATTGGTTGTGGCTGAGATTGTTAATCAGTTACATCTTCAAAAATAATTCAATTTAAATCGTTGTTTCTTTCCCTTTAAAACTCCCAGAAGTATGTCTGATCTATGTTTCGTAGATACTTTAGACACACACTTTGCAGATGTGTGTGTCCACAGATGACAGGATAGTAACAGTGTGTCTGTGGCACTAGCCCGTCACTTCCTTGGCTAACTGATGAAGGACGGTAAGCAGACAACACGAGGTCCTCAGTAACAGCTCAGTGGTTTTCTCACGGCACGCCTGAAACAAGTGTGGGAACATGCATTGGGATTGCACTTTGCAGGCTATGTTATTGTTTTTGCCATATATTGCATCATCCCATTGTAATGGTTGGTATTAAGGACAAGCCTCATCAAGTCAGTGCAAAACTGGCACTTTTCCATCTGACTGAATTCCATATCCAGTGACGGCTAACTGACTAGCCCGCAGGTTATTGACACTGTCTGATAACCAGCTGGTCTAGTTTGGAATAATGGCTGTAACTTTTCCAAATAAGACAAAGCGCATAAATCAACCTTTTTTTTTTTTTTTTTTTTCAACAAGGACAAACTTGTCAAAAAAGACAAATTAAATCAGGCATTTAAGGTGATACAGATAAGAGTATGTTCACCATCAATAAATCAAATTCAGGCATAATGGCAAAAAACATCAGTCAATCATTATTTGAATAGCGCCAATTCATAACAAATGTAACGTTGAGACTCTTTACAAAAGAGCAGGTAGAAGACTTTACTCATTTCTATGTTACCAAAGAAAAATGGGATAGGGGGAGACGGGATAAGATGCAGGAAGGATTTCTCCTTTGTATTCCTAGCCTTCCTGTTGTCCTCGCCTTCTTTGCCGCTGAGGTGGAGGTCATAGCAGGCCATGTATGAATGAGGACTGAGGTGGTTGTGGGGCCGCCACAGTCCGATGGTGGTGGCTGGTTGTCAGTGGCGTCATGTGGTAGTAATGCCCGATCACCTCACTGAAGGTTTGTGGAGCTTTTTCAACTCGAGATCCTGGCTTCTGCTGCTGGGACGAGGCCTCCTGGGCTAAACATGAGGCTAAAACTAAGAATAGTATACATTTGAGAAATGGTTATTGATGTCACTGATTCTGCAGGCCTCAGGTCTTTGGTCTAGGAAAAGGCCTGTCGCCTTTGTAATGATGGTTCTGGCTTTTTTACAACTTAGGTGGCAGCTTTAATGTCACATGTCTTATTCTGATCCTTGTGCTAAAACCAATAGTGATGCAACTTATTTTTTTCACCCTCTTAAAAGCATCGGTCCAGACGGATCGGCCACAGCTGAGTTCCCAGAAACCTTTGAGAAGGGAAGAACTACTATGTGGTATAAATTAATGTCTTGCTTCCTTTTTTGATGCATTACTATACTGTCTCTGTGGGATCTGCCCCAGGAAATGACTGAGAATAATAGAAATCATACAATGAATAACCCATCTCATTTACATAAAAACCCATACAGAGGTTCATTATATTTGAGGGGTTAAGAGTAGAATTCCTTCCCGTCCTGGCAGCCTGCCGCTGAATGATTATTTCATGGAGTGTGGAGCAAATAGCCTTAAGGTTCACTAGAGCCACTTAAAGAGGCTATAATTACCTCTGAGGTCTGGCCTAATTGGAAGTGACACACATCATCAAGGTGCTTAGAGATGCAGGTTAGCAAATGCTAAGCAGTGAAGAAAAAAGGCAATCAGCTAGACATGGCAACCAAGCCAAACACTCTCTCTCTCTCTCTCTCTCTCTCTCTCTCTCTCTCTGTTCATTTCTGCATAGTAACAGCCGGCTGTTAATCTGCATTCACCTTAACTAAAGGCCTCTTGGCTGGATTGTTAAAGTCAATGTGAACTCTGAGCGGATTAAGTCCTTTTTTTTTTTTCGCTGTTACCACAAGTGTGTAGAGCGCTCTGAGGAGCAGCAGTAGATCCTGAGGAAGCCATGTTTTCTTTATTTTTGATGAAGCCAGGACCCTGTGGCTGGCTGCATTATGTTTATGAATGTGAAGATAGAGAAGGTAATGCATGTTGTTGTGAGAGAGCTGCGTTTGCTCCAGAGAGTGCTCGAGAAGCTTGAAATGTCGGTCGTGTCAAACTGTCTCAAGTGCATCAGAATGGGGAAAGGCAGCAGGTATGTGAGCGGGAACATTGGTGTGTCACTTCACTTTAACTCCAGGTAATGAATTGTTCTGTTAGATTCCAGCTAGCATGTTAATCTAAGAGGAGAAGCAATTTATTTCTTTTTTGGGGGGTTTTAAATAATGTTAGATTGATGAACATCCATCCATATGTTTTACATGAAGTCAGGTGTCTTATCCTGTCCAAGGAACAAGTTTAAGTGAAAGCATGACTGTAATTTTGATGTGAGGAAATACAAGTTTCTAAAGTCTGAGGATCAACTTTAAGTTCCCACTGAGGGTCCCTGCTGTCTGGCTGACATTAACTACTTCCCTCTGAGACGTGTACAAATACTACGGATGAATGGAGGGGAGGGAGCTTAAGCTGCAAGTTAATGCTGCCCGTACACTAGAGGATGACTTGGCATTTGCTGGTTTGGTCTTGCACCTGACCACAAACCTGAGATTGTTCCTTTTTTCAGGATGGTCTGAACACAATATCAGGCGAAATGTTCCCGTTTTGTGAGAGATCCACAAACATAATCTTGATGTGGATTGTAGTCTCCCCAGTGTCTGTGATCGTGGACATCAAACATGTTCAAATCTTGTTTTGTGAATGGAACAGTGATGGAATTGTAAACCAGCAATAGATGATGAGAGCTGCTTCATTGCAAAGTTATTGCTATAGATGATGAAAAGCTTCTTTCATATTCAAATCTTTATGCCATTTCATCTCAGCCAAAGCTTTATCATTTTTTTCAATCAATCAATCTTTATTTGTGTTGCCTTAATTCCTAACACATGTCTTAAGACACTTTACAAAAGAGCAGGTAAAAAGACCTGACTCTTTGTTATATTATCTACAAAGACCCAACATTAATCCACCATGAGCGCTGATCAACATTTAACAAAGTTACAGCGGCAAAGAAAAACAGTCTTTTACGAAGCAGAAACCTCGAACAGAACCAGACTCATGATGAACAGCCAGTCTTCCAAACTGTGTTGGGCTTGGAAAGTGGGATAGAGGGAGCTGTAGAAAGAAGTAGAAGGATAGAGACAAACATAGGAACAACAATAAATAAGATTTATAGCTACAATGTCAGTAATGATGGTAAAAGTGTGTGAAGAATTAGCAGAAAGAGCTAAGTATGATAATAGACAGACTAGTCTCATATCAGCATTAGCAACTGTAAAGATGATGAAACAGGGAGGACTGATTATGTTAATTATTAGGGGTGGGAATCACCAGAGGCTCCACGATTATTATGATCACGATATTTGAGTCACGATACGATATTATTGCAATTTTAAATATTTTTGCAATATGCTTAGAATTGCGATTCAATACATTTCGTTGTAACTATTTGATCTGTATATAATGTCCACAAACTAAATTAAGAACTGCTTTGTCAAATATTGTTCGAGTTTTCGAAAATAGCCTACCCTAGCTTTAAGTATGAACACAAACGTGTGTTGAAGCGTCTTCTAATTCAACTAGAAATAGGTTAAATGTGTCTTTATATCAGCAATCTGCTTCATTTTTACAACTTGTAATGATTTTAAAATGTGTGCAATCCAGTGTGCACAAGGCCTCATAATTCAAAACACACCAGGTTTATTTTGTTTGTTTTAATTTGTCAATCATTTACTCACTCACATGTAATCACTAATTCAGGCCATGAATAGGATCACGGGTAAACAAGTCCTGCAGCAAATGAAACATAGTTTGTCTTTGCTGGGAGCTGCAGAGCTTAACTCTAATGATCAATTTCCTAAAGGGTTGTTAGAGTTTGTTTGGGGTTCAGCAGACAGAGTGGGAGGAGATGCTGTCTGTCTGTTCTGAGCTGACTTTTCATCCCCTGAGTGACCCAGTATTATGGCGCGGAGGACTCGCACAACCCTCAGAGAGCAAGATGTCTAATCCCAATTTGCTGGCAAATACCTTTTGTTTTGATGTAACCTGAAACTAAGCGATCACACAATTCAACAAGGGGGGATTTCTTCTGTAGGATGAGTGTGGAAGTTATATATGGTAGTCCTTACCACAGACACATCTGAGTTGACTGTGTGTTCATGGTTAAAAATAAGACGCAAAATGTTGTCCCAGGGTTATTATTGCGCTCTCATGTTCCCCACAGACAGGAAATGCTCCGTCCTATTTTAGATTTATAGTTCTCGTCCCGTGCTTCACTGGGTCTTGACTTCGTTTCTGTTTCTGTACCCTTTGTTCCCTGGTTGGTTTAGTTCCCTACAGAAAGTTTCATGTGTAGATTGTGTTATCATTCATTCAAGGGGTCTAACTGTACGTTGTTTAGGATTAAACACAGAAAACATCCTTATGGTTCACCATGCTGTACATTAAAATCATTTCCAGGTCTTTGTTTACAGCACTGTCTGAATTGTGACTAGGGCTGAGAATCTTTGGGTGTCTCACGATTCGATTTCGATTCTTGGTGTCACGATTTGATTCAGAATCTATTTTTGATTCAAAATGATTGTGAATTCATTGATTCAAAGTCTATTTTTGAATTAGTATACTTCAGGATCTACTCCAGTCATCTGTGAGACTGGCTGAATTTCTTTCCATTTGGCATTCTACTGAGTGAAAAAGTTAGCCTTAGCACTTAGCAGGGAGTGACTGATTTTTGGAAGTTATGAATCTATTTAAAATCTCAGAAGATAAGAATCTCAATTTTTACATAAATTAATTTTTTCCCACCTCTTAATTGTGACATTTAGGAAAGTTGCATTCCTCATATGAGAACAGAACATATTTTAAATGGTTCTCTTTGGACTCCTGGAAGGAGCAACATGTGTTAAATCAATAGCTTAGACCAACTTAGACTAAGATCATCAGTTAATTAAAACAAGCTAATACTTCCATGTTTAATATATTGGTTAGTTGCTACACTTTTGAAATGATTTAAACTTATCATAACTTTTGGACTTAAAGCTCACCTCTCATGTTTGTCCCACTTCTTTGCAGGATGGAGTTATCTTGTCTGGACCTTGCTCTGGAGGGTGAGCGGCTCTGTAAAGCTGGCGACTATCGTGCTGGTGTGTCTTCCTTTGAGTCTGCCATCCAGGTTGGGACTGAGGACCTCCAAATCCTTAGTGCCATCTACAGCCAGCTGGGCAACGCCTACTTTCACCTGCAAGAGTATCAAAAAGCCTTGGAGTACCATCGCCATGACCTCACACTTACCAGGTTAACACTTTCACGACATTCATCTGAATTATCCTCTTTCATATTAATAGAACAACTGTCCTATTTCCTGCTGGTGGGATCTTTGACCATGCAAACTAGTTTTCCTCCAGATAAATCTCTTTACAATTTATTCTGAACAAATGCTTCAACTTTTTAATAACCATTTCCCCCCTCAATGATTTAATTGCTAGTCTCGACTCTTGCAGTATTGCTGCTTGCGGCTTTTATTACTTTCTTCCCTCTTGTGTTTTTTTACTAATACACTCCAGTAATCTGCTAATATTGCAGTCTGATGATTTCCTGATGTGTGTTTTTTTTTTCTCATTTAAAATCATAGAACTATTGGAGATGAGCTTGGTGAGGCAAAAGCCAGTGGCAACCTTGGGAACACATTAAAACTTTTAGGACGGTATGATGAAGCTGTTGTTTGTTGCCAAAGACATTTGGACATCACCAGAGCCATTTACGATAAGGTGGGTCTTTATTTAAGTGATATTTTACCAGCCAGTTGTTTAGGTGTAAGTGAAATATTCCTCTAGCCCGTTTGTCAGTAACTAAAAGGCTGTATTGCTTTTATTAGAATAAATGGATCCAAATTAGTTTTCCGTCATACCACATGCCATGCCCTGCAACCACAGGACAGTTTTGGTATGTACGATGACTGCAGAGTGTCGGCGTACTGAAATCTAGAATAGTTTGCCAGCCGCATGCAAACAAGCTGTTCTGGTGTCAGTGTATTTTAAGTATGTAATTATAGCACTGGTCACTCTGGTTTCCGTCTGTTCAAATCTGCTGTAGGTTGGGCAAGCTCGAGCACTGTATAATTTCGGGAACGTTTACCACGCCAAGGGCAAAAACATCTGCTGGAGTGGAGCCGAGCCAGGAGAGTTCTCTGAGGAGGCCAGGGCAGCCCTGAGGAAAGCTGCAAAGTACTACGAGTAGGTTGTTTGTTTACCTCTGGACACTGACTGTTGTTTTTGCAGTTGAATAGGTGTGAGTATTTCAACCAAAGAGCGAGAGTAATGATCCCCTCAATAGCTCTAGTTTTTAATAGGGCCACCTCACACAGGTTGAGGATTTTCAAAATCAGTTAAGATGATCTACAATTGACCCTTCAGCTTGAATTTTTAAAAAGGTTTTATCAGGAGCCAAATTATCTGCAGAGGTCTCTTCAGGTGAATAAAACTAATGAAATGAAATTCATAACCAGTGCTTCACTCGCGCTTTTCTTTGAGGGCCACAGGATGTCAGGAGGGTGTGAAGACTAAGCTGCTGCACTCAAAATAAGTGAATTGATTTATGGTTATGTGTACACGATTATTGTCCCAATTATTTAATAAAAATGAAACTGGTTTGTGTCTGCTGTGATGGCTCGCTGACTGTTCTGGGCCGTTTGTTCGAGCTTAAGAGTAATCGTGTTAATAAGCAATTAAAAAGTGACCTTGTTTTGAAGCACCACAACATGTTGAAATGTGTAACTTTGTTCTTTTTTGTTTTTAAAAGAGCAAACCTGTGCATGGTGAAGGAATTAGGCGATCGGGCAGCACAGGGGCGTACCTATGGTAACCTTGGCAACACTTACTATCTGCTGGGTGACTTTGAAACTGCCGTGGCTGCACATGAAAAGGTGGGTTGCAAACTTGCACAGAAAGTCACAGGTACCACCTGCTGTACCCACAGATTTAGCTTCCTTCCTTGTATTGAAGGTGGTGAAAGACAATTAACAAGATAACTACATATCTGACACATTTCTTCAGAGGTATCGAAGGATTACAACCATATTTGTTTATCAGATGCCACGATTCTAAAGGCTGTGTTTGTCTCGATTACCTCAAAACATCTGCTGTTAATCCTAATCTTAATGTGATCCCTCATGTTTGGCAGCGGCTGCTCATCGCTAAAGAGTTTGGAGACAAATCTGCTGAGAGGAGGGCCCACTGTAACCTTGGCAATGCTCACATATTCCTTAGTCAATTTGAAGTTGCTGCTGGTCATTACAAGTGAGTAAGCAAGTGATGCTTGTAGCCCTTTCTTACCTTGTGATGGTTATTGTTGGTCTCTTCATGCTATCATTACGCTTGAACGCACAAAAAGAGTGCTGATATTTTCTTTTTAGCAACAAGTGCAACATTGATCCTGAACATATTTTTCCTCTGTATATTTGCTTTTTCTATAAATTGTTTGGGTGAGAGAATAATTTTTATTTTAACCTACCCATACACAACACTAAAACTTAAAGTAAGGAACACTCTGATCACACTTCATTGATCAGCACTTTGAAATTAGTTCATCACACCATCTGATTATGAGTTTTTGTTGACAATTCTTTATTTAAATTACTTCTCTGTTTCGCAGATTTAATGTCAGTCCATGTAATGTTCAGGAAAAATACAAAAATGTCCTAAAATCTGTGACAACTCTATTACACCTTTTAATGAGTACTAAATATAAGGATGTGATTTAAAGTGAAACATTAAAGTGCAGTCGTATTTTTGAGGAGCACACATTGGTTAGATTAAAACGTTTTTAATCTTGTACTTCAGCAATTCAATGATACAGCTGTCCTCTGAAAAAAAAGCAACAAAGAAAACAGCAGATAACTATCCTTCTCCTGCTCCCACCCTGCACATTCTTTCACTGTCCTACTCCTCTTCTGTTTTTTCGCCCTCAGGAGGACTCTGCAGCTGGCCCGGCTTTTGAAGGACAAAGCGGTGGAGGCTCAGGCTTGCTACAGTTTAGGCAACGCATACACGCTACTGCAGGACTATGAGAGAGCAATCGATTACCACCTCAAACATCTGGTCATTGCTCAGGACCTCAACGACAGGTATCGGCCATAAAAGAAGCCATTTGTTGTCAGCTGTCCACCGAACTGCCTTTGAAGTATAATGAGCATGCACAGTCTGTATGTGGGTGGTCCATGAACTAATTACCTGCACCGATTTAATGGTGTGACTGCCAACACCCATGAAGCTATAGTGAACTGCAAAGACACTAAAAAGTCAAGGAAAAGAGTTTAGGGTTAAACGTACGATATCTAAAAACACAATCAAGGAAGTCTAATTTAGCAAAATTTGAAAACTTACTAAAACATGTTGTGATAACATTTAGCCTTGACTGTCTTAAAACACATTTAAAAGTTACTTAACATCAAACATTAACATACAATGCAAAGCCTGCCAGCCCTGAATTCGATGAAATCTGTACATTTTGCACTTTACCGATAAATAGTTTCTATAGTTTCCCCTTCTACTGCATCCATGTGAACAAGGCAGTGCTTTAATTCTTGATGTGGGTAGTCTAGAGACTTTAATTACCATAAACCTGCACAGTCATATTGTTATATAAGTCATGTTGAAGGTAAAGAGATTACATTTAATAATATTCATATTATTCTCTTTAGTTTGTTATGTGCTCTTACAAATAGTCTTCCTATTTTTAAATAAAGTTCCCTTGTATGACACAATCGAGGGTGTTTGTACACTTAGAGGCTTTAGGCTGGGCCATGATGAATCCTAAATTGAATATCAGCTGTTGTTGTTGTTGTGAAATGAGGACAAGCTCACGCTCCGTCTTTGTTTTGGGGATTTTACTGAATGATAGTATGATGACTGCCCTTCCCATTTCTTGCATAATCTCAGCTGAAGTTGCTCAAGCCTGTTTCCCCCCACTCCCTCTTTCTCTCTGTAGAGTCGGTGAAGGAAGAGCGTACTGGAGTCTAGGAAATGCCCACACCGCCCTGGGGAATCATGAGCAAGCCATGCACTTTGCTGAGAAACATCTGGAAATTGCCAAAGAGGTGACTGTTTAGGTTAATCTCCTCCCTCAGGGTCCGATCATCAGCTGCCATCAGCCTACACCCCCCTCTAGTGGTACTATAAGAAACAGCAGGGAATAATGGATTCTTTGTATGCAGCATATGTATGAATGTGTGATGGAAATGTCGACTTTTAGACGTAAAAACTACAAAAACAGTCTTAAATTGTATGTTGTGTCTTTGTCATTTCAAGCTTTGTTCATAAACTGTGTTGTTGTCCTTATTGCAGACTGGAGACAAAAGCGGGGAGGTGACAGCTAGGATGAACTTGTCTGACCTGCGGCTGGTCGTAGGCCTGAAGTCCAGCTCTAACATTCATCCAAACGTCTTCCGTAACACAAACATGAACAGCTCCGCTCTGCCACCAATCTGCCATAGTTTCCCAAATCTCCCAGGTAAACCTGCTCACATCAAAAAATGTCCTTCACTCAACTCAATCCATTTTGGACCATGTGCCCATTGAACTTTTGAATCTTTGTAATTAAATCTGAAGGCGCCTGTTTACCAGGGAACACAGTTAAATGATTATTAAAGTCTTTATACACACATTGAGATTTAAACTGCTGTGCAATGGAAATTATTTTTCAAGTCTCCAAAATAAGACCCATTTTCTATTTAATGCTGTATGCTTAATAACAGCCCACATGTTAAGCAAAACATAGTTTTAATAGTGTCAGACTTTTCCACTGCTTTCCAGGGGTCTGTAATGTGCCAGCAAAGGCGGGGAAGACAAAACCTGCAAGCCAGTACATGTTTGTTTAGACCTTTAAGGCGCACACAATGAGTTATTATCAGAATGCAGTGCAAGAGGCTCCCTTTGGAATCAACCTGCTGGTGGGAAAGTGCTCTAGAAATGTTGTAACATGTGAACACGTGTTGAATTTTTTTTGTTTTTCCTGTTTCAGCTGTCAAGTCTGCAGAGAACCTTGAACTGAGGCAAAGTCCTGACAAAAATCAAACAGGAGATCCATCTGCACAGCAAGTATGTATAAACATAGTTCACAAACACTAACAATGTGAACTTTGCAGTGCCTTTGTCACTTTTTCAATCAATTGCAACTAATTTGTTTTTTAAACCTCTAAGACTTCTAAAATAACTTTTTTTTCACATTTCTTTCTGTTTTTTTTACATAGAAATTAAGCTACTATTACTTTATGTGTAAGGCGATACGTATGGTTATTTCAGACTGCAGTTCTGACACTGAAAGTCATTAAAAGTGATGCATATTCAACCACGGGTACAGTTTACTAAATTGAGTAGAAAGAATGTATTTTGAAACATTTAAAAATGCAAAGTGAATTCAATCAGCTATGCTTTTGGGCACCAGCATAGCTTAGTTGGTAGAGCAGGGGCCCCATGTACAGAAGCTACAGTGCATGTCACACTGGTCACAGGCATGACTCCTTATCCTGATGCTAGTTGGTGTAGTATGTCATCCCCCACTCTCTAACTCTAAAAGTCTTCAAAACAAAAAAATCGTCTGTATGTTGTACTATCAGCGACATTTCTAACTGAAAGTGTTTTTGTCCTTGAATGTACAGGACTGGGAGGATGATTCTTTTCCTGGGTCCTCTAAATCCAACACAATCAAAGCTTCTACCAAACTCTTCCTCTTCGGTCGGTTGAAAAGCAAGAAGCAGAAAAGCGTCAAATCGCCTCCCAAAGACGAGCATGAGAACCACACGGAGGACTCGCCTCCTGAGCTGGAAGCCCCAGTGTCTTCTAAGGTAATTCTAAGTGCAGTATACAGTCTTTCTTACTCATTACATCCAAGAAACACAAACGTATGGACATCTATGCTTTACCATAGATAGATAGATAGATAGATAGATAGATAGATAGATACTTTATTGATCCCGAGGGAAATTCAAGACATCAAGACAAAGGAGGAGACTTGTATCCTTTGAAAGAATCTTACTGAAATATATTTATACAGTATAAGATACAGTGTTCAGGTGTTATTCTCATATTTTTGAAGCTTGTGAAACCCCATTATTATTTATTTATGGCATGACAATGACCAAAAAGAGCCAAAAGTTCTGGATTTAATTAGAGATGTTCCGAGGCAACTATTTTAAAGTTGTTTCAAAGCTAATTTATTTCAGTTTAACCGACTAGTCTAAAGGAGAACACTCAGAAAACAGTCAACATTGAGCACAATTTATTTAAAATTGTTAGCGGGTACACAATGTCGCTTGGTTTGCCGAGTGAGCAGTGTTAGCACCACCAGCCTTCAGCATTAGTCTATAGCTGCTACAGCCCTGGCTAGTGGCGGGCAGCTGCAATTACAGCTTGCACACAATATTTGAGCACTAATGGGTGCTGATACGGTGGCTAGGGAGGGTGAAAACGTTTTATTGTTCACTCCTCTATATGCCCACATCCCTAGAATTTATCCAGTATAATTATAGCAGCTGCAAGGCTCATTTGCCTTAAAGAAATGTGCTGCAGCTATTACAGCCCATTAATGTAATTTACCTATTTATCACGGAGACTCAAAAAATATGTACAAATTGGGCCTAGGTTTGAAGTTACCCGAATGTCCTTGCAAAACTGTTGGAAATAATGTTTTGTTTGTAAATGTTGGATCGTCCTCTCTAACTCGCATTTATCCAAACAATGTCAGACTTCAGATTTTGTAAATCTTTCAAGTTTGTCTTCACAATGTCAGAAAATAGTGTCAAAATGTCTAACAAATGTCAAGGGTGTAAAAACCCTAAACCAAACATCTGATCTGTACCAGAAGAGTTTTAGAGTAACAAACTGATGCTGTGTGTACGTACATTTTTTTCTGTCCTTCTTGTCTTTCGATTTGTTTTTCATTAAAAGCCTGCCAGCTCTCTTGATAACCTCAATGATCTGTTTTTAATTAATTGGTTCTCTTTTTTAACACTGTAGCCTGGATCGCGGGACACTATCGGAGAAGACGGCTTTTTCGACCTGCTGTCTCGTTTCCAGGGCAACAGAATGGATGACCAAAGGTGCTCCCTACTGGATGGCCAGAGCAATCTCCCTGCCCACTCCTCTCCCTCCTCCACCCCACCTATAGCTGAGAGGAAATGTGAGTCAGCCCCCCTGTGTTCACACCATATGCAGCACTACAACGTTTATCTTTCATGGAGAAACCTAACCCTAACCCTAGAGGGAAAAAAACATACAAGAAATGAAATAATTGCTAAAGGATACCTTGCTGTGGTGGCCTCTCAGTTTTCAGTAGAAGGAGGTTAATGCCATCTATGTGGTGTGAATGCAGCATGTCCACAAATCTGTCCTTTTCCATGTGAAATGTTTGTGATTTATCCTCCGTGTTGTGTCTGTCTCATGCCTTTCCTTCTTGTCTGGTATTACTCCTTCTCCTTGGTTCTCCTATCCTGAAAGCTGGAACAGATACATGCAGTCATTTCTCTAAGCTGTCAAGGTTTTTTGTAGTCTCTGCACACTGAAACTTTTATTGCTCTAGCAACTGAAGGGGGTGACAAAAATGAGATTTTTTTTTTAAGCTTTTTTGAAACAATACCGATATCATACGTTTGTCCATTTCTGATTCTCTAAAACTTTTGGAGAAAACTCACTGCTAATTGGCCCACAGGGTTGTGGGGATCCAGATGTTTTATTGATGTGAAACACTGCCAGGAGCAAGTATGTGTTTATTCAAGTCTTCACTTTGACATTTTGTAAAATCAATTTCCACACGGAAGAACTGGTGGTGTGATTACACCATCAATGACCACTGGTGTACTGATCGGAGCGATTCAATCCACCAAAATCCTTTTACATTTCCATTGCCTTTAAAAACTAGAACTAATGAAGGGTTTTGTGGATTATTTTGACATTTTTTCTATAATTATTATAACGGTTTGCTCCAAGATTAATGAAAGAAAACATTTTATGAACTGACTCAGTGTTTGATGCTCAAAAGAGGACATTTACGCTTGATGTGATGCTCCACAGTTCATAGAATGAAAGTTACACGGATGATGAGTATTTTGCGTTTTTTAGCTATTTTGGAGTGCGCAACACCATTGCAGGATCCTGGTCATTTCCTGGAGCTGCTGGCCAGCTCCCAGGCCCGTCGTCTGGACGACCAAAGAGTGAGCTTGAGCCATTTTCCTGGCTTACGACTCAGCACCTCCAACCAGCCGCGTACACCCTCCACCTCCAGCACAGACCAGGTCCATCCACAAGGTAATGAAATGCATGGCAGGTCCAGGCTTTGTCATCTCTCTTAGTATTACTGCTAATAGCTTGATCAATTTCTCCTTCCAGCCCAAATCTCCAGTCCACAAACGCACACACCCTCTCTATACAGTCGCCTGGAGGCAAGTGCTGAGCAGCCTGAGGGGGATGACGTCTTCTTCGACATGCTAGTCAAGTGCCAAGTAAGGGAAGAAAATTCAGCATATTGCATTAAGAGGTTTAAATAATTGTTCTTGTATTTACTGGCTGAATCTGGCTCGGCGATCTACATGACACACACTATTGTATCACATTTGACACCGATAGTTTTAATCTCATGGGATCAAGCCGTGACAGTTCATAGAGGGGATACAGCTGCTCCCCCCTCACTGCAGAAGCTCAATGCATTATGGGAAACAATTGGCTTTACCCTGGACCATGTGCTTGCTTCAGGTTTGATCAACACATTTCTGTTAATTTGTTTTAAGAGAATCTTGATTGATCAACAAGATTTTGTTGACAGGCTCAGATTGTGTCATAAATGTAAAAAAGGATTCATCCCCCATCCTATCCAATCCAAATTTTTGTTTTTTTTAGTTCCCAAAATATTCAATGCAGACCCAGGGATAAAAAGTACATGAATCAGTTATGCACACATGGTTACAAATGCCAAACTTGAACAGCTCTTGATAAGCGTCTACTAATCTGACTCTTCTGTTTCTTTACGATGCATCAGGGCTCCAGGCTGAACGACCAGAGGTGTGCCGCTCCGCCTTCTGCAAATAAAGGTCCAACTGTTCCCGATGAGGATTTTTTCAGTCTGATCCTGCATTCCCAGTCCAACAGGATGGAGGAGCAGAGAGTTTTGGCGCCCCCTGGTGTCACCCAAACCAAACCAGACTGACTCCATAGGATTTTATTTTCAAAGTCTCAGGATAACAGATGAAGTAACCAAGCTGTCAAGAGTTTTTGAACTCTTGATTCCTGCCTTCTCGGGCTGTTGTGACAACATCCCTGCATGACTTCAAAGATTGCAAAGGAACACTAGAAGGAATTCAAGTCTGAAAATACAGAGAACTGGTCATTATGGATGTTAAATCATGGGACATTTTGGATTTCAATGCTTATTTTTAGACAACTGACTCTGGGTTGTCACATTTTGGTGGTGCTCCAAGCTGCCTGTTTTTAATACTTTACCAGTGACACCTGCCTACTCTGGAAGCTTGCATCAAGCCACTCTTACAATGTTGAAGTAGTTTGTGTTTGGACTCAAAGTACTTTACTTGCAAGATGCCCAACCGAAGGTTATGATGGACAATCGAGTCAATGAAGCTATCACTAATTGTGGAACATTAAATGGGCTGTTGTGCTCATTTTGGATTATGTTTTAGTCTCTAGGAGCAGTATGTCTTGGTTTGAATTGATCTTTGCACACCAACAAATGTTTTCTGGGGAATTTAAAATCCACCGAGACACTGGTGACTTCTGGAGCCAGATATAGTATCTGCTATCTGATTCTGCTGTTTTAGACTGAAAGACAGAGGAGTCCTTTTTTAATTGGAGTTATTGCCATTTTTTTGTCACAATATTTTACAAGAGAAAAACTGGTGTGAGAAAAAGAGAGTTGTTATTTTAGTCTTTTTTATTGAGACGTTCTTCTGACAGGAGAAATAAAAAAAATCACCTGAATTTACATTACATTAATGTTTTAATTCATTTCCTACAATGTACAACAAGGGTGTCACAAAAAAAAGACAAGCATTGGAAAAAAGACATCATTTACATGTTCAATGACAGATGTTTTTCATCTTAATATTAACTTGTGTGTATATACAGTCTGTGCGTATTTACAAAAGTGCTCTCCACCACAGTGCATCATGTTGAGACCAGACTAAACCAAGGTTTTTTTTTGTTTGTTTTTTCAGCACTGAAAAACTAAAATCAATCAAGTTAAGTTCGGGCTAAATGTTAAAATGATTTTCACGACTCTCCCATTTAATATTTAAAGTATAAAGTGCTCATCAGTGTCAGACTATAGTTTACACAGTATCTTCTTTCAACATCTCGGCACCGCCTGCTACGCCTCTGAAGTCAGACTCTCTTCAAGTCGCCTGAACCTGAAACGAGAAAAAGACTCAGCTAAGATCTTATAGCTATATCTTCTCAATATTAGAGTATTAAAAAGTGTCAGCTTATTAAGTGACTGTACAATGCACCCCTCATGTCTGATATCATCACATACAAGCAGAAGATGCCAGGATACTAATGATTTCAGACTTCCAGACAGAGTAAAGTTATCATGGCTGGTTGAGTGAGCTTCATTTGACCTACCTGTTGATGCAGCAGTCTAAGAAGCAGCCTTTGTTCTCATTGAGTCGGTACAACCCGGAGTTTGGCAGATCTTTACACACCGACAAGAACCTCTGCAGCTCAGACGTCGGGGTTCCACTCTGTTGCTGTTGCTACACGAAACAGGGAAGGAAGTGACCGTTTACAAAGAGTGAGACATATTTTGCCTCAACAAAAGGTAAATATTTGGCTTTGTTCATTAAAAAAACATTAGAAACCAGAAGCTATTAGAATGTATCTAATTTTACCAGCTTTAACATTAATAATGCTCACATTAAAGATGCAGTATTTGAGTATACAGTATTCTGTAATATGCCACTCTGCATGCTTTTTTTTGTGCTTTAAAATGTGCTCCCAAGACTTGCATACATCTTAACAAGTTTAATGTTGAAGTCAGGACTTTACTGAAGTTCTAGGGGATTGTTTTACTTATTTCTCTGAAGCATAAGATGTAAATTACTTGACTTAACAACAAGCACACACATCTTTAAAAACCAGAAGGGAAGAGGGATAATAAAAGATGATAGATTCATATCTTCATCTAAAAGAAAGGTTAATGTTACCTTGATGGTGTCGTAGGTGTCCGTGATGATTGTGATGAAGAGGCTGAGGATCATGTAGATGAAGAGCGAGACAAAGCTGTAGAGATAGACTCTGCTGAAAACCCACACCAGGCTGCTCTTCTGCCTCATGTTCTTAAAGGTGGGATACATGTCGTCTCCGTTGATCAGGGAGAACAGACACTCAGACACCGTGTTCAAGGTCCGGAACTAAACAAAAGGTAAACAAGGGAAAAACTACCTGTTAATGACTAACTCCTGAAATTAGAAGAGTCTTATGAGGAAGGGAAACCAGCTAACAAGAAAAGAAATACAAAACATGCCTCACCTTCTCGTGATACGGGCCGAGGACGACCCAACCACAAAAACAGTAACTGAGGTAGATGATTCCAGCACAGCAGATGAATCGGATTACATTCGGGAAAGCTGCTCTGAGTGTCAGGATGAGAATCTGAAAACAGACCAAAAACATTCTTCATGAAATCCAAAACAGACCTATTCAATCAGAAGCCCGTGGGCCAAATCAGGCCCTTTAATGGCTTGAGCCCTGTAACCCTTCATAACAAATGTAGAAACATGAAAAGAATTTTGCTTTACAAAACAAACACAGGTTTACCAAACTGTACAGGTTGGACATGGAAAACATTAATATCACCAAACATTTTTTAAATATTTGGTCCTTTTAAAAAAAGAACTGAACAGGTCAGATTAAATATATATACAGGGAAGAAGAAGACCTGGAACCAAGATAGGAGCCCCTGTGAAAACACTACATATGTGTCATTTGGTGCAATCCTCATGTAGTAGAATAACCTGGGAAATCACATTTCAAATAATGACCTAAGCGTGTAATGCCAAAGTAAAATGTTGAATGTCTTTAAAGTTGTGCCAAATGGTGAGTTGTTACAGGGAGGAATATCCCTCTGCAAGTGGAGATGTTGGGTTGGAATAGACTTTGTGTTTGTGTTGGAGAACTGGCAGATTTTGATTTGATACCGGAAGATCTTGACAGACTTTGTCACCTGAAAAAAAGAGTGTAGCATCATTTTGTGAGAGGTGAAGACCGTTTTTTATATCAATTTGAATATGAAGGTAAAAAGAGCCAAAATGATACGATGGTATTCTTAAAGTACTGGACTTACATTATACTTCCTGAAGTAGCCCATGTAGCGGATGACCCCGATCCAGACAAACATGGTGCCAGTCCCGAGGAAGATACTGCAGATATCGTAACTTGTGAGGACCTAAAATAAAAAATGTCACCTTTGGTCATTACAGTTTTGAGATATTACCCTCAGTCATATTTCAGTCCCCATTACCTTAGTCTGGATCTCTATCTTGAGAATGGAGCCGATGATGGACAACACGTCGCTCACGATGATCAGGATGTACCAACCATTTAAAAACTCCAGCTTATCTGACAAAGGGACTTCTTTACCGCAATTCTTCCTGCAGTACAATGTGTACTCCTGTTTCAAACACAGAGAAATGGTGGGGAAATTGTAAACTAATCTCTAAGTGAGTTATTGGTCTTTTTCATCATTTCATCCCCTTAAGGTCATGAAGTGACACTTGGAGTGCTGCTGCTTTCATGCATTTAAGAACCACATTGAACAGACAAGTATCAAGACAAATGTACCATTTTTTCACGTCTCAGCAAAATATTTAGTTCTGCCTACTTACAAACTGCAGCTGAATCCCATTGATCACTGAGCGTGTGCAGAGGGCGAAGGAGGTGATACAGGTTACAATGATGAGGCAGTCAAACAGCACAGTCAGGTTTATGTTCCTGGCAGCTGAGAGCAAAGAGAAATTTAAGTTTCTGTCATCCGAAAAGGACTAACACCTTCTTAAGTTTTATTGTGCAGCAAAGTCGTAAACTTCCAACAGCAGCCGTGCAGACGATTCATTTATGCACACTCAATTCAGCTCAGCAAACTCACACGCTCCAGTTACTTTCCAGTCTCTGCATTCATTGATGTCTACATCATTTTCCAGGTCGACCTTTATCCTGCCGCTGTGAACTTGGTTGTCGAAAGTGATCTGTTAACCAGAAAGCCAGATTTAAGAGAGACAACAAAAAGGACAACAACCTAACAGCAGAACCGGACAGCTACACCTTCACTTGTGAGGCCCTCAAGTAAAACGCAGACTGTGTGAAAAAGGTTCAGTTTTGGACTGCCAAGATTTGTGTATTCAAGTAGATTCGTTAAATAAAAAAAGACTCTTTACATTTCTAAATTTAACAGGTGCAGTCTCATAAGGAATGGCAGCCAGCAATAAAGTAATCACACGTTTTAAATGACAAAGTCTGATGTGCTCTACTTGTGTTTACTGGGTCATGGAGAGAGGTCAAGTGACGTACAATAACAGTGAAGTCGTAGCAGTCTGGTAGCTCTCGGTGTCTCACTGTCTGCAGATTTATGGCCTTGAGAACAAATGTGATTTTTACAGTGAGCATCCTGGAAGACAGAGCAGATGCATTAACCGAAGGGGTGAACTTGTCACATAAAATACAAAGTCAAGTTAGGAAAATAAATTAATGTTCAAACCTTTTGAAATGCAGTTCAAAATTTGGATACCCCTCCCGTAATGAAGGGTGATACATCGGAGACACTTCAAGGCAATCTGTAAGTGAGAACAAAACAATATTGAATAAGCAAAGTCCATTTCTTGCAAACAAAAAAACAGTCTCATGTATTCTGTCTTTGTTTACTCATACATACCAGTCACCACTTGGGCATCTATCTCAAAGGTCTCATTGCTGGGAAAGATGGAACCATTGAGGTAAAACTCCTGACACACTGACAGGGGGGTGTAGAAAGCGCCCTTTTTCTCATACTCGTGATTGCCCACTGTGATGTTGTGCAGATGAACATACTAGGAATAAACAAAAAAATAAACTCAAGTTTGAGCAGTGGTTCAGGTTGTTTGACTCAATGGTTACAAACTATTTTTGGCCTAAGGTGCCCACACAGACCTGTTAGATTATTTCAAGACAACATTCTTTAAGTCCAACTTGTAATGTTATAATAAATAATTACACTACTGACTGTATTCAACGTGGATATTGTCAATTTTTAGACTGTTTGGTCGGCATAAAACAACTATCCCTTTGAGTAAAGCAGAATGTTTCAACCGTTTATTTGTTTTAGCTTGACAATGATTTAACCAACACTTTGGCTTTCCATTAGCTTCATATTCTCCCAATGAATCAGTAACTCTAACCTGAGTATTACAGCCATTTAGCCATTCATTTGGTTAACTCAGTCTGCCTTTAATCCATGACGTATAACTAGTTATACCATTTATCCATTAATTTAAGATTACCATATTAATCTCGGACAATTTCAACCATTTAGACATTCACTTTTCAAACTATTTCATCCTACTGTCCAAAATGGTTTTCTATTTAAACCATGTATCTATTTATTTAAGCTAGCTAGTCACAGTTCAAACTATTCGACCTTTGAGCCAATTGAAACCATTTATCCATTAGATTAAGTTTACTGGAACCATCCAGCAGTTTATCCGATACTTCTGGCTAACTATTTAACAGTATGTCCATTACTTTAAGCTATCTATTTCATGTGCAAAGCTGTGACAACAAGTATCCCCCTGGAGGACAATAAAAGTGTTGTATTTTGTATTGTATTGTATTTATTTCCCTTGGTCTTAGCCTACTGTTCAAACTATGCATCGGTTGTTGCTAGCTAACGTATTCTGCCGTTGAAAAAGTCAGCTGTCACACCTGAAAAAGTTTACTTAAATTATGTATAGACAGTTGAAAGAAAAGTCACTGCCTCTTTGAACCATTTATCCATCTATGTTGACCATTTCATTTATCTATTACTCAATTTCTTTTAGATGACTATTCAAACATTTGAACTTGACTTCCAGCGAATCATTTCAACTGTTAACCTATCAGTTCAGCTAACTATTACATCAGTTAACTATTTCAACCTTTAACCACTAACTTCAAGCTAACAGTTTAAACTGTATATCCACTACTTACTATTTAATTACTTTAACTACTTATCCTCTATTTTTGGCTTCCAGTTCAGACTTCTGCATTTGCAAGCTAATTAATACATATTCGTTAAATCGGTGGTTCTCAAAGTGGGGGTCAGAAACCCCTGGGGGGTCGTGAGACACTGAGAGGGGGGTCTCAAGATGCCTTCCATAACCAAATTAAAAATGTAATGATTAAAAAAGCATATTTGACCTTATTGTGAGTGAGTAAGATTTGTGCTGAAATGAAAGTGATGTGTAAAAAAATCCTTAAGTTTGCACATAAGTGAAAGAATGCAGGCATCTGTTGCTCCCTGCAAATAAAAACACACAGACATCACCTGTCTGTCTGTTAATTAAATGTTACATGTCCACTCAGTCCTACAGTTTATATATGTAGAATACTCTGTTCTGCTTGTAGTCCTTTTTACAATAAAGTACTAAAATAGGGACAGTGGGGCTCCCCCGTCTCTAGCACAGTTATTTTGGAGGTCCCGAGCTCAAATGTTTGGGAACTCCTGCTTTAGATGACTGCAATATGTCGTGTTCAGGTGTGACAGCTGACTTTCTATGGATACATTAGTTTGATCAAATCATATATATTTTCTTTAATAATTGATACTCCATAATTTTTCTGCACAGCCCATGGCATCTGCATTTGGTTGGTAATGGCTTTCTAAACTGAAAGTCGTTCTACAGCTGCAGTGAAAACACATGAAACAGAATGAAAGATTCAAAAGGACATGGACAAAGTTCAATCCCATGACAAGCTACATCTTGTCATGGGAACTTGTTAAGGGCTTTGGTGATAAAAGCATGCACAATCCTAACAATGATTTACAGTCACACAAAAGGAAAACAAATCTACTGCATCTCATACTCAAAATAAACAGGCACAACAGAAAGCCTGCCCTTTTGGTAAAAGAGAAAGGAAATTGAATACCTTCTCAATGACGTAATCGATGTGATCATAAACATCGTCCTGTCTGTAAACAGCATACGTATCACTGCTTCCGTCAACATAATCTTTCAAGAAGAGGTGCTTGAATGTCATCAGATTTTCTTCTTTAAATGTGACAACCATCTGGTTGCTCAGCCCAAAAGACACTAACTGAGAAGAAGGGTGAAAAGACAATTGTCATCAGTTTAGTAAATTAACAATATTAACACCTGTTCAGGTCATGTCAAAGATAAATACCTGGATGGTAATAATGGCAATCTTGATGATCTGCAGTGCGAGTTTCCATGGTTTTCGGCCACGAGCATGGTACTTCTCACAGGGATTCATGAAGAAATATTTGATCTTCCTTCTGAGACAATCCACATTTTCCTGATCCTCTAGACACTGATGTTGGTGGTCTGCCCAGGAAGAGGTATAATTTGTCTCATACTCATCATACAAGTCACTGGAATCCTCCATACCTGCAGTCAATCAAATATGTGTGGTTCACATACAATAAGCATGGCATCTCAAAAACACTGAGTGAGGAAAAAATACATTATTAATAAAAAATGTTTACTCAAAAATCTAAATCTAGCCTTGGTGGCAACAATAAAGCAAAACAGACACAACAGGCTTAGGTATGGAAAGTTTAAATTGTACTGCTGTAAAGCAATAAAATCACATCTTTTTTAAATTCAATTTACATTTTTGTTGTTTTAGCATCAACATTTTTAAGCGCTCAGCTTGATGCAGTAGTTTTGGACTTCTCTTATGAGTGCTGTTTTTATTTTGGCTCTTGTACAATATATTCACAACCTGGAAACAGAAAGGAGCATTAGACTAAGACTTCTCACTATATCCAGTAGCCTACACACCTAAAAAAAGGCGGAACATTTAAGTCTTCAAATAGGCTATAGGGTTTATTGTAGTGTTGTGGTGATGTACTGCCTGTGCACTTTTAACTACTTCCAGGAAATGTTCTGGGTTACTGGTCCTCGTTGTGTTTGTTGTTCCCTTACTGAAAATGGTGACATTGACGAAAAACACTTCATAACTAAGCAATAGAGTGTGTAGGCTATGAAGAGGCTCTACTTGGATTATCTTTACCCACAAAGCAAAGGTTAACTGACCAGCAACAATCTAGAAGGAAGGAAATAAAGTCAGGTGTACCTGAGCATTGTTGAATAATAAACGGCAGCTCACGTGTTGACACCTGACCAGCTTCAACCATAGCCTCGATCTATCAAATATTTAATACTTATCATGTAAGAGTAAAGCTTATTTCCTTTCAGTCACCAGCCAACAGTGAAAGTGATGAAAGAAACTGGGGATAAGCAAAGTGACTACTTACCCAACTCGCGTAGGCCTACCAGGTATATTAACAACTAATTAGATCCACCTGTTGTCTGCTTCTCACGCGTCGAGTCCAACTGGCTTTGTCTAATAAAAATCCATAATTTACTTACACTGGTTGTTTATGACGGCTAGAGTCAAGTCAGACAGTTATTTTTCTAGATAAAACTTCCGGAGTGTGTGTCGTATTGAGGGTGAGTTCGTCAACCTATGGCTCAGGTAACTTTTTCCAATTTCTGTGACGTAATCTTCAACATGGAACCCGATTGGCTCTCTGAGCTGTCCATCAACTGTCTTCCGTTACCACTAGCAACCAAACATTCCAACTGATGAACGGATTTCAAGCTAACCACTGTGGTTTAACTACTGGTAAAACTTTACTTATCTGTGTTTTGTTGAAGCTTAACGCTTCAAGTTGGACTTCCTTATTTTTTTGGGACGAAGAGTAGCACGTACGATGTAAAAAACAAACTTTATACCGAGAGCTGTTTAAGCTACTTTCCTTAACCATTGCTGGTTCCACACTAGTTTAGCTAGCTAGCGCGTAAATGATCCTGTTGTGACTTTAGCTTTAACAATACATTGTGGCTGACAGCTTGTCCGGTGCAGATAACTTGTGTAAAGCCTCTGTCTAAATGTTTAGTTTCATTTTATTTTATTTCAACATTGGTTACAAAACGATAATGTGGCGTTATTTATAACAACCATCGTATTCTACTCACTTACGTTGAGTGCAAGTAATGGTAACTTTAAGCTGTTAAAGGTGCACTGTGGAGTTTTGGTAGAGAAATGTGAAAGTTGTAAAAATGTACAGATTCTGTGGTATAAGTTCATAACTCTATACACAAACTGTCCTCAGAGGAAAATGTGGTCCCTGTAACACTGTAGTTATGGTGGGGGGCCGCAACAGTGACAGGTAACTCTCTCCTGGTAGCTTTTTAGCTCCAGTGTTTCAGGGTCCCATTGTTTCCTTTGAATAAAGTGTGTGTATTCAGTTCAGAAAATATAGCAGAGAATTGTTTGTTTCACTTCTCCAACTTTCAAATTTCACTACCAAATCTACGTAGTGCACCTTTAAGTAAAATTAAAACTTCTGGCTAATTTCTCATATAAAGTGACTGTTTGCTACATTTTTACATCTATCTGTCTATCTGTCTGTCTGTCTGTCTGTCTGTCTGTCCGTCCGTCCGTCCGTCCGTCTGTCTGTCTGTCTGTCTGTCTGTCTGTCTGTCTGTCCGTCTGTCTGTCTGTCTGTCCGTCCGTCCGTCCGTCCGTCTGTCTGTCTGTCTGTCTGTCCGTCCGTCTGTCTGTCCGTCCGTCCGTCCGTCCGTCCGTCCGTCTGTCTGTCTGTCTGTCTGTCTATCGAGATAGCTTGTACGCTCCTAAACTTGAGGCATTTATTGATTAATTTACCTGGTAGTTTAAAAAAGTACTCTAAAAGTAGTAAAAAATCAAAATAAATAAAGTGAACACCGAAAAATAACTACAACATAAAACCTCTGCTCAACCTTTATGTCTTCAGTATTGTAATGTATAAGAGTCTAAGTGGGGCAAACTTCCTGATTTGTAATTTTTCTTTTGAATCTTTAAGGTATACGACCACTGCAATAAAGTAAAAAAAGAAATCTTTAGGTAAGGGACTTCAGTATTATACTTACCAATATATATTTCAAGTTAAACTTCTGAGGAAAGAAAAAGTATATACATATTAAAAAAGCATAATAATTCTAAAAAAAAAGGCAATCATATGAAGGCCTTTAAAAAAGGTAAGACATAATATATTAAAGAAATAATTTTGCATAATTGTAGATTATATTCTCCTACCTGAACATAATCATGAAGTTACGTCTATCATCTGAATCCTGTTTTTTTGGCAACTTTTTACACCTGGAGTATGCTTAAACTTTGACACACTGAACTACATAATAAACATATATGACGGTATATGTTGTCTTTTAGATTTAAATTCAATTAAGGTGGGTTTTTATCATATTCTATTAGTCTTTGCAATACAAGGCAAAATTGGTAATTCTCTTATCCTCCACAAGATGTCGCCACATGCACGGATAAACACTGGGGCACTAGTGCTTTGCCTCTGCAGTTTGCATTTAACAGAATGGGGGAAGGTTGAACATACAAATGTATCACATGTAGCTGTTTTGAGAGGAGAAATGTCCCACCATAAGTTGTTTTGGAGAAGCTGAAATAAACAATCTCTTTTTTATTAGTGGAGTAATCCTGAGAGCAACGATGCCACCAAAGAAACCAGCAAGTGCAAAAAGCAGTTCAGGCAATAAGGGGAAAAGCAAAGGTGGGTGTCCAGATACTTCTTAGTGTTAATGTGAAAATAAACGCATGTTTATAAATGAAAGATCAAATAAAGAGACACTGCAAATAAAACTGATTGTTACTTTCTGCTCAGGTAAAAAGACTGATTCCCCTGAACCTTCAGAAAAGCCTGGTAAGAGAACAGTTTACACAATTTCTGAAATGTACCCATGTTTATCTATGATGAAGAAGAGAGAGTAAAGTACGGCTTTTTGTTATTTTAAATCTTATCTTTAAAGGAAAATAATAATTAAACCACGTAAAGCTTCACATTTAGTACATGTATGATTTAGGCTTGCTGGTAGAGTCCATTTACAATCCATGACATCATTTATTTGATAAGGCATGGTCCTTTGAAAAAGCTGAATACCATTTATTATCATTTATAATTCATTATTTGGCTAAAGTAGGAAAGCTAAATCACAAGTAACTGTAACTTTGAAGTAGGGATGCAACAAGCATGACTGAAACTGATCATCAGAGATGTCTTTGAAGAGATGGAGAAATGATATGCATTCGTTTGATGAGACCTTGAGTGTAAAGTTGCATAGCCTAAAGGCATGCTTTCTGCTCAGCTGCTGCAGTCCCAATGGTCATGTTCTGGTTTACTGTCAATATGCTTTTGGTCAAATTCAGGTCACCAACATCCCCTATACATTAGGTTATTGGCTTAAAGGTAAGGGTTTCAAGAGTTCTCTGATCGAAACTGGTTCTCTTATACATTCCCCCACTATACTCATTTACTGATTCAACTCAGCAGTAAAAGTGAGAATCTGTAAGATCTGGTAAATGGAACCTTTACATAAATGGATGTTCATTGACCATCATCTATCATGACCCTAAAAATAACCTTAAACCAGGCTAGGCCAAAATTTGTTCCAACAAATGACACAAATTTTGTGAATGAACAATGAATTAATACAGAATTTGTGTCTGTTTGGGAGCCGGCATTGAATGCAGGTTATTTTTACTCCTGTATAGATTACTCAAGGACATGAGAGTCAGGTAATCCTATAAGCTAATAATTGCTTTTTGTCAAGGCCTAAATTTGTAACTAGTAGAAACAGAAATAAAAATAGACTTTTACTACAGTATTCATGGAAATATAAAAAGCCTTGAGTGAATTATGCAACAGGAAAGAGGCCAGACAAATTTGAAATATCTCTGCAGCGCAGTCTACAAGAGCAGTTTAATTACATTCTTTAGGTTTATGGAACATTGCACATCACACTCTCTTTGTCTCTCAAGCAAATATTTCCCATGAATACAAATGCCAAAGTTGACACTCAACTGTGTGAAATGAGGGGTGTGAGTTTCCACTACAATGATTTGGCGTGAGGCCTAAGTGGTGCGAGTGGGGAAGGTTGACACACCCAGCTGGGAAGTGGTTACTTAAGCTGTACTTAAGCATTCCAGCGTCCCCTCAGCAACCTTGTGGAAAGACTTTGAAGAGAGAGACCTCAAGCAGGATGAAAACTATCATTATGCTGGGCCCTGTTTACTGTAGGGTTCCCTGGACTGAGCCTATAGCCTTGGATGAGGACACTGCATAGATTGTTCATGTGGTGATGGTGCAGCTCTGTAGTTTTATATAGTAAAAATACTGGAAAGATGTCTGTAACTGAGCAGTTTAAGTCTTGAATTCATGCATTATTGATCAGCCAGTATACCTGAAAATACAGCAGGGCAGCATTATCCATCTGGGCTTTTCACAAGGACTGCATTTCATTCAGAGATATAGTGGGGTGGTCCACCCAGTAGGGAGGGGCAGGTGAAGGATCAGAGGTGCTGTTCTGTGTTTGATCCCAAAAGAAGGGACACAAATCTGTGTCAAAGTCCGTAGGCAATGGTGACTTTAGAGCATTGTGTGAATGTCATCTGAAAAGGGAGGTTATGGCTCGTAGTTGTGTTATCTACACATTCCCTTTCATCGTGTTTGCATCTTTGTTTTCAGCACTGTTTCATATATTTCCGCTTGCTGCAGTGAAGTCCTGTATTACTTTCAGTCGTGTTTACTGATATCCCTTTACAGAAGTTTGTATAACTTTGTTCTCTCACTGTTTTTTACCAGATAACTATAGCTTAGCAACTGTATTTTAGTTTTGTTTTTCCCTGCCTGATTTCAGATTGTCATGGAGCTTTGCCTTAAGGGACATTATACTGTTTGACATTCTCAATAGGGTTAAGGTTATAATAATAATATACACTACTGGCTCCCCATGATGCCTTGATGATTGGGAAATAAATACATAGAAGAGGCTTCTTTAATGCCGCTACGATGCACAATCACATAAGAAAGTGCCCTCCAGGGCAAAACACGTGTTGCCAAGTTCAAAAGGGTTCAATGCAGTGCCATTAAGGCTGTGTTATGCTAGTAAACAGTCTGAGTGCTTGTGCCCCATCAAATACACCGGGTGCCCTCTTAGTTTTTTTCTACCTCTTTCCTCAGACAGCCTGAGTACGCCATAGTAAATATTGACTGTTTTCTAGGTTAATTCTGTGGCTCAGTGTTAGAGTCGGTCATCTCTCAATCGGAAGGTTGGCTGTCCAATCCCAAGCTTCTGCAGACCACATTGGTCTCTTTACATTGCAACCTCTACCTTCAGTGTGTTGCTGTGAAATGTAATGTAAAAGTGCTTTGAGGTATCAAAAGACTAGAAAAGAGCTATATAAATTCAAGCCATTTACCATTTTACTTGTTTTTTTGTAAACATCATGCTGACTCCACTGTCTTCCAATAATGACAAAGACCAATAGCGTCATCTTTAGAGGTTTTTCTGTTTTGATATACCAAAGTCATCCAACTTACAAAACATTGATGCTATTTTTGAGTGCTTTGCTGAAACACCAGTAGATTCCGAGAACATCCTGTGATTTATCAGCTGATGATGTTATTTGCTACAAAGTTGATGGTTTACGTCCAGATTTTAAATATTGAATCCCCTCTGTCTGCCAACTTTCTTGTCTGTATTGATCGTGACCTCTCTCCCTGAAGGTCACCCTGACGATATTTTCCCCATGGTCCTGACATCAGCCACCCAGGAGCTCTTTGGCTGCCGTGCCGATGAGGACGTCACAGGGGAAAGCCCTTACAAGCTTCTGAAAAAAGACGATATCATACACGACATGAAGACAAGAGCAGCAGTGTCCGATTTCAGCCCTGTGAAGCAGATCGTGCTGGTGAGCTGATCTATTGTCAAACAGATCACACAGACAATACCCCCAAAGACACTGTGATGATACACAGACCCAAAGTTAAAGGCTGTGGGAACAGACCTGTTTAACCTAGTTCATGCTCTGTCTCTAATATGGATTAAAACAACAGTTTCCATCACTCTAATGTTGTATGCTTTCATGCTACTTCTACTACACTTCATTACTCTAATGAGACCAGAGCGCACCCTCTGGGATCCATACAGACACATCTGTTCTTTGATGATGAGTCTGTGGTTGTCTGTCTTTCTCTCCCTTTCTGAACCTCAAACCATCAGCCTTCATATCTGAAATCCACATCTTACTGCATCATTAACTATCAAAACCAAATCCCTGACGAATAAAGGTTACCTGTGTTACCTCAAACTCACCACAGTAATTATTCTAAAGAAACTTTGCCATGGAATTCACTCACTACCATTTATTCTAAAGTCTTTAATCTGACAGGACTACCCAGAGGATGAGATCTTGCTGGTTTTTGACAGGGACTTCACCTACGACCAGTGCTTCTACCTGGTTCTGACACCAGAAGCCAAGGAGAGAATACTCAATGTAAGCAGGCAACAGTTCTTGTTATGGTACCAAGATTTTTTTTCTTTTAGAATTGCTCCTGTTCTAACCATTGCCCTGATCACTATTTAGAGTTTGATCAGAAATGTTTTCTACATTTCGCTCTCCTTTTATTGCAAAGAGTAATAACTAATACTTTTAGAATGCTTTTCACTATCTACCTGTAGATCTAATGCTTTATGGAAAGTGTGACAATGTGTGAAGATTTCCGGGTTGAATACAAACCACTTTAAGGAGTTTTCTATTCTTTATACTGTACATCTTGTGATTCTCTCTCTTTGCTGCAGCCCCCAGAGCCTGAGACGCCCGAAGTGTTGGAGAATGAAGTCAATAAAACCCCAGAACCAAGGAAATGGATACCTCAAGGCAGTGAGCTGGAAATAGAGAAAGAATCAGTTAAAGAGACCAGAGAAAAGGTACTAAAGTGTTTGAATTCAAATGAGAGATCCATAACTCAACTATTTTCCTATTCTTCACTTGTGCTTCAATTATTCCTTTCAAATCTGTCTTTTTTTGTCATCAGCTGTGTTTCAAGTTCTCCAGAGTGAGGAGGAAGTTTGGGGCTCCAGTCTGTTTTTCAGACCGCAATGCTGCAGATGCAAAGGATGCCTTCTTAGAGTGTCCTTCCTATAAAGATAGCAGATTCAGTATCAAGCAGATGCAGAGGGACTGCGGGATACAGGCTGTTCCCAAGCTGCAGAGCAGCAGTGCTCAGACACAGTGGTATGCCAAGTGAATTAGTGCACATGAAATTGATTTGTTCTGCAGGTGGGGAAGCACTTACAGGTTTGACTTAAACCTGCCAAACTGGTGAAAGCTGCATTTGATATTAACAGTCTAGAATTCTACCATGCTATGTGTTCTCGGTTTTATGTTTTAATTGTAACTCCAATCCCACAAATGTATTGTTTAACTCATTGTTCCCACTTTACAGGAAGGTTCTGAAGAATATCTCCACCCAATACATGCCAAGAGAGCAAAGTGATGAAGAGAGAGAGAGTGTCCTTAAGTGTAAGAGTCTGAAGAATTTTCTCAACTCAGTGACTCCAAGGTAAAAGTGTTAAAGTCAGCGCAAACCCATACATTACTGTATCAACCTCATGGTAGTGAAACACATCAGTTATTGCCACTGTTTGGCATTACATACATGTAATTACGTATTAGAATAGTTTTAGGTCACTGATGAGGATCTAACCTCCCCATTGTGTTATATTCTGTGTTGTTCTAGTTTCATTTACAGCCAATATAAGATACGTTTTAATCTTTCACTTTCACACACACCCCAATGTACATGTACAATAATAGATAAGAGAACATCTTGAGTATTATATGACTCTGAGAATGTTGACAGATAAAAGTTTTTGCTCATATTCATTTTACCTGACAACTGTGTTGTTGTTGTTTTGCAGGGTTTTACACGCACTGCAGCAGACAGAGATCATGAATGTGTTCATTGATGACTGGAAGGCTCTGGGTGCAGGGACTGACGACAGAGATTTTTACGGGCAGGTTTCCGAAAGTCTGATGCTTTTTAGGGCCTTATCAGACCAGACGCACACAAAGAACAAGAAAATCAGCTGCGTTCACTGGCATCCTACCATCTTCGGTAAAGTACAACATTTTTTATTGTGCAAAATAGTATGATGGATCAGGATAGCTTGTGAAGTAATTGGGCTGGATAATAGAGCTCCAGCGGTAACGTAGCAACAACAGGAAACGTGTGCCTGCTGTTAATTAGATAAACTACAAGCATCTGGCATTTGTCTTTGTAATATGAGTTAAACGTAGTAATTTCATAAAGTAAGCTGATAACATGCAAGCCTGGTTTCTCCAAGGAGTCTGGATGAATAAGCTGACATTGCTAACATTATCCACTGAAGACAGTTAGACATGTTAGCCTGTTTACAACTTGTCCACGTAAGCTAGCAAGCTTACATTAGCTAACAAACCCAAATAAAGGTGCCTCCATGATTTAATACCCTGCTCATGCTGGACCTAGTTTCCCTCCATCTTAGTTCACAGTAGGTAGGGTTCTCTTTCTTTGTATATGTTATTTGTTTTTCAAATTCAACCAGTTAAGAAGTGGGCCAAAAACAAAAGACTCTGCAAACATGTTGACTATCTGCTGCTTTGTATTTGATGCATTGTATGATGTGTTTTTGATTTGCTAGGTATCATAGCTGTGGCTTTGACAGGGAAAAAGGAGGAGGAGCAGTTGAATGAGTCCACAAATGTTGATGTCAGACCTTCACTCATTATCTTCTACAGTTTCTCAGATACCAGTGGTCCCCAGGTATGGAACATCTATGAGTGCTACTCTCCGAGGTATGGTGCGGAGTGTATAATCACATTGCCCTCTCTCTCATTCATTTCTTACTCGTCTTTTCTCTGCTTTCTTGTCCTGCATTTGTTTGAGACTTAGTTGGAAAACATAGATTTGCTTAGTGCTGTCAATCAAAGCCATTATTTGCTTAAGCAAAATTTGAGAGGCTCTATTGATTTGACCCATGCTCCCAATCAATGAAACAGCGCTGCTAAATCACTCATAAGTAATATGAGTTCTGTATGACGTACCCATTCACTGGAGCATGTGTCATGCTCTGTTTCACTGTCTCCTGGAGCAAAAATAACCAAAGGGCGAAGAGTTTCTTTGTGGAGGAAAAGAGACATAATGGAAATAAATGTTTTTAAACAGTGTGGCAAGGAGCATGTTGTAGCTTAATCTAAAACTCTGACAGATTTAAATATGATATCGGAAAATTACTCCTCAGTAATATCATCATGCTCCTCCTGGATCTTTCCTCTTACGTCTGATAACATGAGATCCAGTATGTGTTGGGTTTTGTGGATTATAAGCTAAAGTTTTTATGGAGAGTTTAGAAAAAATAAATAGACAAGTATCCAACACCAAGGAATGTCTACTTTGAAACCTAATATTTCTGTGCTGTTTATGTGGGTTTACTGTGTTTTTTGCAGTTGCTGCTGGAGTGCCCAGATGACATATTTGCCTTTGAGTTCTGCCCCTCTGATCCAAATATTGTTGTTGGCGGCTGCATAAATGGCCAGGTGCTGACTTTAAACTCTGCTTTTGATGACTAGCCAGCCTTATAGTAACGTTTGTGCCTCAGCCTTACCCCTTTGATAACAGGGAAAGTAGGAATTATCCTATAACCCTCATTTATGTTCGTCACATCCTGTATGTTTCCCATGTATTGTTTCTATTCCCATTCTGTTTTTAATCAGCGTTAAATTATGTATTTATCAGGAGTTTTTTCACACATTGAATTCTGTTTGAACTCAGCTCAGATGTCGATCTTTGGTTACTGATGTTGTGTTGCTGTTGTCTCAGGTTGTGTTGTGGGACATTTCTGCTCACGTCACACACTTACAGGGAACACAGGCTGGTGGTAAAAAGTCCTCCATCAACACTGACACATTCGTGAGTACCCATATCCTATCTCTAATGTGCATATTGTTGATACAATAATACATGGTGTTCTGTATCCGTGCTAGTGTTTTACATGTGGTATCAGTTACTACTGCTCTTTGGCTGGTGATGATGTCAGCTTGGTTTATTCAAGTATGGGTCGTCAGTTTCTCAAAGCACGCTTCATGTTTGCTGTAAACGACAGGCTGCACTCTTCCGTGGTGCCGTATGACAGAGAGAGATGATGATACGTTTGCTCCCGGGTTCGCTCCTCTTCCTCACCCTTTCATTAGATGAGAATGCAGTGGTCTAATGGTCCTTTTCAAGCCGGCCACAGCTGTCAAAACTAGTTCCATAAACATACTAATGCCACAAGTAAATCTCAAAGCAAGTTTATATCATTACACGACCCCACTGCGGAACAGAAGCAGCTCATAAACACCCTGGTCAGGCTGAAGAGATCAACTGAATAAAAAACCCATCACAAGAACAAGAAGTTCAAAGAGGAGTTCTTTTTTTACTTTAACTTCATAGTTCACAGATATGTTCATGGCATCAATAAAGAAAAGCGTGGATAGGCCAGAGGTAATGATACGTGACAACAAACAGGGCCCGGATTTAAACCCACAACACAGCAAGAACATTAAATCTACCGAAGCTTATTATGACACCAGCACCAAATATACGACCAGTTCTGTTCCCTTAAAGCCTGACCTCCGCTGACATCTTCCTCTCAGCGGCTGTATTTAAACATATACCCCCTATCTATTGTCCAGCCCCTATTTGCTTTCTGTATTTATTGCCTCAACAGTATAACAGCTGTCTCCATCCCTGTCCTCACTACTTCCTACTCTTTTGCTTTCCCCTTTCCAACGATCATACCTCCCTCTATTCTCTCTCTTTCCCCGTTTGCTTTTCATTCCCCAGAGTCAACATCATCCAGCTGTTACACATACACTCCATCTTCCACCAGATAACACACAAGCAAATCCGATCACTGCCCTCCCTTGTGTTTGCAGAGTAAACAATAGCGGTTGTATCTGCTAAAAGGCTTTATTTCCATATTGAGTACTAAACCTGCACCTGTTGCTCACTTATCAGATAAAGGAAGAATTAAATAGGCTTGCTTGGTGTACAAACCTATTTTACAATCAGCGCTGCAGAAGTCCTGACTTTGTTCGTTTTGAGTTTTATTGATTTGTTAATTGAGGCATAACCCATTCTGCTTTTTTTAAAGACCTTTGTGGTTGATGGCATAGTCTTCAGAATTTATTTCTGTTGGACTTTTCATATACTTTAATGCAAAAGTATTTGTAATGTGTCTGGTAATGACTGAATAAAGTCCCTGAACTTAAATTAAAATGGTAGAGCTCACAGTATATGCTTTGTCTTTGTCCCTGATCTTCCACCAGGACCTGGATGACAACAAAGACAAGAAGACTCCTGCTGTGTGCTACTGTGCAGTGTCTTCCATAGAGAGCAGCCATAAAGCACCAATTACTGATGTCCAGTGGCTGCCACCAACGTTTGAGGTATGCAGAGCTGAGGGGCAGAGGGTTAGAAAGGAGAAACACCACAACACTGAAATCTTACGTTAAGTAATCAGAATGCTGATCATGTAGAGAGTTATTTCTCAACTATTTCCATCCAGAGTGCATCGGGTAGGTGTAGGAACATCAAACAACCATCACTATTTCATTGTCCCCCTTCATCTCTATTTATTAAAAGTGTTGAGCTGTATTCAATCCTGAGTCACACGGATTGAATACACTGTTACTGTCAACTGAACGTGAGTCTGTTGAATGTTCTGTGTCATGAAACAATGAATATATTACATTTCTGGTTTCCTGTTGGAGCCTATCCCTCAGGTCTATAAAGCCAGTTGTTATAAATCATCTCCAACAACTGACACTCATCTATTAGTGAAATAAGGCAATCACCAAAGTGCACCAACTTAAGCTCATAAACCTCCATGTGTCTTCAGGAACCTTATTGTTTACTACTCTCTCTCCCTCTCTCTCTCTCTCTCTCTCTCTCTCTCTCTCTCTCTCTCTCTGATTAGGTGACCAGGGCGGGCTTAGCCGTAGAGAACAAGAGTAACCTCTCTGTTCAGGTTGTCACCTGCTCCCCTGACTGGTAGGAAGAAACTGTTCAGTTTAATAGTTAGCTAATACCACAAAGTGATATGACAGAGTTTGTCTTGAGATGTCTGCATGTTCGTTCATAAGCCCACTTACGTGATGCTTCATATTATGGTCCACTGCCAGATGCAAACATCAGTCTTCAGTGTCTCTCACTTCGCTCTGTTGTTAACATCCCCAACTTCTTACATCCTGTCTGTCTGTTGAACTCAGTACAATCAGCTGCTGCTTCTATTTAAGCATAACTTTTGTTGGGTGTACATACCAGTATAAGCTTTATCTGCTAGTGTGTGTATGGGTGTCCTGTCTGATAGCTTTAAGTACCTGACCCAAAAAATACTCCGTTAAAAGTTAAAGTCATATGTTCAAAATGTTACCCAAGTTAAAGAACTTACTCTGCAAGGTTCATTTTAGAATAATGCAATCAACATTCAGTAGTGGGTTAAAACCTTTGATAAGTAACTGGCTATCAAGCGAGACAGGAAGGGTTGAACTTCATTTGTTAATAAATAACTAGGTACCTACAATAAAGCTGCACCCTATTTTGTCTTTGCCTATAATGATCCTATGTTATATTATTTAGAAGAAGTTGTAACTTAAGTTATTTCATTAATGCAAGTACCTTAAAAATGTTCTTGTTTACTTGAGTTATTGTCCTTGGTTGCTTCTAAACATTGTGTCAGTACAAATGTGAATCTCAAAATCCAGCATCTGCAAGTGCACTGAGATTCTGCATGGACTTACAGCATCAAATGAAACCAACGCGTCATCCTTGTGCAGAACAAAATGTACAGTCAGATATTTAGGAGCTATGCAGTCAACAAGGGAACAGTGTTTGCAGCCCTTGTACAGTCCCCACATGACTCTGTTTTTCATTCTGGATTCCCAAAATAGTCCTTGTTAGCATGATTCACAGACAGACATGTCAGTGAGTTCACAGGCCTGATATGTGTGAATGTCTATCACAAGACATTGCAGAGTTGTTATTGAATCACACTGATTTATTTCTGCATCTGTGAGAATGTCTAACACACCAGCATGTGATTTTCTGTTTGAACTGGTGGTGCTTCATTGTTTATAGCTGCAAAATATTTCTTCAGCCCAATTACATTCAGTCTGTTATTGTGATTGTTGCAGCTGTAGGCCACTTTCTGTATTCATAAGAAGTCAATGTGATGTTGAAAAAGCAGCTTTTTGTACATTAAGGCTGTAATGGAGAACCCAAGAGTCTGTATGTGTTTCTGTTTGTTGATTTGAAGTTTGTATTTATTTGTCTCTGTTTCTCCCTCTCCTTTCAAAGTTCTATAATGTTCTGGGATGTGCGATCAACAAAACTGTCGAGTCATTCAGCGTCAGGCAAGAAGCCCTTCGGTGTCCCTGAAACCTTCAAACACCTGGATCGGACATGGAAACCTTTGCTCAGGGTACTGAGGGGCTGCACCTAAAACCCAAATACAACTTGAAATAGATAATACTTAGTAAAAAAGATGATTTATGCAGAGAAATTGAAAGTTAGCTAACACAACTAAATACTGTCTTGAGTGATAAGATCAGATAATGAATCCAGACTGCTTTGAATGTATATGTATGTTCTTTATTTATTAAATATGGCTCATTCAATGGTTGTTAGTTTAAAGTAATGTTCAGTCTCTGTCAGCTCCTTGTATGTCAAAATGTGTCTTCTTCTGTGTGTCAGATTTCTCTGCCAAAGCTCGATACCAGTGGAGAATATGCTCCTTTGAAGTTCAGCCTGGAACCCTACACCTGTTATGAGAATAATACAGGTGGGACCCCAGGTAAGGGACTTTACCCTTGAGGCTGCCTAGCATTGTATGTATCGTCTCACTCACCCAACAATCAAATATTTAAATAAAGAATCAAACTGTCTTAAAGGAACAAATCCAAAGTCATGTCACAGGTTTACATCGTTTTAGCAATGAGCTGAAGTTTATTGTAAAGTGATGATTTCCCCCGTTTCAAACATCTTACTATTCAAACAATCACTGATGATAGAAATGTGAAGGTAAACAAGCCATAGGTGTGATTTTTGTCAAGGATCCACTACATCTCTTACAGTTTTCCTCACAACTTGGTGAGATTCCTCTCCTATATTAACCATCTTTATCTCTGAAACTTGAAATATCATCCCCCTCCCCCAGCTCAACAATTAGGGCCCTAGCACAGACAGCAGTGTGATGACTCTAGTGCTATTTGCTATTAGTTGTTTTTTTTAACTCTGGCCTCAATACCAGTCATATTAAAGTGTTTCTGACTGCAGGGCTATGATTGGAGGGATGTTGAACTCATCAATTCTGCTTTGCGTGGTTGAGCACAGGGCAGGGTTCACCCAGCCCCTCTGGGACTCTCATTTTCTGTCTCGCTCTGCTCTCCTCCGGTTTCATAGCACTTTATTAAGTGATACTTCCAAAACAAGGCCCTCATAGTTGCAGAGCATTAACCTTGCTGACTGTCAGCTCTTTGCAATATGCCGCTTAGGCTCCTCGAGGGCCAGAGGATGATCGTGTGTGTCCTGGCTGGTCACGAAGAGACCTGTCTTTGTCTGGTTGAAGGTCTGCCACCATAAACACAGCTTTAGTGGCTGGAGGTTGTTGTATTAAAATGTTCACTAACTAAGGCAATAAATCTGCAGCTTTTTTCAGCAGCCCTCAGGCAGTGTGTTATTAAAGTTTGAATTAACCCTTCAGTGACTCATATTGATTTGGTCGAAACAATGCTTGTCTCCAGGCTCTGCATTCATCCTTTTCCTGTGTGTCCTCTGCCATTTCATTAAAAGTAGATGCCACTGTAGAAAAGATCCTCTTTGACCCAAAACATTACCAAATGATTTTCAACATATTTGTGTGAGTAACCCCTTGAGGGGATTAAGCAACAGTTAAGCATCAGAGAAAGACGGTGAAAGTGAAGCCGTATCATCTGTCTCATATCTTTACACACATCTTAACCGAGGGAAAGTGGATTTAGAAGATGTGTGATTGGGTAATCGGATCTGACCTTCACAAGCTAATCTAACAGAGTGAAGCTGAGACTTGATTGGGAGCGGCCGGCTGATAAGGGAGTGTGAACGGACAGTCCTCTACTGTCCCTGACAGACAGTTGAGCTTTTGTGATGGAAAAGGGCTCTTCCATCACTACCAGTATACGGGCTATCTCCACCCTCCCACCCTTCTCCCTTACTCCCCCCCTCTTCTTGCCACAATCCTCAATCTCACCTCCACCCTCAAACTTTCCCACTCCCCTCGTATCCCCTCTTACCAACCCATTCACCTCAGCTGTACTCCTCCCCACCCTTCCTTCTCTTTTGTCCTTCTGTCGTCTGCTTCATGGTCAGATTACAGAGCAGGCTGCACATATGTCACCTTTCTATCTCCCTTCACTTCTCACTTAACATTAAAAGTAGATGTTTTAACTGTTGTTCTTTCTTTATGTTGTGTATTCCTAAGGTTAGGATATATGTTTGGGGATTTCTTTCTAAAAAATACCTGAAATAGTTGTGTGAAAGCCAGGCATGAGCTGAGTCAGTGTTTTATTTCACATAAAGATAATTGTTCCCTGAAGAGAGTCCTTGTCTTCCTGTTTGACTGGCTAAAAAAAGTGTTGAACTTTTAATTCAACCTTATTTTCTGTCACTTCTTCACTCCTTTTCGGTTTCCCCTGAGAGAAGAAGGTAATGAAAATGGTGACAGCTCAGAGGTCATCCCAGACTACAGTCAGCTCAGAGTACCTTCAGCTAAAACACTCGCAACCCTGGAGGATGTCAACACGAAGCTCTATGTTGGGACAGAGGTAAATACTCTCAGCATTGAAACAAAGCAATACAAAACATTCATGCTTCTTCCTTCCAAATAAAAAGAATAAATCAAACAGAATGGCAGATTTGGGAAAATGTTAAAAACACAGAAAAAAAGATGTACTGCCAGATATATCATTCAAGTGATACTTAACCAGCACATCTTAAATGTTTCTTTAACATCACTACAGTATATACAGTACATTCAATCAGGCTTATTCAATGTTTCTTAGCTCAATTATCTCTATAATTTTACTGTCAGGATGGGGAGATTGTTTACGCTGACTGGAAACTGGGAAAAGACGACTCTGGACGGCTAAACAGTGAGTTTTCTGGCTGCTATTTCTAAACAGATTATTAAATGAACAAATCATTTTAGCTTTCAATCAGACCAGAGTGTTTAGCAGTTTTTATTGCATGTGCAACAGTCATAGTATCCTGTAAGTCTGGATCCATAGAAGCCATTGACTGTAACCGATTACATGATAAATAATAAGTAATAATGTGTAGTATTGGTGCTTTGTTGTGGCAGTCATGTTATCAACTCTACCAATTAATAAATAACTTGACAACGACATAGACTGTAAACTGTTTACATTTGCATTTCCTGTTGATTCTGAAGAAGTAAATTGCTGTAAAATAACAGCGCACTCTCTCTTCCTGTCTCTCGTCTCTGCCAGGTGACAAACCCCTTCACTGCTCCAGCATCCATCACTGGTTTGTGAACACGGTGCAGCGCTCTCCTTTCTTCAAAGACATCATTCTGACAGTAGGAGCCTGGGACTTTGCTATCTGGAGAGAGGGAGTCATGGTAAAAGACCTGTCACGTTCAACTATTAGTTCCAAATGATGCTAGACCAGATTTGTTGCATTTTAAACCCGATGACTCTGTTCAACTTGTTGTAAACTACAAAATCCAGGGTGGCCCCATTTTCCAATCACCAAGCTCTGAGCAGGTGTACACTGTGGGATGCTGGTCCCTGTCCCGACCAGCTGTTTTCTTCATTGGCAAAGAAGATGGCAGCATTGAGGTGTGGAACCTGCTGGAAAAGACCGGAGCACCTGTGCAGGTCAACGAACATGTCACCAAAGCTAAGATCACCTGCATGAAGCCCTGGACCGCCACCACCTGTGAGTTCTTGGCCTCTGTGGTGCCCATCTTAGAATCCCTATGAATGAAGCATTTCCTGTTCTACTACATTGTGTTTCTAACTTTTGTGTGACTCAACTGAATCAGATTTAAGAACATGTTTACCTAAATGTAAATCTTTTGTATTCAATTACAAACTAAAGTAGCGAAACCAGCACTGCAGCATCTCAACAAAGTGTGATTTTATCTTCAGGTTTCATGTTGCTCGCTTGTGTTGTCTCTGATGTACGTCGCTTAGGATAAAAGCGTCTGCTAAATGAATTGTAGAATCTTAAGGTCATTTTGTTTCTTACATTGGTGCGTCACATTTAACAGCATGTTTACCTTAATGACAATAAAAGAGGGTAAGCCTGTTAACTGGTTCAATATATACCTTGTTCAAATATATATTAGTTAACATTTATTCGTAAAGCACCTTTGCACAGGATGCCAAAGTTTTACCAAAACTGTCAAGCTGAGAATCAAACAGTGTAATTTTTGATGTAAAAGAATTTGAGACAAATGCACACAAGAAACAAAATGTAATATTGTACTTGTAAAAACAATCGGATAAGATATGTTGAAATCACAAAAAAAAGTAAAGTATAAACTTTAGACACAGAGCAGGCAAAACATTTTTAAAATATCAATATCATCAAATAAATTATTAAAGAAAATAATGACCATAAAACATTGACCGTGGTCGACTCAGAGTTCGTTTTCATCGGGGTTGGGGGGAGTAGCAGAGAGAATCACTCCCATGATTCCCTGCCAGCCTTGACGTCATGTTTTGATTAAGAGCCCCCTGGTGGCTGAATTTACTGTCTGTTTACCTCAATGCTGCTCACCTTTAAACTTTCTCTCTGCCCTCTAATATGCCACTTTTAATACCTATCTTTTGATCTAAACTATGGGCTGCGCCCTATATATGTATGTGACCAATATACCAGTATAACATGCGGAGACATGCACTGTCATGACAACAAGTGCAGCTCCATCCATCACCCACTGCACTCGACCTAACGTGAGTGAGAATTCACACCCGTTCATTGTGTACATCAAGCGGTAACTTCTCTGTTAGCTAGGATACATAGCGATGTGGACAAGGCTGATGGAGCCACAATTGTTCTCCTTCATTATGTCATAATCATGCATTGAAAGAAAACGGCGGTAAATAAACATTATGGAGTGCTTGTTCGGTTGAAAAACTCCTCAATTAAGGAGAACAAGTGACCTTAAATCTCGTGTTGTGAGAGTTACACGGCTGCATAGAAACTGCGTTTTGTGGACTTCAAACTTTTTCAACCTTTTCAAATTTTGACACTCTTGGTGATAAGTTCCTTTGTTGTAAGATTCCTCCAGTCATTGGGTTCATGTTCAAGTTGTTTTATTATGTTTGGTTTTGTTTTGTTTGTGTAAAGCCAAGCAGCACTTCCTGGCTGTGACTGATGACCTTGCAGTGGTCCATGTTTTCAGAATCCCAAAGACGCTCTACGTTCCCTCCAGGAGCGAGGTGAGACAGACAACTGAATCTACAGTACTCACTTTAGAGAAGACTTTAAGTTTTCTGTTAATCAATTATTATTTTCTATAATAATGTATAAATGGTCAAGACAATATGAGGTCATAAATCAAGCACTTCAACATGCCAGGTTGAACTTTTACTGTTGTTTAATGCACCGATATAAAGCTAATAAACTTTCTTTTCTTGACGTAACGTTGGTCCAGCGGTTGAATACTTTTTGAATATTGTGTTATTAATCTTGACTTTTTTAATGTCAGTAAACATCAGTGGTCAGAACTGCTAATCATCTCTTTTCTGTGCAGGGTTTAAAAGTGAGGAAATTCTTTGAGCTGGAGGAAGACAGGCTGAAGGATTTATTGAGGAGGAAGGAGCTTTGGGCAAAAGAGAAGAAGGAAATTGAAGAACTGAAGAAGAAAATGGTGAGATTCAGTTTCTGACTTAAGAATGAACAATCATCTCTTTCTCTTGTTTTTTTTCTGCCCTGTGTCTCCTCATTTATAATTCATTCACGTCATCATTTGATCCTGGTTTACTGGCTGGGGTTTCATTATTGACGGCCAGAGCATTGCAGCAGATCTACTAACTATAGACACTAATTCTGTCAGTGGTTAAAGTTAGACTGGATGAAGGTTAAGAAGCAGATCAAGTTTTGTTTAGCTCTCTTACATTTCTCTTCGTTTGAGGTCATTCATTTCTCACATAAGCTCTAAAGGTTTATGTCCAGCCTCTGTTGTCACGTTACAAGGACAAGAAGCCTCAGATGTGAAATATAAACTGAACTGTTTTTCACACTGTCAGTGGAAAGATGCGTGTGTGTACACATGATTGTCTGTGTGTATTTTTGACAATATTAAAAGTGATAACGCAAGATTATTATTTAACAAACTGTCCTAAGAGGATCATCCTCCGTCTGGTAAGAGAATTGTTAAGTAGTAAATCAAGCATTATTTATCTGAGCACATTTGCAATTCTTTTAAGCCTTTCCAAAAGCCTGAAAAGTTTTCCACATGTAGCCTGCTCAAAAATAGGAATTTTCTTGACATTTATTCTCAATATTTGCATTTTTGAATGAGACATTTTTTTTAAATAAGTAAGACGACAGAAAATACGGCTGAGATTGTAGGTTTTACAAAACATTTCCTGGATTGGACCTCAATAATTCAGCTTTAAAGAGTAGAAAGTGTCAGATCTTATCTAAGGACAAGTTCATTTCACTTGCTGTCATATTGTTTATCATTCTTGTTCTTCACTTTTTTTCGTCTTCAGAAGCCAGAGATGCCCCAAAAAACCCTGGAGGAGGAGGAAGAGGAGGACATAAAAGACTACAAGGAGTACCTGATGCTGGAGGAGAGAGTCCTAAAGGACCTCGGCCTTTGGCAAGATACATCCGAAATACAATGAGTAATCTATCTCATACAGCATTCATTTAATTTGTCAAATATTTCACACACAGAGGAGAGCGATACAAATGTGATACAGCAAAACATGACGTTTTAGTTCCCCGATCGTTAACTGGAAAGTCACATTACATTTCACACATTTCAAGAAGTTCACAAAGAAAAACAATAAAACACTTAAAACAATGTAAAAAATGAAATGTGTTTCTTTTGTTACTACTTAGGTTCATTCTTGTAAATTGATTCTTCCATTATCGTTCAGACTGTTTCAGGGTTTGGTGTTCAGGGTCAGTGATGGATTTTTTATATCCACTCATCTGAGATCTAATTACTGGGTAATATCATCCATTAGTGCCCTCTTCAACACGGCTCCCTGAGGATCCACTTTGGAATATCAATGATGTGACCTTGGCAGGAAGTCATTTTATACGTCTTGATTTTCATGATATTTATCTTTTGGTGAAAGCTCCTCTAGATTCAAGATTTGTATTTGTCACACGCTCACCAAACACAAAGTATGTCACCTCCTTGAAATAAATGGCTGGTCAAAAACGGCTAGAAATCTTTGTACAGGTTTATAGAACTTCAAGAGGAAGTTCCCTTTAGGCAAGCTCAGACTTTTGCTCCTTCATGAGAATAAAAAAGCACATCTCAGAGTTCTGGGTCCACCTCAGGTCAAGAGCAGCCCAGCAGACCTTTAGTCCCAACTGACAGCCGGTGCCCTGCTAGAAAAGAGGCTGCGGGAGCAGAGGGAGGGGGGTCGCTGCATTATACAGGGGCAGCTGTCTACTGCCGGGTTTGCACACTGTGTCTGACATGCCTTAAAAGGAAAGAGAGAGGATTGTGAAAGGATGGAGAACAGCAAAAATATATTTTTATTAAGAGGGGAAGGATCAGTGAAGCGGTGTGGGGTTTGGTGGTAAGAGATAAAAAATGACTTTCTTTCCCTCAACAGAAGTGAGCTGGCTTCACTCTGGCCATGACTTATTCACGTAGACGGTCCTGTCACCGAGCTGTGGGGGTGGAAAAGGGGGGTGAAGAATAGGCTGCTGTGAGATGCACAGAGGCAGGCGTCCATATGGCCCCTAAGGCACCAACAAGGCACGGGTGACAAAAGGGGCCTCTGCTCCCCGGTCGTCCCCTCCTCAAACCTCTCTGGGAATTCTGTTTTGCAGTCTGTATCCTCTGCGGAGCCTCTCACTTTCTCCCAGGCCAGCTTAGGAATGTGCCGTCTGCAAACCGACTCACACACACACACACACACACGGAGAATGTCTTCACCCTCTCTGGTTAGTTATTATTGTGATAGCTGATGCAGAAGAATGTTGTGCAATTGAGGTTGCTTGCATGCAATGTAAACACTCGAAGTATTGAAAGTTTTAGAGCTAAATGGTGCCTGCAGATCCTCCAATGAGTCTGGTTCTGGGATTTCTGCCTGTTCATAACATTTCTTTGTCACTGTTTCCAAGTGTTGCAGATTTTTGGAAGCATGTAAGTAAATAATAATCAAAAGAGTAGAGTTTAGACCATGTCTTTATGTAAAGTGTTCTGAAATAACTTTTGTTGATATTTTGCCCTCAATGAATAAACTCAGTATTAAAGAAGAGGAGAGTTTAGCAGGTTCAGCTCTGCTCAGCTTTTACACTCTCTTTAGGACAATGTAAGATACCACAACAATACACCCGTTGACCGCCCCCCCTCTTGGCATCAACGCTATTCATGATGTCGGATATTCCTCAGTTGATTTCTTCATCTAAGCCCAAGAGATTTCTCAAACAATCTCTAACTAAGGGGGGTGTCTGCAGTTCCGTTTTTATCACCAATACTTGAATGTTTTTAGGCCACATCCTGGGAAACAATGTGAATAGGTGCTGTGCAGGAGGAGCAGTAAATCTGGACTGGCGAATTAAGCCATTCCACTAGCATTGTTCTGGCAGGCCCCTTAGCTGCTCCTGCTGGGGCGGGTGTTAGGTGGGGTGAGGAGGAGTGAGGGTCCACCATCCTAAATTTCCCAACATGGGGGAACCCTACACATTTCGCACATAGTCATTCAGCTGCAGACAGAGGGATACAAATCATACAAACACACCATGTCACCAGAGAGACAGTGTTTCACGACAATGTGGAGAACAGAGTCAAGTTGATTCCTCTGAAACAAATATTCTTCAGATATGTTTCTTATGGTTTCCCTTCCAGCCCAGTTTGATCTGTTTATTAAGAAAACTAAAGAATTGCTTGTAATTCAACCATCATCCTACTTCATCTCAAAGAAGCTGCAGAGTTGCTAAAAAAACCCTCCCCAGTTAAATCGTCAGACCTTGTTTCATCGCTGTAAACCGTAAAGCTGTTTCTCTTTAAACTCTCCGAGAGGGCTGGTGGTAAGTTTCATTAGTTGACCCTTGACCTCATAACAGATCAGGTGACCAGGGCACTGCCGAGGAATGTTCCCTCTTGACTCCTTTTCATTTTCTAATTTCAAAGCTCTCAACTGTTTGGATTCTTGTCATTTTACCAGTCCCTCTCAAAGTGTGTTTGTGTGTGTGTGTGTGTGTGTGTGTGTGTGTGTGTGTGTGTGTGTGTGTGTGTGTGTGTGTGTGTGTGTGTGTGTGTGTGTGTGTGTGTGTGTGTGTGTGGCCGTAAACAGAGTGTTTCTTTAGTAACAGCTTATCAATACTCTGAGTTAATCTGTAACTCAAACTGAGATTCACTGAAAAAACAAAAACAAAACGCCGGTAACTGACAGAGCTCTACCTTGCCTTTGCATCCTTGACAACATTTTCTTGAACTGTGAATCATACATCCAACGTGAGTTAACGGATTCAACAAAATCGTCTTAAACAACTACTACAGAGATGTTAGCAGCTCTGTGAGGTTGAACCTCTGCACAGCACTACGCTCATGATCAACAAGAAGATGCTTTCATGCTGAATGTACACATTGAATGTACGCAAACATTTGCTCTTGCATTCTAAGTACAAAGTTTCAGATGCTCATGTTTTGCAAATATTTGGTCAGTAACCACCAAATATAGGTCAAATTGAAATGCCAGTCACAGCTCCAAGACGGGGGGCATACATGTTTGTACTAAAATGTATGACCATGCATTAACCAAAAAAGTTCTTCATCAATAATAAGTAACAGCAAAAGAGTAAGTTTGCGCCGAGCATTTTCACACTAATTACAAAAATATATGCACACATGAATCACGTATGCACGAGTGCCTGATCTAGATCAAAAGAGGCACTTACTGTTGAAATTGTCAGACTATTATTACCAGAGGTTTTTCATGTTTCTGACACTGAATCATCAGCCAATCAGCAGCTCACAATGAACATAGACATAAAATGACATGCAATATCTTGGTGTAAACTCAGAGCAGGAAGCCTTAGAGTAAGATCTGTCATCTAAAACATCAGACCATCAGAAACCCTTCAGGCTTTTCCTATGACCATGGAAACTTTAAAAAAAAAAAAGGCCTTACTGACATACAATCACTCACTACTTTCTTCATGTGTCATTAAACTGACGCGGCAACATGTTGGTTTGAAATTTTCCCAAAGGTTTCAAGTCCTCAACACACTACATCTGTTCAGAAACGACAAGTGTTGTATAATTCACAACCAAAATGTTACTTATTCTAGTTAGTAACTATTTCTAGTTCTCAGTCTGATTAATAACTTTAATATTTCAAACTGCAAAGCAAAAGAGAACAAGAGGCAACAAAAAACGTGCTCGCAATATGACATACCGTAGCTCAAAAACTTACTTAATGCACTCGAGTTTGATCACTTTCTGTATTCTTTATTTCACAAAATGTCAATAAAAAATGTATAAGATGGAGTCAGACGTGTGAAGCAGCAGGTAAACTCAGTTTTCCTGCTGACAGGTGGAGAGTGCTCTGCTGACAGGAGGCAGACACTTAAATACCGACTGTGTCACTTCACTTCCTCTGCGCAGAACAAAGTTATCACAGCACCTCCTATCAGCATGAGGAATCCCTACAAAAAGTGAACCACCTGCAACTTTATCAAACCACAGAGGCCCAAATCTTCTCTTTGAGCACCGACCACAGCTGCTGTCGAGGCCCCTTTTCAGTCTCACCTTTCACATTTTTCTCTCCTATCAAGCGGACCAAACCCTCTCCCTCATCCTGTCCTCACGCTGAAAGGAGATTGCTCTGGTCTGAAGGAGGTGGAGGGGGAGAGGTGATGAGCAGCTTACCTCTAGGAGGGATTAGCCTTATTAAAATGAAATAGTCTAGTCCTGAGTGACAGAGCAATGGAGGTGGAGGAGGGCACAGGCAGGGAGGACTGAGGGAGGAGAGGGCCTACGTTGTGTGAGGCCCGGCCTCTTAGGATCTGAAGCGCCGCTCTCCTGTGTTCTCCTTCCCTCGATTCTTCACTTTCACCTTCGCTCTCTTCTCATCTTGTCCCCCCTTTCCTCTGGTCTGCTCTCTCATCATCACTGCGGTCCAGAACAGGCCGATCTGTCAGCGGTGCGTCAAGAGATCTGCACCGAGGCCCTCAGATGGGCTGCCAAGTACAGGGGCTGGGCGTTGAAGGAACAAAAGACCCCTAAAAAACACATCAGAAAGGCTGGGATCTTAGTAAAATGTGTCTAATAGTGCTCTTATTGAAGGGCACTGCATGTATGGAATGTGTACCCAGGGTCAGTTCCCAGCAATTACCAAGGCTTAGCTCATGTTCACAAGGAGTGGAGGTATAGTATGTGTAGGAGAACATTAACCCGCCTCTGTGAACACGTCCCAATGAAAGACGTAGAAAGGGATTGAGCGTGCTGAATGTGACTGTAATTTGTACATAATGACGTTCACTATGGTAATCCTTGTTATGAGCAGAAGACGGCTATTTGGAAGTGCTCACCAGGTGTTGGTCGTGTGTTGGGTTGACTTAGAAACACTTTGACTCCTGAACATAAGATACAGAGATATATTCCCTGCTTGATGCTAGTTTTAAAGTATTTTCTGCAATGTTAAATATTTATGACTAAATATCTTACAAAGTAAAAGTTGTGATTTACATCTATGGTTTAAAATTATTGAGGTTTTTCCAGTAAAAAAAACTCGAAAAGGGAATATTTAACAATTCAAAGCTTCCTGACTAATCAACGACTGAAGAGACGATTTACAGGGGGAAAAAAAATCCATAGAAAACTATAGTGGCATATAGCTTCAAAAGTGACAAACTTGGGGCGCTGGTGGCGCAGTGGTTTGTGCGCGCGTCCCATGTATGGAGGCTGTAGTCCCCCAAGCAGGCGGCCCGGGCTCAAATCCGACCTGTGGCTCCTCTCCTGCATGTCATTCCCCACTCTCTCTCTATCCCTGATTTCTGACTCTCTCCAATAAAGGCACAAACAAATCTTTAAAAAGTGGTAAACTTAGAGTTCGACCACTTCCTTGCTAAAGTGATTGTTTCACAGTGTAGGATAGGCATGAATTCACAGTTTATGGTAACATACAGTAAGCTCATAATTAAAGTCCTGTGTCCATGTAGGCCATTTTCTGCTGGACAGCACCAATTTTCTTATTTATTTTATTTGATGGTTTATTTGATTGGGACAGATACAATATACATAGACAAACTGAAAACAGCAATCCAATGAAGTATCATAGTGTTCATAGCGGATGCTCACACTCGTCCCCAGAAGGGCTTTTGTGTAAGTAAAAAAAATGAACATTAACACATATTTTCTGTACAGAACCAACGCAGTTCAGCGTCAGAGTCTCCTGGTTTTACGAGTCTTTGGGTGTGTTTGGCCACACACACCAGATACCTATTCTAATTAAACCTGGAGCTGAGAGAGCACATTTGACCCATCTCTTGTTGAAAACTTTCTTAGGCTAAAATGGTTTAGTTAATAAAGAAATATTAAATACTAAAAGAAAAAACTTGCTTTTGTTTTTTGCATTGATTACTGGGACGTGATTTATTTCCCCTGAGTGTGATTAATGCTGCTGACCTGAGATCTTCTTGTTTCAACAAAATAAAAGCTTAATTGAATTTCAACAGTCTACTTAAATTTCAGATGGCGGATTTTAAATGTCTTATCACTCATCAAGTTATGCAATCCCCCCGAAGACCTTTAACTCTGTATTGTCACGGTTAAAACCACTCCAGAAAAAGGTCTGAAACAGAGACCATGTGTTTGTGTGGCTGACTCAAAGGTCAGCAGAGATTAAGGGAACAGAGGAGAGAAGAAAAAGGGGAGAAAAGGTCTGGTTTCACATGCAGGTGGCTGTCAAGGATGTTTACCTAAAGATCTCTTCCCTCCCAAATTTAGAAATGAACAAAAGTTCAGTTGAGTTCACTATGACAGACATGCTGATATCAAGTGGCGACCCTGACTATCCAAACAGGGCTCCGTGTTATTATGTCTACATCTGTCTTCATATGGGGTTTCATTCCTGCTTTTATTGGGACTTAAAAAGCTGCTTTGAAAGTCAAACACGGATGAGGGGCTTTTAAAATAGAATCTTGTAATGTTTGGAGTCAACACATGGGTCTATATTTAAAAGGTGTTTTTCAAGAAGTTAAAAGCTGGAATTTAGAATCTCAGAAATAATATCGCGAGTTAATTTACTCTTTTTCCATCGTAAAAGACCCAAACTAACTTGAGACTGAAAGGAGCAGTATTCTCAAAGTTGTACTTTTAAACTGTCAGTGAAATATTTGGCTCCATCTCCACTAAATTCCAGTCTGAATCTTAATGTGGTTTGGTGCAGGTCGACTCTTTCCTCCGACTTCATTGGGGAAATAAAGCACCGCTTCAGGGCTCAGGCAGGTATGTGTACATTCTGTACCCTAAAGCTTTCTCATACCTGTTTCTCAAGGCAGCCATAAAAACATGATCTGAACCCACAGTAGTGACATCAAATGAGGCTTAAAAACCATTTAGTACTGACAGGCCCGCGGCTGCTGTGCCTCTTCATGCTGACTGCCAGAGATGCGTATCACCTCAGCTGGGGCCGTGTCTCATTTGGGGAAAATACTTCATGTTAAAGTTAAATTTAACTGTTTCTGCAGTCTTTTTTGGTCTCTACCTGTGGTACACGTTGTTCCAAGTTTAGGTTAATTGTATACATCTCACTAGTGCTCCTGGTTATGTTGGTTTTAGGAGCCACAGTGAAAGTGCAGCCTTTTTACTGGACGGCTAAATGCAGCTGCGTCCTGGGAATGTCCCTGAAGCTGGAAGTCGTTCTGGGAGATTCCCACAAGCCAACAAGGGCAATTCCCTGTGTTATTTATCTGCTCTCTCAGTAGAGCGGAGTTACATTGCTTGCAAAACAAAGCAAAGAATCGGCAGACAAAAAAACACAGTCCGGTTTCCTCAATTTAACATAATCATGACCCAAAACTGTCAACTGAGCAAACAGCTTTCAAGAAACTTTGGGAAGTAGCATTGAATATGTTGTGTGTAAGTTGTCATCACAAAGCATTTTATGAATGAACTGCAGGTTTGTTCTTGTGTGTGCAGGAGTTAAAAGAACATTCGGTCATTGTTTTGCATTGAAATGTACCATCTTTGTTTAGACCACTGCATCGTCAGATCTGTAAAATCCTGTTGCAGTGATTTAGGTTGAGTGAGTTCTAATGATTTACTAATTTGGGGTTGTTTGGTCATTCAATTCACAAGAGAAACAAAGTACATAGGAGAGGTATCCTTGGAAACAGGCAAATCTGAGATCTCATGATTAATGTTCTCTTGCTAATATCGGTTCCCCCCACGTAAAAAAAACCGCCCCCTCACTCTAACATCTCTCCATTAGTACATGTCCAAAGGATCCTGTTTGTGTGTATTTCAGCCTTTGTGTGTAACATGAATCAGCAACAGTGTACAAGTGAATTTCCCCTAGATATATTAATAAAGGAAATCTTCTTCTAGTTTGTTTTACATAAAAAATGGCTCCTAAATCGTGTCATTCCAGATGTCTATTAATCAAGAAGAACCAGGTACCTCATGGGTTGGATGTTTGAACTAGCTATGTAGCCATGAAGCTTAGACCTAAGTTGCATGGTATAATGTTCTGATTTTATTGTAGCATCAGAAGGGTTTTTGGACTTTACTGTCCATACCAACACTTGAGAATTTGAGAATGAATGGAGCGGTTTGTTGCCAGCTTTAAGATGAGATGATTATTGAACTAAAACCATGACTGGGTCGTGGAAAATGTATTTAAAATAAGGAAATATCTCTGACATGGAAGCTCAGTTGGCAGAATATCTGAATCCAATGACCAATTTTTCAATCTGTCCCAAAAAAAAAATCAGCACAGTCCACTATTGAATGTAAAATAATATACTTTATTATGACCATACAGTTACTCAGGATCAATACAAAGCAATGTTCTGTTTTGTCGTAGCTTTTCATGTGAGTTGGTTTCTCCAAAGGAAATAGAGTACAAACAGAGGATAGCTGCAGGTGTTTGCTGAAATACTCTCTGACGGAGAGGAGCTGAGAGGTTTCTCAGACAGACAGAAGATGTATTGTTGGACAAAATGATCAACCTGCTATCATCTTGATGTAGTTGTCTCTTCTGGAAAAAAGGCCCTGTTTGTGTGTGTGTGTGTGTGTGTGTGTGTGTGCGTGCGTGCGTGTGTGAGCGTGTGCGTGTGTATCGCCCTGGCTGACAGATGGTTCGTAAGGAACCCTGCTGGAAATCACTTTCACTGGACCGTCTTAAAGTGACAGTACCACATAGGAGGTAAAATCAATGGAAAAACATAAAGGCCAACTAAACACAAAATGGTTTACAGGGTCGATCCTTTTTAAGCCCAATGAAATGTCTCTTTCTAGAATAAGGAAGTTAGATTCCTCTCCTGGGTTCACTTAATGGTTAGGCCAGTTTCTCTTGTTTTTTTAAATACACATTGAAACATGCTGTTGATAATGCAGGTATGGAAATATATGTTCATGATTATTTCTACTTTAAACAGTTTGATAAGGACATGTTGGGATTTGAATGACATGGCCATATGCTAAGACAAATGTGGATATTCTTTATTTTTACATACAATTTGGAAGAGTTTCTGTCAGGTGTTTTTTTTTTTGGTCACCAAGCCCCCCCCCCCCCAAAAAAAAACAACCTGCCTCTAAGTCCTCTGGAGAAAATCTTGATAATGTCTTATACATGCAGTCATCAGTCTAATGAGGGAACAGTGTGAAGGGCAAATGAGCACACATACCAAAATAAGTCTTTTTACACATAAATATCAAATACAAAGGCAGGTGAGAAGGAGCCTTGTTTACATCAGTAAAGCTTTTGACCATGCAACGGTACCTTTAAAAAAACAACAACAACATGAATACAGCTTAGTCCACCAGAGACACGACACAATGTCAAATATATACACAATACGATAAAAATAACAATATCACTTTTTCTGCAAGAGCACGATTTGTTCTCATATATTTTACAGCTAAAGTTGTACCATTAGTCCAGCACATAAACATGTGTACAGGTAGCTTGAAGGAAGGGAAAGCAACTATTGCTACAACACTAAGAGGTCATCAGAAGTATTTAAATACGCCATTGAAATAGAAGCTGTAAAAATAATATACTCCGAATACATTTATATAATTATATACATATATAGGTTAAATACTGATCATTCTGAATCCCTGGATTGCTGAAAACGTCCTCTGTCGATTTAGGCAGCTAGCTTAGTCGTACCCTTTGCTAACAGTTTCCACTGCTTTTCTGTAAATTGTGCTTCACATTGTGAGTATTTCACTGTTTTGCCAAAAATAAAAAATAAACAAGCTGTGAGAAGCAGCAAGGTGACTGGTTGGTGTGAAGGAATCGTTTGACACTTTGGGAAGATGTACTTCTGTACAGAAAGGAGAGCTGGTGAGAAGACATATACCAGCCTCACGTTAGCTAAGCTTTATATTGTTCACAACAGACAAAATGAAGCCAACGCAAAAATATAAAAACTGCAGATCCTCGAGTCGGCTGTGAAGGCGTCTCAATCCATGAAAACTAATACAGCCTGGTACGCACACAAAGCAAACTTTTGAGTCTTTACAACTACAAATTTTGTACCAGGCTGTAAACAACATGTCATGCTGTAAAGTTAGACTTTTTAACATGGGGGTCTATGGGGATCGACTCACTTCTAGGAACCAGCCTCTAGTGGCCTCTTGAGGAACTGCAGCATTTGCTCCTTCACATTGGCTTCATTTTCATTCTCTGCTTACCCTTATTTTTATTTTCTTAAAGGGACAAGCTAGTTGTTTAGTCTTTACACAAAACTAAGCCAAAAACCCTCTTGCTTCATTTTTGTATTTAGCAATCAGACATGAGAGTGGCATTCATCTTCTCATCTTGATCTCAGCAAAAAGAAAGGTCAATAAGCACATTTCCCCAAATTTGGCAAACGAGACGTAGCTTGCACAATGCAGCAAGTAAAACACTGTCCTTTAGAATTTAACTTTCAGAGGTTTCAGAGGTGGCTGTTTCTCCCTCAACTCAGTCAAATATTTTGAAATGCATGAGCTATCATGGCAATCTACTCTACTGCCTGCCTTTTAAGTGCATTAATGTTGAACAACATTTAGTGTTTCATACCTCAATAGAAAAGCTCTCTGCTGCCGTAAAAAAAAAAAAAGGAAATCCACCCTCAAACAGAATATACATGTTACTCTTTTATGATCCTGGTTTGAACTATTCAAACTAACAATACTGGAAGTTACAGTGTCATCTAAAAGAAGAGACTGCTTTTCCATCAAACCTTTTTTAAATCAATGTAATGACTTTATTTGTATTTTTCTGGAAACCAATGTTTAAATATTAAATGTCCTGCTCCAGCCATATTTTTCCTAAATGCTGCGTCATTATCCTTCCAAAAAAACAGTTTGGGGGAAACTCTGGAAACACTGGGATGTTGGCTGTCAGTATCACAGTTTAAAAGCCCCACAGTACCTAAAGTGAATTTGTAACTTTTCATATATATAATTTAGCTTTTTATAATAAAAAACTACTCCTCATACATAATAATGCTTGTCTTTTTGGTAGCCAATGATACTAAGATCCTATGAGGGGATACATTTTATTTAAGGGTGGATTTTCCTTTGACGAACCACCTTCACACAATTAAGGCACCTTTTAAACCCCTGAGGGGTCAATGGGTTCTTCTAATAAGAAGAGAAGCAACAACAACAACACAGAACCGGACTGCAACGACGAGAACATAAAGTTAGACAGTCAACAAAATGTAAAGAAAATAAAAATGTTATGGAATGTCAGTGGATAAGGTACTAATGTCAGAAGTGCCCCGATACATCTCTTTTCATCTCGTCTTTTAGATTTTCACAGCAGCACTGAAGCATGCTGCCATGTTGACAGCACAATATCTCAATGGAAACACTGTAGGCGTATCCTGAAGCACCTTTACCGGTAAAGAACGTCTTCTCCACACTTTGTCAGGCCCGTTCAGAGTGTGTAAGCGGAGTCAGTATCCCACGTTAAGCTTGTTCTTGTTGAGCTCTCTCTCCAGGTTTCCGATCAGAGTGTCGATGCTCTCCTGCAGGTCTCTCAGGTTGACCCTGTTGCTCAGCACGGGGCTGATGTCCTGGATCTTCATGTAGGCCTGGTACGTGTGCTCTTTGGGCAGACGAGGGTGGAGGATGTGTTCACAAACCTTCTCCTCCTCCTTGTCCTCGAACAGCTGCCCATTGCCTGAACTATCACTCTCTTCTTGCTTCTCCTCCTCTTCTTTCTCCTCATCCTCCTCATTCACCACCTCCTCTTTATGAGGTTGCTCCAGCTCAGAGGGATCAGACTCAGGGCTTGTAAAATGTTGCTCTTTATCTTCTTCTGTGTCCTCAGTCTTCACCTGCCCCTCCTCAGCTGCCTCTGTGTCCTCAGAGGGCACGTCGTCATAGTCCGCCTCCTCTTTGCTTAGAGGAGGTAGCATGTCCGATGGGAAGTAGCGCTCTCCGCAACCGCTCCAGTCGCCGGCGTAGCGGTTGCTTGGGCTGTCCAGGCGTCCTGGTTTGGGACGCAGGACGCCTGCCATCTCCGCTTCAGAGAGGTTCAGTACCTGGGGGCGCTCCTTTCTCCGCCGCAATGGAGGAGCTGAATGCAGGTCGGATGAGGGTGCAGGAGGCTGGGAGGAGGACTGGCTGTATGGGTCTATAACTGAAGAAGCAGAGAGGAGAGAAACAAAAAAGAAAGGCAGTGTTATTTAAAGTACACAGGGCCTTGATCTAATATCCTTTAGGAATTGGTCGACATTATGAAAAATACAATTGTTCACTTTCATGCTAAAAGCTTGGAAAATCAGATTGATCACTGTATCATGTGTGTACTGTAAACAAGACGCTACATCAAGCAGCTGGTTAGCTTAGCTTAGCCAAGTAACAACCAGAGGTAGATTTTCTGTATTAGGAAAGAATAACAACAATACAATGATGGTTTAAGGGTGATTTCATGCAAGTGGTCTCTCTTTTATGTGGCAACGCTCTGAGATATGTCTCTGACATTGTTCCTCCACCCTGATTATAAGTCGAAAGTAGTTCACAAGAGAATTGTTCAAATTTTTCATTTTTTCTAAAAGTTACAACGTGCCTTTAAAGTAGAAATAATCATGAAATATGAACCACTTTGCCTCAATCTCATTTATAAGGAGTGGAAGCTGCTGATGCTGGATTGATGTGAAATTGTTGCATGCCTTGCAGCTCTGCTGAGGCTACAGACTCACGTTATTATCACCTAAAACAAACTGAAATTATCTCCCTTTTCAGCGGCAACGTGTTATTTACATCTCAGACATGATTCACTGATGGTATGATTAAGTCATTAGCTGTCAGCAGAGAACATAAAGACAGAAAACAGACACAAACACTGCAGCTTTTGACACAATGAGTAAAGAGCTGATTTTCTTGAACACAGTAAAGCTGTCGGATGATGAACTGTTATTCCTGCACTCAATGCAAGATACAAACACGTGCCCAGACACAACATGCACCCACATTCTCCTCTCCTTCCTGTCACTCTGTCTGTCTAACCATCTGCTCACACAGACTCTTGGCAAAATACATAATTCACACTTAACACCCCCCCTCAGCCTCTACAACACACATATGCTCATGCACCCTCACACCTCCCATTGCCAGAAGACATGCACACTTTCAGGCTTGAGCAATGATGCCCCGGAGGCTCAGGCATGTGTGCGTTAAGGGCGTGAAGAGGCGGCTGAAAGTATTCAGTAATGATTGTGAAATTTTAGGGAGAAGCTTCAGGGGCTGAGGGCTAAGGTTAAACCTGGAATGTCTTTAATTACAATCCATTCGTCCTCGGCTCTGAGCCGGGGAAGCAGGATGGAGATGTCATTGAGGGTGTAAACAAAGGCTTGAACCTGGACTGGAGGCTCTGTCAAGGTTATTACAGGTCATTATAGGCACTAGCCCTGTGACATCAGCTGAAGGCAGGAGTGCAGGAAAAGTGCAGACAACAACTGATGATGATTAAAACCATTTTCTTCAGACCACTTGACCCCTCCGCCTTTCTGTACTCTCTGCATGTGTGTTCTGTTTTCTGAAAGAATATTAACTTTGGTTTATCTTTGAAATTCCACTCTTAAACTCTTGGCTACCTGCAAATATTGAATTTGTGAATGAGAGCTATTCGGCTGTTTCAGTTTCCTCTCCGTGTGTTTCTTGCCAGAGTTTATGTAAAGGGTGGAGGCTGCTTCACTTTAGCGGTTTACCCAAAACTGGTTCAGGATGCAGTTCAATTTAAAGACAAGACTAGACACAGAGTCAGTCCTTTTCAGATAACAATCAGCAGATTTAAAGAGTTAAAGTAACAGGTACAGGGAAGGGATTAAGTATTTTGATGTTTGATGCATGTGAGTTTTGAGTAGGGACGTTTTGACATGCATACTGATTATTATTATACTTGGAGAGTTGACTAATATAAAGCACCCTGCCAAAAAATCTGCAACAAAAATCAAGACATCTTTGGTTGAAAAACACTGATTTTTTAACTTTTTCCCTTGACGAACATTACACTCTCAGCTAGCACTGGGAGTGGTTAGTAAAGTGTGGTATCTGATTGATGAATCACCAGCGTACTCGTCGATACCAATTACTGCATTTCAGACTGTATCGGAGGCTGATTCCAAGACTTGTATCCGCATTGAAACAGTTTTAAATTTGTGTGCAAAGTATTCTAAAAACAAGGTTTTGTAAAAACAACAATAGTAGAATTTCATTCATCATTATATCTGTAATGTTTGTCAAATGTGTCTTTCTTGGCTGAGACTAACTGCACCACAGACATCACTGACTTCCTCACAGATTGATTAGAGACAGGTTACACACCAAATTTAAAAAAAACAAGCACTCAAGGTTAAAGATATGAAATGAGTCTCTGTGACTGATACAAGTTTTACCCCCTGCAGCTCTTTTTCCTCAGTGCTGATTAATCAGTGGGCTCGCTCGTCTCTCACACTGAGCAGACAGCTGCAGCTGGCAGAGAGCAGCTGTGCAGGCAGACTGATGACCTGTGGTGAGAGGAGCTGGTGCTGGGTATCTGTCTGCTCTCTGTCCTTGGTTAGGTGTTTTATCTTAAGAAAGAAGGCCACACCTTAAAAAGTTTGGTTTACATTGGGGTTTATTTCCTGAGCTGGGATTGGTTCAGCGTCTCACGATGAAGCAGTCTGTGGAGAGTTTTATCTTTGAGGAAGCCAACAGATGGTTGCCCGTGGCTATCGCAGCTGAAGCCGTGCCAGTGGCGGATAACCTCAAGGATCAAAGCGACCCCGCCCTTGCAGCATTTTGTAGAGCTGAACCACAGAGCTGGCACTGATTTGTACAAGCCACTCAACATAAAGGGCTATAGGCTTTATATATTTACACCACATTTAACACAGATTACTCCTAACCTCAGTTCTGAAAGCCCTTTTCACACATGCATTTCTAAAGATTTCTAGGAAACTTCAATACAGTCCGCCCCTCAAACCTTCCTGGGTTGCTCTTTTACACGTCCAAGATCGGGGACAAAGCAACAGAATCTGACGCTATGATGACAATTTGTGCCTCTATAACGATGCTATGTGTAATAATTGGACATATTCACAGTGTAAATCAAAGAGTGGAACAGAACATACTGGTGAGCAGAGTTTGAAGCACATTTATTATGAGCACGATGACTACAGTCGCTCAATGGTTGAGCAGAATAAACGTCGACCTGACTACTTGCAGGAATTTTATTAGGAGGCTGGCTGGAAAAACCTGGATAACGTCAGTTTAAAATTTGTGTTCACATTCAACCACATTCAGCTCACTCAGCTCAACTCCCAGGCCCACTTGTGCAGCAGCCTCTTCACATGCTGATCGTTACATCAGCGTGTGAAGAGGCTTAATTAGTGATTGGATGCACCTGTGGAGGTAACCACATGTAGAGAAACTCAACATGCATGTCTCACTTTGTGCTGAAAAAAGTCGTAGATGGATTGAAATGTCTGCATAAATTGTTTTTGTCTGTTCGGCCCGACTATGAGTCAATAAGAATATTCTTCATAAAGTGTTTGCAGAACATTTCTCTGTTTTCTCCTCAGCTTGAGAAACTCTTAAGCCTGTTAAAAATCCTCCTCACTCCTCCTAACAGTTTTATACCTTCGGAGCTCTCTTAAGGACTAAGACACTTTGTGAATAACTTTCATCTTTACCAGGGTCTAGTCCTAACTTCACGTCATGATTCTAAGAATTTTCTAAGAATTTTGTCACTAGGAGCAACTCTTAGTACTTAGGAGGCTTCTTGAATACGGCCCCTGGAGTTTTGTGCGTGTGTGAAAAGTCCAAAAACAAAAATTTACAAAATCAATATGACAGGCAGAAAAATCAAAAACAACACACGTCAGTTTTTTTTAACACTACTATTATTTCAGCTGCATGTTGTTTTAGAAAATCTAGATTTAAAACACTACTTTTGTGATTATTAAAAAAAGTGTTGAAGGAAATGTCTTATATTATTTAAAAAAATATTCTAAATACCTCTGCTTTCTTGAGCTTTTTGGTTTTTCTGTTTAGTTTTTTTAATTTTTAGTATTTTTAATGTTGGGGGGTTTCTATTTTGTGTTTTGTTTGTGTTGACATTGTGAAGAAGACTGTAGTTGTTGCTGCTGTTTTAGCTTGAGGTGAGCCTCTGTTATTAAATACATTGATTAAAGGAAGACCTGCTGACCGTTATTACTCAAACAGTCTCTCACCTGGCCAGAGCTGCAGCAGGTAGTGCAGGACCTCGATGTGTTTTTTGAAGTGCAGCGCGCTGGCCAGCTCCTCCGAGTCGATGAAGACTCGGTTTGTGTGGCACGACGCCTCCTGACGCTGGCTAAGCAGCACTGGACCGAAACACACCGCCAAGTTCTGACACGTCATCTTGTTTGCTTCCTGGTAAGACGCTACCAACTTCAGGTGGTCGAGAAGCCGCCGCAGGGTCATCTGAGACAAAGAAAATGTTATTATAATGATCAGCAATTCTGCAAGAGTCCCGTAACAAAGTTATGCCGTCAGTCATATTTATCTATAGAACAATTAGCCCCTTCAAAAACCACGTCTGTGACTATATTTTCAACTGTGATGTCTGTGAGACGAATCAGAAGATGTACGGTTTGCATGTCTCACCCTCTCCACGTCCGGCAGGTTGTCCAGCAGGCTGACAGTGTGTTCAGAGTCGGCCTGGTCGTTCTCGCAGCCCGAAGCTCCGATCCGCAGAGGCCTCGTTGCCATGGACTCCAACACGGCTTCGTACAGCGGTTTGGTGATCAGTGGGTAGGGCAGCTCACGAAGATAGTCCTTTAGTACTCCTGAAAGTTTGAAGGAGAATTGAGACTGAAACTCTGTGAACAAGTTCTTCCTGTTGTGTAATAAGAAATATTATTTTTGATTATGTTAAGAGTTTTGCACAATTGAGGGCACGGCTGAGCTGACTGACAGGTGGGCGCATTGTGGCTGTTTGCCAGAGGGCTTAATGCCCGTCTCAACTCCAGCCCTTTGCTTGTTCCTCGACTAAGTGGAGTCACCATTTCCAATATGGCGACCGCCATCTTTGGGCTTCACAATGCCTGTTCAGAAGCCAATGGGTGATGTCAGGGACTACCCCATGTTTAATACAGACTATAATACAGATAGATAAATAATAGTGAGTCTACAGTTGCTTTTGGTAGTAAGTGTGATGGATCCATCTATATAATGATCATGCACTTTGTTTATTTCCAGTATTCAGAACAGAAGAACTGTTGTACTCAGTACTCAACGCCCTTCCCATCAGATTTCTTGGTTGGCATGTATAACTCTTAAAAATCACAGTTTGTCATCTCGCTTTATTTCCCTTTCTTTTAAAAAACAGAACCTGGCCCAGTCTCTTGGCTTCAAATTGAGCACCCATTGTTTCCCTGGGTGATCCTGTGGCGTCTACCAAAATGCCTGATTAGAGACGGGCGTGATTTTGCAGCCAACTTTTCTTTTTTTTGGGGGGGGGGGGGCTGATGTCTGATGGCACAATCACACCTGTGACTTCAGCCTCCTGCGCTTCAGACAAAAGCTACGGGAAAACATGAAACCCACGCTGTCTTTCTCCACTAAGCCCCTGAAATATCGCTGGCATGTCTCTTCATCAAAGGCAAAAAAAAGAATAAATACGGGAATAAGAGAGGCTGTTGGCACGGTGACAGCTCTTTGTGGTGAGTGTCTGCTCTCTGTTCCCTCTGCACGAGCCTGGATCAGTTTTCAGAGACAGCTGGGGGATGTGTAATCAAAGCTATTGGTCATTCTCCAAACGAATACACTGTTCACAACTGAAAGGAAATGACACATTTGTGGAGGAATATTTGATTGTATCTTATCTTTACAAGTTGAATGTGAGTGTGTATGTGTGTAAGTTTCTGTGATGTGACGTCATAACGAGGACAGTGATAACCATGGGGGGGGGGGGATTCAAAGTGCTAAAGCATAGTCATAGTCTTTTCTATAAAATGCATCCTTCTTTAAAATATGGAGCACAGAGGAATTCCACCACTGACAATAAAGAGTGATAAGAGAGAGATCCTGAAGGCGTGGATGGATGATTCTGTGATGACTTGAATAAATGGATCATGCGACTATAACTTTGATCTATGTTCCATATTTACATGCTTAACACGTGGATTATCTTCCGCAGGCTGAGCCTATTTTTTCTTCATTTATTTCTTGGCACAAACACCATGACACAATCATGCCGCAGAGGAAAATGAATATTCATACTGAGTATTGTGGATGTGATGTTCTGAGATTCTTTCTGTATCTGTGTTTGGCACAACCATTATAATGTATCCTCTGCTAATTCATTCAGGATTGAAATGTGAATATTTAGATGTAGTTTAAGGCATGTTTCCTTTTGGGGGGGGGGGGGGGGTTGTTGGCTCGTTGGAAATGTGGATCTTTGATAGAGGATGATTGTATATCTGTGTTTGTCATTGTACTCTTGTATTGAAACATTTAACTGTCTTACCAGAGCCGTGGACGTGTGTACATTTTCTCATCCTTTTTTTTCTGCCATGTTTTGTCATCAATCAGGTGAAATGCTGAGTATGAACATCTTTGACAAAATACACATGGCAGCTACTCTCCTCTCTCAGATTGAAGCTAAATGGGAATATGATTAATCATTTTTATAGCATTGCTTTCTGATTAAGAAGTAACTGACTGTGACTGAGTGTGTAGTTCAAATCTGAAGGGACATTACAACATATTTCAAGGTAAAAACAACAACAACAACAACAAAAAACAGTAAATAACCCCAAAGCTATGAAGCTATTTAAGGGCTTATGTCGAGCTTTCAACCACGTCGCTGTATCGGTATTTCCTAATTTGTTATAAGAGGAGAAGTACAAATTCATTCTGAAATATAAATGTAGTTTGGACAGATTTTTTTGAACATGGAAAAACACCCTGGACCTTTACTATTGAATCATGAAACAATATCAAATGTTAGTGTAATCTAGGAAGTGGTTGTTCCAGTGTTAGCTGTAGCTAAAGGTTAACCAAATATGTTTTTACATCTAGAATTACGGCTTGACCTGAAAGCGTCTGAACGGGAAATTATTAGTCAGATTCTCTGTGTTTATACGACCTGAAGCCTTAAACACTGCGCTACATTAGAACAGCATGTAAGCCATTTGAATGAGGTGAATAAATTCTGTTTGGAGATGCTTTCTTAATGAATCATGGTATCAAGTGTCAGAACATGTAAGATAAATAAACATCGTCACATACATTACTTACAGAGAGCACAATGTCAGTATGTTTGCAGCACATGTAAACACATTTAGATCCATGTCAACCATCTTCCCGTTACTAGATATTCCCAAAATAGGGACACGATCCCTTGAGCTTTCGTGTGACACTCATTAGGATGCTTTAAATAGGAGCTCCAACTATATCAGCACTAGATAACTGGATTATCTCCAATGAGGTGTATTTTCGGTTGCTTTCTATTTACAGCAAACTACAATACGATTCACTGTAAATCCTCCGTCACCCCTTTAAGCCAAGTGAGGAGAACAGAGGGTACAATTTAACACGCTGACTTCTAAATCCCAGTAAGTCCCCGTGTCGCTCTCTAAAGGACCCTGAGGCTTGAAGACACTCAGTCTATTGCTAACCTTCATTGTGGGTCCACCGCCCTGCTAATCTCTGGAGAGTGAACTGGAAGAACAAATGTTTCAAACTATAAATGTCAGTGTTTTTGAGGTGATGACACTTACATTTTCTGTTTTTCTTTTCTAACGGCTACATGGGCGTAAGAGCTTTGAATACAGGATTAAAGAGCAAAAGAAGGATCTGTGTCAGTTCAGTGTTACACGACAAAGCTTCAGATTAGCATTAGGCGTCTGCACAAACAAAAGCTTCAACAGAAGGATCTACTGTAAACTGTAGGGACTGCATGTCCTGATCAAACCGCTCATCAATCACAATAAACCTTATTGTAACATCTTTTGGCACAAAACAACTTAATTAGTAAAGGAAATTGTCTTGGGTTATTGGATTACAATATTAAAAAACTCCAGTTTTGTACTTAAGATACGCTGCATACTTTAAGTGTGAGGTCACAGGGGACACAAAGAGGGTCTGTCAGGTAAGTCGAGTGTTTGTTTGCTGTGAATGTGTTCCCACAAAAATGATAAGTACGTGAAAGAAACATACAGCACATAATGTATGATTTGAGCCAGATACAATCTCTAAAGAAAAATACTGAATCTTTCTCCTCTGGCTTTAGGATCCCAACCACAACCGTTTCCTCTGAATGGGAGATTTGACTTGTTCTGACACACACAGAAAGACACACAATGATACACAGAGATGTTGTGCATTCCTGTGGCAGTCAGTGACTTTCTGAAGAAAAACAACTTCAATACCCCAGCAAGCTCTTGGGTGAACTTTGTAGGTAGGCCTCACCCTCTCAGGTAGAGCAACGCAATGACAGCTGAAAGTCAGCAGGGGTAACAACTTCAACAGAACTTCAAGTAAACATGCAATGGAAACTTCATCAAAAGTTCCTGCGAATAAACACGTCACATGTGCCCTGTTGGCCTGCGTAGCTGATCTGTAGCGGCACGTTTGCATTTTGTTTTCACTTCTGATTCCTAATCTTCTGTTATCATTGATCTCATCTAGTTTGGTATGAAATCTGGTATGAGCAGAACGCGATAAAGACACTTCAACACAAGATGCATTCACTCTCCTTTAACGCTCCTCTAGACATGCTGATTTCCAAAACAGATTACACGGAAACGCTCTGGGGACATCCTCCGGCTTCCTGTTGTCAATCTTTACAGAGATAATAATAATCTGCTTGTTTCATCTGAGGAAAAACAGAGTGCCTGAAAGCAAAAAAGTATGTGTCTTTATCCTTATCTCTGCAAATCAATGTTTTTCTGTAAAACAAGCATGCAAACATAAAGCAGAGAGGTCCCACTTGTTTCTTTATCTCTTAAAGTGGAAACTGAAGCATGGTGGACCCTCTGACCTTCCCTGTGCTGCGAGGCAGATCATCCAGACACAACAACAACGGGACTGTTAAACGTTAGCATCGCACCATGGGACAAAACATCCTCTCTATGCCCATGTGTGCAATGTATGACGACTTATGATACATTTTAATTACCTTTTCCATTTCAGTAATTAAAAACAAGATCTCAGTCAGTTATATTTGTGCTTGTGTTTGTCTGAAGTGAGGAGAATGCAGCCATTCAGGTAAATCATTAGCCCGCTATGAGTCAGTGCTCGTGTTTACTTAGGTGTCTTTGCCCCAGTTGGTGCTTGCTCACAGACACGTACACCCACCCACACACATATATATATACACAACACATACTCAGTGAAACATGAACACACACATACATACACAAGGTCATGGGCTCAGGGGTGAACAGGTGTGCTTCCCCTGCAGGTGCTTCACTTTCCTTCACAGCCAAGTTGACAACGAGCACACGCCGAGTGTCTGTTCTCTCACTTTTAAACTACCTGGCTTCACACCAGCAGAGAACAGAGTCAGATATCTATCTACACGAACTTGTATTTATGAATTATCAAGACCTCAGACTTACATGAAACCCCTTTAGACCAGGCATGGGCTAACAAGAGCTTTCAGGTATCTGTACTTTACTTACCTGAGTGTTTGAGCATTGACACATTTTTACTCACTACATTTTAAAACAAATATCTGCACCATTTTTCTTCTCGCGTTTTCAAAACAGACTCTTCACTTGAGCTTCGATGCATTTTTTTTTTATAGTTTGCATCGTTGTATGTCTTCTTCCAGACATCAAGATCAAGTTTAATACATCATGGGCAGGACATAAAAAAGACATTTTCTTGGCATATTCACGAGTGGATTTTTACGTGAAAGACAGGCTATCCTAAACATACAAAGAGGAAAAAGGGTTTAAAGAATAATATTAATGACAAACAGGGGACCCCGTGCACAGCCAACCTATGTTCTCAGATGCCGGTCGGTTGCAGGAACTAGTGTTGTACTCAAGATCACACTAACCGAGACCAGGACATACTCCAGACCAGAGTGCTCCCAGACCGAGACAAGACCAAGACATTTAGGGATCTAGACCGAGTCAAGACCAAGACATTTAGGGATCTAGACCGAGTCAAGACCAAGGCAGGGTGAGACCGAGACAAGACCAAGACCATAAATATCACTGAAAAATCATCATCTTTTGTGCAGTGGGCGTGTCATTCAGTAAGACCGTAAAACTGGGAAGGTTGTGGCTGTAACCAGGGGAAAAAAATCTAATTATGAATAAAGGACAGGAATGACAAGGAAAAATAGCCGATCAGTGGTGGTCTTGATTTAAAATCCGGAGTCCACCCAGTCTGACATAAGAAATAAAGAATATTTGATGTCTGTCGTTCAGGGAGAGATGGATCACAGTGAACCAGCCGACACTGTAAACCATGTCAGAGTAGTGAGACATTCATCATCCAAGACACAAAGTTCATGTTCATTCATTTCAGTCTATTTCATCTGTAAGGTTGAATCAGTACTTATACTTTTCCAGAGTTGTCTTTTATGCAAGTATCCGTACTTCTACATGACTTTCGAATGTTTACTTCTGCCACCTCTGGTCCCCTAAAACAAAGCTTCAAAACATGATACAATTGAAGCCGCAGACAACAGCAGCTACAAGTATTTTGATGTAAATGTTTTTTCCTTCTAATCAATTCAAACTCAGAGCTCCAAATGAGCCACCAAACACTACAAGGCACACAATGCACTGGGGCACGGCTCTACCTTTGACCTCTTGTTCAAACAAAGCGGAAGGTCATTCCTCTTGTCAACGCTGCAGTCAACGCCTCGCCCGGAGAACAAATGGGGGTTTGTTCTCCCTCCTGCCCTCCCTTGCTGCTGTCATGCACGCCCCCACAGCACTAGGGGGGGGCCAGAGGAGATTTCTGTGTTGCTGCCTTGTCTGGTGGCACTGTGCGGCCTTTACACACTGTGTTTTGGTTTCTTTAGGTCAACTTTTCCTCAGCCCCCCCCCCCCTTAAAAAAACCCAAACGAGAAAACCCCATTCCTATCTGTGGAAACATTGGTGCTCTTTTGTAATATGTGCTTACATCACAGAGACTTCAACATTTAGTCCCGATGACAGTTTAAGAAATATTCCGTCACCCACGCTGCTCTTTGTAAAGTGGTTGCCTGCTTCCCCGGCCGGCCCAGGGTTCAGCTAATCCCCCATGCGTGAGCCAAATACCATCTGTGTTTGTTCGGCAACAAAGGGGGCACTTGTTAATGACTTTCCATGTCTTCACTGGAGTACTGCTCGGGGTGGGGAGGGGGCAAGGCAGAGAGTGGTAGGCTATGGAAAAGACGAGTCAGGAGAGACAAATTAAAGACCACAAACTAGGATCAATAACTGCTGTGGGCCTCGGACGCACTGCTTTCATTTTGTGAGGACAGAGGACGGGTATCTGAACCAGTTTAGCATCACTGGATCACTTTAGGACCTTTGTGTCCACTCAAAGGCTAAAACAGCTGAGGGCTTAATTAATAGCCAAGGTCGCAACTATGTGCTTTTACACCAAACTGCTTCACACTGATTGTTTCTGTTCATCCAGCCAGGAGGATCTGTAAATAATTTGTGATCTAAAGCTCAGGTGGTACACATTTTGAGGTTGTTCTCCGTTTATACTGAAAGCCGATTTGTGCTGATGTGATTAAAGGCACCAACAAGGCTGCCAAACAGCCCAATAGGCTTTTACTGACTGACCTCCACTACCAAACTACTGACTGGAGCCTTCCTCACCACAAAGACTGTATGTTAACATCGATGGCTACTGAGAAACATCATCACAATGATCACAAACCTCAATTCAGAAAAATCAGCAATTAAGTGGATGGCTTTTCTAAAATCAACGACAAACATCAGGTGCTCACATTGACAATGTAGTAAACTGCAGCTGAATGCAAGTCTTGCCTTATTCCTTAAAACTGTAGAGAGGAGGCGTAGCTGACTAGTGTGTCTGTTTACAGTGAATGTTGTAAACAATCTTAATTTTTCAAAGGACATGCTATAATGATGTAGTAGAGAATAAGAAAAAGCACTTTGAAAATGTTGTTTCATTTGCATATTAGCTTTTCTTTTCTTTAAAGCTAGGCAAGAAAATCAGCACCCTCATGCCTGTACAGCGGGTTAGCTTAGCTAAACATAAAGACTGGAAACAGGGTGAATCTGCTCGCCATGCCTGTTTCAAAATGTGATAGAATCCCCCCACAAGCACCTCTGAACAGAATACAACTTTCACTTGGATGCTAAATTGTCTCTTTTGTAATCCATCTCAGCTCAACTCTCCTGCTCTGAGTCCTTAGCCTCAACGACAGAATGGATGAGGCAAACTATAGGCTTTTCAATATTTGACACAAATAATGCAAACTAAAAAACAAGCACATTCAATGCTCAGACAAAACAAAGTGAAAACCTAAAGCACTCTTTTTCCTGACGTCCTCTCTATACCTGTTCACAGAAAGTGTCCCCATCAGATTAACAGCTCATCTAACAGAGTAACAACTGAAGGAAAAGCTGCTGAAGATTCACAGCTCTAGTTGATAACACCTTTTGATTAAAATGTGGCTTGAAAAATGGTTTGTGATTTGAAACAACGGAGGGCTGAGCTTGTTTTGCAAGCTTTGGATTGAACTCTGATCCCTGGATAATCCCTTTCACTACCTCCTCTTTTAAATTAGCCGTGTGACACGCCAGCCCTCAGAGCTCATCCATTAGCTGTTTGCTTATTAGCCTCTAGTCTGACTCCACACTGCAGAGATTGTAACCCAACACTTTGCCTTTATATTTTAAAGTAAAACATAGGGGGGGCGTTTTAATACATGTATCTATTAAAATGAAGCACATTGAAATATGAGGAAGTTAAACATCAATATGGACACAAAAAAAGTCAAATGAGGTCAATCAAATGGCAGATTTTCACCAAATGTTCCTTGAAAGTACGTTTTAAGTGTAAACCTATGATTATATCCCAGATGGACATTTTCACCACACACCAAAAACCCCTCATCGTCCTCCCTTACCCCCTCTCTCTCTCTCTCTCTCTCTCTCTCTCTCTTTCTCTCTCCGCTCACGCCGGCCCATCTGCAACTCGCTTGGTGGAGCAAATTTAGGCAGCGAGAGAAAAACCAACAAGCCATGCTGGTGCTGGCCCTTTTTTTCTGACCCGCTCAACTGTTAACTGTGTTCTTTGCCCTGCCATGCAAATGCATGCGGATCAAAGCAGGCATGATAGGATGACGCCTATACGGGCCTCTTCCCAAAACCAACAGCAGCTCCTACAATGCCCAGTGGTTTCCGTGGTCTTCCTCTTTTTGTGGGAGAAAAAAAAAATCATGACCAAGTGATTTTCTCCAACTATTCCCCCTCCTCCTCCTCCTCCCCTCATCTGTGGTACTGCTGGTGTCATTACTCAATCCAATGACACGGCTGTTTCTGTGAGATGGAGACGCTTGGGAGATGTGCTGTAACTTACTGTTTCCATTTTTAATTTTGCAGCAACAGAGCGGAAAGAGGCTGCAACTCACAGGAATCTGAGTGGCACTTAAATTACTGGCTTCAAGTATGAGACATGAAATTTGCAGAAACTGCCTGTGGGACAATCAAACAAGTTTCACACTTCACAGGCTATAAATAACCAGACCAAGGCCTCTTTACACATCCACAGTCTGAATACCAAACTTATCTCGGTTTGAGATGACATATTGAATTCTTTCTTTTTAAAATCAAAGAAACATGTTTCCCTGCTACATTGAGGAACAAATCCTGTCATATTTTATGAATCTAAGGGCTACCTGCAGTGATAACACCAGAACTGTCCTTACTAAAGAGTTTCCTCTGAACACAAGTCTAAATAAGAATAAACAGGCCTCCTGTACTTCTTCAAAGGGACACATTTGGAAAGATAAGATAAGTGCCAAGAGGCCTGAAAACTACATTTCCTATAATGACCTTCAAAGACAGTATTGTAAATGTTTTAACAATGAAGCTTTTACTACAAAAGTATGGTGACGTGCAATGATATTCTTATTTATTTGCTCCATGCATTAACGAACACAACTTTTGAGCCCCGTCGGGATTCTTTAATGCACATAGCAGATGAATAGGTATAACCCCTCCCGTTTAAACGCACTACATGTTTCTAAATATTACATACTGAGTTCACACATCAGCTCACCCTGACTTCATGTGGACATTTTATAAGGGGGCTGACAGGAAAAAGCCTCGGTAAATCTGGGATGAAAAATGTGGCTGTTTGCCTTCACACAAGCAGCTCATCGCAAGAATTTCCAGAAATGTTCAAAGGTTTTGTGTGAATAAGGCCTAAGTTATTAAAAGCCTGAAATGAATGTCGCTGTGTAAAGTCTGAAGAGCACAAAGAGCCGAGAGCCTTTGTTTACATTTTCCCATGTAGAGTTTCACATTTAGTAGTGCCGTAGCCAGTTCAAAGTAACCCTAAGAGAGCAATACACATGCAAGAATGCAAGTACTTCAGTACCTCCAGAACCCTAGACGCACCATTCAAGGTATGTGAATGGTTATGACACAGCCATGAGGTGAGCAAATGCTTCTTTAAGGGAAATAGGATGTCTCCTATCTTTAAAACTTCAGATAGGACGTACAGTCAGGATTTTTTTCTGTAAAGAGGCCCCAGGGGGACTTGAAACGTGACCTGGAAGGGACAGTACAGAGCATGTCTCAACCACAAACCTGAGGCAGAAAGAATGACCTGAATGTACTGCATGGTGTGATTTGTGTGTGTGTTTTTATGTGTGTGTGTGTGGGCCCTCCCCTCAGGCCCCGGCCCGTACCGTTGGTTGACTGCTGGAATGCGTTTACTACAAACAGCAGACTCACACACACGGCGTAGACACACACATGTGCTGACCTATCTGCGGCGGACACACCAGTTCAGACACGTTTAAAGGGGCAAACACTGGATCAATAATAAACTCAGACTTGAGTAATAACCGGTTTGTTTTATTATTAATGTTATTGTGCTGCAAGGCTTTATCCTCTTAATCAAGAAGGCTTTGTCTTCTTCTCTTCATCCCTAAATTAACTACTCAAGTCCTCCAGCTTACCCTGATTTAAGATAAAACAGTCCCCTCCTTCTTTATACTAACATGAACTAAGTCCTTGTTTCAAAGTAATGTTAGTCTCTACTAAGTTTAAAGGTAACCTCCCACTCACTGTCTTACTTGCAAACAAACATTTAAGGCAACGTTTCGGTGCTAGACCTTCATCAGGCAAAAAACCTTCTAGTCTCTCATAAGCTGTAACAGTTACCCTAAAAAATCATGTTTGAATGAAGTTTCATAACTATAAAAAAAGAGCGTTATTGATCCGCTTTCATCTCACAAGTTTAGGACTTTTTATAGACCAATTGTATAATCTAGAAAATAAAAAATGGCATAATTGAAGTTGGATACAAGATGTATTTTAAGACCTGATCAAGACTCCGATTGTACTTAAGCTGTTCTTCCTGTTTCATGGGAAATCTCAGTGTTTCTGATGTTTTGAATATTGTACATCCTTGTTTGATGTCATTACCTAATGCAGTTGAGAAAGTATTTTGCAGGCAGAGTATCCTGAGACTAGAGGAACACCAAGGCTCTTTGGAAAATCCATCTAGATAATTAACTGATTCTTCATTATACCAAGTGTGTGTGCTGACCCCGAGCTTTGTGGGGTCTTATGTTACCGGCGATCACTTTACCTGTGATGACATTAACGTCAGGGTAGGTGTTTTCACACAGCTCCATGGCTTCGCTGTCCCTCTCAAACGCCTCACGCAGCTCCTTCTTTACAGCTGCAGATCCACACAGTCGGTACAGACCCACCACCTGGATACACACACACACACACACAGACAAAGACACACACAAGTAGGTCAAGTAAACATAAGATTTGACAGATAGGCAGACATTTTTACAACCCTATCGATCAAGCTCAACATCTGCACTCAAACAATGAGCTGGACAGAAGCCAAAAACAACTCTTCTCAAATCTTAAGCCTGCCTATCTCAACAAAATGACAACTTATTCAAATGACTGACACATTTTATATATTGTGTATTTTAAACTAACTAGGACAAACAGAGGCCCAACAAGGAGCAACGCAAGGAGGATTCAAGCAGATTGTAGTTGTAAAGCAACTGAATCAAATCAATTCTACACATAATCTGAGGTCAAAGCTTTTCCCACAGGAACGTTCAAAATCCAATGAATCCAATGAAATACCACTTTCTTGTTTTAGCAATCATTTCATTATCTAGTGATAAAACGTTATTTTTTTGTGCTTAAAAAGCTGTGGTTAAGTGGCACAAGTGAGGCTCGGTAAGCTAACCATAATAACAAACCCTCTGTAGTGACAAAGTCCTGGCTGTGGGTAATTTAAAAAAAAACCTCAGTAGCCATACATTTTGTTTGAAAAGTGTTTTCTTATTTATGTGGTAATTAACTTTACAGAAATAATAAAGTTTGCTGAGCAGCTGCAACTTTCAGATTAATGTTCAGAGCTTAAATCAGTGCAGTAACAAAGATGTTTAAAAAAGTCCTGAAGTCAACAACAGCCACAGTGTTGGCTGAAACACTGAAATATGGCTAACATTAGTTGATAGCTAACCATAATTTATCAAAACTTAAGTGAACCTCCGTACAGTAGCCTATAGCAAAAGCACATTATCTAGTTTTTTAATAAAACCTTATGGACATCATGTCAATGATCCCCTTTTTTATAGATTTCAAAACAAGATGTTGAATAAACAGGATAATGCCAAATACTGTTAGCAATAGTTAAGCGAGTAATAAAAGGAGTCAGGATGTGCAGCTTTACTGAAAGTGACTCAGCAATATATTGCTAGCATTAGCTTAAATAAGCTAACTGTAATGCAGATCACCTATAGCTGCACATAAACAGTGTAGCTACAGAAAACAGCAAAAACAATGTTTTATTGTTTTGAATTAAATGATCTATTATAAAAAAGTGTTAAAAAGAATGATCATGTAAGCAAACTGACTGAAGTAACATCAGTAACACATTAATGTCTATCTAGAGTGTGCTATGTCTGCTAACATTAGCTAACGTAAGCTAGTTAATAAGAGGTACAATTCTTAAGTAGACAGTGCAAGAGAATGATTTGTTCATTCCTTCTTTCAAATTTAATTTAGTGAAGTTATTGAATTCAGACAATAATCAACATATCAGAAATACGCATTTATATAAATATGCCAGAATCAGCGCAGTAGCTACTTTTCATCTGTAGTCCTATAGACAGGTAATGCTAGTAAAATGTATGTTTTGACCAGGTTTTGACAAACTACACTCTGAGGTGTTATAAAAACTTCACACATTCATGACTGGATGGATAAACACTGAGCTGTCCTAAAACCCAGCTGACAGCTCAGCATTAAAAATGAAAGCAAAAAGCAAAAACCTTTACTGTCTTTATGTAACCCTCCTTAGTGTGACCTACAGGAGCTCTGAACAGTTTCCTCGAGACATATGATAGCTGAAACTCGGCACCAGTTTTCTCCTTGTTATGTTGGGATTAGTCCTGGCTTCAGACATACCATAATTTCTCCTACATGTGTCTGTCTGGTATGTGGCATAGCAGACCAACTGGTGTCGTTGCCCTGGTAACGTGTTAAGTCAGTGGGCTGTGAATAGTGGGCTGGGTCCGGTTCTACACAAACACAGTAGTGCACTCACACATGCATAGCCTACACACACTGCTGGCCTTTTCGGGCTCCGGTGTAGGAGCTCTTTAATGTCTCCCCACCAGACCAAGTACATGTGAGCTCTCCTCCTCTTCGAGTAGTTTTCTAAACCTCACGCGAGAGGGAGAGAGGAGCACAGATTAGGCAGGGATTTGGCTTTGTGTGAGAGTAAACACAAGTCACTAGGCACAATGAACAACAAGTCCATTGAGAAAAAAAAGAGTCTCTTTTGGGGGGAGAGCCGAATGCAGGCGGGGAACAGCTGTTAGCAAAAAGAGGGCTTGCACTTATGCTCTCTGGCTGCTGGGCAACACAACAGGCAGCACCAGCCAAGATCTATATGCAGAAAAAGGCTGACACAATGACCGAGAAAAACCAAAAGAGTTCCCTCGTCAGGAATGTGGATGCTCGGTGACTGTAGGACCAGTGATGGGATCAGTTTTTTTAGGGTCAGGGATTAGCTTAAAGAAACATCAAAAGAGAAGAAAGGCAAGAAAAAGAAGTGCATTTGACCGCGCTAATGCCCTTGAGTGTTCGGCCAAAGTCAGTCCAACAGGTTGTTAACGTCCTCTAAACATGACTCACCTTTCCTATAAACACTAGTGTGGAAATAATGTGTTTTCACCTTGATGACACAATGCTTTCCTGGCATACAGTAATGATTTCCCAAATAACAGTGTAAATATATGGTAGGAGTGTTCAATGAAACAAAGGCAACAGCTGTAACAAAGGGAAGAAGTATGTCAGCCCTGAATTATGTTTTCAAAAGTCTGAAAAATGTCCATCAAAGTTCACTTAAGCTCAAGGTTCAAAACCCAAGGAACAATCAGAGAACACAAAAAATCAACAAATTCCACGCTATATATATTCAAACTAGATAAATCGCCTGTAAATACAATACTCTTACTCTGCACACAAAATGTGCAAGAAAACATAACAAAGATGGAAGTCACCGCCTCCTACTAAAACAACCCATTCATGCCCTTTTGGTGTGTTTGTTATTCCAGGCAAGATCAAGCGGCAACGTCCGGTGTTGAAAAAAGGAACTATTGCTGAAGTGTATAAACCTGCAGTTCCTCTCGTGTCCAACTGAGGCTGGCTTCAAAAGCCCCTGAAGTCTCATACAGTACACATCCATTCTAAGAGGCCCGGTTTAAGAGGAGAAATAAACATGTTTTCAGCCTGATTCAAAGAAGGGATTTGGTTTGAATAGCTCATATTCTTATTGGCACACACTGTACAGAGGGTGATTTTTTTATAACTTATCCAACTTGATGATATTAAGGATAACAGTTTTTCATAATAAGGCGCATGGCTGATCTGACTGATTGACGGGCTTGTTTTAGCTGTTTAGAGGGAAGTTTAAGGCCTCAGCTCCAGCTCTTTGCCTGTTACAGTAAGACAGAAAGTAGGTTTGAGACAACATTTCCATATGGTGACCACTATCGATGGGCTTCAAAAGTCGGTTTTAGAAACCAACGGGTGACATCACTGAGACTAAGTCCGAGTTTCATACAGTCTATACGGGTATGATCAGTTTATTAATAATTGTTTGCATTGTTTTTTCTTTCCTTCAAGGGGAAATAATAGTACAAAAAAAAAACACGAATAACAGATATACAGCAACAAAGCCCGCAGATAATCATTACCCTAATAGAGTAAGGAATTAATAAGGGATCTACGGTTGAGGAACATTGTCAGGGTAAAGAAAATCTGTAAAGAATTCTTCATCTTACAGCTGTTTTCCAGCACTGCTACCAGCCTATATGTCTCTTTTTGTGTGCTGTGTTTGACATAAAGCACAAACACTGCTGCAGCTATATATTTCTAATGTTTGAAAAGAGCCATTTAGAATTATTTACGTAACAGAGACCTTTGTTTGAAAGCCCCAAAAATCACAGATGAGGCCAGAAATGTGACAGATTTAAAGGCTGAAAAAGGCGTATATCTTCCAAAACGTAACACTTTGTCGACACATTGTAAAAAATATGATCAGTTTAAAACACCCAGAGCCTGTCACAGAATCTGTGTGCATCCTTTACGGTGATGTTTCATCATATGTAGGTTACTGGGATAGATCCTTTAAGAAACGTCTCTTTTTAATGGGTACAGAGTGCTCACAACACAGACATTGTGTGCCGTCTTTTCAAAACACCCACAATCATCCAGAGTCTTAAAAGCTCGGAGAAGCCCTCAGGACACTCATTTCTAAGAGTCTCTGAAAGAGAGTCTCCATCAAACATGCACATAATCATTTGTAAGGAACACCGCTGCACGTCTGGCCCTGCGTTCTTTAGTGACACAACCTGCAAATTCTTCTGGGATCTGGTATCAACCGGGTCCTTACGCTAGTCTGCTTTCTACCTGGAGGTGCCCTTACACTTGATCACAGACTGATACCCTGTGCAAAGTCCATGCTCTGCAGCTCTGTTATGAATGACTGGAGGGGAAAACGAGGCGAGGGAGCAAGGAACAGGAGACAGGAAAAGTGTAAAAAACAAAGATAGAAGGAGAAACTGAGGCAGACAGGGAGAGAAAGAAACAGATAGGAATCACAATAAAGCAAGAAAAATCAGCGCTAAATTACATAAACACATGAAGTCTGAGCCCACAGATTGGAGGTTATTGGTAAAGTGAGAGTTATAGCTGGTCTGTGTAAAGTGAGTTTGTCCACTGTTCAGTCTAGACAGCATCAGCTGAACATCTGGTAAGTGTATTTATGAAAGTCTTGTCTTCTTCCTCTGCAGTTTCCTTCTTTTAAATTTCAAATAAGAACGGTCCCTTATTAAATTAATGCAATGTAGATTTGATGCAGCCCCTCCAAAAGGGAAGATGGGGCTAAACATTAAAGATTCAATTGACAACCTCATGTACTCAGATTTTATTTTTCTGCGAGTGGCCTGAATGTTCTTAATATGCACTGGCTCAAGCTCTCATATGTGCAAACTTGCTGCGTTTCTCTGGTTCATATCATAGTAAATGTAATTTTTCTGGTTGAAGACCCGTGCTCAGGAGAAAATAGACATGTCACATAGGTCATATCAGGCTCTGGGACAAGTAGTGGATTTTTTTAAATAAAATCATTTATCAAACATTTCAGTTCTTGGCCTATCTTGGCCATTGATGGGTCAGTGGAAAACTGGCAAGACCAAGCAATCTAATGGTTTTAAATTGATTGATTAAGCAAAATAATCAATATAAATAAATCATAGCTTGGTTCCCTAATCTTGTGCACCAGCCGTGAAACACAGATCACTATCTACTTTAAAATGCAACAAGAGCAACACTTTTAATACAATTATTTAATTAGCTATCTTTAAAATCATATAAACTACTTTAAGGTTTCTGTTATGACTCCCGTTAGAGGCACTGCATGCTGCACAAGTAATCGAGGCCAGGGTCTGATTTGACAGACAGGCTCCTTGGAGAGGCCCTAATGTTTGCATGTTGGCCCCCAGGCACCCGCTGCCCCTGGCATGCCCCCCTACAGTGATCAGTCAGGAACAGTGTCCAGACACTTTTACTGCCTCTGTCTCTGCTCTAATTAGGAGAAACTCGGCCGCCTCTCTCTCTCCTCTGTTTGGGCTTCAAAGAGGGGGAGGGGGGGCAAAACAAGAGCTGAAAACATGATCTAGGGGAACACTCCACTCCACCTTCGTCACCACCACGCCAGCCTCTTAACTCCGAGTCTTTCTCGTCTCTGGAATAAAAGAGCCTGTTGCCTGAGGAAGGCAGGGGCAGAGCGGTGCATCTCTTCTGTCCATTCTGCTCATGCCACTCATCTAGTACTCTGACTGGCTGCAGGGCGAGCGCTCGTCTCACGGCATATTGAGCTCAATGGATGCTGTGAATGTGGGATTATTTTCTCTCTCTATTCTTTCACTCTCATACAAAAATGCATTATATAATCGTATCCTACAGCCATCTTCTAAAATGAATCCTGTCTGTTTCCAATGCATGTTATAAGGTTTGAATGGCTTTCATCCACATGTACTGTTAATATAAGTCTTCATATATATGTATAGATCATAGACCTGAAACAATTATTAGATACAGTGGAAAATGTCATGGTTTGTTGCTTTTTAGTTTTATTTTATTGGGAACTGAAAATGGTTGAGTTTGAGACTGCAAGTCATTACCTTGAACATTTTTAAGTCTAAAGTATTGATTTAGAAACATATAAAAATGGAGACTAATCCCTGGGAAAAGAAAGTCTAGATGGTAGCTTCTTGTCAATCACAGTAAGCCAAGCCCTGAGGCAGAACCCCTTTGATTATCTATTTGACAGTAAATGGTACCAAAAGTTACGGACTACCAACATTTGTATTAAGAAAGACTTTCAACTATTACTAATTGAGAACATAACTCACAAGGTAACATTTACTGAGATAAAAAATTGGCAAGAAGAGAGGCCATTTTCTCATCTGGTTGCATACATCAGGTTTCCTTTTTCAATCTATGAAGTATAAGGTCGAAAGCACTTTTGAATTGGTTAATTTGTTTTGAAACCAAGAAGTTACTTACAGTCTATGAACACAAGTCATGACCAGCAAAACACAGCTTGCGAAAGAGTTGACCAAACACGGACTCACCTGGCAGCCTCTCTTCTCAATCTCATTGATGCACTTGCTTATAAGCAGCGGCACCATCTGTCCTGTGTTTTCCCTCTCCACCACCCGCCACGCCTCCACACCAAACACCTGCGGCTCCCTGTCTCCGCCCAGTCCACCATCAAGTGAGTTCTGCCACTGCTCCATCAGGCTCAGCTTGACGTAGATCAACCCACGTGGCTCCAGCTTCACAGCTAGCTGGTGGCAACGTGTCACCCTGAAGAGCGCGGGTAGAACCACCGTGCCATGGCAGCAGACACGATTTTTCCTCGGTGTCGGCTCCCAGCTGAACACCACAAGCTTCAGGTGTTGGGCGTTCTCCAGCTCAATGTTAAAGGTGTGGTCCATATCTAAGAAGGAAGTCCGACATGTTAGGAGTGCGGTCCGCGCTTTATTAACAGAGTCCACTTGGATGGCGCAGTAGACGTCACGAGAGTCAATCCGTGGAGGTTTGAGGTCCTCTGCACCATAAAAGTGCAGGCTCATTAGTCCAGAGATGAACTGGCTGCACTTTGGCTGTTCTGTGAAACTGTAATGGCGGAAAGCGTCAATGTCCAGCTCTGTGCCGTTGAGTTTGGAGCCTGCACATCCTCCTTCCATCTCCTTTCCCTTTCCCCCCTTCCCCTCTGAAGAGCCGTGCTTCCCAGATTTGGCCACCAGCTCTGGTGAGTCCCCATCGCTGAGGTAGCCGCCTTTACTGGCCGACTTTGAGCTGCCATTATTTTTCTTCTTGCTGAAGCTGTGCTGTGTGGATACACTGCTGTCCAAATGGTAGCGGGAGATCACATTACGGCTGGCCTGCCCACCCCCGGGGGCAGCTAATCTCGGAGGGCCTGAAGGATGGGGGGCAGACTCCGACCCACACCCGTTGTTTTTTGGCGAATGGGCTCTGGGCTCCAAATGGCTGCTTCCTCCATTGTTGCTGTTACTGCTACTCGGTGTCCCCTTAACGCTGAGTTTCCGGCTGAGCTCCGGAAGCTTCTTCATCTTCATTGAGATCTTCCTCACAGTGCGCGGGGACTTAATCTTGTCTGGGAAGGACCAGTTGATAGAGCTGCTTTTCTTCGCCGGGTTTGGACTCGAAGGAGGAGAGCTGACGGCATTGGGCAAGTCAGGAACATCTACAGAGGAAATAACAAGGGCAAAAAAAATACGATCAAATAGAAGCCTGGTGCAATTTGAATTCTGAATATTTTACTTTGACACTTTGCAGTTTGGGCATTTTAAATGAAAAACAAATGGATACCGACAGTCACAAGTTCTTCAAATCACTATAAATGTCGGTTCCACAGGACAAACCACCTTACTCCCAATATAACAAGTATCTTTTTAGAAGTCCAGAGAAAGCAAACAGGAAAGAGAAGACTAAAACCAAAGGCAAAGTGTGCATGAGCCATAATTTACACTTTCATGGCACATCATCAAGTCATTAGGTTTACAAGCAACCCAGCAATCCAGCGCCAGAGATTCATTCAGGAGCCACTGCTTCATAAACACTTGGGTACTATAAAATATACTTACACTGTATATATAAGTAAACCTAGACAGTGATTTGGATGATTAACAGTTACAAGGAAAGAAAAGTTGCTGATGTGGCGCAGATATCTCAAGTTTAATGTTTCCAAAGAGGATCCATGAGGCCTGTGTGCGTTTCATTCGATCAAACAGCAGGAATATTGAAGTGGAATGTCTATTTCTGCAGCTCCAGGAAAAACATTTGTCTATAAGAAGGGAAGTATCTTTCTAAAAACACGACTGCTTCAGGGCAGAGGTAGAGTTACTCTGTCATTATTTAAGTTGAAAGATATCCATTTGGCCTGGACCGTGTAGGAAGTTCTCGCCTAACTAGACGTCTACAAGGTGAAATGTTAGGGTCTAGAAGTCTAAAGGAGAGGCCACCATCCACCCCTGTTTAGACTGCAGGATGTAGGTGTGGCTTTAGGTTTTCTTCATGTCTTCTTTTTGAACAGGTTGCCTATTTTCCATACAATATTAATGCATCTTCAGCGCCAGAGAGGGCAATAACACCCTCAGCGTCTGCTTTTTTCTGTCACTACGCTCGTGGCGCTCTCAGTTGATAACAGTTCAACTTTTGGAACACTTTGGCTATCTTCAATGTCACTTCTCCCTCACCAAACAATCAACATCAAGAAGGGGCGGGGCTTCTGATAGCAGCTTTGTCAACAACAATGGTGGAGGATAAACTAATCTGTCTTGTCTTTTTTAAGGGAACAATTTCGAAGTCTAGAGCTGCTGCTAAAGCCAGGATTCCTTTACATTCTTTTTATGTTAGTCTGGTGATATTTCCTTAAATAAATACAAATATTAATCATACAGAGCTTTTTAAATAGACCTAAAGGTCACTACAGAGGGAAGTGGAAGTTAATTATCAAAACCTGGCAAAAGTAAGCGCCAGTGAGAAGGGCTCTGAAACTGAGGTAGTGGGCACTGATGGAGCCAAAAAGCGTCAATGGACACAGGCCCTTAAGCAGCTGCAGACATAGACATTACACTTAAGAGTTGATGGAGCCTGCCTAAAACAAAAAGGCTCTTTTAATAAGATTTCCTTCATGGCTAACCTGCTTTTACGACACTTTAGCGAGACTATTGCTCTTCATGGATCCCTGAAAAATGAAGACTGTATGAACTTCCTTTCTGTTAGCCCTCTCAGGACACATTTAGACCTGGTCCGCACAGTAAACAACACACTAAGTCTAGGAGCTGATGGGCCATTTAAACTCGTAATACATTCATGTTATGAAGTATTTTGAGAGATGCTTCTCATTCATGAGCTAATTGCTTTCTCTGAATAAACCTCTTAAACAAAAGACCAATTCTGTAAGAGAGAGTGAGAGAAACCGGGAGAGAAAGAGATACAGAGCAAGGAGAAGAGAGAGAGATCCTGACCCTGCCAACATCACAAGCTCTATTTTCAGAGGGGACCTGCTGTGCTATTCTGGGGCGAGAGCTCGCCGGTGAAAAGAGGGAGGCAGAGGAGGCGCAACAGGATGGAGAGAAGGGTAAGATGGGGGGCAGGAGCAGGGCAGGGTGTAGCCGGCAGATTGGGGACAAAGGCGGCCCTTGTCCAGGCACTCAGAGGTCTGGATGGTCGACTGGAAGGCTGGCAAGCTGGCTGGTGAATGTACAAATGAACACGGCTGTTCTCTCACATTCCTGACCAAACCATGTTTAGCCCCCTTTTCCCGCTGGCTGAGTAGCTTTCCCTGTCACAGCTTCGTACCAGTAATAGACACAGAGGCGCTCTGAGAGGCGCTCTGAGAGGGAGAACATGGGTGGAGGGCATCAGAGGTGCAAACTCCCCAAACAACATCTGGGGGAGGGGTAGGGTACACAGAGAGACCTGGTTAGGTCTGAAAGAAGGTTTTCACCAGAGAAATTCTTTGAACATGAAACACATTTGAACTCCCTTTTAGCATCTAATGTTAGTTATTTTTGAATTATTAAATTTTGCAACAAAAAGGAAATGCAGGGGGAACTACAATGATATTAGCTCAATCAATTCACACCCATTCACACACACTGAGGGCAGACACAAGGACACATTGGACATGTGGCTGCAGGAGCTGGGGATCCAACTGAGCCACTGCCCTAGCAGTTATCTACAGAGATCAAACATAAATCCATTATAAGCAAACACTTGGCAACATTCGGCCACAGTTGCAAGCAAAAACTTCATTTTAACAGACAGAAACTTCAAGCAGAACATCATGTTGAACATCCATTTGTCACGGCTGTGTGGACTTGGCTTCTTTTTAAGAAGCTGTACTGAACAAGCTGTATAAAAAAAGAGAGAAAAAATAAGTACTTGTTTTAACATTAAGTGCTCTTTTAATTTGATTTCCAGTGTTGCTAACATACTTTTCCTACACTTTTCAGGGAATATTGTGCTGCATGGATTCATGAAAGACTAAGTAAGTATCAGAGCGAATGCCATGGTTCATTATGATGCCATAACATTGGGATCTGGTGTACACAAATTAAGAGTTTCAGGGTTCTTGCATAACAGAGCAACACTGTTCTGTGCATTGGTTTTTCCAGGTTTTGTTTATCTTACTTAATATACTAAAACCATCATGCATGAGTTAAAAATAAAAACTAGAGTATCAAAAGATCCAGTGAAAAATAAGTTCTTGTGTCAATACTGATTTACTTGACTCGTCTCATACTCTCAAATATCATCTTCTCACGTGTGGGGCCTTTAAGAGTGAGAGCTATTGATCCATTTATTTGTTAATCAACATGAACTGGGGCAACGTCCAGCAGCCCTGCAAGGCAGAACTGCCAAAGTTAATGACTGTTGCTTCACACGCCCACACACACACGCATGCAGCTGTGTCCTCTGTGGTCTTTGGCCTTGTGGCAGCAGCCAACAGAGAAACGTGACACCTCACTCGCTGAGGTTCAGGGGCGATGGTTTGACACTCAACCCTCCAGGGCCATGTTCCAGGGTCAAAGAGCAAAAGGTCTGCATTTCTCCGGGTGACACCTGAGCTGAGAAACTATGTCCAACCCCCAACACTTTTAACACGCACATGCACTCACCATATTACTGTGACACAAAGAGAGAGTGCATGTAAAAATGCATGCATAAGGACAAACACACACACATACCCTTTGTGACCCCGCAGCCCTCCTCAGGCACCCGGTCGCTGACACCTCTCAACAAAGCCCAGGAATTTATGACGAGGGCTTTTCACAATGCCGGCACCAGACAGGTGCAAGAGGAGGAGGAGGGGGAAGGACGACCTGATCATTATCAAACATGCCTGATATTTCTTTCTAAGATCCTCTGCCTACCCTGAGCCAAAATGTCACTGTAGCAAATAGTGGGATAATGTGAAACGTCCTCAGTGACACGACAATAGGCGCCGGGGCTGCAACAATGTGTGTGTGTGTTTGTGTGTGTGTATCTGACAGAGAGAGAGAGAGAGAGAGAGACAGACACTGAGTATACTCTGATAGGCCTTGGAGCGAGACAACAATCTGCTGTCCCTGATTACCCCTGTAAAACCACTTGCATTCACTTCACTGTGTGTGTGTCTGTACAAGCATATCTGCCAAATGTGTGTGTTAAATGTAAAAACAGAAAGAACGGGGGTGTGCAGAAAAACAAGAGCAGTGTAAATAAAACCAGTGAATGGAATACTTGTCCTGTAGTTCTTTTACTCAGTGACCGGGGCCAAACCCTGCACTGCTTCCTCTCCTTTTTGGCTCCAAATCATTCGGAGCTGGAAGGCCTTTCAGGGGCCGCGGGAGCCCCGGCCGTTTCATTACAATGGTTACAAAACCCCTGCTAATATATCCAAGCATGCAGGGCCTTCTCACTAGCACAACATGGCCCCCTGCCAAAGCAGCCCTCATGTGGCTGAGCTCTCCTACCACTGCAGGCATTCCTGCTCTGCTGTAACTCAAACGGCAGAGTGGGCGCTAATTCTAGACAGCCTGCAACCCTGCTGCACCGCTCCAAATAACAAGGAACAAACAGCTACTGTATGTGAGGAGCGCTGGTGAAGTAATCATTTTTATTACAAAACCAACCATGGCATTCTTGCTGCCTGAAAATATAGTGAAGAAAAAGCCTTAAAGTACTGATTGTACAACAGAATAACCCTTTTTAAGATCAGATCACGACTGCTTACTTAATGATACTGTTAGGAATTGATTGCAAACGGCACTCAGAAGCAGATGAAATCATAATCAATCATCCTTTGATGTTGGCATTTTCTCATCTTTTCTAAATTGTGTGACAACTTGTGATTAACAATCCTCATTAAACACAGGTAGCCATGTCCTACAGCATACCCAGCTTTATCATGTTTGAAATTCCCAATGGGACCATCATTTACAAAGTGAACAGGATGCTGCATTGAAGAGCAGTTGAAAGTAGTGATTGAGAACATAAACATATTATTAAAATGTTTACAGAGGCAATAAATCAGGCGAGCCGTAGGCTCATTTTCATATCTCGTTCCATACATTTGGACAACAAGTGCAGCTGCCTCTTGCTGACCATTAGAGATGATGTGGCGGGTTTGCATTAACTTCATAACTAGAGGCAACATCACCTTCAATGATGTGATGGTGTCTGTCTAACTTTCACTGTGCAGGTCTGGCATTTTTTGTCATTGGCCATATTCAGACCTCCATTTCAAGGCGGGACATTAACGCCTGTGACGTCTCAGAATCAGAATCAGTTTTGAATTGATGTTTCGGTGCAGCAACAATTAGTTAAGAAATTAAGCAAAAATAGTAAGAAGCTAAGACCGGACAACATCTCAGAGCCGTTACAGGGGGTGAGACAGGATCAGCCGAGCCAGCGGGGGAGAACAGTGCTGTGTGTGTGTGTGTGTGTGCATGTCTGAGTGTTTGTGTATGTGGAGCTCCCGCTGTTTGTTTACATGTCATGCAGCTGCTATGCCGTATTGCAATGTGAAATCACAGACTGGCACACTAATCTTATCCTGTTGTGGAATCAATATGAAAGTACATGTTGGTGAATCTTCACTACAGCGCTGTTGCGAAATCACAATCTGCCTAAAGGTATTTAATGAACATTACTGCTGAACACAGCCACATTCAGAGCACCTGTGTCTGCTGCTCCCAGGTTATAAGTGTTAACCAGGTATTGTTCTGTCTCTTGTTCCCCCCCCCCGACTCATCCCAACCATTATCTGCATTTTTATGTCTTCGTATTTTCTTGACTGTTTATTGGAAAAAACAGTTTCCACAAAGACTTTACGTCGACTCCAGGAAATTGTTTTGTTTTTGTACATTTTAAATGAAAGCTTAAGTTAGTTGCAGTTCGAATAATAATGCTTGAGGGTTGTGAATAAACCTAGAAAAGCTGTCACCAAACGCTTGGTCAGGATCAAGTCTCTACCAAAGTCAGATACTGATGTGACCACCCATGCATGCATGACCAGTTAAGGACGGATTATGTATAAGTGTACACAGATAAAAGTCTTCACTCATCAAAACAGAGAGCAGAACACTTTTCCTCAGCAGCTCTTGTGATGAAATGAAAAACAGACCAGAAAGAAGGAGCCATGAGAAACTATGTGACCTGAACTTCACATCTTGCACTAAGCTAAGGAATCTGCTCTGGTTTTTGAAGTGCTGCTCCAACAACATAGCTCCTCTGAGTTGTTGACTTCCTCCAGACCCAACCGTGCAATCGTCAGCCGAGATTAGATTCCAGGTCTCAACTTGGAGGCCTGAACTCTCATGTAACTTTAGCAGCCGGAGCCAATGCTCAAACGCAGCAGCCAGCGTGACCAAAACAACCCCCAGAAATAGCTCTGATCCCGTCCTGAGCGCCGGCCAAGTCAGATTCCCCAAACAGGCGCTAAAAGGGAACAAGAGATTGGGAACGCAGCGTGGTCACCACCCCCAAAGTCCATCAATCATTATTCTCCATACAAATAGGGCATTCAGATGGACAAAAAGTCAGTCAATAGGCAGCACACGAGGAGTCTGGAGTGTATCCGGTGAGGGAAAAAGAACCAGCCAGCCGAACAGAGGAGAGCTATAGTAACAGAGAGTCATCAACATCTGCACTGCTTCATTAAGTCAGCAGACGCTCTTATTGGGACTCAATCAAAGAAAGGCCTTTTGAATGGTTGGCCCTTCAGATAAAGTGTTGTCTGTATGGGCTCAAAATCTATAAAAATCTGCTGAAGAAGACACAAAAGATGTGACTAAAATAGTGTAGAGGCTGACAAAGTTCACATCAAAGGTCAGAATTTCCTATAAGGTGTTATGTCTCCTGGAAATGTGGATAATTAAACACAAGCATGATCAGCCGTTTTCACAAATCCAATTCTGTACAATTTCTAGAAGATTTTGACAGCCAGTTGATTGCTCACAAACATCCCTCACAGTGGGAAGTTTTCCCTCTCGGGGCTGCCTCAGGGGGCGGGACATGAGCTGGAAGGAAAATCTGTGTTCATATTTGCAATTTAGCCAGAAAATTTAGGGAAATTTCCAAGACTGTGTGCTAGGGATGTAACGATTCACTCAACTCACGATACGATACGATTCACGATACTGGGTTCACGATACGATTCTCTCACGATTTATTTTGAGAGAATCGGGAGGTGATTGGAGCTTCTCATTGTGGTGTTGATTAAATGCTGCATCATGTTGGTCGTGCTATTTGTGTAGTTTTCTGTCTTGCTGCAATATTTGCACAGTTTTTGTCTGGTCTGTTATCTTCTCACCTCTTTCACACGGAAGCAAAAATGCTTCCGCTGCAAAGATAACGCCTGCTTATTACAACCAACCTCCTCTGCTCTACAGCTGCTGATGCTCACGATATTACTGCGATTCATTTTTCTGAGTACCGATTCGAACCTCGACACCTTTGAATCGATTTTTAACTGCCTCACGATTAATCTTTACATCCCTACTGTGTGCATGTGTGAATAAGGCTATGGGGTCATGTTACCTCTGAATCAACTATAATTGATTTAACACAATTTGTACAGGTTCATTGGTGGCGACAGCTGCTGTTGATTTCAGGCTGTCAGCTTCAATTTAAGAATAAATCTCTAGAAAATAAAATGCAAATACACAATTTTTCACACAATTATTGTTTGGGAAATTATTCTAGTCCCCTTAACGTCCCAGTTTGACGCTATGACGTAGATGTTACCGAGTGTTAGGTGTGGGTGAAAATATCAATACAGCATAGTATCCCATTACTTTATATGTCGATATTGTACGGATACATGAAAGCCAGGTATTGATAGGCTTTATTACATAAATATTACAGAAGTATTGCATCTAAAAGAATGCATGGATCTACTTCTCATTTATTCATGTTTTGAGACAGCGTTTGTTAGTCTGTTTGCAGTTTAAGAAAATCACAAAACACTGTAGTAATAAAACATTTGCGTGAGGCCTCTGATGATTCCTGATTCAGGGTGGAGTAAATGCACAGCAGGTTGTTTCCACTCCAGCCCACCATCCTCTCACCCTCCTAGCCAGTGATAGTAAAGAAGGATTGCAGTGTCACTCTGCAGCCAATACAAGCGGAGTTAACAGCAACCACCACAAGTAAGGTGTTAAAAACAATACATACACGTCCCACCTTTCCTTTGACTTGAAACAAATGTCTCTAATGCACCACAACACACACGCAAACAACCAGTAATGAGTGTTTGCTCTTTGATGACACATAGCCGGGCTCATAACTCTCTTTTTGTTACAGTGAAGTGTGGGATGGCGTCGCCAAACCCGCAGGAATCAGCTGCAAAGTCAACAGGCAGCAGGGAGGAGGGCAGTTCCGGAGGGAGGGAGGGAGGGAGGGAGGGGAACAGAGAGGGGGGGAAAAAACACCTCTAGTATGGCTTCTCACTTTCACAGCACCCAGTCAGAGCACCAGTGAGCCCACACCACCCCAGACCTGCTCCCATTAAACAGAAACTTATTACAGGATGTAAATGAGCTCTTTGAGCGGAGACAAGTTGATGGAAAAAATGAATCACTTCTGGAAAGGGCGAGAGAGAGAGAGCGAGAGAGAGAGAGCGAGTGCAGGGAAAATTAAAAAAGGCCTTTTTGTTCACAAGAGCTGAACAAGCAACTTCAGCCTCCAATTATGTCCTCTCATCTGCTAACTCAGCGAGGAGGGCCCTCACAACACCAGCAAATTTCATCAGCACTGCAAGTAGATCTATCAGAAGGTGCAGGCAGGGATAGACTCAATTTAATTAGCTTTGTGCGCTATGATTAGTGCCTATTCTGGGCCGGAGGACTGAGACTCATTCAGGACTGGTTTAATCCTAATCCCACGGGGGAAAGTCTCTCAGGTCGGAGAGTTTTGCTGAGACACTTGTGTTTTTACAGAGAGGCGAGAGTTTGTATCCAGTAAATGAGGATCAAGGAGTTATTCAGCCGCCAGTCAAACTTGTGTCCTCCTCTCAAGTACAATAGTTTTTAGTTTTAGCAAGACAGTTTCTTGACTTTTTATTGTTTTCAAAGTCAGATTTCTTCCTTGTCTCCTGATAGATCTCAATGAATTGTGATTTCAACCTTTTCAACTGTAGTATTGCAGGATGAAAAACATTTTTCAAGCCTTCATTCCTGCAGTAGAATCATGTTTGTGAACACTAAAGCTTCAGTATTAGATTTCAGTCTGCGTACACAAACAGCCCAGCCTCGCTTTGTGCTCCTCCGACGTGAAATGGCTGTTGCGTGCCACAGAAAAGTGTTGTCAAAAGTTGTAATTATAGGCTCAGCTCGAGATGTGCCAATTGGTTGAAACTACCATGTTGCCACATCAGAGGGAACAAAAAGTCGGAAGTTAGGAAGAAGCAGACTGGGCTTATTAACAGACAGGGAGCCGTGTGCTGGCTGTCATCATTATGCCGTCGCTATAGACTCAACTTGTCAACAGTTTCCGAGCACAAAAGTGAATAAAAAGGGACTTTATAGGGTACTAGACAGGGTACTTAAAGTCATTTTACAGGCAATTATGTGTTTTTTTGTGTCCACACACATCAGAAGTGCAGTTTAATGAGAGTTTTTAAGACAAGAAGACGTTTGTTCAACTAAAAGAACCAGCAGAAGGTCACGGCCGTCGGTCTCCGTGAGCTGCAGTCAAAACTAAACGGATATTCTTCCCTGTGAGGGTATGCCGGGTCTGAATTCCTCCTGGTTAATGTCTGTTTGAGTTGAACTAATGAGGGACACTGATATGGAGTGATATGATTGGGCGGCTACAGCTTCTGTCCGCTCCAATCAAGCAGAACAAAACATCTAAAAACTGAGCTCTGAGTGCTACAATGTTTGAAACCCGGCAGAAACTAAAGCGAAACTTAACACTTGAGATGATTAAATCCTCCAAGAGGCATTGATAGACATACTGAAATACAAGAGGTCTGGTATGTGTGTAAGTGTAAAGATGTTGAGGATTGTTTTACCTGATCAGGTTGCGTGTTGAAATATTCACTGCATTATGTTTGGATTACTTTTTTTAGTTTGTTTATTTGTTTGGAACTTTTCTAATGTTTACTCTACTTGTCACATTTTTTGTATTATTGTTTATCTGGAATCTTTTACTACATAATTGAGCTTTTTACCTTTTCATTACACCTTGTCCTGTATTTTGGGTGTTGTAGATTTCTATACCTCCTTTATATCTGCGTAGGTTCTGAGTCATCCAGGTCATATCTGAAGCTTGATCCAAAGGCAACTCGACATGGTTGGAGATCTTAAAGATGCCTTTGCCAGTTGCCTTCGGATCACGCTCTGAATTTATCTCCTTTATAATTTACTTGATTCATTATTGTGTAAATGTAGGTTATGAGGAAAATCCACTAAAACATTGTTAAAGCATTTTTTAATTCACACGAGAGAGTAGAGCTTCAGGCAGCCAGGAATTACTTGCAGCTAAATAAGCCTCTTGATCCTTTTAATTGGAAACAATTATAACAACAGCTGTAATTAGCGCCCAAGGTGTCAACAACCACAAAACTCTGTTCAGAGTGACTGAGTGAAAGACAAACGACAGACACTAAATGGCCCTGAGCATCAGCCTTAAAGATACCTGAGGGAGAGTGCATGAAGAAGTTGGGGGAAAAAAAGGCAGAAATGAGGAAAAGGAGAATGTGGGGAGGCGCGTAGGTGTCTTTTTTTACGACTTACCTGTGGCTCTGCTGTTGGAAGGCCCCCCCTCCTCCTGAGGTTTGCACGCGAGCATCTGTCGGTGCAGATGTGGTGCCTCTGTGGAATGTGCAGCATTCCCCTGACTCCCATCTCCTGATCCTCCTCCACCTCCACAGAGGCTCTCCCCGAGCGCCTCCAGCCCAGCGCTGCCTGCGCTGACCCCGAGGTTCCTGCCGCAGTGACCCACATCTGCCCCTCTGCTGGGCCTCCTCTGGGGATCTACTCGAGGGGGAACCAGCAGCTGAACAGTGGATCGGTGAGACATATCTTGTTCTTCATCCTCAGGGATTGGGTTGTACCAGATCTCTCCTTCATCGTCAGCGTCATTCTCCTCAGCTGGATCCACGCTGCGAGAGTGAGGGGACACCTTGGCCTGACTGACGTTGACCTAAATAAAGACAAGAGGCAACGTTTATGGTGAAACTTTGAGGAAAAAGAAGAAGGAAATACTACGAACTAAGGTCCAACAAACATCCATGGTTACTTTTTTTGGAAACAAGCTTATTCATTCATGATACAATGTATACAACACTCTGTATGCTCAATCCAAAACTGGAGCCAGCAACCTGGTTAGAAGTTAAATCAACTTGTAGTTTAACTGCATATTGTTGAAACTCTTTGGTAGTTTAGTGACGTAGTGATTAAACCATTTTAACTCTGTTCTTCCCCAAATTTGAGAGTTAACTTCTGAAACTACAAAAGATGACAGTTTATCATTTATCCACCTAAATGGAGGGATTTAAATACTTATTTTGACTGATTAAGTTGTGGTTAAAAAACAGGTTTGTTTCACATATGCAGCAGTTTTTTGTCCTTGTTCAGAAGGGTATGTTTTTGTAGATCTGATTTCAGTCTTAACTCCAGTTGAGTGGCATCTTTTGTACATTTTAAATTTGATAATTCTTTAAAGAGTAGCTTTAACTTAGTAGATTTGCAGAACCCCACCAATTGTGTCCCTGGGGTAGCTTTATTGTAGTTTGACTTCTTCCAGTTTTAGTCATTTGTAGTTTCTCCCAGCAAAGCAAATTAGCTTAGCGTTAAAACAGGAAATGGGGGAAGAAGCCAACCTGGCAACCTCCAAAGGTCATAAAATCTACCTGCTACTATCACTAAAGCTAACACACATCTACATGTTACATCTTGTTTAACTGGACAATCTGTGATGTAAGAGGGAAACATTACTAAAGCTACATCTTGTAGATCTTTAACTTGTATTTAAGAAGGATAAAACAGACATATTCCCAAAATCAAATATTCCCCTTAAAACAGAGGCATCATGGCCAACCTGAGGCAGGTGCAGGCGGACCGGCCGTGCTGTGTTTCCCCTTGAGGGTCTCAGATGGTCTGGAGAAGGACTGGGAGGAGGTGGTGGCTGATAAAAGCCCTGGACACCCTCCTCCTCAGCTCCCAGCATTCCCTGCTGCTCATCCTTGGTGCAGTGATTCCTCCCGAGGGAGCTCTGCTGCAGCCAGTTGCGTTTTTTGGAGACGGTGATGGTGGTGAGCGGTTGTCGCCATGATGGAGACTCACAGGCCCGGCCCACCTCCCTGCCATTGGTACAGGGGATCTGTAGAGTCTCAATGAAAGCTGGGTGAGCGATGGGAGGAGAGAGAGTGTGAGAGTTACTACTTCATGCCAGTAGACATAAAAAAGAAAATCATTTGGTTGGAATAAAAAAGCCACTAATTATCACTTTGATGTTAATTTCAGCAATTATTGACTCAAGTTTAATCTCAAACTATTCATGTCCTGCCAAGTAGGGGGAAAACATCTGTATCAAGAAAAGAGCAGGTGTGAAACACTGAAAGATGCCTCTAGGTTTTATAGCATTTTTCCGCTCTTCAGTCTTCCTTTTCTTCTTCGTCTCTGCCTTTTTAATGTCATCAAAAAACAAGAAATCCACCTCTTAGCTTTGTCTCAAAGTATCGTGGTTTGATTCTTAACTTTTGGATGAACTATTGTGATTCTGTTTTATGACCGGAGTCAAACTTTCAATCACACCACCACAAAATCCCCCCCACAGCAACTCCCCTCTTTTCTCCTCAGTGACGCCTCGGGAATCTGTGGGCTTTGAATTCAAAAGAGATCACAGGGAGATGGAGGGATAGAGCGCACATATCTTCCATCACAGTGAAAAACAGCGAGAAACCGCTGGCGTTACAGCTGTGAAAATAGAGCAGAGAATGGTGTGTGTGTGTGTGTGTGTGTGTGTGTGAGGGCGACAATAAGTGCAGCCAGTGGCAAAATATATGTGCAGTGAAAAGAAAAGGCAAAGAAATGGTTCCGTGGTACGTTAATGTCCAAAAAAAAGCATTCAAAAGTCTCTGCTCAGCTTTAAAAGTGACGGTGGAATTAGAAAATAAAAGGCACTAAATCATTTTAGTTGATGAGCAGATGCACTGAGAGAAAAACAACCTGTGAGCATGAGTATGTGTCGGTGTATGTGTGAGGTGCTGAAGGCAGGGTCTTGCTCTAACTTGTACAGCAGGCTCGTGCAAAACGACTGTTTTGATCCTCAGCAGCTCTCAGACGAGCCCCTCCACATGCTATAATGACAACTTCTGCTTTCCTTAAGGAAATGCATTTTCATGCACACCAGGCTGCATCCAGATGATTATAGACCAGTGAAATATTTTCACTTTACTAAATCCAAATCAAACATCACAAACGTGAGAATGACTTGGAATAAACCAGAAACGTTTTTTTTTCTCTTTCTATTAATCCAGACCGGTCAAAGAGAAGTGAAGTGAGGTATATTAAAAAAATCACATGGTTTGAATTACATAACTTGTACTCAGTCGATTTGGACAAAGGTATTTTCTTTGCTTGGTTGATTTTATTGACAAAGCCCTGAAAGCGGCACAGAGCGAGCACAGGGCTCCGCTGGGATTTACTTTCCCTGGAAGTCTACCAGCCTCTCCAAACAGCCTCTATCTTAAGTCCTGAGATCTACAAGGCGACTTTATCCAGCAACTGCTGACTCTCAATAATTGCTTCCTTCTGTAAAAATCCAATATATACAACTTTTTCTCCCTCACCACAACAAAACAAGCCTCAAACTTTATGTCTTCACTAACTTTCTTGACTTTTTCCCCACTTGGGAAATATGACAGGAATGATTCAAAGTGGGATGAAATTGCTTCTGTTGGAGATGCCATTCCTCTGTGTTCCAGTTGGTTATATAAGACACTGCTGAGGATATAAAACACCTTTCAGTGGCAAGAGAAGAGGCCACTTTTGAGGTATTCTTAATATAAAAAAACAGCTTGAATGGGGATAAAATGCAGCATAGACTTCTTACCGCAGACCTCCTCACTGCCTGGAATTCAAGCAAATCCTTGAATAGTTATTTTTTGCTGTGTTCAATTTAAGTCAGTTTGTTTTTTTCTGCAAGAATATAGTTTGTTTGACTTGAGCTAGCAAGTGTGTATGCCTGAAGCAGTTTTAGCATGTGCCAAATTCCAACTGAAGCTGAAACATACAGCAGGTCTAGCTGGTACTTGGAGCTGCCATGTTGTTATAATCTGCTATGGGTTGTTGGTGGCTATGGCTGTTCTAGCCTGGAAGTCTTTTTGACCCTTTAAACTCTGCCTACAAGTTTTTACTCAGATTTGAGCCGACATTCTGGAAAACATAACGTGGAGTAGATTACAAAGGGATAAATCAGATGATGTTGTTAACTATTCTTGGAGATGTATCAAATAGGACCCTACTGCCAGCTTTCACAGCGGTGTGTTGCATAAAACTGAGATCCTTTAGGTAACCCTCTAGCCGTGTAATTTCTAGCTGCTGTATTTAAGATTTATTGTTTAAATGAATGGAAGTCAGTTGACATATTACTAAGAGCGTAACAGTCCACTTTAGGTTTTGCTTTGGGCCGATTGATGGGTGAAACACAGACAAGTCCTTCATTAAAGATGATGGGGTTTGATTCCTTTGGGGGGAAAAAAGAAGAAACAAATGAAATGTTGACGTATGTAAGTTTCCTGTATTTACATTAGTATTGATCTGAACATCAACTATTATCTTTTTCCTCAAACTAACAAAGGTCTTTTGGCTTAAAGTTAACCAAACCAAAATTAGTACATCATGACCATTAGTCAGGAAAACCTCAAAGCTAGTTTTTTTTCTCTTTTGGATGACCCTTGTTGGACAGCCCTTAGTGGACTGCTTTTATTCTGAAAATCTAACTGGATGTTTCATAAGTATCCTAGTGCCTGGAGTGCTGAGCATCTCAACCTGATGCTGTAGTGGTGTATTGATCATCATATTTGTTTTGGGTTTTTTTGCATTTTTCTGTTTTGATAGGACAAATGAAGAGACAGAAAATATGGGCAAGAGAGAGTAGGGGTGACATGCGCCAAATGGTTGCAGGCCAGGGGTCAAACCAGCGACCAGTGCATCAAGGACTGGGGTCTCTGTGTATTGGGCTCCTGCTCTACCAGCTGAGCTTGACCAGCTCCCTGGATCATCATATTTTGAAGCTTTGGGGCACAGAATAGCAACTGTTTTTGGAGAGTTAGAAGTGCAAACACGTTTTAATCTACTTGGGATTCAGCTCGGGGAACTCTATTTCACACAAGATGCATCAAATGAAATTAAAAGGAGGAATTAAAGTCACAGAGCAACAGAGACAAAACTACAGAATAATATCTGAGAGGTTTAGAACCCTATTTGTTCCAGACAACAATCTTATGCTGCCACACAGTTGCGGTGGGGAGAAAGGAAATAAATCGTCCAGAGAAGAAATTCATTAAAGATCAAGACAAATCCAAAACCTGAACCCTCTGCTGCCAATGCTCGGTCAGGTAACGCGAGACTAAAGCAAGGTGAGACGTTTGTGAGCATGGAGTTGTTGTCAGCATGCCACATCTTCATTAAGGGGTCTTTCATAACTGGAAGAGGAAGCGTGTTCTGACACGAGCCGCATTCCAGACCACAGCTCCAGATTTACAGCCTCGCCGTGACTCCTTCCACTGTCACACAGGAGAAGCAACACACACACACACACACACACACACACAAAGCTACAGCAGGACACCAGTTTCACTTAATGTACAGTATGAGATTTGAGCCATTTTTCCACTGGTGTCAAATATCAGACTGTTACCACTCTTTCCAGTCCTCTCAACGTCTCACATCAGCACATCAGAGTCTCTCTCTTTAACTGCTTTAGATGTGAAACACTATACGATTCAGCCTGATGAGAAATACATGAAGGATCCTGCTTTCCTGAAAATCATCTTTGAACTACTGTAAGAAGTTTGTGAGGGGAACTACAATTAAATATAAGCTGTACTTGTAATTAAAAGCCCATTATCTTGGACACTTAGATAAGAAAGGAAAAAGAAATGACAAACAAAGAAGGGATACTTCAGCTAAAGGAAAAGAGGAACATTTAAGAGATATGAATTAAGATCTGCTTAGGCTTTTAATAAAAATGAATAAGGCCCCGTGTCCATCTAGCGTCTTTTCTGGGCAGAAAGGCGCTGGCTGTGCGCTCGGAAGTGCTCGCATGAAGCGTGTGCGCTGAGAAGAAAAGCGCTGCACGTCCGTCCTGTCTCTATGGCAACAGTCTGTTGACAACGGCCGCTGTATGACCAACACTGATCTGTTATTTTTTACTGCATGTTTTTTTATTTGAGATCGTTTATTTCCTGATCAGACACAGAGCACAGAGGATACAAGACACGATACATAGGTGGCAAAACTATCAAATATGAGCGCCGGTGAGGTCAACAGCGCCTTTCTGAAAAGATGAAAGATTTACAACTTGAGCGCTTGAAGCAGCCGCACAAAAATCAATGTCAGTACCCGATGTGAATCTGTTGTGTTGCATCAAAATAAAGCTGGCAAACTAATAAGCCTAACATTTGATTCAAAGAAGAGGTTTTTAAAATGTGAAGAAGTCCCCTGTTGCAAAATGTGGACTTGTTTTCACGGTCTCTGGGAAAGATCAGCAAACGTGCACTTTTTGCAGCAAGACATGTTCCGAATTTTTGACCAAATTTCCCCATAGGGATTAATAAGGTATTTGTGATTCTGAATACATTAATCTCATTTGAAAAACAGACACGAACACTAACGTAGAAGTCATGAAAAACACTTTGGTATCAGAATCTGCAATCAGCTCAACTGTTAAAAACTGTTAAACTGTGAAGTTGATTTTCTGATGGGGAGACCAAGACCATCTAGGTAAATGTGAAGCTTGATCCAAAGGCACTTGGACTGGTTGAAGATCTTGAAGACATTTCACCTCTCCTCCGAAAGGCATCTACAGTTCTAAACTATTTAGAATGATGAGTTAATATTTTCACAAAGGAGCTAACACTGCCTGTCTCCCCGTGTGCAGCGATGGTATGAAGATGATGTGTTCAGGCCACGTTAAAAAGTCAGACCCCTGACCTGAAGGTAACAGATGGCCTGTGCTCATAATACAAGGGTGCACGTCGGTGTGAGAAAATAAAGTAAAAGAGACAGACAGACGGGGAGGAGCGATGTTGGTTTTTCTGAGCTGCTGAAAGGAATGCTAACTTTAAAAAAAAAAAAAAGTATTTCCTTGATGAGTTGGTGTGAACCTGTGCCTCGTTATCCTGACAGTAAACCCAATTATATTCATGTCTTAATCTTCTGAATGACTGAATCTTTTTCTCCTCTAAGACAAAACTTGATCCACTTTCCCATACGCTCTTCTTTTATTTCTTGAGTGTCCTTTTTCTCCTCTTTTCACAAGTGCTAAACACACACCAGCTAGTTTTGTCCTTCATGCAGACAACACTTTTGTTGTGTATACAGAGTTTCAGGGCTCCCCCGCCTTCATGGGGAATCTTTTGCTGTGTGCTATACATTCCTGTTGACACTCATTCAAATGCTAATAAGGCTCCTCAATGTAGATTTTTTTTTTCTTTTTTTACACCAGAGCAGAGCTGAGATCGTCCAGGGTTGCATCACATGTCAACACTTGCATCCCGCTGAGGCGTCCTGGCAGCGAAGTCTGCTAACGCTAATATAACTTCCTCCTCAGTTTGTTGGCTTCAAACCCAAAGTCTGTTCAGTGTCGCAGCTCTTTCAGTGAATCTTCTGTCTTGTCTCAATGTGTCAGTACAATTGAGACAGAACAAAACTGATCAAAATGCTGAAGGAGGACTATGCATGCTAAATAAAAAAAGACACATGGACAGATAGCTTGACCCAATTTGATCGAAAAAAAACTGTTAAAAGACGAGTTATTGAAAGTCCTTCAACAACAGTGTACAGCAGCTCCTGATAAAACGCCGCCACCTAATAAACACAATCCAGTTCGTTTCACTGATAATCAATCATGCAGGATTGCCAATCAAGCTGCAGACACCTGCATGTGACTCATATCCAATAAACCCTCCTGGTATGAATGAACCGTCATGCCTCGAGTTTCTTCTCCATCACCTGATCTGTCTTTACAGCTAACATCCTCCATAAATCTGTCCGAGTACAGACGCACCAGACAAGACAAACGATTGGACCTCCACCATCAGCCGTGTGTGTGTGTGTTTATGTGAAACAAAACAACTCTGCAGCTCAGTAACAAGGGATTCTGGCACCCACCAAACGCCAAATCGTTCTGACATGACTTGACAGCGCTCGAGGAGAATTATGTTACACCTGCACTCTGAATACTGCTAAGCAAGCAGGAATTAATGAGTTTGGTGAGTTCATGTTAAGCAATACTTTCTGTGGATAATGTGTTTCATATTGGATGTGATATTCTTGAAGGAATAGTTGAACTTAAGATGAGAAGACCAATCTGTCGTTTTATGTCTGAACAAAACGCCCAAAAAGAATCCAAATAAAAAAGAGCGGAGAGCAACTTAAGAAAGCATACTGAAGCAGTTTTGTTACATGCACAGAGAACGCACAGATCACACACTATATATAGCCTTTGTTTGTGTGTCGATCGCAGAATATAAATGTCACCATCCCTCTTACTAGCGCATGGTGAAGTGTCCTGAATATTTCCTACTGCGTTCTCACATTGGCTCACACTGACTTCATGAGGGACTGGCAGCAAAGATCCTGGCTAAAGTCAGAGTGAAATATTCGGCTGTTTGCGTCCCACGAAAATTTCAGGACCTTTCAGGAGTGTTTTGCATGTGTGAAAGTACCATGACAGATATGAGGGTGGTATTAATCTTCTAATCATTTTCGACATTTGACTAAATTAACACATTTTCAATCTTTTAAACTCTTTTAATGGCTGTTTTTGGGGAGACAGGAAAAGGTAGCGGATCTATCTCAAAGTGGTCAATATTACCATCCAACGGAGTGTTTTAAAAGTTTGAACCTCACAAGAAAAAAATAAATAAAATAAAAGTATCTGCCTTCCAGGTGTGGCTTTTCAGACTCTATCAGTTTCAGGTGTCTCTGGCTTGCTCTCAGTTTCAGCTTTGACTGACACACCACTCCTGAGTTCAGCTCTGGCCAAAACATGATGCCTGTATGCTGCCTGCCTGCCTGCCTGCCGGCAACCCAAACCTGGGCAACAAAAACAACAAAACTATAAATCCTCCAGCAGCAAATACAAACATGCATGTCCACAGCCGAGATGCATAATATCCCCCACCTACACTAATGTAGGGAGTGACACTCAGCTGGGAGATAATGGACATATTTTTTACACAGTAATTAAAGTACAAGTCAGTACAGGAATAAATTAGCTCCAGTCTAATCAAGCCAACTTTTTAGCCCTGTGACTTCATACTGAGGTTTAATTTCCGACTAACACTCAGGGGAGGAACAGGAAGTACTATTTTTAGAAAGTCCAAAATGTAAAAATATTTGCATGAATTAAGAGCGAGAGCCATAAACTCAATGAAGAGTTTCAAGCCAAGACAAGCAATTCACTGCGGCTTTTGAGAGCTTTGGCATTTCTTTTTTTTTTAACGGCTCTTTGTGGGGCGCTGAGAGGCCCACAGGGGCAAGATAAGCCCGGGGCTGACCTTAATAAATACTTAATCGCCCTTCATTTTGTTCATTCATGGTGAGGAATTAAGAGACACAACGCAAACAAGTTAAACAACAGGAATGGCATCCTAAATATTCAATCCCAAGTCTCTTTAAAATGCAAGTTACCATGGAGCTGTCCAGGGCAAACGACTGGGGAGGAAGGCAACATGACAGCACAACCCCCCCTTATACACACATTCAGAAACACACACACACAAACACAGAGAGAGAGAGTGCAGTGGCTTCTCTCCTGCTTTGGATTCCTCTGGCCACAGCTGTGGAAAAGTTCAGTGGGGACAGAGAAGGGAAAGCTGGGGCAAAATGGGGAAAAATTGAAGAATCAGGGAGGGAAAAAAAACTTTGGAAACTTATACCAAGAAGAGTCCTGTCTTCATTTTAACAAGAGGAAAGAGGAAGAGATGTAAAAAGTTGGAGCGTTATGAGCCAACAGAGGCTAGAAGTTAAGCACAGAGGACCTTCCGCTCAGGAGATCACACTCTATTTCTAGCAGCACAGCAACACTGACCGTCAACAACAGCCTGTGCACATGGCGTGTCATCTATTTACTCTGGAAGCACTGTCAGAACAACACGCACGTTGACATTCTCGCACGCTGGCAATCACTAACACATACATAAACCGGAACACAAACAAAGCTTTGTAGAGTAGAGTTAAAAGCCTCGGCAACAAATGTCAATATTAAGTTCTCCGTATTGACCGTTTCCGGTTGTTGTACAAGCTAACTGCTGTTTGCAGTCAATTCTGACAAAAAAACAAACAATGCACTACACATTAAACTTTGAACCTAATTGACTTAAAATGTTATGCACTGTGATGAACGTCACGGCAGTGTGGTGCAAAAAATCAATTAATGTGATTGGAATTGAAAGTGTGAACAATAAGTGAGGATATGGATCTTGTGGGTGAGATTATTTTGAGCTCATCAAAAGGGCTGAAACCTTTAATTTCTTATACAGTACATCTGTGGTACCTTTTATGTTTCAGTCTTTAGTTTATAATGAGCCAATAAATGTAAGAAATGTTTAAAAATTGCGTCTTAAATTTGCTTCTATCATCAAACCAAAAGTCCAAATCCCAAAGACTCTTCATAAACTTTCAGAAAATGACAAAGAAAAGCAGCGAATAAACACATTAAAGGAAGAATGTGCAACATTTTAAACATCAATACTGTCTCTCTGAGTCATGACTGTCTACATCGAGTCCCGCCAGCTGTACTGTTGTCGGAGCCGTGTTTCCATCATGTTTACATGGACAGGACGGCCTTGCGTATAAAAGCTGTTTCAGTCAAAGACTAGGGAAAAGAAAAATAACAAAGTCTACTAGCTGCTTATTCGGATGTCACATAAGTTTGTTTAGAACACGGTCGTTCCGTGTCAATTTATGTGCGATATGAAGCTATGAGTTAACCAAAGTGTGCTAACATTAGCCTGCTAACACAACAATGCAGGACACAAGCAATTGCAGCTCAAGCAAAGGACGATTTTGTCCGCCGCTTGTGCTTAATGGTGCTTAATTATGGTGCGTTCTTATTCATAATTTCTTTGTGCGAGTGCAGAGGGGTTGGAGGTGTGCAGCTGGAGGAGAGCGGAGGCTTTAGAATAGCGGAGGTGTCGCCAAAAAGTGTTTTTTTTTAATGCTGGTGCTCAAGGGCGACATCTACTGGATCAAAAACGTCGCACATTCTTCCTTTAAAGAAGCTGGAAGCAGAACTTTTTTTTGACATTTTTTGCTTTAAAAAGTTCTTAAACAAGTTGTTGATTTTCAAAAGGCAGGTTTTGATAGTTCTTCCAATTGACTTGTAGATAAATAATTCGACTTATTGTCCCAGGTCTACTTAAGAATTGACTACTTTGAAGCCGTTATGAATGAGAAGGAAAAGTTTGGAGAATTATTGAAATCTAAATGTGACAAACAAGGCAAAGCAGGAGCAGGTGGTGTCATTAAAGTCCCACAACATGAACCATACATAAAACAAATCAGACAAACAAACATCTTAAAGCTCCTGAGTAACTTTTAGATTGTGTTGTTTTTGGCGACCCCTGTGGACAAAGCGGTATCTCTTTGTTTTACATGTGTAAGTTGTGTTTAATGATTAAAAAACTGACATTTTGCTTTCTTTTCACAGTCAAATGTATCACTCATTGAGAATCTTTGCTGTATAAAATGTATAAAAGGGCTGTTTCTGTAGCATGCTGTCAATCACTTTGTCTGACACCTACCCTGCAGCAGCAGTTTCAGGCTTACTCTTCAACTGTTTAACTGTTTCTTACAGTCGTTTCATGATACAGATGTTTTCCTGTTTTGCACCTCAATACAAACAGATCTTAAAAGCACAATCAGAAAAATCATTTAACATTTCAGCTTGATCAAAGCTCACTCACACACAAACACACAAACCCACCACCAACAACAACACCATGAAAAACCACCACCGCAGCTATCAGAGAGAGTGAGTTAGTTGTTACTGAACTGTGAGTGATCCGACCTACAGTCTGATGTGCTAGTAATCAGTGTTAAAATGCACCTAAATTAGTGTGAAGGAACAGAGCCCACCACCGGCTAAAACAGGAAAGCAAAGAGGTCTGAGGAGTCTCGTCCCTTTGCTTTGCATCCAGAAGAGGAGGAGTGCAGGGTGGACCGCCACCAGACGGAGTTTACTATGATCGGAGGAGGATGACAACAATCAGACGGGAGGAAGAAGGGTGACAGGTCTTTGATTTTAGAGGATCCACAGGAGTTGAGGCCTACTCCGTTTAGCCTTCCTACCTGGGTGCTGCTGCTGTTGCCTTGGCCTCTTGGTCGTAGGTGACTTTGTCTTGACAGATTTAACCCCAGGATCCTGATTATGGCTCCCTCCACGGGGCGAAGACGAGCCCTCGATTCGCTGCTTCATCTCCGAAGACAACAACCGGCCCTTGTGCATCCATTCTTGCATCTTGTTGACAGTGACCCCAGGCCCCTTGTTGGCAGAGTTGGCCCCCTGAGCTCGGACTTCCTGCTTGTTGTCGAGACCCTGATTGCTGTCTGAAGATCCTGTGAGGCTGTTGACCGAGCCGCTGCTCTCGTTAAGCTGCCCCCCACGGTCTTCATCACCTCCTGGATCTTGTAGCAGCTCATCGCTGCTGATAGCGCTGTAAAGCCCCTGAGGTTCTGACAGCTCGCTTACTCCTGCAACTTTTTCCTTTTTCTCTGTGGCCCCTGTTTCATTTCTAGTTTCTGGGGTCTTATTACAGAACGAGGGCCCACCTGAATACCTGATAGCTCTGTCACTAGCAGAGCGAGCTAACATTGGTCTTTCCTTAGTCAAGGACAGGTTCAACATACTTTTACAATTCAGCCTGCCTTTGAGGCCTGACTCGAGGTTCCTGCTTAGGCAGAGCAGCAGTGAGTCAGTGTCAGACACTTGCTGAGGGCTGTGGTCTCCTCCTGAGGACCAGGAGTCGCTGTCCATGTTTTTGGCAGACAATCTGGAGCACAAACTATCCCTGGAGTGGCTACTACAAGAGGAGGTAGCCTGCTGCTCAGTTAAAGCACCGCTCATCTGCTGGACATCCAGGTTGATATCATTCATAGCATTGATAAGAAGGTAATAAGCTTCTTTCAGCTGGTTTCTAAGCCTGTCTGTTTCCCGGGCGCTGTTACTGTCATCTTTATCCTGACCTGGTGGCTCTGTAGCCTCTGCTCTATCACTTTTTGCTCTGATAGTTTCATAAAAAGGCAGAATTTCATTATCATAGTAATCATCATCTTCGCTATCTAAAGTGTATCTAAGGGAGGCCTCTGTGGCGCACAGTGATGCCACGTTAATGTCGCAGATTTCTAACTCTGTAGGGAAGAAAGTCGGGCTCTGCACACTACCTGTAGGCCCTCTAATGCCCCCTGAATACTCAGGCCCATAACTCTCAACATCTCTGATTAACATTCTTTCTTCCGCGTTCCTGGACGCACACTTTGGGTGAATTAGTGCCGCGCAAACCGGCGAGTTTGTCTCCAAAGTTTGGTTGTTGTCATAAGTCCAGTTTGCGTTGCATTCTTCAACAGCCAATACAGTCCCTGCCATTTGCCGGGTGAGTCCCTTTCTGTCTCCTGGCTCAGTCCCTGCAATAGTAACCCGTCCCTCTGTTGGTTTACTCACCGAGGTTTGCGTTTCTACCCTCGCTCGATGCGAAACATGATTTGAATTGTCCCCAAACCCGATTGAATCCCCGACACTGCACTGCCGCTGCACCGTGATGAAGTGTTTTCTCTGGACATGTGGTCCTCCAAGCGGGACCTCAGTCGATAACGTGATTTTGCCACCGGCTCTTGGCCCCTTGTGACTCCTATGTCCCTGCCTGGGCTCATGTCCCCCAAACTGCACGTCTCTTTGAAGTGAGACCCCCAGGAGCTCCTCATTAACCCGAACCCTGCCCCCGCTGCTTCGCTCCTGGGGACGTGCGCTGGCCAACTCCGACTCTGGCCGGCTCTCCTGGACTATCACAACCCCCCCTGTCTGCACAATCGCCCCGTCAACATAATTCTCGTACGTACTCATTCTCTCTGTCGTGCAATCCAGCCCTGTGAGCAATACTACCGGGCGAGCCTCGTCGGAGTCTCGCTGCGTTTGCAAAACTTTTTCTTTACCTTCTCGGCCCCCATTCGCCGCAGAAGCAGCAGCAGAGCCGTATCCACCGCCGACAGTCGCTCCTTTCTTGGATTTCTTCCCCCGGAGTTTCGCTAGTAAAGTCCTCCGCAGAGGATCAGCCATTCCTTTCCTTTGCCCCCTAGTAATTCCCCCTGGTTTCTTTCAGCACGCTGGCTCCAGAAGGAAGGGGCCGAGTAGGTTCTCCTCGTTCGCCGCGGTCAAAGCTCGCCGGGCGGACGGGCTCCTCTCCATTCTCCGCTGTCACCTCCGCTCTGTCGCCTCACTCACTCACTCCTGGATCACTCTGCGTGACTGCACCACCTCTCTCTCTCTCCCCCTCCTCTCTCTCTTTCTCTCTCTCTCTCTCTCTCTCTCTCTCTCTCTCCGCTCCCTCCATGCACACAAACACGCAAACACACTTTGCCTCCCTCCCTCTTTCTCTCCTTCTCTCTCTAGCGCCTCACCTCACCTTCTCCTCGTGTTTGCAGCACAGATATTTAGAATTTTTTTCTTGGCTCAAAGTTCAGCGACCATGTGCATAAATTATTCAGAGAAACTTGCATGAGAGCTACAAAAACAACAATAAATTCAAATTGAACTAGGCCTCTAGGCTACAGCATTTGTAGGCTATAGCTAATAAACAATGACTATAACACGTTTTTTACTCCATTAAAATCTTAATGATTTATAGGCTCTTATAGCCCTTACTTTCTCAAGTCATTCACATGTCCTTTAATTTCTTTATAAAATGTGTAGCTTACAGTAAGTAGCCCACCAGGCTAATTAGGCTAACAGCAGGCCTAACTGAATTGGTTATCAAATATGTTGATTTATGCTGATCAATCTGTTAACTAGTTAACATTGCTGTAAGCCTAAATTGTTGAAAGCTGAGTTTTTAATTTTCAAGATATTAAAGGTTAACAGTGCCTTTTAATTATATCACAAAAAACGTATGTTTTACCTAAAACTGTAGCCTAATGTTAGAGCAATGTTAGCTAGCTTGGTTGTATGCTAATGTAATCTTTTTTAATGTTTTTAAAGGGTTATCAAATGTGTTTTTTTAACTATCTGTTGTCTTTTCAGTTGCAGGTCATTGGGGAGATGTGATCAAATTTAAAAAAAATCAATTCCCCTCCTTACATAGGCTACTTGCTGTGCAATTTTCAACCTGGTAGCCTCTAGGCCTAAGGAATGTAACAGCATTTAAGCTCACCGCTCTGAAGCTGATATCAGAGGAAATTGGACCCCAAAAAAGGGTCGATTCCCTGGATGAGAATGTAATTTATGATGTTGATGATGAAAAACGTATCTATTGAAATTCCATACTCGTCCCTGAAATGTGAATTAATTTCTGTAAGAGAGTGAGCCAGCGAGCCAGGACTTAAAATTACCACCTTCACTAGTAGCTGTGAAAGCATTTCAGCAAACAACAGGAAAAACAACGTCACATCTCAGGGGGGAAATGAGCTTTTACTCCTCTACAGAGAAAAAAAGGAGAGAAATGTAAGTCTCAGCAAGAAACCGCAAGAAGGATGGTGATAACCTCGCAGCCCTGAATCATCTCTTAGCCTTTACAAATGAGCAAGATTGTGTGTGTCCCGGGGAATTTGTGTTTTTATAGTTTCATCTTCATTATTACACACACACAAAGGCAATGTTTTAACCTCTAAAGGCAGCATCAGCCTAAAACTACGGCCTGGGCCACATGATGGATCATAGCTGATTATCGGACTGACACTTTTATCTGAAGTGTATCTTGAGTAATCCTCTCCTCTTTGACCTTGCAGCTAACCCCTGTCCCCGCTTGCAGCGTCGCCCGAGACTTTAAGAGCAGCGGAGACAGCAGAGAAAGGAATGAAACATACTTCACTTGAACCTTAAGCCATTTGTTTGCTGTTGCCTCCACTTGGAATGTGCAAGAGGATGAGCTGCTGAAAAGCTGCAGTGGGTGTGAGAGTGCACATGCGCTCTCTGCCTCTCTTTAAAACACACACATACACACTCTTTGACTTCATTGTAACTCTCCTGGCATATCTGCGCCTCTCTTTTCTAAGGTACAACCCATGATTGAGGGCATTTATTGTCAGAGCCATTCATACACAGGGCCCCGCATTTACCCTCCCTCTTCGCCACCACCACCCTCAGTAAAACATGATAAGCATCTGTTATTGCTCTGCAGGAGCCGTGTAGGCACTGACGCCTCGCTCTGCCTACACATCTGACTGACTAGACCCTGTCTGGGCAGTTATTTACAGGTCAAAACCTGCAGGCTGCATAGTGTGTGTTTTTGTGTGCCCAAGAGAAAAACAGAGAGGAGAGGGTGTCAGGGGAAAAGAGGCTACGTGCATCTGGAAAGGACACAAACATTTGGACCAGACTGCAACTGCTCAACACATTCACTGCAGGGCATGAGCACCTGTCTTTTTTGAAAAATAACATCTATTAGGGCAATTTTCATGCTGGAAATGTCTGGCATTCCTGAAAATGTGATCGTGTCTTGTGATAGTACCTGAGCACTACAAGTGGTGATGATGGCTATATGTATGTATAGCAATAGAAAAGTAGGTTGTATAACAGGAGGTGATAGTTAATAAATGAGCACATTCATCCAGATGATATACTTGAGTAAAATGTTGAGCTACGTGCGCTTTATCTGTGTAACTGTTTGCTTTGAAAAGAGTCAGAAGGAAATGAAAAATGTTCGTCACAATTTCCTGAAACCTAAATCTTAAAATAGTTTTTTTTTGTGACTTGAAAAATGAAAACATGACATTTTGTGGAAACAAAAGGGAATATGCTCACTTTTTTTGGTTAAGCACTCCTGGTGAAAGTTTAAAAAAATGTAAACAACAGTGAACAAGTGAGGAATCACATTTCAGAAGCCATAATCATTGTATTTTTTTAACATGTTTTTTCATAAATATACTTTAACTTTAAATTGACTATTGACATAATTACTAATGGATTGACGGTTGATTTATTTTTCTAATGATTTAGTTATTGGGATATTGTATCAGCTGTTGTTCCTGTGTAAATAAAGACTTTGAGATATGCTTTCTGAGTTTATTAAATATTTATTTTATCTCTTTGTTTTTGTCCACAGGGAAAGAACAAATGAAGTGACATCCTTCTAAAAATGCAGGATGTAAGCAAGCTAGTAACAAGTTAGCAGGAATGCTAATTCACATCAGTAGTCAATCAATATAAATGTGTGCTTGTTTCAGATGGTGCTGATAGGGGATCTGTATCATACAACTTCTTACGTAGTATTTTACATTAGGGTTGATACTTGTTTGTTCACTTTGACCTCAGGTTGCTTTCTCTCACCTTGATAAGGCCTTCCTCACCAGACACATGCTTACACATGCTGCGTCAGTGTCTGCACTCTACAAAGCCAAAATGGAACGAATGAGGTAGCAAAACATACATGTAATGAGTGAACTAAGCTTTAAATTAATGCAAAATAAGCACTTGTCCAGAGCTGCTCTGCATGCTGACTCAACAGCAGAAAAAAAAAAACAGGAAGTATTATTCCCTTTTCTTTCTCCCCCCCCTCAGTCACTTGTGCCTTTTGTGAAAGTAGTGGCAGAACATCTGCTTAGCTGGCCCCCTTTCAGATGGCTCGACCGGAGAGTGTTTGAGGAGGAAAATAGTGTGTGTGCGCATGTGTGACAGAGAATGAAAAGTAAAGGGAGAGCATGTCTGTGTGTGAGGTGCACGTTTGTGTGTGCATGTGAGTGTGTGTTGGGATGCAGGGCTCCGCAGCTGTTGGGGCTCTCCTCCTGATGGCTGCCTATTGTTCTCTCCCTCTGTGTCTCCGGCTCCCTCTCTCTGTGTCCCGGCTGGTTTATGGGCCTTCCCCTTTTCTCAGTGCACACCGCAACTAAATTTATGTCTTGGGACACAAGCCTTTCTCAGAGTATAAATTAGGCTGGATGATCCCTGTCAGAGCCGCGTTGCCAAGTGCCTGCAGCTTCACGTACCAGAGAATCACATTATTGTCATAGCCATTCACTTTTTTATTTTACTACTGCAGACAAAAAAACTAAAAAGGAACTTTTATTTTGCCTCATCACATTTCTACTAAAGGCAGTGTTTTGTCAGAGTTTTCTATTTGTAAGTTAAGACGGAACAATTTATCCTTCAAGCTTTGAACTAGAGGTCTTTATTGCTTCTTTCTTGGCAAATTAGAACATTTCCATAGGCCGGGAACTTCTTTGGATATACTTCCATACCTCTGAGTGTTCTGGAAAAATCCAAATAAATGTGTCTCAAATGCAAAATGCCAAGAAAGTATGTCTCGGGCATCGGCAGGCGTAGTGGTTAGTGCATGCGCACCATGTATGGATGTGTGTAATTCTTCAAATGGCCTGGGTTTGAATCCGACCCCTGAATCTTTTCCAACATGTCATTCCCCACGCTCCCTGATTTCTGACTCTATTCACTGTCCTATCTCTAAATAAAAGGCATAAAAAGCCCCAAAATAAACCTTGAAAAAAGAGAAAGTATGTCTATACCTAATTCTATTTTGGAATAAAATAAAACATGCTTTTTCACCTACTTTGACCAACAATCCTTTGGACAGCGGTTAAACATCAAAAGGGCAAACGTGGTGAATTGTGCCTTTTGTCATTGATAAAACATCTCTCAAGTAATTATTTGTAAAAATGTAAACATCAACCCAGTTCCCTGCATACAATTAAAACAAGTTAAAGGGAAAAATAACATGAAAAATGTTATTATGTTTGAAAAATGTGAAAAGAGTTTGCCTGTACACAGTTTGAGTTAAACAGATAGTGTGGAGAAATGCGTTTGCTGTTTTTCAAAATTAGGCATGTCCTCTGGGAAATATTTTTCACATTTTCACACAGGTGTGTGTCCGAATTGCTGAAAAATTGCTAATCTTGTGATTCCATTAAAATGTATTTTGATCAATTAAGAGGGAATATTTGATCTCATATTGGTTTAGACCTCCAGGTGTGAGAGTCTGAAGAGTAAAGAAGTAAATACTTAGTTTTTGCATTAAGTGGGTTTTAATGTTGCCCTTTATTGTATCTCAGAGGCATCAATTTATCAGCAATATTCACATTTTGCTCTCAAAATGCAACAGATATAGAGCAAGAGGCTACATTTGATGAGGAAGGAGTTTGTCCAATTGTTTGCACACTGAATGCAAAGTGTGTACTTACTGATGGCAGCTGCCGTACAGATATTATACATTTAAAAAGCATGCAATGATAAAAACAGAGATGTTTTTTTCAGGTTGGAGAAGACATTCAGTCGGGAATAAGAAACATATAAAGCTTGTCCAGGTTGCATTAGCATAAGATGATTAATAGGAAACAAACACACAACCTGCACATGATATCAAAGTACAATAAAAGGAGTGTGAACAAACATCATTTCCTCATGTTCAGAACGCAGATAAGCTCTTATCTCATGTGACATAAACCTGACTGAGACAGACGGGATATTAAACTAAATATTCTGTGTGCTCGGGTTGGCTAAACATCTGTGAAATCATACATAGCAAAAAACGCCAAATAAGGCCGTCTTGGCTTTAACATCTGGAATAAAGTGTTCCTTCAAAGCAGAAACAGTGACTCATGGAGGCTCGATTGAGCGGTCTAAGTCAGGAAAATGATATTTCATTCATTCTTGGTTTCTGTGGGATTTCGAAACTCCATTCTGCAGTCACTCTCTGCATATCTTACTAACGCTGCAGTTTCAAAATGCTCTTTGAATCAAGCCGTAAATAGATAAGAGGAAAATGTCACTGAGCTAACGGTTAACGATGGCTTTATGAGGATAATACAAATATAATGGGATTGGGCCAATCGTTATGAACTATAATTACTGATTAATCTGTCATTTAATTTCCTTTAAAGGATTACTTATATTGCTCTTGATGGTAACAATCAAGGAGAGGAGAACTGATAACGACTCCTCAGACATTCCATGTTTTCCAGTTGCTTAAGTAATAAAGTTTAGAGTAATAAGTGCTGTGGCTCAGTCGGTAGAGTCGGTCGTCTCTTAGCTGGAATGTCGGGGTTTGATCCCCAGCTCCTGCAGCCACATGTCCGATGTGTCCTTGGGCAAGACACTTAGTCCCAAATTGCTCTTGCTGCGTCGTATGAGTGTGTATGAATGGGATTAGTTACTTCTGATGGTCACTTTACATAGCAACCTCTGACATCAGTGTGTGAATGTGTAGGTGTGACATGTGGTGTAAAAGTGCTTTGAGTAGTCAGAAGACTAGAAAGCGCTCTATAAGCTCAAATCTATTTACCATTTAACTTTTTCCAAGGTCAGGGGTTTGATCCAACACTCATTGGACTCACTGCCTCAGCTCACACAAATCTGAATTGTCTGTAAGCAGTCAGGAAATCCTTCAAACACAGTAAGTCTTGTAACTCCTACTCAACAAATCATGAGGATCTGTTCCATTTGAGCACACATACACAGCTCACTGCACCCACTTAAGTCTGATCACTAAAACCACAGGACAAGGGTGGAGATAACAGAGTACACAAAGATAACATCTTCCCCCATTAGTGACCATGGAGTCAGGTTAGCTGACCTGCCACCGGCTGACTTCTCCTTTTCAGACACACGCAGCCTCAGAGTCTGTTGAATATCATTATTGACAGACGAACCCTGACATGTTTATCATGACAGGAGGTCAGACTACTTGTCTCCTGCTACTGTTTTCTATCATCTCTAAAGAACGCCCCGTCTCTCTGCTGCATCAATAATGCCATCAGGCTGACAATGCTCAGATTTATAAAAACATTGTTATGTTCACACGTCTTTGTGGAAACTTACCGATGCAGTAATCTCACTAGCAAGTTGAACATTAGGCTCAATATCTGAATTGGAAGAGTGTTACTAAACTGGATTAAACACGTCTCCAACAACAAGACGTCTGTACTGAAAAAGGAGCCACACTTCAAGGTCCATGTTTAAAATAAGGTGATTTTTTTTTTGTCTTGCTGGCTTTTTTGTGGTAGGAGCTCCTGAATGAAAGTAGATTATATAAAAGCTCCCTAAAGTTTCCATTGCTGTAGGCAGGCTAACAGAAATGGCAAGTTATCCATCATTCAGGAAGTAAGAGAGGACATATCCAAGAAATACCTGCGGACCAAAATCTACTTTTCAAAGTTGATTTATGAGCAATTACTCAGAACATTAGCAGGACACAGCTAAGAGTTATAGCTCTACCAAGGGAGAAATGTTGATGTGTCACAATAATGCATATGTTATAAAGAATATTTAGGCAATTTTATTTTCAATATATGTTTGGAAACTAAGCAAGATGTTTTAAAAAACATTTGTGTGATTATATTACTGCACTGCTCTTTTGTTCCATGTCTTTTGGTGGGCTGTTTCTGTTTTGAAATGTGCTTTATAATGATATAAGTGTGATTTCTTTCAGATGTATTTGAGAAATTTACCCTTTTATGTTCAGTTTGAATCCTCTTTGTCAGCTATAATCACCAACCTGTCTTTCTATCCGACTCTAATTGGTCTCGACTCTGATCTTGATAAAAGTTTGTACGGGTTTTCCTGGTAAGAACAGGACAGAGGAACGTTTTAGAAGCAAAAGTGAGGAGGAGCGTTTGGAAATATCCTGCTGCATTCAGTGGCCACCAGTACCACAATGTTACGGTAAATTACAATATTAAGTTACAGTCTCGACATCATTTGGAAAATTTGACTCCACGCTCAATACGAGACCAAGAGAGAAGAATCTGTGGTTTATTGACCCTGGTCTCCTCTGACTCACAAAGTGATTTTCATCCCTACTTATTTTACTACACCGATTCAAACATCATACATGGGAAGGTAGAAATGTGCGTATTAGTCTTCTTATGTAAAGTTAAAGATTGACTGTATAAGGGATATATGTATATAGGTATCAGTTTTCTTTTCTACGTAACGTCTGTCTAACGCCTTCAGCACAGCTGCTGGTGTGAAAAGAAACTAAAAAAACCATCAGGATGACAAAAGAGTTTAGAGAAGTCAACATGTTGACAAGATACCAGCATCCTATAATGTTAAAGTGTTTGCAAAGAAACAGATTTACATACTTAGATTTGGACTTTGCCCTGAAATTTTGAAGAGACATTCAGGGTTCTTAGATGATAAATCAAAGACTTTTCTGTTGCATAACTTCTTCTCTAGAGCAACGATGAGGTTAAATACTTTAGGTGGTCAAACACTGGACGGACTATTGTACAGTTTTTATTTCTGGGACCCTCGTCACGATGGAAATGTTTTTTTCTTCTTCATTATTTTGCTTTTTTAAGGTCTGTTAAAAACAAACGTTAAAACGATTTGATGACAGTTTGTTTCCAGCTCTAAAGTTTTGCTCGAGGCTGGAAGGTTTTTTTTTTTTACCAGAATCCCATTGTGACATCACAAGAAGAGCACATTTGACACGGAGCATTTTTCTCTGTGTTGTAAGACTTATGCAGATCACAAACAAAGGACTGGATGGGTTTATTTCACACTTTGTGGGTCGGTAGACACTCAGGTTACCCAAATATATGTTCAAAAACACTGTAAAAGAGAATTTTTCACAATATGTCCCCTTTAAACCCAGACCTGCTAAACAGCAGCAGGTTAGCATGGGTCTCATAATGATGATGCATGTTTGTACAGAGCATGCCAGCTGACTTTTGTTCCCTTTCACGACTGCAAAAAGTAAAAAGTGTAGAAAAGCATACTCCTTGTATTGGCTGTTTATGCCCTGCAGCATCAGACAACAGCCACAACTACATTTACATGCAGGCTGCCACATTGTGCTGACTGTGTGAAAATGTCATAAGTCAGATAGTAGCAGCTGTAGGCAGCCAGCTCAGTAAAGCTCCCTGAATACTCAATGGCCATGAGGAGGTTGTGACCTTCCAGTAAATGTGTCACAGTGATAAACGGTTAGTGTGACTGACACTTTTCATGGCGGGAAACGGTACTAAGTAATTGAAACCCTCTTGCAATACGGTTAGTATGTCAAAATACTTAAGACCTCCACATATTTTCTTTGAGGTGTAACGGGAGATATTCTCTTTAAATGAATAAAGATAAACATGGCAAATGTTTTCCCCTCTGGTAACATGATCTCAATGAAACAAAGAGGCTTCAGTCGCTGAATGATGTCGATTCATCAAAGAGACAAACAATCCAAACCACACAATAAAAAACTTTGCTGGAATTTAACTTTTCTAAGAAACAAAAATTGCAAAACATCTATTTTCTGGGAAATTTGACAGCAAGATGAGTCATTTTGAAACAGTGATGGATATGACCTCGCTGGTCGTAGCTCAAACAGTCAGCGTGGAGAGAGAGAGACAGAGAAGAGTTATTTGTTCATAAATATGGCTGATAAAATCAGTCTGCTGCTGCTGTGCGGGAACAGGTACACATTTCAGACAAGGCCAGGCACATACCTGGAGGCTGGAATTTTATCAGAGGCATATTTACCACTATTTCATGTCAACCCACAATGACAGATAGGCCAGGAATTCCTCTGATCACCAAGCTGTTTCAAAGTGGAAAACTTTCTTCATTTTCAGTGCTTGGAAAACCATTATGTGCTCCAGCGGCCACGGAAATGTAAAGAATGGATTTGGGAATGTTTAGTTTATCACCTGGTTCCAACGATAATCATTAAGAGCTTGAAGTGTACAGTATGTGTGCTTTTCGGTTAATGTGATCAGCATGAAATGTTTTGTACTTTTCAGGAACACTACATCCATGTGGTGTTAGAGAAGTCAAGTAAGGACCTTGAAAACTCACCTGAACGTCCCCTCCAGTCAGAACAACAACTCAGAAAGTCCCGGGGTAAAAAGGTAAGGCCTGACCTATACGTTTTCTTGGGGCCGATACTGATATCAATAATTTAGGAGAGAAAAAAATCTGATACCGATATATCGGCTGATATCTTTCTCATATCTATGTTCGATCTGTAGAGATAGATAGAACACATTGATTGTGTTGATCCCTCAAACGCAGTTATCCAACACTTGTGGAAAAGATATATCACATAGACAAGATGGTCACTTTACTGGAAAGTGCAATTAATATAATTAATTAAGATTAGCCCTTACGTTGCTCTTCTTGCACTTTAACTGCACGTTTGCACACCTGCACTTTAATAACTTGGTAGGAATTCCCATTTTGGTTTGAGCTCTTGACTGGTGTAATTGGGATGTTTTATACTGTTTTATATTCTTGTTGTGTTGTCTGATTTTTTAACTTTGTTCTTATTTAGATTTTGCTGTGATTTTGTCCTTGTGTTTCCGCTGCAAAACACTTTTCCCCTCGTGGAACAATAAAGAATCTGAATCTGAAGTTACTGCGTACATACGTGCGTCAACGCTTGACACTCTGGAGAGTGAGAATGATTGTTGTGATCCATATAGACAACTCTGCTGGTGACAGCCAGAAGGAGAACTGCAAGTGTTATTTAACGATACTCAAATAAAATGCTATTTGACTGGTAAATAAAACTAGAAATATCGGTGCATTTCTGCGACAATTAGCCGATAACGATAGTCACTTGATATGTGAATATCGGCCGATATTATAATCGGTCAGGTTCTAGAAAAACAGCCGAGTTGTTGTAATAGAACACAGAAACATGACAAATTGAATGATATGTTAGGTTGATGGCATTCATGGATTGCACAGCGATGGACCTTGATTGTCTTGTAGCATGACTCATTACTGTAAAAGTTATAAGCATTGACCTTACGTCAGATTAAAGGTTTAAGGGTTTAAGGGAAATTCCTGGTGCAGGAATCATTCTGAAACAAAATCACACTATCAACAAGAGCATAAACTCTGGAAACAGCTATCAACGTGTTTAAATGCTCCGAGCGATAACATTCAACACATACAAGACATCTTCTTAAGAGAGTCCATCTTGTTTCTGTATTACGATACGATCCCCAGAAAAAGACCTGAGACACAAAAACAACTTTTAAAGAGCATTACATGCAACAGTTGAAATAAGTGACAGGAGAAGCGTTCTCAAGAAAAATGCCTTTTATTGCCTAATTGGTTTATGATGAATAATAAAACAATAAAAACAAACTATGAAACTGTCAATGTTTACACCGAATGAGCAGAAACAAAAAGGTCCAACCGAACAATGTTCCAAACATCATCATGATACTAAACAGGTGAGAAGTTTCATTTCACACCAGTATAAAGTCTGTTGTAATACGAGGTACACGAGACTGAAGAGACAGTCTTTATGCATCAAGTATCTCAAGAGAACTGAGATGAGACACACTTCCATTGAAGATCAAAACACTCTTCATAAAAAAAAAAAAGGCTTTACACACATACAGACCCTGACTGGGATTGGGTGGTGAACACTTCACAAAGTCAAAGTGCTTTAGACTGGACTGCAAACACGACAGGAGTATTTTCCTGTGTGGATGGAGGGCGACATCTGGTGGCCATAAGGTGGAAACACAAGCAACTTCTAAAAATGTATTTTTAACAGATTCAAAGACATTTTTAAAGAAAAACCACAGCACCATCAGCACACAAACAAACACAGTCATTCCCTCTGTGGTGATTAGATATTTGGTTTAACAATACAAACACAAACAACAACACAAACAACGTCACTGTTATTTTTGCTCAGTTAATAAAAAGGCAAATCCAACAAAACTATATTTTACGTTAAATGTTTGTTTGTGTAACGTCTTGTAGTTTTAGTCTTCATCCAATTAGTTATGACAGTGATCCCCAAAATGGGGCATGGGACCCCTAGAGGGGGGGCCAGGAGATATGACAGGAGGGCCCCGGAAAGTATTAACAAAAACAAAGCCCACCGTTTTTCACTGCTAGCAATGTGTTGGCAAATTTAGCGAGAGGACGTCAAGGTAAATGTAAAGCTGGAAATGACGTCACAAATTTGGAAGTTTCATATCACAGCATCGCTCCTCACTGCTTCCTCTTTGAAAGCCTCTTGTTAGTTTTTTCATGTTGTTGCTACTGTGTACTTTTTACTGACTGTGTTTGAGATCAATTCTAAAAATATAGGACTTTGTTAGCATAGAGCGTGACTGACAGCGTGTTTAGTGTATGTCCATGTTTGTTGTAAGGGGTGGGGAAAACAGGATAACATTTGATAAGCTAGCCTCTTTTTTAAAGCTCGGAGAACTAAAGCAATCGAGGAGGATTAAACAATTCATCTATTTGTGTTCATGTACACTTCACGATTTCTCCAGATTAAATAGATTACATAAAGGTTGAATGAATGAAAAGTCTTACTTCACCTTGCTGTCTTTAATATCGAAGTCAAACCAAGGTGATGCCACAGTGGGACTAGGATTCCAGACATTTTGAACTTTGATGTTCTTACTGGGATAGAAAAGACACCTGACACCTTTTCCAATACAACACCAAAATAAAAGTGACAGAACACACCAACACAAACATTTATGAAGATTTAAATAGTAAAGAAAGGCATAATAACTAGAAGTAGAGACGGATACAGAAAGGAGTTATCGATTAATACGCACTGCTGTTTCAGTGGGGTTTGTTTCTTCTTATATTGGTGTGTTCAGAAAGTTTCCAGGCTCAACGTGAAAGTGTGTAACTTCAAGACTAGATGTAGCGACTAGGTTACATCGTTGTCCCTGTATCTCTACTCTGCTCTTAGTTTGCCTGCAACAGACACTAAATGGTACCTTGTATGTCGAGATCAGCTACCTGTATTTTCACAACCTGAGTATGAGAACCGCCTGATTTTTCTCTGGATGTGAAGAACTGTAGGTGTAATAACGAGTAGAGCCTCAAAGACAGCAGGTAGGATTGTGTGGCTTGGACTGGATTCAAACTAAGTCTGGCACCTCTCTGCAACATCACCGCTCTCAATCAGAAAAGAACTTTGTATTTCTCGGATTCACCGCTTTGTTCCTAATCGTTTATTTGTACTTGTTGTCTTTATTCACTCTCTCACTTGGCATGGCCACAGCTCTATCTCACTTGTGTCACAGCTTTTGGTTGGAGAAGCAATTGTAGCTTTGTTTTTTTAATGACTTCAGTACTATTGTGTATGAAATGATTGGAGGTTGTGTCAAAAAGCAAGTGGTACTAAAAAAGTGAACACTTTTGGACAACCTGTCTAACAACACCTGTTTTTAATGCCCAGAAAATGTTTTAAATATCTTTGTTTAATGATTTCCATTACCCCTTTGCCCTTGGAAGAGAGCTGGTGAAAAAGATGGCCAATACTGTGAGATTAAAACCCTGACAGTAAATCCCTGAACTTTCCTCTAACTTTGAAGAATAATCTGCAGGGATTTACCAGAATCCAACTTCTTGAGTCAAATGTGTTGCCTCTGGGCTGACATAAAGTTTACTTTTCTTCAAACTTGTTACTGACAGTCCGGCTAAAATATTACACTACTACAAATAATGTCAACGCACAGGTACAATGCCTGCTTGTGATTGCAGCTTACCAGCTACTTGATCATTGTGCTCGTATCTGTGAATGCTCTCGTCTGACATGAAATATTTAAATTAGAAACGGCTCTCTTGATTACAGGTCTCACTCAACATTCTGCCTGAGGATCCTTTTCTCCTCCTCTACGAAGTTCTTGTCAGAGGTAGCTTGTCCCAAGTCTCTCTTCCTCTTCTCCTTCTGCTGGAAAGTCTCCACATGACGTTTCTTCGCAGACAGGTCTCCCTTCTCTGTATCCTCATCTGTGCAGAGGCATGGTGTTGGGGGTGGTTGATATTGGGATTTGGGGGTGGGGAAGGGTTGTGGAAATGGAAAATAATAACTTTTAGTTTATCAGCGACAGGCTAGAGGGTTTTATGCTTGTACACGGATGATCTGAGGAGACTGATGTGTAATGGCATGCTTAAAATCCCTGAGAGCACATTAAACAAAGATCCAGAGGGACCGACACATTGTGGCTGTTTCTAATAAATGGTGATGCTAAGCAAGAGTAGGGTGTGGGATTTTCTCTTTTCAATGCTTAAAAACCCCAAAATCATAAAATATTTTGCACATGTTAAAAAAAAAAACACACAAGTACCCCGATCACACTGAAAACAGGTACTGGAGTGGAGCCGCCTCACAAGGCAAAACTGTGTTTGGTTGAGAGATTTATCTCAACAGTTTCCTTTAAAACATTTTGGACTCCTGCAGGATGGGAGGATTGTGGCTGTATATTGGGAAAGATGGACATGCCACTGATGCATGTGAGGGTGAAGGGGAAGGCATTTTGTAATGTAATGTAGTGCATTGTGTTGTAGAGATTGATTTACACATTTTGAGGAAGGAGAATGTAAAACAGCAAGAAAACCAGTTTGTTTTGTATTAGTGCTTTCACACTTGCAGAAATCTCCTGAAAAACTCTTTCCAGGAGGAGCTGTATGTGTGAACGCAAACAGCCACATGTTACGCTCAGACTGCACCCGGAGTTTCTCCTGCCAGACCCCTAGTATTTTTTCCGCATCAAGTCTGAGTGAGCTGATGGGAGAACGCCGCAAGAGGGGGGAGTCTCTATACGTTTCTATACTGTTACTGCTGCGCGGTGCATAGAGTGTCTGCACGCGACTACTACGATCTCCGTGCACGGAATTAAACGGCTTCATTACGTTTTCTGTTCGTCAGCATGTAGTTCTCCGCTCTATTGTTGATGTTGTCATTCCGTTGGACAACACGCAGCATTGATATAAAGGCAAATATTCTCATCATAGCGTCGTGTGGCGGACTCTTTTGCTTTGTCTGCTGCTTTCGAGTTGTTTTTTTACGTCACGTCTTACCTCAGGAGACCCCCCGCCCCCCCTCCTGTCTGACAGGGAAAGCCTCCAGCTGTGAGGAGCATATGTGAACAGCCAGGTCGGGAGAATATCCGGAGCAGTCCTCCTGATATCCTCTAGATATTTTCAGGAGTGCATATGTGAAAACAGCATTTGTTTATCAGGTATTTATTTAAGTTATCATTTTGTTCAATATGTGGGGTATGTAGCATGTTGTGTTATATTTCCTTTGATGATGGTAAGAACACATCAGCCTATTAAAAAATTACACAAAAATGGACTTTGTGCAGCAACAAATGCAAGTTCTTCAGGCTTGTGCTGAAACTCTAAAACTCCTCAGGTGTGACAAAGATGAAAAACACAATTACCTGGGTTTATGTCCATTTACGTATTGCCAATATACGTAAGTACTAAGATCTTTTTTGTCATTTTGTAGCAGAACTAACCTGAGTCAGAGAGTTGTTCCTCTGTGGGTAAGAACCGGGCGTTGCCTGTGAAAGCCTGTGGTGCATCTTCCCCGTTGTCCTCATACACATTGGACCACTTGATGGCCATGTCCATGCCCGGCGGAGGTCCCTTCTTCTTCTCTGGCTCTGAAGAGTAGCTCGCAGGTGGAGGTACAGCATTTGTCTTCCAGGGCTTGAACTCTCTGGCAGGCTTCAAGTAACAGAGAAAAGGCAGAAAGAGGAAAACAGACTTAGACAAAGTCACAAAGTTAAGGTTTGAAAAGTAAGCTTAAGCAGACATCTAAAGCCTCACTGACATGAGCTGAAAGCCTATTTTAGAAACAGGCTGGGTTTACATAAAGGCTTCAAGTCCTTCACAATACAGAAGCAGCAAATAAAGATAATAACATATTGGCTTTAATAATTACTACACATTATTCAAATCAATTCTGCTTACAAAGTGTCAACAACACCAAATACTTCTAATCAGTACCACACAACCATGTTCAATTCTCCAGCACTTTTGCTCTTTAATACTCCGGCTCTTTTCTTCCCGCAGCAGCACTTTAACTCCGAAGGTCACTTCATCCTGGTTTGTTTTGAACAACATGGCACAGCCATGTGTCTCTGTCAGCTAATGTACAGTTTATGTTGTTGTTTGGTCATTACTTGTGGTTTGGTTTTTGCTTGTCATTGTGGTTATATGTACATTTGGATGGATGGATAGAAACTTTATTAATCCCTTGGGAAGGTTCCCTCAGGGAAATTCAGATTCCAGCAGCAGGTAGCATCAAATGATAGAACAGCACACAGACACAAGTTATATACAAATATACTGTACACAGAGGCAGCAACAGACATTTCTAAAAATATTTATACAAATATAAAAAAAATAGCAGCAGCAATAAATGTAGTAGCAGTTGTGTTGTGTTTGTCCTTTGTGTTAGAAATAAATTAAAAAACAATAAATAATGCAAGCTGTAATGATTATGTTGGGGTCAGGCCCAAAGTTTTGCTTTTAAGCATTGAGAAAAAGAAAATCCCACACACTACTAATTGTTATTGTATTAGATGACACTATTTAGTGTCAGTGCGTAAAGTACGGCTGTGAGATGAATTGAGTTTCAATTTCGCTGTTGGCTCCCCGAGATCATGAAAACAAGATAATGGAGATGAATCGATTAGTTTGCAGCTTGTTGTCTAGTTAGGTCCACAGGTGTTGCCATGTGTGGAAATCGTTTCCGACTGTTTATTGTTATATTTTGGCCACAATGTTAAATCACTACTACCTCTAAAACATAGTTAATTTATCTGTATTTATTTGCTATCGTACATTTTACTTATATTCATATTCTCCACTTATTGCTTGTTTTTCTAAGTGTAAGTGTTTAAGCTTGATAAACACATGTGATTCAGATGTTGAAAAATCAATGAGTAGTAGGGATGTAACGATTCAATAAACTCACAATACGATTCTCTCACGATGTGTTTTACAAAATGAAACTGTAGACAAATTATGACTGAAAAAGATTCCTTTAGGGGCTGCAAACCCGCTGGTCAGTGTGGTTTGGCCTTTTAATGTGTTTTTCTCTCAACAAGGGGAGGTGATTGGAGCTTCTCATCATGGTGTCGATTAAATGCTGCATCATGTTGGTTGTGCTATTTGTGTAGTTCCCTGTCCATCCATCAATCCAACCATTTTCTTTTACCGCTTTTCCCGTTCGGGGTCGCGGGGCGCTGGAGCCAATCCCAGCTGTCATTTGGCGAGAGGCGGGGTTACACCCTGGACTGTACGCCAGTCAATCGCAGGGCCGACATATAGAGACAGACAACCAGTCACACTCACATTCACACCTACGGGCAATTTAGAGTCACCAATTGACCTAACCAGCATGTCTTTGAACTGTGGGAGGAAGCTGGAGTACCCGGAGAGAACCCACGCATGCACGGGGAGAACATGCAAACTCCACACAGAGAGGCTCCTGTCCGACGGGGATTCTAACCAGGATATTTGCACACAGTTTTTGTCTTTTCTGTTTTCTTCTCACCTCTTTCCTTTTTCTGTCTTGGGGAAGTCAAAATGCTTCCACACCTCCTCAATTTCAAAATCTTGCTCTGCAGCTGCAAACCGCCTCTGCTCTACAGCTGCTGACGCTCACGATATTATTGCGATTCATTTTTCAGAGTAGCAATGTGAATCGTGACACCTTTGAATCGATTTATCATGATTTTACGATTAATCTTTACATCCCTAATCAAAATAGTCGTGATTATTTTTGCTCAAATCGAGCAGCCCTAGCGTGAAGTGATTAAAATTACACCACAGTCAACATAACATAGGACCACAGGCTGGCTGCTCTCTACGTCACTATCTCTCTCCTCTGTTTACCTCTTCCGGAGGTTTGACCGTCAGGTTGTCCCAGTCCAGCTCCTTGTTCAGGGGGTTGTAGAGGAATGCGGGCTTTGACACGGAGCCGAACAGCTCCTCTGGTTTGGGTAAAGGAGCCCCGCTGGCTGCTCGTTTGGTCCCGTGTTTGGATGACTGAGCTCCGCTTCCCGAAGCATCCGTCCCCGGTTTCTTCTTTCGACTTTCCGCCTCCTCTTCGGAGTCGCTGCTGTCGCTTAAATCGTCGTAGCTCGAAAAGAAGCCCAGCGAGCCGGTCTTCTTTTCGTCTGCCATTCTGAGCGAGGGGTCGCTGATTTCCTTACCTTGAATTATTTTAAAAGGATGAAACGTTTAGGTTAAAGCTGAGACCCAGATATACAGGTAACTCTAAGCTCTACTCCATTTTGAATAAGCCTCCAAAAAAGTCGTATGACGTGATAGTGTCGTGACGACTGTCGTAAAGAAGCTTCATTAACCCTTGAACAACCAGCGGTAAACCTCAGACAAGCCGCCTGGATTATTATTTTATTTCTGCTGTAAAAGTGTCGTAAAATGTCTGATTAATAATTGCTTTGGCTCCCTTTCCAGAATTACTTCATTTTTTTTATTTCCCTGCAGAAGGGATGTAACAATACGAACAAATAGCCTATTGTCTTTCATTATTTCATTTAAATTCTCTGACAATAAAATCATAAAATAATGTTTTTTTTCTTATTTCAGTTTATTAATATAAGTATTAATTTTAAAGGGGACATATTTTGAAAAATCCACTTTGACAGTGTTTTTGAACATATATTTGGGTAACCTGAGTGTCTACCGACCCACAAAATGTGAAATAAACCCATCCAGTCCTTTGTTTGTGGTCTGCATGAGTCTTAACACAGAGAAAAATGCTCTGTTTCAAATTTGCTCTCCTTGTGACCTCACAAGTGGGATTCTGGTAAAGAAAAGTACCCTCCCCTCCCCTGGTATCTCCACCCCCAACCTAGAGCAAAACTTTTGTGCAGATCCGCCATTTTTATCCTCGCTAGCGAAGGAGTGATGTCTACTGGGAAAACTCAGAGGGGGCTCATTGTATGGAGCGTTCTGAGAGAGCTGGTTTATACAGGGTCACAAACCTCCTCTGGTGCTTGATTCATGTTATAAGAGCTCTTACAATAAAGTTTATTACAAAAATACCTTTGTGGGTTGATTTCACAAATGTATGAACCAATCTAAAATATTGGGAAGTTTATCAAACATAATGACGTAGTATCTCAATCCATTAAAAAAACAACTTTCAAAAGGATATTTAACATTTAAGGTTCATCAATCTCTTGATCTGCTTTTTCCCCACATTATCATGTGATACATAATAAGGAACAAAGTCATAATTTTGAGATAGTTAATGTGAGGAAGGTTCTTTTAATTTAATTGTGAGGCTGTCATTTTAAATATTGAGTCTTCTTTTTAAGTTTTCAAAAAGTTTCTTAATATTATGAGATACTACCATACTCCTTTTTATGAGACTGACTCGTAATTATCTTAGGATGGACACAAATGGGCTTTTGTAAATAACTGCTGCTTGGTGATTGTCGATAATAGTCTTCCTGATCTGCTTCTTTACAAGCTCATGTCATAACATAAAACAAATGATTCATAAACCAATAGGTTTGCAGCAATGCATGCTGGCTGCAAAGTTGCAACGAAGGAAAAAAAATAAAATGTAGAAAACATCTTCAAAAAGTAACTTTTTTAGCATGTAAAAAAAACAATTATCCAACCAAATGCATGGTCACTATAGAAACAGGCAGCGTGAGGTTGAAAGGTCATATTTTTTCTCGTAGTTCTTCAGTATAATGTGTTTTTTCTTGGGAAAGTCAGATGTGTGATCTTACACAAATGTCATGTAGGCCCTGTCTTGAATAAAAATGAACTTCACTGCTGCCTGTATTCTGTGTTTGGTTGTAAGCTGTGAAATAACCTAAATTCTAGGCATTTGAAAAATACAGACCTATTATTTGCTGTTTTCCAGCTGATCAGTTAATTAACAAACAAAAACAGGGAGATTGCTTAGTCCAAACATACATAACATTTTGTTTTTTTATGGTGATATAAAACAACTTACTGATCGAATGCAGGTTTCATTATCAGCACTGGGGGGCAGTCTAAGGCTGTGAATCAACCTTTACAAAGAGTCATGACTGTTCTATTTCGTCTCTGTTATTGTTCTTCTGTCTTGTGACTTTGAGACACCTCAAACAAGAAAATGAAATATCGGGCAGAGGAATAACATCTCAGGTAGAAAGAGGTCAGGGTGGAAGAGTGAGGAAGTAAGGATGGAAGTTCATGTGGAATAAGTTTGGAAGATTCAACTTGGATATAAAGTCGATATTGAGTAAACTTAAGTGTTCAAACATTAAACTTAATGTATCATTCTGAGTAAGACTTGTTTTTAAGGGATTATAAGATAGTTTCGCTCCTCAGTTATTGCGCTCCATGTGTCTTATTTTAAAACTATAGAAATAGGAATAAAATAAAATAGGAACACATTTTTTTGCAACAGCCAGATTGTTACAGAAATCATGTTGATATGGATTTTTATGGTTAAAAACAAATGTTATTAATTGCAAAACAAGTTAGTAGTTTGTCTTCTGTTGGCTGTTATGAGATTAAGTTGACTTTGTGTGCTTATTTGCTACACATATGTTGTTTTGGATCCAAGCTAACCACTATAGCCTACAGACAAGTACAACTAGTTTATTTTTAATGAAAATTGTGTTAAATGGCTTTAAATAGAGGGATGTAAAGGACTATGAATGTAAAAAAAACAAAAAAAACATCCTTATATTGAAACAGAGCTCTCCCTTTCCACCTTGTGTATGTATCCAATATCCTCTGACAACACAGTCAGGGTGAGAATATGTAGGCTAATGATGTCATACTGCAGTTTTTCAGGTGAGCAAGTCATAAAGCCTAATGACAGGAGTCATGTCAGTTTCCAACTAAGCAGCAAATTTGAAAAAAAAGTTAAACTGTACATAGAGGCTCAGGCTGCCTCAAGTTAAAGCTCATACGTAAACTCATTAGACACAGACAGCTGATACAACACTTCAGGCTAGCATTAAACCAATATCTAGCTAACAGTGCTATAAGTTAGCAAGTATTTTCCTTCATAAGGATTCTTTGCCTCTCGTATTATGTTACAGTATGGGGGTTGAATGTTGTTTAACAATTGTTTTTGTAGCATACAAGCATTCTAACATTAGCGTTAGCATGGAAAAAAAATTGTTAGCTAGGACATAATATATTTTTTGCATGTCATGTTACACTGTCTAATGCTAATGTTAGCTCAGAATTGGTATACTATTGTAAGATTTCATGTAATGTTTCTTTCAACTAATTTAACTAAATACCAAAGTTAGTTTCCACTTTTCCTTTCCTATCATGATAGTCTCATGACAGTAGGTGAAGTGCTAATAATAATATGTTGTTTTAACTTGAGGTTTGGTCCAATGTCCCTCAACATTTTAAATGTTCATGATGTTTCAGATTCCCTATCCATTTGTTAGGTAAGTGGGAGCAGAACAATAAATCAGATCCGTTTATATTCCTTACCAGAATATGACTGACCTGTGAATATGGCAAAAAGGGGTTATCTGTTATGTTGTTATTCACTTTGAATACATTCATGAGTCTGTCAGAGGCACATTCTTTAATTTTAACTGGACCACGTTCGCTAATGCACATTTTCCCCTGAGTATTACAGTATGTTGCAGCCATAATAGTCTGTTTCTTGGCTGCTGGAGCAATGGTAAAATGTTATATATCAATTATGTATTTCCACTCCAAAATAGCTTAGGCCTATTCATAAAAGTAAGGCCAATAGAATTATCTTTTAAAAGAGTCAACACACAAAGTATTTTCATCATAAACAAGACAGAACCCTTTGGAGCCTTGTTCAACTTTATCCCATATTGCTGTGCTGACCCCCCCATGATCATGAGTTTAAAATAGGTGCGGAGAACACACATTGTTCTGCTAGTTTCCTTAAGGATGAGGCGCGACCCCCCCTTGGTGGCCGTTAAGCAGAACTGGAGGAGATGACCTTCAAACATTCCTCCGTAACTCCCCCAGGATTTTACATGTGCTGTGCATCTTCCCAACACAGACGCACCTCATGTAGCCTGGACCTTTCGAGTACAGTACATTCGAGTTCAGTACATAATTAAAGGAGCAGGTTGTAAAGGGATGAGAAGAGAAGGGGATTCATGATAAACATGTCTGATGAGTTGGCAGGAACAGACAGACGGATGAGCAGGGGGAGCGGGACGGCAACAGCTTATTACACTCCAAGCGTGGGAAATCTGCTGATGAGGGTCCCTGGTGACAAGGGGAAACTTTGCCGTCTATTGACTCTCAGTTCCTCAGGGTTCACATCCTCTGTCCTCTAAGGATCACACTCAGGCCTGGAAAAAAAAACAGCCTCACATACTGAATGTCTGCTGCACCTTTCATTTTCAGTTTGAATGCATCTTTTTACTTTGCAGTTTGTGTAAGTCAGTATCAGCAGCAGTTTTCTGTTAAATTGATTTATTCTTGAAGGGAAGGATCTGGAAAACCTCACAACTGACAGAGGGATCAAGTATTCCACTTAGATTTATCTCGCAACCCACTTAACTACAGCAACTTTCTGTTTATGGATCAGATAAGAGTATAGCTCCACCTTCAAAAAGGGCTGTATTTGCACTTTTATCACAACCATCATCATCTAATATAAAATATGTTTTGCCATTTTTGCAGCAAAGTGCACTTTTATTTTAGATTGAACATAGCTGCAAATATATTCCCATAATTACTCCAATGGGATTTTAAATTCAGAGCTTTTATTTTGTAGTATTGGTGCATTTGAGTATTAATGGGTTGCACAAGTTATTTATACTGAGTGGTTGTAAAGAACTCCAGAAGTCCTGCATTTATAAGCTTTTTCAGCACATTATTATCATTACTAAGAAAAGTATCAGACTTCATTGAGAGTAAGGGAACTTAAAACGAGCACGAAGAGACAAAGAACATACGACAGAGAGGAAATAGGTATATTATTTTTGGAAATAGCAGCAAAGAACATAGAAAGATAAGTGAAAAAAGTTTTAAAAAGCTGGGTGGGAGGGTTTCAGGATGTTCTTCACACTCTGTTGAGGCCTTTCCAGGCTGACATCGTGTTGTGTAAATCCTTTTTTATTCATGAGTTGTTTTCTGCAATCACTTCGAACACTCTGTGCCTCTCAAATGCACATTTGCCAGGTTGCCAGGTTTGTCAGATCGCATGTGTTTTCCCAGAATGCAATTGTTGACATATTTCTGCTGCAATAATGTCGACCAGATGTTTGAATCCTGAGTTGTTTTTATGATTCTGCTTTGTTTTTTGATAAGATGTTTTTTAAGAACCAAAAACAAATCACCTGGATGTAAAAAGACATTGACTGGTACAAAAGTATAAGTACAGTACTTATACTGTAAACCTTGTGGACATTATTCAAATATGTTTATGGTCTCAATCACTAGTTGTTTTTTAAAATATTTTTGGGCCTTTTGCCTTTTAATTAGCTAGGACAGCTACATTTTTCTATAAACATGATGTTCACTTTGAAAGTGATGGTCCCATTCAAATATGATAATGAAAAACGTGATCAAACTTGACATCAGAAGAAAAACAAATATGGAGGATGATCGACATCGTCAGCTTGCATGAGACATTACAAAGGCATTCATGTTGTTGCCATAGTTCCACAAGCTGGTCTTCTCTTTCAATATTCCACTTGGTTCAGGTTACAGTTGTGTTAATGTTTGCTGCAATGTTTGTGAACTGTAAGTAGTAGTTCAAGTATGCCACATCTGGTTGGTGATGCTTCCCGGTCTGCTCGATCTCATTGGCTTCAATTAATTTAGCAGACGCTTTTATCCATAGCGAAGTACATCAGAGGGTAAGTACAACAAGGATCTAGAGCGGAGGAAACAACGTCAGTATGTGCAAACGAACAGCTTTAAGTCTGATTGGACAAACAGGTGCTGACAGGTAGTGCACAGATGTAAATAACTTGTTCTTGATAGTTCTAATCAGCATCAAAACCATCCTGAATATTGTCATTGTCATTATCATCATTGATATCCTTACTGTAAGTGCGAAGGTTTTCATAAAATAGCTGGGTCTTTAGCTTTTTCTTAAAGGAGCAGAGGGACTCTGCAGATAGAATGGAGTTTAGCAGTTCATTCCACCAATGGGGGGCGACAGAGGAGAAGAGTATAGCCAGAGCCTTTGGGCCCTCTTGTGAAGGTTGAATCAGACACCTTTGATTGGCAGAGCATAGTGGTCGGTAAGGAGTGTAGACCTGGATGAGAGGTTTTAGGTAAGGAGGAGCCGTTTGGCTATTGGCTATTGATGGTATTTCGTTAGAGGCAGCACAATTTGAGATCAGGAGGCTCCGACTCAATCAGAAGCAGTAAAATGATTGTATAGACACCACACACTTGAGAATTATTTGGGCAAATAATTGGTTGCGAGGAGCCTCAAAAATTGGGCCACGCCCCCACGATTCGTTTGGGAGGTCAGGGGTTGGCCCTAAAATCAGGTCTAAAATCCTCTTGTGTGTAGTCAGCCTTAGTATATTGATTCAAAACACCTGAAGCTCTTAAACACACCACAAAGTGTGTCTTCCCAACTTTGGAAATGAGACAGTCTAAGACTACAGGAATATTTTGTGTGTGTTTTGGAGGGATGGAAAGAATTGTTGAGACCTTTAATGAAAAAAAAATTTAAGCTGCCGGAGACTGCGTCAGTTCAAGTTCAAGTTCTCATAGAGACACATACAGAAACATACACAGTACAGGTCTACGTCATATAACTCAGAGACAGGCTGTAGAACAAATCTCCTCAGTACATTAACCCCTCCTCACTGTGAACATGACAAATATTATGTATGTGAGCTCCATAGGCAAACAGCTCTCCATATGTGACTAAACATTGTGTACACACAGCAGCATTAGCCACGTAATCGCCTCAAACTGTTTCTTCGTTATATATCCTGGCTTAGTTTCATGCTCATGTTTGGTTTGGCTTCTGCTTGTATCATCCGTTTTAAGGCTATTTGCTCTGATTTGGGTCCAGATCTCTGAAAACCAAACATACTTAGACTACAGGCCAGGATTAAATGGCATTTGATCATCACTAGTTGTTCCAAAGCTGATCTATCTGATCTGATAGAGATGTGAACATTTTGCCAGCAATTGCTTGTGTTGTTCAACTGAGTTTCTCGTGCATTTCTGTCCAGCACATGTGTGTTTTAAGTCCCTTTATTCTTCATAAAAAATATGTTTTTTCTGCATTTGAAACAGCTGCAGTGGAATCCAAACTGTGATTTATGAAAGCACCTGAAGAAGAATTGGGTTTACACTGTTTGTGTAAATCATCCGCTCTATTCTGGTGTTACATAAAAAGCAGCCCAGCAATACATCCATTGTTAGCATGTAGCGCTGACCTCCCCAATGGAAAATCTGCTTTCTGTCCAAATGAAGAATGCAATTTATTTCTCCAAGGCAGGAATGATAACCAAAGCATCATTATTTATCCTAAAATTCTCCCCCACTTTCGTCTTCAGGCCACGGTTCCGTAACGCGCTAATCCATCGTAATTTAAGAGCAAACACTCTTTGTAGCTCTTCTCTGCCCTCCTGTGAGCACCAGGTTCACCGGAAAAGCCTCTGCAAATAAACAACTTTACGAAAATAATTAATAATGCTGTGGGAAAAGCATTTTCATTTCCTCTCGCGAGCCTGTGGACTGAGCACTGAGAAACAGGACACCTTCTTAATCACCCCGCCTCATGCATGCCTGAGATTCAGCACAGCTGCATCAGCCAGAAATGTCATCCCAATTTGGATCCATTTGGAAGGAATGGAGTAACGAGTCCACTGCTAGTAATGTTTAAAAAGAAATGAAAGTGTCAAGGCCTGAATGAACCTGTCAGCGCTGACCTCTGTGACCTCCTCCTCTCTCTCTGACATCATACACAAATGTTTGCTAAATAAGCACTTAGCGTAGGCACATATCACGATTAAGTCAGGACATGCGATGGTTATGTCATATCCTGTGCATACGGAAAATAATGAAGCACTGTGTCTTTATATAATAGACATCTGTTTGTCTAGGAATTTATTAAATGAAATTAATGGGAGTTTTTTGTTTGTCGGAAAATTTGGAACAGAAAAGTATTCACGAATCCTATTTATTAGCCAGATGCCTGCTGTTTTGGAGTTAGTCTTGGAATGCATAAATTTGCAATATGCAATACTTTTCAGATTTTGTTGACACACATCCTGCACCCTTTGTATGCCCTCCAACAGACTGTAAAAAATAAAAATGATACAGTGTTATTCATTTGTATGTTTTCTGGATTGCATACACCTGTTGTTTCTGAATACCCAAGCCTCTTTATCGGTGAAATACCGGGTACAGTCCAATTAATTCTACAATAAATGACAGAAAAAAACACCCCCTTAAGGGTCGCCAGGGGGCACTCTGGGGGGTCGCAGAAACTTGAAAAGGAAAAGAAAAAAATCAACTAATAAAATAATTTGGGGTGAAAACATTTGTCTTAACAATATATGTCTTAATGTTTGATTAATCACTATATATTGAAATCTACATGTTCTTTTTCTAGAAAATTATTCATATTTAAAAAAAGAACACAAACCATTCTGGCCAATCAGATACGAGCAGTGACTATCAATATATCGACATATCAGAACATTGCTGTACCACTGAAGATGAGCAACCTACCGCCTCTTAACATGGAAACAACTCTAAAAGGAAAAAGACCCCCAGGCGACCTGGCTGAACGTGACTCAATTACCTCATTGACCTAGTACGCATTAACTTTCTTTTCTTTTTTTAGTACAATGATGAAAGAGAATAAGTGTAGGCTATAATGTCTAAGTATGTAGATAAGTGGAAGACCATCTTCATATTAACTACACGTAAAACAAACCAGAGACATACTATGAACAGAGGTTGGCAGTCATGTTGCCTTAAACTCAAAATTAACAGTTGAAAAATGCAAAACTGTAATTCTTTAAAGCACTTCATTGAGACTTCATACCTTGGCAATACTGGGAATAGTATCAAGACAGACTGTATTAAAACCACATTTAACTAAACCCTACTCACGGACAATAAATGGGCTGAATGAACATGTGGATAGTAGCTATTTTTAACTGGTTGGTTCTATTTTTAAACTTTATGAAAGTAATGCCTTTGGGAAAAGATTTTTCAATAATCTGAAAATTCCTTTCAAATATATGAGCTTCTATAATGCATTGTGATGGCTGCAGACAAGCAAGACATCGAGACATTTGGACAACAGAAGCCTGAAAGAGACACATTACGTCAGTACTGTGTTCGTGAAACCTTCTACCCTGGAGCATGAGGTGTTCTAAGGTTTTAGAAATCTCAGGAATGACTTGGGTTCAGCAAAGGAATTGGCAACAATAAGTCCCCTTTCTGTATTTACCAAACACCCCCCACTGCTGACCTCACTGAGAGTCTATTTGTAATCCCAATGACACACAAACACAATATCTTGCTCTGTAGTATTTACCTCAGACGGCTCTGCTGACATTTTACTCACTTCCCATTTGTGAAAGGTCAACAATTGCGCACCTCAAACTCAATAATCTGAGCCATGGAGCCATAAAAAAATCAGACATTACCTTAGAAACAGACGTAGCCTTTAAATCTGGAATAATAACAGCCTGTGTTAACCATCACCATGCAGTTTGCTTGGACAAAGCTAGAACAGATAAGAACGGCACTTTGTTCCTTATCTGGAAAGAGAAAATATGGCAAATACCTCAAATAGATGAAAGACAATATGATACATATACAGACGAATATGTGGGGTTAATTGTTGTTGCTAATAGCTAATGCCAGGAAACTGAAACCAATAGTTGTATTGTAAAGTACAACTATCTATAAAGGACTAACTTAACATATGAACACATGAATATGTCAGAAACCTGGGTGTGACCTTTGATAGCAATCTAACCTTCGAGAAACATACGCACCAAGTTGTCCAGTCGTGCTATTACCACCTCAGGAATATTGCTAGGGTAAGATCAGTGCTATCTTTTAAGGACACACAAACAATCATTCATGCTTTTATCTCTTCACGATTAGATTATTGTAACGGTCTTTTAACAGGTATAAACCAAAAATTCATCAGTCGTCTCCAAATTGTGCAAAATTCAGCTGTGAGACTTTTAACAAAAACTAAGAAGAGAGAACATTTTACTCTATTCTATTTAATTCTCTGTTAATTGGGTGATTGCTGCGTTGTTGTTTTATTTTCCTGCTTTTAATAGGATTGTATTGTTGTGTATTTAACTGTTGGGATTGTTCTTGTGCTGTTTTATCCTGAATACTAACTACACGCACTGATGCTTTGACACCAAAAAGAAGGTCCTAATGGATAAATACCGTTATTTAATTGATTGAACTGAATTGAAATATGATGGGATCCAAGCAACTTTGCTCCACGATGATTTATTCAGGTGAGTCTGGGTGCATGACATCTGTCATTGTATTAAATATATGAGCCTCTAGTTTAAGAATTTATATCCATCAAGAAAAGGTGTTAAAGATGCATTTTTTGATTCCCATATTTACAGTAATTGGGTTCAGTAGCTGTGAAACTGAAGAAAGCAGCAAATAAAAATACTGGATAATTGATACGTTGCGCATATATGTCAGGTCAGAAAGCAATAAACTGTCCTTTCAAACAACATATACATCTTTATTGTGCCATTTGGTGACCATTACTGTGAAAACGCTGTTTTTTTATAGTGCCGCCTGAGCTTTCAGACCGCCATTACGCTTATAAATTGTGCGTAAAGATTGTGTCATCATGGTAAACAAAGCGCCTGGATGCCAACTGGTGCCTGTTTATTTGAACAGCGGTACAGATGGAGCTGTTGGCCAAAGTACACATCCACTCAAAGGGTTGTTCCTCGCTGAACTTTGGCTTCCAGTAAATTTTGTAATGAAAGCAGACACCCACCCACCCACCGGCAGCTGTGTGTGCTTACCTTGTCAGTGCAGGCGGGATTGGAGCTGTACCATAACGAATAAACACAAATAAGGCATTGCTTAAAAAACACCAAAGTGTGTGCGTGTGTACTGTATGTTTTTGTTTGTTTGTTTTTTAGGGGGGGGGTCCTCACACATCCTACCTGTTTGAGAAAGCTTTTGCTGTAGTTGCCTCAATCTAAACATACTACAGATTAAAGCTGGACATTGAAAATGAAGTAAGAGTGGCAGACTTACAGCTGCACCCTAGACTTGAGAAGATCTGTAGCACAAAACAAGCCCACACGAGTCACTGACACTGCTTCAGTGTATCACTTTTAACTGCTTCCTGTTCAAAAGACACTTTTTCTCAGTTTGTTGTCACACTGAAGTTGATATATGTTCTTTTTGCAGACAGTTTGAGATACATTCTAAAACTATAGGAATGTGTTAGCTGACTGACTGACTATGCTATAGGCTCAAAATGTAAGAATACCTTAATAACACAAGCTTGCGAGCTCAGCATAATGTCTAACACAAAAAAACAAACCATTCAGGACCAGAATCTAAACTTAGATTTTACTTTGGTGGAAGTTATCAGTTAATCAATCCATACATTTTTATTTATAATGCGTCACATCATAACCAAAAATATCTATAGGGCTCCTTGCACAAAGAGCAGGTGTAGACTGTAGTCTTTGTGATATTACTTACAGAGATCCAAAGTCCACCATGAGCAAGTTTCTGGCTACTTTCATCAGCAGTCACAAAAGAAAAGAAAACAGCCTTTTGACAGGCAGAAACCTCGATCAGAACCAGAGTCATGTGTGATAACCAAGCACTTTTTTTGCTCAAGTCTTGATTTTCAATGACATTTTTATTTGATTCAAAAACGCAAGATTTATGAAGTTGAGCTTCATCCTGAGATTATCAGAAGCTGGTATGAGAGAACTCGTTACCTTTCAAAATTGCTCTCTAATGACTTCTGCCACAAATGAGTTATGACTTCCACACAAACTGAGATAAACACATCCATTTCTCACTTTAATCTTTGTTATGACTCAGCGGTAGAATGAAAGACATCCAAAACATTAATATCGACTGAACATAAAAACTGAGACGCCTTAATGAAAAGTAATGAGTTTGCTCCAGTTTGCTTGTTTAACTTGATTAACTGTCACTTAACGTGAGTCAACATTACATTAGGCACGTATGCTTTGGCATGCCTAAAACCACACTGTCTCCACACATTCAATAGAGATGTTTTAAGATGGAGTTTTTTTTATTTAACCAGGAAAGAAAAACTCATTGAGATTAAAAATCTCTTTTTCAAGAGTGTCCTGGACAAGTTTAAATTATAGATGAATACTCTAGATAAATGAGAAATAAATAAATGAGAGAACATCGAGCTCAACATTCGAGAAAACGCAAACATCCAAACCAAAGAGGGCAGTTGCTGAGTCAGGAAAAAAGTCACTAAAAACAAAGAGAAAGACGTCTCGCACACTGCACTGCAGGGCAATATTCAACACGTTTTCTTTCACCAGGGTAATGTTTCAAGCACACCTGCTAACCCTAACCCCCCATTTTTCAGTCAGACAGTCCCTGATATGTAAACATAATGATTTGCTGGTTGTTGTTTTTTTATTTTAAACTCTAATGTCTGTGCAAGACTCATTTTCATTACCAATAAGGCCTTGATGAAAAAGAAGACAAAACTCCCCAGTCTGCAGCCTTTCGAAAATGCTGGTCCCAATTTTAACTTTTTTTTGCCAATGAATGAATACTGGAGCACTGAAATGTTAAAGGTCACATTAAACAACAAGTTCAAATAAGTCTCAGAGCTCCTCAAAACATGTGTGTGAAGTTTCTTGTTCTAAATCCACTCTGATCCTGTATTTGATCATGTCTATAAACCCCTTTATTTCAGCCCTGCTCAGAACAGGCGGTTTCTGTGTCTGTAGCTTTAAATGTAAATTAGCTGTGTCTGACCACGCCCCTCTCTTGCTTTGGCTTTTATTGCACCATGCCCAATTGTTAATGGTGAGAAGGCAGACTCAGAGGGCAGAACAAACACCTAGCTGTGGGAGTGTCACCCACCTGGCGGAGGGGTTACTGCCCTTTGTGATGTCATGAAGGGAACATCTAGAAACGGCCTGTTTGAGCACACATTTTCTGAAAAGTGGAGCAGGGAAAAGACGGAGAGGATGGACTTTTCTCTTCATTGGGGGGTTTGTAGACAGAATTAGTGTTCGAAAACATGGTAAAGTGTATTTTGCATAATATGTGACCTTTAACTTCAACTTTTTATTCCTTCTTTAAAATTAAGAGACATTAGTAGAAATCCTTAAAATGATGTGGGAAGAATAGAACAAATGTGCATTTAATGGATGTAGCTGATTATGCAAAATTCATTATCATATCAGAAATGGAACAGAATACAATTTATGATAGCATCTAACATCCAAATGTTCTTATCTACGACACTGGATCAAACAAAACTCACGGACCTGTTTCCATGTCTTTCACAGGTCCTGGATCGTTTGATTTATTAAAACCTCAAAGCAAACATCCATTCACGTCTGAAAACCCGCCCTTCCTCATCCCGGCTCCCCCAGCTGAACACATTCCAGCCTGATTGGTTAAGCTGTTGGCCCAGAGCCCACAGGACGTCTGTATAAAACTCCTGCGGTGCCGAAAGCCCGAGTCAGACAGCAAAAGAGACTCTGCGAATCACTGAGAGCTAACAGGAAGACTGACTTCACTCTGACATACTGAGACTAAGAGACAGCTGGAAAAATGTGTAAAGGATTAGCTGCTTTACCCCAATCCTGCCTGGAGAGGTGAGACCTGCATCCTCACACTTCCTCTCCTGTCACATCTGAACAGTGGAATTCTTTGATGTGAAACTTTAGACATATTTTAAACCTTTTTAGAGCAGCTCTTGTCATACTGTGTGGAAAAACAGATCAAGAAAAGACACCGTTATCCTCAGGTCAAGAGTTTCCATCTGAGGAGGCTTAATGGCGTCATTTTGTGAACTTTGTTTTCTGTATTGAATTTCTGTGTCTTCAAATACTTTGCAACACTGAGATTGTGACTTAAAGAACAGTTTTATATTTGTTATCCAGATGTAATGCCAACCTGTATGTTTTCACAAAATCGTTTATGGACTATAAGGTGGGCAGAATAATGCGTTGTGTTGCATAGGCAGTCAAACTTGAGATTCTTAAGAAATGTGGGAAAAATCTTAACAACATAAATAATGTTCAAAATGAAAGCATCATAAATATGACACTGTTACCTTCTGGTAATTCTTGAGTTTCATCTGCTATAAATGCTGTTCACATTTTGGTCTAAACTCAAACACAAACCAGTTTGTTATTTTACAGATATATTCAATACATTTAAGGCTTAATATTGTTGATGAGATTTTTGGCACTTTTTTTTCCAAATGTGGTCGAATAAGATTCTTACGCTTACAGTTACAAGCTTCATTTGTCTTCATGTTTTCATTGGCCCTTTTTTTACTGTTGCCTTATTTTCTTTTTTATCTAAAACAATATAGAGACATCGAGAACTCGTACTCATGTAGTTTATGTAAAGTTTAGATTTGAGAGATCATCTGACTTCTGTGTTTGTAAATGTAATCTTGGTGCTTACATCAATCTACTGGAGAACTGAAGGGTAATGAAAACTGATGTAAACAGTTTTTACGTCTGTGTCGGATTAAACATAACAAAGACTTTGTCACACAGTTTTAGTGCTGTCACTATTCGTTGATGGCTGTCTAACCTGTACACTGCTGTGAAGAGGACTTTCCCATTTGGGACAATAAAGTCTAAAGTCTAATCTCCTCGTCTGCCTTCTTGTCTTCCAGGGCAAAGGAGATCAAGTCCAAGTTGGGAGTTTTACTGCAGAAGCCAGAAAATGCCATCGACCTCATCATCCCGTACCCCGAGAAGACTGAGAAGAAGCCGGAGAAGCTGCAGAAGTGAGTCTCCTAGAGGTTGTTTAGTGATATCAACCTGACTGTAAAGTGGCAGAACTGAGCCTAGAGCGGGAACACAATGTGGATACTAAAGGAGGAAACTTTTTTAGACACTTGGCCCAGATGTCAGTGTTAGAACAGAGCTTTAAATACTTCACTTTGGTTTGGAATAACTGTGTAAAGACTGAAAAAGAGATGAATTATGTTTGAGACGTGCAACTGCTAAACTTTACTTTTTAATTCTTCAAACGCTTATAAAGCAATTTTGTCAAAGAAAGTTTTACATTTTGATCTGTTTTGATTTTTCCTTTTAACAAACGGGAAACTGTGATGGATGAATTTGATATTTGAAACTTCAACAAATATCTTTGATTCAAGAAAATAACTAAATGACTGACTGACTGATAATTGCAGCCAATGTAAGCAAAAAATAGTGTTGAAATAGTATTATATCAGGATAAAACAATAGAAAAGACAGTACATAACACACTAGAGCCAAAACAAGCAGACAAATGCTAAAGCAACACAAAGACTACAACCTAAAGGACAGCTCCAACAACAAACTACAACAACATTTACAACTCTACTAGACACATAAGAGGAAAAGGAATCAGTCGCTACGTAAAGGGAATAAAGAGTGGAAACAAAAGCAGTCTGTTGTAAGATGAGAAAACAAAACTTCTTTAATACGCCAAATGATGACAAAGACCGGATATTTAAAGACAACTTATTCCACTCAGAAGGAGCGCCAAACATAAACGCTGTTTTTTAACGAACTCTTAGAAACCGTTTAAGGGAACTAGAAGTCTGCAGTGCAGTTTCAAGTCCGGCTGTGAGGCTTGAGCTTACTAGACTTTATTTTTGTGTGTTCTGGCGATGTGTTACTTCCCTTTAGTGTCATAGTGTGTCAATACTGAGAAAATACAGCACTTCTTTATAACTGTTAGCGACTGTAATTCATGCTGACCGCTTGGTTTTCTACATCTTAATTTTCTCCTGGCATGGTGACATTATCGTTGTCCAGATTTGTAATCAGTTTGTTTGATCGGACGTGATTTGTAATTTTTGTGAATATGAACTTATTCACTTTAAACTGGAGCGTGATCCTAGTGCTCATTAAGCATCAGTGTGATAACATTATTTTATAAAGTCTGTGCATTGTCAAACTACAAAAACATCACAGCTCTTCTAAAAACATGTTCAGAGTTTGAGTCCAGTGTCCGACTCCTCACTGTGATTTGTCTTACACACACACACACAGACACACACACACACACACACACACACACACACACGCACACACACACACACACACACACACACACACACACACACACACACACACACACACACACACACACACACACACACACACACACACACACACACACACACACGATGAGTAATGTGTTCAGTGTTGATGTTTCCCAGACTTCAATCTTGAAGCTAACACTGTGATCAAAGGATGCTGTCTGGCTCTGTGAGGCTTGAAAAATACATCAAAAGTATCCTTGAATATTTACGGCCTGTTTGAAGCTTTTGAGGAAGAGTGTTGTAGGCTGCAGTTTTCACAAAGTTTCTTTTTGGTAACAATGGGGGGGGGGAGTGCAAGTTGGGAAAATGCAAATCCTGTTGTCATATTCTTACCCACAAATCCATCCTTACACCTCATATTGTGCTGGAAAGACTTCTGAAACATAGTCTGTTAGGTCAGTATCATTTTCACAATGAGTTACCATAGAGATGATTGATTTCGTGGCAGCCTTTTACATGTGCAGTAATCATTGGTATCATGAATGGGGTAAGAAAAGGAGGGTGTGGGGTCAAAGTGCTCAAAGGTGTTGAAAAAAAAGAATGTTTTCGTTGCTCTTGGAAACCAGGGGAAGATGTAATACACCCAAAAAGGAGGGAAACCGCAGGCACTCCAAGCATGTAAAATGAAACGATGAGGAAGGATATTCTTAAAAGGTCTTTATTGAAATGGCTAAATCATCAAAAAGGCAACACGTTTCAATCACTGAGATCTTCATCAGGGCTTCCAGACAAACATATGTGCTGTGTCCTCACCTACATATCAACTACAGCCAATGAGAGGCAGTCAACATGAACCAGAGAAAGACAACACAGGAGAAGCAAGTTGGAAAGCAATCAGCAACAAAAGAGACATTAAGAATGGGGGGTCAAGGTTAAAAGATGTTGTTTTCCATTAGTGGCAGAAAACCACACCTATAACCACAGATTATACGACCAAAGAGTGAGTGACTTTCCTGTGTTGTCTTCAGGGTGTCGTTATGTTATACCTGCTTCATCACGCTCTGCACTCAGATTACTAAATGCACCTTGGGTTTTACGTTTTTAACTGACTTTCATCCTTTTACTACCAAAGATCCTTTTTTTATCCTTTCCTGACTGAGCCATGTATTGTTTTTTTATTCACTCTGGCTGTTTACGAATCACTGTGTTTAACATTGGTATCTCCTTTGGGTCCTACTTTATATTTTTAGCTCTTGTATAATTCTTGTCCGTACATCACTGTTGTTTTATTTACGTTTTTTATGTCCAAGCTGCTCCAAACCAGTTGCCCCAAGAGGGATTAATAAAGTTGTTTGAATTTAATTTAATTGAAAAAGGCTGCTTGGTGGTGCAGTGGTTTGTGCTGTTGCCTCACAATGGGAAGGTTCCTGGTTCAAATCCCTGAAGAATAAGGCATGTGTGGGTTCCCTCCAGGTACTCCAGCTTCCAAGGACATGCTTGTTAGGTTAATTGGTTGAGTTAATTTGTGACTACATTTTCCCGTGAACGTGAGTGTGGCTGGTTGTCTTGTCTCTGTATGTCAGACCTGTGATTGACATGGCGACCAGTCCAGGGCTTAACCCGCCTCTTGGGTGATGATCTCACCAATGATCTCGCCCGCGACCCCGATTGGGAAAAGCGGAACAGATAATGGATGGATGAATTGAAGGAGAACAAAACCAAGATATCTGAAATCAGCTCCTCAGGCTCAAATTGTTATTCTCACATTGTATCCGAGACTAATTAATTCCCTAAATACTACATTATCATTTTATTTCTGCCGCACGACTTCACGTATTTACGACGTACGACGTATTTCAGCTTTAATTCCCCAACTATTCTAGTGCTTTTAACCCATTTTAATTGAGCACCCTGACTGAAGTGTGGTATTTTGTGTGCAGGCCTACTCCTGAGGAGGCAGCTCAGTGGCGTGAGAGTCTGGACCGAGTCCTGAACAACAGCTGTAAGTCTACCCGTTCTTCTTTCCTTTCTCCTACTCACTCCATCTTAACAAATAACCATTTATCTAAGGGCCATTTTCTTTCATTTTAAAAGTGCAAAACAAAGTCCGCTTAGGGTGAAGGTGGGGATGATGGATCCAACAAGTCTTCTAAGTGAACTCCAAAGTCATTGTTGGCAAAGTTACTTTACATAACGGAGTTCATGGAGCTCCTGTGAGAACCTTTCATTTTGTTTCAATCTTTACAACCTCTGTGGATGAAGCTGTACACCTTCTGTTTACTTTTCTAAACATGTGAGTAGTTTCATGTCACTGTCTTTACACTGTCACTCACTGTGAATATTTTCACGTCAGCATCAGCTGGTAGAGATCGGTTGGTGACAGTCTGTTCAGGCATTAAAATAACTACAGCGCAGAAAAACATCAGTGTTTTTTTTAGTTTAACCAAGCAGACCTCTGGTGAATGAAGCTAATGCTGAAGTGCAAAAACATACATGTCATCGAGTGTCCTCATGAGGCTGGCTGCAGAAGACATGGCAGTCACATATGCACCCATTCAAAAATGCACATTTTTTACAGCAGAAATAAACATGTTTACAGCCTGGTTATTTTTTGTAACTTATCTGTTTTGATTTTATGAAGGATGAGAGTTATTCATAATAAGGCGCTCGGCTGACAGGATTAAAACCCACTTCAGCTCCAGCTCTTAGCCTGTCATTATGCTGACTGAAAGTTAGGTGGAGACAACATTTCCAGCATGGCCACCGCCATCGGCGGGCTTCTAAAGCCCCCTCTCAGTAACCAGTGGGTGACCTCACTCAGGCTTCATCAGTGATGATCTACAGTCTATGGCTTTAATCTACAACAAGTATGTAATGTACATACATACATACATACATGTACATAACATACTCTAAACCCATCAAGAAACCTTCCTGAACATAAAAATGTCCTAACCATGACAACCAAGGTCACCGGATAGAAGGTCGTCTGACTCGGTTTTTCCTGCACAACTCAATTCTTTCCTGCACACCCAGAAGTCGTAAGACGCATCCTGATCCGATGAGGAAAACATTTAACAGATATCAATTGTTTAACATTTTAACTCAGTGAATACAATAACAGAGGAGAAATGTGTTTTTGATTATAGCCTGCTATCTTATGTTACAGATGGCCTTTTTTAATCTCAACAATGATGATGTTTATACACCAACGTTTTCCGTTTCTGAAGGTCAAGATCATTTCCACCAACAACTTCCCCTCGCTGAAATCCAAATACAGAACACCTTTCACATGTTAGTGAAGGTCATGTTGAAACTGTGCAGCGTCTCTGCTGTGTTTGCTTCTTCACGACCAGACAGTTAGAGCATCACTTCTTCACAGCTCTCATCTTTGTTATGTAACAGCTGGCACTTTTACTTTAAGTGTTCCAAAAGGAGAAAACATGTCTTCTCTTAGCTCTGCTGTCTGTCAGGTACAGTACAGCTTGCAAGGTCTGGTTTCCATAACAACAGCTCAGTTTGTGTACTTACAAATGACATCATTTCAACAACTAAAGCCTGGCATACAGCAGAATGTCAGCTCACACTGTGCGACTGAATAGTTTACGACACAACCTAAGTTTACAATTTATGTGTTGACACTGTATGACCAGACTGTCAAATACGACCTGAGAGCTCACACTGTACGAGTAAAATTGGGGACGGCGCATTCACAATTTTTAATAGAAAACTCCCACAGACTGAGGTTGATTTCATTTGTGTCACGACTGGTGAAAACAGGGAACTGGACCCAATTGCAGATGAACAAAAAGATTTATTTAAACTAAAAGGCAAAAACTTACTAAATCAAAAACCAAGTCCATACAGAAAAACAGGGAGCCACGAGGAAAACACTGGAAACAGGAACGAACGTCTAACACTGACACTTGACAAAACAACAATGATCTGACACAGAGGGGAAGAAACACAGAGACTAAATAGACAGGGGTAATCAAACACAGGTGAGACCAACAAGACACAGGTGAGGACAATCAGGGCAAATCAGGACTGAGGGGAAACACAGAGACAGGAGTAACGACAAAACACAGAGAGACACAAGGAGAAGAAATTACAAAATAAAACAGGAAACACTAAAGACTAAACAATCAACACTAGGATACATTAACACACAGGGAAACAAGCAACACTAGGGAAGAAGGGAACTACAACAATACAAGAAATCTAAACTCCAAAATACAAACTAAAACAAGACCAAATCATGACAATTTGTCTCATATGCACGGCTCAACTGGGCAAAAATGTGCCCTCTCTCTCCCTTTCACATCACATCCCTTGCACACAAACAAAATCAGCATCACCAATAAACACAAGAAGAAATTCAGAATCACATTTCCACAAAAAAAAGTGTTTTGCAAATGTAAAAGTGTTACATGATCATATTTTGACTATTGGTGTAAAGTGAGAAACATGTCTGTGTAGGTTCTAAGTCATCCAGGACATGGTAAATTTGAAGCTTGATCCAAAAGCAACTGGACTGGTTGAAGATCTTGAAGACGTTTCACCTCAAGCCTCGAAGTGAGAAAAATGTAAACATTGCTCTCATGTGAGTGAAACACATCTATAACACAACACATACCAGACAGCGGCTCCTGGCTCCACTGTTTACTTCACTGAGAGCACGGAGAGGCTGAAGACTGATGATAACTCTGATTGTTAATGCTTGTTCAGTCGTATGTTTAAACTCCAATGCTAATAAGTCACTTCAGTTTGCCCTTTGCATCAAAACAAAAGCACGTACGGATGTTACTGACCGGCTGATACATGTGTGCGGAGAAACATTTTCCTCTGCACAGCTCAGTGGGTGGCTAAAGAGCTTCTTCAAGAGGCTCCTTCAGTTCAGGCAGATATACAACTCTCCTGTTAGCATGCCTGCATTATTGTGTGTGTGTGTGTGTGTGTGTGTGTGTGTGTGTGTGTGTGTGTGTGTGTGTGTGTGTGTGTGCGTGTGCGTGTGCGTGTGCGTGTGTGTACTGGACCTTAGAGGTTATGTGTGTTATGGTTACATCTCCAGGGAGAAGTGAAAATGACTCCACTTGCATTGATTTATAGTATAGTCCCTGCAAAGTGCTGCAGCATAATCGTCTATCTACATGAGATTTTACGTCAACATTATTCTTTATAGCAGCTCCCTGGTTAATTCCCATGGGATTCTCACTGAGTCATTGCTCTGTAGATGTTAAGAGCACCCGCGACTTCAACCCTCGTTTGCCATGATGTTAAAGAATTGCATAATGTAAATGTATATTATGCAACAGGAAAGAAAACTGTGCTTTCTTCTAGATAAGAAGATTGCACTTCCGCTGCAGAAATTAAGCTCTTTCTTTCTGGGCAGCTTGTTCTGGATATCAGATACAGTAAGATGAATTAAAAACTTGCAAAACTAAGTAAACTATAAAGGTAGATTTTGCTTGTTGCAATTTGAAAATGCTAAAGTAATAAATGTAATCGAAAAGACACAATAAACAGCTTCAGTTTGATATGTTTTTGCATCTCTAACCCACAGCTTGTAATCAGTGCATGGCTGAGCAGCTTTTTTTGTGTGTCCTTGTGCTGAACAAAAAAAAGCTACAGCTTGATTGCGTCTCAGTGCTATTTTGAACCAAACTAGCCGTTCAGATTGTAGATAAAAGCCTGAGTGCTTATCATCTGCAACACAGGCTCCCTCGGACAATGGGACCCCTTACAGCCTTTATGTTAGATTACAATAGTCCTCACTGAAATGACTGGTTCTTTTATCAAGCCTTGTTTTTAGGATCCTTATCTTTGGGTGATTTCTGAGCTTTAACACGTATTCAACTTTTAATATTAGTTTTAACACTTTATTGGCATTTTCTTTTAACAAAGGTACCCGCCTGTGCACCAAGGTCTAGTTTTATTAGTCTCTTTAATTGCATGCATACATTACTTTTTGGGGGGAAATTTGAGGTATAACTATACGGCTGTGAATCAGTGGTAGAGTTGGTCGTCTCTCGAGAAAGGTCGAGGGTTCGATCCCCAGCTCCTGCAGCCATTTGGGCAGGACACTTAACCCCTAGTTGCTCCTACTGCTTTGTCTGCGATGTTTAAATGTGTATGAATGGGTTGGTTAATACTACATGGCAACCTCTGCTGTCAGTGTGTGAATGTGTAGGTGTGACATGCGGTGTAAAAGCGCTTTGAGTAGTCAGAAGACTAGAAAAAATCTTTAACTATTTTCAGATAAGTTATGTTGCTTTTAACTTTCCCCATTTCCTGATCTGGCATGACAGACTTACACTTTACAAAAAGCAATGACATGGACTTAAAATATAACATGATCTAATCATGCTGTCATCAATCAACACATCAACCTCTGTATAATACATCAGCATTTTAGAATGGTAATTTGACTTTCTTTTTATTCCTCACTACGTCACTTTTACAAATGATGCCATAACAAGCTTTTAGACACGAAGCCATATGAAATCCCCCTTTTCTTCTTTCTGTTAAAATAATGACTCTTCAATTATTAAATGATCCGTAATGATATTCAAACGTGATGGCATTGTTATCAAAAGAGCTATGATGCTGATGTGATTTTTGACATTTGGTACACAAGAGACTGTTTTGTCCCGGATTTAAAAAAGGTATGACGTGGAAATGATGATTAAGAAATGTCATCTATTTTTCAGGATGGCACGTTTTCTGATTACTTCTCCAAGTAAAACATTAACTATGGTGTTCTCATACAAGTGAAACTCCAACTGTGCACGGGCAGAGATGAAAAAATAACAAAAATGTAATTGTGGCTGATTATTACCTCCATTTTGCTCCTGTGCTGGACGCTGAGCGTGTGCTGTATAATTTGCGGCTGGTGCAGATGAAAGCAGTTAATTAAGACCCGATGGCTGAGCTTTTCTTTAATGATGTCTCAAAATCAATTTCCTTTGTCATCATTACGTCAGAATATGCTGAAAATGAATAATATGACATTTTGATTACTTTGGAAATTACTGATACGCTGTGGTTCATCACTAACGTTGGAAGGGGTTTACCTTTTACACCCTGTATGAGCCAATAACTGGGGTGAGAAGAATGTATAACACCCTTACTGTACATCCTATATCTGATGTCATATTAAAGGGATACTTCACCCATTTGCATTATGCTTTGTATCAGTAGTAAACTTGTGTTTTTATTGAATGGTCTTGCATCCAGCCCTCATTTCCCCCTGAGACGGGAAAAATCTGTATTTTCTTTTCTGAGATGCTGCCGCGAGTGACGCAATATGACGATTTTTGCGTCACTCGCGGCTGTTGTGGTTAGCAGGGTAAAACTACATCGCTATTTCCTCATGTTTTCGACCACTGAAGCTACAGACCTATCACAGATCAGTGGGCGGGGCTTCACTGCCAGAATCGAAACTTAACATCCGCCATCTTGCTTTAAGTCTATGCTACCAGGCTCTATGGAGAAATCTAATAACAGCCGACAATGGCGAAAAAAGTATGTTTCAACTTCAAACTGATATGACTGAAGGGGATTTTGAAGGTTTTGTGCTTGAATCGGATGTTCGTGGCTCTTTCTACGAGCCGCCCGCAATATTGCTGCCAGGTGCCTTCTGCAGACAGACAGCGGCTGAACAGGGACCCTGAGCCGGGCTCAAGCTGGGTGTCTCTATGGATATAGCTCTTATGGACCGAGAATGGCGAAAAACGTATGTTTCAACTTCAAACTGATATGACTGAAGGGGATTTTGAAGGTTTTGTGCTTGAATCGGATGTTCGTGGCTCTTTCTACGAGCCGCTATATAGCGGCGAGCTGGCTGCTGGTGCCGACAGGCAGGCTAGCTAGCCTAGCTGGCTAGGTCCGCGGCTGTGAGAGGAAGAAGGAGCCGGGGCAGACTTGTGTTTTCGGTGCTGTCACTGTTTGCCTATGGACACAGACATAGAGTCTGTTTTCTGCCAGGAATTTCCAAGATGCCAATTCCTTCTGGAAGAAATCTCTGAATCAGTTGTCGAAACTGCTGTATTATTGTCCGCGAGTAATGCTGCATTCAGGTGCTGCTCGGGTGGTCCAAGTTTCCGAGTTGGGAAGTCGTTCTTCCGACTTCCCAACTCGGAGAAATCTTATAGTCAAGTTATATTTAAGCAAAAAGTTGATGTGCAATACGTGCATGAATAAAAAGTATGTTAACAAAACACAAAACCGACTTGAGCAGGTGTTTCATGTGCATTTTACAACTCGGAATCTAATTTTTCCGATACCAAGTGAATGAACCTCTCCTTCAGCGGGAGTGTCCTGCGGTGCTGTGCATTTTGGGAGTTGTTGTCTGTGCCGAGAAAAGGAAAAAAGACACTTTTTGCCTTTTCTCGGTCAAGAAGGCACCAATTTCAAAATTGATTTCACATTTCTACTAAATATATGACCCAATTTCACTACAGATTCATGTTTCAACGGGTGAAGTATCCCTTTAAGCTTACTGCAATTCGTAGCTTTTAATTGGCGTCACATTAGAAGGTATATAAGAATTTGGGGTTGGTCAGGGGTTCAATCCCCAGCTCCTGCAGCCACATGTCCAATGTGTCCTTACTTGGCCAAGGACACATCTGACGCGTGGCTGTGTCGGCGGCGTACGAATGTGTAAGAATGGGATTAGTCAATTTGTAGGAATGGGAAAAACAATTTCTAATCTGTAAAATATTGTGTTAACTTTTCAGCCTTTTATCTAACATTATTGCCCCAGAACACTGACTAACAGTGACTGCTGATAGTGATCCTGGTAGTATTGTTTAGAAACGTTAACTACCTAATGTTAGCTCATTAGCACTCTGTTATGAAATAGTGTCCAAGTGTGTTCAATGGTGGCTGCTACTTTTGTATCGACTTCAATTGTGACTTTAATGATGGAAAATGTATCTCAAAGGTTTATAAAGAATTTCCAGCATACTGGTTTAAAGGGGCATGCATGAGAACGGGGCTTAAATGATCACTTGTCTTATCAATACATCCCTCTCTGTCTCTCCCCTTCTCTCTCCATCAGATGGTCTGAACGCTTTCCGCAGCTTCCTGCAGTCTGAGTTCAGCGATGAGAATATCGAGTTTTGGATGGCCTGCGAGGACTTCAAGAAGACCAAGAACCCCGTGAAGATGTCTGCCAAGGCCAAGAAGATCTATGAGGACTTCATCCAGTCCGAGGGACCCAGAGAGGTTAGAGACTCCCAAGACAAAACCCCTTAACACCATGTAGCGGGCTTTGCATAATGGATACCTCAGGTTTCGATTACTAGCTCACACTTGATCATAAAATCAAAGTCTCTGACTCCGGTTCAGAAATAAGTCAGCAACAATTTAATGCAAGATGTTCTAAATTCAGAGTCGAATTAAAACAGTAAGAAAAGGGTTTGATGTATTCATGAACATGGCTACCCTGATAATTTAAGTCTGTGAATGCAAAGTGCAGAGTTTTACAGTAAATCCGCATTGTGTTTTTCTTAGAATGAGCTTGTTCTACATGGGAATTTGGTGTTTATGTTTATAATTCATTTTGAATAAACACAGCGTGTTACAAAAGCACAGAAGAAATAGCACAATAATATCTATCCTAAAATGGTCCTACAATAATGTGGAATCATTCAGATCCTTTTCATCGTATTCCCTTGCCCAATCCCGATCTCCACACACACGGACAAGTGTGCGAGGGCTCTGATGCAGACTTTAACGCGAGTCCACATTTCTACAAACTTTCTAAACAGACTTACTCAGAGTTCAGTGAAGAATTGGTGTTGTAAAGGACATGATGGAAAATCTGCAAATACGTTACTTTAATATGCACATCATGTAGTTAAGTCAGACAACTTTCGTTTGCATTTGTTTGAAATATTTGCTGCAGCAGCAGTACATAGTTTGTGTTCTGCGTTGAGACCCCGGGCTCATCACTCCTCACAGTTTTATTTTACATGCAGAAATCTGAGGATTGATGGGGTGATCTCTCCCTACAGGTGGATGCTAGGGTTGGTGTGGTGGGGGCTGAGCAAGAGTGCAGTTTTGGTGCAGGTCAGAGCTGGCAATGAAAGAGCAGAGAGGGAGAGACCGGAAATCTTGCAGCTTAAAAAAACAGCCGATTGGAAGGAGGTGTTGTCAGGTGATTGGGGATAATGATGCATGTGTGAAATCAGTGCATCTCGAGTTGTCTGCCTGAATGAGCTCACAGGCGACGCCTCATTTAATCAATTTGTGGTTATTTATACCGTTTTTATAGAGATGCTTATGTGTTTTTCAGTTAAATATTCACAAAAAGGTAAACATTAGAGCCTTACGGACTTTTGATTGTTTGCCAAAATACATGTTACACACAAATACATACTGGGGGTGGGCTATTTTCTTTATCGTTTAATGTTTCATCTAGTCTCCTAGTCAGCAAATGATGTAATCATAGTGTCCCACTCCTCAGTTTTATAACATCTCAAGTCCTTACAGACTCCCAAACTCACTCACTGTATGTCTGACGTCATTTAAATCTGATAAGGCTTCAGTGCCAGGCTCTATAGGGTGGAGATTGGGATTGGCCAACTGAGTCTTGTGTAACAGGCACACATTATCACATCTCTGCATTTACATTAATTCCTATTTTTTTAGTTTAATTGTTAGCATCAACACTATATTTTCTCTCATAGGTCAACATTGACCACTTCACCAAGGACGTGACCCTGAGGAACCTGGTGGACCTCTCCCCTGCGACCTTCGACCTGGCTGAGAAGAGAATCTTCGCCCTGATGGAGAAAGACTCCTTCGGCCGTTTCCTGCGCTCCGAGCAGTACCAGGAGCTCCTGGTCAACTAAGCAGGAAGAGCAGGAATCTGACGGTTGGGGAGGTGGGGATGTTTCAAACAGCAGTTACTAAATATGACTTCTTAAATTAAATATTTCTAATAAACTACTTTTTGTGTAAGACCGCTTGCAAAACAAAGACTTGTTTTTCTACAAAAAAATCCAAAACAAAGATCAAAAATATTGTTTTCTAAATTGAATTGGAGATTTACTAAAATAAAAGACTGCCTATGACACAGCCCCGCCTCCCCAACAGCATCAACACACATTCCTAGAAACATTCGTAAACACTCATGCTAGTGAGGACCTAATATTGACAACAATCAATATCCATTTTCTAAATGATTTGAGGGTCTCCTAAAATGACCCCACTCAGCTAAAATTGCCTCAAAAATCTGGTTGACATGCACACAAATACACCCGCAGACTCAAGATTCAACTCAAACAGATACAAATGTGTTTCTATGAAGAACAGAAAACATTCTTTACACTTTGGACGCATCCTATATGCTCATGAGTCTATCCCTTTAAATCAATATCTGCTTTACTTGTGCATCAATGTGATGTTGGAGCTTTAGCAGACCTGTCTGGACACATAATTCATATCGGTATGTGCAAGCTGGAACACAATGACTGTCTTGCATACTCCAAAAAAAAAAGCTAAAAGTAGCTGAAGTTTCTCACGGTAAAGAGGGGATTACTAATCTGTCTTTGGCTACCAAATTCTAGCCTGCAAAAGCCAAAGCATGCTAACTAGACCAATCACAATTTTGCTTCATTCAGACCATTTTTGAGTTGTTGGATTGTTGTCAATTAAAAGACAGCTTTTACTCTGGGGTTTTCTTTTAGACAAGGTCAAGGGATACAAAATTGACAAAACTGCCAAATACTCAACATTTTGTCGTATTCAAAGCAACAGAAAAAGAAGTCTTTTGTTAAATCTTCCTTAAAACAGTTCACTTTGGCTCCCTGTTTTCTGTCTCAGACATGAAGTGACAGGTTAACCTTTAAGTGCTTTGTGGTCTTCTCAGGAACATTTAAAGATATTTGGCTGTCCTGAGTGCCAAATAGGCGATGACCTTTTACAATTTCTGTCTATGGAGACACCCGATGAGAAAGACTGAATGAAATAACAGTCACAGTTTTAAATCAGTGATTGAAAAATTGTCTACAAGAAGCAATGATTTGTCATTTTAATAAAAGAACCTGTAACATATAGCCTTGGTAACCCTTTTCTAGTATCAACACTTGACACATGATTATCACACGACTCTACCTTTTTGTCTCTTCCACGTTCTCACACTCACATAGAGTTAAGTCTGGATTTCACCAAACCGCCACTTTATTTAGGATGCATCCTGCATGTGAGAGTCATCCCTGAGAACAGTGCTGGCTGGTTGGCTCAGTGGTCGAGCTCCTTGGCTACCACTTGACTGCAAGTTGCTAAGACGGGAAAACCGAGTGGGAGGGAATCTTATAAACAGAAAAGAAAAAGCAAAGGTTTAAACAGAGAGAGGTCTTTTTTCCCATGTGATTAATACTAAAGTTGGATGCAGGCATGCAGAGTCACTTAAAAAAAAGTCCTGACCTGAGTTTAAGTGCTTGTAATAGATACACTGCTAAAGCCATGGGAGACAGAACTTGCAGGTTTGCAGCACCGGGCAATGCTAATAGTAGCTTTAGAGAATCAGTTATTGTGTTCTTTTTATAACCAGTCAATGAGAAAGTCTTATTTTGAGTCTGAAAAAGAAGAGCTTAAAGCCAAAAGGGACATTTCAGGAAAAGGCAGCAATGCAATCATGCAATCGCTGTCATAATAGTCGCAGTTACAACTTCTTATACGTACTATTTTACTGCTTAACAAGTAATATTTTTCACTACAGCACACTGAAAAGAAGCACTGGTATTTACATGATATACACCAAGCGGGGACAACGTTTGACACCGATGTGGTGGTGGATTTGGTGATGGTGTGCAAGTACATAACCTTAAGCTTAATGTAGCAACCATAAAGTGTGATTATATTTACTTTTAACTGCTTCTTTTTTATATTAAACACAAGCCGAAATGTCTTACACAACACTCGAGTATTGTTATTTAGATATTCAGCACTTTAGAAGTCCTTGTTGTTCACTGGAGTGAAATGACACCAAGCAAATCCAAACTGAAAATAACTAAAAATGGTATTGGAACGAGGGATCAATACAAAAACAGAGATGTTTTGCTTTTTAAGCAACATTGACAGGAGTTTCTAATGACACAGATTGGCCAGTCTGGTGTCTTTGAATCTTTTAATGTCAGACAAATTAACCATTGACTCACTGAATAATCAATGAGGGCTTTATCAGTGCTGAGTATACATGATTTGATGTAGCCTTGCATGTAAGTGTTGGGAGTGGTCACATAAAAATATATATATGCCTACAAGTCCTGAAGATGTATTTATTTTTACATGTAAATATCAAGCATTTACAAACAACTGTGTCTAAGTTATTCTTAAAGTGACTATGGAGCTCGTGTTTCTTTGGGAGGAGTCGTTGCCAGATCTCCATTCAGTGTTTTAACTATTGTCAAAGAGGAAATATTTTCAATTGTCACCTTGTGTTTCTTTGATAATTTACAATATATGTTTTTGTTGTAAATGAAATAAAAAAAACTAGAAAGTACTCCAAAGAATATATGGAAACGCCAGACATCCTTAAAATTGATTATTAGGCCCCATGAAGTTGTTTTTAAATTAAGTGTATGTCATTTTACTGTTTACCATTTAGCTCTACCAATTATATCAAATGCATTTCATTCCACTGAAAGCCCCAGTAAAGAAACTTTATTGTTTGAAATCCTGCAGTTTTTACCACTATTCTGACTTTCTTACAACGTTCTTCTTCTCCGTCAGTAGCTCTTTTCAGAGTGAGCTCAGCAGTCATTATGTCTTTACATTCATATTGGCGTATTATTGGTGTCTCAGTCTGGAAGCACGACGTTTAGAGAAACAGAGGGAGCTCCACATACACACCCGGACATGCACTAACACACACAGCGCTGCTCTCTCACTGCTGGCTCCGCCGATCCCTTCTACCCTTCGATGCTCTTCTCTAACGCCTCTTCTGTAACACTTCTTCCCTCCATTACGCCCCGTTGACATTCTCTGTTAATGTGAAACATCACAGGATTGTACAAATCGCACCTTGAAGTCTGAACAGTGCCATTGAAGGGGAGTTATATCACATTTCATTGTACCTCCTTAATGCTGTTTAAACCAGAAGCAAGGAAGATATAGCTGTAGAAGGTTTATCCCTTAGCTCAATTACTTCAGTTAGGGTAAAATATTAATACAATTGGTTTAACCAAAGGTTTTGTTGGCCTTGCGTAATATTTACCAAGTTATTTCCTGGAATTATCTTTGAAACTATCACAACAGATAAAGATGAGACTGAAACAACTTTACTCGATAAATCTGTTTCCTCTTTTGGAAATTTGCCTCAAAGTTAATTTCTTTCAACAACAAAGCATTGTACGAGGATTACGGCACTAAAACAGGTCATTGAGAAATTAGAGAAAAACAGAACGGAAACAGATGCAGCTGAGGATCCGGCTGCCAACACAAACAGTGTCAAGAGGCTCGCTCGGACGCATCCGTTACGGCAGTTTCCTTGAAATGGATGGAAAAAGGTCAGATTCCTCTGGTCCCAGAAGGAGGTTGGTGACATTTCTGACAAATGTTTTGTTGAGTTTAAGTCACTGCTTGCGCAAGTTTGGTACACTGTCACATTTTCAGAGGCCTCGTAGTAACTCCTGAGAAAACTGTGCATGTCAAAACTGTGGAATGATGTAATACCACGAAGTTTAAATGTTTCCCTGAGACAGGTGGTCATATTTTTTAACAATAAAAAGTATCTCTTACATATTGAAACCATCTGCTAACAAAACAACACGAGATGGAAGCTGATAAAACCCCGAATATATACCATGACTAAAAAGATTATTGTTCTGATTACAACCAAGAGGTCTTCCTTTATTACTTTCCGGATACATTACCTTATTTTCCTCCAAACTTGCCAAAAGATGAGGTAGAATTGACCCCTAAACGACTGCATGATAGGGGTTTCATAATAACGTTTCACAGAATGATTAATCTCTGCTGCTCTGCCTTGGGTGGAGATTAGTCCTCTAATAACAAATAGACCTGCAGAGATTTTAAATCTGTCTGAGGGAGTCAAAACAGTAATCACACTCGATAACAAACTGCACATTGTGTCTGAGAATAAGTTTACTGGGGTTTGCTTTTTTTTTGGGATGGCCAGTCAGAGTTTTCAGATGCCTTTCGTACTACAACCTGTACTTTCTTAAAATGTTCTTTGCCTGGGGCCAGAATCAAAACATCACGTCCGACTACAGCTGGTGAGCACAGAAGTCGGAAGAACAAGGCAGAAAGCAGTGTTACTGTGGATATAGAGGAAAGTGATTTTATTAGTGTAATGTTGGAGTTACACCAGCAAATGAAAAGAGAAGGGGAAGAGAAATGCTCAAGCCTGAGACAGCTGGTGTAGCGCTGGGGTAACTGCACAGATGAAAACTGAAGAGGAGCTGTAATGCTACAGCTTTGCTTTGTGGCAGGTTTAATTTTAAATAGGTTTTTACAGTCTATTTAAATTTGGGTACATGTGTAATAATGACGGTTCTGGGACGGGGGATATACAGTAGTAAGTTCATAATTATAGTGGCTGGGAAACTGCTCTAAAGGAAACACAGGAGAGCGTGTAAGGCAGCTCTGCCTGCTGGTCTACACTCCGAGTTGTCAAGGTTTAGGACGAATACACTCAGCCATGTTTCCAGAGTAAAGAGCAGCACCATCCAAAGTGTGACGAACGCCATCTCCACTAATCTGACTTTCCCCAAAATGACTTCCAGTAATCTAAGACGCCCACATTGTTTGCTGGACACCACCTTGACAGCCAGGAGTTAAATGACGACATGCAGCTACACATATCATCACTAGTTGGAACACTTCTGAATCCGACATCATCTTAGCAAATGCACACCGACTCCACATTAAATTTAGTGACTTCTGACCGGTGTAATCAGGAGCCATTAGTACAAATATGAATTTTAGTCCTATCAAATCTTATCCTTTGCAAACAACTTTAACTTTGCCTCGATGTCACCCTCTGTGGCTCCAGGGATACACTTCATTATGCCCGCTGACTTTGCTAAGTCTTCACTAGAAATGTGAGGTGGTTGGTGGGGAACCTTGGGCTACTTCGACTTACAGTAATCTTTTCCTCAGACAGTAACCCAGTCGCTGCCTCCTGACTACTCGTGAGCTACCAGGGGAGAAGCAAAGCTATGTCAGCCCACACTGGCTACCGGGGGGTAGCAAACAAGAGCTGCAAATGTTTGTTTTGGTTCTGTGGTGCGGAGCTGCATCTCCAATTAAAAAACCCTTGCCTTCAGAGCAAGAACAAGTACATGTAGCCTACTATTATCCATAAATCAGGAAGAGGAGTAACTAAACATTTGACACACCAAGTAGAAGAGAGCAGGTGAGGGAGAGGCAGAAAGAGAAGCCATTATGAGAATTAAAGTAAGTGCAAAGCTAAGCTATGTGTGTAAGAAGATGAAAATATAGCAGATGAGCCGCTAAAAGAAGAGTACGAGAGTTTTGAGGTAACTAGAGTACTTCTGAAAGAACAACAGATCAAGAACAGCAGTGATAAAAATGAAATCAAAATGATCAGTCTAGCTTGTGTTCCATCGACAACTAGAAACAACACAGAATAACACAGTAGCAGCGGAAAACAGGAATGGATGCAATACGCTCGTTATACGTATCAAGTCAAAACCTGCTTTGTATTTATGTGGTCAAGCCTATCTTATAGAGAAAGGGAGGTTACCTTGGAAGGAAATGAGCCCAGTGCATTCTGGGTGTTGTAGTATTTGACCCTCTTTGCGCTGAAGGGAACGGCACAGCCCTTTTTAATGGAATTTTTCTGGCTATGTAGCACTGATTTAAATTTTTGTCACCTTTCTACTGCATAGACAGTCTCGTTTTATGACAAGTCTATAGTCCCTGTGGCAAATGTCCCCTTTAAAGTCGATCTATTCTACTAAACATTGTTGTGTAAAATACATTATTTCTTAGGTTAAAATGACCACGATCGCAAAGCTTTTTCTGTTTGCCCATTACTCTCCATTTCCATCAGGCTAATCAACTATGTAGTACATCATGGTCCATCTATGAGAAATAGATAGATCCCCCCCCCCCCCCCCAGGAGAATAATGCACCAGCCACCACTAATTTAGACCTGTTGAGCGGCATCTACATTGAACATTATACTGACATGTTGCCATCTAGACCTGGGAAAACAAAGATAAAATCTGCCCAGGGTCTGAAACAGTTGATGGATTAAGACCATAAAACTATAAAGTGCTGTTTGTTTACTGAAAGCGTCATCAAAAGGCAGAGGGCGTGGGTAGTGCAGGATCTGCGGGCACTCAGGGAGCCGATTACTCACTTGGTTCCTCATAAAAGACAGCAAAGCTGCACCAGTCTCTGACAACATTGTAGTAAAAAACAAGTTCTCTTTGGCTTCTGGGCTTTTAATACACTTTTGAGAACAAGACTGATCTTTCTGTATGTGGGAGAAAATATAAGAACATTCTCTTATTTCCCCCCGGTGATGTCTGTGGCTGGCAGTAGAGTCCAGCGCTGACAAAGCTACACCCATAGGGTTTCCATCCACCCAAAGTTGGTCAGGGACTCAGCGGTTTGAGCTTTCAACAGAGCTGACAACATGTTTACTTATCAAGCCAAGGTAAATCGCTGCTTTAGAGGCTGCCAACTCTTTCCTCAGCACAATCAAGCTGCCCTCCAGTGATGATGTTTTCCTGAAATGAGGAGAACACTATGTTTGGCATCCAGTTTAAGCTGTGGGAACACTGTTTGTTGGTGATTGACAACAAACTGGACTTTAATTTGTTCATTGGAGAATGAAAAACGTGTATCAATGCGTGTGTATGAGGGAGCAGTGTTGTGCCTGAATGTGTTAATTAGTGCGATCATTTAAGGTTCATATTTTTGGTAAATGTTTCATTGAGCGAGTCATTTTGTGGCCAAATGTCGATATGGTGTTTGCTTTTCAAAGTAAAAGCCCAATATTTGTTTTTTCTTTGATCGGACTATCCAGGTTGTAACTCAATGGTTTTATTCTGCATTTCAGGACAGTTATTTAATATATGAAGTCACTTGCAAAGCTCTTTAACGCTTTCTTGGGCTCCCTACTGAATGTTATTGCTAAAAAGCGTAGTCATTAATCACTAAGCTCGTCATAGATACACTACATATTGTAATAATGTAAACATCCTGTTACTGGCGGTATTTATTCTTGTTTGATCTCCCCGTCGTTCTCTGCCTCCCTCTGCACACAGTGGTTTTTGTACCTTTATGGTAATTAAGCATCTGTCTTTAATGTACATAAAATAGCTTTTTACTGAAACCACTCCTGTACACAGTCATTATTACGTTTGTTAAGTGATGAGTGAGTATTGACGTCTATTCATTATAATTTATAGTCGAGCACTCACCTTTAATCTATTTCCTGTATATAATTGCTCCTCACGACATATATACCACAAAGACATTTTTATAGTCCATATGATTGATGGTTGAATTAACTTTTGGGTCATGCACACAAAGTGCCCGACCCTCGTGGATTTTATAAGACACCAGAAATTGAGTTGCAGTGGTTTACAGTAACATTTCACAACATTACAAAGCTGCATGCTCCTGTCACAGTTCAGTCTTAAACAGTAATCATGGCCTAAGTTTTGGTAGAACTTGTGAGTGAATGATGACTTCAAATAGAGATAGAAACATAGGTGGCTGAAAAGGAGTAGCTCAGTGCAGCTAAAAAAAAAAACAAGGCACAAAGGAGTACACTGAGCTTTGAGCTAGCTCTTTAAGTGTCAACTTGCACAACACTTCGAGGGAGAGATGATATTTAGAAACAAGAAAGGGGCAGATAATACATCAGTGATTCTCAAAGTCAGCCCATGGACCCCCAAGAGTCTTTGACAGGGTCAATATATCTTCACAGTTGCACCAAGACCTAACCAATTGCAACATTCATGCTCCCAACTCTAAAACTGCTCTGCCTCACGGGCTTGGGTTTGGCACATACAGAGCTCTGCAGTTAGTAATCCAAATATCCAATCAAATTTGGGCATACAGTAAACATTTTCTTAGACTGAAGGATGAACTCATGAGATTTCTTTTTATTTAAGGTCAAAGGCCAGTGTAACCTCACAAAGTCCCACTTTGGTTAACACATTCTCATTAGTCCCTGGAGGGGATTTAATAACAGTAGGTTTATTTTTATTTTTGTCATTCTGAAATTTCCCTGATCCCTTCTGACAGTCCTCTGCTCGGCAAGGAACAACCAAAGGAGATACGTTCTGTAGTATCATGTGTCAGGAGGATTGGGACAAAATTGAAGGCCAGTGGGGTATGTTAAAGTTATCTGTTGCAATTGATCTATAAGAAAATGGGACGTATAAGAATTATAACATGTGTAAACAAAAACAAGCTCCCTTCATCAAACTCTCTTAAATAGTGAAACTATACCACCGCTGTCAAGCAGCTGTCTAGATACTAAACTCTCCCAGGGAGACCAAGGAAACAATCCTAAACTAAATACAATGGTTGCACAGACCTGGAACTCAAAAAGGCTGGGGCAGAAATTAAATCTCAGTGCTAACAGTCTTAGAGACACTTAAAAGACAGTAAGGCTCACTGACAGGTTCAAATGACACTTCTCTGAATACACAAACCCAAACACCCTCTTAAAGAACCTCTCACTATCTCTGATGGTGAGACAATAAGTGAGCACAAAGCGCTGGAGCCCAAGAGTAGCCTATATATAATCGTCTCACACCTGGTCTTAATCAAGGCCATTCAGCCACACACTCACCTGCCTCTGCACTGAGTTGATTCAATCACCAACCTCAGAGAGCAGCAAGAGTGAGTGCCCTCACATTATGTTCCTACAGCAAATGATTGGAGTCCAACTTCTCCTGGTTAATTTAAGCCTTCTTATGCATTTATATTAGTCTATCAATATTTTTACATTTGTGTGGCCCGGGTCCACTGTCATTCTGTGGGAAACACATGGGTGGATGAAAACTTTAAAGTGACTGGTTGGCAGAAGCAAACAGCTGCAGATACAGTACTCCAAATCCCTTCATTAAAACCACATTTTATGTTATGCTGCACTGAATTACACTCTTGGTTTATTGTCTCTCATTTATTGTCAAACTTGTACGTTGTATTCAGGCTTGAGACCTGCCTCAGCTCCAGCTCTTTGCCTTTTAGAACCACCATTTTGTGTTTGTTTACAGTCTATGGTGTGCACACAGCCCTGCAGTCTCATGACCTTATGTGGGCATTGAAGTGGCTTGCATGGACATGGCTTTCATCAATTTAGGAACACAGGTGTGAACAATTTTGCAGTTTAGGAACAGCTTCATGAAACTGCCTAAAGGCGGATTCACACGTACGCCGTTGTTAGCAGTCACTCTAGTCAATCATTGTGATCACACAGCGGGCGCTGCGGTCCGTCACCGGAGCGTGCCACCAAAACGTCAAAACAGGCACCAAATGTACAACAAATCATCCTCAGAAAGACAAAGAGACATGTTGTCTGCACGTTTTTCTCTTTGTTTGTAGTTCTCCCGTGATGTGTGTACAGCTGATGGGAGCGTGCCCATGTTCCCACAGCCCTATGTTCCACATATGTTCCCCTAATCCTAACCCTAAACCCTGTGGGACCATTGGGCTGTGGGAACATAGGGCTGACCCCCAGCTGATCATGGGTGCGCTTCGCTGCGCTGACGTTCCAGAAACGGATCCAGTGTGAATGGGCGCACGCCGTCCGAAGGAACAAAACCGTGGCACAGACGGACCGCGGCGCGCACGGAGTATGTGTGAATGAGGCGTAAGACTTTTCTCTGGATCTTGAGAACAATTTTTAGAAAAAATTGAGGAAGATGCCGGTGAATGAGGCCCACTGTTTGTGCGCTTATGCAGAAAATGACTTTTTAAATTGATATTGACCTCACCCTGTGTTTTATGCTTAGGTTGTCACTGCTGCATTTGTTAGAATTGGTATTAAACCTGCTACATGTCAATTGTGTGATGCCAATGCGATAGCCTATTGCTCACATCACGTCTTTGAAGATTTCACTGTTGTTCATCTGATGCTGGGTGTACATTGTGGAAGGAAGGAAACTTTATAGACAGTTGCGAATGCTTGTCCCAATTTGACAAACAGGTACAGTGTTAGCTCTCGGGTCGTGCCTGACTTGAGCACATAAATTGTGAACTTTTTTCGTGTGTCCTAAACTATTGTCCAATGTGAGCTGACATTCCACATCAGCATTTTTACAATTGTACAGTGTACACCAGGCGTTTGCTCTTGGATTTGAGGCTTTTATCAGCAGTCTCCAAAAACTGAAAAATGATTTTGTCTCTCTGTCTGTCTTAAATTGATAATTGCACAAAAAGTCAAACAGGTCAAACTAGTGTTTGCATTTTGAAGAAGGTGACAATTCCTCCGATGAGCCTCCCAACCTAGTTTTTACCAAATATCACTTCTGAGATAGCCCAGATTGTGTAATTGGAAGTTGCCTAATCTGTTGCCTCAACCCTGTTTCTCTTAAACCTGATTAACCATCTGCTTCAAGTCAACAAATGACTCAACCAGTCAATTAATCAGACAGAAAGTGACATAATGAGGGTACAAAAACTATGAGTCTGAGGCATCTACTGAATGAAGAATGAAGTATAACTAGAGTGAACGTTCAAATTTTCATCAGGCACCAGAGTGGTTTATATTCTTTGGCTAATCTTTCTGTTTTCCCTCAAACTTCAGGTTAGATAAGACGGGACGTTCTCCCTTTATCTCTAACAGCGTGGACGAAAACAAAAAGCATTCATTGCAAAAAGTGTGCATTATGTTCTCCAAAATATTCAGTCTGCTGAATAGTGTGACCAAGGTGAAAAGAGATGTCCTTGCAAATAATATTTGGACCAAGTTTTTCTTAAATGTTGTCATTGAGTTCTCTGTAAGAGCACATCCATCTCTTTAATAGAAATATTCTCTCTTTTTTTAAATGAAAAAGATTGTGCAGAAGGACTCTGATCCCCACTCAAACAAACCTCAACCATTTTACATGGATTGATGCAATCATTGTTGCAAAAGATGCAATAATGCAAATTGCCAATTGATCAATCAATCAATCAATCAATCAATCAATCAATCAATCTTTATTTGTATAGCGCCAATTCATAACAAGTGTTATCTCAAGACGCTTTACAAAAAGCAGGTAAGAGACCTTACTCTTTGTCTATTAATATTACAAAAGAGCAGGTAAAAAGACCATGCTCATTGTTATGTTACAAAAAGCAGGTAAAAGACCTTACTTAATGCTAAGACCTTACTTAATGCTAATTGATAAAGGCAGACCCAAAGACACTAGCTGGCTGACAGACATCAGGGCAGCAGTGCCTCAGTGGTAGAGACTGCTGTCTTTCAACCGGAAGGTCAGGGGTTCGATCCCCAGCTCCTGCATCGACATATCCAATCTGCTCTTCGACAAGACACCCCAAGTTGCTCCTGCTGCTTCGTGTGTAGGTGTGACCTGCGGTGTAAAAGCACTTTGAGTAGTCTAAAGACTAAAACATTTTTTCTGTTTTTTTAGCTCATAATCAACACTTTTTGTTTTGCTGGTCAGTAGCGTTCCTCGGAATATTACTGGAACCATTTACATCAGAAAAGTGAGTCATAAAATTTGCAAAATTGTGCAGCCTGTATCACTTTGTGAAACCACTGAGTGGTTCAGAGGGACTATCAGATAACTGCAAAGAAAGTTAGCTCACAGATGAGCTCACTGCTTTGCGTGTTTGATCATTGTTATTCTCCTGATAAGGTTACCCTTAGACCTGTAAGTAACAACTGTAGCCCTGTTACTGGCTCTTTTTAACTATTTTGATGTTTATTTTTACATTTTTTATTTAATTTATACCACCAAATACCAGCAAAGGTGTCCAAGCATCTTTGTGGCAAATATGATGCCCTTTAATGGATAGTTTGGTATTTTTGAGCTGGGGTTGTATGAGGTACTTTTGGAGAGTACTGTAAGTCTCTTAGCCAGAGGAGATGTTGGTCAGCATGGCCCCCAGAGTGCAGGCACAGGAGCTAGGCTATACAGCTCTGCAGAGGGGGTTGTTCGCTCCACATAACTTAGCATAATTTAAGAAATGTTTGAATTGAGGCAATATATAATCGTCTCCAGTCAGTCCAGAATGCTATTGCTCAAATACTCACCAGGTCTAACAAACGGTCTCACATCACTCCCATACTGAAAGCACTGCACTGGCTCCCTGTGGCTTATAGGAGTAAGTTTAAAATTCTCACCCTCACTTTCAGAGCCATTCACGGTCAGGCACCAGAATATTTGTCAGAACTCATTCACCTGTATTCACCCACCCGTTCACTAAGGTCCAACACCCGACACCTGCTGTCTGTCCCACAGACACATTTTAAGACTCGAGGAGATTGTGCGTTTGAGTCCATAGCACCAATCCTCTGGAATTCCCTGCCCATCTCACTACATCTTTCTGACTCCGTTGAGTCTTTTAAAAAACAGTTCAAAACATTTATGTTTAGACCGGTCCACTCTGTTCTGCATTATCACTCGCACAAACTTAAACGCCTCCAAAGAAATCAATAACATGTTAAAAAAAGGTAAAATGATATCAGGATCTAATGAACATTTTTTCTAGTCTTGAAAATGGCACGTGTGTTTATTTGACTGTGAAGTGTCTTATGTATGAATCATCTTATAAACATCAGACTGAACAACAAGAAGTTAAGGCGAGACACGGTAGGCAAAAACATCAATTTTTTATGCACTGGTCAATTTTGAGATTTTGGGCTAATTCACTCCCTGAACATGTAATCTTTCAAACTACCATAAAGAAAATATCCAAATTATACATTTATGTGTATATTTTAATACATTTTGTCTGCTCGCGGCGTTAGATTTCTCGTAAATTTGCCCGAAAGTTAGCATCCTAACGGGACGTGCAGTATAACGGCTGTTCTCTCATGCCCGTCATGACTGATATCTCTGAAAAGCTCTCTCTCTCCTGCACAACGCTATGTAACCCAAATAAGGACACTATTAGAAAGAAATGTCATCAAATGTGTCTGTGTTTTTCCTCACATTGTGGATTGTTTTTAAAGAGTCTGCCTAACTTTTTTTATTTGGACTGACACTTTATTTGATAACCAATATATGAGAAGATGAGCTGAGTGAATGATGAATCATCACCGTGATAAAACCTGTCACATTGCTTCCACAAAGTACTTAGGCCCATTAGCAACAGCACCAACAAATCCAAGGCAATAAGAAAATAAAACAGACACCACAGTTAGATGTATCCCTTCAGTCCGGCACTCTTTATTATCCAAACTCATCAAGACGATAAACCAGGGATCCAGATGTGCAGCCCCTGGGGATGTATGTACAGGGCTAATGGGAGTGGTTGCGTGGTCACGTGTTAGCATTAAGTAGCTTTTGCCAGTGCATGTGTTAGTGTGTACGTGCTTCCCTGCACGCATGATCACATTAGATCACCAGAACGTCCTGTCAGGTTTTAATTATCAGGCCTCTCAGCGGCTCTGTGTTGGAAAGGCAGGAGAGAACATTGCGCTGTAAGCAGGTTAATGTCAAATAAAGACCCTGGAGCCTGAGTCTGAACAGAGTCTGGCTAATATCACAGCTGTGGGCAAAGACTATTACACAAACACACAAGCCTTGTATTATATGGAGCCTACAGAAGATGCTGTGGATGCTTTTCTCTTCTACAAAGTGAAATGCTGTGTTATCATTATCCTGTGTGGTACATGGCACACTGTTTTCATGTTTACACACAGTCACAGGTTAGATTTTAAAGATCTTTTGAAACTGGATCTTAGCAAGTGTCATAACAGCGGTGGATTTAAAATCCAATTTACAACAGACAGAATCGCTTTTGGTGAAGCATCCAAAGGGGTTGGATTCAACATAACTTTGAAAATCCCTGATGGAAATCGTAAAGCCTTGACACACCAAGCAGACGACAAAGAACTAGTGGCAACGAAGGCCGCCTGTGGCGTCGCCTAACGTCGCCTTCTGTCTTGGCCAAAAAGTTGCACTAGAACACATTGCAAAGACTACAGCCAACGGCCAACCACCACGTACTTTCTGCGCATGCGTGAGGTAGTCCGTTGTTATGATACAAGAAGACCATTTTCTCACCGCTGTCGCGCACCACTCGCATTATAGGTAGCCTACTAATCGAGAATAATGTCTGATAAAAAGTTGAAAATGGCACTGGCGTTGTCAGTCATAAGAGTCAAAGGGGACACATAAGGAGAAACTGCACTAATGAGTGAAAGCATGGATACTACAGCGGCATGCTCAAGGGGCTTTCCCGAACCTGTGTCAAGAAGTGGAGATAAATGAAACCTCCGAATAGCCAATCAGAGAGATTCCTCCCACCGACGCCGATTCAAACATGTCGAATTAGCGAAAAAAAGGCAGACAGGGGCCGAGGGGTAGCGAGGGAGCGGACACACTGCAAAAACTAGGGCGGCGATCGCTCACCGACGTTTGAACTAGGACTGACGGCCGACAATCTCCTTGGTGTGTCAGGGCCTTTAGTCACGACTTCAATACATCATGTGGTCATAGAGCATTGGTTCCCAACCTGGAGCCCAGCAAAAGATCTCAAGAGGGCGCACGGCTCTCTCTGCCCTGAGGTTTAGAAATTCAATTTGCACATATTAACAAAAAAGACAAATGTTTGCCTCACTCAGAAATATCAGGCTACTTAGACAGCCACACTTGTAATTCTGTTTTTTTTCATGTGGGTAGCTTTACTTTCTTTATATTCAAGTAGAGTTAGCTTCAAGGAAAAAGGTTGGAAACCACGAGAGGTTCTCTTCGTACAGCCAGCACCTCAGCTATACCTCAAAACTATTTATGCTGGGGTCATACTACACTTTATAAGCACGATCATTTCCCAATCCAGCAGATGTAGGGTTTCTACTTTCTGGACCTTTTGGCTCTTTAAATTGATTGTTTTATCCCGTGTAGGATTTATAGATAGATTGTCTATATGGTAAAATACTGGTGTTGTAGCTTCTATTGAAAGTTAAGAGGTTTCGTCCCACATTGTAGCTGCTGCCCTGCTCACAAAGATTTATTTTAGATGACAGATTAGAATTTACTTAAGCACACTTGCTCTTGTGCATTTATCTTTTTCTGCAGGCTCTTGTGTTTTAGCTGCAGAATTAAATCATACTGTGGGTCAGAATCAGTGTGCAAGTGATGTGCAAGTTTCTGCCTTTTTAAAACATGATTCAGGGGTCTGTTTAACTATATTTTAAACATGTTCTGTGCAGCAAAGCGGGCAAAAAGAAAAAAAAACGTAAGTAACGGTTTCTCTAACCTTAGTAAATCTAGGTGTGCCGATGAATAAATCTAAGCTTTTAATTTACGGAACTGTGCGTCATAGTCCTAAATGTGTGTCCTTAAAAAGGCATAGTGTCAGGCTGTGAGCATGAATAGGCCTACAGCTGCAATAAAAAGCCTTTTCTTCTTTGTCCTCAAGTCCAAATAAATCACATCACAAGCTGGATAAAATGTTAGTCTGCTTGTTAAAAAAGAAGATGGGACGTTTAAAACACTACAGAAATATGGGTAGGTGGGAATAAACCAGATAAACTGTATGTGTGCTATGCTGTATTAAACATCAGTTCTGAGCGAGTATTCTGATTGGACCAGAGGCGTTCCACGAGTGCTCATATAGAAAACAACTTCACTGGGACTTTTCACAGTGTGTGTCACTCTGCCTCAGCACCTCACCTTGACAGCTTGTCCTGATTAATGGAGCTGGTTTTTCAGAATCAACAAACAGACCAAACTGACTAGTGGCTGGCCTGTGGTAACAATGAACACAAACAAAGTATAAATTTGGGTTGCTTGGAAACAGGTCAGTTTCAGTTAAAATGAGGAACTAGTTTAATTAGTGGAGCAAAAATACTAACCTGTCGAAACCCTTTCAGATAGGATGCGGTGGGCACTGCCCGCTGCTCATAAACACATTCATTGTCTATGTGGCGTGTGAGAGTATCTGTGCCAAGGTCCTGTTTGCTGCCCTTCAGGGCTGTGTGGAAGTTAAAACATTTTCAACTTGGCCGCAGCGCTCCATAACGACAATTTGGCGCAACCAATATCAATCAATCTTGTTTGAAAAGACATTTTTAACATTTTAAGGTTTGTTTAAAAAAGCAGCAGAAATGACTCTCTCGATTGTGAAGCAGACGTTATAAAGCTGCAGCTCCTAAACGAGCCAAAACTCTCCCAAATCCTGTCATGCCCTGAGGATTTCATGAACACACACCTTATTTGCCGCTTGTCTACTCCTCCTCAGCAGAAGAAAGAAGTCAGGGATTTCTACTTATAGTGGAAAGATACATTGTGCTTCCAAAAATTAGCGATTTTTCTGACTATCATTATGGTCACCTAGCAACCTCACGCCAATGATTTGCAGATGTGCGCGCTACTCCCCGGCTCTGCGCCCAACCCTGTGGCGAGCGAAACAAACACAGCATAACGCATCCTTTCTGAAAGACCCTTTTCCCTTCAGTATCCTTGTCATTGAACTGTTGTATAAAAACAATATGACACTCGAGATCGAGATGTTGTTCTGAACATCACAGCTGTGATTTTCTTCGGTGCTCGACCTGTAGCCTCGTTCCTACAGCTGAATCACAGCAGTGATGATATTCAGTACAACACCCCTCCCTCTTGTGTGATGTTGCTTTGTTTTCACATCAGATATGAAAAAGAGAAACAGACGTTTTCTAGAATAAATGCAGTCGTATAAAGTTTTTAATTTGAGTTTTCGTCTGGATGTGATATAAGAAGAGTTCTATCTTGTGTCCGGCCTGTCCCCTGGTCATTATAAATGAATAATGTCAGATTTTGATAAGATTTATTGTCTGCAGACATTACATAATCACAGCCACACAATTGATGAACCAACAAAGTTCAGATTATCCAAAACATCACTTTATTCATGAATAGTCACAGAAATGATATCAATATGACAATGACATCATTTAATAAATATCCACATGCAATATCTTTTTTACTCTTCAGGATACATTTTGATGCAACATATGAGAGTGCAGGGCCATTTAAATATACTCAATAAAGAAATGTTAACATTCTACTAAAGTCGTATTGCATGCACATGAGAAAATAAAAATCTGCTCAATTTTTCTGAAGTAACAAGAGAATGACCTCAGAAAAATAAGTTAAGAGGAGCTTTCATTTCTTGACACTCCGAGGGGATCCAGTGTTTCCAGCAAATGCCTTAGTCTGCGTTAACACTGCAGGCCTTAATGCACAATTCAGATTGTTTTGCTCTTTTTAAATGTGGCCTGTATTAGACTCCTGTGATCTATAAATGTCCCAATCAGATTAGAAAAGTTTAGATTCCATGTGACTTGTGCTATTCACACTGTCATAAAAAAAAAAAAAAATCTGATCTGAGTCACATAGGAGCAAAAAATTTGATTCAGGTCACTTTTGGCTCCCGTGTGAACACCGCCTGAGGGCAGACTCGCACTAGGCAATCCGTACCGTGACCAAGTGCGCTTCACCCCTAAAGTCCAGTTGGTTTGACTAGTGTGAGTGCTCCGATCCGTGCTCAAGCATGGTACACTTCCTTGGCCCTGGCACACTTGGAAGAGGTGTGCTTCTGCACGGCACAGTTCATGCACAAGCACAAGCACGCAGGTACACAACGTGAACAGCCTTCATTATGGAGAAATCCGGGAGTGTTATGGCTCTATTTGTCTCGAATGACTCAAAAAAAGCCACAAAGTCATAGTAGATTTCATGTTCTCTGTGTTGTTCTCTGATGTACGGACACGGACGCGGACCCGACAGCGCTTCCCTTTTTTTTTCTTAGAGTCTGCCTGCCTTGTAAACTAAGCATGCTTCATGATCATGTAGAGCCATGCATGTGTTGTATTACGACATTATGTACAAGAGGTAAGCGTGCTTAGGCCCGGTTAGTCCTGGAGCAGAGTGAGTGCAGGCCAGTGGGGGAATGGGGAGGGGGGACAATCGTGCATAAGCACAGTATGGGACGACTTTGCTAGTGTGAGTGCGCCCTTAGTGTCTCTTGAGTCACATAGCCAGCCTGCATGGATTTCAGATGCATCACGTTATATTAGTGAAGCACATCGTATTTGCACAGCTGATCCTGACAGACAAAATCATCTATGTTAACCAAAGACATGAGAATCTCCCCACATGTCAAACCTAAACCCAAATAAAACTGAGTGAAACTCAAGAGTCTGGGAATGTTTGCAACATGAAGTGGTCTAAATGAGAGCTTGTGGTGGGATTCTGAAGGAAAAACAGAGCCCGTGTTTATAGTGTCATAAAAGACGCAACTTGTCATTCAGAGGTAATGATCTCGTTAATTCTGAAAAACAGAGCAGATTATATTTTCTCATGTGAATGCAAAATGCTTCTGTATTCTCCTGCATAAATAACAGAGAGAGAGAACTTGATATTTAACTTCATGTTGGACACTTTTACAGTCTCTCAAAACAAGTTGCACTCCCATGAGGGTTGTTTTGAAGGAGTGATACAGCAGCTTTAAATCGATTTTAGTTGTAAGTATAAAGATAACCTGGCCATGCCTCCACAGGCAGGTTGTGTATAAATAACAATAAATAAATCATAGGCAAAGCTGACATTTCAACATGTTCTGTATCCTAAATGTTTGATATTAAAGCTTCAACCACTCACTTTAAACCTTTGAATTTGCAAAATACCTGACCTCATGTTGATGCAATACTGAGTTACATTAAAGTGTGATAATAAGCGGACATTTATTACTCACTTCAAACCTCAAATGACTTCCAAAGACTTCCGGGAATTAACTGCACATTTAAAAAGGGGGTAAATAAAGTCTCAATCACGTTTCACATTGACCTTTTCAGTCACCTTCATAACAACAAGTTCTTCTATTCTTTTAACACTGGAAACAAACACACAGTTTCCCACCGTCTACCCTCTCCTTCATCTTCATCTTTGGCACCTTCGTCTAGTCGTCTCTGTTCACTTCCACTTTAAGCACCTCCTGTTACGGCCTGTCTGTTCTCTGCAGAGTCACATTTTTTCTTCTCCTTCTTCTCCTCAGCAGCAGCTTTCCGTGTCTGACACAGATCTTTCATCAGTTTAGAGTTTAGGAAGCGCCTGTACGAGTCTTTCTCCATCAAGGTGTAGATCATCTTCTGAGCTTCGTCGAAACAAGACGGGCAGGCGTTCTCCACGTTCTGCTTCGTTACGTCTCTGGTCGCCGCGTCCAAGTTTACCTTTGATTAAAAAGAATGAAAGTATAAGTAAGTTAAGACACTGAAACAATACTGATTCTCATTATATTAGCGTGAAGATGTTTTTTAACATACATTGGTAGATGAATGTACAGAATATTCTTGGGAATTCTGGCATTTTCTTTCACCTAAAGGCTCAATGACTTATGGGTCTGAATGTTAATAATGTATGAAAAATAAAATAGCAGCTCAAAACAGCTCCAGCACGTAGCGTCAGGGCAACAATCACTGCAAAGTTTATGCACTAAATGTGCTTGTTTTGTTGTCAGACACACACTTTAGTAAGTGTTAAATTATTTAATTTACTATTCATGTATGAAACTTTAAGATCTAATAAAAATCCTTGTTAGAGTGAGAGCTTGTTGCTGATGTCCTGTTTTTGAAGGACAACGTAAAAATGTGATAAAAACAGAAAAGTGAAAGAAAAAAGCGTTTTGATTTGAGATATATTCTAAAAATGGCATAAGGCAAAAGTCAAGCCTGGTTTAAAGGTTGAGGGAAATAGAGTGTTTCTGAACAGTATTTCCATCTTCTATATTTAACTTTTTTTTACATAAAAGAGTGTAATGAATATGACGCAATCTTCCAGTATCCAACAAAAGAGTGTTTTCCTTTAATCAGGAAGTGGAATTTACGTGCATGTACATTTTCAAAGTGTTTCTCAAACCTCAAAACCACGTCTGTCCGAGCTACATGTTAGCCTCTCTTTGGATGCCTTTCTTTAGCATGATAGTTTGACATTTTATATCTCCAGTGCAATCGCATGTTTCCAATTCAGCCAATCACTTCAATCAAACCTTTATTCATTCTCAAAAGGACATTGATGTTTCTCTCATTTCCAATGTCTTCGAGATTATAAGCACAATAAAACAATCAAAAACAACAACAACAAACACTTAAAATTAATTAGAAAAAGCACTGAGATCCATTCAAAACAGTAACAATTTGAAACAAAGTGGCTAGAAATTAAATTACTAAATCCAATTCAAACATTACCTCATTGGGAGCGTCTGCCTTGACATACTGCTGATAGATCTGCTTGGCTCTTGTTGTAAACTTGGAAGGATTAGTGTTCTTGTAGTCCTCGCAGGCGACCCAGAAGTCCATGTTCTCCTGACTGAACTCTGACCTCAGGAAGCTGGTGAAGACTGAACGACCCACTAAGACACACAGAAGGAAAAAAAAAAATTCTGTTTAATTTAAAATGCACTTTGCAAACTCATATCTGCAAGTGTGAAGCTCATGTAACACACAATCCCGAGACTTTTTATGGGCCGTCTTAGAGAAGTTTCCCACAGTCATTACAAAACTTGCACCTTTTGAGCACTCCTATGGTTTTAAATTTGTTAACCCTCGGGAGCCCCCCTACTGGCGGGGAGTCCCAAGCAGTTGCCTGCCTTGCCTGTTGACAAGCAGCGCCTTTGTGTATAGCATATGCTCAAACGGTTATGCAAGTCATCAAAATAATGAATTAAAGACTTGTATTTCCATCACAAATTGGCTGAAATTGGTTTTCAAATAGATTAGAAAATTGTTAGAAATGGTTGAAAGTGAAAGCAATTTTCATCACGTTTGAAATTCCATTATATTGTGTTTTAAATCACTTTCTTCTTGTGCATGAAAGCAGCTTTAGAATACTGAATTATTACATTTTACCTAAACTAATGAAAACAGACTAAGCAGCAGTGATTAAGAATGCCATCCTGTCCTTTTAGATTCAGCAGACAAGTGTTTTAACTGCAGCTTAATGAAAGAGCAGATGTGAGCCTCTACGGAAGTTATATAGTTTTATATAATTAACTTCTGCAGAGGACAGATGCAGGGAAACCAAGATAAACAAGAGAAGATCAGACCAATGAGAACTGACAGATGAAGACGGGAAAGCAGAAAGAAGACATGACAGAAGATGGAGTTCAGTGCAGGAGGTCATGGAACGGAGCGGGTCAAAACTCAGCTGCTTCCCTCAAGGCCATTGCTCCCCTTCAGTGTCCCTGACTCACGCAGTGCAACTCTCACAGGGCTTATATATATAAATTCATACACACACTCTCACACACACACACACACTCTCTGCACTGGTCAGCACGCCCTGAGGGGCCGATGAGTAGTGCCTTGAGACACGTAGCAGAGGACCAGACCCTGAGAATGCCTCAAAGGGCTTGTGGGTTTGTATATAGAGCAACATTTCCACCCAAACTCCATGAGTCCATCAGATTAGAATTAGGTCTGTCAAATGGATTTAATCCTGATTAATCGTTGAGTTTAGATAATTAATCGTGATTAATCGCAATTTTCATCACGTTTGAAATTCCATTATTTTGTGTTTTAAATCAGTTTCTGTTCTGCTTTTATTTTGAATGTTTTTACTGTCTTAAGCTTAGGGTGCTATATTTCCTGTTTGGATACAAACCTGCTTCTATTTGAAAAAAAACAATTAAAGAATGTCCGTTGGCTATGACATTAACTTAACCATGGAAAAAGGAACTCATCACAGATCAAAAAGGAAATGAAAACAGCTAAAGTAAAATGTTTGATGTCACAGAGTGGACATTACTTTTTTTTCAACTGAGCTTTCTGGGAGTTTATAAAAGTGTAACGAGACATTCAAAGAAGCATTCTTTTTTTTATCACTGACTACAGGGAGATGCTTCGATGGCTTATCTACGGTGCACGAAAAGGGACAAAATAATAATCCGATTAACAAAATGAATGCATTAATTTCAGGCTTTGAATGCATTGCGATTAACGAGTTAACGCTGATTGTCCTAATTTGAATAATTATGTTCATGTTCTTTTGGAAAGAGATATCAATCCTACCAATAGAACCACAGCCTTCTTTTGAATATTTTGTCACCCCTTAAACGTACAGTATGTAAAATCTGCCGCAAGGGGGCTCTCAATCAAAACAATAACAAAAGAGATGACGTCGCTCCTCGCAGGGTCTCATGGGATACCCCCCCCCCCCCCCCCCCCGTGAAAACTAACGAACTCCGTGTTGAATCAATACGAACGGGCCAAACCGACCTGAGAAAGACATTATGTGTACTGACGATGTATCCAAGTATAATTTACATGAAGTTTTTATCACAGCAGCACATACAGCGTGTTTCCTTGACAACGATCAACATTTCGTGTCTGTCATGGCGGCTCATCATGGCGGCCGCCTACAAGACACGGTCCGTTACAACTATAAAATTACGTATTTCTCTGGCTTTGATATCTTTTGGAAATATTTGAGGTAATGTAAGTACTCAACTAAAAAATATATATAACATGGGTTTAGTCCATTTTTAATTGAAGTTAGATATTTTAATGTAAACATTAGCATGCGATCTTACATACTGTACCTTTAATGAGATACCTGTGCACAGACAGGGAAGGTGCAGATTAAACATTGGAGTCCAATGATTGGTCAACAGAATCCTCTTTTTTTTAACCAATAAGGAACTCCATACTCAAACCCATCATTTTTAAATGTTTTTAAAAATCCATTGCCGATCTCAGCTGTCATTGGGTGAGAGGGGGGTTACACCCTGGACTGTTCACCAGTCAATCACAGGGCTGACATACAGAGACAGACAACCAGCAACACTCACATTCACACTTACTGGCCATGTAGAGTCACCAATGTATCTAACTAGCATGTCTTTGGACTGTGGGAGAAAGATGGAGTAACCAGAGAGAACCCATGCAAGCACGGGGAGAATATGAAAACTCCACACAGAGAGGCTCCTGTCCGATGGGGAGTCCAACCAAGATCCATTTCGCTGTGAGGCAACAACACTAACCTCTGCACCACTGTGCAGCCAAAGTATTGAATCACTCCTGGCAAACTTTTACTGTTAAATTTGGAACATGTCAACACAAAACTTCCCACCATGGAGGATTAACAAAGAGCAGACATGTCTCTGCATCATAGACCTTATGTAAGATTTGATGTCCAGCTATTGTTTTGCTATTACCATTAGGTATCAACACTGTGTACTTACAAGAGTAAATGCTGCATGTTGAAATGAACAAGAGAACCAGGCTCTTTGTACATGTAGGTTTTACGGGGACAACAAAGTGAGGCTTATTCTCCAAAGCAAGAGACAAGAGGACAAGAGCACAAAGATTCAACTTTATTAGAACATCTGTTATACAAGTTTTATTTTGTGCCTTGAAGAAAGGAGCTAGGCATTACTTCCAAGGTTGCCAAATCTTTCCCGGCAGCCACTTAGCCAGGAATGTGGAGTTCAGGGCATCGCCTGAAAATATTCCCATGATTGCAGCACATGTCGCATGAGGATAATAATATGACGATTTGAGTGTCTCAATTTTCATAAATCACTAGAGACTCTGCTGGGGAACCGACGAGTCAAGCATCCGCCTTCTGACAAAGTCCTTTGGGTTTAATATGGATCTTGGACACAAGCTTGTCCTAGTTCTACTCTAATAGGTTTATCATTTTCTAATGGGAAAAAGAGACTCACGTTTACTGCTCATTACGTGGCTGAACGATTCCTTCCATTCCTCCCCTTCGGCTGCAGAAGGAACCCTGAAACATAGATAGAAAAAAAGGTTTTAATATAATCAAACACCAATATATACGGCAACAAGTAAATAGCTTTTTTAAGAGGCTGACAGAATGTGTATTCAAGATGTTATTAGAGTTTTACACCAATTGTAAATCTTGCATGAAACCTTAAATGGAGCATACACTCTTAATGAGCTTGAATAAGGTGACTCAGTGAGACTTCTCTAATGCCTGTTCCTTCAAAATAGGAGAGTTGTTTGAAGGTTTTTCTTTTGTTTTAAATCTGCACAGCTAATGCAGCTGCACCAATTCACTGATCAATAACAGCTGCAAATCGAATCACATGCACACAATGTGCGTCATCTGACATTTACACAGAAAAAGACTGCAGCACAATGATGCTGTCATTAAAGGACTCATCAGCTGAGAACAGCACTAACGAAAATAATGAATAGCTGTGCACAATTAGAAAAGTAAAGTATATTTACACTTCACAATTCCAGCAGGGAAACTGATTATTGAAAAAAAAGGAAAGGTCAGGGTTTGTCATCATTGTTCACCTGCTCATAAAGAACACCACAAGGGTTCAAAGCTGGAAGGCATCATCATTAAGGCCGGAATTAGCCCCAAACAAGACACATGGTGTAGTTCTCATTTCCGAATGCTCACACGAAAGGAAATAGCAAAAAAAGTAATAATAATGGAGGCTAATGGGCGCCAGTAGCCTAGTGGTTAGTGTGCCAACCCCATGTACGGAGGCTGCAGTCCTCCAAGCTGGCGGCCTGGGTTCGAATCCGACCTGTGGCTCATTTCCTGCCATTCCCCACTCTCTCTCTCTCCCCGATTCTGACTCTATCCATTGTCCTATCTCTAAAATAAAGGCAGTAAAAGCCCAAAAATAAACCTTAAAATAATAGAGGCCAATGAAATTCCCTCCACGGTGACACCTGCAATTACACACATTACAGGGACAGAGATGCAGGAAGTTCTCGTAACAAAGCACATCCACTAAACCAACTTATGCATTTCCCAGTCACTCAAACAGTTTTTCCACTTAGTGCATCAATTCAAGCTCCTTACTCAAGTCAACGCATTAATCTCAATTCTTCATCTTTCCTGAAACCATCCCCAAACAAAAGATCCAATGATTCAAAACACATCAGTAGTTTAGATCTACAGTGTGATGCCCTTTTCCCCCCTGACCTGCGTCGACTTTTATGATTTATGTGAGACGAGTCTTAAGGTTCGAGATCAGAGTCACCGGGGTTGAGGTTAAAGCTTAGCTGCAAATCATTTTTGTTTTTGTGAAGTCTATTTTTCATTAAGCAGAAGCAGTTTACAAAGCAACGTACGTCTGAGAGTAAATACAACACAATCGGACACAGGTGCTGACAGGAAGTGCACAGAGGCAAAGCACAGTTTTTTATTTACAGTAGATGTATATATAGTCATCATCATCAAAAACATCGACAGCTTCTCACGAGAATTCTAATCAGCAACAACACCATCGTAAAAATCATCATCGTGGACATCTTCATCATCATCATTGTCAGTCCCATCACTAACATTAAGTGTGCAGGTGTTCATGAAAGAGCTGGGTCTTTAGCTTTTCCTAACGGTGGAAAAGGACTCTGCAGATCGAATGGCGGTGGGTTATTAATTCCACCACCGGGGGACTACATGAGGTCATTAACACGATGCAAAAAAACAAAACCAAGACAACTGAAGTTCAAACGATTTATTAAGAGGCATCTTAAAATATAAAAGCCTTTCTTTTTAGCCTTCAGGGGAACTTTAAGATTAACGCCACAGACTCACCAGGGTTGAAATGAAATCTGACTTCAACTTATACTGGAACTGAACTTATATACATTATATATTTTGTCATTTAATCATACTAAGAAAATTAAAGGATCACGTTGCACAATGGAACACACCTCGAGTTGTGACAGCTGCAGATTTCCTGTCATACGTTAAATAAATACGACCATGCACTATGTTATTTAAGTCACAGCATTTGCATCTACTGTAATTCTGTCCTTAACATTTTTAAGAAGTGAATGATACAGTTATGTTTATTTCGTTCAACTTTTTGCCAAGGAAAAAAATTAAGTCTTGGATGCACCTCGATCAACGTGAATAAAAAGCATTCACTTTAATGAAAACTACCATCAAACTCTAATGCCCCAAACAGGGCGTATTCAAGATAACTATTGAATGATTGAGCACCTTATAATAAAGCCGTATTCCTAATTTCATAAAGAAGATAATTTCACATCATACTGGATGTTGACAAAACCTTCTTCATCTAATTTTCTTATCTAGTGCTTCAAGAAAGATATTCATCTATTCAGTGCAAATAACAACAACCTCTCCAAAGTGACATGCACACAGATGGCTTTGCTTCAACGATAATTCTCCTACATGTGGGATGTGAAAAATACATCCACATATTGAGCTTTCTCTGACCTCTTTGCAGCAGCAGCAGCAGCAGCAGCAGCATGAGCAGCTCCGTTGGCAGTCTTCTCCTTCGTCTGTTTCTGATACGTTGTTTGGGGTTCAGGCTTCTGGAGCAAGAAGCTGATTTTGTGCTTGATGTCTTTGGCACTGTGGGGAGGAAGAAGATGAGAGGACAGTGAGTGAGAATGCATCAGAGAGCATTGCAGTTTGTTTGGAGTAAAAATATCGGCACAAAGACAAGCTTGTAAGACGATCTGCTTCATGTAAACAACCCACTTCTGTTTACTACATATCACCGTTTGAAGCTTCATGACTGGTTTGAACTAGCAAGTGTTTGAATTGTGAGATTGACACACCTTCTTTAATCTGTAACATATAAAAGTTTATTGAAGCAGGAATATAATACCCCTTTTATCTACATCTCTTACCTTTTCAAGCATGTTGCAGGAAGAGTGGCAAGTCCTTTACACATGGTTCAACGTTAAAGATCCAAAGTCAGTTCTGGAGCTTTAAATGGTGACAGAGAGGCTGTGGTGCGATTTCAAGCAGCAGAGTTTTTATAGCAGTTTTCTGCTGTATTAAACAGCAGGCTGCGAATGTCTCCACCCCCAGCCGCGGTTACAATGACACAAAATGGACCAATCACACCAGAGAGGGAGAGAGGGAAAAGAACAGAAAGGGAGGGATAGAAGTCGGGGAAATTTTCCAGCGGATTGGATCAATGTAACCAAAACAAAAGGTGTTTTCCTCTGAAGGAGGTGGCGTATGGATTTAAGGAGCTAAGAAGTCATCCCTCTGCAGAAAGGACCAAATTCCATTATATTAAGCAACATTTAGATTCAAATGAATGAAGCAAAATCTGTTTGTTTTTTATTGTAAAAGTAAACTTAAACTATACAAATATGCATTATTAACAGCCAGTAGCCTCATCCAGCACCTTCTAGAAAAATCTAATTGCAGTTTGCCTTCTTCCACTGTCCATGCTTATTCGTGTGTATTGAGTTGGGGCTGGACAAATGTGTTGGTGTCTTTAATTTTGCTATGAACTGGAGAAAAGCACCTTTAGGAAAAGAGTTCAAAGGTGCTGACTCACTGAAAGAGAGAACATGCATGAAAGTCTGTGAGTCCATGAGTGTGGACATTGGTATGGAGCCATTGTTCTCCTTACTATAGATGTAGGAAAACTAGATTATAATATGCTATAATGGGAAAGCAATGACAGACATCCTGTTAAATTATTTAGGTTGGAGGAGTTGTTGTCGGGCTGCACGGTGCAATAGCTTGCACTGTAGCCTTACTGCAAAAAGATTCCTCTCTGACTGTACAGAGGGTTGACTGTCGTTCGACTAACGATTAGGCCACTGGTGCCCCTACTGTGCTGTTTAACATGTGTCAGTGTGGTTTGAGTGTCTTGTTCACTTGAGCTGTGGAATAACATGTCTGTATTATATTCCTGACGTTGTCTTTTGTTTATCTGTTGCGTCTTGATGCCTGCTGCAGTGCAGATCTAATTTCCTTTAGAATAACAACACATTAAAGTGGACTGCAGTTTGGCTTCCATTCAGGTACACCTAGGGTTGCAAAGGGGTGGAAAGTTTCCGGTAAATTTCCGGAAAACTTTCCATGGGAAGTTAAGCTTGGGAATTTTGAAAATATATCAAATCGGAAACTTTCCATGGGAATTTATGGGAATTAACTGGAAATTAAGGGTAATTTAATCGAACTGTTTCATATCAAAGCATAAATATAAACATTTAGTTTTGTCCTAAACAGAAATCCATGCAAAATAATACAATTAAAAAAACATTTCAACAGATTTACATCAAATGTTTAAAATATATTACCCCATAATATTATCAAGACTTACTTCCCTTCATGTAGTCCACGGGCTAAAATGTGTGGCTTCAATAGTCTTGTGCTCTGGGCTCAAAGTGTGGTTCTAGAAATCATCTGTGCATGTGATGGAGGAACGCACAGTGCATGTAGGGGGCGTGGCCTCGATAGCCCTGCAGTAAGCAGTGTGCTATGTGCATGTGATTGAGGAATAGCATAGATATTCATGTGTACTTGCATGAAATCTGGTTTTTTTAGTCAAGATTATGCTAAAATACACTTTCCCCAACTATATTTAAGTTCCCTGTCAAGGGCCAACCTTCAATTTTGTAAATTCCCGGTGTATTCCCGTTTATTCCCATAAATTCCCGTTAATTCCCATGGAAAGTTTCCAACTTTGAAAATTCCCAGAATTTTGCAACCCTAGGTACACCACAGTCGAAGGACATGCTCCTTAGGCTAACTGGTTACTCTGAATGGTCCTGCAACTTTGCAATGTTATGAAATACTGAACCACTGCAACTGAATTTTCTGGTGTCTAATAAGCCCATGAGGGTTGGGCACTTTGTGTGCATGACACGAAAATAAATTCAAACAATCAATAAATCAATGGTCAGTAGATGTGACTGGTTGTTAGCCCTGTGAATATCCATGTTTACATGTGCAAAATGTCTTTAATATGATTAAAATCATTCTGATTGTGGATTCCATCTTCACTGTTTACATGGACGCTTAAAAGCGATCGGGTCATGACATGCGTGTACATGCATCTAGCATTTAATCACAATTAAACCATTTGAACATGCACAGCAAAAGTAGCAAAAGAAGCTGATCCTTCCTGTTAACGTACATACAAAATGTGCTCTAACATCTGAGAAACTGATCTGTGATCTTTGGTATGTCAGGTATATGTTTCTGTGTGTGTCCATTACGTTTTTTTTCGGAGTGAGATCCATTTCTAGCAGAACTCAAGCTCTGCTGCGTTGTTAGTCCTGCGTCATTTTGGCTGGTTGTCTATTTCTATATGTCAGCCCTGTGATTGACTGGTAAACAGTCCAGGGTGTAACCTCGCCCCTCGCCCAATGACAGCTGGGATTGGCTCCAGCCCCCACCGCAACCTCAAACGGGATGAGTGGTATAGATAATGGATGGTGTATTTAAAACACTCTCTGGATAGAGTTCTGCAGAATGGAATTACTATTAAAAGGTAAGGCCAATTAAAAGGTAAGTGATCACAAGTTGAAGGATTGTGAGCTTCACATAGACAAAGAACGGATGTGCATGTGGCTTGGATCTTCTCCTTCACCTTGGCTTTTAAGGACAAACTGATATAACATCTGCAGCCTCACCCCCAGGTAATAAATACATGAGGTTAAGCTATGCAGGCAAGCAGATGCAACTTCAAAGTTTGGCAACCCTGTGACAAATGCATGCATGAAATAAAACATCTCCTCCTTCTTTACTTCTCTCTTTCTCCCTCCTGGTACTTGCTTAACACGTGACCTCATATCTTAATCTGCAGCTCTGAACATATTTTCTTTATCTGAAGCCTAAAAGCAGCTTGGACTCTCTCCCTGATAGTCTAAGAGCAGTTGAAGCGAAAACATACCTTTGTGATTTGTAACCAGCATGTGTAGGCATTTAAAAGTCGGAGGGCTGCCAGTGGTTCCCTTTGTTAAGGAAAGATTGAATGCAAACAATTTGGTACGGATTGACTGCAATCACAGCTGAGGTTATAATGGTTGTTTGTGAATTTGACAAATTCCCCGTCTACAGATAAATGTTCTGGCTCCCCATCATCTTCTGCCAAGCACTTTAACTTGTTCAGAAATGCACTCACACAAAAACAACTTCACATGAAATAACACAAAGAGCCCCTCTTCTTTGACAGAGGGCTTTCAAAGCAAAATGTTATGCATTAGCAAAAAAAATATTTCTAGACAGCGTGGTGTTTTGTGGATGACATTCAATCTCTTCTTCTTCTTTTAAATATAAGAGAGAATGTCTGCTGCAAATGTTCAAAGCTGTATTATACAACTTCTGAAACTTAAATAGTTCAAATGTTAAAATATTTTTCTTCACCACATCTTCACTCCTAACTTGTCAACTCAGCAGCTTGGTTTGTGGGCCCCAAGCTTCAAAATATGACACTCTGGGCACCATTCAACAGCTTGTTTCACAACTACAGGGTTATGCCTTTATTTCAGAGGATAGGACAGTGGATAGAGTACGAAGTCCAGGAAGAGAGTGAGGAATGACATGCAGGAAAGGGGCCCTCGGCTACCTGCTACAAGAACCACAACCTCTGTACATTAGGGGAGCAAGCTAACTGCTGGGCCAACTGGTGCCACAGTCCAAATTCATTTCCGAGTCAGTGATAATAAACAGGCAACATATGGGTGGATTTTTTAAAAGCCAACAAATGTTTCACGTCCAACAATAGATATTGTCTCAGCACGACAGGGAGTGATGCTCCACTGAATATCACTGCTGTGATTCGGCTATAGGTACAAAACATCAAGCCATGATAATCCTGGCAACCCAAACATTATCCTGTGCTCTTTCTGCTTTGTGTCCATGGTTACCACTGACCAGCTACTTAAACCCTATTTGCACAGGATTAGTATTACCTTGGGACCTTTGGTAATGTGGGAAATACCCGCCAACATCATTGTTTGGTGTGGTGCATTCGCACTTGATGAGCAAAGTTCGTAATTCACTCGACTTTACTGACACTTTGTGACTGAAAATGTGGAGGGGCTGCATGACATCCACCTTGTAGTGCACCTCCCAATTGGCAGTCAACGATGCTGTATGTGTTAGCACTGTGCTATGTTATGATTTATTTCCTTTGACTTGTGTTATCCATGTCTTCTGTTGTTAGTTTGTGTGTGTTACTTGGTGTGTTCCTGCAAAACAAAGGCATGCCATCATGTCCAAACAATGTATGCACATTTCTTCCTTTTGTTTTTTTCTCAAAGTCAAACATTGACTTAGTTTAAATAGAATTGCTAAAGTATTGAACAGCTGATGAGTATAAAACTGCAGTCATTCGTGGGATGGACTTCAGTGTGCTAGCTCTATTCTGTTTCTGTCATCAAGGGGTTGATTATGAATTTTGAATCACAGTCTCCTGCAGCTCACCAACATTCACTTAAACAGCAGGATATGATTGCAGCACCAGAGGCTGTGATTATGCAGCAGCATCGTGATGATGGCTCTGCGTGTTCCTGGTTCATACACATCCCACCTAAGAGGCCAACGTCGTCTCTCAGCAGGCCTTTTCATCCAGAACTGCATCTAATCAGGAGCCGCAGCAGCTATATACACACAGGTATAAAGGTGTTGGGTAAGACCTGTTGATAGACAGAACTAAATTGGCAGATGCAAAATGACAAAGATTAAAGACGGAAATAACAATTAGGGAAGAATAGAAGTTTGTATTAAAAATGGTCATAGCCACTGCGACTTCACCTATTGCAATATTGTTTGTTTTGTTCTATTGTGTCCATTTCTAGCTTTCAATCATGTGACTGACACAGTGCTGGGGGGCAAAAAGGGCTTAGCAAAGTGTACATTCCCTTCTCTTCTAAAAGACTTGTGTTAAGATCACTTGACAACTGCAGAAAAATAAAGATATTAACATAAACTGCAATTTTTGGGCACTCGCAACCCTTATACAGCACTGACACTATTTTAATCACTAAAAACAGCAAAGTTCTGTCCATATCTTAACTTTGGTGATGTTTGATGATGGAGCTAAGGCGGGCCTTAAGCCTCCTGGCAAACAGCTATATCACACCCACCTGTCAGTCAACTCAACCCCGCTCCGTATTATGCATAACTTTGAACCTAAATATTATCAAAACGGATGAGTTATAAAAAATGTCATACCCCGTACAGTGTGTACAGATAACTGAATGAGCTATCTAGACCCAAATCATTTTTTAAACCACGCTGTAAACATGTTTAATTCTGCTGTAAAAATGGACAGTTTAATATGGGTGTGTATTGGACTTCTGGGGCTATTGCAGCCAGCCTCAAGTGGACACTGGAGGTAATGCATTGTTTTTTTGCACTTCCCCATTGGCTTAGATTATAGCTCTCTTCTGATGACGAGTACTAGCAGTGTGTTTGTTGTGCTTTTACTTTGTATAGATTAAGAAAGAAAACCCTTCTTTTATATTTTTCTGCTGGAGGTTTTCAGCATATTGTGTTTCTAGTGAAAAAAAACACAGCTGGCCAAAACAAGACTGAGACTAGCCACATTGCAAGTGACATGTGAGTACAAAGGCAATCATTAGTGTTTGTGTATTTAATGACATTTACTTTAACACTGATGGCTCCAAAGGTTAAGAGGAGCCATGGCAGCATTAAGGGTGGTGGATATAGACCCTCGTAAACCACAGCAGGTGACAGCGAATGGCTTTGTTAAGTGGTGTAGTCACAATAATTTATCCCTTTAACGCCTCTCCTCATCCCCACTGATCTCACGTCTCCTCAGAGGAGGGACGACATCGCCCTTCATTGGCCTTCTCAGACAGTTAGAGAAGAATGATTACATCTCTCCTACAATCAAAGGCTGCATCTGTCCTCCGTGTGCTGGTTATATCTGTCAGGCATGATTCTGCAATTAAAGGAGCGTCTAGTTGTAATCGTTTATTCCTATCAGACTTGGCTTGTTTACTGCTTCATTTACAATGAACTTTTGATCAACAACAACAACAGATAAACAATGTATGGAGAGTTCACAATCTTATTCTGAACTGCAGTTGATAATAGGGAGGTGAGTTACAATCACTTCTCAATTATGACTCATCAGGTAGTTGCAGTGGAGCAGGTTACTATATATAAAAACCCCGGGCTATGCCATGACAACATGGTCGTTAAAAATCCCATTTACACCTTTACCCCGTGGATGATAAAAGGAAAAGACGAGTATGAATGAGAGAAGAGGCTGTAAGTCCCAGAGGAAATCTTAAGATTAAAAGTTATGTCTTTGTGTAAAAGCTATTTTGAGGTACATTTTTTACGTCAGTTATGATGTCATTGGTATGACATGCTGCAGCTTCAACTCTAAAGCCTCTGGACGCCGTCTATCACTCTGCCCTCAGATTTATAACTGGTGATAGATTGGGCACTCGTCATTGTGTCCTGTATGAGAAGGTCTGTTGGCCTTCTTTTGAAAAGAGAGGCGCAACAAACATTGTTTTTTATACATTTTCCAGACCCTTATTGGAAAACCTCCACTTTACATAACAGACCTTTCAGAGAGGAATTCGGGCCCTTACTGTACATGACCCGTTCTACTGATTGGGTTGTTCTTAAAGTCCGTCAAGCTTTTACTGAACTTGGTGAATCTGCTTCTTTTTTACAAGTCCCAAATTCATGGAACGCCCTCCAGGAAACTCTCAATTCCCTCTCTTGCAGAGTTTAAGATTTTGATTTCTAGCCACTTTGTTTCAAATTGTAAGTGTTTTAATTGAACTCAATTATTTTTGTAACTGATTATAAGTCTGTGTTGTTGGGGCTTTTTGTTGCTTGTTTTCAATGTGCTTGTAATCCCGACGGCATTGGAAGTGAGAGAAACCTAAATCTCCTTTCGAGAATAAATAAAGGTTTGAAATAGGACTTGAAACACTCCAACTGCACCTGTACCCTGATTTACTTGGTAATTAGAGAAACCCCAGAAACAGCCAGCTGTGTTGAAAAAATAAAGCAAATGTGGAAGCGCAAAAAACTGCAATACTAACAATATTTACAGTCTGTTCAAGGATTAATTTGGTCAAAAGTCCAGACAGTTTCTCTATAGGTGTACACTGTACAGTTAGTAGGCATTTGTATAACTCATGTTTTTGTCTTATAGAGTTGTAGCTGTTATATAGGCTGAACATGTTCAGGGTAATCCAGTGTTCCAGTATTGCTTCAAAAACTGGCACAAAAGAAAAATTAACTAACTGATCTTGAACAGCTCCGAGTTTACTTTTCTTTAGATTATAGCACTTCTTGCCCCCCTCATTGTTCCCCTTATCTGTACTTTCCCCTGTTTAATCATCTCAATGCTTTAAGCAGAAAGTTAGACAAAGATACAAATTCACTCACACCATACTCTCCATATAAGGACATTCACAGGATCAGACAAGTCGTTTTGTATGAAAGTCACAGCTGGTAACTCTGAGGAGGTTGCCAGAAATTACCTCTGAGAATAAGGGTTACACAAGGACTACCGTGAAGACAGCTTTAATTATGCACCCTCAGCCATGACAATTAGCATATCAAACCCAAACAAGGACGTTCACTGTTCCAGCTTCAGCTTAATGACCCGTAGCACTGAACTCATGGACTCAAAGGAAGAGAGAAGCCTGCTGCTGTGATTGTTTATAGACCTGGTCAGTAAGTCAGCCATGGCGGCCCATAATGAGCTGTGATGAGGCTACGTGTGGAACAGCATGCAGGTTAAGATACCTATCAGAGCCGCTGCTGTCGGGTGGATGCATTCACAGCTTTGATCTAATGTGGAGGCAACAATGATAGATGAGTGTAGGTTTTAATCTGTGCCGTGTTTATGGGATGTGTGTGTGTGTGTGTGTGTGTGTGTGTGTGTGTGTGTGTGTGTGTGTGTGTGTGTGTGTGTGTGTGTGTGTGTGTGTGTGTGTGTGTGTGTGTGTGTGTGTGTGAGTGAGTGAGAGAGAGTTTGCTGTGTGACTGCCTGCATAGGACGCACTCACACTATAGGTAATCCGTACCATGCCTAAGCACGCTTCACCCAAAGCCCAGTTCGTTTGACTAGTGTGAGTGCTGTGTTCTACTCCTTGGCCCTGGCAAACTTGGAAGAGGTGTGCTTCAGCACGGTCCACAATGTGGACAACCTTCATTATCGAGAAATCCCGAAGTGTCAGTAAGGTTGCTGTCATGTTTTCTGTGTTGTTCTCCAATGTTGTTTGAGTTGACCTGTCTTGTAAACCAAGCATACTTCATAATTACGTAAAGCCATGCATGTGTTGTATTATGACCTTATGTACAAGAGGTCATCGTGCTCTGGCCCGATTAGTCTTGGAGCAGTGTGAGAACAGGCCAGCGGGGAATGGGGAGGAGGGGAAAATCGTGCTCAAGCACCGTACGGAGCAACTTTGCCCAGTGTGAGTGCGCCCTGAGGGCGTGAGTGTATGGAGGGAGATGTGTTGTTCTGCAGAGTGTTTTGTCTCCTTGTCTAGACGTCATGGACACCTGGCGTAATGGAACCACTCTGACCGTGTGACCACTGACATAACGCTGATCAAAAATATGGATCCAAGGCCACATTTAGCCTTTGTTGGCTTGATGCTTGAATTTAAATTTCATGGCCAACTCCAGTAAGGCCTCTGTATGTAACAGCTTTTTACCAATCTGTCAGCTACATCCAGGGAGTGTAAATAACTCTCCTTTCGCTGTACAAAATTGAAGCCAGAGTACCCCTGAGATGGATGCAGACATATTGCGCTGGTGACATTATTTGGAGCCAAGACATGCACAGAGGGGATCTGGTTTGGAGCAGAATCTTACAGTTATGGAAAGTTCAATGACACTTGTGTGAGTGTTTGTTATGTTTCCTCTCCCCATTACTCCTCTAATTTGTACATACTATATTAATCCTGAGGGGAAATATAAGTTTATACAGTACTCTGTTACTGAGAGACATGCTTCTCACACACACACACACACACACGCATTGGCCCGAATTACACACACACAAGCACAAACAGGACCTGTGGACATGCATTAATGGAAAGATATCATAGTGGGGCTGCTACACACTGTTACACAGGGAGCGCCCCAGAGCTGTTGGAGATCCGAGGCCTTGCTCAAGGGCACCTCGGCAGTACACAGGAAGTGACTCCACTCTTTTAACCAGATAAAAATTGTTGCTGGTGCCACGTTTGTCAACAGAGCTGTCAATCATGACTTTACGTGCTTTCTTTTTTCACAACTTAATTCAACTAAACTTCTCAGAAAAGTGAAGTATTGGACATTAACCAGAATGATAAGAATGACTGATTACAGAGAAAAATGCATGTATTTTAATTTTAAAGTTTGTCCCAGACTGGGCTTATGACCTAGGACTGCAGCTAGTAAGCAGAAGGTGCAATAAATATTTGTGGCTTTAATTCTCAGGAGCTCTTGTGCTGTTCATTCTTCGTACCATCTGTGGTAACAACCTTTTAAAATGTATCGGGGGAAGGGGCGACTACTAATAGGGTAAGCCAGAACAAGGCGGCCAAAACTCTTAAACTATGATAATTACACATTTTAATTTACAATAATAAAGTGCCAAAAGAAATTTAGCAAAAGAAACTGAAACTGAAGCATAAAAAACGGACTGAAGCGCTCTCCAAGGCCATAATAATGAAGATTAAAAATGCATTTAATTGATCCCACTGTTGTCAAATTTTCAAAACCTTGCAAGCAGCCCAACTTACTTCAAACAAATAATTGATCACACATCTGTCCTGCTAAAATAATCAATCACATACCTCTCCTGCAGAAACAGGCAGATAAGACAAAAAGACATCAGTGGGTGAAAAATTCAGACTTTGTTTTTAGCTGGGGGGTTTTTCACTGTCCACTCAACCTGGTTTGCAAATCAAAAACTGAATTAAATTATGAACTTCAAAACCACCTCAGCATTTGACTTTTTTTTCTAACTGATTGTTAGCCTGCACTTGGATATGTTTTCTGCTCCAAACAGAGAGCAATTCAGCACAGAATGACTTCCCATGGGTTTGACAGCTTGATCATTTGTTGTCCCAGAATAGCACACCTCCGCCACTCTCCTCTTCAGCGCAACAGAGAGACAATTTAAAACCAGCAAAGTGCTCTCAGAACAAAATTGGATGCCATTTTAGTTTTAGATGACTCGGACATAAATGTGTGTTGGCGCCATAATGCTGTAGTCATGTTTAAATGACTGCAGTATTATTCTACATTTATTATGTTGCATGAATCAAGCTCTGCTGGTGATGAGTGTACCTCAGCTTCATCTTTACCTTACAGTTAAAATGTAAGGTATCATAAAGCAGTCATTGCTGTTTAATGTAGCAGAAGTCGACATAAACACATGCACTGTCTTTGTATATATACCATTACATGCGTGGTTATATCATATAAACACTGTATATGACATTCAGACACAGATTGACCACAGGCCCCGCTGGAGATGAACTTTCAGTGCGCCTGTGTAGCTCTGCAAACGGCCTTTAAGTGTTCCCAGGTGCCAAAATGTGACCAACAATGTGACATGTCGCAGCCACAGGCTACAGCTGTTGTACTAAATGATAGTCTGTATAATAATGAACTGGGACTCATGACAGGGCGAATAAAAGAACCTCTGCTAATGCTGTGTATTACTTATTATGCCTCCAGCGGGTTTTCAGTATCAGAAGAGGGCATGTCAGACCCTGTGTTTCTGTTTATAGTAGTTCAGCTCCATGCTGTTCTGTATCTGTTTGTTTATGTTGTTCACAGAGGGATCTAAATCAGGTTATTATCCAGCCCCAAATCTGTATTCATGGCATTACCGTGTTTTAGGATTTGCAAAGTCTTCTATATCATCAAGTCCCGGAAAAAAATTCTCTGAGGTGACATAATAATAACACAATAACTTCCAAAGACAGTGAGCAAGACAGGAGATTGAGTTTATTTGATAATGCACAAATCAAAACCTAAATGGTGGAAATAAACTGTACACCTTTGTACAGATTGCTCTCCGTGCTTCGTCCATGATGAAAGATCCTGCAAACAAAAGCCGAAGGCTGAAACTGTCCCTGTTGTACTGACCCTTTGAAAGGGGGGCTTTGTAATCATTCTCTACTCTGGAGTTGTTCTTGTGTAGTTTCCTGTTTTATTTTGTCTTATTCCCCCCTGGTTTTGCTTGTTTCCCTTGTGTTTATTTTTATAGTATTATTTCCAGATTTAGTTTTTAGGGTTTCCTGTTTTATTTTGTTTCCCTTCCTTTTTGATTGCCCTGATTGTTCTCACCTGTGTCTTGTTAGTCTCACCTGTGTTTGATTTCCCTCTGTATCTTTCCTCTGTGTTTCTTCCCTTCTTTGTCATTTTATACATCTACCTACCAGTGTTTCCTTTTGAGCTCTGATTTTAGACCTAATTGGATTTTTGAGAAGTCAGCCTTATTTTGCCTTTTTGCCAAAATCAATATTTTTTTCGTTAGACTGCATTTAGTGTTGTAGTACTCGAAATCCATCTTGGTCTCAAGACCGGTCTCGAGACTACTTTTTGAAGGTGTCGGTCTTGTCTCGAATCTAAAGCATTTTAACTTGGTCTTGTCTCGGTCTCAGACTGGGCGGATCAAGACCAGTCAAGACCACCAGTGACAGGCAATTTTTCCTCTTCATTACTGTAATAAGAAGGCAAGCACGTCTTTCTAAAAGAACGAATAACTTCAATTCATTCATAATTAGATTTTTATCCCTTGGTTTCTTCTGCAACCTTCCCGGTGTTACGTTCTAAGAGGGTGACACGCCCCCTACACACAAAATGATGATTTTTCATTGATATTTATGGTCTTGGTCTTGGTCTTGACTCGACCTGGATCCCTAAATGTCTTGGTCTTGTCTCGGTCTCGAAGCACTCTGGTCTTGGGTATGTCTTGGTCTCAGTTAGTGTGGTCTTGACTACAACACTCAGTTTGGGTCCTTTACCTCTTTTTTGGAGGGTTCAAAATTCAAAACCATGAAAGTAACAGTTAGACTGCACAGATTAAACTTTTTTTTTTATTTCAAAGTATGTCTTCTAATGAAGGTTGTAAAAGATCATCTATTTAGTTAAACTCTTCTAATTAACTTGTTCTTGCAATACTGGAGATGTTGTAAATGCAGGAAATGCAATGCTTCTCAGCGGCCCAATCACAGGGCTTTCGGTTGCATAATTTCCTGAGAAATTACATTTTTGAGGAGGTGATACGAATAGGCTTCTACTCAGGGCTACGCATATATTCGACGCAGAAGTATGATTAGTGCTTTAGACTCCTGTGAGTGGATTTTTTCTTTTTTCAACATGGAAAATATCCGTTTAGGCAATTTGACTATTTTATCCTCAACAACATCGTAGAATGTCTATGTGCTGTGATTACTGAGCATAAGGGGAATTATCTTTACAACACGCTGCATACTTTATGATGGATAATGGATCACGCTCTCTAAACATAGATGACTGAGGCAAAAGCATACTGTTCCCACACGCAGCATAATAAGTCATGAAGAAACAAATCCAATTTAAGGACTCTTTTCTGTTTAGAGTAAACAAGTCCATCTTCCTTCCCTCATGAAATTAGTCAGGCCCTCCCTGCCCGCAGTCACAACAACATGTACTGTTCTCCTGTTCCTTCAATGTTCATTAAAATCACACCAGCAGGGTGGCTGTTAAGTCCTTTTAAGGTAATTCAATACAGAATCACATGGCAGACACCAGCGGGTGCTCTGCTCTTCTATCAGCTGAAACCTTCAGTGGTGAAAAAAAAGAGCTCAAACTAACACAAAGCATCAGCCAATCATATCATCACCATTACCACAAAGACATTTTACAATAACGAGTCAAAGTCCTGTATTTAAAAATTACTTAAACAAGTATAAAATGTGATTAGGTGACAAGTTAAAGTATTTAATTGAAGGAACGGCCAGAGGCGCTGCTTGTCAACAGGCAAGGCAGGCAACTGCTTGGGGCCCAAGGCCAGTAAGGGCCCCCCAAGGGCTTACAAACTTAAAACCATAGCAGCGACTCAAAATGTGCAAACCTTCCAATGGCTGTAGGAAACTTCCCCAAGAGGGCCCCATCTGACAGTATTCATGTTGTTGCACTTGTAAGTGTCACAATATTCCAATGAAAACTTACGTTTGTGAATTAAAGTCACCACTGGTGTTAGATTATTTATAACATAACAACGATGAATGCTGGTTGGAGTAGCCCCCCTGCAGTGAGTTTTTGCTTCAGTCCCCAACAGACTCTAGAATCGCCCCTGGGAACAGCATCCGAGTTAACTGTCAACATTAAAGGTGCATTACTGAATATTTGACCACAAGGGGGCAGACAATCTTTGCAACAAGCTCACAGACTCATATTTCAAATTATCATCTTATGTGTTAAAGTATTGTTGTCTATGTGCTTTTTTTGCACTTTCATTTTGATTCACATTTCATCCATCACAGAGGTCCAATAATCATTCTTTTATCTCTGGTTTAGTCTCCTCCAGCTCTTGAGAAAAATATAAAGTGTCCTTAAGGTGCTTATTGTTTTTCTTACTGACTTAAAAGGCCGCCTGCTGCTGCTGCTGCTGTTGATGATGAGTTGAGAGAGTTGTATTCCAACTGCAGCTGTTATGTTAAATGTTTGATTCATTTGGTTATTTTCATTGCCAACCATCACATAAACGTAGTGGAGTAAAAAATACTTTCCAAAGTTCCAAACATTGAAATGCTCATACTTGACTGCATTTGATAAATTAGTTCAGTAACAAGTTGTGTCTTTAACCTACTCATTTCTCACCTAAAACATCTGAACTACATCTCAAAACTTGAATTTTAAAGTACTGTTACACCCCACCATAAGGTGGCCCTATATGGGGCTAACATCCATCCATCCATTATCTAAACTGCTTTTCCTGTTCGGGGTCGCTCCCAGCTGTCATTGGGAGAGAGGCGGGGTGCACCCTGGACTGGTCACCAGTCAATCACAGGGCTGACATATAGAGACAGACAACCAACCACACTTACAGTCACACCTACGGGCAATGTAGAGTCACCAATTAACCTAATGAGCATGTCTTTGGACTGTGGGAGGAAGCTGAAGTATCGGGCTAACAACATCCCACAAACAGCTAAGTCATCAAACTGCAGAGAACTGCTAGGATTCAGCAATAGGGGAGTTGAAGTGATCATAATAATGATGATGATGATGAGGCAGAATCTGGAAAGTCTGTTGAAACATGAAATAGTTTCTTGATCACGACCCTGGGCAAAAGCCGAAAAGGCCATGAGTGTTCCTCCTTTTGCCCATTCCTCGTTCTTTTTCTCCCACACTGGTTCAAAGCCTCTGATCATAAAAATAAATCAACTGAGCAGAGATGTCAGATATCTGTCTCTGCTCTGCTGTGGTTGGTTCTCTGCACCTCCATCACTGTCTGGTTTGGATCTGCAACCAAACTGGACAGACACAGACTGCAACGGACAACCAGGACTGCAGAAAAGATCATCGGTGTCGACCTTCCCCCCCGTCCAGGACCAGGAAACGGGCAGGCAACATCACTGCAGACCCCTCACAACCCGGACACAAACTTTTCAAACTCCTCCCCTCCGGCAGGCGTTACAGATCACTGAACGCCAAAACAACCCGTCATAAGAACAGTTTCTTCCCCCTGGCTGTCACTCTGATGAACGCTAAACAGTCACAGAGTGTCAGACCTGTCGCTGTGTAATAAACCCTGGAACAAAACTGTCACTGTGAATGTACATATACGCAAATATATATTATTTTTATCTTGTTTAAATTACCATCTACACACACTCTTTAATGTAAATACTGTAAAAAAATAACTACCTCATGTTCACTTCAGCATCTTTTTTGCACTACTCACCACTGCACTATTATCTTATTTTAGTCTTGTACATATTAGTCTTTAATTATTTGTTTATTTTTTAGTTTATTGTTGATATTTAATGTTTTACCTTTGTACAAAGAGAGCATAGTCTACCGAAGTTAAATTCCTCGTGTGTTAAACATACCTGGCCAATAAATCTGATTCTGATTCTGATTCTGATTCTGGTGAGGATTGAGTAGATTTTTCTGTACAGATACGTATACAAAGTTAAACCTTTGTCCCTCTTAAAATATTCAGTTTACACATCTGTAGTATGATTCCCCCCGCTTTTTCTCCTTACAATAATATTACCACAGACTTATTATGAACTTAGTTCTGTGTGTGTAAAACAAAGTTGTCAGTTGATGTTCAGATGTTTTAAAATACTGTGGCACCACCTTGTGGTTTTATGAGGAAGTGTTTACCAAAGTAAAAGCCTGATAACTGGCTGTATTTCAGAAATAGGCCTACAGGAATGAAACACTCTTTATTTACATATGATGTCATAGTAATAAATCCTAAACCTGCTGATCCCTCAGAGTTAAAGCTATACTGTATATTCTTTTTGTTTATTTTTTGGAAAAGAGGATACAGGTTAATGAGCAAATCACATTTTCCTACTGGGAACTGTAACGTCCTATCGATAGCATGTTTAGCATGCAGTGTTTATAGCATGCTAATGCTAGTCAAAGGGTATTTCAATCCACCAATACACGAGGTATTAGAAGCAGAATCAGGAAGGACAATAGCTCCTAAACAGAGCTGTCCCCTGCTCAAGTGAGACTCTAAATACATTTTTTACGATGCTTAATGAGGAAAAATGCCCTTTTGTGAATTTGTGCCCCTGCCTCTCTGCATGACCCTGATAAAAAAAAAGAGTACTTTTTGGCACAGTGTTTGAAGAGGTGAAGAGGAGCGGGGGAGGGGCAGAGCAAGCGGATTTATCGCATCATCTTCCCGAACATACACAAATAAATAAATATAGGTTTAACCTAAATGGCCAACAGGGTCCCCGGTGCACAGCCTAAAACATGTTCTCAGGTGCACATGGTTGCAGGAACATACCTTGAAAAATAAATCAAAAGTCCGTAGCACACTGAAAATAACTTTAGGCTACTATATTTTATTGTGAGCGAACAACGCGTTCCGCCTGTGCATAGAAATATAGGCATATTGGTGGACCCCCAGGTTAAGTCTGAAGTTCATTACCTCAGTCATATTTCTCATATTGCAGACATAAAAAAAAAATCTGCTCAAAGATGAGGCCCCCCCCACATTTGATGAGGCTCGAGGCAGGCCTGCCTGAACACCTCCAAGAGCACTTAAGCTGCTTCACATTCTTCTTCCCTGTGAAATAATCAGTCCAATGCATTTAATGATAACAATGGTGATCTGATACTGTTTGAGCAGCTTTTGCAGTAGTAGAGAGTTTGAGAATGACTTGTATGTTTGACCAGACTTCCCTTTGATGACTTTAAAACATTCTTGAAGTTTGAAATGATGACTTCTGTGTTATCACAGTAAGTAAAGACAACTTTTTTAGAATTGGGGCTGACTTCAGAGTAGATTAAACAGTGCATTGATCCTAAAGAAGAGAGTATGGCTGCAGGGCTGATCATCTACCCACTGATAAGCTCCATTGTGCAAGGCTGCACTGTAGCCGATTGATTGGCTGAGATGACCTGATGCACCATTAAAACAGAGGACTATGGGTTTTTAGAGGGGGTGGGGGTCAATGGTTATATTTGCCCGAGATTACTTAAGTGTGTGTGTGTGTGTGTGTGTGTGTGTGTGTGTGTGTGTGTGTGTGTGTGTGTGTGTGTGTGTGTGTGTGTGTGTGTGTAAGAGAGAGAGAGAGAGAGAGAGAGAGAGAGAGAGAGAGAGAGAGAGAGAGAGAGGAAAAAGTAGAGTGGGTGTGCTTACAGTGGCGAGATATAAAAGTTCACCCCATCCCTCTTTGGGTATCTCTGAGTGTTTGAGAGAGTCGTCGCCATGAAGCACTGTGCGCTGTTATCACTGTTGTTGGCGTTGGGGTGCATGCACGTACACGGTGCACCGGTGGAGCAAGGCGCCGTGGAGCAGGGGTCATGTGAAGACGCACAGGCCAAGTTTGCAGCTGAGCTGGCTCTCACCAAAATCAACCAGGACCGGCAGGAGGGCTACATCCTTAGCCTGCACCGCCTGTCCAACGTCCACATGAAAACACACGTGAGTCAGCCCCAGGAGGAGCACCATGATGTTTAAAACAATGAAAATGATGTGGTTACCTTTTAGAATAGAGTAAGCCAGGTCAGAGTGATTTACTTTATAAACTGTGCCCACATCTCAAATTTGTTCAAGTAAAGTATTATTGGTTTGGTTAAAAAATGCTTATTCTTTTTCAATAACAGGTTACTGATTTTATCTGTTTGGGGTACTTTCTGTATCTGTCTGCCACACATTTCTTTCATGGGACATTGATCCTGCTGGATCAAATAATTGAAGAGAGAAATCAAAAGTTGTATGAATCTTAAATATCTTGAAATGTCTTAAATGTTGAAGTCACCTGTTGCAATCATCATGAAGATTTATAATTCAGCTCCAGAACCATTAATCTCTTTTTAAAACCCCATACTGAAGAGGAAATTGTGATAGTCATTGTTATCCTAGTGGTTCTCGAACATTCCTCCATGCCCCCCCCCCACCACCCTCTGTGTGCAAACACAGGAATCCATAGCTTTAATTTACCCTTTCTTTATCCACTAATCATACCTACTTAAAAAATGTACATTGACGTATCTAAAAGATTTCATATTCCTCTGTAAAAAAAAGTACTTTTGAAAAGTGACTCGACAAAGGGTTAAATCTTCTATTTTTTAGGGGATTAAAAGAGAATATGTATTTTAAAAGTCAAAATGTAAAGTTCTAGGAAAAGAAAATGTGCCACATCGAAATACAAAAAAAGCAACTAGCAGTCTGTTGACACACAGCGCAGATAGTTGATTGTAATATTAAGCCTGCAGCTGTCAAGACAAACAGTGAAACATATTATAGAGCAGTGGTTCTCAACTGGTGGGTCGGGACCCAAAAGTGGGCTGGGATTTATCATGATCGAGCTGGTGACGGGTCCTTGACCTAGACCGGTTGAGGAACACAGTTTTAGATTTTTTGCTTGGCATTTTTGGTGACCAATCAGATTTCAAAGGGCTCATGCCACCAATTTGGCCACGCCCTTACCTTGGCGGTACACCCCTGTTTGAAAACTACTGGAAAACCCCAACAATATAACCATGGATGTTAGTAGTATAGGTCACATCTGGTTGAATTTTGTTAAAGATCCTGCAGTACCAGAAAAGAATGGATTTTATAAGAGATAAGCGACACCAACGATAAATGGAAGTATAACCGAGTCATTGAAATGTCCAAACTTGATCATCAGAACTCCTTTCTGGGCTTGAATCATGCAATCAAACGTCTTCTTACAAATCATTTCCATCAAGAAGTTGTTGAAGGTCATTTCAAGTGAGATATTTCCATGATGAGTGTTCACCCTGAATATGTGTGTGTGTGTGTCACAGGCAGAGACTGGCGTGGTTTTCTACCTGACCATGGATGTTGTAGAGACCAACTGCAGCGTTCTCAGCAGGAAGGACTGGAAGACTTGCGAGGCTCGTCCCACACACGACACACCAGTAAGACAAACACACACACACACTCACTATTGCACACACATACACAAAAATGTTTGCAAAGTCTGCACTCATGCACATCTTGAATACTGTTAAAACCTTTCTGGCTACAGGAAACACATTTGTCAAGTCTCGTGATTTTTTAGTCTTTTGAAGTATTTTCAGTTCTTGTCAAGGAATTTGCTTGAATCTAACTTATGTATGTATTTGTTATTGTGCTGTTTTTTCAAGGTTTATGGTCAGTGCAAAGTTGCTATTTACACCAATAGGCCACACAGAGTGGTGCGTCTCTACAAATACGACTGTGCTATCAGACAAGGTAAAAATACTAATAACAACATATCACTTTTGACTGGGTCATAACAATATTGTAATTTGTGCACATCAAAAAAAAACGCTTTTGCCTCTGCTTAGTTCCTTCAGCTCGTGTCAGCGAGATCTGTCCTGACTGTCCGACTCCTGTGGCCATGGACGCCGCTCAGGTTCAGAAGGCTGTCACTCTCTCCCTGGAGAAGTTCAATAAGGAGAGCGGGATGAACAAGCGCTTCGCTCTGCTGAAAATCAGCCGCGCTACCTCCGGGGTAAGGTTTCATATTATGTATTACTTCATGCATATAGTATATTCTGAACAGGAAAGGCTCCGAATTCTACTGAATAATTCCCACAGAAAGTCAAGCTGATGGAGAGGATGGATACTCTTTAGGCTTATAGGTCAATGCACCAGAAGCAATATCAGACATTAATAGAAATTTTAAAATTTGGGATTAAAATTGAAATTCTATAAGTAGCTTATCAAAATCATCTAAACTCTCAAACCACTCCTGCAGAAATAATACTGTAGTTAATCCAAACACTGGATATGCAATACATCCTGGCGTACTCATTTTAACCCATATCTTCTGTGCAATCAGACTTTCTGCTCTTCCATCAGTCTGAAACTATCTTGCTAACCTACAAGATATGTATGCAGCTCCTACACAAAGATATTATGTAACTGTGCCTGCTCCTTTGTTTAAAGTGTCTTTCTGTGTCTGTGTGTGCATCCAGATGGCCATGGCCATGTACTACAACGTGGAGTACGCCATCCAGGAGACCACCTGCACCAAGAGCGCAGCCGCTGATAACTGCCCCCTCTTGACCTGCGAGTTTGCTGTGAGTCATGAGAAACTTGTTTTATCACAGTATGCTGGAACTATTGATGTAAATGGATTCTTACGTTTTACTATTAGGATTTGAAATACATATTGAGTAGGTCTATTAACTCAAGGTCAGTAGTACTTGTATTTTTCTTGCACTTTTAGGGAAAGACAGAAACTGAAAGGAATTTTTGAAAACATTTTTATCTAGAGTTTTATGGTACATGAAGTAGTAGTTTTCTGCACGCATCTGTTTCTGTGTGGTGTGGTCTTTGGTCATATCAGAAAGTTTGTTTTCAATCCCAGTAAAGGATAACTCTGAACTATAGAGCTGTAGTATGTCACATGCATTCCTCTGATTTCTTTATTCTTCTCTCCTCAGCACAAGGGCTTCTGTAAGGCTTCCCTCTTCTACTCTCCCACTGGTGATGCTGACACCAGTGTGGAGTGTGAGATCTATGAGCCTGAGGTAAGACTCACTGTTTTAGGATCAAATGTAAGCTGACTGTTTTCTGTAGTAAATAAGGAATACACATGTTAACTATTCCGTCTTAATAATGCACAAGGATTAGCTTGATGAGCAAGAATGAAATGACATTCTGTTAGAGCTCAAGACATCAGACGCAAGGAAGAAAAAAAGATGACTTGAACCCTTTCAAACTTTAGGAAAATTTAGGCCTCCAGATTCCATGTATTAAAATACCATAAGATCATTATGGGATGGCTTTGCATGGCTAAAGGCTTCAAAATTTTCAGCAGTAGTCATGGAGGATCCAGGGAGGCCTTGAAATCTAATTGGCCATCCCTCATGCCACCCCAAGATCTCATATACAATGATTGGACTTACTTATCATTAACTATTAGGGCTATGTTGCTACAGGCTGCTAGTAGCCTTCTTTGTGCTTCCATTTTGCACATTTCCTTTTGTCAGTACTTGAAACTGTGACAGTGAACACACTTCATTATTAGTCATTTAAGAATTCAGCTTAGAAGATGTATGTGTTGAAATGAATAGCATAAATAAATGCTCTTTGTTTGTCTTTAAAAGGATGACTCATATGTAAGTTACCATGGTTGATGAAACACAGCGATTCATCCATCACGTCTTTATTTGCAAATGTGAATAAAAAAATGAAAATGAGTCATTCCTCCTCTTCAGTTAACCCTTCAATGGGCTGAGTATCTTGATGAGTTTAGATTGTAAACATTGATTTATTTTAATTGTGCTGCTTCATGAAGAAAACAAAGTTTAAACGATATCTTACCCTATGTTAAAATTGCTTGTGTCCCGCAGGCTGCTGATAGAGAGAAGAAACTGCACACAATGCCCGCTGAGACTGACCACGCTCACGCTCACGCTGACACAGCAACACACAACCACGACCATGACCACGCACATGCTGACGACCACACTCACACCCATGACCACGTGCACGACCACACCAAGATCCACGCCCAACACGATGCTACCCACAAACACGACGACAACAGCGACCACCACCACACACACGACCATGATGGGGCAAGCGGCCACAGGCACGCTCACGCACACTCCCACGACCACGGACATGGCCACGACCATGTGCACGCTCACCATGCCAAGGCACACGACCACGCCAGTGATTTCCCCAACCAGCACCACGACTACAAGCATGCTGATGGCGCTCACACCCATGAGCACGATCACGAGATCGCTCTAGACCACGACCACAAGCACGCCCACTTGCACGAGCACGAACACCACCATCATCACCACGATCACGACCATGAACAGGCTGGCCACGACCACCCAGAGGGTATGGTAAGAGTATTGCCTTCCATTGACCAGCCCATGACCCTGCCTTCTTTCCCCGATGTCCCTGCCGCTGGTCCTGAGGTGGGAGTTACTCTGCCCCTAAGGCCTGACCCCCAGATCCCAGGAGGGATGGAGCCCTTCATTGAGGCCTTCCCCACCGCAGTCTCCGCCCAGTGCACACCCCCTGCAGTAGGAGAATCTCTGGTGGAGAAAGTCTTCGCTGAGGACCCCATGTTCAAACCAGCTGCATAAAGTGATGTTGGGATTCACTAAAGAACTGAGCAGATCTCAAAACACTCAAAGGGAAAACATCTTTCACATCTTGACTTCTTCTCTGAGTTATATTTTGATGGTTTACTATAAGCACATAACATGCATCCCCTCCCATTCAAATCCTATATAATCTTTAAAACTACCTTAACATCAACTACTTTTCATTCATTTTTTTTACCAGTCAATTAGTCTGCAACCAGAAGTGTTCTTTGTGCAACTGATCCCAATATGTTTGCCTCTTTAATGTTTCTCCATACAGTATTTACACACTGTACAATCAAGCTAGCAAACACAGTTTTCCATGTTTGTATGTCATCGATGCTTGACTTCATAAATTAATAAACGGCATCACAAATACTCAACCAGTGTTTTCTTTTATTGATCAAGACCATCATGATTCATCTTTTGGTGATTCAATGCACTCATCTAAAATCAGCACAAAGAACTTGCTACTCACTTTGTCTTATTATTTTTTTTACATGCTAGACATTACGGAGTGATAGGAGTAACGCATACACCCAGCCACTAGGTGGCGCCAAAGTAACGTTCTCCCTGTGTTCTGCATATAGTATATTGTCCTGGTTAGATAATAAGAGTTGTTGTAGAAGCAGACGCAACATGATGCTGTATGTTTGTTGCTGGCCTGCTGCATGACTTCATTAATACCTCAGTGTTCATCATACCCACGTTTCTTTTATGTTAGAACAAAAACATAACTCAATAATTCAATTATGATTAACTGGAAACACACTGCTGAATTCCTTATCCATCTTTACATTTTCATTTCATTGAACTGACATACATGCACAGGGAAAAAGAAACTCAAAGTCTTTTGTTTCCTTTTCAATGGGTAATTAAACATATTATGAACTACAAGAAATGGTTGCATTGTTGGCGGTACAAGATAAGCTATAAGGAGATAAACGTCCTTATAACTACCTCATGTTCACTTCAGCATCTTTTTTGCACTACTCACCACTGCACTATTTTCTTATTTTAGTCTTGTACATATTAGTCTTTAATTATTTGTTTATTTTTTAGTTTATTGTTGATATTTAATGTTTTACCTTTGTACAAAGAGAGCATAGTCTACCGAAGTTAAATTCCTCGTGTGTTAAACATACCTGGCCAATAAATCTGATTCTGATTCTGATTCTGATTCTGGTGAGGATTGAGTAGATTTTTCTGTACAGATACGTATACAAAGTTAAACCTTTGTCCCTCTTAAAATATTCAGTTTACACATCTGTAGTATGATTCCCCCCGCTTTTTCTCCTTACAATAATATTACCACAGACTTATTATGAACTTAGTTCTGTGTGTAAAACAAAGTTGTCAGTTGATGTTCAGATGTTTTAAAATACTGTGGCACCACCTTGTGGTTTTATGAGGAAGTGTTTACCAAAGTAAAAGCCTGATAACTGGCTGTATTTCAGAAATAGGCCTACAGGAATGAAACACTCTATATTTACATATGATGTCATAGTAATAAATCCTAAACCTGCTGATCCCTCAGAGTTAAAGCTATACTGTATATTCTTTTTGTTTATTTTTTGGAGAAGATGATACAGGTTAATGAGCAAATCACATTTTCCTACTGGGAACTGTAACGTCCTATCGATAGCATGTTTAGCATGCAGTGTTTATAGCATGCTAATGCTAAAAATGCAGCAGATAACAAGGCTGCTATATTTATACTGTATATATTAATGTCTGACTTGTTTAAAGCTTGAAAAATACTCGATCTTACACTTACAATAAAACCATCAGAAGCATTTTGTTTTGTTTTTTTTGACTAGGCAATCTGCTCTGTTTTCTCTAAGGCTAATGATAGTGCTGGGCAATGTGTTGCTCATTTTGTCCAGAGGTTTTGTCATGAGTGGAAAATGGAGTCCACCCCCCCTTCCTTTACAGCGCAGCGTGTGCTCTGCCCCTCCCACAGAAACAGCTCTCACTTTAATGTAAGTGAGGAGCAGAGGGAGCCACGGCACGTAGTACTGGACTCTGTGTGGCCCCTACTTTTTTTCTGTTTTTTTTAAGGTTCAGAAAACGTTTTAGGAGATGATTTGTTTTTGTACATGGCGCCATGTTTTAAAGTGTTTGTTGTTATGTTTTGGTACACAATAAAGGAGTATTATGTAGCATCAAATCGTACCTCTAAAGTGGAGTCTCCAGACTGCACTTTAAAACCGTGTTGTTGTTTCAAGTTTCTTCTTATTGAGTTGAAATCTGGATAAATGGGCCAAGGGCAACAGATAGATGATGACAACCATACACGTGTGTGTGTGTGTGTGTGTGTGTGTGTGTGTGTGTGTGTGTGTGTGTGTGTGTGTGTGTGTGTGTGTGTGTGTGTGTTAGTGAGTGTGCGTGTGTGTGTAAACAAGCTGTGCCTGCGTGTAGCCATCATATGAAAAAAGTTCTCTGAAATCCTCTGATGGTCTGTGTCAATGCCCCCACAGTTAGAACCAAAGACATCTGACCTCTATTACCCTCTGACAACGCTTTACATTTACAATTGAATTTTTTCCAATACTTTGAGTTTTATCTCTGTTTGTAGCTTCATTAATAACTCTTCTAGCAACAGCACGTTGTTCTTGTTCTAAACCTCAACTTTTAAGTTAAAACAAAAAGTACTCATCTATTGTTACCATAAATAAACATTTTATTACATTTTTACATGTTCTTTTATTTTGAAAAGCATTAAATTCACAAAATATGACCCAAATAAAACCACAATCATGGTCTCTATCAATCTCTCTGTACTTTGCCTACAATTTGGATTGTGTTTGTGCGTGTGTGTGCGTGTGTTCGTGTGTGTGTCCCAATGATTCTGTGTCTTACGTAAATGTACCCGATAGAGGCTTAACTGCATGAGAAATATTGATTTGTAGCCTGGTGATTCATGGATTGTTTATTTTGTTCAGACAAAGGTCAGATGATTCAGCCTCCCTGCAGAGTGCAGATCTCACAGTGCAGCTGCAGATCTGTGAGGACTTCAGAAAAAAAAGATTTTGTGTCAAAGTTCAGGATTGTGCTAAAGCATGAAATGCCTGCATTCGTTCCTTCTGCTCACATCTACCCCATAAAGGTTTAATCGTTGATACTTTACTAATATATCAGTTATTCTTTTGACCTCAGCAACGACTGAATTAAGTAAAAGTTAAGAAACTCAAAGATGTTGATTGATGTGTATGGTCTGGAAAATATGTTGTTGAATACTTTAAAAAAATGTTACAGTGCTACAAGTTCACAGTTATAACAGCAGATGTGTTTTTCTACCACACTGGTAGTCAAAGGGTATTTCAATCCACCAATACACGAGGTATTAGAAGCAGAATCAGGAAGGACAATAGCTCCTAAACAGAGCTGTCCCCTGCTCAAGTGAGACTCTAAACACATTTTTTACGATGCTTAATGAGGAAAAATGCCCTTTTGTGAATTTGTGCCCCTGCCTCTCTGCATGACCCTGATAAAAAAAAAAAGAGTGCTTTTTGGCACAGTGTGTTTGAAGAGGTGAAGGGGAGCGGGGGAGGGGCAGAGCAAGCAGATTTATCGCATCATCTTCCCGAACATACACAAATAAATAAATATAGGTTTAATCTAAATGGCCAACAGGGTCCCCGGTGCACAGCCTAAAACATGTTCTCAGGTGCACATGGTTGCAGGAACATACCTTGAAAAATAAATCAAAAGTCCGTAGCACACTGAAAATAACTTTAGGCTACTATATTTTATTGTGAGCGAACAACGCGTTCCGCCTGTGCATAGAAATATAGGCATATTGGTGGACCCCCAGGTTAAGTCTGAAGTTCATTACCTCAGTCAGATTTCTCATATTGCAGACATAAAAAAAAAATCTGCTCAAAGATGAGGCCCCCCCACATTTGATGAGGCTCGAGGCAGGCCTGCCTGAACACCTCCAAGAGCACTTAAGCTGCTTCACATTCTTCTTCCCTGTGAAATAATCAGTCCAATGCATTTAATGATAACAATGGTGATCTGATACTGTTTGAGCAGCTTTTGCAGTAGTAGAGAGTTTGAGAATGACTTGTATGTTTGACCAGACTTCCCTTTGATGACTTTAAAACATTCTTGAAGTTTGAAATGATGACTTCTGTGTTATCACAGTAAGTAAAGACAACTTTTTTAGAATTGGGGCTGACTTCAGAGTAGATTAAACAGTGCATTGATCCTAAAGAAGAGAGTATGGCTGCAGGGCTGATCATCTACCCACTGATAAGCTCCATTATGCAAGGCTGCACTGTAGCCGATTGATTGGCTGATAGATGACCTGATGCACCATTAAAACAGAGGACTATGGGTTTTTAGAGGGGGTGGGGGTCAATGGTTATATTTGCCCGAGATTACTTAAGTGTGTGTGTGTGTGTGTGTGTGTGTGTGTGTGTGTGTGTGTGCGTGTGTGCGTGTGTGTGTGTGTGTGTGTATGTGTATGTGTGTGAGAGTGCGTGTGTGTGTGTGTGTGTGTGTGTGTGTGTGTGTGTGTGTGTGTGTGTGTGTGTGTGTGTGTGTGTGTGTGTGTGTTTGTAAGAGAGAGAGAGAGAGAGAGAGAGAGAGAGAGAGAGAGAGGAAAAAGTAGAGTGGGTGTGCTTACAGTGGCGAGATATAAAAGTTCACCCCATCCCTCTTTGGGTATCTCTGAGTGTTTGAGAGAGTCGTCGCCATGAAGCACTGTGCGCTGTTATCACTGTTGTTGGCGTTGGGGTGCATGCACGTACACGGTGCACCGGTGGAGCAAGGCGCCGTGGAGCAGGGGTCATGTGAAGACGCACAGGCCAAGTTTGCAGCTGAGCTGGCTCTCACCAAAATCAACCAGGACCGGCAGGAGGGCTACATCCTTAGCCTGCACCGCCTGTCCAACGTCCACATGAAAACACACGTGAGTCAGCCCCAGGAGGAGCACCATGATGTTTAAAACAATGAAAATGATATGGTTACCTTTTAGAATAGAGTAAGCCAGGTCAGAGTGATTTACTTTATAAACTGTGCCCACATCTCAAATTTGTTCAAGTAAAGTATTATTGGTTTGGTTAAAAAATGCTTATTCTTTTTCAATAACAGGTTACTGATTTTATCTGTTTGGGGTACTTTCTGTATCTGTCTGCCACACATTTCTTTCATGGGACATTGATCCTGCTGGATCAAATAATTGAAGAGAGAAATCAAAAGTTGTATGAATCTTAAATATCTTGAAATGTCTTAAATGTTGAAGTCACCTGTTGCAATCATCATGAAGATTTATAATTCAGCTCCAGAACCATTAATCTCTTTTTAAAACCCCATACTGAAGAGGAAATTGTGATAGTCATTGTTATCCTAGTGGTTCTCGAACATTCCTCCATGCCCCCCCCCACCACCCTCTGTGTGCAAACACAGGAATCCATAGCTTTAATTTACCCTTTCTTTATCCACTAATCATACCTACTTAAAAAATGTACATTGACGTATCTAAAAGATTTCATATTCCTCTGTAAAAAAAAGTACTTTTAAAAAGTGACTCGACAAAGTGGCAAGGGTTAAATCTTCTATTTTTTAGGGGATTAAAAGAGAATATGTATTTTAAAAGTCAAAATGTAAAGTTCTAGGAAAAGAAAATGTGCCACATCGAAATACAAAAAAAGCAACTAGCAGTCTGTTGACACACAGCGCAGATAGTTGATTGTAATATTAAGCCTGCAGCTGTCAAGACAAACAGTGAAACATATTATAGAGCAGTGGTTCTCAACTGGTGGGTCGGGACCCAAAAGTGGATCACAGTACCTGTAAAGAAAATGTTTTAAAAAAAAGTAAATGAAGTGCTTTTTAAATGTGTTTGTTTTGTTTAATTTCTTTAGTCTGTTGTTTCGTACCGTCTGAGGTCCAAATTGCACAATTTTATCAAATAAATTTGATTGGTTAAAAATGATCCAAAACCTGGGCTGGGATTTATCATGATCGAGCTGGTGACGGGTCCTTGACCTAGACCGGTTGAGAAACACAGTTTTAGATTTTTTGCTTGGCATTTTTGGTGACCAATCAGATTTCAAAGGGCTCATGCCACCAATTTGGCCACGCCCTTACCTTGGCGGTACACCCCTGTTTGAAAACTACTGGAAAACCCCAACAATATAACCATGGATGTTAGTAGTATAGGTCACATCTGGTTGAATTTTGTTAAAGATCCTGCAGTACCAGAAAAGAATGGATTTTATAAGAGATAAGCGACACCAACGATAAATGGAAGTATAACCGAGTCATTGAAATGTCCAAACTTGATCATCAGAACTCCTTTCTGGGCTTGAATCATGCAATCAAACGTCTTCTTACAAATCATTTCCATCAAGAAGTTGTTGAAGGTCATTTCAAGTGAGATATTTCCATGATGAGTGTTCACCCTGAATATGTGTGTGTGTGTGTCACAGGCAGAGACTGGCGTGGTTTTCTACCTGACCATGGATGTTGTAGAGACCAACTGCAGCGTTCTCAGCAGGAAGGACTGGAAGACTTGCGAGGCTCGTCCCACACACGACACACCAGTAAGACAAACACACACACACACTCACTATTGCACACACATACACAAAAATGTTTGCAAAGTCTGCACTCATGCACATCTTGAATACTGTTAAAACCTTTCTGGCTACAGGAAACACATTTGTCAAGTCTCGTGATTTTTTAGTCTTTTGAAGTATTTTCAGTTCTTGTCAAGGAATTTGCTTGAATCTAACTTATGTATGTATTTGTTATTGTGCTGTTTTTTCAAGGTTTATGGTCAGTGCAAAGTTGCTATTTACACCAATAGGCCACACAGAGTGGTGCGTCTCTACAAATACGACTGTGCTATCAGACAAGGTAAAAATACTAATAACAACATATCACTTTTGACTGGGTCATAACAATATTGTAATTTGTGCACATCAAAAAAAACGCTTTTGCCTCTGCTTAGTTCCTTCAGCTCGTGTCAGCGAGATCTGTCCTGACTGTCCGACTCCTGTGGCCATGGACGCCGCTCAGGTTCAGAAGGCTGTCACTCTCTCCCTGGAGAAGTTCAATAAGGAGAGCGGGATGAACAAGCGCTTCGCTCTGCTGAAAATCAGCCGCGCTACCTCCGGGGTAAGGTTTCATATTATGTATTACTTCATGCATATAGTATATTCTGAACAGGAAAGGCTCCGAATTCTACTGAATAATTCCCACAGAAAGTCAAGCTGATGGAGAGGATGGATACTCTTTAGGCTTATAGGTCAATGCACCAGAAGCAATATCAGACATTAATAGAAATTTTAAAATTTGGGATTAAAATTGAAATTCTATAAGTAGCTTATCAAAATCATCTAAACTCTCAAACCACTCCTGCAGAAATAATACTGTAGTTAATCCAAACACTGGATATGCAATACATCCTGGCGTACTCATTTTAACCCATATCTTCTGTGCAATCAGACTTTCTGCTCTTCCATCAGTCTGAAACTATCTTGCTAACCTACAAGATATGTATGCAGCTCCTACACAAAGATATTATGTAACTGTGCCTGCTCCTTTGTTTAAAGTGTCTTTCTGTGTCTGTGTGTGCATCCAGATGGCCATGGCCATGTACTACAACGTGGAGTACGCCATCCAGGAGACCACCTGCACCAAGAGCGCAGCCGCTGATAACTGCCCCCTCTTGACCTGCGAGTTTGCTGTGAGTCATGAGAAACTTGTTTTATCACAGTATGCTGGAACTATTGATGTAAATGGATTCTTACGTTTTACTATTAGGATTTGAAATACATATTGAGTAGGTCTATTAACTCAAGGTCAGTAGTACTTGTATTTTTCTTGCACTTTTAGGGAAAGACAGAAACTGAAAGGAATTTTTGGTACATGAAGTAGTAGTTTTCTGCACGCATCTGTTTCTGTGTGGTGTGGTCTTTGGTCATATCAGAAAGTTTGTTTTCAATCCCAGTAAAGGATAACTCTGAACTATAGAGCTGTAGTATGTCACATGCATTCCTCTGATTTCTTTATTCTTCTCTCCTCAGCACAAGGGCTTCTGTAAGGCTTCCCTCTTCTACTCTCCCACTGGTGATGCTGACACCAGTGTGGAGTGTGAGATCTATGAGCCTGAGGTAAGACTCACTGTTTTAGGATCAAATGTAAGCTGACTGTTTTCTGTAGTAAATAAGGAATACACATGTTAACTATTCTGTCTTAATAATGCACAAGGATTAGCTTGATGAGCAAGAATGAAATGACATTCTGTTAGAGCTCAAGACATCAGACTCAAGGAAGAAAAAAAGATGACTCGAACCCTTTCAAACTTTAGGAACATTTAGGCCTCCAGATTCCATGTATTAAAATACCATAAGATCATTATGGGATGGCTTTGCATGGCTAAAGGCTTCAAAATTTTCAGCAGTAGTCATGGAGGATCCAGGGAGGCCTTGAAATCTAATTGGCCATCCCTCATGCCACCCCAAGATCTCATATACAATGATTGGACTTACTTATCATTAACTATTAGGGCTATGTTGCTACAGGCTGCTAGTAGCCTTCTTTGTGCTTCCTTTTTGCACATTTCCTTTTGTCAGTACTTGAAACTGTGACAGTGAACACACTTCATTATTAGTCATTTAAGAATTCAGCTTAGAAGATGTATGTGTTGAAATGAATAGCATAAATAAATGCTCTTTGTTTGTCTTTAAAAGGATGACTCATATGTAAGTTACCACGGTTGATGAAACACAGCGCTTCATCCATCACGTCTTTATTTGCAAATGTGAATAAAAAAATGAAAATGAGTCATTCCTCCTCTTCAGTTAACCCTTCAATGGGCTGAGTATCTTGATGAGTTTAGATTGTAAACATTTATTTATTTTAATTGTGCTGCTTCATGAAGAAAACAAAGTTTAAACGATATCTTACCCTATGTTAAAATTGCTTGTGTCCCGCAGGCTGCTGATAGAGAGAAGAAACTGCACACAATGCCCGCTGAGACTGACCACGCTCACTCTGACACAGCAACACACAACCACGACCATGACCACGCACATGCTGACGACCACACTCACACCCATGACCACATGCACGACCACACCAAGAACCACGCCCAACACGATGCTACCCACAAACACGACGACAACAGCGACCACCACCACACACACGACCATGATGGGGCAAGCGGCCACAGGCACGCTCACGCACACTCCCACGACCACGGACATGGCCACGACCATGTGCACGCTCACCATGCCAAGGCACACGACCACGCCAGTGATTTCCCCAACCAGCACCACGACTACAAGCATGCTGATGGCGCTCACACCCATGAGCACGATCACGAGATCGCTCTAGACCACGACCACAAGCACGCCCACCTGCACGAGCACGAACACCACCATCATCACCACGATCACAACCATGAACAGGCTGGCCACGACCACCCAGAGGGTATGGTAAGAGTATTGCCTTCCATTGACCAGCCCATGACCCTGCCTTCTTTCCCCGATGTCCCTGCCGCTGGTCCTGAGGTGGGAGTTACTCTGCCCCTAAGGCCTGACCCCCAGATCCCAGGAGGGATGGAGCCCTTCATTGAGGCCTTCCCCACCGCAGTCTCCGCCCAGTGCACACCCCCTGCAGTAGGAGAATCTCTGGTGGAGAAAGTCTTCGCTGAGGACCCCATGTTCAAACCAGCTGCATAAAGTGATGTTGGGATTCACTAAAGAACTGAGCAGATCTTTAAAAAAAACACTCAAAGGGAAAACATCTTTCACATCTTGACTTCTTCTCTGAGTTATATTTTGATGGTTTACTATAAGCACATAACATGCATCCCCTCCCATTCAAATCCTATATAATCTTTAAAACTACCTTAACATCAACTACTTTTCATTCTTTTTTTTTACCAGTCAATTAGTCTGCAACCAGAAGTGTTATTTGTGCAACTGATCCCAATATGTTTGCATCTTTAATGTTTCTCCATACAGTATTTACACACTGTACAATCAAGCTAGCAAACACAGTTTTCCATGTTTGTATGTCATCGATGCTTGACTTCATAAATTAATAAACGGCATCACAAATACTCATCCAGTGTTTTCTTTTATTGATCAAGACCATCATGATTCATCTTTTGGTGATTCAATGCACTCATCTAAAATCAGCACAAAGAACTTGCTACTCACTTTGTCTTATTATTTTTTTTACATGCTAGACATTACGGAGTGATAGGAGTAACGCATACACCCAGCCACTAGGTGGCGCCAAAGTAACGTTCTCCCCGTTTTCTGCATATAGTATATTGTCCTGGTTAGATAATAAGAGTTGTTGTAGAAGCAGACGCAACATGATGCTGTATGTTTGTTGCTGGCCTGCTGCATGACTTCATTAATACCTCAGTGTTCATCATATCCACGTTTCTTTTATGTTAGAACAAAAACATAACTCAATAATTCAATTATGATTAACTGGAAACACACTGCTGAATTCCTTGTCCATCTTTACATTTTCATTTCATTGAACTGACATACATGCACAGGGAAAAAGAGAATGTGCTACGTAACCAAATTTCAGTAAAGACAGGTAATTTAAAAAACACTCAAAGTCTTTTGTTTCCTTTTCAATGGGTAATTAAACATATTATGAACTACAAGAAATGGTTGCATTGTTGGCGGTGCAAGATAAGCTATAAGGAGATAAACGTCCTTATCGGCGCCCATGAACAAAAGAAGTGATAGATGCAAACTTCATTAGAACTAAAAAAAAAACATTTAGACTGTAATCCACTTGTTGCTGAAAGAGAAAACCAGTTAATAAGTTTATTGATTTATTGAAGTAAAAGACTTAAGTTCAGATTACATTTTTGGAAATCTTTCACTGGTGTCACCTGGGGATGAAATACTTTCTCACCAGGCTTTGTACATTTTGGTAAACCATTATATGAAAGCTCTGTGGTATTTTGTCACTGATGATGCATATTGCTCCCTTCATAACCTCAGAGGCTCTCAGACCAGACACAATAACTACAAAACTGCACTCGCCCACTCTGTGTACAATGTGTTTGTGGACTTTTAATGGTCGTATGAGCGCAAGAGACTCAGCAAACAACTCTTATCTGCTGTCTGTCTGGACACAAACATCAACCCAGAAATACTGTATCTGACAAGCTCTAACTCTGACTAGTTGCATAAGTTAGAAAAACAATGCCAACACAATGATACAATTAGTCATATCAAGGTATTGATTGTATTAAAGAAAAACAGGGCGATGCAGGTGCAAGAAGAGGACACAACCAACTGAATTTTAAACCTCTCCAGCAGCATATTAATCAAAGTTGATTTCTGCTCCCGTCAGTAGAGAGGACCTTTGAACAAGTCGGTTTAGCCCATAGAGCATTTTGGCTTTACCATGTTAGACATGAGATGTGAGATAATCTCTGTTGAAATATTCCGTTTTAAGGTGCCAACCTGTGGTGTTAAGCAAGTGGCAACCTCAGATAAGCCAAATGAAGCCAAAGCGCATGTGCAAAAAGCTGCAGTTCCTCGAGTGTCCACTTGGGGCTGGCTGCAAAAGCTAAGGAAGTCCCATTAACACCCATGTTAACATGCCCATCTTGACAATAGAAATCCACTTGTTCACAGCCTAGTAAAGAAATAGAAACGTATTTGGTCAGAGTTTTTAACAGGTTTTTTTATTTCGTAGTGGCTGCGTTGTAGTTGTATTCCAGGTGGCTAATGGTCCGACTCAGCTCCATCTTTCTGCCTGTTGCTAGGGCGACCAAAAGTTAGGATAGGATGGCATGTCCAATATGGCAACCGCCATTATTAGGCTTCAAAACTCTGTTGCAGAAACCAATGGATGACATCACTGAGACTATGTCCATTTTTATACAGGCTATAGTGAGAACTCTATTGGTCTAGACTTTTGTAAATAACAATAGTGCCTTCTTTTGCTTTTCAAACTTATTCTTTAGCCGCTTCCATGGCATAAAACTTCTTATATTCTCCAAATAGGTGCAGCCAATCAGAATTCAGTATTCACATAGCATAGCCCAAGATATAATAAGTGACAAAACAAGCTACAAACCTTTATAATCAACACAATAAGAAGAGCATTAGATGGATTATTGCTGAAAGTTGACTTGAAGAAATAAAATAACTGTATATCTCGATTGATATCATGTCCCCTGTTCCCTAGTGAACTATGACCCCTCAGTCAGTTCGAGCCAGCCATTGGCCTAGAGTGCAGGAGATAGCGTCTGTTTGCTCATCTTTTAGGAAAGAGGCGAAAGTCCAGCCTATCATGTGTCTTTTCAAAACCCTGTCTGGAGAAATTTGGATTACAGGTCGCGCAAAGGAAGATTGACAGACCAGGGTCTGTGTTGTTCTATATGTTAGATTGTTTGCAGGATAAGCATTGGTAATTTTTATTGGTTAAAATTAGGGGGTTTATTTAGCCCATTGTATGCGAGTGTGTGTTTATGTGTTGAGAGAATGAGTGTGTACCTGCTGGTCCTGTGTCTGGCTTTGCTGCAGCAGCAGGGAAGAGCCAAGCCAGATACTCCAGGATGTTTAAATCCTGAGGCGGTGAGAGTGGCTGAAGAGGCCCTGGACCAGATCAACCAGGACCGGACAGAAGGTTACGTCCTGAGCCTGAACAGACTGTACGACCTCTCTCACACTCCTGAAAAGGTGAGGGAAAACACTCACGCACATACACAGAAATGCATGCAAAAAACGTTAATGGTCATATACTGTCTTGCACCTTGAAAGATGCAACATTTTGATGGACTGGCAGCAGTGCTTGCAGAGTCTTGAAGGGAGTAAAAAGGAGAAAAATAACTTCATCCATTTTCTAATATGTACTCCTGGTAATTTCTAGAAAACTTCATGCAGGCTGCCCCTGAGATCTTCCTGAGTTAGTAGTTCACATATGCCCCTAACAGCGGGGAGCTATCCCTGTTGGACAAAGGGGGGTCTCAGGAGGCAGGACGTGACGCAAACAGAACAACACAGAAATGGTGGACAAAGCAAACAAAGTCTGACAAGATGATGACAGTCTGCGCCTTCATATTTGTACTTCATCATATTCACTGTATTTCAAAAAGAGTGGAGAAGAACACACTGGCGAACAGAAAACAATGAAGCAGTTTCATTACGTGCAGGAAGATGGCACCTGTTTCAGGATATAAACATCATCAGACCCCCCTACTTGCTTTTCTTGAAAAAATCCTGTTGCATTATCACATCAGCTCTCCTCAACTTCACGTGGGTAATTTACTAGGGGGTTGGGCGGAAAAAATCGGGGTAAAGTCGGTGAAAGAATTTGCGTGTTCGCTTTAACAGATGCATCTCAATCCGAACATTTCGTTATATTTTTCAGACGTTTTGAGTATGTGTGAAAACCCTGTTGGTGTTTGTGTGTTTCCAGGATAAGGGTGGGTCTCTCTACAAACTGACCATTGATGTGATGGAGACCAGATGTCACATCACCAGCAGGAAACCATGGAAACAATGTGCGGCTAGAAATATTGGTGAAGTTCCAGTAAGTACCACATGATGGCGTATTATCTCTTATCTCTTAACATCTCATTCAACATCAGACTTACTAGGCTAAAGGCTTCAAGATCCAGATCTCATTGGACTAAGTTGCAGACTTGCACTCTTTGTAGGCTCAGTATCCTCCCAGTTTACCAGTTTACTGAAGTTGAATTAATGAAGACTTCTAGAGAGCTCTTTTGCATGGAGACCAAACCAAACTTCACTTTTAAATCCCCGCAATTAAATGCAATAACTAATTGACATTTGGACATTTGGGCATTCTTTGTCCAAAGAAAATAGAAAAGAAAAAACTAGTATGAATGTGTATAAAACTTACTTTGGTGAAATTTGGAAACTTCTAATAATTCCATTGTAGAAATGAAAAGAAAATGTTCATTTCATTGGTCACAAAATGGTGAGTTGTTATCCATATTATTAGTTTGTTTACACATGCAACGTTGGCTGAGATGCCCTTATTGTTTCTTGAATGTTCTGCAAATGGGGCTCTCTGGCGTAAGCTTGTGCAATATTAATACGGAGCTAAACCCCTGCCGACACTCAAAACCTACGGTCCAAATAAATCAACTAGAGGCAACACCAAAGTACTGCTGTGAAAAGAAGATGACCCTGTTCAACATGTAACACCTTGTGGTCAACAACATTTAGCCTGCAGCTGACGATGCTAACTACGTGTGTGAAGACCCGTAAATCTGCCATGTGGCATTTTCTTAAATTGGATCAAATAATTCAGGTCGTAATACATTTGTGACGTGGCAGACGCCAAATTCAACCGCAAAAGCTTAAATAGAAATCTTGACAGAAGCTTAAATGCAAGTTGTTAGTTTGTATTCATCATTTTAAAATGTTTTAATTGTTGATCATTTTCTATACTTTGTTAAACCCCTTCTCCTTTGTTTGCATAATTGTGTTTGTGTCCTTTAGGTGTATGGAGAGTGTGCGGTGTCGGCCTTCATCGACACTAAGGTCAAGCTCCAAAGTTACTCCTGTGCACTTCGTGAAGGTAGATGAATGGAGTCTGTCGGACTTCATTTTATAGCACAAAAACACATTTAGACACTGATAGTCTGTTTTGATTTGTAAATGTTACTGAGCATTCTGCAATCATTCGGTTTGCAAGCCAAAGGGAAAGAGCACACAAATTCACAAAGTGCCTGGATTAGGCTACATTTTTAACAAATACTGCCTCTCCACTACGTTTTATGACCCTTGTTCATACTTGTGTTTAGTTCCTGCCACTGCTGTAATCGAAGTGTGTCCAGACTGCCCCACAGCTGAAAACTTAGACGAGCCTGTGGTAAAGGAGACGGCCAATCTCTCCCTGCAGAGGTTCAATGGAGAAAGCAGCCTGGCCAACTACTTCACTCTGGAGAACATAACCAGAGCCTACTCGCAGGTGAACCAAATAAATGATAATCAAGTCATTATTATCTAAACCCTTTAGGGTGTGTTGTGGTCCTGCTCACCCTCACCTGATCCTTAACATGCACTAGAAATAGTCATAAACAAAGAACCAGAGAACCCAAAATTTGGCCAATAAGTTGAACATGTGGAAGTTCAGATTTTCAGGAGAGGGAGGTGGAAGATCTATATTCTTTGGGTATTATCAGACTCATCCTTTAAGCCCTGGATCTTTATGAGGCCTCATCTTTATGGGTCTGTGCTTCTTAAGGCTTAAATGTAGCATCCCTTGTGTAGTCCTACTTTTTCAATCATCAGGAATGTGTTTGGATGTTCTGTGTGTTACTATAGCTGAGAGAGTTTGGGAGCCTTCACTAAGTTTGGTTCATAGTTCACAGGTGTGTTGCTTATTTGCTCCATCATGTCTTTGTGTGCTCTGTCAGTGGGTTTTTGGTCCGTCATACTTTGTGGAGTACACCATTGTGGAGACGGTGTGTTCAAAGAAAACAGATACGAGTGAACTCAGTGGCTGCACACCAATGGACTGTCCGTTTGCTGTGAGTTAAACACACTATTTCTTTTTTTCTGTAAAAATCATCACCAAATGGCTGATTAATAGTATTTGAAATTGCAACAAAATCCAGTTCAATATTCACTTTAAAGAATGTGTTGACTAATTTATCAATTTAAATAAAAGGCAGGGGGAAAAAAGATCTCAACACCCCAAACATTTGTTGGTTTAAAAATGTATTTTTGTCTGTTTTCATGGCTGTTGTCACTCAAAGAGACCACCTGAGTTCCAACCAAACAACAACAATGCTGAGTGTCTTCTGCCTCCAAACACCACAAACTTAGATCGAGGTTAAGCCTGTGTTGATTTTTGTCTCTGCAGCACAGAGGCTTCTGTGTGGGCTCACACTTCTACCGCGAGGAGGTTTATATTACATTCTCTTCTGGAAAGACACAGAAGCTTCCGAGCCCAAACCCAGTGGAAGTGACGTGTGAGATCTTCGAACCTCAGGTAATGACTTTAACAGTACTGATGTCCTTTTCTTTACATTTTCCTAAAGTCAGAAGAAGCTGACCAAATGCACCATGCTGTCTTTTCCTTTCTTTTAATCCCCTAGGCTGCAGCTGTGGAGGAGCAGGCCCATGCAAAAGCAGACAGTGGACACACAGGTCATCATGACTGCAACCACACACACCTGCACCCCCACGAGCACATGCACTCAGTCACACCAAGCTCAGACCCCGTCACCTCCAAGCCACGAGGCTCCCTGGGGACCGTGGTGTATCTGCCCGCACCTATCAGAGCTTCCCCTGCAGCCAGCTCCTGCCCCGGCCCACACAGACACCACCTGGGTATAGAGAGACTCAGGCTCTGATTGGCTGGACCAGGAGGCTTGTTCTTTGATCTGTAATTCAGCTACATATTTCTGCATGTTGTAACTAAATCAAATAAATTGTAACCTCGAAAAAACATAGTCAGTAATACCAATTATAATCATTGTAAATCATCTGATTACACTGATTGTTCATTTAAGCATTTCTGTGCTTAACATGTATCCTTTGCAGTCAGCATTGTATTGTTACTGCTGATCAAAATGAATGAATAAACTATAACTGTAAACCATAGCAGGGAGTTGTATTATTTGCATAACAGACATTTATTTTGAATATCATGCAAATGTATCTGAAAAAGTATTCAAAAAAATAAACTTTTCCAGTTTGAATTACAAGGTAAGAAAGTTAAGAGGCGTCATTGTAGACTTAAACTTCTGATTGCTCCTTTAACTTTCTTTATATTGTACCAATGTGTAAAATATGAACCTACTGTATGTAGGAGTAGTTCACACTAAACACTGCTTGGTTAAAAACAACACAAACCCAGTTTTTAACTTCATTGCTGGGTCAAATTAGTCGACCTAAACACTGGGTTAATTTAACCCATTAGGATGGGTTACCTGTTTAATCCAGCCAAATGGGTCAAATATTTGAATTTATTGAAGGAGAGCCCCTTGAGATGCATCATCTCATATTGAAGGGGGTCCTAACACAAATACAAAGTAATACACAAGCATACAAAACAGCATTACTTAACCGACATACATACAGCTCTCCTTCAACCTCTCCCACCCCAACCACAGCTCTCATCTGTCAAACAAGTCCAGGTCAAGAAATAAAGTACAACATGTAAAGAGCAACAGTAGAACACTTCTTCATTGGATTATTTGTTGTACAAGAAAAATCAAAAACGAGAACAGGTTGTTTTATGGAAAGAAAATCAACGTGAAGCACTGGAGTGAAGTTGGATTTCACAGAGGGGGGAAGATTATTCCAATGTAATCTCTCCAATGTGAAGGAGCTTTTGTATATTCAACCCAAACCATGGTTGGCACCAAGGTTTCCTGTTGCTGGGTTATTTCTACCATAAATTCCTGAAATATTCTACCCAAATGTTGGTTCATTTTTACTGGAATCTTGTGCTATTTTTACTTCATAAATAAGTTATTTTCTCATGTTTCTTCCAGTTAAACCTAATGTTTTTTTATAACTTCAATGGATATTGAAGGTCTGAAGGTCAACTGTCTAAATATTTCACCTGCTATAAATATATTTCACTTGCTGCAAATATATTTCACCTGCTGAAAATATATTTCACAAACCGGAAAGGGTATGCCCATACTACTTGTGATTGGACTGAAGTCATGTCAGTACAAACATGTGACTCTCTTCTGCTGTACTGTCTCCGGTGTGTCGTCTCCGGTGCTGGTTTCTTAGACCGGCTTCGGGTGTTGACTGTTGGCAGGAGAGTTTTAGTGTGGGAAGACAGGATGCCTTAAAGTCATTTTCCAAATAATTGGATACTAGTACAGCCAGAATTGTTTAGTGCATTACAGTAATCCAGCCGAGTGGTAACAAAGGTGTGGATTACTGTCTCAAAGTGCTGCCTTGAAAGAATTGGCTTTATTTTGGCCAGCTGCTTCAAATGGAAAAAGCTCGGGTCCAGGGTCCGTTTTAACCCCTAGTTTTGTGATGGATTGTTTGGTATACTGGGCCAAGGAACCCAGATCAACAGGGGGGGTCCCAGTGGTACCACCAAAAACCATCACTTCTGTCTTTTTATCATTAAATTTAAAAACTTCAGAGCCAGAGCCTAGAACTGAGCCCTGTGGGACTCCACGCGAGAGAGGAGCAGAGGAGGATAAAGAGTCACCAAGGCTGACACAGAAAGTTCGATCAGCCAAGTACGACCTGAACCAAACCAGTGCTATGCCCCTGATGCCCACCCAATGCTCCAAACAAGAGATCAAGATATCATGATCCACAGTGTCAAATGCAGCAGTTAAATCTAAAAGAACAAGAGCAACACAGTCACCAGAGTCGGTAGCTACAAAGATATCATTAAAAACTCTTATAAGAGCTGATTCAGTGCTGTGCAGGGTTTTAAAACCGGATTGGAAAACTTCTAGAATATTATGTTCTTCCAGAAAGGCCATTAATTGACTGTGAACTATCTTTTCCAGGGTTTTTGGATCTAGACCAGGTTTTTTAATCAGAGGTTGCACTACTGCATGTTTAAACAGTTCAGGGACCACACCTGAGGACAGACTGCTATCAATGACTGCAATTTTAATCGTATACTTTTAAGCATCATGTGGAAAGTCTCACTGGCAAACTTCAGCAGAAACTTGGGTTTCTGTACAGAAACGGAGCTAACTTCCCTCCTGATTGTAGGAAACGTATTGTTGAAGCAGTTTTTATGTCAGTGCTTGATTACGGCGATACCATCTATAGACATGCCTCTGCTTCCACTCTTAAAACCCTAGATTCAGTTTATCACTCTGCTCTTAAATTCATAACCGGAGACCCCTATAACACTCATCATTGTATTCTCTATAGCAAAGTTGGCTGGTCTTCTCAGTCAGTATACTGACTGTCTATTGCTCCAAGTCAAGCGGGTTTACTCTGAACTTGGAAAATTTGCTTTTAGCTTTTTAGCTCCAAAAATGTGGAATAATTTACAACACTCTCTCAAGATTTTGTTTCTCTTGGGCAGATTAAGACAATGATCTCAAACCACTTTACCACAGTGCTTCTACTGAGAAGAGAAGAGTCTTTGTTGTTTTATTTGTGCTCTTTTGTTTGTTTTGATCTGTGTCTCGACATCATTGTAAATGAGGGAAACCTCAATGATGGCAACGAGGCTTAAATAAAGGTTTGCAATGAAATGAGATGAAATACACAATCTTTATGAGTTCTTCAAACGAACCCGAGGCTTGCTGCCAGCTATCGTTAACGTGAGACCATCACTTCACCGTCACTCTGCTACAAAGTCGCGTGAACACGCTCAGCTGATCCCGTTGAGCTCGTGAGGGGGCCAGTCTGCGGACAGCTCGCCGTGATCGTATAGTGGTTAGTACTCTGCGTTGTGGCCGCAGCAACCCCGGTTCGAATCCGAGTCACGGCAGTATTTTGAGGATCATTTGTGACACTGGTATTTAACGCGATGAAGGACAACAACGAAGAGGTTATACGGAAAGCAACCGGACACCGAGGCTGCCGTTTAGTCGATATGGGCCATAGAAAAATACTTTATCTTTAACTTTTTTATTATTATTATCTTAACATTTTTCTATTTGCTATATTGTGTGAGTTATCTGTAGTCATCTGTAGGCTTTATATTATAAGAGCAAAGTTACATTTTCAACTTGTATTTCTTAGTTAGATAGACAGACAGACAGACAGACAGACAGACAGACAGACAGACAGACAGACAGACAGACAGACAGACAGACAGACAGAGAGACAGATAGATAGATAGATAGATAGATAGATAGATAGATAGATAGATAGATAGATAGATAGATAGATAGATAGATAGATAGATAGATAGATAGATAGATAGATAGATAGATAGATAGATAGATAGATAGATAGATAGATAGATAGATAGATAGATAGATAGATAGATAGATAGATAGATAGATAGGCTACTTTATTGATCCCGAGGGAAATTCGAGGCATCCAGTAGCAGTATACAAACATGCAAGACACATAGCAATTGTTACATAAACACCCCCTGTCCCCCCTCCCATACATATATTAACCCGACAACAAAGATTTAAACACAAACTGTTTTCATGTGTACACACTTTATAAAACTGTAATCCTGCACATCTTTGTTACTTTTGTTGTTTGTTTTAATGTACTTCATTTTGTGTTTAATTTTCATTTTAGCTTCCCATGACAATAAAGCCCTTTGAATAGATTTGAATTGAGAGAGAGAGATAGAGAGACAGAGAGAATGAGAGAGAGAGAGAGAGAGAGAGAGAGAGAGAGAGAGAGAGAGAGAGAGAGAGAGAGAGAGACAGAGAGAGAGAGAGACAGAGAGAGAGAGAGAGAGAGAGAGAGAGAGAGAGAGAGAGAGAGAGAGAGATCATTTGCTTTGTTAATACAATGAAAGTGAAAATGTGGACTATTGTAGGGCTTAAATATCAGTATTGCTACTTTTACTAAATGATTTCAATACCTTCCCACCAATGGAGTGTGTCTGACATTAATAATCAAATGTTAATGCATATATAGGTTGAAAGGAATTAAACAAACAACAGCAGCTTGAATGTGTATGGTGTCCTGTTTTCTTCTTGCTGTTCTTCACATTGTAAATTTGCTTCGACAATCCAACTTCTCTCCAGCTACTGTATCTGGTCTATGTCAGTCTATCTGATCTATATCTATCCATCCACTTTCTATCTTAGAGTTGTTGTGTGTTTATCTTTATCGATCTCTAATTGTTTAAAGACATGTCTCATCCAAACTTTTCTTCTTAGCTGGCCCCTCGTAGGTTTACTGCAGTGTGTTGGGCACTGGACCGAGTCAATAGGCCCAGAACAGAGCAGCAGTGCTGCCGTGATTTGTGGCGACAGTTTCATGGGCCTGTTGGGGTCGAAGTGAACAATGTGCCCTGCCGACTGTGAGAGAATTTGAAAGAGTTTAGGAGGAGAACAAGCCTGTAGGACTTAGGTCTCAAGGGAGAGCCGGCTGAATACAAACTCATTTACTCATTCAAAAAAGAAAGAGTCCTCCAGCTGCCAAGTAACAAAGTGACTGATGTGTACTGTAACACAATACAGGGCCATACAAAGGAAAAGAAACTCACTTATAAAGAAACAGTAGCTCATACTTTGTTGACTTTGTTCTCTAAATGTGAATATTAAAAGCGCCTTTCTCTTTTGGTTACATCATGAAATTACCAAGCGTCAACCACCGCCGCTGAAAAATGAAGTGTAAAGTCATGCAGTTCGTCGAGGGTATGCTTGAGGCTGACTGCAGAAGCACAGGAAGTCACATCCACACACATTCAAAAAAGCCAGCTTTTACAGCAGAAATTGTACATGTTTACAGCCTAGTTCATAAAATGAAAAATAGGTCTGATTAGCTCATGGCTCAATCGGCACACACTGTTCAGGGGGTGAATTTTTTTATAACTTGTCTGTTTTAATGTATTCCTTTATCACAACCAGGCGTGTTGCTGAACTGATTGACAGGTGGGCGCGGTGTAACTCTGTGTTTGTCAAAAGGCTTCAAACCCGCCTCAGCTCCAGCTCTCAGCCTGTCGTTAGGTTGACTGAAAGTTAAGGTGAGACAGCATTTCAGCATGTCAAACATGGTTTGGGAAGCTGAGGTGACCTGCACTTCACAATATGTCCACATGGTGTCACCATGAACTTTTTTTTCTGCTTCTTGTTCAGTGTGCAGCAAAGAGTCATCATGGAAACACATTGATGTATTTTAAATGCAATAATTCAAAAAGGAAAAAGCAGAGTAATGAAAGTCAATTTAAAAAATAACTTTCAAAAGCTTGGTTATGCATTGTTTTTCATTCCTGATATAGTTGGTACATTATTTTCTCAGAAGTTTGTTCCCGAGGTAATTTAGGGTTGGTAATGAGGGATCACATGATGGTTTTTTTATGGTGTCACTTTATGGTGTACTGCTTCTGAAACACTAAAATCTTTTATACCATAACTTTTCACATTAGCTGTGTGGTTTCTTAAATGTTTGCTGGCTTCTCCAGATAATATGACTAGCTGCACTTCACAGTGATGTCTAACCCACTACTGGGCTTTAAAATCCCTAGCAGGTTCTATTGTTCTCACTCTGAAATTATTAGCCATGGTGTTCGAATGGCTAATTGATTGAGCAGGACAAACAGAACTTAAGAGTCAGCCATTGTTGTCGTTGTCCACCTACTCGACTCAAACCGCTATGCACATGTGAAAAGTCTCCGTTTTCAGAGGAACGCCATATTGCCAGTCGACACGATGATGGAGACGGTGCTGTTTTCAAAAGTTTGCACCCTGGAACGCGTTTTCAAAAGTTTGCGTATTCAGGCATTCAAAACACTGTTATTGTGTAAACCACCAGTCAAAAAGCTACAAAGGGTGACTGTTTTCATCTGAAATCGTTGTTGTGCACACACGGCCTCTGGGCACAGACAGACTAGCTGTTACACTAGCATGTACAGAGGCTTTGGACATCCAAGCTGGCACCCCAGGCTCAAATCCAACCTGGCTCCTTTCCTGCATGTCATTCCCCACTCTCTCTTTCTCCCTGATTTCCTATACTCTATCCACTGTCCTATCAAATAAAGGCAAATACATCTTTAAAAAAAGGCCTAAACTTACCGTACATGAGAAGCTTCTTGGGAACAATATTCAAGAATTGGTTTGTTGTAAAAGTTACTTGACAATATTCAGGATGAAAGCATTGTTCGTGCAAACTTAGGGTACTAAGCTAATGTAAGCAATAAACACATAGTTGTATCTGCTAATGATTGTGAGCTCTGAGTGATTTAGTACAACTGGATGATTTATCTTTGACGGAGTTCTAAAACTGCAGTACGAGATTTACGTACTGAAAAAATTGTTGCGAGTTTCAATGTTATTCAGATGTTTATAGTTTGTCACTTTCAGCTGATAAAGAAGGGTTTGATGTGAATCTAAAACATTAATGTCCATATTTAAATATCTTTGGGTGATGTCATCATTATTTGCACTATGATCTTGTGTTGTTCTTACTCTCTGATGTAAGAAATCCTGATTATTATTCGCCGTTTCCTTTTTCAGATAACTGATACTGTGCTTAGGGTAACAGCCACATGCTAAAAATAAAAAGCTCCTGGCTCCTTCACAAAGCGAAAAAACAGTTTAAATATGCTTCTCAAATAAAACCAGTCTTTTAGGTGTCATTTCACGTCCGTCTTCAAAACATTTTGACTGAACCATCATGGGTCATTTAAGCCTAATTTAACCAAACATCTCTAAGGACAACTCTTTTTCAAACGTCTAAGTACAGCAAACATCAGCGCCATAACTTACTTAATGGCAGAAATGAAACTAATCCTATGTTTAAAATTGTATTTTTTAACTTTTCATTTGGTGTTATAAACACATCAAAGTGCAGTCTGTGCACATCACTTGATTTACGGATTGATTCATTGATATCTTTGGTTCAATCCTATTAATTAAACAGAAGCAGATACATAACTTAACAAGAAAAATGATAAGAAATTATGAAATCATATTCAACACAAAGCAAACAATGCATGTTTGAATAGGAGCGGGATAAAAGTCATACTTATGCTTTCCGGTAAACTACTTCCCAGCACCCTAATATTTCCCAGTGTCAAGAGCATAAAAAAATAAATGAATAAATAAGCAACGCAGTTTTCCTCTTCTCTATTCCCATTTGTGTACCCTTTTTTTATTATAATAAAGTTTGTGCCTCACGTAACCTTACGAACACTGCAGCATTGTAAGAGCATAGACAGATACTCGATTTTGGCATCTTTGTCTTTGCATCAGAGCCAGATTATGTATATCTTTATTAATCTTCCCCAGAGTGTGAGCTGATATTTCTCTGTTCCTCTTGTTTTGCATGTTGTTGCACAGCTTCAGGCACAATCAGAATTGTATTGTTGTCATCATGTGTCCCACTGCTTCCCTTCTTCTTCTTCTTCTTCTTCTTCTTCTTCTTCTTCTTCTTCTTCTTCTTCACTGAAACTCTCTGGGGAGAAGTGGATCTACTCCTCTTGTTGTGTGCCCCACATTCTTTAAAAATGGCCATTATTAATTCAGCTTAAGAGGCCCTCAAGATGTGTGAGGCTGTGTGTGTGTGCACTGATGTGTGCGCATGCAGTTTTTTACACACACACACATACACAGCTTGCGGTTGCTTGTGGTTGAGCGAGATGCCAGAGAGACTGTCTCCAAGCTTCAGGGCTCCCGCTGACACACTGACCTCACACTTAATGGAGTCGGTACCAGAAGAAAAAGCACTGTTTCACACTGAAACAAGAAGCTGGTGTGCTCAGATTATTCCACTCAAGTGCGCAAAAACGAAAGGTTCAGTTTTAGGAGGTGAAAAATGGCATTTTAGTGTGGACGGCTGAATAGATGAGCTTTCATAAATGGCCAGAATAGTGTGAAATATTCTCAGGCAAATATCCAGCCCGTTTTGATGTGATGAACTTCTAAAGTCTGATTTATACTTCTGCAGTGAATATCTAAACCGTGGGTTCAAGAAGCCCTGTACCTGTGCAGAAGCCTACGTACGTAGCCTGACATGCACCTCCTTAAAATCTAACTATCCATTGAAATGATGCAGACCGCAAGCCCAAGATTAGCATCGTATTTCTAGCATTTACAGCATTTCCAGTATTGCAGCCATAGTCTAAATTCTGCAGAAGGAAACAATTTTTGAAAGCTCTTTATCAGCTCCAAATCCAACATTTTAAGCTAGGTTTCAGTCGCCATGGTTACCTGTTTCGAAGCAGAGAATGTGGCATTAAAGGAAACTGTTGTTTTAAGCATCTGCACATGCTCATGCTCAAGCACAATCACAGGTATGCAATATCCCCAGCTCCTGCATCCACATGTCCGATGTGTCTCCTCCTGAACTCCTGTGGTACAGTGTTAGCCACCCGTAGTTGCTAACACTGCGTCAGTGGCGGTGTGTGAATGTGTAAATGGGATTAGTGAATACTGATGGACACTTTACGTGGCCGCCTCTGCCATCAGTGTGTGAATGCCTAGGTGTGACCTGCAGTGTAAAAGTCATTTGAGTAGTCAGAAGACTAGAAATGGCTTTACAAGCTCAAGTCCATTTACCATTTTGCCATTAATTCATACTAACGAAATAGCCAAAAGTAACACTTGCCAACCTTAAAATGTTGCCAGATTCCTTCCTCACCTTTTGACTTATCCACTCCAGTCTTTCAGTTAATCATAGAAACCTCTCTCTAGATGTCAACATTGTTGGAAACATGAAGAACATATCAGTATACAACAGAACAGAAAATACCAAATTCAGAGTCATATTTTCTGCTCTTTGTCGGCTCACATTACAGAAAAACACATAACCCTAACACAAACTGGTTTGAAGTAAATGCACAATAAAAACTTGACAAATGCAGAAGGAAGTAAAAAGCAGACTGTGTTATCCGAACAGAGCAAGCACCAAGACTGAATGCTAACATAGCCTTATAGTCTTTTTTTATATACACTCTAATGCAGATCTGTTATATGATGCTTTGACTTGATACTAAGTAAAACATTTCAGGCCTGCCACTCTGAATTTAGGGGTTTGTACTCTCTGATGATGTGTTTACAAGAATTATACTCCTTAACAAGGATTATAGTCCTTGTAAACCCAAGCATTATGCTCCTTGAAAACAGAGAAATCTGTCAACATTAAACGGCAGCCAACCATTTGTTTTCTTAATCACTTGTTCTGCTCAGTCTTTCAGGTCTCTGGACTCTATCCCAGCATGCATTGGGCAGCATTACCTCTTGACAGGTCACCTCTAACAGTTATAACTTAACCGTGACCTCACCTCAGGGCAAACTTATTGTTAAATCTTACTTGGCTAATACATATAACACTGCCTGTCTCATGTGGGATTACTGGTATTGTGTAAAAATATGACGCATTATCCCAAAGTGTTCAAGCTTTGTGTTACAGCTCTCCACAGAATGAGGCTACAATATTACAGAGTTTTTTTTGTTGCATGCTGCTGTGAAAGCCTTACATGCTGCTTTTTTGGCTTTTAAGTGGAACCACGCTGTTAATGTGCACTGATCTCCAAAACCCACTTCCTGTGGGGAGCATATGCTTTAAAAGCCGAAGCCCTAATCAACAGATCAACATGTATTTGAAGACCTGGCGGGGATTAGGTTGCTCTCTATCCTTTTTTGAAAAGAGCCTTAAGAGCACACGGGGTCCCTCCAAGGGTTTTTATTCAGCAATAATTCTTAGTGCAGAGACAGCAGCTGTTCTCATCTGACATCTCACTGTTTGTGCTGTCCTGAGATTAAGGTGGCCATGACCTTGGGGACTTTTATAGAAAGTTTTTGTGTCTCAGCAACTTTTATCCTTCAAAATACTGCATTTAGGACACATAGGAGCCAACAGTGTGCTGTGTGGGCTTTAATTAATGTGAACATGTGCTTGAGGCTTAGTCATTTAAAGCTGGGAGACTGTCTCATGTTTTGCTCTCAGAGATGAGTCGCCCATGTGGATTTAAAAAATCAACAAAGTGGCCTAATGAGGGAATTGAATTTATGAATGATGTTTAAATTTGACTAAACAGTATAAAGTATATAAGTATAAACTGTTTGCTTTTGTACAAAGAGAGGTTTATTGTATCAATACTTTACTTGATTATTTATTAATTTTACCCCCTCAACTTTAACACAAACATCTACTTTTTATTTCTTACATTAAGTGCATTTGAGGGGAATTATTCTTCATTTGAATCACTGCACAAGACCTTACCAACATCAGTCCATCACTGACTCTATTTCTCTTATGGTGCCACATCACAACAAAAGATATCGTATTATAATTTACATGTAGAGCAGATCTGTGCCTATTCTTGGTGCTATTATTTCGAGAGACCCAACCTGAATCTACCAATAAGCAGACACTTGGCAACAATGGCAAGGAAAAACTTCCTTGAACAGACAGAATTCTCAAGCAGAACCAGACTAGTCCAGTTTCTTTGACCGGTGTGAGTACTGCTCATCAAGCAAAGGACAACTATCAAGGGAATACTTGTTAAGTGACAGAATTTGGTAAACAGATTTTGACGTTTTGAACCCATAACTCCCAGAATAATTCCGATGTTCAATCATCCCGCTGCAGTAAAAAGCCCTCAGGACACCATTAGCAGCAGTGCTTTGTATATTTCCAAAGAGGATGTGTGAGTGTGAATTACTGCTGCCCCACTTCCACTCCCCTCCCCTCCCCTGTTCTCCCCAGCCCTGCCTGGGACCACCTTTAGGGTAGGCGCTGCATCTTTCCTCCCAGGGTGACACAGATGGTCTGTGCATTATACAACATGATAAAACTGCATGAAACATGAACACATGCTCGACTGCGTCTACTGACCACATATCATCCAGGTTTACTGGAGATGCTTTTATTCCAGATGCTTGAACAGAAGGTGTGGAGGATGCTCGGCGTTGAGGATCTCTCTCAGATTACAAACAGCACCTGAAAATTGTCATTGTACAAGATTTAAACTGGGAGGACTTCATTAAGGGTGAAAATAATTTGATATGTCAGGCATTAATCCCTTTTCTGTAGCATTGTTCATCATCAACATTCTTAAAAGTCAAATTTGAATGTTACTGGACCTGCAAGTGTTTAATCACATCCATCCTCTAATAATCTTCTTGATTTTTATTTAAGAAAATGTATTTTAACCAATGGGATGTTTGGTCATTTCTAGCACCGTCTCCTCCTCGGGTTTACTATAAACTTAATTGACTGAGTGATATCTATCATTAAACAGAGCACTCATTGTGCAATATTTTGCTTTATAGAGGCACTAATTATAACCTACCTGATCTTGACCTAAAGCCAATTAAACTGCTTGTAAAAAGAATTTGGAAATAAAACTATAAAACTGCATCCGGTCCTTTTAAATTGGAGCTTAGGATGGACATTATGAGATTTCAGGATCTTAAAGTTTATGTTATGCATCCAGGAGCAATATTTCTTCACATTAAAACTTGATAAGCTTTCCATTGAAATACTCAGTGGAATATGCCTATATTTAAAGGTTAAAGCCAGAAAAACTTCTTCTTTTTCTTGATTTGCATCTTTTATGGTTGCTCTGCAGGTGCTAGCAAAAGTGACCACTAGTTGGTAGCCTTGTCCTTTTTATTGTAGTCAGGACAGCGAGACATCACTTCTGCCCCATCTGTAAAAAGCCATACTTTTTGATTCTCATTAGAATAGATTGGATTAGAGTTTACTTTCTAGGGTGTAAATGACCATCTGTCTCATTTGTTTTTTCATCAATCATCTAGACATTCTAGCATTTGCACAAACAGGTCATTTGTCTTCCTCAGTGTCTATTTTGAAAAAAGTTTCAAAGTTTGCCTTTGTATACTGAAAGCAGTGTGTTTTAATTAGTACACTATTTTAAAAGGCTCAACTATGGAGGGAAGTTGAAAATTAGCATGCTTTTTTCATTGACACAATGTTAAATTGCATCACCCTTATCAAATAAAAAATATTCATAATGTTTTCATTGTATTCATAACATAGTCAATGTTTGCAGAGAAGCCTAAAGGCTGCACCACACCTTAGTTTGCATGTGTCAGACAGGTTGTTCCCATGCGTGTGTGTAGTGTATTTATTAGCGTGTGCAAGGGGGGGAGTTGGAGGGGATAGAGGGGGCAGGTACCAGACTTTGGGCCCCTCCTCCATGGAGCCACGGTGCGCCTGTGTTCCAATGGAAACAGGTGGGATCCTTAGACTCCTCCAATCACACCCTCCCTCCATGGCGGGGGGAGACTCCGGGGCAGGAGGCAGGACCAGACCAACCAACTTCCACACCCACCACAGAAAAAGTCGGGAAAATACATCTGTCCGCGCGCATGACGCTGTTCCTTGTATCCTGTGTGTGTTTATAAAGCTGTTACAGTGAATATCAGGAGGGCGGTAATTCACCGGAGCGCTTGCGGAGTACTTGCCGCCACTTGGCCGCTGTTGAGGACGGTGTAGCTGGGTTGCAAAGCTGGGACGTTTCGCAGCGATGGAGAGAACGCACTAACCGGATTTGAAATTGGATTATCCTTTTTTTTTTTAAACCGACCCGGGTTGTTTTCGGTTGATATTTTTTGTTGGTCCCCTCATTGTAGTGTGGAGTAGGACATACTTTGAAAATGCCTGCGAAAACCAAGTACAACCTCGTTGATGATGGGCATGATTTGAGGATCCCGTTGCACAACGAGGAAGCGTTCCAGCATGGGATCAACTTCGAGGCAAAGGTAACCACAAGCAACTCAAAAGTGTCGATACCAAATACGAAAGTGTGGTGTGTTTCCAAGTGTTGTCTTCTGTGGGAAACCTGTCTAAAACAACCACACGTTTCACTGTGTACCAAAGGGTAGCTAAAGGTGTTCATGGTGATAATTAATTACTTAATTAAGCCGACTTTTTGGGGACTTTAAGTTACGCACTCAGCTTGTTATTGACTCATAAACAGTTTTGGTAAATGAAATAAAGTGAAAACAAACTATTGTTTAATTAATTTGTCGTACCTGTCACATTTTACCCCCCCTTGACAACAGTATATCGGCAGCCTGGACGTGACGCGGCCGAGCAGCCGAGTGGAGATTGTGGCTGCGATGAGAAGAATACGGGTGAGTGGAATGGCTTGCCAAAACTCCCTTTCTAATTTAGCTTTTCTTTCCCTTTTCTCGATTATTGGCCACTAAGCATGATTTGTGGAAGACAACATGGTGTGTTTATGCACAACTGTGGTCTGCTGCTTTATTCGGCATATGACTTAACAGTAACTTTAGTCACGGATAGTATCAACTTTTTTAAATGATTTCCCATGATATATGATGGGGCTGTGGGGGAGAAAGTTTCACAGAGTGAAACTTTTCTAAAGTTGTGGTTTGGTTTGTATTTCCAGCACGGAATTGAAGAGAATACCTTGATTGTTTGGAGAACATTGCAAGATTCCCCTTCTTAATTATGAGATAGGCCTATCTGTATGATGATATTTAACTGCATAATTGTTGGACTGGGTGACATTTCCAACTGAAGCTCCAGAGACATGGCTCGACAAATCATCAAAATGAGGCATTAACTAGTGTGAAACTGATGATTGGACACACCAACTATTGTGTTATCATTGAGATACACTATATGGTGTCAGTGCTAGATGTAAGATCACGTTGACATCAAATTGTGCAGACATTGTAGTGCCTGGGACTTCTCTTGCCTGGCCGAGGTTGGGTCTCCCATGTGCTCCATCACTGCTCTGAAGTTTCCTTTGAAGCAGTGCACTGGAGTGTGATCCCCTCCTCCCCTTCTCTCTCTTTTCTGCTGCGTAAACTTAAGATTTACAGCGTTTTCAGCCCCAGAAAGTCGACTTAATCTTCATCAGTGTGTCTGCCAGCTTGGCAGCAGTTGGCTTAACAACCTAATACAAGTTTGTGCCAGTGGTGTAGAGGTATTTGAGGACTATAGTGATGAAGTGGTAGGTGTGTTTGGATTTATGGATGATTCCTATAAAAACACACACGGACACACACGAACACGCACACACGCACGCACGCACGCACGCACGCACACACACACACACACACACAGCCGAGCATAAGGTGCAAAATGTTCTTCTTGCTCTTTTCAGAGGAGTGACCCGGTCCTATAAAGTGGACCTCCCAGTGTGCTGCCATGGCAGCTGTTGTTGTTGGCAGGAAAACAGACTTTGGTTTGGCTCCTTGCAGTGTGAAAATGGTTTGACACCGGTTTAACAACACAATAGAGAGAAACCACAGGTACCCAACATGAAGGGGAGGTCACACTGGAAAGCATGAGCCTGCTGAAATATAGCAGGCCAACCCAATGGGAACTAAATGTTCACTGTTTTTTTACATTTAAACTTTAGTTTGTGTATTTGAAGTGGAGAATTAGTCCTTTTGCATTATAAAATATAGGATTGAATATTGTGTCTATCACCATGTTATATTGAAGAGTGAGGACCCCAAATACTGTACTCGTGAGCTGTTTTCACATATGCACTCCTGACCTGGCTGTTCATATATGCACCTCACAGCCCTGTCAGGGATGAGGGGGGGCGGGGGTCTTCTGAGGTAAGATGTGACGATAAAAAAATGCGGAAGTTGCAGACAAACAGAGTCGGCTATACGACGCTATAATTAGAATATTTGCCTTTATATCAATGCTATGTGTAGTTCAACGGAATCACACTATCAACAAAAGAGCAGAGAACAACATACTGACAAACAGAAAACGTAATGCAGACGTTTAATTACGTGAACGGAGATCGTAGCGGACGCATCCATACACCCGATGCACCGGGCAGCAGTCACAGGATATAATTGTCACTCCCCCCTCCCATTGGCTCGAGGTGAATTCTACGGAGAATATCCTACTGCGTTCTCACATCAGCCAGCTCAGACTTGCTGCAGAAAAAATACAAGGTGTCTGGTAGGAGAAACTCCGGGTGAGCATTAACACATAGAGCTAGTCCTGCAAATATCAGGAGTTTTTAGGAGCTTTCTATAAGTGTGAAAGCCCTAATGGTGTCAAAATGATTCAAAATGTTTTATTTTATTTCATTTTTTAAATCCAGAATAAACAATTCAGTTTTTTCCAATTTGACAAAAACAAACAAGTGATTCACTTTATCGGAGAAAGTGATTATTATACTTATTTAACTCCTCTGTAATTGCTACCATTGTCTTTTCAAATCATACAGGACACACAGGCTCTGCATGCACCGAGGTTAGTTCTGTGTCTTCAAGTGAGGGGCTGCACTATTGTGATATAAGAGAGACTTTTATTGCATATGCTTGAACATTAGATTGTATTCTCATATGGTGCGGGTCTGTGAAGCTGCTCCAGAAAGATTTGTTGACAAATCATATTAATGCCAGAAATCAGTGGCTTCTGCTCTGTCAAATGAGCTGGAAAAAACCATGAAAACAATGACACTGCCGAGTCTGACGAGATTATGCACAGAAAAAATGACAGTTTTGACACCTTAATTCCTAAACTCCTTCACTTAAAAAAAATCAACATTGACACTGCCTGAGGCTACAACAAACACACTCTTTCTTACCACTTAAAAAATTCTTCAGGGACAACGAAACAACGACACACTTGTCTAGTTTCTTGCTTTTGTGTAACTTTTGACTCCTTGCAGGGTTTCTATGAGAAAGTTTTGTAAAACGATGCTCCCTATAGCGCCTTCTATCTCTCTCTCTCTCCCCCTATAAGATTCCTATCTGCCTCTCTTTCTGCACAGTCAGTCAGAGCTATGCAGGTTGCCAGGCACCCAGTTGATGTATGGTGTCATTGTTCACTGTGTGCATGAGTCACCTGTAGGCCAGGAGCTGATAACAAATTAATGACACGGCAAAGCAGGAAGTAGTCACTTACAGTGGAGCGACATGTGCAGCGCTGCAGGAGTTGTTTATCTGTTGTCATATTATGCACTAACACACACATTCTGATACACACAGAGGAACACTCTGACACACAACTTTGTGCTGTGCATGTTTTTCTTGAGTGATAGAGAAAAAAAGGATGCAGATGGAAAAACAATTCAGTCTTCACGTTGGTGAAACTCCCCTGCTGGTTGAAAAATGTATTGATTCAAAAGTGTTGTTTACATTGGGTATAGTTCTCGCTTCTGTGTAGGACTGCAACTCATACACACTGCAACACATATTGACTTAAAACCTCTAAATCCTTTTACATTACAACACATTTACAATATTTACTAATGTAGGTAAGATTAGTTGCTATTTAGCAGGTGCTTTGGGTAGCTGCTGTTCCACACAAAAATGAACTCCTTCCTTAGCTGGTGTCTCTGCTGCTGCTTTAAGGGCGCACTCGCACTAGGCAATCCGTGCCGTGCCTAAGCACGCTTCACCCCTAAAGTCCAGTTCATTTGACTAGCGGGAGTGCTCCGATCAGTGCCCAAGCATGGTACACTTTCTTGGCCCTGGCACGCTTGAAAGAGGTGTGCTTCGGCACGGTACAGTTCATCCAACGGGGGAATGGGAGGGGGGACAATCATGCTTAAGCACACTACGGGACAACTTTGCCTAGTGTGAGAGTGTCATAAGTCACCACAGACTTTAGGCAAACTTTACACCTGTCTGTTGTTTGCTCATGGTCAGACACTCGACCCACCCCGACCCGACCAATTACAGACAACTGATGACCTTTTATTGGTGTGAACGCATGCCGCCATGCGAGTCACATGTAACCCGTTTCTGAAGTGACATCTCGTTCTCTGACCACCAACTGGCCCTGATCCACGTTTAGTTAGATTAAAATGATTCTTTGCCAAGTTTTAAAACAAAAGAATGATTTGATGGGATAACCGTTTCACTTTGAGTTTTCTCCATCTTCGTAAATATGCAGCTATATAATGAAACCCTCTGACATGTATGAGCCTCACAAAGAGGCTTTTTTCTAACTCTCGGATGAACATGCTCTTTAATGAAAAGGGCCTCTTCATTTACATGTATTATAATATTCATCATCTGGCCTTAGTCTGATAGGGGCTTATCTGGTTAAAAGAAGAGGAGACCTTTAGAGCGAATTAAAAGGATTAATTTCTCATTAATCTGTCTGTGCTGGGTTAACTGACCGTAGGAAGATTTAGACGCAGCATGGCACGAGGAGATTAGACGTGTCTGAGGATTCGTCTGAGGGGAACGAGAGGGCACGGCAGAAGTGCCGGAGAGAGGAGAGTAAAGACATTAAATAATTTGTTCTTCTCTTCAGCTTCCTGGTTGAACTGTGCGGACAGCATCTTTTAAACTTTAAGTAACTGGTGGTAACCCCCCCCCCTCAATATAGCCCGTTCTTTAGTGCCTTGTTATCCTCTTAATGTTTGAGCTGTTTGGTCTTGTTTGATCTAGAGTGCAGAAACAGTCAAGCAGCAGTATTTTTGCATCTTTGAAGCATGTTACCGTAGTCCCTTTTACAGCGCCTGTTTAAGATGAGACTTTTACATCCCTGTTTCACCACGCCGTCAGTGTAAATGTTATGGAGGCAAAATTGTGGCTCAGAGTTATTTGGAGGTAGTAGCAGAGGCGCAACTGTCATTCTGCCGCTGTTGTCAGGGGTAGTTACAGAGGTGTGACGGGGGGTTTAAAATGGGTACTGCAGTCCAAACTCAAAACATTGAAGACAGCTCTCTCCCCACGCCTCGATGCTCATGCACTGAAGCTTCAGTGTTTAGCCAGCTCTGCTTCGGGCTTGAAACCTTTCTGCCTTCTAACCTCTCCATTTTTCAAAAACATCTCTGATATTTATCCTTGCTGATTTGAAAAATGCAGACTCTTTAGGTCGTGTAGAATAAGTCATATCAGAACCAGTTCGCTTTTCCGCTTCAAACTGCTGTTGGTTTGCCATTTGCCTGGCATACTGAGGGGCAAAACAGCGGTGTGAGGGAGCCTTAGAACCACCTACCTTCTCTGGTCCAAACAAAAACAAACCTTTCAGCACCAGAATGGAAACTTTAGAAGGAGGACATACTGGCTGCTGCATTGTTGTCAGAGAATCCAGCACTTTAACAAAGCATGTTTCCTTAATGTCTGATGATATAGTAAGGTCATTTTATGATTTAATTCAGTAAATATCTTACATAGTGGTCCTTTAAATCATTATATTAAATAAAGTTTATCCTGCCAAAGTCTGTATGATGTGTGCTTAAAAGCATATGAACAGAGAAGTTAATTTTCCAGAGTTTAATAAAAAGAGAAGTTCAACTGTATCAATCATTTTGATGACTTTGCAATCAGTGTAACTGCTCTGGCTATTTTCTGAAAAAAAATCACCTTCCCACTTTTTTTTGATTGATTTCTATAAGGGAACGTCCACAAACATTTTGTACTGATATGACCTATACTGTCCAATCAATTGCAATCTCCTTCTAATTAGTGCAACTGGAGTTAACCTGCCTCGCTTTGATTGACATTAACAAGACTCAGAAGCTCAACCCCTGTCCAATTAATCCACCCTGATTAACGCGTGCAGAGATGGCTGGCATGGAAAAAAGGAAGGCCTGCACACTCTTATCATCGGTTGAATGCACCGTTTCTTTCTTTACTTTATGATGAATGCATTTCTCCCACACGCTGCTCTGTCATTCTCTGCAGCCTTCGATCCACAGCAAGGACATGAGTAAGAACTCTTGGTGTTTTTGTTTTAAATAATGAAACCGTTTTTCATGATTTCATCCTATATGACTTAAATGAAAGACATGCAGACATTTAAAACCAATTTCCTCTTAAACTCTCTGCAAAGTGGCTCAGTTTATTTTAAACGGTAGAAATACTCTTTGAAGCTCCAGATTTGACTGGGAAATGTATCCAAAGCCACAATTCAAGAGGCCAAACGCTATGGGAACTCAGCCAGTCCCAGTTTATTAACAGCTTAGCAAACTTGGCTGCCATTCTCCGTACATGCCTGTTTTGTTTTTTTCCCCTCCTCGCTCACCGCAGCGACAGCAGAGCAACGGCTCTGTGTGTTGAACACATCAGAGGAACAGACGAGGCTGAATCTCTCTCTGAGGAATAACACTGTCATGTCATGTCAGGTCAGAGGGAAACACACTCATGTGGCTCTCAGGCTGCTGCTGTCTGCACCTGTCATCTGCCTCACATACACACTCACCTCCGGGTTTATCTCGTCACATTATACACCTGGAGATCGAGTGGCTGCAGGAAAAGGAGTGTAAAGCTCGCACAACTTTTCAAGTGCACTTTGTGTCATTATTTTGTACTGGCCTTCTGCATCTCTCCGTCGTTCCCTCTCTCAGTGGATGGTACTTTGACTGAAGGTGCCCTTCACTTACAACTGGACAACTTTTCATCCCCTGAATTGCGCCCTCTTCACAGACACCATTCAACATTGGATCTTTGTGCTCAGAATAAGGTGATCTCATTTCGATTTTTCCATTCGAATCAAAGTTGTTACCAACTTCAAGAAACTCTAGAAAGATTCAAATGGCTTTTGAAGAGAAGTTTTTTGCCATGACCAATTTGTGATTTTTCAACTATAAAACAAATAGTTAAGAGTATTGATTTATTGGTTTAAGAGTTGTTTTTTTTAGAAAGAACAGTAATCCTAATTCTGTGATTCCAGCATTTTCATTTTTTAAACTAGACATTTAAAAACACTATATTTGGCTTGTTTAAACCATCAAGTGAGTGTTTAGCTGTTTGATCCATAAAGGGTCAAGAAAAGTAAAAGAAATTTCATCAGGAATGATACATTTACAGCAAGCGGCAACCTCCGGTGTTGAAAATTGAAGCCATATACACCAAAGCCAAAAAAGCCGTTTTTACAGCGTAAATGAACACATTTACAGCCTGGTACAAAAAATGAAACATGTCTGATTAGTTATTGTCATCACACTGTACGTGGGTACAGTGTGTTTTATAACGACTGTGTTTTGATTTTGAAAACGATGTGTGTTATCCATAGTTAGGCGCGTAGCTGACATGATTGACAGGTGGGCGTGGTGTAACGGTTTGTCAAGGGGCTTTAAACCCGCCTCAGCTCCAGCTCTCAGCCTGTTGTTAGGTTGACTGAAAGTTAGGCTGAGACAGGATTTCCAACATGGCGGCTGCTGCCGATGAGCCTCCGAAGCCCCTTACAGGAACAGATGGACGACCTCACATCTATTTTCTATTGCTTGTTGAAGAACCACAGTTTTCCTCCAAACAAGTTATCTTTATTCAAGTTTTTCACCCAAACATTTTTTATTTTCTTGATCTTACTATTATCATATCACCTTGGAACATGTCTACCACCCACTCCACGACGTGCACGATGCAATCACAGTAATTTCTCTCCCCGAATGGTCACGGCCGATTCTTCATCTTGAATCGGGCAAAAAGCCTCCGACAAGCCCGGAGCAGTACCGACGCTGCTGTTCAGTGTTCACACACATATCTTGACTCTCACTCTGTGTGGGCTGTTACAGAAACTGTAAGCAAAGAGCTGTTGATGTAAAAACAGACAAAGTGAGAAAGTGGAGGAAAGGTCACCTCTGCTGTCGGAAAACCTGTTTTTCCCCCCCGACATGTATATCCTCATCAAAAGATTTTGGAAATAAGGAACCAATCTGTTATTCTTCAAAATTGCATTTCTTTAATTTCTTGTTTCATAACAGAGGTGATGCATTTACTGCCCTCTACTTTGACTTGTGAGTCATCCTGTCCTGCCTTATTCAGATATTTTACCTTGGAATGTTAAAAAGCAGGGAGGACAGTCTTTCAGTGCACCTCGTTGTAGAAACCAGACAGCAGGAGCCTCTTCTAAAGGTACATAAAACCACATCTGTCAGACATGAATGATGACCAGAGGCCTGAGGAGAATCAGCACCTGTAGGCCTGCTTGTGTAGCACCTGTGAATGATATGAAAATGTGCATTTCAGTAAATAACCCCATTCTGATGCATAAATACAGAAAACAGTGATTGAAGTCTCTTTGTCTTGAGGGGGGAGATGCTCTCAGCGTCTCTTCCTCTGCATTATATTTTCATGTTTATCCTCCTCTCTGCTGTTTTGAAGTAGATGCAGATTCAGGCTACACTTTTTTTAAATGTAGGATATCTTTGAAGAGCATTTCTTTGTCCACCTGAGCTCAGATATATTGTTTAAAGTTCTATATCCTCACTGAAGGTCACAGTTGAAAGTTCAAAAAGGGAGCTAATAATGGCCAATGCATGCTTCATTACCCGCCCTCCCTCCTTCACTCCTGCTGCTCCTCCTGCTTCTCATTTTCTGCACTTGAGGCTATCGGATTGTTGGATCAATTGAGCATGATGGCTATTTTGTGTAGATAATGTTAATGTGTTCTTCAGCACCTGCCCAGTGCCACGTTTATCTCCACTGTGGACACTTTCTCCCAGGCTGCCTTGCTGTAAGAAAAGAAGGCTGGCAGTAAATCCCACATAAGTGGCGTGTTCTTTAGACGTAGCTAATGCTTAACTAGCTTTATTGTTCAGCAGATAGTAAATAGATGGTGGACTGCTGACATGCTGGCAGCCTGATAGAGAGTGAGTCACTCTTTCAAACCCTGTAAAATCTCCCTTTGAATAAGCTCGCTCTTACAAGATGAATTTAGAGACATGCATGGCTTACTGAAAATGTTTAGTATCTCAGTCGTTTACATGAAAAGGATTTATTGAACCAGATATAGCTGGAGGCAACCTCACATGCCAGTGAAAATAAGCAGCCATGCCTTTATTAAAATGCAATTAAAACACTTCTTTAAAATCAGATGTTACAGCAGAAAAAAAAAGGTCAGCCACAGAATGATATTCAGAAATACTTATTTGATGGGGTGCTGGTGGCCTGGTGGTGAGTGTGCGAGAACAGCAGTGAGTCATGGTTGCCCCCAGCAACGGGGGGGGGGATGCTGAGAGCTTCCCATACTAGATCTGACAGAAGCATTCCTCTGTGTGGTCTAAGCCTACCTTTGGGTCTCCTTCCAGTTTGACATTACATGATCATTAAAGATAACTGGTTTTCATACATACTCTGTCTTGTGGGTCCAGAAAATAGCAGTTGTTTCAGTGGTTATTCAGTCTGAATATCAGGCTACTTTAATCAATGTTAATGTATTTTTGGTATCCTGTCTTTAACCACTTGCATGTCTCCATGTATAAGCCTCCTGCTTGGTTTCCACAGTGAACATCATTTTTCTTCTGATTGGCCCCGTCTCTGCAGCTCAACTCTCTATATTTTACCCCCTATTCTCTTATCCCACCTTTTCTCCCCTTTCCATCACCTTTTTATTCCGTCCACCTCTCTGTAGCTTTCGACAATGCCCCCCCCCCCCCCCCCATCATCCCCCCCACGCCGCCCTCTTCCTCAGAACAATCTGTTAAAGCCCTCACATTGTCCTGCCCTTCATCACAGGCCGAGCAAACACATCGGCTGATTCACGGGTTTCTTTTCCCAGAAAGAGGAGGGGACTTTGTCAGCGCCCGCTCTAACTAATGGAGTAACAGACGTAATGTGACCCCCCCCCCCCCCCCCCCTTCTAATAATTAACGTCCGCTGTGGCTTTGAAATATATCTCATCCTGCAGAATCTTTCTTAACATTTTAATTCTGAGAATTTTAATTCACTTAGGCATACATTTCCAAGAACTAGATCTTCCAGGAAGAGAGATTTAAATGCTGTAAATGTCGCAGGCAATTTTTCTTCCTTTCTCACATATTTGAAACTTATTAGGCTTCGACTGCAAACTCAAACTCAAAGACGTTTAACCTTTTATGACAGCATTTAGAAGAGTTTTTGTGGAGATATATCCTATATTTCAAGCTGGTTGTTTCGAGGTAATTTCAGATCCTCTCCACACAGACAGAGGAAGAAACGTTGAACAGTCCCTGATAGATGACATGCAGCGTTACTGCTGTTTGTTTATGTCACACTGAAGCCAAACTCTCATCGTTAGTTGTCAGTGACATGTTTATAATTTATTCCAGACCCACACAATGTTTCATTGAGTAACTTGCCACTAACGTGATATTCCTCATATTACTGGGGCGGGTAGTGCTGGGCTGTAAGCTCGCAGATGCTGCATAAAGTTTGATGTGTTCGACAATTTAGCTGAAACTTTTTTTCCCGCAGGTTTTGCGAACAGGGACTCTTTTGTCCTGAATAACTCCGTGGTTATTTTTGATGTACCCAAAATGCTCCCACACTGCCGACTTCACTCGTTTCTTCGGTGGATACAAAGCTTCGCTGCCAGGTCCCTCTACAGTGAAGCTAATGTAGCCTAGCTTGATAAGGACAGCATCATTTAGCTGGTGTGCAACAGCTGGTGTCACTGTTCCATGCAGGTTGCACTGGAATGTCTTTGCGAGTGAGACTAGAAAAACACGGTGAAGTGGAGTCTTTTGGATTAATTCACCTTGACGTTTTTAATCGCCTTTAACCGTATTACCTACATGACACACACTCCTGCTTTAGCCACAATAGGCAAACAGCCTGAAACTGTGTTGTCAGCACTATTCATTCCTCTCACATTACATCTTTACTTCCCCCAATCTTTCTTTTCCCTACTATTTCTTGAACCCTCCGTTGCTGCTGTTCACAACCTGCTGCTTCACTCGCTCATCTTCCGCTTCCCTGACTACATAATATAAGAGCACACACATGCCGCAGACAAGAACTACAAGCATTGCTGCGACGTTCTACCCCCTCTCCTGAAAAAGTTAGCAATAAAATGGGGATGGAGTCGAGGTTTGTGCCCTGGGCAAGGCGGCCAGACGGTGATGATTCAGGAGATTTTGAAAAGGGGGATGTTTAGACTCTTGCAACTTTGACGTGCTCGCCCTGCAGCATCAACATGGGCGGCTGTGTCCGAAGAGATGCAGCGTTCTGTCAGGGAGGACAGCCTCTGGAAGCAGGGCAAAGGAACATGACTTTGATGTCCATCAGCTGTCTAAACTTATATACCTGCTTTGACATCAGTCATCTGGATGTAGCTCAAAGTTTACTTTTCTTAAAGGAGACATCCTTCTGAACCCGTGTAAAGAGCTTTAGTCAACCCATTAGTCATTAACCCAAGTCAGCCGTGGACAGCATGCCACAAGTAGATGAGCTGGGGGGCCTTAGGAAAGTGGAGTGACAGGAGGGCTAAAAGTAACATTGTGAACACTATGGGACATGACAGGGAATACAATATCATTGCAATCAAGCTCTAAAGCAGTGGTTCTCAACTGGTTGGTCGGGACCCAACAGTGGGTCGTGAAGCTGCTTTTAGTGGGTCGCAAATGTTTGTCTGGAAAGAAAAAATTGTGTCAAACAGTCTATGAAGCGCTTTTTTTTCCATTTCTTTCTGCTGTCGAATTTTATCTACTGTCTCTGGTCCAAACTGCACAATTCTACATCAAACAAATCTGATTGGTTGAAAAATATCAGAAATTTCGGCCGTGATTTTTCATGAAGGAGTTGGTGATGGGTCCTGAGGGAATATACAAGTTGAGAACCACTGCTCTCAAATATATCTATATATATGCTTTAATCGTGTTCTTGGCTGCTAACTAGCTACATCACAAGTGAGGAATGCTTTGAAAGGTTGAGGTTGTTTGATTTATTCTGTACTGCAGACACAATGTACAGGCCTTTTCACTTGAACACATTTCTGGGGAATATACGAGCTTCTTAAATTATAATCCCAGGAGAGACTCTCTTCCGTCACAAACATACAAGCTTACATCCCATGCATACATTACCCAGGAGGTCACCTTCCTTAAAGCTTTGATATTAGAGATAAAGCTCCCAGATGGAGTTTGGGGATGCAAAGATGCAGTGCAGGTAAGTTCTAATTCTGCAGCTGACAGTGACAATGACCTTTTTTTTTATCACTCTTGTAAAAAATGAAAGATCCTTTATTGTATCTTATGCGTCACAGGCTGACCCTTTTTGTATCATCCTCCTTGGAAAACATGTGCCAGTCGCTGTCGTGTTCCCCCTTGGATTAATTCCACACTGCAGGTACTGCAAGTGTCAGTCAGTCACTTCTAAGGTTACATGTTGCAGTGTGATGTGCAATCTCAGATCGCCGTCTCATATTAGAACTGAAGCTTTCTATGCCTTCTTTTTAATAGTTTTCTGCGCGAAACTATGCAAATTCAAAAAACACATGCAAGCAGTTGAATGCTTCCTAAATTGCGCTGCAGCACAAACGGTGTCTCTGTGCACCGTCACTGGTTGCACCTATTTAAATGTGCCTTTATGCAGTCATTTAGGGAAAACTGCCCCCCTATCAGTGCAAATCTGCTAATTGCAAAAAAAAGCAGTGCTTAGCAGCCACGCACAGAGTGGAGACAAACATGTCTGCTCAGAAACATTGCAATATTAAAAGAGATCATGTCATACCCAAACTTTAGTGTGATCAGGAAATCAATTCCATCACTGTGCAACTTTAAAAATAATGCATTTTTGTAAACAACTCATTGAGCGGTTGATGTGTAATTTCAGTCAACCAAGTCTTCTTGGTTAGCTACAGCCCTACTGTTCTGTCAGTGACCATGTTGGTCTGAAGAATCGGTGCGAGACAGTTTGTAGGTGTCTGTCTGCCATCCAGAGGATCTTGAGGTGTTGCTGCAGAGGTGTGAGAAGGTTTTTCTGGCTGGTGTGTAAGCGCTGTTTCAGCCTCTGTTGTGTTTCTGGCAGGGGGTTCCACTTCTCCTCCACCTGTCTTCTTCAACACCGGGTGTATTGTGTTCATCCCTGTGTTGGCACGTTGACCTCCAACTTGATTTTGTTGTTTGGAAATAAAGAGCGGTTGTCCTTGGTTCTTCTTCTGCAGTTTTTTTTGGCAAAGCGTCCCCCACACCTGAGCTGACAGAAAACAAGCAGTGAGACAGCGATTACACAGAGGGTTTGGAACCTCTGGCAACACTTCTGCGGGATTACAAACAGCTCACTGACAGACCACACACACACACACACACACATGATTGACATCCAGCTTTTCAGTTTAAGGACCAAACCCTCTAAGGCCTGATTCCGACTTGAAGAACTACCATTTACAATTATTTCTGCCGATAGTTTGACATTTAATAAATCAATATTTTACAAAATTCTGCAAAGAGAGCCTTAGAGCCGGGCCAACGCTAATTTTTAAAAAATCGTAATAGATGCTGATAATGTGAGAGGCCCCACACATGACGATAAATAATGTTTGGTTAGTCAAAGATAAGACCTAAACATCACACCACACGGCTTTTTCTCCTCTTTCTCCTCCTTAGTGTCCTCTCATTCTTTCTTTGTTTCCTTACCTTTCTAGATCTCTCTTCCCCCTCTGCTGTTTTATCCTCGTAGCTTTAGTTTCTCCTCATCAAACCCCCTTTACTTTATTGTTTATCTCCTCTTTTTACCGTAATCCCGCCCTCCCTCCTCCTCCTCATTCCCTTTCTCTATTCCTCTCTTCATTCTTATCACTTAAAGTTTCCCTTCCCCCCTTTACTCCTCCCCTTGGTATTCTTCTGGCTCCTTGTTCCTGTCCCTCTCCTTCACTTCATCCTCCCTCCTCACCCTCCTACACCCACCCCTCCTCCTTATCTTCATCTCTCCCTTCCAATTTTCAATTCAGTTCAGTTCAAAAGGGCTTTATGGGCATGTGGAGCATACATTCACATTGCCAAAGCTGAACTGAAAACAAAAATTAAGTACAATTAAAAATGAACAAAAAGCTGTGCAGGATTGCAGTTTTACAAAGTGCAGAAACATAAAAACCTTTTCTGTTTCTCCTCATTATGCACCTCTGCGCCTCCTCTCCTCCTCCTCCTCCCCCCCTGCGTGGTTTCGATCATTGTAGGAGAGCGGGCCTTCCCTGCATACCACCTGCATACTTAGCATGGTTTTCATAGCTCGGCTCTCAGTGAGAGTGACTCCTCCCCTCTGCACACACAGAACACATGCTAATGTACCTGTTAACATAAGGTGCACTGATTAGTTTGCTCACTGACAGTTTAGAGTAATGGTCAAGTAAGGATGAGTGTATCATCTTTCGTACGCAGAGGAGACTCTTTCTTTTCTTCTGAACAGGAACAAACTTTCTGTGCCGTTGTCTAAAGGAAGTCTTCATCAACTGTTTTCTTTAAGTCATTTTAAATCAAGGTTTGTGTCGAATATTTTACATTTGCACAACAAATAAACGATGACATTTCTGCAAGTAATGGCTGCATCAACCAAAAAAAAGGTTCATATTCTGGATAGATAGATAGATAGATAGATAGATAGATAGATAGATAGATAGATAGATACTTTATTGATCCCGAGGGAAATTCAAAGCTATAGGATATAAGGAAGGATATAATAAATTGCAAAATCACTTTATTATAAAGTACATATAAGTGTGCAGACTTATCCTGGGATTACTCCAACGTACGTTTACCTCATGATCTGAAACATTGTCCACGTTTAGTATGGACATCCAGCATTGTAACACTAGTTCTAAATTGGGGATCAGCATAACAGGTCAACTTTATTAAAATATTTTTAACACTTCCATAAGATATTCGAACCCTATGCATTATTCAGTACTTGAGATTTGCTGAGCAATAAGCATTTTGCAAAACTAAAACTTCCAAAGATGTTTATTTTTGTTTCATCTGTAATAGAGACGCTGGTCCTTAATTGGTTTCATTGCTGATGTCGTTTTTTTGAGTATTTTAACAAGCCTAATATCGTTGAAATTAGCTAGAACCTAAACTTTTATAAGTCTTGTAACTTTTTAGTCTAGCTGTATTTTTTATTCATTTAAATAAATTTAGATAATGGTAGTAGGGCTGCTTGTGTCTGACCCTGCCACCACTTTTCAACCCATTTAACGCCTCGCCTAACTTTAAAAAATAACATTTTTGAAAGGTTTATTCTTTGGTCTTTGTTTGCCTTTATTCAGAGATAGAACAGTGAAGAGAGTCAGAATTTGCGGAGAGAGAGAGCTGGGGATGACCTGCAGGGAACGAGCCACAGGTCTGCCCCAGGACCCGGGCCGCCCGCCCGCCCGCCCGCCTTGGAGCACCTCAGCGTCCAGCCATGGGGCGTGCACACTATCCACTACGCCACCTCAACTTACTTAATGTGAAGATGTTAGAACAGGCACCATGATGACAGAAAGATGGAGGTCTTGTCTCTCAGCTATAAAAAGAATGAAGGCTTTAGCTATGATGGATTTTATACAATCAATTTTTATGCACACAATGATCCATTCGATTACAGGAGGTTTGTTTTTATATCATAGGTTTAAGTCCCCTCTGTCTGTGTCAAGGCCTGTGTCAAGCAGTTTTGTTACATAAATGTCTGAAAATTAAACCAAAATCATACAGCATATATATTTTTCTACATCTTTAGCTGAGCAAACACTCACACATATACACATATGAAAGCACACACTGCTGAGTGATGATAATGTTATGCAGTCGTCCTGTGCTCTCAGGCTGACCTTGGAGGCTGCCCTCATCTATCAGCTCCGGAGCCTCGCCGTTATCTCAACCCTGCAACCATCCCTCCTCCTATCGTCTGTGTGCGGCTGCGTCTCAATCCTGCACTCGGCCCTCCTGTCCTTATCTCCTTCACTCTGCTTTATGTTAATGCGGCCGGCGGCCTCTCCAAACACCTCTCCTATAACCTTGGTTTGGTATTTCCTCACTCTCAGTCCTCAGCCCCCCCTCTCTTTCCTCAGTGAAATCTCAATGATCTGGCTAATCTCTTTGCCTCCTTTTGCATTTCCTTGAGCCAAATTCAAGCCTGCCAAAAAGTGAGCACCACTTCCATTAATCCTTTTAAGAAGGCATTTTTGAGCCAAACTTTTCCATGCCCTCAGAAATCGAGGTCATAACAGTAAATCTTTTGGATGATATTTTGACAAAAACAAAGATGGATAGAGCATTCATTCCTCCAGAGCTACAACTTTTGTCTGTCAGGTTATTACCTTGCATGTACTTTGACAAATTCATATTGTTATGTTACATGTGGTAAACATTAATTGAATGATGGCTGGGGAAGTTCCCGAAGTTTATCTTTAACCTGAAGAGGGATCTTACTTGGAGTGCGAAGTTAGTGGCAGCTCAGCTCGCAGCCCCCTGTGCCCAACTGAAATGCGCATAGACAAATCAATTTTACCTTGATCCTTTTCTGGTTTGATGACAGGATCTGTTGTTGAAGAGATGAAATGGTTGCTGGTAATATAAATCCCAGTAAAAACTTTACCAACAACCGTCTAGCAAGCCTAACCTGTGAAACAAGCTAAGCACTGACAGACCAGCTAAAGGCAGCTCAGCTCCCAGCCCTTCCTGACATCCAGTGTTTGCAAAGAAAGGATTATCTTGTAACATTTTTTAAAATTAAGATCTATCTAAGCCTTTATTTGGAGTACAGTGGATAGAGCAGGAAATTGGGAAGAGAGAGTGGGGAAGACATGGGGGGAAAGGAGCTTCAGGTCGGACTCGAACCTGGGCTGCCTGCTCGGAGGACTATAGCATTTGTCCATGGGGAGCGATCAGACCGCTAGGCCATCTGTGGAACACAAGTTTCTGTTTCAATAAATCTGAAATGAAAATAATAACAGACAGAGCCTTCATTATTTTAATAGCAAGCCAGGGCTCCTGTCTCTGTATTCTTCATGTTTTTCATTCAATAATGAGCTCATTATGCCTGTCACATTGTGAAATTGAGTGCAGAGAGGGTGGCAGTCGCTATCCTGCATTGTTGCATAATCCTTTAAAAAAATATCATCCACCAATAACAACAGTTTAATGTTGAAGTTGAACATTTTTTGAAGAATTTTAAGATACTCCATAAAGTCACAAAAAGAGAAAATATCAATGTAGAAATGTATTTTTAGTTAAACTCTTTTGAATTCTGGGGTATCGGATAGCATTGTGGTTATGTTGTGCACAAACTAAACATATTGCACAGATTGTAGGAATATAAATCATTTAAAGACAGCCCACGACATGACATCACTATAGGCCATGATGGACTCATTTCATTGCAGAGTTCAAAGGGGTTAAAACAAACAAACAATAGTAATATCTAAAGCTGCTGTCTTTGCATTCTTCAAGTGTCTCTTCCTAACTCTAGAGGTTTCCTATTGGTGTAACCCTAGCTGTTGGTGCTGTCATTTTTTTCTATGCACAAAAATTGGACGAGCTGCAGAGAGCATCAGTGCTCATCTGCCAGGCATCGCCTAAAATGATTCCCTTGCCTTAGATCGGCTCAGATGAAAGGGAGACGAGGAAATGGGATGATAGGGGGGTTACAGAGATTGTTAGCTCTCTGGAGTGTGTGTCTGTGTGTGTGTGGGGGCTGTGAGGATGAAATGATGTTGCCCTCCAATATGGCTTTAATGAAACCCTTTCCCCTCCACAGACACTTTCATTAGAGCTGCAGGCTGCTGCTGTCAGCTCCGCTTCAGCCACAGCCACCCTGTGGATAAACTCCTCCTCTGAAACCCCTGAACCCACAAACCCATTATTATTTCTTTTTCTCTTTTGTCTCTCTTGTTTTATACTCTCTCTCTCTCCAACTCTGTTGCCTGTGTCTGTCTCCCCCGTGTCTCCCTCCCTTGTTGCCTTGCCCACATGCATTTTCATTCTTGTGGTCTTTTTAAAACATCGGTTTGGTTCAGCAGTTCATCAGAAATAGAGACAGAGCCATCTTCCACTATTAACATTCTGATATGATTATATGGTTTGCGTACGAAGCACATAACATTTGAATTTATGCTTTAAGTTGTAATCAAACCATATTTACAATGACACTTTTTATCAATGGTTGGCTCCCACATCTCTTTACGACAAAGACGTGATGACGGCTGAGTGTAGTTACGGCAGTTTTGCGGAAAATTAGCAGTCTGAAAAGGACTTATGGGTTAAAAAAAGAAAGAAATAAAACTGTCTGATTAAGTGACGATAAAAATCATCTCTTCTTCTATATGAAGGAGGACTATGTGACCACAGGATTCTATCAAAATGCCGTGGTGTGGCTGTCTGCTCTCGGCTGTGGTGTCTCACCCCGGCCTTCAGTTTTCCTGCCGTGTCTGTCTCAGAGGCAGGAGCAGCGTATAGAAGATGATGTATATCTTGCTGATTGTTTAAGTCACAGCTCAGGGGAGAGCGTACCGTTTAATTGATTCTAGTTTAGTCTATTGGGGGCGAAGAAGCACAGAGATCATCCATCACTGTCATGACCCCTCAGCCCGACTCTGGAGGTAGAGATTAAACACCCAGGTACAGAATCAAAGGTCCAAGGTCTAATGTCTTACCTCTTACTGCTTCTTTAATATCTCCCAGCTTTTTCTATGTTTTATACACTCCTCTCTATGATTCAGGTAGTCTGTGGAGGTCTTAAACAGTGGTTTGGCTGGCATTACTTGTTATGTTTCCCTCCGGCCTTTTGTTATCTCCAATATATCCAAATAATGATGTAGTAAATTTGAGTTGTTAAGGTCTGATGCTGGTGCAAGCTCAGTTTTTTGGGCAGTTAAGTTGATTTATTCCTGCAGCCAACTAGCCATAGCTGACCATGTTAGACTCTAACAGGGGACACAGCATGTAGGTTAGCATTAATTCTGTTTTTTAGCTGCAAAATTTGTCTTGACTTTCATTTTAATGGCCATTAAATCACCTGGAACTTGCTGACACTCTGACTGTTTGCTTGTTTTTTCACTCTCTGTTGTAAGTCAAACAGAAATATTGCAGAGCCTCTGGGCATTATGTGGTAGGTTGTTGCTAACACTGAATTTCTGCAAACACACTGGGGGGAACCTGTACTTCCTCCACTCTCCTCTTTTTCACCATATCCTCTTTGTTTGATCTGGTGAACAAATGGGTCAGGAAGTTTGACGGATCCTTAAAGTAACTTTGTCCTCACCATCAGCTAACTTTCTCTCCATTCAGCCCAAATGTGTTTGTTTTTGTGCTGTAATTGCTGAATAATTAGCAGTTCAGCAACTTTTTCTGCTGGATACTTGGTTTACAGGATAGCAGATACAATTGCTTATCCGTACCAGAATAGAAGTTGTAGTGTTTCTGCAGAAGCGGAAGTGTTGTGTTATGTGCTGCATTAGATGTGTATTCCTTCACCTTGCCAGTTAACACTAAAAAAGTGATTAATGAAGGTATACTTTATTAATCCCTCGAGGGGAAATTCAATTTTACACTGTTGTTTTACATGCTGCACACACACATGCACAAACAGGATCCTATGGGCATGCTCTAATGGAGAGATGTCAGGGAGGGGGCTGCCCACAGCGAGTGCTCCTGAGCTGGTGGGTCTGTGCCTTGCTCAAGGGAACCTTGGCAGTGCTCAGGAAGTGAACTGGCACCCCTCTGCAACTACCAGATCAATGTCCAGACTTGGTCCGTGCCGGGACTGGAGCCGGCGACCCTCCGGTTCCCAACCCAAGTCCCTACAGACTGAGCTACTGCGGGACTAACACTGCTGCCAAAGTTAGTCCGACTTAAACTGGACTTACAGTATATAATGCATGCAACAATGTAAGTCTGGCTGAAATGGTACTAAATTGAAATTCACACATCGATAAAGCGGTTGGAGATAGACGAACTTTTGCATGTATAAACCTCATTCAGACCCGAACTGGACTAGGTGTTCTACGCATACTTCACTGTCCCCCCTGCCGGGCCTTGACCGTAAGTTGAATTGCATCAGTTTTGTCAGGGACGGGCGGCCCTTATTTCTGAATCCTTCTGTTGCAAAATGTCACTTATGTCCACTTGTATACCCAAATCACAAAAACTATGTGTATCCAGAATACTGATGTTAGAATTAGCATGCTAATAAGCTAAATGAGCTTAATTAGTGGTACAACTGCCTTAAGTAATTATGTAACTGTATCAGTCACTAAAGCTGGAATGGCTGGGAAATGTCAAATTTGATGCATTTGCCAGATACTTCAAAGAAATCCAGGGAAAAGGTTGAGAGACATACCTATACAGTGTTTGACATTCACTTTAAGGCAGAATAACGTTAGCCTTTTAGTATGAAATGTGATGGAAGTGATTAGTGCACTATGCTGAATGTCTTTTTTTTAATACCTTAAATGGGTCAATTTGGCACTTTCACTGTAACTTAATCTCCGTCAGATTTTCAAAGCGGCAGTTTTCATGGCCCCTTTCCAGCATTTTCCGTCCCACATTAATGCACAAATTGGTTGGCAAAGTTCTGTTTCGGAGCTCAATAAGATGAAGTTTCTGGGAGATGATAAAATGGTTATTTCCCTTTGGGGAGAAAACACCGAGAATATGAAGGCATTGCAGCTTCCATTGCAATAACCAAATTTAAACCTCTAGAAAATAAAAGTGTGTTATTGGAAGGCATTGACCTCTTCAACAACAGCATCTATAAAACAGGAGAATCTAATTTTTACCGCCTCCATTGAACCTGAGCCAAAAGTAATAATTCAGGGTTATCATTTCAAACTATTCTCATTTATTCACAAAGAGTAATTACAATTCTCCTATTCCTTTTCCCATCTCTGTGTCTCTACCTGAACACCTGAACACCTGAATATTCACTTAACAGTGTCTTTGATTGTAGAACGTTGCCTTCAGCCATTCTTACATCAGTTCAGGAGGTCAGAATTACTTCCTGTTGGCAAGCTCCCATCTCCTTTGTTAGGTGAATGTTCACATATCTTTTTTTACAGCAGATTTTTAGATATTTGTTAAAAAAAAATCCAGTTATTTACCCAGAAGTCCCAGTGTTTGTTAATAACTGTACTTCAGTGTGAGAGGTGAGCATGTTTCCAGCTGAGCTTTTTGGGGACCAAAACAAAGAAAATAATAAACGCAGGTAATTACCTTTCAAAAGATCATCCAGTATTTTGAAACAAAGGGCCTATGTTTTCATGTTTTGGTGTCAAAATGGATGGATGGATGGTTTGAATGAAATAGATTTGATGTTGCTCTAATGGCTTTTCTTGGGCTGACAGCAGGGAAAGGGGTTTTATTGGCTCCAATGCAATCCTTTGGAGCAAAATGCACTTGAGAAAAATAGGAAAATGTTGGTGCTTGTTTTGCTTGCATTTCTTTTTTTTTTCCACGAATCTGAAGTTGATGAATATGAATTGTCCCTGAATTGGATCATTGATCAAGGGAATCAAACCGAAATGTAATCGCCCCGGAAGCACACAAAGTAATTGATAGAGATTCATATAGAGACAGGATGATGAAAATAAATAAAGACTGTTCGACGTTGGGAAAGTTTGGAACGTTTCAAACACAAATGGAGCAATGCAGCTCCCTTTTCATTCCCACAGGTCTTTGGAAAGACAAACTCCGTCTGAGTAGAAATTATTTTCTGGCTCTGCTGTGACTCTTGCAGCTCAGGCTTGTCACACAAATTGCCCTTGCATTGCGGTGTGATGAAATTTCATCAGGACCGCCCCCTCCCTCCCTGCATTCTGTTGTGGAATCAGAATCACACCGGGGGCAGCCTCAGACCCACGACTGCATCGGTTAACCTCAGCGAAAGTTTCAAAAAATCTGAGTCTAATGAATCAAGTTTTGCTGCGGATTTTGGATCATCAGAGGCTAGCAGCTGTGTTTGCATGGCAGCATCAGAGACATCACAGCACCCATGCACACGAGGAACACACACGATCAATCATTTAACAGATGTACGGCTGCTGTGTTTTATGTGTCTGATTTGCTTTTGCTGATCAAGGCTGCTCGTCTCAGTGATGTGGGTTTTCATCTTACGGTGTAAAACAGAGCTGGCTGGAGAGAAGATCATGGTTTCACGCAAAGAGAAAATCATGAAGGAAGATTTGCTGGAAGATGAAGGTAGGGAGGGAAAAAAAAGACTTTAGATCAGCAGGAGAGAGAGAAACGGAATTAGGATGTAAACCAATGAATATTTTCTTGTGCTGTTGAGGATTTGACTCACAGTAATGAGTTGGACCTTCAACATGATTCCAAGAAGACAGTTGACAGGTTGGACAGATGTCAGTCCTGTGGAGTTTAGGTCTTAAGGCCCTGACACACCAAGGAGATCGTCGGCCATCAGTCCTAGTTGAACCGTCAGTGAGTGGTCGCCGCCCTAGTTTTTGTGGTGTGTCCGGTTCCGTGCTTCTCGTCGACCCCCATCTGCCTTTTTTCAGCCGATTCGACGTGTTGAATCGGCGTCGGTGAGACCATACCGTGCTGCTGTAGTATCCATGCTTTCACCCATTATTGCGGTTTCTCCTTATTTGTCGCCTCCTCTTCTTCTTTTCTTTTTCCACTAAAAGACCAAGGGTTGACAACGCCAGTGCCATTTTCAACTTTTTATCAGACATTATTCTCAATTAGAAGTACCTATACTACGAGTGGTGAGCGACAGCGGTGTGAAATTGGTCTTCTCGTATCATGACAACGGATTACCGCCGCCTGCTAGCATGTGGAGTTATTTCCTCTCACACATGCGCAGAACATACGTGGTGGTAGGCTGTCAGCTGTAGTCTTTTGCGGTGTGTTCTTATGCAACTTTTTGGCCAAGACGTGAGGCGACCCCACAGGCGGCCTTCGTCGCCACTAGTTCTTTGCCGTCTGCTTGGTGTGTCAGGGCCTTTAGAAATGAAAGTGCTGAATGAATGATGCTGCCTGTAACCTACTAGCAGCTACACGTTTGCCCCAGTTTCACCAAAAAAGGCAATGAAGCTTTTACAGTTGTGTTTTTTCTTGTCTGGGTTATGAAACGGTATTAGCATACTAGCTCGGGTGAAGTTGATTGGTGTTCTGACAAAAACTAAAATAATCAATGTCTTTTATTCATTGGATTTAGAGTTCTGAAATGGATATTTAAAAATAAAAAAAAGTGTCTCTACATATCAGTTTATCCTTTAACAGTCTTTTCTTTCCAAGAACGACACAAGGCTCACAGTAAAATAGGCGAGTCTCCTATTTTCATCTAATAACTACATTTCCAAAAACATTTTATTTTGTAGAATCCCTGACACACCGTTATCCATTTGACGCTCCTGCCCTGTTGATGACAACATGCGGTCACAGATTTAGAAATAAACCAACCTTTGTTTTTCCATTTCTGTCTTCCAGTTATTGTCTTTTTTCCTTTTTCAAAATGGAAAATGAAAATCCATTTGTCAAGCTTCTGCTGGTCCATTTTTGACCTGGAAAATGTTTCTATTTTGAAACGAAAAGAAAACAAGTTTTTTTTTTTTTTAAATATCCGTTTCAGAACCAATAAATCCAATGACTAAAAGATACACAGACCCCCGTTGCCTGGTCTCTTCCTCTCCTGTGGTAAATAAAGCTGCTCCATTTAGTGCTCCCCCTAGAGGCCTGGACATTTCCATTTTAATGTATAAGGAGCTTTTTTTGTGTTGCATTTATTTTACTTGGTTGTGTTTTCGGTTTGATTGAGTATTTCAGCCTTATTGCATTTGCTTTTTTTTTCTACAAGTATTGATATCTGCAATACTAACCATGCTCATTTTAGTGAATGAATAAAAAAACCTGCTGGGCCGTTGTTTCTGGTTAACCTTTGTCAGACAATTAATTTAAACTTCACCTAAACAAGGGCATATCAATTAAAATACCCTGTACCTCAAATGAACAGCTGACATGAGAAGTTGGTTGACCCTTAATCCCTCTAGTTATCTTGTGCACCTGAACATACACAGACTAAATGGTGAACGCTTTAATCAGTCCCATGGGATGGGAAGATGTTTTGCAGCCAGTCCCCCAGTTAAGCTGCTCAGTTGTTACTGATAAATTACAGGTTATACTGGGCAGCTCCCAGTAGCGAACAGCTACATGCTGGATAAACAGGGCAGGTCACAGGTGTGCATCATGTGTTTTAAATTATGGAATTTGTAGCACAGCATCATTAGACATGAATAAAAAAATGCCTGAAATTATTCTGAGACCTTTAGAAAAATGAAGGCTACCATTGCAACCTTTTGGATCTTTTAATTTTAAAGCAATCCCCCAAACTAATAGAGAAAGAAGCCATAGAGAGGTAAACAAAGTCTGTGTGTACTTATCATGCTTTTGTAGATTGGTGGGATTTTTTGGTTTCAAAAACTCGTACTAGACTTCATTGTACAAAATGAAACAAGCTTTGTTCTATTTGGCAAACACTTTGGTGTTTTGTTTACCCCGCGACACATCCCATATTAGCAGATGAAACAAAGCAATGAAAGTAAACCAGGAAAAACAACATGTCAGAGAATTACCATAAATCAACAGGGATCAATAGACATAAGTTGTGTCCTATTTATGCAGCATGAATAAAACAAGATGTTGAAAAGGAGAAGTCGCACGGGACACAGAGCACATACCAGCATACTGCAGGACACACTGTACTCATAACAAGTGAATGTGTATGTAGTGTTTGTGTTGAGGCGGGTTTGTTGTGGATACAGAAATGCAGGTAGACTTGTTTTAACAGTGATTAGGTTGTTTGTAATGTCAACATTTCCCCTCGCCCTCCCCTCTCTGTTGAATTCTTCGGGAGATTTAATATATCTGGCCTGTAGGTGACTGTGTGTTGGTTTCAGGAAGGAGGTTTTATGGAGGGGAAATGGGAGAACAATACCTCTGGCCTCAGTGTAGCACGGTGTGGTCAGTGGGGCATTGAGCTGGCTGACTGCACTGTAAAAATGACACACTCGGCAGGAGAAGCTCTTATGTTCGGACTATAAAGCTGAATTTTATTACAACAAGGCATAAAATTGAAAGCCCGATTAGTTGCCATAAAAGGTTGCAATCTTCATCACAGCATCAGAAAGCTCTTTAGTGGGATGGACCAACTAGTCACACATGTGAAGCCTATTAGTCAGCTGAAGCAATACATTTTAAATCAAGTCTTATATTGGCTGAGAGAGATGAGCTCTCCTGCTTGTAAGGTCTTCCCAGGAGTGCAAAATCCTGTAAAGTCTGTCCTTCATAACATCCCTGTCAACTTTTTTTTGGGGGGGTTTCTTTTTTAGGCTACTTATATAATTTTGCTGCTACTTTGCAGCACAAGCAAACACACAGACCAGAAATCCAAGCAACCAACTATGCCACTGTACCATCAAAAACAAAGAGATGGTGCAGGAAGAACTATTGCCACTTGACGGCTGTGTCATTTGAAGCTTAACAGTAAAAAATGATTAGCTGCAACAACTCTTTAAGTTACAGCAACTTGCTTTACAATATGGTGTTCACCCACCCTGGTAGTGTATTGAGTATGTCAGTGGTAAAGAAGGGGTTAAATTAGTTGTAAAGCTCGTCATGTTTTGCAGTGATGCAGTCCCACTTGTTCTAATTTAAGACAGGAACACAACCAGTGATGGACCTTGAAGGAAAAAAGAGAGGAAGAGGAAGTTGATGAAGAGCTCAGAGACCACACATAGCCGAGATTCTGAAAGAGATAACAAAACCAAAAGCAGGACACTGAAATCCCCCCGAGCAAATAAGTCACATTTATTTCTTAAATGTTGTTGACGTTGACTTTATTAAGTACTTTTCCACGTCAGGCTTTCATAAGGCAATGTTTTTCTGTTCTTGAAATCTTCAAATACATGATTTTAAGCTTCCCACGGTGCAGAGTTGTGGAAAAACTGATCAGCTGGAATGCTGTTAGTGGCTACAGTCTGATCCTCAGTCCTCCGCGGAGCTGATGTAATTCGCCATCTCACTAGAAACTCAGGATAATTAGTTCCAATGAGGGATTACCTTCCTGCCACTGCACATTTCACCATGGCCGGACAAGATGTCTGCCCTGTTTGACCCCAGAAGCCACAGAACTGTAAGAAAACGTTTTAACTAGGCTGCCAAGAGAACAGGAAGGCTGCTTTGGTATTTCTGGTGGACCCCAGTTGAATCTACTGATTGGTTATTTGGGATAGAACTCACTGAACTGAAGGAGTAACTCATCAATTAGATGGTTTATTTATTTTTTCATTTATATTTATACTTATAATGCCCAATGATGACGATCCCCTTTTTGGAAATACTACCTCCACCTTATTTTCATTTAATCTGGAAACAGGATAAGAGTTGGAACCAAGGTGGGCCTTAAGCATTGCGGAAAAAAAGCTTCAACCCCTCAACCTATCAGTCACACACCTATGAATAACTGTTAGACTTTATCAAATCAAAACAGATTAGATATAATAACCCCCCAACACACACACAAACTCACTCACACACACACTCCTTTGTCACAATAAAGAAATGGCAATTTATTTGTTTTGCTTTTGCAGCCAGCCTCAAGTGGACACTTTAGGAACTGCAGTTTTTTGCACTTCCAAATGTTCTTCATTTTTCAACACTGAGGTTTGATGCTTGGTGTCAAAACTAACTCAAACTGTTTGTAAGACCCTCATGCTTGGATTTATTACATCAGTCAAAATTTCCCCCAATGGTTTTATGGTCTCGATTGCTATGTTTCAACCTCCTTCAATACACCATAAAGTTCATTTTCTAAATGATGGTCCCATTAAGAGGAATATGAAAGATAAAGCATGTCCTTTTTAGGATGGCTATCTGTAACGACAAGTTGTTACCCTGAAACAGCAATCAAAATAAATAGGACCACATATGGTCAACCCTACCCCCTATACAAACAAGATGGCTACACCCAAAATGCTACACCTAAGGTTAAAATGATTGTCCACAACCAACGAATAACATCACGGGAGCTACATCAGCTTTTTTAAACAGTCTTATGATTCTTTGGTTGCAGTTTTTTCCCCTCGGTTTTCAAAGGAGAGTGTTATTGATTACTTTCTTAATCAGTTACTTTGTGATTACTTTGAACCATTAGCAACATCCCATTTGTTATGTAGATGAAGCGTCTTTATGTTGGTGTCTTAACTAACATTTTAAACCAGCTGTTTAACAGGAAACGGACTAATGGACTGACCAGCCTGCAGATTTATTGGTAAAATGTCCCTTCCAATGAGGAGAACTGACTCTTTGTTTGCAGACTTGCAGGGCTTGGAGATGTTAAAAGTGCTGAGTTATTGATATCTCAGCATTGCTAAGTGCAGTTTAATCCTTCAGTCTGATTCAGCTTGGATAAACTAATGTGTATTTACAAAACGGAGATTAGCAGATAATGAGATATTGTCTACAAACAGCAGCCACTGCAGAGTTATTGACATGTTTACATTGTTTTGCATATAGATTAATAATAAAAAAATTACCCAGCTTGCTTAGTAAGGGGAATGATGGCTAATGGTTCTGTTTAATGCTGACAGCACTCTTTTCTCAGGTGCTGTATTAACAGCATCAGCAAAAAATGTGTGACATGAAAAATGGACCCATTTGAATAATTCTCATTAAACCGTTCCCTTTTTATATCAGATTATTTAGCATTGGAAACCATTAATTGCTCTGGGTATGACATATAATAAACCATATATATAGATAAGATGCATGTGCTTCAGCATTAAACATGGAGTCATTTTATGGATTGAAATAATTTCTGTTAGAGTATTCATTACTAGATGTGGTAAGTTTGTTCTGGTGTCGATATCAGATGTTTCAGGTTTTATGCAGATTCTGCAATGCCACATAAAGAGGTATTTTATATCAAGTACGCAGTACAACATATATACGTAATTTGATTTAAAAAGTAGTATGCTTTCTGAACCCAAATCACAACTTTTTGTTAACTTGAACAATCAGTTTTAATGGCCTAAACCTGACCAAACGCAGACTATTAAGTTAGTCTGGACAAACATGTTCTCCATGTTTGTCTGTTATCAACATATGTGTTGTGTTACCTGCAAGCGGCAACCTCTGATGTTGAAAAATGAATCCAGTGCGGCAGTCAAAAAGCTGCAGTTCCTTGAGTGTCCACTTGAGGCTGACTCCAAAAGAACTGTTATTAGGGGGTGTGGCCAATCTGACTGCAAGCCACTGAGTTGTAGCTGTTTGTCAGGAGGCTTAAAGGCTGGCCTCAGCTCCACCTCTTTGCCTGGCGATAGGTTGATGGAGAGTTTGATAGAGTCAGCATTTCCAATATGGTCACTGCCATGGAAAGGCTTCTAAAAGAGCCCTTCAGAGACCAATGGATGACATCGCTCAGACTTCGTCCATGTTTGTTTACAGTCAATAGCTACCTGCCATGTAAATGAAATAAATGCTTCCGTGGATTTTTTTAAGATAGAAGAAGAAACAACTTGTGTGATGGCATGGTCGTATTTTGACTCTACCATGCACCTACTCTGGTTAATGGGGACTAAAGTTCCCATGTCATCCCATCCCTTTCATTTGACATTCATCGTTCTCCCCCTTGCAAACGTCCAGCTGTGACTCCGGGTGCAGACTCTAAAATAATGATTGTACTGACAGGTTTACAGTCAACTAATGATTCAAGCATTAGCTGGAAGGATGGACAGATGGGTGGTTTGCTGATTGATCTCTGCACATTATAGGATCATTAATGCCAGTATTTACAACCATCACAAATTCTTCTCATGACTTGGGTCAAGTAATGACTTGTTCAAATGTCTGGTATCTTACAGAGCTATCACACATCTTTAGAATAAACATAGAGTGTGTTGTATTAGGAGAAGCATCCAAATCTCTAACAATTCTCCAAATGATAGAACCAGAGGGGAAGCCCTCCGAGGGGAAGATGTTGATTAAATAATAGAAAATAAAAAAGCCATTCAATGTCTCTCTTGGTTTTTGAAGTTATATCAGTCAAATTGAATAGCTTGACTTGCATCACGCTGTCACTGTTAATTTGGCTGCAGTGTATTCATTAAGAGCTCCCAGTGGTTGTACAGTTTTGAAGTTTGATATCACATCCTCAGAGCTTAACATTGTAACCTGTTACTAAAATATTCATGAGCCTCACAATCAGGGAGCTTTGAAGTATGCCGGCACCTGTGGCACAATTTATTCCGTAAAGAAAAAAGGCTGCTGTTTAAAACATGCTGCATATCCTGTCTCTGCTTGAAACCCAACAATGGCATTTCTATTTTGTAAACCCCTCTCAAAAACATTGGGGATTGGGGACTGACATCGCTTGTGGCTATCACTGCACTCTCCAGGGACCAATTTAATATTGTTGCAAAAGCCGTCAACACAATAATTTAACCAGGAAGAAAAGCTCTTGTGTGGAAAATAAAAAAAACAAAAAAAGGAGGTGCATCGCCTCTTAAAAGTCTTCTAATTCGAATTGCACTGGCAAAAGTGCGTTGGATTATCTTTTCTTCAGCTTTTTCTTTGTGTTCAAAGCCATTGAGGAGCAACAGCAATGATGTAGGTTTTTTTTGAAAGACAAAGTCTCAAAGTTACTGCTAAATGTTAAATAAGTATGGCTTTTTACAGCCAAATTAGCTGCTCCTTCCGTTTCTTAGCAGACACTGGATGTCAGGAAGGGCTGGGAGCTGAGCTGCCATTGGCTTGTTTGTTAGTGCTGAGCTTGTTCTATAAGTTAGGCTTGCTAGAGTGTTTTTCAAAAAGTTTTTACTGGGATTGAAATTACCAGCAACAATCTTCTCTCTTAAACAATTAACCCTGTCGTCTAACTAGAGAAAAAAGCACACACAAGAAATAAGGTCAGTAACAGTCAGTTGGACATTGGGAGCTGCCAGCTGAGCTGCTGATAATCTCTGCACTCTATCTGAGTAAGATCCCTCACCAGGCTAAAACAGAAACCAAAAAAATAGTTGTGGTGTAAATTAAAAGATTAAATAAGTAGCTGACTGGAATTGCTTTAATGACTAGCCTGCAGCCAGCACTTATGGGAACTCTTTGCTAACGTGCCATTTCCAGGTACACCATGAAGGCAGATTCATGAGTTTGCTCTGGCCCTTAACTGATGAGAAAAGAATAGTCTTAGCTTCATATTCGAACCCTAAAATCTGTTCTTCGAATGACAGTAATCCAAGTCATGTAAAGCCCAAATTGTATAAATATGCTTGCTTTAATACAATCCACAATAAAACTGGTCTTACACTTGATTTCTCTGCAATCATCCTTCCGTCTTATCAGATTCAACAACCTCTCATGTGTTGTTCAGTCTGCAGCATAATCCCCATCCTGTTTAACAGGAAAAGGGTCTCAGTCAGTGTCTAGACACAATGTTTGTGGCTGACACACCCTGAAAAACACAGGCAGTTTTATTTGAATGAAAAAGCCCCTCAGTCAGCATCTTTTCATTTAGGTCATGCACAGTTGGCTAATGTCTCTGTCTGTCTGCACAGATAGGTGAATTATAGTATAAAGTGATGTTCTATGACAGAGGAGGATGTGCTCATGGTAAGGCCTTTCTGCAATAGCATACTATACGTCTTCTCGCCAGCCATGCTATTAAACATTGATCGTGTGATAATAAGGGGGGGATGGGATGCGGTCCACTGGCTCCAGCTCCACCAACGCCCCAATGATGACAAATTGCCCGACGCAGTGAGCTGTGATAGCTTGATTTATTGGCATAATCATCCACCCCAGTTCACCTGCATCCTTTTCCTTATTAATGACAAGCGAAAACAGAAATTATTAATTGGGATCATCTGTGTTTCTGTGGGGGTCATGCAGTGCAGCTGGTCAAATGTCAGCTACAGCAACGTCTTTTGTCATCTTTGTTTATTTGCTTCCCAGCCTTTCCATGCCGTGCTCTGCTGATATTGCAACATGGAATAAATAAATCAAGGTTTTCATCACACAGAGCTGCTTTGGAATGATTGATGAAGTCCACTGTGATACAAAGGGGGGGGGGGGGGAGCAACACATTGAGAGGCGCAGGTTCAAGGTGTTCACTGCCTGCATCAGTTATTAGGTATGGTTTCATACAATATTGAGTTTGACACAGGGCAGTTCTCTTTGATCAAGATTTATGTGTTTTTTTATTGCTCTACCTAAACAAATCCTGAGATATGAATAAACACTGTTCACACTTACACCCAAGAGAAGCAAAACACTATAATGCATATACAACGCACATAACCGTGAGCCAATTTGGAGGTCTTATCTGAGGCAGATGGAGGCTGGGGTTCAACTTTTCTGACCTGCGAGTGTGTGCGTGCATCATGTGTGAAAGGAGCAGTAACAGAAAGTAACAGAAAGGCTAATATAGTCCACTCAGCTGGTTTTCAGCAGTGATGGGTCAAACCTGGGTTCAAGCTCTGCGCGAAACAGAAAGTAATGAATGAATACCTTGAAAAATAAGCTGATGTTCCATGACACAGGGTAGCTCAACGCATTCACTTATATTTACTTTGAGGCAACAGCTTATTGCTTACTTGATACAGATGCTAAATGCCACCTTTAAACAGACGCTCAAGAGTATCTTAAAAGTCACAGATTATCTATTCTTAATTTTTTTTGCTGAGTTGCTGGATAATTTTAACACTTCACCAGTAAGCACACACTCAGCAGGGTTTGATATTAACATGATTATATCCATATCATTAAACATATTTCCATAATACTTGAATAATGCTGCATGGATCACAACTTTTCACATGTCATATTGAACCACCATGTTAATCTACATGGCATTAAACCTGTGTGTTAAATCGATTATCTGCGTAGCTAATCGCCATCATGCATACACCATCATCGGTTTGATTCTCAACCAAGAACACTTCCCTTGTGCTGATGATAGACTTCAATGCGTCTCTGTCAGAATGATCCAAATAATTACTACTCCTTATAATGAATGCTTTATGAGTGGAACACCAGTGCAGGACTGAAGGCAGTAATCCAAAGAACACAGGAATAATTAGAGCCCTGACTACTCCTCTTCTGTTGGAGGGCTTACAAATGAGCAGCTCTGATAGTAGCTCAAGTATGATTTGGCACATGAACAGGTGAGTCATCTCTGCCTCAAAACATCAAAACATCATTAGTGGTGTTTTTTTTTTGTATGTGTGTGTGTTTCCAATAAACTCTGCTGCTGTGGATTCTTTCTTTAACCCTGACCTCAGCTGCCACTGCTTTGGAATCTCTTTTCAGTTCAGTTTACGGCAAAATCATGTTTGAAATCCCCGTTGATCGGTTGAATCTATTTCTTCACCTTTAGTTATATGACCACCTGCAAGAACAGCAACAGCCATACTCATGAGTCGGCTCTGCCACCTTAGCAACGAGACCCAAACCCAGATGTAATTTAAACCATAAATGATGTAATTAACTAGATCAAATATGCAACAAGTTTTACAGCTATAATCGTTTACGTGTGCTTCAGGCAGGAGGGAAAAAAATCAGCTGAAGTAACGGGGAGCCAGAGCCGATGATGTCAAGGAAAGGCGTGAGCTTATTTTAGGACTGCTACCTGAAAAGTTCATGAGAGTAATCAGACGTCAAGAGGAGCCAAAAACAACTTACATTTATATGTCAAATCCCTCTTATCTATTTATTTTTGTAATAGCATAACATGTAGACCACGCAATGCAAAAGCAACTGCATGAAAGACTAAAAACTGTACAAACTAAGTCTCAAGTGTCCCGTCAATTTGTGTTTTACAGGATTTTAAACAAGGCCCAAATTATCTTATTGTGCTCTCCTCATCTTTAAAGCAAAAATTCCCCATGACAAAACAGCACAAACACTGAATGATGAAGTCTAACATGAAAGATTGGTGCCTATCCAATGCAATTAGCTGACAAAGTCCTTCACTTTGTTAAATAGTGTAGGTAAAACAATGCTACCATGACTTGAAACATTAGGAATCACTCAGCTGGGAATAAAGTCTGGCTGAATCATGGCCGATGTCTTACAGGTTAACACAAGGCTTTTTAGTTTGATACAGGAGTTTGGAGTTTGGTTTGGATGTGAACTTAATTCTAATTAAACAATTACTCTTACCCATTACGACCAAACCAACTGGGAAAGAATATCAGGAAGGTTTCTTTGATTTGTCACGTATACAGCTGTTGCACCTAGAGGCCAGACTAAAGTCCGCTAGATGAGAACTTGTCCTGCTTTTAGCGAGATAAGCAAACTTTCCATGCTACTACTGGGGAGGGTTTCTTTGCATATCTGAAAAGTCTGCAAGACTTACAACATGTATTAATCATAGCACAATCTTCAAATCTTGATATAATCAGGGAGAGAGAGAGAGTGCTAGTGGGGAATGACATGCGGGAAAGGAGCCACAGGTCGGATTCGAACCCAGGCTGCCCCATTGGAGGACTGTAGCCTCTGTACATGGGGAGCGCGCACTAACCACTACGCTACCGGTGCCCCACAAATAATTTTGTTCAGTTATTTTTTGGGTCTTTTTGACTATTAGATATGACGAGCATCGCACAACCACTAGGCTATCCCGCCCAGCAGGTAGATACTTGTCATATAACTAAACTCTCATGGGTCTCCTTCTAAAGATGTGAGGACTTTAACTGACAAATTCTTTAGTTTTAAGTAAGTTCATGCACTATGAATGAGATTTTTCTTTCCATGTTTTAGTTGACGTTTCTTTTTTATACCCTTGTCTGTTGTCTTGGGATGTTTCTGACTTGATTGGTCATGCCTGACGGAGCCCATCCTCACTTCAGCTCCATGTCATCTCTATATGAGACTAAATGAAATCCAATTGGAGAAATGAAGCTAAGTGTCCCGCCTGGCTGCGCTGGTTCCCAAGGCGAGTGTCATGCAGAGCCGAACGTCTGAGGGGTGCTAGCAGCCTCTGAAACACTTGTACACTCTATTAGGATGGATCTGTCTGGCCTGCTGTGTACTGATGACAATGACACAGGCGGCTTATCTAAGCCTTAAGGCCTGGAGTGTAACATCTTCCCCTGGATGAATGCTTTTCATTCTAGAGACAGATTGAAAAGAGCCATCCCAGTTAAGAGGCTTGTGAGCGCTTTGTAAGATATAATAATTACTGGGCTTCTGTATCACTCCACCTCATTCCAATCTAACTCTAAACTTTAACTCCACTGCAAGAAAACAATCTCAAACCTTCTCCTTTTCCTTGATTCTTTTTTTCTCTGTTACCATGATGGCCAGTCATACAGATAACACAATGAAAACAAAGCTTTCCTGCTGATCAACAGATGTTTTCTGATTTTAAGTCCATATAAAAGTCATTAAATTCACTTTTGTATCAGCACACATGCTCAATGAATAGAAAGGCTCATATTTGGAAATGGAAAAAGCAATGAAATAAATTGGCTTAAATCCACAGAATATCATTTCTATAACACCAGGTGACACATTCCAAACAAAGAACTTACTTTAATGTATTTACATTGGATTCCCATTAATTGTTACCGCAGTAACCGCTTTTCCTCCTGGGGTCCATTAAACTATTCTTCCTGGGGTCCATGGTGGTGTTATGAAGCAGCATGGGAGTGTGGAAAATGTCGCCTTCATAGACAGACAATAATGACAAAGCCGGGAGGGAAAATGTGTTGTGATTTAGCTGCCAGTAAGCTTGTGTTTATTGGTGATGCAGACGTGTGTGTGTGAGAGAGACAGAATGGAAGTGTTTTTGCCGGTGTGTATTTGAGCTAGTGGTAGACTGACATTACTTCCACAAGGCTAACATACTGATTATTAGTAGTTCATGTGACTGATAACTGATATTTGGGACTGATATGCATTTACAGTAAAAATGAAAATCTTTCTGTCAAAAGTTGAAATTTGGAATATTACAAACTCCAACACAAGACTTTGTTTAAATGCTCAACTGGAGACTCTCCTCCTGCTATTGGCTGCTCTCGTCTCTGTGCATGACGCTTTCACACAGGCTTCAGTGTTGATTGGTTATTACTTGTGTAAAGTCTAGCCAATCAGATAGTGTTGTGGGGGGGACACTAGGGGAGACAGATGGGTTAGTTAAAAGAGACCCAGAGGGAAAGACACACCTTCAGCAGAGCCAAAGTAGCCCATCATTTATTTAATAAATTGTATCGGCGTTCTGTAAAATGACACACTGATACAGATAATCGGCCTAATGCCGACAATCGGCCCCCAACAATCGGCCTAATGCTGATAATCAGTCGACTTCAACATCCGTCTGTGGGAGTTTTCTTTTGACAATTGTAAATGCCCCGTCCCGATTAAACTAGTACAGTGTGAGCTCTCAATCGGATTGTACAGTGTGAACACATAAGTTGCGAGCGTTGGTCATATTTCGTTAGAGATTCAGTCAAACAATTTGAGCTGACATTCCTCCGCAAATTTTATCCAACCATACAGTGTACACCAGGCTTAAGGCAGAATTAGTTTTAGAACTCATGAATGTTTTAGGAATTATTCACAGCATGTTCAGTCACTCACAATCAAGCTATATCCTTTAATTATAACAGGATAGCTGCAGGTACTGAAGCTAAAGTAAACAGTTCCACATTTCCCTGTTGGGACTTTCTGGCGTAACGTCTTGAGGCTTCTTTGGTAAAGTTGCACCTTAATTAACATGAAAGTGATGAATGAGGCTGAGGAAACACACGTTATGCATATTAGATCTAATCTGAATTTACATTCGACTCTCCACAGTGAAACCATATTCATTACAAAAGACAGTTTGAACCATTACTCTGTTTCCAAATGCGTAAACGACGAATATCTGTACCTGTTAAATTTGTAATCAAATGTATAACTTTAACTGTTGAGAAAATTTCCCCATCTTGTAATCCTAATTGTTCTTGTGGCACACATCACTCTTTTCCCGAAACTCTTCTTCCTGCCATTATTTTGTAAGTCAAGTTATTCCACCTTTGGTAATGAGGAGCAGAAATGGGACAATACTCTCATAACCATGCAGGAGACAGCTTTCATTTACACCCCTCTCCTCCTCCCCTGAATACTTGATACATCTCCTGATCATGCTAAGTACAGCACATATCACTGTGGATGCTCGAAGAATTAAGAGGTTCTCAATTAAAACTCTTTTTTCTTTCTTTTCGCTGAATCAGTTTCATCCCAATGTTTATCAATCCTCAGGTACTGGAGTGAAGACGTGGATCTATTTGCATTGCTAATTTTATTAGAATGAAATATTAACTGCACCCGTAGGCTCAGGCGGACTGTAAAGGGAAAGGGAAAATGAGTTGGGATACTGATAATCAGGAGCCTGATGGTTGGAAAAATGGTTTAATACAGATAGGTTCCTGGTTCAATCCCTCTGAGACTGAAATCCCAGAAGAAAGACTCCATGAAAGGAACTCTTCTGTGCCCATTGGCCAGCAGAAGTAGTCTGTGATAAAACTAGGAGCTGTAAGTCTTATGTGAATGTTTGCAACACAGTTTGAAGAGTAGGCTAGTCATGCCCACCAAATCAATACTGAGCAAATAATGAGAAAATCTGTACAGTTTGGGTTGTTTGTATTGGACTGAATTTTGTTTGAAACACCCTCATACGGCTTGAAAAACAAGCTCTCAGTTGGAGTGTGTTCAGCTGTGCTCATTACATACCGTAGTATTTGTAGATGTTCTGTGGATATCGACCCGTTGTTGGGCAAGCAGCCAGTGTAGAACTACAAGGAAAACACAGCCAATGCTTCACTGGTGGATGAATGAATGAATGAATGAATGTTTTATTTTCATGTCAAGTCATTTACATGAACCATCCCACATGGAATTATTCAGACACATTAGCTGAGAATTAATCAAATTTTCCAGCATGTCATTTAGCAAACTTCACAACAGAACTATTAACATGAACCATCCCCCAAACAATAACACACCAAGAGGTGAGATACAACCAATACCAACACAACCCCCCCAACACAAGGCACAATACACCAATACAAACAAAACCAATAAATCGCCTTCATCTTAGTTCATCGCTTCCAAACAGTTTACATAGGATCCAGTTCACAAACCAATACATCACATAATAAATAGGTTTGACCTTCCCTTAGTCCAACTTCTTCTGCAAAATGTTTACATTTACTAAGAGCTTCAGAAGGAGTATCAATGACAGAGATCCCATTGACTAAACTAGAACTCGTCCCTATTTAGCCAATGGGTAGTTGTGCTGCTATCAGTGTTGAAACATCAATCACTCGTGGAAATTAATATTTCAATTGATTAATATATTGAAATATTAAACCAATGGATTTGAATTATTCTATGACACTGGGTTCACTGTGGTTCTGTTTACATTTCCATGGACGGACTAAACTCCTGAAATGTGTGCACCATTTAGCAAAGTCAGTGAAACTATGGCTATCAGAAATATATTTGATACAGCTCTGTGGCTCAATCCCTCATGACTCTGTGTTAAAGTGTCCTCAGACAGAATGCATGGTGAATTTTGGATGGGATGGCATTGCATTTGAAATAAATGGAAAGAAGCAATTAAATGCAAAGTCATCCAGGGCAGAGTGAGGTAAAGACGGATATAAATGTTGGAACTTCAGCAAAAGTTTTTTCAAATCCCAGGGAGACGAGGTAAAATTAAAAGGAGGAAAGTGACAGAAAGAAAGCTTTGGTTCTCTGTGAATTTAAGATCGATTAGAAGTTAAGCTCAAGTCCATATTCGTATACACATGGAAAATATGTTGTTTGCAAGCTAGCTTAGGACTAAGACCTGTACAGTTAAAACACTGAGACAGCCAAACACAGCTTCAATCACTGCAACACTTGTTGGTTTGTTGTTTTCCTGGCAAACCAAGGGGCGTCCAAAAGGGGGTGCCTTAAAACGGCCTACCTTCTCTGATCAAAACAAAAACAAAGCATTCAGGACCGGAATCTAAACCTGGGAGGAGGACATACTGGATGCTGCATAAAGGTGCACTGGTCTTCAAGTTGTGCATTCAGATGAATTTGGTCAAATCTGTTAGACAGCCGCTCTCTTAATGCCGTAGAGGAATTAATACTTCGAAGCTAGATTGGAATCCACTTGGACTCTCATTAACACCCGTTTATGACTAACGAGTCCCTCTCCATCAAGCCTCTTATAGGGCTCATTTGATCTGAACTATACTTTGAACGGTTAGCTAATGACAAAGTCGTCCACAGCTCATGAAATTCCCCGCCTCCTGTCTCACTGCCAAAACTTGCAGTAAGCTTCGGTCCATCCATCAGAACGAGCCTCATCAGGGCGATCGAATCAGAAATGATATGCTTCTCATTACGGGATGGCTAAATGTTCCTCACAGGTTGGGGTATTAACTGAGTCCATACATCACCCTCACTGCAGGAACTGAGGGCTGATTTGACTTGGAAGCACCTCTGGGGCGAACGCGAGGCTCTCTGCATACCATAGGTAGCTAATGATCAAGATGACTCAGTGAACTAAAGGGAAAAGTAAGGTGAGTTTGCAGGGTTTTCCTCATGGGTGTTAATTAGAGGTCAGGTTGTTTCAAAGTTTTTCTCCCAGATACTTAAAATGTGAAGGATGGTGTTTATACATGAGGGGAAAGAAATGGAAACTTTCAGAGCGATGGCTTGGGAAAGGGCTCTATAATGTGGAGTCAATGAGATTAAATGTTAAAGAAAGGAAGAAAGAAAACGTTAAGGAAAGAGGAAACAGATCCCAGATGCCACAAGAAGTGTTACTAGCTGTGTATAGAAAGGCTGCAGAGGCAACATTTGAGGAGCTAAACTCCAAAAACAATCTATCTGGTATGTTAAAAAAAGAGCTATGTGCTGTTTCCACTCGGCCAAGCTGGAGAAAAGAAACTTACTGTGCTGTATAACAGAAAAATACAGCTGCTTCTGTAGTACAAAGCCAGCTGTAAGCTTAAGAAGTAAAGAGCTCCGTTTCTTTAGTGATTGGGTGAGATTAAGAAGAGAGTACTATCTCAAAGTGTGCACACAAAGTAGTGAGAGAGTGTTTCTACAAGCAGCGAGTCATCTAGAGCTGCATTTCTTTCTGTTCTTTTCATGTGCAGTTTTTTGTCCTTCTCAATTGTAATGCTGGTTTAAGGTCTAAATGGTATTATTATTTTACGTGCAGATTCACTACTTGAAAAGTGAAGAAACATTATTCGTCTGTACATATATAATCTGGGATGCACATTCACGCTCTCAAGTCAATGCCAGAAAATGGTCTCAGTTATTCTTACATTTCTAAATGCTACATTATAATGGCTATTACAAAAAGAGCAAGCAATATTGAACTGTTCTGTATATGCAGTCTTTTTCCTTTTTTCTTTCTCCTTTCAAACTTTCCACAGCTTGTTCTTACTTTTGGTTGAGAAGTTTTGTCAACTTGGGGTTTTATTTTCGCCACCAACTCAGTTTTAGGTTGCACTGAAAAGCTTGTTATTTGACTGGTCTGATACCTGCAGAAAACTATGCAGCAGCACAGAATGTTATGTGTGTGCTGCTGAGTTTTGAGAGTTTCTTTTCACACAGTAACACCTGCTGGGTGTTGGGTGACCTCATACCGGCAGTAAGACACAGATATATGCCAAGAGAGACGGCTGAGTACCAAAAAAAAGGAGAGGAAAACAAACTAAAGCAAGAAAAAGAAGTCCTATCCCAAAGATAGCATGTCTAAATAACTACAGTTATTCAGTTTATTCTTATATTAAATAGATTCATGCTGGCTAGTGTTATCCACTCGGACTTGTATACAACACTAAAATTGTCACCAATGCAAACACTCGTGGATAGAAGCTGACTGTATTGCTTTGGGGTGTACTTTGTTGCACAAGCTTTGGATACAGTCTATTTACAGTATGTGTAGGATCTGTTTTAATGTGTGCTGCTTATAGACCAGCATGCCAAGCATTTCCGCATGTAATCCAAGTCTTCTAGGAGGCATCATGCGTGATAAATCGTTGGCCCCAAGGAGATATCTGAGAAGACTGTTGATCTAAATTGTTTCCTTGCTACAATTAGCGCGCATACACTCAGTGATTCCCCCCCTTAGGACACACTACAGCAGCATTCAGCAATCAGCAAAAACAATACCAGAAATAAGAAGGACCTGATTGAAGGAAGGATAAATAGAAAACACATGCACCTTGAGCAATTTTTCAAATTTAGGCTTCAAGATGGGAGACTTTTTTTTGTTGTATGTTGTTCCTGACAAGTGTTCCCCTCGGCTCCGGATGCCAATAACAGCCCCCCTGGAGACGGTGAAGCGTGAAGCTGTTAGTGGGGAGGGAAAACTTCTGTAGGTCATCCAGGGCAAACACACACACACACACACAGAGGCAGCGCTCACACCTACAGGAAAGATAAAATAGTGTATCTGTCATGCTGGTATTCAGGTGCAGAAGGCGGAAAACTCCCAGGCGCAAACTCTCACACATGCGGGGACACAAACACATTTTCACCTTCCATGCGACAACGTTCCCGTTTACTTTTTTTCAATTACTCAGCCTCACATCTGATGATCATTTTTCAGTCGAGCGTGAAACGCTGCCAACTCGTCTCCGCTCTGCATCAACGCCATTCTTCACATTATGCAAAACAGGCTGGGATCAAGAAGAAGAATGGGAAAAGGTCTCGCAATCTCAACATCGACAATTGTGGCAATGATGACAAGGAGAGTGGTGACAGCAAAAGTCCAGTATGCTGGTGTGCGTTTCCATAGTAACCAGGATAAGTTGCTGAATGGTCACAGCTGGTGCTGGAGGAGGAGAGGTAATTAAAAGAAAAGGAGACGGATAATGAGAGGCACGTAAACGAAAAAGATAACGCCCACTCTGCTAAGTGTTTGGATTCAAGGTATACTTAAATTATCAAGAGAAAAAGATGTGATACTGTCCTTTATGCTCATCTAAAACTAAAACCCTTTCTAGAGATACCGTAATCTTGTATAATAATCTACTGAAGGTCATCAGCAACAAAGAATATTTCAGACCGAATCAGTGAAGAAAGTGAAATAACTCATGCAGGCTTTTTTGGAACATGTAATGAACTTATCCAGTCCCCTGAGAAAATGAGTCACATCCTGAGACCAGCACTCATTAAGTCGTATTAGCAGTCCTGTCAAGTGGCCCACCAGAGGTTAGATCCCTGCCCCTGTGAGGGCTCAACTCCCAAAGTTTCAGCAGCACTGCTTTAGATAATGATTGTTTAGTCAGCTGTGGTTATCATTAATGTTTCATAATCATCAGTCTTTGTGTGTCAGGGTTAAACAATTAATATTCCTTTCAATGTTTTCAGTAAACCGAGCAGCACAAGCCACATTTTGGCTCAATGTGGTTTCATTTTTCTTTAAAATGAAAATCAAACAAAATCATCTCTGTTTTTCATTAAATTCACTCGTCAAGGTTGAAACTTTTTCCCACTCTTCACTTTTCTAACAACCTCATATACAGTCGATAGTGGAAAAAATGCATGTGGAGTCTATTGGTAGAATTTGAGGATTTATAGCAATACATGAAAGCTTTCATTGAAGGATGCTCAAACTGGATCTCCATATTTTCAGGTACATGTTTATACCAAACTCATGCTCATGTTTCACCGGAGTATTTCAGCTGTTTAGCTTAAAAGTGTCTGACTTTCATTGAGCAGAGCCCGAGCTTTCCTCTCAGTCTAACTAAAAGTGATGCTGAAGGTAAAAAAAAGAAAAGAAAAAGATTTTGGTGTCAAGTGCAGCTCTGAAGCAGCGTTGGCAGTTGTGTAGCTGCGAGCGGATCAACGGCCCGTGAACTCGGCAAAGAGAAATCCTGCGAATGCTGTCAGCTTTTATACAGTTTTTCCATGAGAGGCTAAGACTTTGAAAGGCACTCCAATTACAGTTACTTCACCCCGCAAAGCAAAGCCTGTATCAGTGTGTACAGCCAGCTAGACGGCCTTGTTTTATCCTCTGTATGAGTTCAAATGAGCTGTCTGAGCACGCTTTCACCTGCATGAGAGCATGCGTGAATGAAACCGTGTGTCGGGAGGGAGAGTGAGAGCGAGAGCGAGGCAAGGGCTAACTTTGGCGGTGTGTCAGAGCGATCGCTGACAGAGAGTGAGTGTTGCATGGGGGTTAGTCTGATATCTACTCTCTCATAACAGCAGGTAGAAAAAACAGAATGAAGGGGGGCACAGGGGGCTTGGTTTAAAAGAAGATGTGACACTAATGTGCAAAAATAGAGAAACGACTCCTTCTGCATGAAAAATTCAATACTCAAAGTCTTTCTTCCTGTTTGTTGAGCAGCTCTAAGTGTCTGAACCCTTTGAACTCCACATTAGAAACAGCCCACACATGCACACAATGGTACTTTTGCATATTGCTTATTTAATACTGAAAAGACATTAAATACCATCATACCAATGTTTGCCACAATGCAAAGTCTGCTAGAGAAATACAGTCACTGCATTCATTGCAGTGTCTTCAATTGACTTGCATTCCAGGAATCAGTGCAGCTTAAACTTTTTGAACGTTCTCCAGCGACTTCATTATGGAAGCTTCTTGCATCCGGCATGTTTTCAACACATTTTAACTACAATGAGATGTTGCAAAAGATCGACACAAAGCTTTCTGTTGGGGTGTTAGGTCGTTTCTCGTAAAAAAATAATGATTCTTCTAGCTTATATGTTTGAAATCTTAGACTAGTTTAAACTGGAATAGGCACATGTAGGCACCCTCAGTGATGCCACTTCTTCCTGCAAGTCAACTGAAACAGGATAATTCTAATTAGGGATTTGCACAACTAGCAAAATAAACAATTAATCGCTTGTCCACCTCACAAGTCTGCACCAGAATTACTAATCGGTTAAAACGATAATTCACATGTTCATATATTGGCCCTCAATGCCAGTCACATGTTGTGTCTGAGCTGCTACCCATCCATCCGCCACTAGCTGGTGCTCTAGTCCAGTTTATTGGGCCTGCACTACGCGCTTTATTGCCCTGATGTAAAGCTGCACGGTGAACAGATTGCACCTCAAGTGTTTTCTTACGCTGAGACTAGTCCACTAGTTTGAATTTACATCTGTTTGATCTACAAGGAAATTGGTCCCAACATTCCCATTTCCAACAGGGTTTTATCAAGATCATAAGAGGTCTGTTATGTCACTACCATCACTGAGTATTGACATTACTGAACAAGCAGCTGCTGCTACATCACTAAACCATGTGTTGGTGTTTCAAGCCATCTGGGCACTGTTCATACTTCCTCCCTGGCAGTGATCTCCTGCTCATTTTTGCCAAGGGTCCAATTTTTTTTTTTATTAAGTTCCTCCAACTTCCCCCCTCTGAAGTTGGTACAAATATCCGGAGGAAAACAAGCTGCCACTCAGCCTCAGCCTCATGTTCCCCAGCTGCTTTTTCCCTGTGGTCTGCAGAGCCCACACGAGTCCAGGTGGACCTCACATCACAGCGTCCAGGACTGCAACTGTTGGACTGTAGCAGCATTTACAACTGCACAGCTGGAGCTAAGCTGCCATTTATACTTCGCCCAACACCTGCACAAAATGCAGGCTGCCTAAATGACAACCTTTTAGTTCTGTGTTAGATGTTACTTGTTTTTTCACATCGGTTTTTCACATTTCTCCTCGTACGATATCAGGTCAGCAAAGGTGTTTGCTTTGCAATCAACAAGGAGACATCCAGTACTAAGCTCATCAATGTCTTGGGTCAAAGGAGGCCCAAACGCCACCAGATGAGAGAGAATTCATCCAAATCTCTGTGATGAAATGGGATACAAGAAGACATGTTTTAAACTTTAAAGCCACATTGAAAAGCTGAAAATCACATTATTTCACTCTCTGTGGAGCAGTTGAATAATAATGTTGCAGCATTAAAGGAATTTTTAATTAGCTCAAAGGCGCTTCGACATCACTCCTTTAATCCTGTTCTTTCTTTTTATCAGGAGAAACATCGATGGGGGATATTCATGATGCCCTTTGCTAATGGAAACGCTTCTATGAAATGTTTGATGTTTGATAAATGATAACCAGAAAAGCTTATTGGGAATATGTTCTGAAGACAGGAAGAATTAAATTCACCAGAATCCACTTTTTGTAGTTTGAGGATGTTTCTTTTTTATTTGACAACGAGCTGAGCATCTTCTCTGTGTCCACACTGGGTTTAACTTTCATTTTCTGATACTCTTTCTAATATTTGAAACTTTTTGTGTTATCATCTGCTCTGTTGGAGTGGATCAACAAGGATCACTGCTGCTAATGCTGTATTCTGTATTCCATATTTAATATCACTGTCTGTCAAGAAGAAGCAGGGCTGACAAGAATAGAGACAGCTGGATTCTTTTCTGTCCGCCTTTGCGACCCTTTATGATTTTCTTTTCTCAGTCTCCCGCCACATCAAGCTCAGAATGCTCTTTACATCGTTGAGTCAAAATCTTGCGCAACTGAATTTGATGTGTAGGGTGCCCTATGTGGGCAACAACTTTTACCCCGACCACAAGCCTTCGCAGAGAAAGGTGTGTTCAGACCGTAAGCAAATTTTTTCTTGACGCTGTGTCACAAGAGCCAATCAGATTAGACTCCCTGAGATGCATCAGAACACCTGAACCGGCCGCTATTCAACAATGAAGCATTATACAAGTTGCTGTCATTTTTCTCCTTTGGTTTAGTCATCTTTTCCTGAGAATTATTGACCCTGTAACATCTGACTGAGGTGTCAGACTTCCTCGGTCCTCGTTTCAGCATCCCACCTCCAAACTCTTCAGATATCTCACTGCCGAGTTCTGGACTTTTCATAATCAATCTTGTGCAAAACAACCCACCTCACATTTCACGCTCCCTAATTCTTTCCAGCAGTCTTGAATTCTTGCAGTCCAAAACCATCAGAATTCAGCAGCAGGTGCTGTCGGGGAAATCCAATTTTGACTACCGACCTATAGAGTAAAGAGGGGCATTTGCATGTAGCACAGGGGGAAACGGCGTGCTGTTGCGTGTGATGAGACCGAGAATTCCCCTGACCCGCTTTAGTGATCCTCTTATTGAATAGGTGCACTAGTGGAATTTAAATGAAGCACTGTGAATACTTGCTCTGATAGGAAAAATTGGCTAAATAAACCAGTGAAATGTAAGAAAGGACAAAATAATTAGACGGAAGGGAGGTGATGCACGAATTACGAGCTTTATATAACATGAGCAAAATGGTTTGAGTTATTTCTACAGAAACAGTAAAAGCTGCTTCCCAGGTTGAAATGTTCATCATAGAGCCCGACCGATTAATCAGCCAGCTGATAATATCGGCCGATATTAGCATATCCAGTGACTATTCGTATCAGCTAATTTTATCACAGATATGGGCCGATATTACGAGATTTATTCATTTGGGTATTATCATATTAAACTAGTAGTTTTCTTTCTGGCTGTCGCCAACAGAGTATGCTATAAGGGTTTCAACAAGCATATCACTGTCCAGCGTGTCAAGCGGTAACACGTACATGCGCAGTTACTTTCCAGTGACTATCTTGTCTTCATTATATATATTTTCAACAAGCGATTGATAACTGCATTTGAGGGATCAGTGCAGGAAATGTGTTTATGCATATCTATCTCTACAGATCGACCATAGATCTAAGAGAGATGTCTGCCGATATATCCGTATCTGATTATTTTATATTGACATCGATATCGGTCCCAAAAATCCCATATCGGTCGGGGCCTAGTTCATTGAAATGAATGGAGGCCCTGTAGGCCAGGTTATAAAGCATTTTGTAGCAGAGCTGTTGTCAAAACATTGGCGGCATTATCCAGTTAAAGAAAATTAAGTTAATTAAAGCAAACTGCATTCAAAAAGTACATGAAGAAACATAATTGAATTCTTCTCTCAGTTTTCAGGGGGTCTATCAACTTTGTGACGAGGGTGTGAAAAGGCCACTTTTTCATCAACTCTGGACAAAAGTGTTTTCCATTCAGTTGACCACAAGATGGGTTTGAATGCGTTCAATTTACAAGCTGGAGATTGGTTCTTATTGCACAGATATCTTACTCACTTTGCACTTCCACTTGTATGTTTACAAAGCTCTTTTGAACTGCTCTTCACTGACAATGTCAAGTGCTCTGACGGAATAAACTCTTTATCATGTTGTTGTACTCTCAACCTTGTAAATCTGCTACATCTTTGTTAGGGGGGGAAATTATCTGAGAGAGGAAGTTTTGTGTTCATTGTTTGTGTCAGAGGAAGAAGTGGGCGTGCTCTCAACAAACCACAGAGAGAAAAAGAAACACTGACCTACAACCGGGAGTAGTATTGCTGGAAAAATGATCACTAACGAGAGAAACGATCTAAATCAGCGTGAATGAATTCCTCAGGCCTTTCTGCCAAGAGTGAAACACGCTGTGATGGCAACAATCACGTCTCACTACAACTCCAGTCAGGATGCATGATACCATAAATACTGATGATTTCTAACTAACTTTAGCCAGTGATACAAAAATGGAAATTTTTCTCGATCACTGGTCAAAATCGGGGAGGATTTCTGCTTTTCTCATTTTTCTCTAACTAAGTGTAATATCTTCATTGATGGACTGTCTGTGAGATGAATCAAGTGAAATAAATCAAAGGGTTTTTTCTCATTAGGATTCTATTTGTTTTCATATTTGATTATGTGTAAAACCGAAGAACACGCCTCTGTTCCTCTCTGACTCAGAGTTTACTCTCCTCTCCTCTCCCTGCTGGGGAAGCAGCAGTACAGCTGATAAGGTTGTTGAACATTCAGCCTCTGGCCATAGCTCACCACAGCTCCTGTAATCACACAGGTCCTCCTCTCCGTGCTGTGAGGATGAAGGCAAATACAGGCTGCTAGGGCTTCTTATTACAGCAATACCATGAGATAAGATAGCAGAGCAGAGGAACTCTTCTACTTCTCTTCTAGTGAATGTTATATCAGTGACAGGGCAGAAACACACTCTCTCTCTGTGTGTGTGTGTGCTTTGTGTGTGTGTGTGTGTGTGTGTGTGTGTGTGTGTGTGCTTTGTGTGTGAGTTCCCCCTCTGGCTCTCTGTTTGGTTCCTCCCTTCTCCCTTGTCAGGTTGTTTCAGGCTTTGTTTGGCTTTCAGTGGAATAATCTCAAAGGAAATGGACCAACTGCTGGGAAAAGTGTATCCTGGAGCACGGTTCCTCTTTACAACAGTGTATGTTTTGTTTTTGCTCAGAACGGTGACATTTGTCCGTGAAAATCCTTTTTCTGTCCTAGAAGTTTGGAACGCCCCACCAATATCTCAGTTGGCAAATCTTATGTGTTTAAGATATATGTTTTTGGGCCATTTTTGCCTTTTATTGGATAGGACAGCTGAAGAGAGACAGGAAATGTTGGGCGGAGAGAATGTGGAATGACATGCAGCAAAGGGCCGAGGTCGGATTTGAAACCCATAGGTGCTGCAATCAGGTCTATTGCCTCATACATGGGGCGCGAGACACAACTGCTAGGCTATTTGGCGCCCCGCAGTTGGATCAAAGATGCATCGAATTGGTTGACATGTTTCCAGCATTACAACACCAATATGCCAATATATCACAGTACATAGAGTAAAAAACAACAAGGCTATTGGTGATCTACAAATGGTGTCTTCAAATAGTTTGGTGGGAGGAGATACATTTGATTACTTATTCTCCAATGACAATGCGTAATAAAATTATAGTACTCCGCAGGGTTCCATTGGTGCAATATTGGTGCACAATTCACATGGAGTAGGGCTTATTTCATTTCAGTTCATTAATTCTTGATGTGTTTGACGACATCATCTGTAATTGAACCTCTCTGAAGTAAAAATCGTTATGTTACGATATCAGTCTTGGTATTGGCATTGGTATTCGTATTGGTAATAGTTTCTGTTTCTGTGTTGTGCTTGGACATTATATAAAAATTCAATCTTGGCTTGACTGTTGTTGAGTGTGTGTGCTTCCATTTGTGTGCCTGTGTGTCTCTCCACTTCAATGTATTTGCCTGCAAGCTTCCACGATTGTGTGTATTATGTACCCATGCTTCTTTTACTGCAGGGGTGTGTGACTCTGTCTGATAAGTGAGCCTGTGGCAGCAGCGGAGGTCCAAGACAATAAAAAGACCATTTTGTTGAATCTGCAGGGAGCAGGAATGCTGCGGTCATCAGTCTGAAGCCAACATTACTGCATGCCTTTATAGGCTGAGAAGGCCGACCCCTAAGGATATTTGTTACCTGTGGATGATGGGGAAGAAACAAAAAAATGGTGCGCAGAGAGATATTATACGGAAAAAGATTTCTGAAAGGAGAGTGGTGTTCATGCTTCGGTCTCTAATTTTGGACTTAAAACCAGTTTGTGAAGGCTCTTATCCAAAGTGCACTACATTAGCCTGATTGAATAACATTTCAAGTAATGACGGTGCCAGTGGGGACGAATCTCTGAACCCTGAAAAGCACTGGTGCAGTGCTCTATACCCAGTTTACCACAAAGCAGTGAAGACAAACTGATAGAAATTCACATAGCGGAGATTTTCCCATTTTCAGACCTGCAGTCTTGAGGTAAATAATAAGTGTCAAATCCAAACAACCCTAATGACCAGTGACGGCATGATGGGGGACTTTTCATGTATAAACAATTGTGCTCTATTTTTCAAGCGTTGATGTCCTCCAAGACTGTGTTAGTCTCATACCGTCAACCCCTCTGAAATTGGATGTAATGACCGGAAGACCTCAGCTTAAGACACTCAGCTTGAGCAACTCTGCAAACAGGATTGTGTGAAAATCCCCAAATCTTCAGATGTGCACAGCTGAGACCAACACATCCACACTGGAGATATAATCTGTTATCACACCCTACCTGAAAATATTGATGTAGAAGATTAAACCGTTTCTTTTTACACGGATACACACCATCCAGTATCATTTCAGCACTTTAAGAAGATTATTAGAATTCAGGCTGCAGCTCCACACTAAAGAAAAGGTGTTCCTCTGCCTTAAGGCGCTTTATCTTTTACCGCGATTACAAAGGTACGTGTTGAAATATCATTTCAGGTTTGAAAGCATTATTTACCTCAGGCCTGGAGGACTATTACAGTGTATAATCTTCTCATTAAGCTGCCTCGGGGTTCTCTTCAGACCTCCCCTGTTGGCAGGTTCTTCTGTTTGTAATCCCTAACTATTACCTCCCCTTGTAATACTTGATATACTCAACTTTAATGTCTGCAAAAGTGGAAGCCGACTCTTCCTCCAAAGCAAAGGCGTTCTGCTAATCCAGAGCTAATTGGCCTTGTTAAACACACTCGTAATAAAACTCGTACTGTTAATTGTGGGAAACGTACATGACACACTTTTCATGATCTGCTTCGAGTGATTAATTGAATCCAAACTCTTCTCATGATACCCTTTAAAGTTCCCTTTTAAACCAATATAACACCCTGAGGTGTATTTGACGTGAACAAACAGGAAGTCAGCCTTTTAGAGACAGTCAGATACATTGTGGGCGACTTCATTAAAGTGCCAATTAAAGCTGTAAGAGCTGATAATCCTTTACTGTTTTTTCTTTTGAAGGCCTTTATCGTGACAGCCAGTAGCTGCTCGGCCCACGCTCTAATTTAATTCCAGCCAAGATCCTCTCGTCAGTTGCAGAGGTTCCTCTCTGTAATTGGATGTCTAGAGGTGTTGCTTTTTTCAGCCTCCTGTGATTCTGTGTCCCTACATGAGTGAAGAGATTAGAGCTGCAGTGGGGTCTTTGGTAACGCAAAGATTTGCACAGTTTTGTGTTTGCTTTGGTCATTGTTCTTTGCGTTGTGGAGCTGAGGAAATGGTCCTGCTCTGCTCTTGGCTGGCCTTTTTCTGTTAAAGGTTTCCATTCCAGTGTGTAGTGCAGAGCTCGGATATAAAAGAATGTTAGCAACAGAGTATAACAAGCCTGACAACAGTGTCCACACAGGATGTCATGACTTTCTGAACAAACAAACCAAGTCCCATCTGGCGTCTGAAACATTTATTTTTCATGTAAACTATGTCTGAGGAAAATCTTTATATTTCCAATAACCTCATCTTTTCCTCTGTAATTATAACATTGTACAGACCTCCTGCATCAAGACTCTCTCGAATGCAGGCCTTTTGGCGTCTACTTTGAGGTTGCCTGGCAGCGTTGTTCGTACAACTAAAGCCCTTCCAATCAAACCTATTATTTTCTCGGCTTCCCATCTTGTAAGCCAGACTTTACAACTTCTACTCGGAGGGCAAATTCAAACAACGTAAACATTTTTTCACTAGTTCAACAAAGTATTGGAAGCTAAATCAAAGAGCCAGAACTGATCGTTGTCTCTTCAATGCTTTTTCTTTGCTTAAAAGAAAAATTTGATCTACCAAAAAGTGTTTTGCTTTAATGTTTTTTTGAAACTTCTTTTCAGCAGGTCTCTTACAAAGCCCTCATAGGTGCCTAAAATGAAAACAAAAATGGTTCTTTGAGACACAGTTTCTACTGCTTCAAAGAACCCTTACAGTAGAAGAATATATAGAATTGTATTCAGACAGCTCCATAAAAATCAAACTAAAACACTGTTTGATTCTTCAACGATTGAAAGTTTGATTATTGAGGTATAAAGACATGACCAGAATTGTACTGTAGCAACGGTTCTACAAAAATCCATCACTGACTAAAAAAGTTCATATTTCTGTTAAACCATCCAGCAGTGAGATGCTGTGCTTACTTTTTGAAACGGTGTTGTGGTGAACGCTGACTTGAAGATAGCCCTAGATACATTGATTCCTGGGATTGGGGACAACATCCCCTTAGATATATTTTATATATCACGTCCTACACAAAATATTGATAGCTCCGTGCTACAGTGGACTTTAGAGGAGTAAACACAAAGACAATCAGTCTACTTCTTTGCTGTCTTTGCCATTTCCATCTTCCATTGCTGCCTTTGTGCTCTTTCTCTGGTTTATTCAGTCCTTCAGACTTTCAGCAATAATGGACCCAATGCTGGAATAAAAAGCTTTTATTAGCTGCATTTTAAAGGAATCAAACCTTGTTGTCTGTCTCCAGAACAAATAATATAACTGAATGTCTTTGGAGAGGAGACATTAAAGTCTCGACAGTCAGTTAGAATCATTTGTTATAGTGTCACTGAGGAATTTAGAGTATGACTGACTGTCAGCCTTTGACATGCTAATAAGTGAGTGTCCCACCGGACCAGATGTTTGTCAAAGAAGAAAGGTTGGTTTAGATAAAGAGACCCTTTAAATCACTGCATTCAGAGCTAATAGCAGCCTTTATACACACACATTGGGCTCAATGATTGCTGGGAGTGTACCCTGCTGTCACTCATTTTACCGAACATGACCTAAATCATGTTATTATCGCACATTTAAAACGGCTCACTGATATTTATTGGTTTCTTTTGGCATTTGAAGTTAAAAGCTTGAGTGAATAAAGTGATCGCTTTCCCCTGCTTTCTCTTAACTTTCTGAGGTTGTTGTTGGAGTTTCGTGTCATCCTAGGTCTCATACAGATTTCATAGACATCGAAGATCATGCGCTGTGAAAGCTTGTTTCCGTGGGAATAGTCCATTGGTAAGGCACAAAGAGATAAAGAAACACTGTTGATTTCACTTTTCACATATAGACAGAAATAGCACAGATAATGAAAAGAAACGCAGGTTGAGTGTTTCTTCTCTGCTTACTGATATCCCGCTGTGTGTGAGTCAAACACGTGGAGGGAGTGAAGAAGACTTTCTGGAACCTACTTTGTCGCCCTTCAGGCTTTTCATCCCGCTGTGCTGACTCAACAGGTCGGGTTCATACTGATGTGGGTTCTCCAGCGCCGCCTCATCTTCCAATAACAATCTTTTCCTATTCACAGTTTACATCTGTGAAATGTGGGAGTAATGTTTGAGTCTGCAGTTTGCAAAGTTAGACTAAACTGACTTTTATATAAAAAGAAAGGGAAAAGTGCACCGGTTACAATATTTTATTGAAAATGATTGATAAATATCATTTAGTCAGGTTTAGAAAACCTATCCTCTTTAGCTTTACGCTCTGATGCTTTTACAACTTTATGACATTTCAAGTGCATCAAACTTTAGATTCATAAACATGCCAAAGTAGTGTCCATTGGAGTACAGCTTTTTAAACCACAAGGAAGTATGCTCACTTAACTTAAACAATGTCATTTGAAAGGAGGGTAATTCTTCTGTTTTAGAGATGATTAAATACAACTTGCAAAGCATTTGCAAATTCTAGAGATGCACCGATTCGGAAATCGATATCGATGTTTGAAATAACAATTCAGCAGATTGACGATTCCAATGTTTGTTTCATGACTTCTTTTGGTGTCAGACTCCCACAATGTCACCATTTTCTCTCATGTTTGACAATGAAAACAAGTCAGATTTTGTCCAACTAGTGACTTCATCTACCCCCCGAAAAAACTATCCTCTGAATCAGTAGTTAGGTGTACTAGATGTCAGCATTAAATTGATTTGGCACAACAAATAAACATTGGCTACTGACATTGGTTCATGCCACATTATGTGCCGATGTCTTGTCAACAGAACCAATAACGATGTTGAACCGATGTATCCCTTGCAAGCTTAGGTATGTAATAAGTGCATAGTTCATGATTGGTATCCCCATATCAGTGATTATTCTTCATTCACTTTCTCTTGTACTTTGAGCACACCCTAAGAGTATACTTTTTTCCCTGCAAAAAAATCAAATAAACAAGGCAGGGTCCTGATGTGAAATGCTAATTTCTGAGCTGTAGTAAGTCCCCAACAGACTGACCGTGTTGCTTCTGTTTAACATCAAAAACAGATAGTTTGAGAAATTACTGTATTTAAAATGTACACAATATACAATAGAAATTACTACTGTAAAGATTATGCTGCAATAAAAAGCTTGACAGGGGAAGCAACAATAACTGAGGGGGTCAGGATGCAGTTAAAAGGGTCAGTTAGCTGTAATTGTAGCTCAGTGTTTGTTCAGTTCTATAAATAATTTCCTGTAAAACAAAAGCAGCCCGCCGTGCCCCTGCCATAAAGAGGAGTCAAATAAAACTGATGGTCTCATTTCGACATAATAAGTGGTTCCATTTTCACTGTTCATCGTCAAATCAAATCCATTCTGAATGAAAGGATGCTGTTATCTCTCTAACCAATGATGACCATCCGCCGCTTCAGCTTTTATACAGCAGGGCCCTGAAAATGAGGGCGTGCTGGAAGTGATTCGTCGATACACCAACTGGCTCAAAATTGAGTTTGTCTCTTGTTTCCTTTCTGGGAAGAGACGGATTCCTCGGCTGACACGGTTCAATAAGAGCAAAGAAAAGCCTGTGTAACTCATCTCCTCCATTCTCCTGCTCTTACAACTGCAGGTGAAGGGAAAATAAATGATTAAGAAAGGTTAAGTCGATGAGAAATACAGATTGAGAGCTCAGAATAGCCTTAAATAACCTTAGCAGCTTACTTTTATCTGTACCTTTTGATTGTAAATCCATGGATTCCATCATCATATCTTACGTTTCTTTGGGTTGTGTTACATTTTCAGTTTGGCTTCCAAGAAACAAGCAGTGTATCGCTTACAAGGGTAAAGATGACCCTGTTATTAGAGCAAAAGATGGACCAGCGAAAGAGATCTCTTTTAAAAACATCTGATGTATCATTGTTCACCTCAGACAGTAAGTCATAAGTGTATCGATCGGGCTGAAAGAAATCTCTTCCACTCGTGAATGATGGAGAGAGATTTTCTTTATCTGATACTTGAGATACCAAAACTGAAAACCAGACAGAGCTTCCAGGAATCAGCAGGCCCAGGTCCAAACATTTGCCTGCCGCCAGGCTTACATAAAAGCTGACCTCTATGCCTATCTCTGTGGGTGGTGGTCCCAAAGGGCGACGTCTCCATGTTGTTGTTATTGGCTCAGCCCGACTTGACCCAACGAGGGAAAACCTGGCCACAACACACTAACTGGCAAGCTCCCCCCTCAGATTTGGCTCCACTTAACCTGACAAATGCTGCATAGGTTACAGGCTACCATCTATCCACTTAATAAAACTATTAGATGTTAATTTAACCAAATTCTAGTGACGGCTAGGGAAGGTGATGACATTTAATCGTTTTGTCAGCTAATCGCATCCACCCCTAGTCCTGATTAGGATGTCTCTTTGGCACGTCACTCTGGATGTTTTCCACTTACACCAAGCTGGGATGAGACCCCAGGGTAGATTTAGATCTCACTGGAGGGGTTACTGTATCCTACCTGGCTTGGGAACACCTCAGGATCCTCTAGTGTACAGCTCCAAAACCTTTGCTTGGGAGAAGGACGTCTGGGCTAACCTGCTTACAGCAGCGACCCAGGTCTTTATTAGTGGAAGTAAATGGATGGACTATTGTTAAAGATGTTGTTACTGGAGCTTTGATATATCCAAGCCACTGGTGTTGGGTACAGATCTATGAAAACTTAGAGAACAGGTGGAGAGAGAAAAGGTCTCCATGAGACAGAAACAGTGACTTCTAGGAACTGAGATGAGAAGACAAAGTGTCAGAGGAGAACATCTTTAACTATCCATGAAGGCTGTGACAGGTGATGAAGAAATACATTTCCCTTGATTCCTCTATCAAACAAGAGGAAAGTGTGCCAACAGTCTTGGAAAGTCTTGTTTACGAAGCCTGAAGACTAAACTTCCTCTCAGAAGTCGTATTTTTCGCACTGGAGACGGTCCAGATGTGGAAATGTCTTCTTTAATGGATGCAGTCCCAAATGTTGCAGCTCATGTATAAGTGATGCATGGGGGACCAAATTCGAGTCTTTTACTTGGCAAAGAGGAAACTGTTTATAAGTTGTTGACTGCCACAATTTATATATTTCTGTGTGTGTGTGTGTGTGTGTGTGTGTGTGTGTGTGTGTGTGTGTGTGTGTGTGTGTGTGTGTGTGTGTGTGTGTGTGTGTGTGTGTGTGTGTGTGTGTGTGTGTGTGTGTGTGTGTGTGTGTGTGTGTGTGTGTGTGTGTGTGTGTGTGTGTGTGTGTGTGTGTGTGTGTGTGTGTGTGTGTGTGTGTGTGTGTGTGTGTGTGTGTGTGTGTGTGTGTGTGTGTGTGTTGGCAAAATGGGTTCATGAATTTAGGAAGCTGGTGTTAATACAGCAACTGACAACTGACTGATTAAAGTACCTTTGTCAGGAGTTCAACTTCCTGTTTACTGTTGTACTGTAATGTTTACATCAGATCCTCAAAGGCAGGCATGGGATGAATGTGTTTCCTTTAATCGAACAAACTTTGCTAATTAGATAGATAGATAGATAGATAGATAGATAGATAGATAGATAGATAGATAGATAGATAGATAGATAGATGTACTTTATTGATCCCAAACTGGGAAACTGTGGTCTACAAAACACATTAAAAAACGTTGTCATTAAAAGTAAAAGCCATTCAAGATATTCGGTTTTGGTTGCATGTTGGAAAAAAAGTCGATATGGGGGACAGAATGTACAGAGCTAGGATGGGAAGTTGGGAACCAAAGCTCAGATGAGCAACCGAGTAGACCTTGAATTGAGAGAGTTTGCCAATGCTTGTATACTTTTGCAGAACATTACATTTTCATTTAAAAACATATTATGCCTCTTAATACCTCCATTTATACACGGCTATACTCCAAGGACATCAGTGTGAAAGAGTTCAAAATGTTTTCCTGAACAGTTTCTAATATTTTTGTTATGGGCTGAATGTACAGTCCAATTTGTGCTTCTGATGTTGGTCTTTATTGGTCTTTGTTGGTCTTTGTTGGTCTTTGTTGGTCTTTGTTGGTCTTTGTTGGTGAAACAACATAAACTTGATGTTGTTGTTTTTTTTAACTTTGATTCAATGACATTTCTGCATCTTGTTGATTGATGAAACCTGATGGTCCTTGTCGTGTCTTTTATACAAATGGTTTCTGAAAATGAAATGTCTTTTCATAAACATGTATTGCTTGAGATTGAATCAGCCGCTGGTCTGTAGAGAAAAAAGGACAGGCATGGGGAGAGAAATGAGTGCAAAAGAGAGGAGAAAAAAAGAACATGAAGAGAGATGGAGTGGCACACAAGGGGACAGATGCTGTATCAATATGACCGTGGGAAATGGGAGTGACAAATGAGAGTGGGGAAATGAACATACACATAACCTCTACAATGACAAGTGTTAAAAGAAAATGGATTGAGATGGATTGTTAAAAAGGGAATATTAGGATGTAAGGGGGGTTGATGTATAGCAGAGAGGAAATGATGAAAGAAGTGCGTCGTGGTGTTAAGAGCTGAGGAAGATGCGGTCTCTCATGGGGAAGTTCAGATCTGTGGTCTAATCAGAAGATTCAGCTGAAGATCTTAACATACGAGGGGATACACAACGCTCACTCTTGCTTTGGTTCTGCAGTAGAAACAGTCTGTTCCTGTCTAAAGTGGCATTTCACAGATTTTCTTGAAGAGGAATTGAGCACGTTTGGCTCGTCCAAGTCTTAGATTCTGTGACCCTCAGATCTGCAGAAAAGCATTATGAGTCCTGATGTGGTAGCATGTTTTCTGAAGCTTAGATAATGGCTCTCCTTGGAATGCTTGAAGTTGGTTTGTATAGTTTATTTTTCATTCAAATCGAAGGGATGGAAAATAAGGTGGGTAATGACTTGACATTACATTTTTCCAATTCATAGTGTAAAATTGAATTGCCACAGTGAGTAAAAAGCGACGGGGTTGTTCACAGTTTATTTCATATGTGACAAAATGCTTTCATCGTTTGCTATTCATGAATTTGACCTCAATCGTCAACTGAGTAACTCACCTTTGAGCTCGTAAAGCCATGATGAATGAATGAATTCAGCTGAATAAAGTCCTGAAGAGTTTGAAGGTGATTTCAGGAAGGAAGAAAGCAAAATGCAGAATGAAAGTGGAAAAGAAATAAACCGCCGCACACTGTAAATGACTTTACTGGGACTTTATTGTGCGTGACCAACATGTTTCACCTCAGGTTCGCCCAGCATATTTAACATCATTCATTTTATTAATTTAACATTTTCATTATTTCTTTTCTAATTTGATGTCCCCCCCCTCCCCTCTGGTAACCATGACGATAGCAGACAACAGGCTAAACCCCACTAAATGGTTAATGGACTTGAGCTTGTAAAGCGCGTTTCTAGTCATCTGACTACTCTTGCTTTTACACCGCAGGTCACACCTACACATTCACACACTGATGGCAGAGGTTGCTATGTAAAGTCACCATTAGAAGTAACTCATCCCATTCATATGCCACCGACAAAGCAGCTGAAGCAACTTGGGGTTAAGTGTCTTGCCCAAGGACACATCGGACATGTAGCTGCAGGAGCTGGGGATCGAACCCTCGACCTTCTGATTAAGAGACGACCGAATCTACCAATTGAGCCACAGCCTCCCCACTAATCTGCTCACCGTTTCTTGGTTTAGGAAAACAAATGTGTGGCATGATAGTCTGCACAGAGAGAGACTCAGACACCCACGTTTGCTCTGATTTGCTCTCATCGGTCATGGCATTTTCTCCCTGTGTTTCCCTTCGTGTTTAACCCTTTTGAAAAAGTTAACCTAACAACAACAAAGACATGATCCCTGACAACCAGCCGGTAATTCTTTGTGTCTTCTGTGTTTGAAGCAGTGTTTTAAACAAAAAGGACACATGTTAGAAAAGATCAGTCAAGGATGTATTTCAGTAGTGGACGTTCAGCTGAGTATCTAGCCAGTAAAAGGAATCCCTCAGTAAGACTGTAAGCCGGACGGGATATGCCATAAATTAGTAACAGATCATTAGCTCTATGAGAGACCTCTTCCTGATGTATATCTAAGTCTGTAAAACGATACAACTGCCATTTTTGGAAACCAGCAAGCTTAAAATAAATGTTCTACTGGCTGTGAGATTGATTGAGCATGAAATTTGAATTGTAGAGAGACAAAGACAAATCTCATAATGAGACTGGGCAGTAACCTCAGGTATTCTGTTAAGGCTGAAACTAAATGCAGGGCTGTTCATCAAGCAGCGAACGACGACATGAGAGTCTGCAGAGTTATGACACCTTGACTTTGAGTTTGTATAATTACGAGTTTAATGATCTGAGATGTTAATTTAACTTCATATTCTCACAATGTGATGATTTTCCTACTCCAGCATCTCCTACCCTCTATCACCCCTCCCTTTCATCCTTTACAGCGCCCTGTATATTTTTGCTGTCTTTGAGAGTGGATGTGTCATTGAGACGGATCTTGGCTCACAATCGGTCAGGGAGAGAAAAAACGTACATCTGCTTTGGAACACATCGTGCATGTCCGCAGCCACAGGGCTTGGAAACAAGACAGCAGAAACGGTGTTAGCTGTATGAAGTTGCACAAAAAGTTAGACAAGCACGACACAGTATAATGTCAGACAGGCCTTTGACAACGAGCTAATACAGAGCTTGTCTAACAGCAGAGCAGGGAGCTCTAATGTCAGCAAACACGCTCTAGCTGCCCAGCTGAGATCATTGAACACTCATTTTGACCTCAGTGGTGCGTGTGTGTGTGTCTGAATGTTTATTTGCATCCTTTCTCTCCTCATACAACTCAGCCTGCGGTCTTCAACAGAAATGAAACACAGCCTTTTATTTCTCTCTCCTGGCTCTCAGCTGATATGTCAGTGAGTGAAAATAGCACCGCTGGCTGCGGACGCTATTGTGTCCGTGTTTTGTGTCCGTCTTTGTTGCCAAAATGATGGATTATACTGGAAACAGGAGGAGAGGACCTTTCGGAAATAATGACCAGTTTATCTGGAAAGAGTGGCTGCAAATGTTGGACTGACGTTTTGGTTTTGTGCATGATGGCTGAGCCTATTCTTGAGCACTTCTGTTTACATGACGCACTTTATTCCATCACCGCTCCGTATACTCAAGTGGTCGTCCAACCTGCTGCACGCAAACATATCCTGTTTATTGTGAGACAGCAGCCAGAAAAAGGAGAACAACACATGTTCACATGAGACCAGTTTTACCTGGGACTTCCTGTCATTGGTGTGCTTTTCTGTAAATAACATGCATATGTCCTTTTCATTAAATGTTACTTTTCAGATCCTGAAATTATCTGGAACACGCACCTCATATACTCGTGTGCATTACATATGAAATAGATGTATAAGCAAACATTACATGCAGTAAATTAAGATAGTCCACATTTTCAATACTTTCATACTCTACTTTTCCAATAAGGCTGAACACATTTTCCCGCTGGCATCACTATTTCAGTTTGAACATTCACAATGAACACGTCCCAAAAGTGGGAATTTATTGCAATAACAAAAATTAAAGAAGACATGATTTCTCTTTCAGTTTATCTCTTTTTTTAAAGATTTCTTTGGAGTGGGGCTTTTGCCTTTATTTTGATAGGGCAGTAGATAGAGAAGGAAATAGAGTGAGAAATGACGTGCGGGTAAGGAGTCTCAGGTTGGACTTGAACCTGGGCCGCCCTCACTTCTACTTTGTATGTCTGTATGTTAGTCATCGAGGAAATTAAAAACCCATCTAGGGTCGGCCATTACAAATGAGCTTAGGCTATAAATTCTGTAGTGTGTGGCATCAGTTGACTTGCTCCATACTTGTCTCAAAACATTTGAATAAATACATTATTAATCAAAAAATGTACATAGAACTTGCTCCTTTAATTGTGCTTGTCAATCCTTGTTGAGATGGTTATTTTAAAGATCTTAAATGAAAACCCTGGAACAGCTTTTCAAAAAAACACAGTGATTGACCGTTTGTTGCCTTGAGCAGAACTTTCTGACCCTTAACTTTGATGTTTCTCCAACTGGTGAAGTTCTGTTGAACATTGTTAGGTGTGAGAAATGCAGAAAGTCGAGACTGTCCCGAGCTCTTGTAGAAGTTACACATATTTACTTTTAATGACTCGATGATATTTTTGTTACAAAAATAACAGACAGGATGTGCCGAGGCCTTAAGCCAAGCGCATCAGCATCCCTGCAATCAGTTTTTGTTTGTTTTATCCCCTGCTTCTCCCTCTCCTCGTGTCAAAAGCTCTGCAGAATTTAACAGCCTTTTAGTTGTGAATTCAGGAGGCTCATCTCGTAGAGACATTAGGGATTACCCTGAATGACCTAAACTGTGTCGTGAGCTGATATCTGTGCTCATTAAAACACCGTCGGCACCTCTACTGTGGAGGTGAAGCATTTGGTTAAAAAAAAAAGTCAGCCTGAATAAATTGCCCAAGTTGTAAAAATGAAAGCCTGTGCAATTCCTCAAGTGCAGCTGTTCCTGTGGTACGACCGTTTAATTACATGCATTCACAGTCTCATATAATACAGATGGATGCGGCGGTGATATGATAGATCACATCTCTGCTGTGTCTTGTGATAGAAACTGAAGGCAGTGTGCAAAGTGTGAGCGCTGTGGTGGCTGATTTGGACTCAATAATGGGGCCGTATCAGACAGGAATAGACTGGCTTATTAGAGTTAAGTGCCTTCTGTCATATTATGCTGCATACACTTAGCCCGTCAAGCACCGCGTGAAATTTGTTAAATTACCGCTGTAATCATCTCAGAGGAGGTCAATCACCTATTCCATCAGGCTCACCATCGTTCAGACTCTGCATGTGCAGCAACGTCGACATTACATCAGGAGGTTACAACACGGCAATAAAAGTGCTCATGAAACTGTGACGCGTAAACGTTGCTGCACCTTGAAACTTGATCGTAGTGGTGGAAGTGCTTCAGCTTTCTCTATAGAGCTGTATGACTATATTCTAAGAACGTGTGTGTGTGTGTGTGTGTGTGTGTGTGTGTGTGTGTGTGTGTGTGTGTGTGTGTGTGTGTGTGTGTGTGTGTGTGTGTGTGTGTGTGTGTGTGTGTGTGTGTGTGTGTGTGTGTGTGTGTGTGTGTGTGTGTGTGTGTGTGTGTGTGTGTGTGTGTGTGTGTGTGTGTGTGTGTGTGTGTGTGTGTGTGTGTGTGTGTGTGTGTGTGTCCTTTTGTTTACAGGTTTTTTCAGTACAGGGGTCAAGAGACTGTATCTCTTCTCTCCACTGTGTTCTTCTTATATAGAAAGGAAATATCTACATTTTCTTCCTTCTAGGCGGATGTACTAAATGTACTACATGAAGTTATTTAGCTAACAGTCTTACGCTCAGTAAGAGACGTATGTATACAACATAGTATCATGATATTTTGCGTGGCAATATTATATCCTCTCTTGGCCGCCAAGTATCAATATTGTTATTAATAGCAAATATGTTTTTTTAATTTTAATTCCTGAAGGGGTTGCACAATTCATTTTGAACAAGTTGCATTGTTAAAATGTCTGCAGATGTTTAGTCGTCCAAACATGTTCAAGTACGATTAGACTGAAATACTAACAGTTCAGATTGTGAGGTTCATGCAGCCTTTTACAGGGTTTGACTTTTATCACAGTGCTGGTCAGTCTGTGGGCTTGACTCCCACTGTGCAGAAATAAAAAGACTGAAGGGAGATGAATAGACTGAGAATGTTTTCTCATTTGACAAAACAGTTCTTGATGTAGTTTAATTCTGTGGATATAATGTGCAGTTAAAAATGTACAGTATTTAAAATCCGCCGCTAGGGGGCTCTCAATCAAAACAATAACAAAAGATGTTACAAAAGATGACGTTGAGGCTCGCGGGGTATCAGGGGAGTGATTCTCTCTGCTAACCGAGCCTCTGGTGATTCCCACCCCTAAAATTGAACATGATTACTTTCTTGCTGTTTCTGAAAAGTTTGTTGACAGACAGTACTGGATCTATCAGAAAGACATCATCATTTCATATAGCACTGCAACAGAATCAGAGATGACTAAATCAATATGAAATGAATCCACGGTGACATTAAAGTGAGCAGGGTGGGCAGTGACTGACAACTACAAAAGCATGGAGTATTGACTGATCGATTGACACAAAGTGCCAGCAAGCATTTAGGAAAAACACGGCACATAAAGTTCAAAAACAGAATCCATACTCAGATTTGATTTAGAGGTGATTGAATGCAAACACAGCAGGCTTTCAGACCCCTTCTTTACAGCCTCGGTGACATGGCATATTTTTGTGCTACCACCAGCGCTGCCAGAAACGTTTGAATTTTGGCAGCTCATACTGACGGTGCAAAGTCACTTTCTGAAAGTAAAGAGAACTCCATCAAACAGAGAACAAGAGGTGGCATCGGTCAACAAATATTGTATTTATAGTGTTTGCTGAAGTTATTCAACCTGTCAGCTTGTTTTGGACACACAGCCGTGTCACTGCTGTTACTTTTTTTTTTTTTTTACTTGCACTGAGCAGATTTCCCTCGGGCATCAATACCCAAGACCAGAATTAACTTTCAGCAAAGTGGATGAATTTTGCAAAGTCTCAGAGAGGAAGGCTTTATGACTAAGGCTCATAACAGCTGCTTTTCTGCATAAAAGTTCTGGCTAGAGCCGCATTTATGAACATCCACTTCATCATAATGTATCAAGCAGCAAGACTCACAGAAATGTCAGCATAGTGAGAGTGCTGAAAGATGGAGAAAGGCAGAAAATACAGAAGGTACTTGGAGCTAATGTGTCTCCAGGCTACCATGACAGCTGGTTCGATGCGACTAAATTACATCCCACTTACGCAGAATATCACCAACATGCAGAGGATTGTGGGAGAGAGAGGTAGGCAGTCACCTGGCTGCATGACAGTTTGCACATGAATTTGATCACAATAACAATGTTTACACATGCTTCATATTTAATATGCAAACAGTGTGGCAGTGTCAGTCTGTGTTGTCTGTGTTTGCCTGCAGCAGCGCTGCTGTTTGACCGAGTCCACAGCTCCATTAGAGGCAGACGAGATGATGGAAGCTGTCTCGGTCTGATCTTCGGTGTGTAAACTGATTGTGACAGAGCCGTGTGCTGTGTTTATTCAGCAGGGCTGTGTGTCATTTTCTGTCAAACCTTTTCATCACTGCTGTGAAACATTGCATTGCAATGGATTGGAATCCCTGCACTATTTTGATGACTTTTAGTTTGCAGAAATGTGGAAGAAGTTCAACGCAAGAATTCAGTTCTTTAACATTTTCAAAGCAAGGGTTGATTTTTGCATGTTTTAAGATCTAAATGGCGTCTATGTTAGCATGAAAGCAGCATTATATAACTTTTCCTCTGCAGTAGTTTCAAAGTCTTCTCCTAGTACAACAACTTTCAAAGGGAATATAGCATCTCTCTCATGTCCGCAGATCGCCCGCTTAGCGGACTTAAAGTAGTATGTAAGTTCGGCAGTGGTCTCGGTTCTCTCACAGGAAGTGCTCATTCTCACGTCTCGCACGTCTCTCTCTATACTGTTTGATACAATGGCTACAGCTTAAAGCTAAGCTGAAGACTTTTTTTATGATTTATTTTTGGCCCTTTTATGTCTTTATTTTAGAGATAGGACAGAGATAGAGTCAGAAACCAGGGAGAGAGAAAGTGACAAACGACCTGCGGGGAAAGGAGCCAAAGGTCGGACCCGAACCCGGGCCGTCCTCTCTAAAGGACTTAAGACCTCTGTAGTAGTAGTTCTTGTTATTACAGACTAGGTGTTTGGTTCACATTCCCAGGGAAAAATCACAATCGTCATCATGAACCTGCAGAGATCTGTCTGCCGTAGAGCTGTTTTTGTATTGGTTCTGCAATTCTATATGTCAACATGTGTAAAATACAGGACTGTGTAAGGTTGCTCACACATAGAAACCATCTCCAGGGACAAAAAGACGATGCTAGGTGTCAGTGTAATGGGCAGAAGGTCAGCTTGTTCTCATTTTTTTCAGCAGACAACTTTCTTTTCAGATTTTTTTCCATTTGCGATCCTTTAAGGTCATCAATCCTTTCATGTTTTCAATCTTCAGTAACTGTGGAGCCGACTCAGCCAAAGCTCACTTTCTGATTGGAACAGAAAGAACACCCAAATGCTCGTGTCCACAAGATAAACACAATGTGACTGTTTTAAATGAAAAGAAAACACAACATGTAAATTCTTATTCTACTTTCTCTCTGGGTTTTTTTTCTCTACAGTATGAGTTCAAGGTGAAAAACATCAAGAAGAAAAAAGTCAACATCGTGGTGTCTGTGGACGGCGTGAAAGTCAACCTGAGGAAAAAGAAAAAAGTGAGTGACCTTTTTATTTTTTATTTGATCCTTTTTACAAATGAAGAAACCCTCTCTATGTGTGCAGGTAAGTTTAGTGGTGACATTAGGTACTGTGGTCCATAGCTGAAGGACAAGTCAATGTCATTTAAAATACATGGCACAGCATCTTTTATGAGGCCTAACTTGACTCTCTTTCTCCCTAAAACAACGCACATGTTACATAAAGTACCAACATGTTGACTTCTCTGGGAAATATTGAGAACATGTTCTTGACCAAACTAAAATAGTTGATCTGTGTCAAACTCGGGGATAGGATAAAACTGGAGTGGTCTTATTTCTTTTTACAGCACACATGCACACGAGTGGTGCATAAGAGCAAATGAATGGCACATCTAATCTACAGTAACTGATTCAGTCATTTTAAATCTTGTCCTTGTACAGTGTAAAGAGTCTATATTTCAAAGTAGAGATGGGACAGATCCGATGTTCTATCTGTATCGGGTCCTATAGTGACGTAATTTACATATCGGATATTGGACTGTCTGAGCCGATCCACGTCACAGATCAAGAAAGATCGTTGGGTACTTCAAACATTCTCAGCTCGCACAGTCTCACTTTGAAGACATTCAGACTGAACTGTAAGAAGTGCATCATTTCAGTAATTTTGTCATGAATTATTTTCAGCCAACCAAACAGCCTTGCTTATAAAAGCATGGGATGGAAGATATTACTGTTCCGATGCTAGATGTTCAGTTTGTCTCTTAAAACAACCAGTGCACATTCATTTCCTGTATCCTGTCTGCAGAAGAAGGTGGAAATCAATCAGGGTTTTAATTAGTTGGCAGACAGAAGTGAGAATAGAGACATTAGAGAGGCGGACAGAGGGGCCTGAGAGCGATCGAAAGTGTGGGGGAAGAAGACGTTGAAGTTTACAGAGGTGGATGTTAATGAGAATAGAGATGGGAGAGAGCTAAAAGAGGAGAAAACCTGAAGAAACCTCGATGTGGGAGTAGACAGGAGACAAGTGCGTCTGTGTTTCAGGTGTGGTGAGGCTGACAGCTGTAATCCACAGAGACAGACCCGAGTCGACTTCACTCCCTGAGAATCACAGAGAGCCTGACAGGCGGAAAACCAGTGAATGGGAACAAAGAGAAGCTCACTTAGAAGTGCCATCCACTCTCCTCACCGGTGTTCAGTTCTCCTTCTTCAGTCTTTCATCCAGGCTGGAACCCGCTGGCTTGTTTTTCACAGTTCTAGGCGGCTCGGCTGGACAGCATCCTCTAAAGTCTGCTAAATATTTAATGCAACAGTTGTGACTGTCAGACATCATCTAGGGTTTAAGCTGTTGCTCTATCCAGCCTTTGCACACTCATATTGAGTTGTGGTGAAGGAGGAAAATAATCTGCCTGTGAAAAGGTCAGCATGGCCAGATTTTCTCTGCTGAGTTTTATTTTATGTTTTCTCTCGGAAGAATGTGTTCGTTTCTTTAAATATGAAATGAATGGACATTCAATGACTTGAATGTCAGATGGACAGAATTGAAAATGATAAACAGCGACAGTTTAACAATGCATCTATATTCTCTTAAAGGCAGGGTTGATAATTTCCTCCAGATTCATTTTTGAAGATTTTGGTTGAAATTGTTTTTAGGTCCTGACATAAATTAATAACTCATGTGCTCTGAAAAAGGAACGAAGAAAAGCCGTCATCTGTAGCAGTTATAAGCCTGTAAAAACTTCGACCAATGTCTGCCACGAGGTACCAATCTGATGAACCAATCACGCCTCTCTGTCTCCCTGCTCGTTCTCTACCTCTTGTCGGCTCAGGAAATGAGAATCTTTTGTCTCTGTCACTGCCGGCTTTGATACTTTGGAGAGAAAAAAAGATATCGTAGCTCATTTGAAAATGTGTTTGTCTGACTTGAGAACAGAGCAGCAGAAAGATTTCAGAAAAATAAACGAGTTATTGGGAAGTCCTGAAGCATAAACATGTTATGACATAGACGCCAAAGGCCATCCTGGTAGACCCTCACCGTCCTCTGCATGCAGAGTTCTGCGGACAGGGAGGAGGTTCACTTTTTGTTAGGAGGGCCAAATCGATCTGATATCTGACGTCCTTTGTCCCATCAGCAGTTTGGTTTCTAAATAAGCTGTAGGCTTTGTTGTCAGTACACTTTTACTACGGACTGTTGGTCTTTGTGTCTCTGTAAAACCCCTTGATGCAGTTTTCCACCCTGCAATCAGAGCCCACACTCAAAGCGAGTCACTGATGACAAAGTTTGTTGTTGGCTGTTGTGAGTAGTAAAACAGTTGCGTTTTTTTTAAACATGTATTATGATAAAGTTTAGTGTTTACTTACCGCTGAATGAGACATGAGACGACGTAGTTTCTTCACAATGCAAGCGATGAGCTGAGGTCCACTTCTGGAGCAACGCTGCTTGTGCATATAAGTGAGGGGCGTGGCTTTTGAGGGAGCACAGAGGGGAGGGGGTGGGTGAAGACGGAGCACTGAGGGAATGCTACTTTCAAAATCAGGGTAGTTTTCAAAAATGACCAACTCTGCCTTTAAGTGTAAATGGTAAAAATTGACTTGAGCTTGTATAGCGCTTTTCTAGTCTTCTTACTACTCAAAGCGCTGGTCACACCTACACATTCACACACTGATGGCAGTCATTCATACACATTCATACATGCCGATGAAGCAACGGGAGCAATTTAGGGTTAAGTGTCTTGCCCAAGGACAAATCGGACATGTGGCTGCAGGAGCTGGGGATCGAACCCCCAAACTTCCAGTTGAGAGACGACGACTCTACCAACTGAGCCACAGCTGTGGGTTTGACATGCAGACAGATTCTCCTAAACCAACCATCTAAAGCAGCTCCCTATAAGCTACCAAATGGTACATCTCAGTGATGAATAATGATCAAAACCAACCATTTAATCGTGCATCTATTTTCCCAGATATTTGTGCTCTTAATAAATCTGCAGCCAACATTTTAATATGCATGTAAATGCAGGAAGCATTTGTTGTGACTCGATCTTTTAATATAGATTATGCGTTTAAGATGCAGACATGTGGATATAAATCTCCAGTACAAAGAGGCCTGTTGGCTAAAAATGATCAATGAAAGAATGAGTGAAAGTATTGATGATCATATTCTCATAAATATCTCTCAGAATTTATGTTTTAAGATAATTCTCTGTGTTGAAGAATTATATTTATTAAGGATTTGCCTCACTTGTTAACATCTGAACAAACTTGTCTACATTAAAAGGTTGAATTCTCGTGCTCTGTGTTGCATGTGTGTATATCAGAGGGAGCTGTAATGACCTTGACTTGTTCTTAGAGGCAGATGTACATCCCAGATTAACACAAGTGTTTCATTACATGGAGCCTAAATTAAGTTCTCTAAATGATCCTGGAAGAAGAAGTGTATCTATAACATCAGTATAAACGCTCCCTTATGTCACAGTGTGTGTGTGTCATGTGTACATTTACATCTTAATCACATGACAACAAAATGCATGAGATGGTATTTATGAAGAAATGTGAAAAATAAATACAATCTAATACGATCAGTCTATCTGATGTTCTGTTTGTTGTAAGTGAGATGTAGAGTGTGTGCTGTAAAGTGCACGATACATGACATTTAGTGCTCCGTCTTTAACTCACGTTTGATGGTAAATAAGGGCTGCCTTATGTCTTGATTTAATCTCCAGTTATACAATATGTAAATAAAAAGAGGATTTCCATCCATCCATTTTCTTCCGCTTATCAGAGGTTGTGTCGCGGTGGCATCAGGCACAGTAAGTCAACCCAGACTTTCCTCTCCCCAGCAACGTTTTTCAGCTCCTCCTGGGGGATTCCGAGGCGCTCCCAGGCTAGACGGGATATATAATCCCTCCAGCGAACTCTGGGTCTACCCTGGGGTATCCACCCACTTGGGCGTGCCCAGAAAACCTCTGAAAGGAGGCGTCCAGGAGGCATCCTAATCAGATGTCCAAACCACCTCAACTGGCTCCTTTCGATGCAAAGAGCATTTGCACATCTTGATTCCCCAGAGCCCAAAGTGACAACTTCAAATTACTTGACAAAAATGCAAATTGTCACATTTACAAGCAAAAAAAAAAACATTTTGCAGATTTGTATATGGAGGCAGCATTATGTCATTGTTGTGCTCACAACATTTATAACACGTTGTTTTGAACTTGCTTTCGATCTTAACTGTCTGTCTCTTCAGGTCTTATAAGATCAGCTTTCTTTGGACCCTTTCTAGATCACATCTCATTCAAATTAAAACCTGCTGGGTGCCAGTTGTGTAGTGGTTGGTGAACTTAATCCTTGACTCCATTTTGTATTATTTTTTGGAGCACCCTTGTAGCTATGCCTCAGTGCCTCTTGCATTGGCCTGGCCTCTGCTGCTGGTCTGCTGCATGCGCACTCGAAATTGCACTTTATCACCCAATCATGCAAACAACAAACCACACACAGGAAGATGTAATGAAAGTTACCAGAATGAACCTCTCCTCAGCGTTCTTTCGGCTGACGGGGGTAAATATTAAAAGCCATCATTGAAGGCTCAGTGTCGAGTTAATTGGCCGGCTGGAATGAAAGGTCGGTCAGTACGCGTGCATCGCCTCCACCTGTGTTCTCGTCTCGTTTGAATGTCAAGTGTGACCGTCAGAAATCTATTTACATCTCTTGAGTACGTCACAGGCGATGAAGGAGCAGAGATAGCACTGATTGAATGATTGAGTCAACAAAGCTCTATAGAGAAAGAAATCAATAGGAATCATCTCTGTGTGCTCATGTGTTGACATTTTGTGACATTAAAGCCAGAGGTGGATTCAATCAAACAGACGGACGGGCAAAACGAAAGAGAAGGATGGGAAAACAAAGATATCAAAGATGAAGATGTATTACTTTCTAAATGAAATGTCTCTTAATTGATATCAAGGGGGAAAGATTTTTTTAGTGTTATAGAGCAGCAGACGCCTCCATTGTTGCTGTCATGTTCAAAGACTGTTTACACATTACTTTCAGTAAGGCTTAAATCTCACTTCATGAATATGGTTCACTTTGAATCAGGGTACTATTTATAGATTATTTGACATTAATAAGTCAAATACACAATTTTAAATGTTTGTTTTCAAGGCGTCTCGCGGCCCCCCAGGTTATCCCGACCCCCCACTGGTCAGTCATTGATGATGGCATGAAGCATTTAGGATTTTCCAGGAAATGACATCAAGCCAGATTATAGAATATACGATATATCGACTGTACAGTATTTAATGAAGAAACAACTATCGAAAAAACGCCTTTACATTAAGCTTCAAAATATATGGTATCATTTATATATGAATGTGTCAAAACTTGATGGAAAATGTCAGATTTTATAATTTTCTTTGTATTCATGACACACTTTAATCACTGGTTATGATACTTTGACCTTCATAACCATTACGCTTAGATAGACCAGATTTAAGGGATATGAAACATTTGAAAATACTCAGAAAAATGACGTCACGATAAGCACAAATAGCGATGCAGAGAGTGATGGTTCAGCTCTGTTTTCCCTCCGTCACTCTTCAGCGTTATCTTTTTTAAAAAGCTTTAGTTTGGTGTAAACAGACACTTTTTTTGTTTCATTCCCACAGAAGAAGGAGTGGACGTGGGATGAGAGCAAGATGATGGTGATGCAGGATCCTATTTACAGGTAAGCTCTTGAAAATGTGTATTCACTACAGAACTTTTCATTGCTTCAGCCCAACTTGAAAGGATAATCTATTCCTTTTATTAATTTGCATTGTAGCTGCTTTTCGCGCTCCTCACGGCTCATTGGATCTTTTCCCAAACACATTTTAATCCAAACTTGATTAAACAAACGGTGTCGGCTCAGGAAATGAGAATCTTTTGTCTCTGTCACTGCCGGCTTTGATACTTTGGAGAGAAAAAAAGATATCGTAGCTCATTTGAAAATGTGTTTGTCTGACTTGAGAACAGAGCAGCAGAAAGATTTCAAAAAAATAAACGAGTTATTGGGAAGTCCTGAAGCATAAACATGTTATGACATAGACGCAAAGGGCCATCCTGGTAGACCCTCACCGTCCTCTGCATGCAGAGTTCTGCGGACAGGGAGGAGGTTCACTTTTTGTTAGGAGGGCCAAATCGATCTGATATCTGACGTCCTTTGTCCCATCAGCAGTTTGGTTTCTAAATAAGCTGTAGGCTTTGTTGTCAGTACACTTTTACTACGGACTGTTGGTCTTTGTGTCTCTGTAAAACCCCTTGATGCAGTTTTCCACCCTGCAATCAGAGTAATTACAGGTGATGCTTAGCAGCCGTCACTGCATCCTGTATAGAAATGGTTCCTAGAGCTCATTCTGAGCTTGGTAGATCTGCTCTTGGCTTCTTTGCACCATCAGCTTGGAATTATCTACAAAGCACTTTAAAGAGATATGCACTCAATTATTAACTCCATAGCCTCTGATTGCCCCTGTTTTAATTGTCTTTGATGTTAACATTGCTTATTCATTGAATGTATGTATTATCTGATTTTCTTCTCTCTATGATATATCCTTTTTCATTGTTTATCTTGCATTCTAATATTTGTATCTGCCTGACATCATTGCAAATGAGGGTCAATGCTGTCAATGTTTTTCGAGTACAAACAAAGACACAATAATGGGGCTGCATGGTGGTGACATGGTCAGCGCTGTCGCCTCCCAGCGAGGAGGTTCCTGATTCTAATCCCTGTTGGACAGAGCCTCTCTGTGTGGAGTTTTCACGTTCTCCCCGTGCATGCGTGGGTTCTCTCCGGGTACTCTGGCTTCCTCCCACAGTCCAAAGACATTCTCGTTAGGTTGGTTGGTGACTCTAAATTACCCGTAGGTGTGAATGTGAGTGTGGCTGGTCTCTATATGTCAGCCCTGTGATTGACTGGTGACCAGTCCATGGTGTACCCCGTCTCTCGCCCAATGACAGCTGAGATCGGCTCCAGCCCCCCCACGACCCTAAACAGAACAAGTGGTTGGATAATGGATTGATGGATAAGTAATAATAATTATTATTATCCACGTCCATCATGATGATATCAATGGGAGTTGTGTTTTATACGTATCTACTGTATTTATGTCTTTGTGCAGCTTGTTGTGATTTCCTGGTGCAAACCAATTTCCCCCTCTGGGACAATTAAGATTTTCCAATCCAACAGAAAAATATGAGAAGAAAGAGAGAATGGGTTTATGACTATGGTGAACAAATCGTTTTAATATTGCATTTTGACAATTGGAACTTGAGTAAAGGCCTTTATGAAACATGAGTTTTAATGATGCATGTTTTAAACATTAAAAAGTCAATCATGTTAAACTGCTCTTAAGAATTTCAAAATAATCAGAAAAACGTAACAATGGTAATACTTTTTTAACCATTTTGCAACTTTATCCTAATAACCAGAGCCAACATCAATGTGTGTAGTTATCTGTCCATTTAGAAATTGGAAAAAAGCTGTAGAGCAACCACAGCCAGGCAGGAGTCAACTATAGTCTTTGTTTACGTCCTGCATATTTGACCAATTAGAGAACATTATCCTCTCACATCACACATTTTGGTCCACTTGTAAGAGTACACGTGTTAACACAAACCAAACTTGTAGTAATTATGCAACAGTGCTACAAAATGGTTCATGATGTGGATCAGTGCAAAAAAAACTATAGGTGTGAAAACACCCTTAGACCTCAAGAGGTGACCAGTGTGAATGTGTCCATTAGGAAACATCTCAAGAGGAGGGGACGTAGAAAACGAGCTGTCGAGTGAAATTTGGGAGGATTTATGGAAAGCCATAGGCTGAAGTGTGTAAGGATTTCTTGCATTTCCAATTATCCCTGAGAATGTTTGTTTGTGTTAAGCTCGAGCTCAACTTGAAGATTACAAAACTTGAGCGTTAAGCCATCTTGGCTGTTTGTGTTTCTAAGTAATGCAAGTGTGAGTTATTCTAAATAATACTCAGACCTCTTTGTGTTTTCACCAGAACTACTCCTTTAGAAATATCCCTTTGGAAAGAGTTTACAGAGACTTTGTAGATGGACTATTTTTATGCTGTTGAGTCTTTCAAATGCAGTTTCTTATACAGCTTTAAGGTGGATAAATGAGTTTCCTTTTCCTCCCTTTTCATTGGAAGTGTTTCTGAAGCTTCAAAAGCAGATAACCTGGACACATAAAAACAAAACTGCGTGACCGCTGTGTTTGTAATTTCATTGAAACGACCCTTTTAAAGGTTTCCAGCTACGTTTCAGGGGAGGGTTTCTCTCAAAGTAAAAAGCTCTTTTCCATTTCCTCTCTCTCTCCTTTGAGTTCTTCTTCTTTAGGGGAAGTGAGCACGCTATCAAATGTGAGTGGACAGTCCATTAGCTCAGAGCACGTAGGAACGCGATGCTGCTGAGACAGAGATTGTAAAGGACTGAATGAGGTTGTGAGAAACTTTATGGATGCTTGTGTGTGTGTGTGTATGTGTTCGCTAAATAAGTGTAGTACTGTATTAGCATGGCATGACTACGGTGAAATATCAAAGCCAGAGTGTGTGTGTGTGTCTTTGTATTTCAGAGCCTGTTTTCCATATCACATAATCAGGGTGTTTCAAAGACACACAAACATCAGATTGACTTTAATTGGCTGGGTGTGAACTTCTTCACAGAGGGGTTTGAAGTGGGAAAAAGGGGGCAGAGCCAAACACTTCTTACACAAACTGATGGGTGGGAGTCTGGGAGTGTGGGCTGCTTCTCAGAGGATGACGGCAATTAACACAAGGAAGGGCACACACTCACACAATACGTGCACTTTTACTGCAAAACTGTGTGTCTCTGAAACATACCTACATAGAAAAGCTGCAAGACCTGAGAAAATATGCATCAGCCTTTTTTCACAAATGACATCCTGAAAGTGTCAGGACTGCCCCTAAAATCCTCCTGATATGGCTGTACACATATGCACCGCACAGTGGAAGACTGTCTCTGTTAGATGGGAGGGGAACGGGGGTCTCCTGAGGCACGACATGATGTAAAAAGAACAACGTGGAAGTGGTGGACGAAGCAACAGATTCCGCTATAAGATGCTATAATGAGAATATTTTCCTTCATATCAATGCTATGTGTAATTCTGCAGAATCACAAAATCAACAAAAGATCGGAGAAGAACATACAGGGGAACAGAAAACGTAATGCAGCAGTTTAGTTATGTGCTGACAGTCCATTGCTGTGCACCAGCCGCAGAGAATAGACGTCACCAACCCCCTCCCACTCGCTCGAGGTGAATTCTCCTGATTATATCCTGCTGCGTTCTCACATCAGTTCACTCAGACATAACGCAGACATTCTACTAGGGGTCTGGCAGGAGCAACTCCGGATGTAGTCAAAGTGAGAAATTAATCTGTTTGCGCTCAGCCCGGAAACTTCAGAGTTTGTCAGGAGTTTTGTGCAAATGTGGAAGCAGCTACAGTCCTGTTAGTGTAAGGACATACTTATAACCCTCATACGCAGGCTGCAAGGAACAATATTACATCTGTCTGAGATACGCTAACGAGATACGACAGGGAGACAGGGAGGCGTGATTGGTTCATCAGATTGGTGCGTCGTGGCAGACACAACTGCTACAGAAGACAGATTTTCTTCGTTCCTTTTTCAGAGCACATGAGTTATTAATTTCTGTCAGGACCTAAAGACAATTTCAACCAAAATCTTGAAAAGTGAATCTGGAGAAAATTACCAACCCTGCCTTTAAATTTTTCCATTTCAGCTACTGTGCACCTTCCAGTCTATCAATGGTATGGACTCATAGTGGATGTTTTTGGGGTTTTGATGCATGAACAGCACGAAATGTGCCAAAACACTACAACTTAATGCAGATTTGACTCTTTGTTAGGTTTTTCCATAAATTCAGACAAACCCATAACTTTTAAAGTGCTTGTTTTTAATATGGAGTCTGGATTGACCATTTCGGATGCAATCGCAGGATGTCAGGAGAATCTCAATGCTCATAAACTTTCATGACAAAGTATCGTGCCAACTTCTTTCTCAGTTTAAAACTTAATAAAGTCACACAGCTAAATGCACACTATCCACGTAGTTACACCAACCTGTATGTAACTGAGCAATGTGTGTAATTGCTTTTTCTTATTGGCTGGGGGCTACACACCCACAGATTGATATGGCATGTTGTTTTGTAGAAAACAAAGTTGCACTCTAGCTTCTTTTGTCATCTGCAGCAATGATTACCATCTGCTTTACCGTGCCATCTGTTCAGTATGGGACAAAGTGAGTTATATAACACGGGGGAGGGAGTAAGGGTTTAGCAAGGGGGGATCCAAACGGCTTAATGTATGCAAACGAACCATGGGGACTCTTTGATTTGCTGTACCTGGGACCAAATGTGAACTTTATTATTGTTAGTTTACACTCGTATCTTTTATGAAGAGGGGATTCTCTGTTCCCTTTTGTCTCTAGTGGGCCTGCCAACACTGATGCTGATTCAATATCTCTCTAGTTTTGTGGTAGCTGGCAATAAGACAAGATTTAAATTAGGGCTCGACCGATATGTGATTTCGATATATTGCCCGATATCTTTCTTAGATCAATCTTCACACTGTAGAGAAAAATATAGAGATTAAAACATTTATTGTGTTGATCCCTCAAATGCAGTTGTCAAAGACAAGATGGTCACTTAACTGGAAAGTAACTGTGCATGTACGTGCATCACCGCTTGACACTCTGGAGAGTGATGATGCATAAAGCACACTCTGCTGGTGAAAGAGAACGGCTAGTTTAATACAATGAAACTCAAATGAAATGACTTTTGACTGGTGAATAAATCGAGTAATATCGGCGCATATCTGCGATAAAACTAGCCGATACCGATAGTCACTGAATATGCTAATACTGGCTGATATTATCGACCGGCCGATTAATCGGTCGGGCTCTAATTTAAATATCTGACTTAAGTAATAAATCAGAAGTAAGCATTCCTAGACTTCCAACTCATACATTTGGCGAGCCTGTGTGAGGTGTCTGGACTTTACAAGGTCACAGATCAAACAAAAGTAGACGTGCACATTTGGTTTCCACATGTAGTCTGTAATATTTCCTCTTTTAACAGGCAAATGGCTCAGACAGATCATCTAATATATTATCAGGAAGGCCTTTCTTCTTCTATCTTCAAAGCCAAAGCCATTTTTTGTAAGATCTCGATGGTTCTTTATGGGTCTATTTTAATCATTTTAAAACAACAGCTTGAGACCAGGCAGATACATTTCAAGCGTCTTCTGCACAAATGCATGGGGAAAAAAAATAGTTTCAGGCTGACTCCTAAGTGAATAAGCTGGTGATGTTTATAAATTATGTAGTGGGAAGTTTTTTTAGTACCTTGGGTATGGCTGTGGTGTTGTGCTACCTCTGCGAGGTCTTTCCTTCCTGCCCTGCTGCAACAGCTCTCACTTGGTGTGTGGCAGAGACAAAGAAAGATCTACTTTGTGTTTTTCTTTTCAAATTGGATGACTGTGTTTGTGTGTGTACTTTTGTAGTTTTGCTCAGAACTTTGTGAGCCTGGCTAAAAAAAGACATTCAGGCTGCCAGTTTGATGTGTGTGTGTGGTTGTATGTGTTTGATACAGGGGATTCGGAGACACTGCAGACTGAGCAGGTCGGCAGTTTTTGCCCCGAGGCTGCGGCTCTCTGGCAGGTGGAATGTAACTAGCACACAAACACACACACAAACACAAACACACACCCTCTGGTTGTGTTAGGAGATAGTTCTGACTGAAATGTCCCTACTTTCTATGAATGTCCTCTGCTGCTGTTTAGATGTAGCCTACCTGACATGTGTTTACAGGTCAGGTAGGCTAAAGACACGACATGTTTATCGTTGCTGTGGAAACTCTGGTTGTAACATCAAAGACCGCTACATAAGGAAGCGGGAATTGCTACTGAAAGCTGCCGTATGTCCTGCTGTGCTAAGAACGTCATGTAAATTATACTTTCATACATCGTCAGTGAACATATTCACTTCCTCAGGTCTGTTTTGCCCGTTCGTCTTCACTAAGGTCAACGCAGAGTTTGTTTTAATCGGGGTTGGAAGTACCAGAGAGAACAACCATGATTCCCTGCCAGCCTCAACGTCATCTTTTGAAGGCGGAATCCACATACTGTGTCTTTAAGGGCTTGTTAAGAAACCAAATAAATGGCTAAAATGCATCAGGGGAAAATATTAAGTTAAAAAAGTTTCTAAAGGAGACGAGGTTGTTTGGTTCTGTCTGGTTGTAGATAATTTCCCTGCCTACTTAACAGAAGAGTGCAGCTTGCTTTGTTCCCTTGACAAAACAGCAAAGAGTTGTTTGGCAAGGACATTGAAATGCCCGAAAATGTTTTTGTCCCGTTGAAGGACATCGTAATTGGATGGCATTGTGGCCCAATTAACTGAACATGTCTCCCATTTAGAAGAAACAGTATGGGGACGCTGAAGGTCAAACCACGAGACATTTTCGAAACAAAGCAACTTTTCCGATTATGGAAAAGATTGGAAGAGAGTTTACCGCTTGTGATTGGACAGAATCATTTTGGCCATCTTAATAAGAGAAGGCTAATGTTTGAGGAACACATTTCAACGACGATCAAAACAAAAAACAGATATTACGTTTTGTCCTACAAGCTTTTCTTTCAAAGGTTCACACCATCAAATTACTTCTTTACAAGTTCTTGTGGTTTTCAACCATCCATATACTACTTTTTTTGTTTTACCAAAATACTTTCTTCTTTTCAAGATCTTACTGTCAATTAGTTAATAACTTACAATTGGTTAATTCCATCCAGATTCTGTTCAAGTATTTTGTTTTTAAGGCTCTTTCGGTACATTTACTAGTCCATATTGTGAATGGTTTTGAAGATTATTTGAAGACACTGCATTCCATCAAATTTTTATTGTTTTGAAGGTTATTTCAATCTAAAAAGTAACTTTCCCCATCGAAAGAAGAAGATACACTCTGTTGTTGAACATGCTACACACACACACATGCTGAAATACATAAACATGCACCAACAGAATACTGTGGACATGCACTAATGGAGAGACGTCAGAGTGAGGGGGCTGCCCTGAGCAGCGAGCGCTACTGAGCTGGTGGGGGGTCTCGGTGCCCTGCTCAAGGGCACCTCAGCAGTGCTCAGGGAGTGAACTGGCACCTCTACAGCTACCAGACCAATTTCCAGACTTGATCCGCACTGGGACTTGAACCAGCGACCCTCCAGTTCTCAACCCAAGTCCCTACAGACTGAGCTACTACCACCCTATCTAGTAATTTATCTTAAAAATCATTATTAAGCCCTTTTGCCCTGGACAGCTACAGAGGAAGGAAATGTTGGGAAAGACTGAGAGTTTAGGATTACAAACACCATATAGTGGCAGAACTGGGAGTCAATCCTGTGACCAGTACAACGAGGTTTGTAGCCTCTGTACATAGTTTGCCTCATGAAGCGTACCAGTAATGAAAGTTTTACGATTGAATCCAACCAAATACTACTTTTTGTCATTCCAAATACATGTCTTTCTTGCAGTTCAGTTTGGTTTTTACATCCAGGTGCAATTTATGTTGTTACCACAATAAAGTCATTATCAGCTAAATCAAGATGGATTCTTATGCTTTGTCATTTGCACAAACTACATTTCCAAAAGATATTCTCAAGGAAGGAGAGCTTTGGAATGCCCTTGTGTTTTCTCAAAGGTTTTTTGATTTTGTCCTCAAAGGCCACCGTTGAACAGTCCTGGGTTTGTCTCAAGGTTGATCTCTCTGGTTTGCTTTACTTGACTGCTTTACTGCCTCATTCAGTTTATATACAAGTGATGAGACTTTTCACATCATTGATTATTTGGCAAAATGAATGAGGACATGAAGCAGGTTCTTGTAGTACGTCTCACCTGACTTCACAAATGACTCACTGTGCAACATTCATCAGGTTTAATGAAAAAAAAATAGATGTGGAGACTTGAAGAGGAGGAAGAAACAGATGGTCTGTTCAGCCAAGAGGCAAGAAGACATTTTCTCTTATGTATGACTGGGTCGCATCCCACTTTTTAGAATTATGACGGTATACACCTGCTCTAAAGCAGTTTTTCTCTCTAAATTGAGATCTCAGGTTACTCTAATGGAAAATATACAAAGAGAAGAGTGCGTAGTGGTGAGCTCTATCATCTTTGGCAGCATGCCCAAATAGTGAGTCCGGTTTCAACTCTTTTCAGAAAATAATTTCCAAGGACATTTCTAATGACATAGACGGTAATATGTTTTGTGGTAGTCTCATTTGAAAATGTATTAGTTAGACTTCTTGACACCCAATCCCAGTAACTCACGTGTACATCCCTCAGACACAGCTCAGTGCTATTTCAATCTGAGGCTCGACTTCTATTCTGAATTCTTCTCACTCCAGTTGTTTTTCTCTTTCCATTTTTCCTCTTTTTCTGCCTCTTTTAAAAGGATTTTTGTCTTTTCAGCAGAAGTATAATGAAGTCTCTCAAAGAAAATTGGATTCTGAAAAACAAACGGCGAGCTTCACATGGACGTTCAAATGTTTAGCCGGAAATCATTTGAACAATTTCTATAATTCAAGAGCTGTTAGAGTGTTAGTAGAGACCTTCAAAGAGCAAAGAACATCTTGGAATGTTTCTGTTAATGATGGCCACACAGATGTTCTTCAGAAAGAACTATTTCTATTGAAAATGGCTGTTTTGTGTCAGCAGGAAGCTGAAGATTGCTTTGATTGTGCACTACTGAGGTTGCATTTTGCTGCAAATTACCCCATTTATGTGTACGTTCTAGGGCTGTCAATTCTTATCGAACGTGTTTGAACATTATCACATCATATTCTAAAGTCTTTCGAAGATGTTTTATTGAAAAAATGACAGCCCTAGTTTATTTAAACAAAACCATAGTAAAAAGAACACATGATTCTTCTTTTCTAAGCATAGAGCAGCTGGGAGCAACGCTGACAATAACAGTGTGCAAGAACATGCAGGATTGGGAGAAACAGTAAGCTACGTCTTGGTGAACTGAAACTGCGGCGCCTAAGGTGTAGGCAGATGTAGAGCATAGAGATATGCTTGCAACTAGAAAATGATGCATTTGCTGTTATTCTCTATGATAAAGAAGAGCTGTTGTGAATTCTGTGTAGGACATGGTAATCATCCAAAATCAATGAGTATCACGATACATATCATGGCCCCTGTATCATGATAAGTATCATATCATGAAGTTGTAGGAAATACCCAGCCCTAGCGCCACGGGTCACACACTGAGTCGTGTTGACAAGTTGAACCAGCAGCAAAGTTGTCTGCAGGTGTTTATATTTGTTACAAGCAAGTCATTGGAGAAATGCAACTCGGAATAGCTTCTGGTGTGTGGTCTCAAGCTTCCCTTTAGGAACACGCTGGCTACCTTAAGCACACTATTTCTGGATAAAGTGTTGAGAACATGACTTTCTTCATTGGTGGAGAAGAGTCCTGAAATCAGAAATACTTGATTAATCCCCGGGGGAATTTGGGCGTTACAATTGATTCATCAACCTTGCAGACCCCCATTAGAGACCTTAAAGGAAACTCAAGGCTCCCAAGACAAAAAGAAGAAAGAGAGAAATAAGGACCCATACCAAAAAAATATATTACAAGCTATCAGCTCTTTAGAATTGACCTGGTGTTTGAGGTTTGTTTAATAGTACAGCAGTTTGAAGGAAGACATGCAGCTACATCATGTACAGCTACTGCAGACACAGATCTCTGACGGCAGTCTGACATTGTTCAAGATGGTTGAGGCGACACCTTCAATGTTTTACAGCTACAGTTCGGCATGGGACTGTCAGTGCACTTGAAAAGTTGTCAGCTGTCTTCTTGTTTGTTTATCTGTGTCCATGTGGATTGTTTTATATAAATCATTAATGTGTGTGACTGTCTTGAATAAATATGCATGAGTGTGAAGTTGTGTCTGTGTGTTTTTCTAAGAAGCTCCTCTTGTGTTCTCGGTGTTTGGACTCGTCTGCTTTTTCTGCTCTTCCCTCAGAATCACAGTTTTCAACCTTCTCTTCATTGATTTTCCTTACGTTCGCATCAAATTTACAGTTCCAGAAATGAATATTGGTGAAATATTCCCACAGAAATGTCCTTTGAATTGCTCTCCAGTAAATGTATTTACTGCCATGCAAACCCTGCCAGAGCTGATACTGCACATAAGGTGGTGGACAGCAGCTCTAGCTCGAAAGCAGCTGACGATGAAAAGGGATTCACACACAAGATGCAAAGCGCTCAGCCAAATCCTCCCAAATGATTTTGACACACGGCGCCCAGCCACAGTCGAGGGTCTTTGATATGCCTTTTGCTCCCTGCATTCGAAAAGCTAGAGGTGAATGTGTTTAACTTTGGTTTATGGAGCGAATTAATCAAACGTATCACCAAAAGGTAACATTCAAGGCTAGTTTTCTCACATTGGGATTCCCAGCAGCTGAGGGAAGGCTTCTAATTTACACTTTAATGATATGAGGTTAACAAACATGCTAAATCTTTCCCACATTCTCCTCTGTAACCACAAAGCACACTCCAAGGGGTCACTTTTCTCATGTATTTCAGAGACACAATGCGCCAGCTGAGAGATAAAAACAAAACAAAAATCACTCCTTACATATTGATGACAAGAAGCTAAGAACATGCTGTAAAAAAAATCAAAGTTCAGACACAACTGTTTGTTATGAAATGACCAATGGGAGGTACAAAGCTTAAATGCAACATGTATTCATTTAGGAACGTGGCTGACTTATATTAATTGAATCAGTCAAGGCCATCAGGGTAAACATAGCTCTAACCAGCTTTAACAGATGCATTAACACATGCTACTGGAAGGGTTGGATATTTAGTTTGTTTCAAGACACACAGTCCTGAGAGTTACGGTTTTGTACCAAGCGTCAACCTTCTGTGTTGAAAAAATACAGACTTCACAGCAGATGAGAAAAGACACAGGTTCCTATTCTCCATAATTTGTGCTCTACTTTTTTTCATTTATTCATTCATTTATTTATTGCTCAAATAGTATGACAATGTAAGGTGAAAGTAACTTTTTTTTTCAGTGGCACAATAGTAAAACAAATTTTGAAAATTGTAAATCTGTTATGATTTGAAAAAATAAAATTTAATTTCCCAGCTCTATACCAGAAATGTATAAAAATGTATTTTAACAGGTAAAGTTTCCATAATCCAAACAGTAAGAAGACGAATGAGAGCTATCTAATGATGATACAGCTATCTGCCATTTTGCATCTACAAATCATTTCTACACTGAAATATTTGACCTTCAGATAAGGAGAGCTGGCTTGCTTATTGGATTTACCGACCGTCCTCTTGTACCAACGTTGATCAGAAACTTCAGGATGTATTCAGGATCTGTAAGACTAAACTCAGCGGATCAGAGCGACTGGTCCTTGAGCCGACCTTGGTGCTCTGCTTTTTGTCTGCACTTGTTCCCTTTAGCTTCCCCGGCCTTCTCCTTTTGGGGAATCTTTCGGACTGTAATATCTAAAAACTCTACACAGAGCTGAAATGAGCAGCAAAGGCATCTCCAACCACCAAACCAAATCTTTGAGACATTTCTGAGCTCAGAGATGCTCACAGAAACAGCCGGGCGGAATCCATCTTTCTGACAGAATCATTTCCAAAGCCCAAAGCCCCAACTGGGCTCCTGGACGCACTTCTGAGCTGTGCCCGCCTAGGAGTGAGTGTGCGTGCATGCGTGCTTGTGCGTGCGTGCGTGCGTGTGTGTGTGTGTGTGTGTCTATAAAGGGTCAGGAGAAAGATTGGATAAAGTATGAGTCATTCATTTCAGAATATGAACTGTTGGTGTGGCAAAACAAGTCTTCAGCTTCCTTTCAGCCCTGCTACAGAATATGAGTTTTCTGCATTAGTTTGGTCACGCAGCCTTCACACAGTGGACAACTCGTTGTAAATCAAACTATGTAACACCCCTGTGGCAAACTGGCTCAATGTACTGGACTTAATTGTTAGATTGTGGGAGGCATGAGGACCATTCCAGTGTAAAGGCTTTATTTGCAGGAAGGTTTCACAGAAAACCAATTTGGCCAAAGAACCAGAGCACAATTGGTGATGGGAAATAAGTGGAAAAGAACAACAACAATAACATCTTTAAATAAAAAAAGACAAGTACAAATTCTTCCAGTTTTTGGCAGTTCATACAGTATTTCTAATCCAGATTCTTTATATGGATTCTAAAACCAGTCGCAGGCCCTTGTTACTTACTGAGATGTCCAGGAAAGTACTTCTGCTCAACCAGTGGAGTCTCTTCCCACACTCGGTTCAGAGGGATCCTGTGGTGCTCTGCATTATTACAGTGCTGGGCAGCGTCCAAATACTGAGGAAAACAACATGAGCCAAACTTAATCATTGACAGTCTCAACACATAACAGCGTCGCCCACAGCTTGTCCCAGCCTCCTTCTCCTCCCAGTGTGATTCATGAAGGGAGCAGCCCAAAAATAAGACTTCTGAAGATCGGCAGGTCATGCCTCTAACGTTTTCCCTGAGGCTTTGTATTATCCTTTCAATTCCTCCTTTGAGTGACATTTTTTAATTTTGTCGATGGGACTTTAGAAACATCCGAACAGACATATTTCTACAATCTTTCTGCCCCCAGAGAACAAATATTAGCTTTATATTTCAAACCTCATCCTTGTTCCAAAAGTTGATGTCAGACATGTTCTTCATACATATTTAATAGTTGTGTTTTTCCGAGGCTGTATTGTCTAGTCTCAGAACTCTAATTAGCTTTCCTTTCTCAGACAGCTGTTTCTGTCTCTCTTATTTGTTTCTAAGTTCCTAAGTGCTGTCTGAAATGTTCTTTTTTAATCTGTGCATATGGTTTTTCCAAGTTTGGTTCTTGTCTCTCTGAAGTCCCCAGATGTCTTGAAGTTTCCAAACTTATAAGAAGAGATGTGAGAAGACGAGTGTTTTCCAATGCCCTTCAAACTCAGAGTTTGTCATTACACATTTGGGAGTAATACTAGACGATCATGTTGGAAACCTTTAGTTTCAGCTTGAAGCACAATTGGCCTTTAAGTTATAAATCCAGTCACACCAATGCTGGACGCTCTGAGAAAGACTTCCTGCCGTGGTTGATTTGGTTTTGTCTTTCATAAAATATCTTTGGGAAACAACAACAATGTCGTTCTTAATATGGATGCACTGATGCATCTGTTCAACATCAGTATCGGCCGATTGCGGCCCTGCACATCGGCAAATAATGTGGCATGAACTGATGTCGGTAGCTAATGTTTCTTTGTTGTGCCAAATCAATTTAACGATGACATCTAGTCAGGGTTATAATAGTTTTGGATTTTTCATTAGTTTTTATTTTTATTTCGTTTTGACTTTTTGTTTTCAATTTCAGTTTAGTTTTAATTAGTTTTGAGTGCTGGTTTGTTAGTTAAGTTTAGTTTTTATTTTGTGAAAATGATTAGTTTTAGTTTAGTTTTTATTAGTTTTAGTGTTAGTTTTAGTTTTTACATGATGCGGGACTTGTAAGGTTTAGACCCAAAAGGGCCAGACAGAGTATTGTGAAATAAACAACTCCAAACATGACATCATTTAAAAATGTATTCAAATGAATTTCAAAAGATTAACAGTCACAACAATCCACAAAAGACAAACAATAATGGATATGTCTCAGTCACTGTGCTTGTCTCATTAATCAGAGAAAAAACAACTGGGCACAATAACAGAACATTAGCCTTAACAATCATGTTTGTTCCTCTCACTTGTGCTGTTCCTGTGAGTTTACCAACCAGAAGCTATTTTGTCTCCGTTGAAAGCATCGCGCTGCGGACATCCCTGCGGACCCCCGTAGTATCATGGGCCTGGGATTAGCTCCTGTATCAGGGGAGGGGGGCTGGGCGTCCATCCTTACCTTGTCGATGTAAGCTAGGTTCGCCGTTTTGTGTAGGCTTCTTAAATGAACTTTAAGATTAGTGAGGCTTCCTCTTGAGATACATTTCACGTAATGTTTCACCTTCAACTAGCAGACATTTGCTTTTGTCTAATATTCAAAGTAATCCCAAATCAGACTCCGCCGTTTCCTCCCCACTTTTACCGACGCCGCCATGATGCCAAATAAAGTTAGATTGTAAACAGACGCGTTGTTGTGTCACGTGCTGCCGTGCTGCTAGAGAACCCCCCCCCCCCCCCCCCCCCCCCAAAAAAAAGGCATGATCGACGAGATTTTCAACTGAAAATACTAGACATACTGATTTAAAAAATTGTAAAGACGAAAACTAAGGGCATTTTGGCTATTAATTTTTTTTATTTTAGTTAGTTTTGCAGACGTCCGTCTTCCTTTGCTACACACACAGACACTAAGAGGTGCTCCAATTGAAGTCGTGTGACGTGGCGTCTTTTAGCCTGTGGTGGCACTTGCATGAACAGACTTTGTGCAGTAAAAACAGGAGGAGAGTGAGCGAGCTGTCTCATTACATTATGCCTTTTAGAATTAAAGATTTTTCCTCCCAGATTCTCTATATCAATTGGAAAATACCCCCACCTACTAACAGATGTTTGCACAAAAAACTCACTCTACCTACTTTCCACGTTACCTCTTGTTCTTAGTGTCAGTGACACTCTTCCCTGACATGGAACTGTTCCTCTGTATTAGCTGTTAGGACATAAAAGTGGCAGCAGAATGGCCGCACATTAGTTCAACAGGCCTGTAATTGTGTCTAAAATGACCTTTAACTGTTAACTGTGGCTGTGCAGCAGAGAGAAAACAGCCATTACTGGAGAAACGACGCGTACAGCTGGCTTGCTTATTGGATTTACTGTCGTCTCTGTTCCAAACAAAACACATATATCTGGAATAGTGCAGCAAGTCCTTTCATCACCTCTTATATTATGCATTTATTAAGAATCTTAATTAGAATTCCTTTTGTTGTCGATGGTATATAGCTTTTCTCATGCAAAGAAGTGGTGTATTTTTTTTACTCATTCGGTTTATTGGTCCTTTCAAGGACTCAGAGGGTATAGTACTGTGTTGTTACCATTGCTTACACTTAAAGAGATTGCATTTCCGAGTACATTAAGGACTTCAGTTTTATTTATTTCTTCCACACTGATCCAACCTTCCACCTCTGCTGTAAACGTCTTCTTTAGTTCATATTGTCCTCCTCTCTTCCCACCCACTTCTCACCGCCTCTGGGCATTGTGTTTGCGTCTGTTTATGTCGTGTATTTGCTGCAATGTGTTTAGGTATGTGAGCACGACCTTGCTTTGTGCGTCCGTATCAGAAGAGCGACTACATTCTCCTGGCTGGGTCGGGTTGTTCTGGCTGGCAAGGATACAAATGCACACACATATAGAAACAAACACAAGCTTGCAAAGGAACAGGAAGAGGAGATTTGTGTTGGAGTCAATTCTGCTTTTTACATGCAGCTGTGTTAGATTTTACATTACAGATGTCTGTTTTCATTCACAACAAATTTCCACTAAAACTACCTTGAATATAAAAACAGTCATTTGTATTCTCAGGCACGTGGCAAGATGTTCGATTGCCTGCTGCAAGATTTATTTTTTTACTTCAATATTGATTTCTTTTTCCAGTTTGACCATCCCTAATGGCTCTTTAGAGTATTGTGTGTACAGTGTTGAAGTGATTCTTTACCAGAAGAAGCAGTGTATGACACACGTCCACATAATGTATGTGCAGCGTGCTGCAAACATTAGTCGATTAGTAAACTAGTCAAGAGGAAGAAACTGTGGGTTTTTCAAATAAATTACGAGTGTTTTTTTCAAGCTTTATCACTACATAAATGCATATTATACATTATTTTATTATTTGTTTGTAGATTTTTACATTAAAGAGGTAAGTCGTTGCGTATTGGCAGATTAATTGTTCGAGGAAATAATTTTGGAAAAGCCCTTATGTGCACTTATACATGTTTACCAGTGTTTCCCACACATGGACAATACCTGGGCCAGGCGCCCAAGTATATATATGGCCACCCAAGTGTATTTCCGACCTGTTTTTATTTTTATTCATAAAATTGCCGCGCGCAAGAGAGAGCAGGGAAGGGAGAGAGCGCTCGAGAGTGCAGGCATGTGCATGGACTTCACTGAGCGCACAGAATTTTAAACTGTGCCTGAGCCCTCGGCGGCTCCGTGCAACATAACAAAACTCCTGTTTTAAAAAAATTCCCTCTCGACTCCTGCCGAGAGATAAGACACAGCAAAACCAAGAGAGCACAATCACATCAGCTTCAGAGAGAGAGAGAGAGAGAGTGAAGGTCCACTGTCCGTACATCCCTCTTGTAAAAGCACTGATTGAGGACAGGTGCCTTGCTCAAATCAAAACTGAAGCTTCTCATGGCTTTGTTTTAATAATGTTAATGTACAGCTGCTTGCTGCTGATGCTGTGCTGGACTCCTATAAATAACAGAATATCGAGTGTAACTTTTCAAAACGCGAGGCGTACTGCTGGTGTTTATGTCTGTGTGCGTGCGTGGATAACATAAGCAGGTTAAAGATAAGATAAGAGTTGTAAAAAGTATGTTTTTCCTGCTTGTAGCACACAATCAAAATCTGGAGCTTTCTTTTAAAACTGTCCTTAATGTGTCTGGTTCTGCCCGAGATTTCTGGAAGTATGTCCCTCACAATGTCCCCAAGTGTTTGCTCATTGGTGGATTAAGATTGGTCTCTGTAAATAATTTTACAAAGATAAAGTGGTAGACCTGCTTTTGACAGAAAGTGTCATAAGATAACTTTTGTTGTGATTTAAACAAAGACTGGAGCTTCCTGATTTGTACAAGCAGGCTCACACTTCCCCTGTGCAATCCTTGGTTGAACAATAACTGAAAAAAAGAGTGAGTAGGTGAGGGGGGAGAGTTAACTGAGCACCACTCAACAGATAAAGGGAGGGAGTTTTTGTGAGAGGAGAAGAACATGTAGGAGTGCTTCGGCTGAAGTCTCAGATTGGTTGTGAGGTGTGTTGAGGGGAGGAGAGGGGAGGGGAGGAGAGGAGGGGGGGATAAGATCTCTGAGTTAATGAGAAAACATCTCAGTGAAACAGTGTGACTTCACTATGAAACACTTTGTAGCACCTTAAAGGCTGACAAGATGTTCTCAAACAATCCTTCACTCCCTTCTTACTTTTGATGAGTCTCAGTTTTGAATTCATTACAGCGTAAAAACAGTCAAATCCTCCCTTCCTCAGTCTTTGACTGAGTCAGCCTACAGCTGGGATTTCAACAAAGTGGGTACAAATGTCTGAGGTATGCTTGTTTTCTTTGCAGATTATTTAAAAATATATGATTAAAAAAATAGAAATAATCATCACTTTGTATTCAAATGTGTGCTGTGTGCTGTTTCCTGTATGGTGTAGAACAGCATTTTAAATGTGCAAGACATTTTTGCTGTTACATTGATAAGAACACATCAGTGTCTACCGTACACTAAAGAACACCTTCTCACATCTGCAATCCTCTGGTTGAGAGACGGCCAACTGAACCACTGGGCCACAGCCACCCCTTAATGTTTTGGGTTTGGGTAGTGCTTTGGATGAATCATCTTTTATTTTACTGTCAAGGAGAGATAAATTCTGACTTATGACAGATGCCTACTTCTTTATATGACCACCTTACACAAAACAATCAAGATAACTGGAGTCTGTGGGATTCAGCCAGTGGAGTATGCGCCCCACATACAGAGGCTACAGGCCGCCTGCCACTGGTCGCAGCTCGGTCTAACGCTGTTTGGTGCATGTTGTCACCCACTCTGTCTATCCGCATAACCAAATAAAGGCAAAAAGCCAGACCCCTTGAATGGTCATTCAGTGTACGGCCATCATAAATAAAGAGTCTGTATTCAAAGACTTTCATCACGAGTGTCCCCAGACTTTATGTCTCTCCATCTCTGCCTCTGTGTGAAGCTTCCTCAGCTGTTTTATCTCTTTTTCCTTTTCACTTCCACCCTTGGCAGTTTAAAAGATGATTTAGCTGTAAAGTTTCCTCTCTCCCTCTTATCCGTCTCCTCTTTCTGTTGTCCTCTGGAGACTCAGAAAAGAGACGAATCCTGTACTCTGCTTTATATATAGTTGTGTTAGTACAACTGCAGCCATCGCTCTCTCTCTCTCTCTCTCTCTCTCTCTCTCTCTGTGTCTTGATGCTTTTTTGAATAGAAGTCGTTTTTGTAACAATGGCGGAGGTCTCTACAGGGAGGATGCGAGTAAAATGGAATAAAACTAAAGAGCTAAAACCAGTATTGAAGGAGAAACTGTACAGATAAAAAGGAAGCTGAACAAGCAAGCTGTGAAATGACACTCCCATAAGATTAATGTTTTATTTCACAGCTGGTTGTTGAACAAGTTGTAATGTAAATCATACACGCTCACAATCCCTGTTGGGCGAAATACCAGCGCAAATAATCTCACAGTTTGAAAGGAAGTACTGCCTGATATTCCCTCATTCGGGGCTGGGGGGATGGGGGTATATTCATATGACAGCATAGATAGTTTCCTGTGGGAAAATAAAAACTGATGCAACTGAGAAACCTTTCAGCCTTTTAAATTTCATGTATTTTATTATCATTTTTTTAAGTTGTTGGTGGCGTTTGCTGTCGTCAGCTTGCTTTGAAACAGTCCTGAAAATAACTGTGAAGAACTTCTGAGGTTGATAATTTTGTCCTTAATTTATGACATCTTTAACATTATAAGGAATACACTCGTCAAAGCAGAGTGGGGTCAGCATCAGGGGATCAACCATAGACTGTGTGTTAAGATGGACGGAGGAACGACTGCCTGGGAGTGAAGCCAAAATATTTAGAGCTCCCCCCTGCAGACTGGCTGCTGTATAGGTCATAAAACCCGCCTCCTTCATGTTAACATGGGACAAAATATAAAGGTCAAATAGTTACAATAGTTATGATCATGCTGATTTATGTCCAAGTGTTCATCGTTCTGAATAGTTTTGTTTTCAGTAATTTGATATGAAATTAGAGCAGATGTAACGTCTTGACAAATCAGAAAACAGCTCTGGTGACAAATGCAGCTCCTTAAAGCGTTCTCCTCCATATTAGCTGAGTAGAGGAGGAAAGGCGAGAGAAGATGTGATGAAAACTAAGACTACAGTCACTGAACTTTCCATAATCGAGAGCGTCTGCTTCAAACGGATGCCAGACGCTGCTTTGTTGAAGCGTGTGTTTTAGTGAGTGGAAAGGGCGTGGCATCATTTCTGCAGTTCAACCTGCCAACGCCCTTATGCACATGACCGTCACCAGCACAATATGTCAAGTCGTGCAAGGGGAAAATTCCTTTAAAAACAGGGTTATAGATTTGAGATATTCTCTGTCCTGACCAGCATTTCAGAAAAGTCTCATCAATCGATATTAACATGCTTAATGATGTCTGAATATATACTGTATGCACACAAATCATGCATGAGGAGCTGCAGACTAAACAGCAGAGCTTCATTTAGAGCACTGATCATCAACTGGCGGCCTGCGGGCCACATACAGCCCCCAGAATATGAATTACCTTGGGTGATTAAACAATAAACATAAAAACAAAATCACGAGGCTGAAATATTTGCGTTAGGTTAATCTGAGAAATTACATTTCCCCTCTGACACCAACTTCTTCACATCAGGCTTGACAGCTGTCAGGCTAATGTGCAAGCATATTTTAGAGTCCGGCCCCCACAGTGACTGTCAAGGAAACAGCTGGCCCTTGTACAAACAGATGACCCCTGATCTCGAGCTTACTATGCAGCTGGATAAAGGTAAAGCTGTAATCATAGCTTGCCTTTTGCACGTGTAATGTCGCATTGAAAATTAATTATAAACTCACCAGCAGCTCCCAACATAAAAAAAGTAATGATTTCCTGTTTTTAGTTTATTTGATGTTAAATGGCGAATTGAGTTTTTTAAATTACAGAAACAGTCTCATGATAAAGGACCTAAAGAATCAAAGAATCAGGTAAAGGTGCATATCTCTGCCTTTAAACCACCCGTTCCCTCTTGTACACACTTACCATGAAGTTTTACAACTGATTCTGGGTCTCCAGCATTTCCAAAGTTCTTTATTTCGGGGCCTCTGAAACTCTGAGGAGTCGGGACACCAGGCATGAAAGTAGAAAAAGTTATGTGTTTTAAAATAAAAAAAACGTAGGAATAAAGCCCTGAGTCCAAACACTGTTGCACACATACAGAGCTGCTCAAACACACCAGTGTGTTTGCAGCATTAAACCGAAAACAAAATCTTTCTCTGAAGTCCAAACCCCTGAAGAAGAATACCACAACACACAAACGCACACGCACACGCACACACACACACACACACACACACACACACACACACACACACACACACACACACACACACACACACACATATTTCACCCCTCTTGATTTGTTTAGAGGTGGTTTGTGGGTTGGTGATTCTAAGTGGGAGTTTTATTTAGTGTCTCAGCTGGGTTCCGTTTATTAAAGGCCACCAGGTATTGATTTAGTGACCTTATTTCTCATAAAAGGGCCCCAGAATCTTTCCATGCACAAACTGGGGCGCGCACCTTTTCAGTAAATAATGCATCAAAGAATAGAAATGAGACAGAGCTGCTAAGTCTCACCTTGACTTTAACAAGCACCGAGGGAAATTGCCTGTCTGCTCGATGATTCAGTCTGCTCTGTTGTGTTACTTTTGGGAGTTGCAGAGGGAGGTGTGTGTTCTGTAACATTTCAGGGCTTTTCTTTATGCAGGCTCACAGGAGGTTGAGAGGACAAAACAGCTTTTCTGATTAGAACCTCTACCTTTTCACCCTGCTTTTATAGTCACTTTGAATCAGCATAATGCCTGATCAGTAGGAAGTGTAATTAAATCTGGTTGATCTCAGGTTCGCTGAAGCCGTGCTTGTTTGGAGTTTGAGGCTCACACAAAAACCTTTCTTTTAATGATATATTCAGTAAAAATAAACTCAGAACACTGTATCTGATCGGCTGAAATGTGCAGAGGTCGTAGTGTGAAGCAGTCAAAAGGCATTGTATCAGCTCTTTTCACCTTTTTTTGTTTGAATTGATACTCATTCATTGCAGTTATAAGTCATGAAAAGTTATCTAAGGAGCGTCAGCAGATTAAGATGTTTTCTATCATGACTGAAATGAAAAACTTCAAGCCCAATAATCAGTTCACAGTTAACGTCTTTGCAAAGAACAAAACCTAAAGACAGACAGAAATGCGATGGACTGTAACGTTCCTGCTCCAAGATAGTACCCAGCTCAATGTACAAATGATCACAGAGACGAGCCCCCTGTAGTTTAAAGGTCACGTTCTTTAAGTCTATAAGCCACAAAACTCTCCAGTCCTCTCTCTGTGTTTGCTAGATACATTAAATCACTCAGTATTTTTTTGTCTAAAGATATTTGGACTTTTGTATGTAAGACAAACCGATCTGAATTGGTAACCAATCTTAACGGTAAAGATCTAGAATCTGTCCACAGAGGCCTGGATCAGTAAAACATACCACGGACCAGTCGATTGCCCCGGCTACAAAGATATGAAGTTTAGCTTCCTGCTTACTGTCTGTAGCATCTTTAATCTCGCGAGATTTTGAGTTTGACCTTTTACCTCTCAAGAGAGTAACGTGAGCTCCAAGGGCTTGCCAGTTTGTGTAAGTTGTAGTTCACGAGGGGAATACAATAACTTAGTAAGTAACACTTCTCCAACTCAGGTGGGTCATGTGGGCTGACATGAAGGAAGAGAAACTTTCCAAAAAAGTCTGCCCGTCTTTACGCTTTGCAGAAAAGTGATTAAGTACAAGACAATCAAGAATCCTAATCTTTATCCTCTCCTCTCTTTTGTTGATATTATTAACATGTCAAACTACAGGAAGTGTTGAGTTGCCAGTGTGAACAACCAACTCAGGATTTCAGGGGTATTCTGCCTGAAATGTTCTAGAAATGTTCAGGAGTGCGTGTGTGAAAAAGCTTTAAAGACTAGTTGAAACCTAGATGATTGCAACTGCTCATATGTATTGACTTAATGAGTTGGTTTATCTTTGCGGACTGAGACGAGCACATATTGAACCACTAAATATAAAGGAGACAACACACAGTTCAATAGGTAGTAGTGTATTACAACCAAAATCTCTCATCAACACATATTCTCTGGTGTCCCCCTGCGCTAGAACATAAACAGACATCCATCTTGAAGTTTTTTGCCTTTTCAGCTCTCTCTAACAATCCATGCGAGAAGAGAAAGAAACGTAGAAAAGTTACAACATTTGGATGAGATTGCTCCTGGAGAAATGAGGGCACCACAGACTGATACGGCTGACGGAGGGTGAGGTGAAACACAGTTCACAGAGGTGCATAATGGAACAGAAGATACTTTCTGACCCACTGCACATTGCACTTTTGTCTGCTGCTTTGACAGTTTCAAGACGGATTGCCCATGTGATGCTAAAAGGTCCCTGTTCCAGTCAAGTACATCAAACATTTTGAAAATAATCCCACAGAACACAACGAGCAAGGGCTGGATCAGAGGGCCAAGAAAGGGATAATTGGACCCACCATGTGGTTGTTTATTTCCCATCAGACCGTGCCCAATTTAATCTGATCTGATTTATAAACCAGCATCTTGTACATTTTACAAGTTTGGTTCCTTTCTCATTGCAAATGTGTCATCAATGCAGCAGAAATCCAGAAAGTGAAACAGCTGGATAACGTTCACATTTAGTTCCATATTTGAAGACAGTGTGTGAAGTTGTACGCTGTTAAAATGAGTTTCCCTGCGTTTAAAACCATCAAAAAGCCCTTTTAAAATGTGACCCTGTAATGAAGTAACTCACATGCGTCAGATATGACTAGAAGACACATCCTGGCCCTGTATTCTCGCAATTAGCCTAATGGGCACAGAATACTGCAATCACTGTTGAAAAGCTCCATCTTTTAGAGGCTGTAATGGCACTATTTTACAGCTGATTGACACTCAACCTGTCTGTTCAAATGGCCCATTTTTACGAATGACTCTAATTATCCTTGTGGGGGTTTAAGTCCATAAATATAACTGACGCATGTAATTCCATCTTTCCCTGCAGTGTATACTGTTGGGTTCAATGGTGGAGTCATAATTAAGTCATTAACCCAAATAAAAGCTGCATCACCAATGGCCATGTTTTCATTGCATTTATTGGCGTGCTGGGATTATAATTAGTGCTTAATTTTCTTGGGGGAAAGGCTGAAAATTAAGTGTTTTAAGATTCTTTAAGACTTTTATGCTTCATGGTTTAGTAGAAGGAACACATTATGCAGTATGTATAAACCCAAATGAAACATTCAAATGCACACACTCAGTACTTAACTCCACCTGAGTGTGTCAAGGAAGTGACAAGAACAAGACTTTAGTAGGGCAAAATGTTCTTCCTGTGCCATTAACAGTATCAGAGCTCTCCATGCTGGCTAAAATGCAGCGCCCTCCAGGTGGGGAGTGAGTCCCTGCCTGAGGTCAAGGAGTTCAGGTATCTCGGGGTCTGGTTCACGAGTTAGGGTTAAATGAAATGTTAGATTGACAGACGGCGTCAGCAGTAATGTGGGTGTTATTCTGGACTGTTGTGGGGAAAAGGGAGCTGAGCTGACAGGCAAAGCTTTTGATTACCCGTTAATCTACGATACAACCCTCACCAATGATATTGAACTTTGAGCAGTGACCAAAAGAATAAGATCAGGGATACAAGCAGCTGAAATGAGTTCATTAAAAATGTTGGCTGGGCTCAGCCTTAGAGATAGGATTTGGAGCTCAGACATCCGGAGCGAGCTCGGAGTAGAGCCGCTTCTCCTTCGCAAGGGAGCCAGTTTAAGTGGTCAGGGCATATGATTAGGATGACTCCTGGTCGCCTGCCTTTGGCGGTCTTCCGGGCACCTCAAACTGGGAGGAGACCCCAGGGTAGAAGCCTTGGATTGTACTGGAGGGAATATATATCCCTTCTGGGCTGGGAATGCCTTGGGACCCCCCAGGAAGAGCTAGAAAAGATCCCATGGGAGAGGGACGTCTGGGATAACTTACTTATCCTGCTGCCACCACAAACTGTCCCGGATAAGTGGGAAGGAAATAGTTGGATGGAAGGCTAATTTAAAAAATGAAACGTAGTAAGGAGACACTGTAAATCAGGCTATGGTTACCGTTAGCTTGGTTTGGTAGGAGCAAAGTTTTAAGGTTAGGATGCAGTGTGCTGAGCCATCAATGAAAGCAGTCATATCGCATCCATGCAGGATTAGTATTCTGTAGCTTCTAAAACAATTCAATAAATAAAATGTATAAAAATAATATAGCTATTTTTTTATTGCACTGGTATAAATGTGGAAATCTGTATCAAGAAGGCAAAATGTTACGTGAATCAGAAAGAAATGAGTGAAGTTGTTTGATGCAGGAAGCTCTTCATCCACTCAAATATCATGTTGAAAATCAGCCCTGCCAATTAAGCAACAGAATTGAATACTGACATTTTTTGTTGTTGCAATAAAACCAATGAAAGGCAGTTTGGAAGCAGAGATAAAGCAGTAAAATGAAAACACAACATAGAAACACAATTGTAAAACACAGACACATTAGAAACTCTGGGCCGCAAATATCTGCAGATTTGAAGACCAGACTGAGACCTTCAAAAAAGTGATCACAAGACCAGGACACAAGATCTGGAGTACTGTAATTACCATTACTAATATTACTATTATTGAGACGATGTTTGCGGGGTGACTCACTGCGTGTATCCTGTGTACTGTGTATGTTATGTTACTGATACTGGAGGTGTTATAGATTTCCAATAACCGGATGATATATACTGAGATGTGATTTCAATGCAGCTGTATTTGTGCTTCATTCCTGAACATGATATCCTTCCTGAAACAGGCGCACACACGCATACACACAAAAACATCTGCAGCCTGATCTGGCACAGGTTTAGTTTTCTATCGATTCCCTGTAACTGCGTGATTGTCAATGCCGTGTGTGCTGCGTTGCCTCTTTGCCTTTGATTTATAACAGCTGTGTTTCATTGGCGGCGGTTTATTAAAGGAAAAATGACCGAGTCCATCTTAAACAAGCCCAACTTCATTACTCAAACGATGCATCGCAGCGTCCATCACAGCATGATATACTCAGCCTGTTAACAAGACGAGCTTATTAACAAGGTTAGCAGCGTGTGTGTGTGTGTGGTCACAAAGAGGGTGTTAATGCAGCTTTTCACTGCATGTCAAAAGTTAATGCATGTACTTATGTTTGTTTGCCTTCAAACAGAAGCTGACAGTTTCTCTGCTGAGGCTGCAGCAGCTTAAATGTGAACGATCTGGAGTGTTTTTGTCAAACTCTTGTTGCACAGCTGAACTTAAACTCGCTTGATGACTCATGAATCATCTGCTCAGCTCTGATCTCTATCTCACATCTCTTTTGTTCAGCTCTTTATTGATGCACAATCGCACCCTTTTCTCTCTAACTCTCTCCATCTAGCTATTCAGTGGTAATCCTTTGCACACACTCAAAAGCGTTCTGCCTCTTGTTGAACTCCACACTTCACAGTTTTTCTGTTTCTGTTGTTGCATAATGAACTAAACTCTGCAGTCTCTCTATATGATCCACCGATGCTGTAGATTTAATGTAGGACCTGAAATGTTCTGACATTTTCTTGCCAAGGATTAAAGTCAGACTTATTCTAAAATAATTGAAAGAACTTTTAAATAAAAACTAGAACAAAATATCAACACCACCCTGCATCTCTCACTGGCTTAAGGACATGTTAAGAGTTTGTTGTTGAGAGACTTTAGGGACCTTTCTTGGCACAGTGTCATATTAATCCTCATCCATAGAGTCCATACCTGCCCAGCTAAAGGAATTGGTTTGTTTTTTAACTTAAAACTTTTGCATACATACATCAGTCACCCCACATTGATCCTGAGATGTGTTGCTATAGTGAGAACACTTTTGAAATACTTTTTTTATAAAACCCGATATACTGGAAGCAGCTCCGTTTTTGTTGTTGTTGTCCTTCTTTTTCTGTCTATGTACTGTACTATACTTTGGTTGTTTATTAGATTGTAAAATTGAGAACTGTATATAAACTTTATATAATTAAAGAAATATCAACAATGTATGTATATAGTTTCCTTTCACATTTAAATATTTGACACTCAGTTGGTTCAAAGTGAAGGTGTTAAAAGCCAAGTTAAAGGTCACATATTATTCTCCTTTTCAACAACTAATATTCTCAGAGCTTGTTCTAAATCCACTCTGATCCTGTATTTGATCATGCCTATAAACCCCTCTATTTCAGCCCTGCTCAGAACAGGCTGTTTCTGTGTCTGTAGCTTTAAATGTAAATGAGCTGTGTCTGACCACGCCCCTCTCTGGAAGGGGATGTGGTTTGGGCTTTTTCGCTCTATGCCCTATTGTTTACAGTTGAAAGGCAGACTCAGAGGGCAGAACAAACACCTAGCTGTGGGAGTGTCACCCACCTGGGGGAGGGGTTACTGCCCTTTGTGATGTCATGAAGGGAAAATCTCCAAACGGCCTGTTTGAGCACACATTTTCTGAAAAGTGGAGCAGGGAAAAGACGGAGAGGATGGACTTTTCTCATCATTTAGGGGTTTGTGGTCAGACTATGGACACATATTAGTGTTAGAACAACATCGTCAAGTATATTTTACATAATATGTGACCTTTAAAGACCTTTATAGTAAATGCAATCCAGGGAATTAAAATTAACAAACAAAGTCACCTCTGTGTTTAAAATTGTAAATCACGGATATTAAAGTGTTTGTAATAAAGACATCTGGCAAAGGCCTATGTTTTTAAGTAGCTGATTCTTTATGAGCAGAGACATTTTATCTCTCCACTATAAACTTTACTATCACAGATGACAGTTCAGTCAGAGTAAGATGAGGGTCACTTCTAAACAATAAAGTCAATGTTTATAACTAATGAATATAAATAAATACAAACAAGAACATTTTACTTAAGAGAGTTTATGGTCTATAAATTAATTTCGTCTCTTACAACACAATCATATATCACTTCATTAATCCCACTAGAATATATTTGTCAGTAGAAGTTGTTAAAAATTGGTGTATAGAATTTGGAATTTGGATTTCAGAGATTTCATAAAAAACCTCGACAGAACTCAGCAGCAATGTTCTTGGTGTTTTACTGAGGATTTGTTGGTGGCAAAAACAATTCAGAGTCTTTAAACCACACTGTGAAGGCTGTTTCTGTGTTTTACTGTGAGGCTGTAAAATCAGAAGGTAAAAGAAAAACTTAACAGACGCTCAGAAAACAGCAAACGTGATCAGCATTGACACTTCCCAGCGTCCTCAGTGATCCCTTCAAATTTAAGGTGATGAACCAACCAGTTCTGAAACATTACATTGGTTGGTGTTATCAAATTGTTTCCCTAAGTTGTCATGCCTTTTTGTAGGGTGGTCCTGCACGATTTGAGAAATATATGCGATGTGCGATAGCGTTGTTCAAAATGTCAATAACGATATGAAGTGTGATAAATAAACAATTAGGAGTGCAAATAACTCAGTTTTTCTCTCTATCTGTTGTTTGTCATGATTAACACAATACTTGTGTTTGCAACATATCTCTCCAGACACTTAAATAAATCAAACATCCAAGCTGGCACCAGTTTCACTGTGGGTAGCTGCTAGCTAGCATCTGACTGCTTCAGAATGGTGTTAAGGCATGGTCATTATACCCAGGCCTCCATCCCATAGTTAAATGAACTCATGCTGAGTTAGAACGTATTGCATGTTCCTATAAAATAAAATCGCCTATCTAACGTGATAAATTCAGATAATGATGAATTTACTATTTAATTGCGCAGCCCAACTGCAGGGCGTGAAAAATATAGGTTGTGGCCCTGCCTACCTCAGAAAACTTTGGAATAGAACAAATTGGTATAATTTGATATCTGTATTTGAGCCCGACCGATTAATCGGCCAGCTGATAATATCGGCCGATATTAGCATATCCAGTGACTATCAGTATCAGTTAATTTTACCGCAGATATGCACCGATATTACTAGATTTTTTCACCGGTCAAAAAGCATTTCATTTGAGTATTGTTGAATTTCACTAGCAGTTCTCAGCAGAGTGTGCTATATGGATTACATTATCACTCTCCAGAGTTTGTCAAGTGGTGACGTACATATATGTGCAGTTACTTTGCAGATGAGTGACCATATTGTCTATCTTTTCCACAAGTGTTTGATAGCTGCATTTGAGGGATCAACACAATATATGTGCATATCTAGATCTATCTTAAGAGATCGAACATAGATCTATGAAAGATATCCGCCAACATATTGGTATCAACAATTTTTTTCGCCCTTTATAGATATCGGTATCGGCCCCAAAAATCCCATCTCGATCATGACCTAATCTGGAAATGTTGTAATTCTTGTAACTTTTAACTGTATACAAACTAAACCAAATTATTTATTCTAATTCCATGACTTTCTTCACACAGCAAGAAAACTCTTCGAAGAAGGAATTCTAGCCCGTCTTCTAATTTTACGTTTGCTTAATCCCAGACAGTCCAATTGAAATCCTCTCGGGTGCATTTCTTACAAGATTGTATCCCTTTTTCAGCTGCTACACCTGTACTAATAAGACAAGAAGAAACCATGTAATTTGTCAAAGCACCAGCTAAGGGTGGAATGCTCCCATAACTATGCTGCCAAGTTAATAGCATCTTACCACTCAGGTGCTATTTGAAACAAATTTAAATGAGGTAATATGCATAGATTTGATGCAAAAATGGCCCATTTCCATTTAAAATGCAAAAAAAAAAGGCCAAATAAAATCTCTGCTAAAGAAAGATGCAATTAGAGAGAAAGTCTTAAACCTCTTCAGGGAGTTGGTTGTAAGTGTTAAGCATTCATAAGAAGTTTCATGCACACACTTTCCAGCAGAGATTGCAGCTGGGCAAAATGTTATGTTTGTGCTCTAAAACCCTGTGTGTGATATCTTTTGTGAATATGACCTTGGGCAAGGAAGACATTGGTGCAGAAGTCATGGAGCTACCCTTTTTTTGTAAATTCTACCCCTGAGTCTAAAAATACTGGAATCATCTGCCCTTTTCCCTCATGGCGTCCTCCCTGTATCATTGTTTCAAATCGATAATCAAAGAGGCACAATCTGATTTTAGATGCACTGATGTAAAATGATTCACTGGTGATGTTTCGGAGAGGCGTCAGGGTAAATTCACATTGAATTCTTATCTAAACCTTTTGATTTGTCCTCCAAGTGTCTCTTCATATTTAGCTTATCTTAAATTAAAATTGATTAACATCGATCAGCCAGGCGACAGAGTGTGCACATAGTTTGATTTGGCAGGAAAGTGATGCCTCATATTTGCCTCCTCCTTGCACTTTCAATGATCCATCCACTCAAAAAAGAAGCACATTCTGACTTCCTGCCAAAGAATGTCTGCTGGTTTTGTCTGGATTTAAATTGGGATGAACGTGTGGTTTTCATTTTCAGAAATGGTTTGGATTCAGTCAGTGACACCGGGTAGAAAAGTGCATTTCATTCATCTTGAAATGTGGATTTTTCTAACTTTAAACAAGAATGCAACCCACTTGAAATTCAAAAAGAAGAAGTTTTTCCTTTGGCGGTATTTGCAGTCTGATTTATTTTGCTCTATACCGTCTTTGACAGTTTCAATGTCGAAACTGCTTCTCTCATTCTCGGATTGTGATCTATCTGACGCATCTTCACCTGCTTGTTTGGCAGCTGTTCCTGTTAGAGACGTTGATAGAGATGTATCTGAGCTGTCATTTCTGCACTGCTTGGGGATTTGTCAGCTAAAGCTCACTTTCACTCGCTCTTGGCTCAGCTTCACTTGTCTGGCAGCATGTAATGTTTCCTTTTTATCATTGCCTACAGTTTTTGAATAAGATTCAGGCCCCTGAAGGCAACACTGGTAGAACAGAAGACCTCTCCCCCTGCTTTAGATGTGGGAACATTGATTTTTATCACAGTGACTGGGGGTTAGGGGTTGAGTGGAGGGGAAATGAAGAGTTGAAAGTGGAGACTTTAAAAAGGTTTGTGCAAAGTGCAGCCGGATGGGAGCGGTCCGTTTTCTTCCAGTAGATGACACGCCGTGATAACAGAGACCCTCCGAGTCCTATTTGTTTGTTGACATGGACACGGAGAAAATACTCTGAGACCCTCATTAAGCCTTGGCTTCAGACCTTACTACATCTTCTAGTCCATCAAAATCTCTTCCTCATTATGTTGCCTTGTATCAGATGATGACTACACTGGACACCGTTCAGAGCTGCTAGCTTGAAGCTGTAAGCAGACTGAGATACATAAACTAATGTCTCTCATTCTACCTGATGAACCACAATAAGCATTCAAACTTAGCGTTGTTTGTAAGTGTTTAATCTTGCTTAAACTAAAACTAGGCCCAACTCGGGATGAGTTGGAAATTAGCAATAGCTATTCATCTCTGTGCAGCACATCTGGTTCATGCTCTGTGTTGAAACTATGTTAAATTGAATTGTCAATGTTAAACAAATAAATTCAAAATTGATCTATAGTCATTGAGCCAGACAGTAAATCACCAACAAAGTAATCCAAGATGATACCGTTTTCTGCCTTACACTCCTTTTTAAAAGCATGCACAATATCAGGAAAGTCTAAAATGTGTGATTACATTGCATTCACAATTTGATGTGCGATGAATGAACCAATATTGACCCATGCATTTGAGCTGTTGCTGATGATTTCTACGTGATTTCTGCTGCACGCTGCAACACAGGGAGTGACCTGGCACCTCTCCGCACCGGGACTTGAGCTAGCTACCCTCGGGATCCCAACCCAATTCTCTACAGACTGAGCTACTGCCAGTCTGTAGAATATTCTTCATATTAGCATATACTGTACAGTTTGGCAAATGCTAATGTTCTGTGCGTGCCAGAGCTGTGGGCCCTGACAGTTTTCCTCCGGCATTGAGATATTATTACCTCACAGGTGTGATCCCCATATGTTCCTTAACATCCAAACAAAGTCATAGCTATAGTCTTTAAAGTGTTGTCTTGTTTACAATCTGTTATAAGGGCACACTAAAGCCTGGCTCACACTGTAAGATTTTCCCCGATTGTATAAAAGTCGGGGTGGCATGTCAGCTCACACTGTACGACTGAATCGTTTGCGACGCACGACCAGACCTTAAGATTTATGTGCTCACACTGTACGACCCGATTGTCGGGCACCATCTGAGAGCTCACACTGTACGAGTGAAATCGGGACGGAGCGTTGACAATTGTTAATAAAGTTTCATTTGAAAACTCAAACGGACTCCAGGGGACAGCGGCTGGTGAAAGAGAAGGAAGTGGAAGTTGTTGTACAAAAGTTGATACAAACGTAGATATATGAATACGACGTTTCAGAAAAGCGCTGCACTGATCATCTGTGCCGTCCTGTGAACCGAAACCTAAAAAAAATAAAAAAAACACGAGCGTATATGGACTCGCAGGTGGCTGCGGAGAAGAGGACTGTAGGCTTGTGCTTTTTGCAGAGAGATTTAGAGGTTGTATAATATTATGATTATATTGTAGTCGTTCGCGACTTCTGCCAGACGCGTTTATGACGTAGCCTAATTGTCAAGATTTTAGATCCTAAATATCAAACATGTTTGAATTAAATCGTGGCGTCCCCGACGATCGCCGAGCAGATCGGGGATGTTAAGATTTGAACTTTGTACCACTCACACGACAAGATAATCTGGCCAGATAATCCGGGAGCACCCTGCGATTGTCGGGAAGGAGGACCTCAAATCGGCCCGATTATCCTACAGTGTGAGCCAGGCTTAACACTTGGCAATCCGTACCGTGCCTAAGCACATTTCACCTACAAAGTCCAGTTTGTTTAACTAGTGTGAGTGCTTCAATCCGTGCTCAAACATGGTACACCTCCTTGGCCCTGGCCCGCTTAGAAGAGGTGTGCACAAGCACAAGCACAGCTACACACCGTGGACAGCCTTCATTATCGAGGAACCTCGGAGTGTTCTGGCTTTATCTGACTAAAATGACTCAAAAATCCAAATTACATGCTTAAGCACGGTATGGGACAACTGGGCCTAGTGTGAGTGCGCCCTAACACTGTTATAATGATAACTTGTGGTCAAACCTACTGAATTTTAAACTCAAATTTAAGAAAATTCAGTTTATCAAGCAGGAAAAAGAAGTTCAGATCAGAAAGTTGTGTGTAACTTGTTAAACTGATGACATTGAGAGGATATAACAAGTAACTCGAGTTCAGTATTCTCACAAACGTCTGGGAAATGAAACCTGATGTAATCCATCCTTTATAATAAGTTGACTTCTTGGACCTCTGATTTTGGCAGCAGCACTGAGCAGAAGTCAGGCTGAAACTCTCCGCCTCTCTTTGTGTGAGATTGTTTGAGTCACTCACTGCAGATCTCTGTGTCTCCAATTTTTTTTGACAGTCTGCTAACAGGGTCCATAAATACACAATCCAAACCACAAGACCTCCGCTAGTCCGGCTCCCAATGAAAAGGCCAAAACAAATACCACAGAAATGTCACTGAGTGTACAAATGAGACCCCCGGTGTCTCATACAAAACAACTAAATACACACACAGTACAGTTACAGTACACAAGAACCAGCATGCACAGACACACACTGAAGGACTCACTTCGATAGTGTCACCTATCTTCCTAATTCTTGCACTTTGTTTTCAGTTTTCTCACTGTGATAAATTACCCCAGATAAACAACTAGGCCCCTTAATATGGAACTAAATGCTCTGTTAGGGAACAGTCCTGCAGGTATCTGCTGCTTTCTTTTACCAATTGATTTTTTAAGTTAACCAAAATAATTAACTCCTAGCTTAAGAGCACAATCTTTATCCTGCACATTACTGCAGTGTGCAGCTCTTCCATTTCACGTTTTGTGTTATATTGTTTTCCATATTCTTAATCTGTGCTGTTTATTTGATTTTACTCTATTGTCAGCACGAACACTACTGATCGAAAGCCGAACATTGATACGATTATATCACATGTTAGGAGGGCCCATTCACTAGGCCTTTCATGGCCATTTCTGCAGGTGGGCCTGCCAAGGCCAATGAGTGGGGTCTTTCCAGTCTGTTCACTAAAAACACTTTGTATGGAAGTCTGCCATTGGCAAAATAAAAGTCTTCTACCATCCTTCATCATTTTTAAAATAATTTCAGAGCCTATTTCAGGGTCATGCTTGCCATTCTTGCGCGCTGCACTGAAGTAAAATGAATGTATTCAACTTGGGCGCAGCGCTCTGTTACTTCACCTCTGCGCATCCAATAGGAGGGAAGATCAGATCACAACAATCGGTGTCCAACTTTCCTGAGCTGTAGTTTACAAACCTACTGGGACATCAGAGAGAAATCTCTAGTTTGAAAAGAAATGTCCAACCGTTTGGGAAAGATCGGGGCTTTCTACTGAAAAGTGAACAGATACAAACGTACTTAAAAATAAAGTAGCTATTTTCCAGACTATTGTTTTGGTAACCTAGCAAAATGCGCCGTTGCTTTTTGCTCATGTTCGCTCCCCTTCTGTCCTGCACACACCTATCTGAAAGGCCCTTTAGACACCCAATATTGGGTAATTTCTTGTTTTTAATTGGCAAAAAAATGCACTCCAACTCCTCAACACTGTCTCCAGTGCACAAATACGCTGTTTAATTTCGACACTGAAACATTGGCAACACATTTGTGCAGTTAAGACAGCTGTATCGCTTTACGTCGCTGCAGCTTCTTTAACAATATGTCTGAACATTTGTAGTTCTTTAAAGCTTTTGTTCTTTTTCATCAATAAAAAAATAAGAATGTATCGTTTTAAAACATGTGGTACGGAAAAGTATAAAAGAATCAAACATTTTGACAACCGTAGTGCAATAAAGACGACTTTGGTCTTGAATCCTTACATCTCTTTTTTCTTATACAAATCCTTTCTTCTGCAGGTTTTCAGACATTTTATTGTCAAGGTACCCACAGGCCTTTTCGATTTGGTTTTTGTTCAAGATGTTTCTTTGTGCTCTTAACATTTCTAAAGAAAGTTCTACTTCTCTTTGGACAAAGACTTCCCTGTCTTGTTTCGACATTGAACTTGACGATTTCCAGCTTCTTGGTTTCTGTCTTTGTGACTTTATCTCTTCTGTGATGGTTTATCCTTCCAGCACTTTTCTTGTGTCATCATAAATTAGATCTATAAAATGTTCTGCCTCCTGCAGGTTATTGCATACTTTCTCTTCGCTCTCATTCTTGCTCCCTAACTTATTTCTTCCTATTTCCTGCTCTGCAGGATATTGTATATCTCTTCGCTGTTGGGTGCACACAGTCTCTGCGTACCTGGAGAGAACTCTATTATTGTGTCAAACTTCCACTGTTTCCTCTTTCACACAGGATATTTTCAGTGGAAATAGTGTAACATCCCCTGTCTCCTCCGCACACTGGATTGGACTGTTGTTACTTTGAGAATGTTTTTTACTTTGAATTAGAGTTTACCGAGTCTCTTATGTGCCTCACTGAACTTTCTGTTTTGAAGTGTCAAAGCAAAAGAAAAAAACAGATCTTTGAGGAAGTTGTGCCTTTCAGTTAATTTGATATAAATAACTTTTGTAAAATCAGAACTTTCTTTGGCGCTTTTTTAGCTTGAGAGCTAAAATGTAGTCCCTTGCCTTTGGATTAAAACAAGCTTAAAATAGTACTTATTTTAGTCACATTGAAACCCCAGAGAAACGGGCTGAGTGCCTGTTTTGCGTCTTAAGATACATTTAGAAACGCTGCCAGGCTCTGATTTTGTTGCATCATCATCAGATTGTTTTCTGACCTATTTAATTTTATTTTTCAGGATATTCTATGTGTCTCACGACTCCCAGGATCTGAAGATTTTCAGCTACATCGCCAGAGACGGACAGAGTAATGTGTTCCGCTGCAACGTCTTCAAGTCCAAGAAGAAGGTGAGAAGTACAGCAGGGCTGTGATAACGCCTTGATCCTTTAATTAAAAACAGCTCAAATGTTACAGAAGTGAGAAGACACCACAAAATATAGTAAACTGTACATCTCAGGAATGCATAAAGGTATTTCATTTGTTCATTTCATCAGCACTAAACGCAAAATTCTGGGACTAACCTGGGTGGGGAATGGTTTAGGACATTTTCTGATTTCTCCATATCAAACACGTCTTTCTGTTTTTGGTCAATTTTCTTCTCAAACAAAGAAAAGGGTTGTGATGGGAGGTGCCAGTAGCCTAGTGGTTAGTGTGCTCGCCCCACTGTACTGAGGCTATAGTCCTCCAAGTGGGCAGACTGGGTTCAAACCCGACCTGTGACTCCTTTCCACATGTTGTTCCCAACTCTCTCTCTCTCTCTCTCTCTCTCTTGATTTCTGACTCTAACCACTGTCCTGTTTCTAGTGAAGGCAAAAGCCCAAAAATAAATCTTAAAACAAAAAAGAAAAGGGGTGTGATTGATAGTCAGATGTTATATTTTATCAGAATCTGAAATATTTGGTTTGTTCCCGGGGAAAGGCTTTTTTACAGAAAACAGCATAAACGAATACTGACATGACATAAAGTAGTCAAACAACAAGACATATAAATCAGAATATAAACAATAGCTACTTATAAGATATGAATAAAGGTACAGAAAGAGCACAGTATTGCACATTTGTTGGCACACAGTCACACCATAATTAATCTACACTGAGGGACTTTACAATCCTAAAGTGGATTTTTTTCCAGGTTTGACCAAACTGTCCTCTCACTCAGGCCTCAGGAGATCAGGAGGCACTGACTGATACCAACCATGTCCCTTCTTAAGCTTTTCAACCTCCCCCTCCGCACTACAAATCTCCTTTGCACTCCTTTGTGATAAATAAATAACAGTCTGCTGGTGTTCTTAGCCTTTAGCGTTAGTGTTAGCCTTAGCGCTAAGTGAGTCAACTAGCAAACCGCAACTAATAAACCACCTGTCCATCACCTAATAATTCAGTGACGCCAAATGTACGGAGGTTATAGTCCTCACTCTCTCCTCTCCCCGATATCTGACTCTATCCACTGTCCTGTCTCTTAATAAAAAGGCATTAAAAAGCCCCCCCCCCCAAAAAAAAAATCAATACTTTTTCTCAATATAGTTCCAGATGTGTAACCCTCCCCCAAAAAACACCTGACTTTGTGTTTTTGTTTTGCATTTTGTTTTGCACCACTGAAGGAATTTGTCTTATTTTCGTGACTGCCAATTATCAACTGATCAAACCATGTCTCTTTTGAGCTGGAGAAAGAGAGCAGCTAAGGGTTTTATTTCCAATGTTTTCACAGCCTGTAAGTCGTCTATTGTTTAAAGCAATCGGTCTCCCATTTTTAAATCACAACATTGTCTGAGTCACATCCTGACAACCGCCAATAAAGCGACGCACGGCTGCTGGGTAGCAATAATTCCTGCAGGGACTATAGTCCTGTCATTGTTGAGGTTTGAGGAACGAGTTGGAAACCCATTTTGGGGGAGGAGGACGTGTTGAGGAGGGAAAAAGTCCAAACAGAGCCCAGCAGTGTGACACAGTTCGAAAAATGTGCTTAGAGTTTTCCACTTTAGCTGCCAGTTGATGGTGAAGTCCAGGGGTTATCCGAGCGATGCACACACTGCCTCATTATCTCTTACAGACAGGCCGACACTGACACATGAACACACACACACACACACACACACACACACACACACACTCTCTCCCCAGAAGAATGTGCATACCAAAATTCTCTCGGGCACCACGGCCCTGAGGCTGCTGAGCTGGAAACGTGTGTGTGGATATAAAATATTTTTTTACAGCACAGTGATTGAGAGTCTAAGGGAAAGATCTTTTTTTAATGGAGAACACCATTACGTTTTACAGTTCCAGCTCATTGATGACTGTCACGATTATATTTCTACACATTTACCAGTTTGTCAGAGTTGTAACGATGATGACAGACTCAGCTGAGAAGGGCTGCTGTGGTCTTTATAAAACTGTTTGTTTTTGTGGGTTTATTACTCGTCTTGTTTTTATTTAATTGACAGAAAAACAGAGTGATGCACTATGAAAAAATAAAAACACTTCGCCCTATAGAGAAAAGTTAAGTTTCACAGGTGAAGAAAAGTTTCTTGGCCTGAGGGTCTCATCCGGACACTTGGATTATATATTATTCAACCCAACATCGACATATAAATGTAGCGGAGCATTTATTTGGAGTTGTGTTTTCGGCCCGCCTGGTAAATATAATGCTGTGACTACATTAGCAACATGCCTCATGCAGACTCTGTGGACTCTGACCTTCGACTACAAGTGTACAAATGAAGCTCACTGCAAAAGATATGCAAGTAGTACGAAGTCGCAGCTGATTCAGCGAGAAGATTCTTTTCACTTCTGTAGAAATAGGACAATCTTATTATTTGTTTTTTAATGGCCCTTTTATACGGTGGCTGGGAAGTGCAAAACAATATTACAAAGTGTAAAGTTTGAGGCAAATTTACAATTTGAAAAACATTTATAAATTTATTAAAACAAAATTACAAAACCCTTAACACTTTAACCAAGGACAAAACAAATTTACAAGATGTGAAACACTTTTATAAGCGCTGAGAGAAATGTACAAGTGGCAGAACGCTTTGCCCAGTCCCCAAGCAAATTTACAAGCGACAGAAAACGCCGGAAGTTACCCGGAAATGCATATCTGGTCCTTCCGTCTCATCGGTGTCCTTTAAAAGTTAGAGAGACCGTACACGCGAAAAGCAAATCTGACTTATCTGGCTCAAATGAGTTCCACAAAACTCTGTATCACTCCATATCACTGTTTGTCAAGACTTTCCGCAAAATGACCCCTCACTCAATCACTTCCGGGTCACTTACGGCATTTGGTACATTCCCTTTCCGTCAAGATGCGTACATGCATGCACCGCATGTACCAAGGCTTCAGGCCTTAGAGTTCAACTTGGGGCAGCCCGGGTTTGAATCATTTGATCCTTTGTTGCATGTCATTCCCCTCTCCCGCTCTCCCTGATTAGTGACTCTATCCACTGTCCTGTCTCTAAAATAAAGGCATAAAAAGCCCCCCAAACAGGAAATACTAAGACAGTCAGTTTGTGCCTCTATTAAATAAGTTCAGACCATTGTGAGTCTGAAATAATTCCCTTATGGTCTTTTTCTTTTCTTTTTTACATCTTATAGCAATAATTATAGGTTTTAATTAATTACAATTTCTTCTAACATCAATTAAATACGTGGAGAAAAAACTTCTTTGAACAGTTCCAAGAAGTTGTGTAAGTATTCATCAGGCCAAGGGGAAGAAAAATGTAAAAAAAAAAAAAGATCAGAGATAAGTACATTTGTAAAAGAGCTTCACAAAGAGAGTGCAGCAGAAAGATATAAAGGATTCAAAAAAACAATAAGAGAATGAAACCGTCTCAGCTTGGTGATAAAGAAAGAGCCTATACACATCAAACAAGCAGTGAAGTAGTCATCCAAAGCAGTGTATGGTTTTGTGTGAGTGTATTTGGACATCAAGGTTGCGAGTGTGAGATTAGGTAGAAGATTAGGCCGACTTTATTTCCCTCTTAAATACCAGCAGTGAAAGAATGGCTGGGCTTTAAATCATGGTGGCATAAAAAGCCTTAAGTGGCTTATCAGTTCTAACACCGAAAGGAGCAGCGTGCTTCTCTCTCTCCCATTCACACTCATGCTCGCTCGCTCTTCACCCTCCTCTGATCGACAGTTTAAAGGCGTCTAATGAATGACCTGGCCTCTATTATGTAGAGCTGAAGTGAGAGTGATGGAGGAGAGACGAGGGACTGTTGATCAGAATACTGAGAGCTGCTTTGGCTGGGAGGTCACTACATGTGTTTGATTGATTGTGATTGGAGTTTAGTGTATGTTTGTCTGATTGTAAGAGGCAGTTTTATGTGAGAATAACAATCTGATCAAGAAGTCAGGACAGAGTTTATCACCCTTGAGGCCTTGACCCTAAATCAGGAGGACAGCTATAAAGTGAACTTTTTATATGTGAGAACATATCCACTATTAATCAACACATTTAATGATATTTGTGCAAAATCAACACTTAAAGATCACACTGATCACCTAAGGTCAACCTTTGTGAGTAAAGCTATCGTCCAAACAATCAAAACAATATTACCGTAAGGTTATGTGTGTGACTGGGTTTGCGAATGACTCTTTTCAAATGATTGTATTTCAGTGTTTTTTGTCTGACTGGAAGAGTCTGATTTAAGTGAGATAAAACAATCAGGACAGCGTTTCTCTGCTTGGAGGTCTGGACATCACACCAGGAGTGGAGCCCAGTTTTTTAGAAACACATTTTATGGATGGTCGTCTCCATCATTTCCTGACTTTTCCTCTTGGCCTGCCATACTGTAAACACTTAACACCATAAAACAACATCATTGGATTGCAGATACAATTTGTCCAGACCTCCAAGAATAAAATGCTATGACCTTGGTGATCCAACAACATCTATTCCAAAACAGTGTAAAGCTGTATAAATGGTATATATTTACCAAGGGACTACTTTGCTTAGCTGACAAATTGGGCTAAAATCATTCAACCCACAGGCCCCCAACTTTTGACCAATGACAAAACTGTAGAGTTACAGAATCTAACATAGCATCTCATTACTAAAAAAACAAACAATCTATGTTACTTAACATTGTTAGGTCAGAAGATAGTTTCTTCTTTTACTTTAGTTAAAATTTCCGCAATTGCTACAGTATGCCAATTCTGTGGCCTGTTAAGGCAATTTCCATTATGTCTTAGCATCAACCCCCTTCCTGGAGAATGATGAACCAGCTGCCACTGAATCTAAAAAAACTGTTTTTCAGTTTTAGCCTGACATTTCAAATGAATAAATTTTGGAAAGGACCAACAAATTCTCACCCACAGTTGGAGTGCGTATTGAAACTGATGTTCTGATGAATAGCTCAATGTAAAACACAGTTTTGCACCCAAATCATGGTCAATGATCACCTTTATCACTTGAGTTTTACCTTCTCTGTAAAACTATTGATGCTTTTCTAAAGACATGTTGGTTCGCCAGTCTTTTCAAAACTGATTCAAAGCAAAAGTAGAAAAATGTGTTTGTGTATAACCATCTACAATGATTGGATTTAGTTTAATGTCTGATTGGAAGAGCCAATTATACACGAGATAAAACCGTAAGAGCAAAGAGTCATGTCAGAATTAGAGGTCTGAACTATTTTTTAAGACTAATAATTGACAACTTATTGGCTAATTTTCTGTTTTTGTAGCATCATTTTGGGGTTAGACACATTGTACCCTCTGTATGTTAGTTTGTCATCTTATCCATCACTCTATACTATCTATACTATCACTCTTCTGCTACCATGTCCCTTGGTTTTAGAGAAACATCTAAAAAACTAATGGATGGATTGCAGTGATATTTGATGTCGACATTCAAATATCACGGCAATCCATCCATTAGTTTTTGAGAGGTTTCACTAATTCGTTCGAGCTTTGGTGATCTTACAACCAAAAGGTTGAGGCACTGTGTGAGAGTCACATTTACCAGGCATACACTAAACAGTCTCCAAACTTGAACAGGACTAGCAAATTGTCACCCAGGGTAGGGGATACAATTTAAAACATACCTTTGACATCACACACAACTAATAACACATCTGTGCAACCTGAACCAATGTTCACGGTCACCTTACTTTTTCCTGATTCAACCTTCCCCTCTTCAATTATTTAACTTTGTCTGTAGACTGAAATGTACTCCCACTTGAGTTTATTGGATGGAAATCTGCATGTTGGTTTAACAGTCCACTCAAAACTACATGGGAGTAAAAGCAGAAAACAATCACGACACTACCCACTGGTCATATTTGATATTTGCCATTTTTTTAGAGCCACAATCAAATTACATTTTCTGTTGGTACACAAGAATCATCACGTTTTCTGTTAACAATCATGTCCATAAGATTTCCTCTACCTTAAGGATAAATTCACAGCACATGCTACTATCTTCCCTCGTAATGCTAGCCCATCTCTTGAGCATATCATTACATCCTCTGTGCAATCTTTATCACCTATCTTTTCCAATGAGGCAGTAACACTTTAACAAGCCAACCATGCAGAGAGATACAAGAAGATCATAAAGATGATGCATAAAACCAATCTCTTAAACCTGATAATGGACTACAGTAAGACACAACACATCACTGCTGCTAAATGAATTGCTTTCAGTAAGCAGCTGTGCTTTTGATTTTGTTATTTTTATAATACGGGTATGCCACGTGAATTCCTTTTGTTTCAGTTCATAGAAGCACTTAACACCCACCCGATTAAAAAAAAAACAAATGCTGGACCTCAGTTGGTTAAAACAACAGGTTTTTGCCCGTATTTCTGAACGCATTTTCTACTGTTTTGAAGGATAAAGACTCATCTGTTGTCCACAGCTGGTTGATGAGATGGTAGAGAGAGTTGTGGTTATTGTGTCAAGTGTTAATTGAGTTCTCGCTCTGTGGATGGATGCCCTCCAACCATATGCTGCCTCTCTGTGTGGGCTAATGGCTTCCACTTGTTCAGCCTTCGACACAGAGAACGAGTTGTATCTTCTTCCTTAGAGGATGATTGAATAGCCCAAATAATAATGAAATGCATAATGAATGACTCCTTGAAAAGTCATACACTCGTAGGTTATTACGTTGAGAAAGTCCTGAGTAACTGAGCCCATTTCCTTAAGTTAATTCCAATTAAGTATTGTATTTTTAGGGACAAGAAGTGTGGAGGATTTATTCCTTATATGGTCAGTGTTTAAGAACAATTGGCTTGAACACAGCCCTGGATTTTAACTGAGAATCAATGCTTTCATCATTGACATTGAGGAGTCCTAATATAAAATGGTTATTTCCAGTCATATCAATGCTAAGGACTCCCATCATTCTTGACACAGCTTGGTTAAGATAATTGGATTGAATAGCCCCTTCAGCTCTTGTTATTGAATATCCATATCTCAGTGAAATGATCTGTCCGTGTTAAGCTTTTTTGCCTTCGACTTTCTTTTTCCAACTCTTTCAATCAAATTTATATTTTACTTTTTTGACAAGAATTTTACCACAGAGCCAGAAATGAACCCCAGATGAACAAGTCATGTCTTCTTCAGTGTGGGATTTATTGATTATGAAATGTCAGCACTGAGATGTACACAGGGGCACAAGTCAATAAATCTGCCTTGTTATAGGTCAGTGTGTATATTGTTTCCACCAGCTCTTTCCAGCACATACCCTGTCTGTCTTTATCTCCAGTGTCTTTCTCCTGCTGTATCTCTATTTTTATTACAGAATAGGCTGAAAATTGTGGCTTCTTGAAACTGGGTGTTCTTCACTCAGGTTATCTACACTAAGTTGGTTTCTTGAAGACAAATACCTGGTTTACAAAAAGTACCCAAATCCACCAACAGTTTCAGTCTCCAACTCCTTTCATTGCACTCAAAAAATGTTCCCAACATTGTCCAAGAGCGATGTGAATGTGAAGTCTAATGTCTGAATCTAGAAAATGTTCTAGGCCTGAATGTCAAGAAGTCATTTGGAATTTGTCTGGAGTTCACGTGTGAAAGGGGCTTCTGTGAGTAGATCTCACCTGGAGTAATGGTAAAGGGTTAGTTCGGCATCTAAGGCCATTCCAGGACACTCCTTTAGGTCGTGTCCTTATCAAGCCTCTAAAGTGGGACACAACTGATGCTGCTGTCTGCTTAGTCGTTCGTGAAAAAACACCTGAACCCCATCTATAAAAACAATACATGGTAAACACCATGATTTCCTATGTCTGCTTTTTATTTGCTCTTAACAGCTGGAGACCTACAGTACTACATCATACATATGGGGACTTTTCCTATTATTTATTCAACAACTTGATTCAGTTTAAGAGCACTACATATTTGAACCTATACTTTGTAATTGTTTCCCTCACAACCCTGCCCTTGCACTCAAATAGTCCCTGTTTGGGCTTAGATTAGCCCTGCTTTCACTCAAACTTCATCCATCCATCCATCCATTTTCTTCCGCTTATCCGAGGTCGGGTCGCGGTGGCAGCAAGTGCAGTAAGTCAACCCAGACTTCCCTGTCCCCAGCAAAATTTTCCAGCTCCTCCTGGGGGATTCTGAGGCATTCCCAGGCTAGATGGGATATATAATCCCTCCAGCGAACTCTGGTTCTACCCCGTAGTCTCCTCCCAGTTGGGCGTGCCCGCAAAACCTCCAAAGGGAGGCAACCAGGAGGATCCTAATCAGATTCCCAAACCACCTCAACTGGCTCCTTTCTATTCGAAGGAGCAGCGTCTCTACTCCAAGCTCCCCCTGAATTCCTGAGCTCCTCACCCTATCTCTAAGGCTGAGCCCAGCCACCCTCCAGAGGAAAATCATTTTGGCCGCTTGTATCCGCAATCTCATTCTTTCGGTCACTACCCATACCTCAAACTACATGCTTTCGCTTAAATACATTGCGCTTTACAAAAAAAAAAAATGTATCTCCGGCTTGAGCCCTTCTCCTCACACCCAGGCAGCTTCTGTGAGCTTGTAGAACATCTGCTTTTACAGATTTGCAGACAGCAAAATGCCAAACTCACACCCTTAAAATGGAAGTCAACAAACCAGCTGTTGATTTGACAGATGCTTCCTGTCCTTGCTTAATACAGTCTATTGTCTCTAAAAGGGTCCAATACCAAGCTCTGGCATGCCGTTGCTTGTGTGTGAAAATGTGTTTGGATGATGTATCCTTGCTTTGCGCACAGCCTGGAAATCGAACTAATGGTCCAGAAGAGCCGCTGAGCCATCGTGACTTCATTTCATCACACTCCACTGACTTCATGCTCTTACACTCAATCACGCTCTCAGTCACACACCAACCTGTTCATTGATTGGTACTTATTCAGGTCTGATAATGTTCTACCCCAGTACTCTCACACCCTCGCTATCTGCCAATATCATTCCTTCCTGCTGTCTTACTAATTTCCTTCAGGCGATCAGAGGGATGGATGAACATGAGGTCAGGCTGTGCTCTAATCATTAACGTAGTAAGCTGATTATCAAGACAGTCTAATTCTGCACTACCAGTACTTTGTGCACATTTCATTGTTTACCCTACTTTCCTCTTGATTGCATGATATTCCCTTTTGTGCCTTATCTTCACTCGTGCCGAGACTTCCAATAGGACAGCGAAAGCCCTGCTAAGCCCTCTGAGGGAAATCTGGGATAAATAATGCATTGCGCTTTTGATGAGGCCCTATCGTATGGCCACTAAGAGGGAATATTGTAATGCGTGAAGCTTGATGTCACTGGCAGCTTGATGTATAGAGAGGAGAGAGATAGAAAGACAGGGATACAGAGAGGGTACATTTATTCGTTCAAATTGACAGAGAGGAGAGTGATGGGGGGGAAGAGATAGAGACAGAGAACGAGAGCTAGACGGGGATGGTGACAAATGTACAACAAAAGAACTATGTCCTGTCCTTATTGCAGGGTATATACAAGCTTTGCCTTTGAGTGACAAATCTTTTTACAGCTTTGACAGCAGCCAAAATGGAGATCAAACAGAAAAATTGGCTCAGGCTTTAAAATGTCCAGATACAGGAAAACCGCCAACTGTAGGAACTGAGCTAAATGAAAAAGATAAGTGTTTTGAAGATGACTGTCCATCTAGCAAAGGTATAAATAACGCTGAAGGCTCAGAGGGCCCATTTGTAAAGGATGAATGAAAGCGGTTGCCAGTGAGGCTTAAACTAAACATCCAAGTAGGGTTCTGGTTCTGAATATGCTTTGTCATTCCTCTTAGCTTCTTACTCAAACTCACAACATACCAAAATGTCCCCAAATTCAAAAAAACATCAGCAGCCATGTCAAACACTCTTAAGCCCTTCAAAGTGGGGGATTTACAATTTTGGACGCACGCTCAAAACTCAAACTGAGCACCGGGTTAATATCAATACAACTTGTTCAAGGATGTTTCCAGAAGACAAGCACACAAGCAGAAACATTATACTGACAACTGAGTCAAGCAGTAAAGAGTATAAAGCAGCAAAGCTTCGCTCAACATGATCATGCCCATTCGCTTATGGTTAATAGTCCTGACGATTACTCACCCCAGCTTCACATGGATATTTTACAGTGGAGCTGACAGAAACAAGCCTGCTATAGGTCGGGATTTTCAGAAGTGCGAGCATATGTGAAAGGTGCTTTAGTAACATAGTCCAGTGCATTGGATGTCAGGTACTGTAGTAGAATGAAACAGAATATCATGGTGGATGGACCCCTCAAAAACAGGACTTTCACAGAGGAAATCAAGGTCTGTGTGAAACCAAAAATTAACATTTTATTTGTACCTCATCCAAACCAACATTGACGGTTGTAAGTCCAAACCAAGATCTTTCCCCAAACATAACCAAGTGCTTTTGGTGATGAAACTGAAACGTACAGCATGTAAAATCCTCCACTAGGGGGCTCTCATTAAAAACAATAACAAAAGATGACGTGGAGGCTCGCGGGGTATCATGGGAGTGATTCTCTCTGCTCTGTAGAGACAGAGTGTAAACTCAGTTCAAATCAAGGACGCAGTTATGTAGAAAGTAAAGTAATCCAATTTGGGGGCTCTTTCCAAACAAAGAACATTTGTTTGTCTTTAGGGGGTCTATGATGTTTTTTAAAGTGAAACAAAGTCATGCAACCAAAAATATAATCATCATCAATAACTCAAATGTCGAGTGTTACAAAGAGTCTTTTTCTGGACTCAAATGGACAAAGCTGTTTTACATCTTGTGCTGACGGTTTCACTGTGTCCCCTCATGACGGTAGGTTTAATGATTTGCAATTTGCCCAAAAGTTGTCCTGTTCCACTTCAAACAGGACAGAACTGAACCCTAATTATTGGTCCAACAAATCAAAGAGAGAACTCCTGATAGAAACTACTGATTAGCCCCTCTATCTCAGCGTATTTCATCACATGCCAGGATTTTCTTCTTTCATGGATTCTGATTGAGTTTTTGGGGCTCATAGAAAAAAGTAAGCTGAGCATCTCTCTGTAATTAAGAGGCCTTTGAAAAGTCCAAGCTTTTCTTTCTCCTGGTGAAAAAGTTTGTGCATGCTTTCATTACAATTAGGTCTAAATAATGTAAGGCATTTATCTGCAGCTTGCCAAAAGAAAGTCTGTAAAACTGTATTAAAAATGCTACTGGCAGAGTTTAACTGGAACAAAAAACCTGAGCTCACATCCAAATTCTTGCACCAGCTTCGAGGTATCTTTAGGATGTATTCTGCTATTTTTTATTGTTACACTGGCCCTTTCCTGTATTGTTGAAATCCTGCAGAGATTTGTCCCTCACCTCTCACTTCAATCGATAGGCTCTCTGCTGCTTACACTACCAAAGATCAAGCTTTGTGGTGGGGCTGCCTGCCCTTTGCGTAGACCCTTAGGCTTTGATTCAAAGAAAGCTTTATTTAATCATTAGTTACAAAAAACAAAGTTTCTGAAAGCTTTTTTACACTAAGAATATTCATGTCATTTTGTTGACCTATATTTGCAAACAATACTCATCTTTAGTAATATTAGTGTGCAGGATGGTGGGTCAGACGCAGAGACTGCTAGGTGAGGTTCAAAGAGCTTAGCGTGAACTTGCAGACCAGACAGTAGTGTTTAGGGGAACAGTCCAAAAACAGTGATAAAATTCAGTCAGCGAATAGGCAAAACTACCGAAAAAAACAAGGTCAAGTAAAAAAAAAAAAACTGTAGAGAACATCAGTGGAAATAGCTGGAGAGCAATAAAACCAACAAGGACAAACTGAGACATTCTAGCAGAGGAGAAATGAAAAGAAGGGAGTATATGAAACAAGGTGACTCATGAGAAATCAGGGGGAGCTGGGTAATGTGCCCAGGTGTGGCTGTTAGACGAAGCAGGAGACATAGGGGCAGCAACTCTGACAGGAGAGCAAATGGATGATAGCTGGATGCTTTTTTGGACACTCAATCAATATGAAGTGGACCGATCAAACAGTTTCTACTTCTAGTTGAACAGAAAACCACCAAAATCAACAAAACGCCCAAAATATATGGGGAAAAAACTGGAGAATGACTTCAGTTTTATGGCTTTGTTTAAAGTCTTTAGGGCCTGTGCCGGGCATTTAAGACAACCTAACCATCTGATCATTTTCCTATGCTTATTAGAGGCTATTGTAGCTTCATGCTAAGCTATTAGTGTAGACATCATACTCCATAGCAAAGTTTTTCATCTCCTTTTGAGTGGTCTCATGGCATTCCCCTTCCCAAATGAGATATCTTATATGATTGAAGTGTTCTGGTTTCACATCTGAAAGCTTTTATCTTAATATCATTTGTTCACTCAATCCCAAATAAAAAGCTGCAACCGACTGTGTGGAAAAATGAAGCCAATGCAAAATACCCGCAGTTCCTTGAGTGCCACCTGAGGCTGGCTGCAAAAGCCAGGGAATCCCCACTCAGTCCAATGTTAAAAAGCCCATTTTTACAGCAATATTAAACATGTTCACAGCCTGGTAAAAAAAAAAGTCTCAATAGCTAATTTCTCTATTTTCAAAAACAGCCCAGGGGGTTTATAATTTGTTATAATTTGTGATAACATCTGTTTTGATACTATAAAGCTTAAGAGTTTGGCAGACATTTCCATAATTAGCGCTGTCACTGAGTTACTCGACAGGTGGTTGTGTTGTAGCCGTTTGTCCGGAGGCTAAAGGCCTGCCTCAACTCCATCTCTCTTCAGTTACTACATTGATCAAAAGTGGCGCCAACCTATGCCTACACCCCATGACCATTGATGAGGGTTGGAATATAAATTTAGCGGTAAATCAAAAGCTTTGCCCTCTAGCTCATCTTTGTAAATCAACTGTTATTTTAGAAAAGAAACGATCTCCAGTTAGTTTGCACTACTTTCTTGATAAGTGAGTTTATGAGTCAGGGGGAACTTGAGCTGCGTATGTGCAATAACACCAGCATCTGCTCTCAAAGGTTGTACGCCTGCCTCCACGTCTTCAAAGGAGAGCATGAGTTTGCTGTCAGGCTGAAGAACAGTGTTGGGTGAAACGAAATGAATTGAAGGTCCACAAAGACAGAGGAGGATGGGATTGGGGGGTGATTGATGGAAGATGAAGGAGAAGAAGCACAGCATGAAAATAGAACAACAGGTCGGAGGAAAAAAGAGGGAGAGAAAAGTGAAGGATAGAAAAGTTGCTCAAAAGGGAATTTTATTTTTTTTATCCTGTCCAGTGCAAGAAATGCAAGTTGAGAAACACGGTGCAAATCCTCTGTATCCATTTTTCTGTAACTTGATGAATGGGAAGTTACAGACTGCAGCTTTAATGGTATAAATGTGTTTTTACAGACACCTCTGTTAAAATGGTTGACCTATACTCTTGTTTAGTGATGGTTGATGATGCTTTATGTGATGAAATGACAAGAAGTTTGAATTACTCACACTGTATGGTGTCGCAGGTTTAACCTCTAATATGTGTGTGGTTATATATTGAGAAATGAAGTTTTGGTTGCTTGATTTTGAAAACTTTCATCACTTTCGAGGCGACAGCGTTAGATCAGTGACTTTTAGTTAAGGTCACTAAACACAACAATGTCAAGGTCATCAAAGCTGCTGAGTCATGGTTGTTTGAAGCCCTTGGTCATTTTTGTGTAAGAATCAGAAAGACATTTCTCACATGTGGACATACAGTATACTCCTGTTTTTCTGATATTAGCTGCTGTTGCCTTGTCACCATGGAAACATCTGCAAAAAAATGAAGCTGAGGCCACATGTTTTAATGAAAAGATCAAATAATGATAGATGGCATTATGAGAAAGACAGAAAGTGGAGTAGAGTCTGGGCACTGGGAACTAACGATAGTGCCAAATCGGTTAAAGTTTTTTAATAAAGATAAAACATCCAGATGTTCCCAAACCCTCATCTGATGCTAACCCTGGAGTTAAGCAATGTTCTGATAGAGATCTGGATTGAAGGCTTTCATGCTTCATTCTGGTTTTGATAACCAGGACGGGAAAGCGCTTTGTCCTTCAGCAGAGTCTTGATTCTGTTCATGCTTCTTAGCCCACGCTGAATCTGTTCTGCTCGTTCAGCTGAGGATGAGTGCTGTTCGGCTACTAGGCCTCAGTGCCTTAAAATGAAATCTTTTTCTGCGTCTGCACCTCTTCTCTGTGACGAGCTGGACGAGAGCGGGCTGATAACAGACGGAAGTTGCTTTCACTTGACTGGCCTTTTTCAGAGCAGGGCGGAAAGAGGAGCAGAGATAACAGACACATGCAGCTCTGCACCTGAGGACAAAGGGGGAAAAGCCAGTCAGAAAGAGAAATCATGTTTTTTTTATGTTTCATTGAGTTTGGAAAGTAAACACAGACAGCCACCTCTACCTGAGGCCCAAGATGACAACAATGGGCCATGTGTCACTAAATCAGCGCTGTGACCTATACATGATTGCACTGAATTCCCTGCTTATTGTGTTTGTTAGTTACATTATAGACATGTCTCTGGGGAAATCTGCATCCAGACTGCACGTGTCAGACTCCTGCAAAAAGTCTGTACATGTGGGATGTGATTTATGCTAAACGTGCAAAATTGCATTTTCTTTGGCCGATTCCAGTTACAAATTTTCGTGTGTGTGTGTGTGTGTGTGTGTGTGTGTGTGTGTGTGTGTGTGTGTGTGTGTGTGTGTGTGTGTGTGTGTGTGTGTGTGTGTGTGTGTGTGTGTGTGTGTGTGTGTGTGTGTGTGTGTGTGTGTGTGTGTGTGTGTGTGTGTGTGTGTGTGTGTGTGTGTGTGTGTGTGTGTGTGTGTGTGTGTGTGTGTGTGTGTGTGTGTGTGTGTGTGTGTGTGTGTGTGTGTGTGTGTGTGTGTGGCTGTGGTGTTTGTGTTTGCGTCACCTTGTGCATGGCATGAAAGTTGCAGGTTGTGTGTTTAAATCCAAGATTGTCTCAGAATCGGCTGTACTGGATTTATCTGGCTGGTCCCCAATTACAGCTAGACAGGCTGAAAATCGTCCGATTCTGTTCACCAGCAGGTGCACCTCTATTTTACACCTTCTGGTTCGTTTCAAATACCTCAAAGAAAGTACTGGGTTGAAAAAAAAAGTAGACAAGCGAGCATCAACTAAAGAAACTCAATCTTGGTCAAAAAGGATCCAAGAAAAAAAAAGAGGTGGAAAAAATGTCTGGAATCTGTTTAGCCTTGATAGATATTTTTAGTTTCTTCAATCCAAGAAGCGACACAAAATAGGTACAAATTGTGTGACCTCAGATTCTCACAATTGCCTTTCTTTCTGTTTTCCTCCCTCTCTTACCACACAGAGTCAGGCCATGCGCATTGTTCGGACTGTCGGCCAGGCGTTCGAGGTTTGTCACAAACTGAGTCTGCAGCACACGCAGCAGAATGCGGACGGACAGGAGGACTGCCACAGCGAAAAGAACGACTCCTCTGTCACAGGTACACAAGCAACCCACGCAAACACAACCAGATCAACATGTGCCTGCTAAACAGTCGGCATCTCCCTCTAACAGGCCTGCAATGTGTGCGAATGTAAAGCACTGCTGCTGTTCCCTTATGGAGTTTATGAAAGCCCTTGTACATGTGTGCTTACCTTTTATCAGAAAATGTGTTGACTTGTGCTTTCACAGGTTTTCTTTTGAGTGTTGACATTGAAGAAAACAGGAGGCGACATTAGACAGAATATCTGCAGAGTGCAGTCTCAATGTTTGTGTGGGAGTGATGCGTTTTAATCAATGTTGTTGAAAGGAAAAACGTCGCTGCTGCAACCTTGAAGATTCATGAGGTGAATTCAGTGACAATGGAGAGACTGAAAGGCAGCCATGAAGTCACTCTCAGAGGGATTTTTTTTAATATCCATTAGTTTTTTAAACCAAAGCTGTAAACACAAAAGCTGTTCTGATATTTTGAAGAAAAACTGATAAAAGCAGCTGCTAGTGACACAAAGTTGGGGAGAACTTAAGAAAACCTAACCAACAAAGTCATCTTATTTTTACACAATCAATCATCAATCAATCAATCAATCTTTATTTTTATAGCGCCAATTCATAACAAGCGTTATCTCGAGACACTTTACAAAAAGCAGGTAAAAGACCTTACTCATCGCTCTATTACGGAGACCCAGCTTAATCCATCATGAGCACTTTAGCAAAGGTTACAGTAGCAAGAAAAAACTTCCTTTCAACAGGCAGAAATCTTGGGCAAATCCAGGTTCATGATGAAACAGCCATCTACCGAAACTGCGCCGGGCTTGAAAATGGGATAGGGGGAGATGGGATAAGATGCAGGAAGAGGAATCCACCAACGATCCAGAGGAACCTAAGAGAGCTCAGGAGCTCCCAGGAAAAGAGTGTCCCAGGAATAAAGTGTCCACATCCTTTCTTTTTTAACTTCAAGAAACAACCCAACAGGAAATGATTGCCATCTTTGCTCTTTAGACACTTGTTTGTCACCACGTAGAAGGCGATCATCAGCAGGAGCTGATACTGGGGAAACTGATCAACTTCTGGTTCCAGAAAACACCTCTTCCCAGAAACACCCAAACACAGATAAGGAGTGATACCTTGTCCACATCAGGCAACCTTACACTGTCAGAGATAGACCGCTTACTTAACAAGGAGGAGGACTGCCCCTGAAAGCCTCCTGGTCGCCTCCTGATCTGGTTGTTCACACATGCACCTCTCAGGGGCAGAATATCTCAGTAGAATGGGAGGGGGCTTATTGTCTCCTGAGTCCTGAGGCAAGACATGATTTAAAGAAATAAACAAGCGTCTCATTGCGTTCTCACATCAGCTCACTCGGACGTTATGTGGAAAAAATACTATAGGGCTGGCAGGAGGACTCCATATAAAGTCAGTGAAAAATGCGGCTGTGTATGCTCACCCTGAAAACTTTAGGAGTTTTGCACAAGTGTGAAAGCACTTTAAGACTGTACATAAGAAGTGGACATGGCCTCTAGTTCCAAAAGTAAAGCCAACGTGGAAGTGTCGTAGATGTTGTTGCCTGTAGGGGGCGACTCCCCTGTTTGCAAGAACAATGGACTAGATTTTATTCCGCAATAAACATTGCAGAGAAGATCTCATTCCTTTAAAATATGAGACAGAATAAACCATGAGGGGATCATATTTTAAGGTCATAGAATACAACTTTAAAAATTGAAATCTGTATCTCAGGTTGGAGTTGACTATGAAGTCCAAAAATAATGTGAAACCTGGAGTCTTAGTAAAACATTCTCCAGTACACAAAATATCTACAGACATCTCACACACACTTATATGTTCTAAGGTAGCACAGACAGACTTGACTTTACACGCACAGCACACACACACATACACACACCTACCTGCATTGTACTGATGTTGGCAGGCAGGAGAGTGCGATGCTGGAGTGAATGTCACGGATGAGTCAACCCAAAGAAAAAAGGGGGCCGCACAATACCGGTGGGCTGAGCTACTTTTATCCGTCGCCTCGTGCCTGGACGGGATGGGCTTCACTGCAGCACGGGGGACACGTGGCTCTGAGGGGGTCTGAGAGCTCACACACGCAAACACACACACATACACAACCTCGGGGATTCAGCAGTCAGAAAAGCCCAGGAACGGATCTCTTTCACACCATCGTTCCAGCGATTACAGCAGCATACGCTGGCCACCCTCCCTGTCCCCATCTGAGAGCTCCAGGCTGGGGCACATTATCTCCACCGACCCCCCGCCATCCCTCCAGAGACGAGCTCCCTTTCACATGCTGATGAGCACAAAGATCACCCACGCACTATAACTGTACATACACACACCCTGTAAGGACCCCACACACATACATGTACAGACTCAGGCATATACACACAGCACTCACACTCGGGCTGTCATGGTGTGTTAAGCTGCACAAGAGCCTTCACACACGACCAATGAGCTTATCTGGAGAACTAATTATCCCGGCAATGAAAGGAGAGGAGAGAAGAGCGGGAGATTGAGGATTAGAGGAAGAGAAAGCTGGAAGAATGCACACATAGGAAGGAGGAAGAAGAGGATGATATGAGAGGGAAAATGAACTGTGGATCATGTACTGTAGGACAAGAGGAGCAGGAGAAGATGGGATGTACAAGTGAATTTTAGAGTCGAGGAGGGGATGGAGAACTGGGTTGCACAGCAGGGAGTCAGGAGAAAAGAGGAGGAAAACTCAGAGAAAGTGATGTTTTATTCTCAGAAGAAAGTTTGTGCCGCCTTTAAGAAGTATTGCACAAAATGCTGCGACCTAAAATGAACAATATTCCTTCATTAACATGCAAATAACTGTGAAAAAGGCTTACATCACTGGGGGAGCTGAAGTCTGCTCAGAAAAATATAATGGCAAACTGAGGAACAGTGATATGATCATTCTAATTCACATTAACATAAATTACAACAGGCCCAAAAGCAGGAAGAGCCATTTATAATTGTAGCAATATAAACAATGATAGAGCGCCTTGATGGACGTCTTCAGAAGTTCTGATACTGAACTTAGAAATATTTCTGACTGATAAAGTTTGATTTTAAGTGCTGCCCAAAAGGGAAATAGTTTCTAATGGAGTTTCACTTGGCATGTTTGGCCATGTCAGATGCAACCAGAGCTGCAACAATAAATTGCATCAATCTGCAGAAAGTAGTCTGTCAAATTTTAACGGGGGTCTGTTTACTGAGAGGGGGGGGGATGTTTAATGACTGGTGGATGGACACCAGACTCGAACCGTGAAGAGACAAAAAACATGTGAGACACTCTGTTTCTCCTTTCCTGATCATCTAGTCTCACTTTATCATCAGTGGAAATTATTTCTCTGATTTTGTGTGCAAAATAAATAGCTATACCATGGAACAAAAAGTAGGCGATGCTGCGACTTTTTCTCCCTACCATTTGGTCACCTTTTACCTGAGAATTCAAGGGAGGGGAAGAGACAGAGAGAAGGTGAAGATTGAGAGGAAAAGGAAAAGTGATGGCTGATTGCTGGATAAAAAGGAGGATGAGGAGGAAGAGGAGTGGTGATGGAGAGAGAAAAGGGGCGAGGGTAGCGCTGGCAGCAGGTAGTTGAAGATTGTTAGAGATGAAGTTTAAGTGGAGGGGAGGACAGCACTAATGGCACAGAAGGAAGAAGGGGGAGTGTAAATGGGAGAGGAGGTAGAGGTGGGATGGAAAGTGAAGGTGAGCGGTTGAAGGAGAGGATGAACAAGAGCTGCAGGAGAGTCAGTGAGGAAGGAGAGTGGAACAAATTCTTTCTGGACAAATCTTTGATAAAGTTTGTGAAAAAAGATTGTTGCTTTATACTCAGATTAAATATGTACCTTTTTTTCTTCTTGTGGAGTCTCTACTTGATTCAACAAAGCTTCTGTTTGACATAAACCCTGCAGGTTACCAGCAGATTTCCGGCAGCAACTTTGGATCTAAATTCATTTCAGTTTAGTTAAATCAGACAAATGACGCAAAGAGTAAAGCTTCACTGATCAAGTCTGGACCGCAGAAAGAAAGAAAGGAAGTGTGTAACAATGATTGTTTCATAGACTGGCAATGTTGCTTGTCTCCATTCTTAATATTTTCTTCATTAAAAACACCATATATCCAATAAAGTCCCAATTTGTCCAATTACAAATGTGTTAACAGAAATGACAAAGCTGTTTAAAAACTCAAAACTCAAAATAGAAACTCCAGAGTGCTTGCAGCATTGTACTATTTTACATTTGCATCATATTTGAGCTCTTTCTGTGGTCTTATTGTGACGTGTTTAAATGCTTTTAAAAAGTTGCATAACTCCGCAGCTGCACCTAGTGTTGTAGTCAAGGCCGCACTAACCGAGACCAAGACGTGCCCGAGACCAGAGTGCTCTGAGACCAAGAGGAGGCCAAAACATTTAGGGATCAAGACCAAGACCATAAATATTGAAAAATCATCACGAGATTGAACATAAATAAAAAAGTTCCCTTTTTTAATTTAAGCTTGCTTTTAAATGAATGTGACAGCAACACACAAGGTCTCTGCACTTTCGTTTTGAAAGCACCACAATGTAAAAAAATCTTAAATCTTAGCACATTTGCATAGCCACACTCACCTGACAAGTCCAATAATAATCAAGTCCAGATACACTCCAGATGTTTATCTGGATTTGTCAGGTGAATGTGGCTTATAATGAGTGTAAAAATAGATGCTGAGATTTGAGTTTTTGCAGGTGCCTCTCCTCCGGTCGTCTCGATCAGCGTGTCACTCATTTAGGCCGTAACACCGGGAAGATTGCGGACGTTTCTGGGGAGAAAAAAATAACTACAAATGAATTAAATTATTAGTTGTTTTACAAAGGGGTGTTTTCCTTCAAATTCCACTAATGACGTGGAAAAATTGCAGTGGTGGTTTTCATCAGGCTTGATTAAAAATCAGGAGTCCGCAGACTCTGAGACCGAGACAAAACCGAATAAAAATGCTTTAAATTCCGAGACGAGACCTTCAAAAAGTGGTCTCAATACCGATCTCGAGTACTACAACACTAGCTGCTGCTGCACCATACAATGTGCAGACTTTTTTATTGAAACACACAATAACACAATGTATACTCTGCCATTATGACTAACGTTTCTTACTTGAATGCATCCATGTGTGTCTGCCCATGTGTGCGTGTGTACATGCTCATGCCTACATGTGTGTATGCAGGCGTGCGTGCTTATCCACCACCTGTGTGTGTGTGTACTTTCATGGGCTCAGATCGGGAGCTAACAGGTGCAGAAAAGACGCCCACGGTCACCGAGGAGACGGACATTGACGCAGAGGAGACCGTCCAGTTGCCGGCGGCCGAGGAGTTAAGTCCCAACAGAGGAGTGACGGATCTGGACGCCACGGCAACGGCAACGGCCACGGTCAAGACGACTGACCTAAACCACACAGAGAGCAAGGTAAATCATTATCCTGATTTTATATCTGTGTGTGTTTTTGTTGTTAGACACTTTATTTATCCTTTACAGGAAATTACAACGTCACTGCTGGTACAATCACACTCAGTACACCACCTCCAACATTGACCATAAAAACATTTAGGCTCTTTAAAAACTACGCATACAAATGCTAAGAATAAGTTCCTGAAACTGAGTCAAACTTACATATGAGACAATTGTATTTCTGACTAGCAGTGGTTTATGTCGCATTTTTTGCACCAATATCTGTGTGAAGATCAGAAAGTGTTCTATATATTTTTGCTCTGGGCAAGGATTTCTAGTTGTTACTAAGATTATTTTATCAGTTGCACAAAGAAGTCCAATATTCAAACTTCTTTTGGACCTTGCACTTTCATTGCGTAACTTTTTCAAGGTCAAATTACTTCAAGATCAAACGAATGCCTGCAAAGTTTATTTTGTTGATTTTTTGTCCCAGCTTTTCAAGTTTGTAGATACAAATCTTTTATAAAAGCTTGGCAACACTGATATCTAACCTCAACAGTCTAAACTAATACTCCCCTCCCTTCAGTGCACCTTCAAAAGCCCCCCCATCATCGATGTGCATGACAGGGAAAAAACTCCTACAAATCAAAAGCAGAATCTGAGCATCAGCTGGCTGAAGGGGAAAGGATTTTTTTAATATGGTGTAGCTATGTTCCCCATAGAGAAGAACTTCTGCTGGCTTGACTCTTGTTCTTTAGATGTTTTATTTGTTACCTGTTTACAGAGCCTCCGCTGTGTCCACGCAGGAGATTCATTTTTATTTAACCGAGGGAGGTCTTCTCTGAACTTTACCAAGAGACTACAATCACATTAACATTATTTTTTTGTGTGACATATTTATTGATATAAATGACCAACAGGGTACCCCGTGCACAGCCAACCTACGTTCTCAGGTGCTGGTTGGTTGCAGGAACATACAATGAACAAACAAATAGAAATATGTTTCTGACTACAACAAATGTTGTGTCAGCTCAGGTTAAAGCCTGGGTACCTGGCAGGAAATCAAAAATCTGTTCAGCCAACCCAGGTCAGGCTGACCGCTCGCTGTAACACAATCATCAATCGTCAGCCATCTGTTCCTGAAGGGGGCTCCGGAGGCTCATCGGCAGCAGTCGCCATGTTGGAAATGCTGTCTCAGTCTAACTTTCAGTCAACCTAACGACAGGCTGAGAGCTGGAGCTGAGGCGGGTTTTAAGCCTCTTGACAAACCGTTACATCGTGCCCACCTGTCAGTCATGTCAGCTACGTGCCTAACTATGGATAACGCGTATCGTTCATAAAATCAAAACAGAGCCATTTAAAAAAGTTCACCCCCTGTAAAGTATGTGCCAGTGATGACAACTAATCAGACCTATTACATTTGTGTACCAGGCTGTATACATGTTAATATATGCTGTAAAAACTGCTTTTTTTGCCAGTCATGTGTAGTGACTTCTGGTGTTCCTGGAGCCAGCCTCAAGCAGACACTCGACGAACTGCAGGATTTTGCACTTCAGCATTATCTTCATTTTTCAAGACCAGAGGTTGCCGCTTGAACACAATATATTTAAAGTTTACACTAGCCTTTGGATTTATCAGTGATTTCTTTTTAAAGGTTTAATTTTCCCTCTTTTTTGATTTATTTCAGGGCTTTTTGCCTTTATTTTGATAGGACAGTGAATACAGGGAGAGAGAGAGAGTGGGGAATGACATGCAGGGAAGGAGTTACATGACAGACTTGAACCTGGGACGCCCGCTTGGAGGATGGTAGCCTCCGTACATTGGTTGCCAGCCTAACTGCTTGGCCAACAGTGCCCGTTCATTTTCCTTTTTGTAATGATTAAAACCTTCCTGCTTGTTTTAACCCCCAGGGGATTCAAGTCAACACAAAGTCTGTTTATTCAGCAATTATTTCAGAATGAAAATCTGCCAGCACACGAACATATTAATGTGAATTTCCTCAGCCAATTACAGAGCTGCTGGTCTGTAATTGTAAAGCTGTATGATCTCTGCTGGTCAGATGGTCACAGGCACAAACACTAATTCAAGGGATGTTTTTTATGGTCTTTATGGGTATTTTTCACCTTGCCAGTAAAAGTGTCAAACTTCCCCCGCTGCAGGAAAAGCCCTGATCTGTAGCTAAGGCTGGGTAATGAGGAAGTTCTTTAGGCCCTCTAGATTAATGGTAAATAATTAAACGGACAAGCTGTGAGGCTACACTCCAGGCAAAAGTTTATCAAACTTTTCATTAGGATCCAAATGAGGATGTTATGTCATCTTTAGCTCCGGGCTTACTGAAACATTCCTGCCTACCCCCCCACCACATTAATACTCCACTGTGCAGGACTTTTGGTGCTAAATCTGAGTCACAAAAACCAAGTTATTCAGCTGTTCAACAGTCCTCGGGTCCCATTAACGTTAGAGTTATGAGACCTTTCATTACAGCGGCTGATTGAAAGCAACACGGCGTGAAATCACTGAAACAACGAGCTCTCGGCGATGACCTCCATTCTCAGGTCACTGGAGGAAGTTTGTGTAGCTTCTTCTGCCCGAACGTGCAGCTTTTCCTTCAACACATTTGTCTTCCTTAGCAGCTTGACAGATTAAATAGGAATGTGCAGAGACAGGAGAGTGAAGGTAACATTGACTAAGATGTGTGTGTGTGTGTGTGTGTGTGTGTGTGTGTGTGTGTGTGTGTGTGTGTGTGTGTGTGTGTGTGTGTGTGTGTGTGTGTGTGTGTGTGTGTGTGTGTGTGTGTGTGTGTGTGTGTGTGTGTGTGTGTGTGTGTGTGTGTGTGTGTGTGTGTGTGTGTGTGTGTGTGTGTGTGTGTGTGTGTGTGTCTGGGTGCCTCCATGTTACCACCCACGTGTGTGCATTTTTATCAAACAACTGTGTATCTCCCTGAACGAAGGGATTCGGCTCACTACGGGGGTTTTCTCTGGAAGCTCATGAAAGGGAAAGCAGCCTGCCGGTGTTAAAGTTCATTCTTTTCCTGTCAGCTCCCCTTAGACTGACAAATCCCTCGGCGGCCCGCGTTCAAAAGATCCCAGAGGGCTCACGAGAGCACGCATCAATCCCACCTCTGTCCACGAGGTTGACTCAGGACGTTTAACTTTGAAAGGCTCCCTCTGGTATCAGACAGAGTCAAACCACTAAGGGAATTAGAAAGGCAAACGTCACAGTTTGGAGATAACTGTGTTTAACTCATTTCAAGAGGATGCATTTGTTTTGTTTGATTGACAGATGGGACAGATGTTTGTCTAGATTTTCAGTGCATGAAATATTAAGTCATTTCAAACCTTTCTTGCAGTATATGTACGGTGGTTCTAAGATCAAAAGAAGAAAGTTGGTATAAGCTGTTGTGTCCTTTATGCATCAATTAGATAAAGACAAGGACTAGTGAGTGCCTGAGTGTGTTCAGATGGACCTTTTGTTTTAAAGTGAGGTGGTGCAACACGCTCTGATAGGCTTTTTTTTTGCCTCTGGTCGACTCTCAGATGCTGTCAGGCAGGTGTAAACACACTGAGTGAAACGCTGCAGGCAGCACTCCACTTGCAGCACTTTCTTTCTCCTGTTTTTTCTCCTGCTGTCATTAGTCCTCCTCAGTCGTTTTAGACTTGAAATCCCCACCAGTACCTAACATGGAAGGATTACTTAAAGAGACCAGGAAGCACATGGCTTAGGGGCCCCAGTGGGTCAGGAGGAGCCCTGGGAAGGAGCTTACATTTGAAGTGACTGTCTCTTGTGTGAAAGTCAGCATAGTTGAGTTATTTTTAACTCTTGATCTTCGTCAGTTTGAAGTATTTTACAGAAGAGTATTAGGGCCAGACATGACAGTAAAAAGTTTGAAAGGAGGTAGATTCTTTGAGTTTTGCATTTCAGTCAGACGTCTCATGTTTGTGCTGGTTTTAAATGTTTTTATTGCAGCAGCAGAACGTTGTCTGTGTTTGGCATCTAGGCTCCGACCCCACCACTCCTCGCAGATTGTTATACATGCAGAGATTTGAGCTGGAGCCTGCAGGTGGATGCTGGTGGTGGTGTTGGGGTGAAAGTATGAGTGCAGTAGTGGTACAGGCCAGGGCAGCAGAGTCGATGACAGAGCAGAGAGAGACACCTGAAGTCTTGCAGCTTTAATTGGAAGGATGTGTTTGTCTGGTGATTATGGAGAATGACCATTCACAAGTGTGTAACAGTGATGCGGAAGCTGCCTGCCTGAACTAGCTTTCTACGTTGCTTCATTCATATAAATGTTGAGAATAAATTGAAACTTTAAGAGTTAGGGCTAGTTGTTGGAAAATCTAAAACACAGTTGAAAGATTTTCAACTTTTCAAACTAGTTTAAGCTATAAACGGCATGTGAAAGTGGAGTGGAGTGTCTAAACGTCATGACTCTGAGTTATTGGTATTCAGGAGACTGAAAGTAGCGTGAAATGTAATGATGCTTTGAGAGTTCAGCTCAAGTGAAATGTTTGTTTCTGCACAAGTCAATATGTTCCAACTGTTAGAAGAAATCTTGAGTACATATTGATTCACAGCCTGATCCTCTGAAAATGAAATATTTAGTTGTATACACTACAGTACACTAATCCCAGCTCTGGATGTATGTCTATGTCCATTTAAAAGATTAATATTTGTACTGTCGTATTAAATTCATTCTTACATCATTTCCTGTCTTTTGTCTAGTCCATGAGTCTGCGATACATTTGGGATTAAATGTAATGTTATTATGAGGCATTCATTGTCTATCAGAGAGGAAAAAGTACAAAACAAAGCAAACTAACTAGCAGAGTTAACTTTGAGTGTTCCTGTTTTTGACTGGTTTTCCTTCAAGAAACATTCCAACAGATTGTGAAGGACTTGTTCATTTACAGTGTTTTGACTGATTGAGCAAATCCAGGCTTTTCATTGTTAGGCTTCAGCCTTTCAATTTGCAGAGTGGTATAGGAGTTCTGAATGATGCCTTACCTCTTGTTTGCTGTATCCACTAAAGGCCTTTTGATTGCTGGCATTTTTTTTCTAACTTTTACGAGTAGATAAAAGTTTCAAGAGGGCGCCTTCATGCAGCAGCAAAGTCACAGGAGAGTGATGAATTGCATTCCCGTCAGTGGTGGGCGGGTCTTCATTTCACTCTGTCTCTGTTTGTGGAGTTTAGAACTCATGACTTGAGCGCTCCCTTGTATTCTTTGACTTGAGTTAGAGTGAGTGTGTATTTGGAGGTAAAGTACGCACTCTTTCACAACCATATCTTACATTTCAGGTTCATGCATGGACATCTTCCCATATGTCCTCATGAAAGTCATATGAACAATATGTCACCTAATTACATTTTTGTTTTGCCTCAGTCTCAAGTGATAAACCAGTTTTCTGACTGAGTATATTAAGCTTTGATGTAGCAGCATGCCTAACACTTAGTCGTCCCCTGTTTTCCATCGTCTCAAAATGTCCATTTTATGCTTTCTGTAAAGAAGGCTTCTCCAGAGTTTAACAGCTGAACAGATTTGATGGATCATGCGCTAAAAGATGTTCATAACGCTGGATTTCAGAAGAGAAATGAAGTGCCACATAATGAATATTCAAACATTCCTGGTATGAAGATGGTCCAGATTGAAAAAAAAAAAAAAGGAATCGAATGTCAGCACAAATTGCTGCCTAATGGAGCGGAAAGGCAAGTGATGGCATAGAGAAAGAGGAAAGAGAGAAGGGGAATATAAAACTGATGTGTGGGAGGAAGTCCAAGTGTTGGTGATAATATGAGAAAGTTATCTTAAAAGCACCTTCACAAAATATACTAGTAGATTCATAAAAACAGTGGTCAGGATGGTTCAAAACTGCAAAAATCTTTGTCAATCCTGGACTTAGTCAGGTCTGCTTAAGGTGAAAAGGACACTGTGCGATATTAGTATTGATATATTCTATGTATGTATGAAAGCAGCCATGGCCTAGATCTAGAACAAGGGAGCGACAGGATTTTGACTATTCTGGACTTGAGACACCTTCTTGTAGGTAGCTTGTAGGGATGTAAAGATTAATCTTGATAAATTGATTCAAAGGTGTTAAGGTTCACATCGGTACTCTGAAAAATGAATCGCAATAATACGGTGAGCGTCAGCAGCTGTAGAGCAGAGGCGGCTGGCAGCTGCAGAGCAAGATTTAGAAATTGAGGACGCACCACCGTCTTTTAAATCGGAGGTGTGGAAGCATTTTGGTTTCCCCAAGACAGAAAATGAAAAAGGTGAGAAGATAACAGACGAGACAAAAACTGTGTGCAAATATTGCAAGAAGACAGAGAACTACACACAAAGCACAACCAACATGATGCAGAATTTAATCGACACCACAATGAGAAGCTCCAATCACCTCCCCTTGTTGAGAGAAACATTTAAAGGTCAAACCACACTGACAAGCGGCTTTGCAGCCCCTAAAGGAATCTTTTTCAGTCATAATTTGTCTTCAGTCTCATTTTGTAAAATAAATCGTGAGAGAATCGTATCGTGAACCCAGTATCGTGAATCGTATTGTATCGTGAGTTTAGTGAATCGTTACATCCCTAGTCGCTTGCCGTTGTTGTAACTTTACCAATCCTCTAATACAAACGCCGGCTGAGAAGCGACCTCGACTCAAATATTAACCAATATTCTCAAACAACCCACTGAGTTTACAGTCAATGGAAAGTACAGAGGCTGCATTCCTATTGCCTGCTTGTTTTGGAGACTATTGAAAATATAAGAATGTTCTGTCATGATTTAAGGCAGAAAGGAAGATGATGTTATTGTTGTCTGTGAGTTAAAGAATGTAAGTACAAGCAGCCATCCTCAGATTGGGCCTGAAAATAACCACAGTCCTAATCCACAACCCGGATGTTTTCCTCCTTTAGCAGGTAGTTAATTACCTTCACCCAGCACTCCTGCACTGAAAAAGTCACTGATTAGAAACATTGCATTATAACCAACAGGGCTCTGGGCTGCTGAGAACTATAGCTGTAATTACATGGAAATGCCAATGAATGCCAGCGACAGAGTGGCCGTATGGCATCATTAAAAAATAACAAGATAACCATTAGCCAAGGAAACAGGACTGGCATTTAGAACTACTTGGACATTCACAACAATGACCGTGGTGAAAAAGCATCAAAGGCTTCAGAGATATATAAGGGCACAGGGTTCCTCAAATTTGTAGCACAGGTGCAGACATTTTTAACGAGCTCTGTGTGTCAGGCTTCTGGACCTTGACTTTAAAAAGCCCCCACCTCAGGTTGGTGATAAATTAGAAACAGCAAAAATGGAAATTGCCAAGGAAATGGGAAGCCTTATCTCAAAGGAAACACATAACATTTTGGATTCCAGGAGATTGTTAGTGGCTGTGGCTAGGTATGATGAAAATTATGCATTATTTGACCAGAAAGATTGTTCCCTCTGAGGGGTCTAAAGCCTGAGACACACTTTGCTATTCTGGTATTACATTATTTGAAAGCCTTTGCTGAAATTTGACCTGTGCAAGAATATCATTACTTGAATTTTGGAAAAATGTACCCTACAAAGAAAGAGCTGGATTGATATCACTTTCAGACGATATTGAAATTGGGTCATATATGTAGTAGAAATGTGAAATACATTTTGAAGTTGGTGCCTTCTTGTCTTGTGCCTCGGCTGTCATGCAGCAGCCGAGGCACAAGACCTGCCTGTCGGCAGCAGCCGCCTCCCATTCCTCCATCAGCCTCAACTGCTCGCCGCTATATTGCGGCTTGTAGAGACAGCCACGAACATCCGATTCGAGCACAAGACCTTCAAAATCCCCTTCATCCATACCAGTTTGACGTTGAAACATACTTTTTTCGCCATTGTCGGTTGTTCTCACCTTTCTCCACAGAGCCTGTTAGCATAGCTTCCTAGCAAGATGGCGGACGTTGCTTTTAGATTCTGTCAGTGAGGTCCCACCCACTGATCTGTAATAGGTCTGTAGCTTCAGTGGGTCGAAAACAAGAGGAACTGGCGATGTAGTTTCACCCCCTCTAACCACAGCAGCCTCCGATGACGCAAAATGACGATTTCTGCATCATAGGAGGCTCCTTTTCAGAAAAGAAATACGGAGCTTTCCCGTCTCAGGGGAAAATGAGGACGGGATGAACGACCATTCAAAAATACTACCAGGTTTCTAAAGATACAAAGCTTAATGCAAATGGGTGAAGTATCCCTTTAAATGTCATCACCCTCGCTAGTGGGAACCAGAATTAGTGGTCGGTTAAACTATTTTCATTGTTCTTCAATAATATACATATATGGACCAGAAAATGTCATTTTTGGATCCTATATTTGACGTTATCGATCTTTTTTCCTCTCTAAAACTGGCGTTGGTCTCTAAAATACCATATTCCCAAATACCATTGTGACTTTTCACATACTGTTAGTAGTTTTCTGGTCTGTTGTTAATGTAGAACAAAGATTAAGGAATTAAATTACTGATGTAGAATATTCCTGTAATGCTTTGACTATATGGAAAACGTTCCCAACATGCCTGAACTCCTCTTATGTTAGACATTGTACAATTTGGGCACAAGTAAAAGTCACATATCTTAATGTGGCAGCTGTATCTTCTCCTATTGAAAAAATAAAATACAATTCTCCCCTGTTTTAAATGTTACATACTGTTACAGAGTCCAACGTGGTGAGGGAACACTATCTCATTCATTCATACAAGTAGGTAATCTGAACTCGAGGATATTAAATCTTAAGATGCTAACATTCATCCTCATAAGACCCTCTCTCCGCTGCTCTTACTACTTTTTAATGACTTTTACAATTGATGGTGTGATCTGATGTTTCTGAGTGATCCTTCAGGCTGTTTCATAAGAGCTCTTGATAAAGTTGTGACTCTGCAGCTGAGGCTGTTGGCTGCGAAAGGAGCCAGAACCTGTCTAACCTCTGGGTGTTTTATTGCCTCTGTGTTGGTGAGTCTGTCTCCGTGTGGGAGGGAATAATCTGTTTGACAGACAGAAAGCAGCGAATGTAATCAGAGCTGGAGGAGGAGAAATAAAAAACCTCCTTCTTCCTGTGACATCTATCTTGCTTTTCATTCTTGTCTCCCTTTACCTCTTCCTCTCTATACTCATGTTTCTCAACTGGTGGGTTGGGACCCAAAAGAGGGCTGCAGAGCTATTTCCAGGGGGTAGCCATTCACTATGACGGAGGTGAGGGTGGGTCCTGAGACTAGACCAGTGCTCTATTAGACTCTTTTTCTTTCTTGGGCCCCTTTCAAACATGCACTGCACTTCTAAAACATTTCCAATGAGCTGCATGTGTGAAATGGCTAACCCTTCCCTAATCTGTTCACTCAGATTTTATGGGCGCTTTTTCCTGCCAGCCCCCCAGTTATATGTCTGTGTACAGTCTGGGTTAGCCGATGTGTGATGGTGCAGGAGATGGTCCTTTTATGGTATTTTACTGCAATAGTGCTGTTGTAAAAACTCCACCATCAATCTGCCATCACTAAACATTTGTACATTTACACTGAATCTGCAACAGGGTATTTTGGTGTCCCAGTGTGTGATTTTACATTGCTATACGGCATTGCAGAAGCATGAGAGGCGCTAAGTGTTTGCAATGCCTTCATCACATTTACATTGACCGCAAGGCTTAACAGTGGTGACAAAGTCCCGCCTTAAACAGGCAATGTAAAAGGGGCTAGCATATAGACACATTGACCACAAGTGAATGGGGAAGTGATCATTTCATTAATGTTGAGCAAAGCTTCTCTGCTTAATACTTTTTACTGCTCACCTCTGTCAATCCTTTAACATTTTGTAGAAATTAACACAAAAGAAACATCACTACAGAAGACTCCTCCTCCTAACCCTACACGCATGATAACAAGCCACCATCCCTCACCAAAACAAAACAGAGAACTTCAGGTCTGACCCAGATAATGTCCTGCTGGGTGATGCATGAGCAAAAGGACAATTCCTGAAAATATCAAGGCCTGAATTTCCTTAAATTACCTTGAAAATGTCAGCAGTTCGTGTGTGAAAGGTGCTCTGGTGTCTTTCTCACCCCTTTTTGTCCCTCACCGGGTATAACTGAAGGCTAAAAGGATAAAGGAGGACTCTGCTGAGAACCTGCATTAATGTGGGACTTGGATCGTAAAAGTAAAAACTTTTCTCTGGCGTGCCAGACTCGAGCAGTTATCTAGAGGGATTTCAGTGGTGGAACATTTCTTCGCCCTCTTTAACTCAGTTTGAATATTCTTCTCTGCTGTCTTTGGTAATTGGCTTAGACTGCAGTAAACAAGTTAAGAATTCATAGTAAATGGTTTGTTGTTTCTCATTCTGTACAGTAAACAAAGCTCGGAAACAGCTCAAAGTGTTTGAATATTCAACCCTCACCAAACAAACTGCTCACTGAGTGTTTGTGAGAGTGTGTGTGGGCATATTTTTTACAGATAAAATCATCATATTGGATTTCTCGCTTGTCTTCAGTTTTGGTCTGACAAAATTAAAATGGATCTCTTTGGATCATTTTTCATGCATCCATCAATCATCATCGTCAGTTAATTAACGCAGTCATCAACCCTGCATCAAATCTACAAGTTAACCAACTCTGAACGATGGATCTCATCAGCACTGAGGTGTTACTTATGAATTAATTTTTCAACATGCGACACAGAAAGATTACAAATGTGGTGTTCTCAATAATCCTTATCCATTGAAGGCCTCAAACAACAGCATTGTTTGCCTTATTTAACATCCACCATGACATTTTTATACACCAAAACCCTCTCTGTATCATGCTGTTCCAAAGAAACATTTGCCGTCAAATCTCCAGTGCAGTTTAGGATGTTTTTGAATTTATAGTGATTGGGAATAGCTGTAATTTCAGGTCAGACCAAGGTCAAGGTAAAAGAAAAGAAGGTTTGACCCAGAAGGTGTTGTCTGGTGGTGCACATAACGTTTAGCGGAACTAGTGGATTTTGCACTTGAGCATTGGCTTCATTTTTCATGAGAATAAATCACACAATTTACAGGTACAGTGTATGTTTGTGTTACTGGGCTTTTTAAGGGTATGCCTCCAGACTCTTTAGCCCCTTTCACACATACACATGCACTCCTGAAAATACCAGACATTGTCCCGGCTGGCTGCATGTGTTAGAATCTTTGTGAACTTTTCACCCACAATTTATGCAGACTTTTTTTCCCACCAGCCTCTGAATGTGTGAACACAGCAGATACAAGTCAAAAACATGTAGCACAAGCAAGTTGGACGGGCTGGTGACATCATTCACTTTGAGCGGAGTTCTGCTGCTTTAAACTTTTCACTGTGTCTGTATTGCCGAAACATTCATATAAATGTTTGAGTGGTATTAATCCAGAAATAGTCACCATCACTGAAACAATTCTGTAATATATCAGGCCCAGGATGTCCTGAAAATATCTAGAAAATGTCAGGAGTTCATGTGTGAAAGGGCCTTCTGTGTCTGATGTAAACTTTAGTAGAGCTACAGTAAGTGAAGTCCTAAATGCTTCCTGCACCAGCCACTTTTACAACAATTGTAGATTGATTGTGTTGTTAAAGGTTTGTCGAGCAAGTCTCTTCAAAATTGGTGGGAGAGAGTGGGAAAAATACAGATTTTCTTTGGGATGATGTTGGGGATTTCTGCTAAAATGTTTGTGAAAGGATTCATGAATCTTTTTTGGTATCTTATTCGGCTGGTGCTGCTGACAGTCTGTTTACTTCTGTCAATGTTTTCTATTCTGCCAAAGCTGAGAATGTTTTCTGTGTCCACAGCACTTAAAGTGTTGAATCATATCAGTCACTCCTCCATTTAAAGAAGTTTCCTTTGTTGCCTGAAAATGTTCACTATTTCAAAGCAAAGACGGCAATCCTGTTAATTATCCTTTACTGAGCAGGCTGAGTGTCATTGAAGGTGTCAGTAAGGAGCTCCTATTTAAAAAACTGTGAATGGCGTGTCCCTTTAAAGAGACACTTCAAGAGAAAGTGAGCTCATTTGATGTGATCGTAAATGTTTACAGGAATAATTCAGCAGTCAAGTACAAACACACACACACAAAGCCTGAAGAGACTCCTGCCTTGCTATTATGTTATTACGTGAAAAGCACCAAACAACCTGTCGACTTGGATGATTTCCTCTAATTAACCTAAAGGATCCAGCTCAGACAGGCCATCAGTCATTCATCCTCTTGTGTAGTATGTGTTTGAGTGTGCGTTGACATTGTCAGGGTGTCACCAGAAGGAGCGACAGATGGTGAGGGGTTCTGGCATCAGTTCCTTAAAGCGGGTTCAGGTTTAATTTAATCAGGTGTCGACTTGTTTGTACACCACATCCTGCGTCGGAACTCCGGTCACTTTAAGCACCTTTTTCCTGGGCTCAGTCAGAAACCTTATTGTTCAGATTCGGACGTCTTGAACATTTTTTCAATGTCCAGCAACCTGTTGCTGTGGAACTAACTAAGCTGGAAAAAAACAGTTGACAAATATATCAGGAGCAGTTCAAGTTTGTCATTCATAAAGCAAGCAACCACTCACACCTTGTCTCATCTTCATTATCCTTATTTTTGCACCAGAGCTGATGGTCTCTGTTGGATTGGAACAAATTGCAATTTGTTGTTGGAATTAGTTTCAAGGTTTGCTTTGTTTCTAATGAGAGAGTGGAAAAATCACAGAAACAAAACCACAGCTTATTCCCATTATCTCTCCCCAATTGATTTCAATTTCATTGCTTACTGCTAAATTCAGTTCAGTTTGTGATGGGGGTGTAATGGTTTCTCAGAGGTCATGGTTAGATTCAAACCTCAGTTTTTGGGTCAGGGTTTCAGTACGAATCTGGTTCAACCAGGAACATAAACAAAAAGTCCTGGTTCAATTTTCTGTAATTTATTTTTTATTTTACTGGCTTATGTGCACATTGTAACGAGGCTTGAGCCCTTTTAATTCACACTTGAAGCTGTGGTCGTCTACCACTGCATATTATGCACTCACAGCCTTAAACATGTATTAGCTTTGGAAATGCCTTCGACCCTCTCTGCTTTCACATCCAGTAGCTTTTTAAAACAGCTGGCAAAAGTCTTTGACACCTGTTTTTGTTTTTTTGCCAAGCTCCTGTGTGGTTTGAACCCCAGTCTTAAAAACGTCTTGAAAGTGCATTTTTGTTCTTTGTAACACCCTGCTGTTTGTTGCACTCATTTCTTTTGTGATTGGCCATTCTCAGTGAATAAGGAGAACATTTGGACAAAGGGCATTATAGTGTGTGTTCTAGAAAAGGTGCCATTGTTTAATCAAGCGGCAACCTCCGGTCTTGAAAAATGAAGCTAATGCGGAAGTGCAACATCCTGCAGTTCGTCGAGTGTCCGCTTGAGGCTGGCTCCAGGAACACTGGAAGTCACATACACATGACTGGCAAAAAAGCAGTTTTTACAGCATATATTAACACGTTTACAGCTTGGTACAAAGAACGAAATAGGTCTGACTAGTTTTTGTCATCACTGGCACACATTGTACGGGGGGTGCATTTTTTGAAAACGCTCTGTTTTGATTTTGAAAAGGATACGTGTTATCCATACTTAGGTGCGTAGCTGACATGATTGACAGGTGGGCGCGATGTAACGTTTTGTCAGGAGGCTTAAAACTCGCCTCAGCTCCAGCTCTCATTTCCAGCATGGCGACTGCCATTGATGAGACTTCAAAGCCCCCTGCAGAGACAGATGGCTGACGTCACTCAGGCTTTGTCCATTAATATTTAGTAGCTCAGTCCGTCGGGACTTGGGTTGGGAACCGGAGGGTCGCCGGTTCAAGTCCCGATGCGGACCAAAATATGGAAGTTGGTCTGGTAGCTGGAGAGGTGCCAGACCACTTCTCGAGCACTGCCGAGGTGCCCTTGAGCAAGGCACTGAACCCCCACCAGCTCAGGGGGCGCCTCCTGTGGGCTGCCACCGCCATCTCTCCATTAATGCATGTCCACAGGTCGTGTTTGTGCATGTGTGTGATTCAGGCCTGTGTGTGTGAGAAGCATGTCTCTCAATAACAGAGTGCGAAAAAAATTAAAAAATTAAAATTAGTCAAATATATCATCTATTGCCTAGGTTGGATTCTACACCCATATGCAAATCATGCTTTATTTTAGCCACGATAAAGGCACCATATCTGCATAATCAAACCATGTTTTCTCCTGGTAGAATGATGGAGAGAGCACAGTGTGTCACTGGCTACTCGAGCCATGAAACAATTAGGATGCCTGATGGCGTTAGATGACGGAGAAACTGAGTCCCAGAGCTCATTATTGTCTGAGTGGAGAGTTTCAGTGCTGCTGATCTGCATTCTCAGCGCCGCTCGTTTCACATTGGTTCAACTCATCAACAAGTCTACATTTCAAATTAAGATACTTCTGGTGACGATGATTTGTTCTCAAAGGCTTTTTGTCGATGCTGTTTCTTGTCCTGATTATGTTTATTTATTCATTAGTCATTTCTTCTCTATTTTTTTCTGTTTATCATCCTCAAACTTTTAACTTTTTTTTGTCAACACAAGTTTGGAAAGACTGATACAGTAGATGTTATGAGTTTTACTTTAAGGGAAACTTTGTGTAGTAAAACTTTCTACCCAAATTTTGCAAATTAAGAGCCTGAATGAATATTGGAGATTTAAATTAAAGTGGAATTATTTCAGCCAGCAGCAGAAAATGGGCAAAAATTAATAATAATAATAATTTATTGGATTGTGCAATTAAAGTTCTTTCAAGGCAGCAATTATCTGCCTCTTTTTTGTGGCTCTTTGTAAAATGTTTGATCTGCTCCTGAATATTCACTTAATTTCTCTCTCTCTCTCTCTCTCCTCTCCCGGATATCAGCCTTCAGAGGAGGCCTCGCTGCTGATCGCCAGCCCCAGGATGCTGCTCCCTGCGTCGAGTGCGATGCCACCACCTGCCCCTCTCTCTGTCCACCACCAGATCCAGCTGCTCCAACAGCAGCTCCAACAGCAGCAGCAGCAAACACAAGTGGCTGTGGCACAGGTGCATCTCACACACAAAAACACCCTTTTCATATGATTACTTAGGCACAGTATTTGTTTTTTTATCATTGGCAAATGACCAAAGTCGAAGTAGAGTAAATCAAATTAGAGCTGAGCTGTAAAGTCGTACATATTTTATAGATTCTGCCTGAAATTTCTGCTGCATTTACCAAGTAGCAGCAGGAAAGGTTTTAGGCAATAACAGAGTATCTGTGATGGAGCATGCACAGTTAATTTAACAAATCCGATTATACGTCTTATGAACTTATTTTGCAACCTTCCACTGCAGCTATAAATCTGACTGTGTGGTAATTTAGGTTTTGCATTTCACACTTTGCATGTACCCTGTTTGCAGAGAGATTGCAACCCAGATTCCTTCAATGCCTGTTGATAATGTGACGGGCATTACCATAATAAGTGGTACTTTAACTTTGACTTCACTGTATGTTGCTGTGGGAACCGTTAGACTGGCTGCTGTGTTTGTTTTGTGAAGTTGCAGAGCTTAAATTGAGTCCACTTGAATACTGACGGCTGCATTACAACTGAGTCAGTGATGCATCGTCTTGTTGCTTTTGCACCTAAAGGCCTTTTTGGTAACCATAGAGTGTAACTATTAATGGATGAAGCCTGAGTGACATCAGGTTTGTCGAACTCTGGCAACAACATTTTTTTCTTACAGTCTTCATTCTGGTTGTCGTCTAGCCCAGCCCATTTTCCTTCCAACTTCATCACATTGGTCGTCATGATTGGTCGGGTATCACCGTGTAGTCTGTCATGTCTGTCAGCCAAGTCACGCCACAAATGTACGGCCTGTTTGATCTCCTAATCTGACGTAGTGACCCTCGTAACAGACAAAAAAAGATTGTGTAGTCTGACCTTGGCATTAAATAAAATGTCCTCTCAAGGCTTCCATGGATATATTTGTGTACTCGCATATTTACAGACAATGTACCAGCCAATTTAAGGATAAGGGTAGTCTAATTCAGTAAATCAATTCTACTTCTATCTATACTTGAACAGGATACAGGTGGCAATTTATCCCAACACAAAAAATGAATCTTTAAGTTTTCTTTTAAATGAGAAACTTAGCAACCATGACATCACTGCATTGAACAAAAAAAAGAAACAAGATCAATTGGAAAAACTCAGGAATCGTTTACAAAGTGAATTCATTTAAAAAGTTATTTGCAAGCTCAACCCAGTATAAAGCCTCTATCACGGAGCCTGAACGGCTGCAGAGGGAGAAGTGGCGTGTGACAGCGATGGCTTCAGGCGTATGAGCTTAATCAACAAACACACGCACACACCCATATGCAGTTTGTCAGCCTGCTGCTTGCAAAAAGGCCTCGAGACATGAAACTGCAATTTCACAACTTAACACATTTTCTCACGCAAACCCCTGACCCAGAAGTGTCCCAGTCAGTTAAACACAGACGTCTCACAGCTTCCTCAGATGGACACAGGGGTCCTGATGAAACCGTCTGTCACACTGAAGCAGCCTCTGTCTCAACCTCGAACCACGTTAGACAGACCGTGGCTACGACTGACAGCGCTCACATTTAGATTGATCGTGCCCAGACATAAATATCATTAATTATACTTTGATAAAGCCAGAGGTCAGTGGCTGCTGCGGGGGGACTCTGCTGTAGATCTTTAAACAGCTCTGGAAGTATTTCACCTAAAGTGGAATATTTCAAATGATTTTGTTCTACCCTGAGGTGGGTATGTGTGACCTTGGCTCTCTTGCCATTTAGTAAAGGTTTCCACAGGGCTGACCTGTCTGAGCTGCTTAAATAGCTACCACTCTGCATCTCAATTAGTTTAAAAAGTTAGAATGTTTTATGCAGATCGATCTCTCAGTTATATATCTCGAATCAAGTATATTTAAAAACATTTAAACAAAAAAATAATTAAACCATTTTTTACTGGACAACTATGAACTTCCATGATGACTGACGTCAGTGAAAACGCCCACAATGTCACACACGTCACGCAGGTCATGCAAGACGATGCACACGTTTCATTGGAAAAAACTTCAAACACACTAAGACACACGAAGCAGGGGCGGATCCAGACGTTTTTGACTGGGCTGTCCCAACTGAGGGACTGATTTATGCAGAGGTGTCATGACGTTTGTGCACACACAGGAATGAATAGCATTTATTAACCATTTTTAGCTCCACTAATCTTAGATCTTCAACTGATAACATAAAAATATCTAAAAGATGTAACAGTTCAGTGATTTCTGACTCTATCCACTGTCCTATCTCTACAGGAAAGGCATGAACCCCCCCCCCCCCCCTTTTTGCCTTCATTAGATAGGACACCTGAAGAGAGACAGGAAGTTGGAATCGAACCCTAGGCCACTGCCATGAGGACTGTAGCCTCCATACATGGGGCGCATGACATAACCGCCGGGCTATGTGGCGCCCCTCATAGCTTGATTCTTTAAGGACCCAAAAAGAAGATATACAGTATGTCCAAAGTCACACTTAAAAATACTGACGAGTAAGATATTGTCCCAAAGAAAAGCTACCAGCAGCCCAAATATCTGATTAACAATTCTGCCTCTGACTCATAATTTGGGATTTTGAGGCGGCCTCTGTGGTGGCTCCTCAGATTTTAAAGGTGGCCCAGGCCACTTAGGATACCCCCTGCATCCACCCCTGTTGCAAATCAACCATCTGTTAAGACCAAGAGTTTATTATGAGAGAAAAGGGACTGTTTAGACTGTTGGTGAGTCCTCCCTTTTTCTACCAAATAAAGTTGATCAGACAGGTCAGACTAAACTTGCCCGGGGCTGCTTCTAACCAGCTGTAATGAGGGGAAAAATCGTCCTTCACCACTGAAGGTCAAACAGTAGAAAGTAACAGGCTGATTCATTCTGCAAATTGTGATGCCAATTGTGGGTGAAGACAAAGACTTAGAGAGTGATTTCTTAGCTGACACATGAGGATAATGTTTGGCTTTTCATCCGTGCTTCTATGATATTAGTGTGTCTGGGCGTCTGTATGTTTCTGTTTGTTATTGAGAGCTCATAACTTTTTTTCCAGCACAAAACAGAACATGTTCCCCGGTGACTTTGCCTCAGTTTCACTCCAGAAAATAGGCTGACGTTGTTTTGTTTTTACTCTTCTGGTTTTTAAAATGTCTCGACTGTTTGTTGACAACATTTCACAGGATCACAAACTCTCCAGCTCAGTCATGATTTGATTATTTCAAACACCAGGCCCCCAAGTGGTTTTACAGATTGGGGGGCAGTTCTGTCATAAGTTGTTTCAACAATGCCACCAAAACAAAACAACAAGTTAGACACAAAGATAACTGGAGCAAACCAGCTATAAGTAATAGCCCTTTGAGTTGATTTGATTTTTGTGTCATGTATAAAAAAATATGCCCAGCCTAGAACAGGCTTACAAGATGCCATCATTAAGACAAAGAGACCAGAAGCCAAAAGTAGACCCTAGTGTTGTAGTCAAGTCCACACTAACCGAGACCAAGACATACCCGAGACCAGAGTGCTCCGAGACCGAGACAAGACCAAGACATTTAGGGATCGAGACCGAGTCAAGACCAAGACATTTAGGGATTGAGACCGAGTCAAGACCAAGACCATAAATATCAATGAAAAATCATCATCTTGTGTGCAGCAGGCTTGAATATAATTTAGACCATAACACCAGGAAGGTTGAGGCCGTAACCAGAGGGGATAAAAATCAAACTACAAATTAATTGAGGTTATTCGTTCTTTTAGAAAAGGTTGTTTTCCAATCTAATCACAGTAATGACTTGGAAATAAAGCCGTTCAGTGGTGGTCTTGACCGGTCTTTATTTAAAATCCAGAGTCCTCCCAGTCTGAGACCGAGACAAGACAGAGTAAAAAGACTTTTGATTCCGAGACGAGATCGAGACCTTCTAAAAGTAGTCTCCAGACCGGTCTTAAGACCAAGACCAATTTCGAGTACTACAACACTTTAGACACTGGACAATAATAATGTTAACCAAACAAACCATCCTGACGTTTCTTCCAGGTTTTAGAGACAAAAGTGGCCAACTTATAACCACTGAAAATGAAACAACCTCCAGAGACTGTGTGAACAAACCCAGCAAGAGGATATATTCTCTCGATGCTGAACTCTGCAGCAGAGCCTGAGCAGAGGTCAGAGTTAATATGGTGGTGATTTAGTGAGCTTGCCAACACTTATCCACGTCTCATTCAGGGCTGAGTGGAGGTGGAGATGGTTAATGAAGTTAAATAAGCTCTTTCATTGCCTAATGACATTTGCTTTCGTGTCTTTTTTTTACTGATCTTTCCTTAAGTCCTTATTTTGTTTTCCTCAAGTCCTAAATTACTTCACCTACTTTCGAACTTGTATTATTTTCCTCTCCTTCTCATTCCTGTCTTCCCTCCAACCATTTCCCCTGCCTCCTACACCTGCCTTTTCTCTTTCATTTCCCTTTTCATTCACCAGTCAGTTCAATCTTTTTGCTTTGCACTTACATTTTTGCTCCCTCCCTCTCTCTCTCTCTCTCACATGCCGTTGCTTGCTCTCTCATCCTCCAATGCTAAGCATGAAGTACGTTTCTATCAGTTTCCTTATCGTTTCACCAGCAAAACAATCATTCACCCCTTCATTTTACCCTTCCAAAAATTGAGATGAGAACAGAGACATCACAGTGTTGGAGGGGTTTCAAACACTGCCACATCAAAAGGGGCCTGGCGTGGGCCGGGAATGGGATGATGGTAATCCTCTGTGAAGAGTACATCCTCAGCAACAAGGCCTGTGGAGTCGCACAACGCACAAGCAACGGTCCTAATCCCCTTACACCAAAAGAGAGAGTCACTGTTTACAGTCATGTCTGAAAGAGAAATCATTTGAACTGCTTTATTTCCACTTTTTATGAGTTCTGGATTTTTACAAGATTAGAAGATGATCCACGAGTTCCTGATGTTTTTTCTTTTACGCTCCGATTTGGTCTCCATATGCAGTCTCAAGTGCCTTTTGGGTGGTAGTTACAAAACTCTCTCTAGTGATTAAAGAACTTATTTGCATTGCATTGATCCTCAAGTCTTAAAAAATGACGTTTCAGTTGTTTTGAGTAACAAACATATACAGTTACAGTCTGTATGTTCTAGTCGTCGCCTGAATCACTTTTGTGTGAAACCAAGTAGGAAGACGGAGCTTTATGCAATCCCTGATTTTTATGTTCAAAAGAGTTGACAAGCTATGCTTTTTGCTATGAACAGAACTGAGGAGATGGTAAAAAAAAAAAAACGTTGCTAAACTTCCTTAAGAGAAGGAGTTTGGAAGATGAAAATTTGTCCTTGGGCTGTTCTGCTCTCTTCTGTTCTGGGGAACAGTTTTGAACAAAGAAAGCAATAAAATTGGAAGAGCGATGCTGCCGCCTAATTAAAGCTTGAAGGAGTCGTTTGAGTTGCTTGAAGCTCCTTCAATTTGGTGACGCTCAGATAAGAGGCAGAGAACACTGGAAAGCTGCAGGTGAACTGTCAAGGGACCAACTCGGCTAAAACGCAAGGGGAGCACCTTTTTAATTGGCTCTTTGTCTGGGTGCTACTTCAGTTAGGAAGGGTTAGAGCTTCTCTCTTCAAGTTTTCAAAGGAGTGTCAACAATTTCATCCTAATTTTTTGACTTGTGACCTACAAGGGGATTGTTATACTGTCTGATGGTCTGGTTTGCCTGGTGTCCTGTCTCCTTTATGTGGATTTACACTGAAATCTTTATCTTTATGGCTGTCTATTCCTGCATTTATTTCATGACAGAACAGTTAACTACGCCTGTCCTGAAACCAATTTATAGAGAAAGAGGATCTCCTGCAGACAGGATGACAAAACCAGAGGCCAGCTCCCCATTTTTACCAAAGCTCCTTCTACACAGCCTGTGGCACGAAGCGGGACTTTCTTCTGTACAAACACAGAATTGGTGCAGGGGACAATGTTGTCCCATCTTTAAGCAGTAGGTGGGGGTAGTAACAAGAGCAGGGGGTTAAGAAAGAGGTTAAAGTGTGCACCCCGAGGCTCAGCCCTGAATCCGGCTGCCAACATCTTGAGAAAAAAAGAGCAGCAGGGTTAAGAGGAAGAAACTATTGTACTATGTTGCTCGCCAAAATTGTTTTAATCACAATTTCTGTGCCAGTTAAGCCTTTGTATATCAAATTTGAAAGAGGAAAAAAATCAATACGTTGTAAGTATGTAGTGGTCAATGTTATTGTATAAGAGCGGATGTAGCTTGTACAGGTGTTGCAGATGTTGTATTTTACGGGATCCCTTAACAGACATACATCCATACATTTTATTTACTCTCTTTTCCCCTGATAACAAACACATTTCGGTTGTCTCCTCAAGGTGCCAGTTCATTTTGTCTTGTCATCTCGGAATACCAATAGTAGTTATTCCCATGATGTCAAGACAATATCTTGAGATTTCAAGAAAACGACTAAAATCAACTTGTTTCACAGGAAAACAAGCTTTGTAATCCCAAGATAACGAGATGAATAAGTCCTGTGATAATGAGAAAACAACTCCTAATCACAGTAAACAACTCCTAATCACAGTAAAATCAAGTAAAATAAAAACGGATGGTTCCATGTCCTCTTAGGGCTTCCGTAGTATTTGAAGGAATTCCTGTATTTGTTCTTGCAGTCGTATACAGTAGTAGTCATGGTTGGTGTTAATAGTTCACAAATTGTGGATACTGCAACGGTCCAAAGTTACTGACCCTCCTATTTGAGGACTGCATCACCTGTCTGTTTACAATCACTTAGAAAGCGAAGATGCTGCAGTGACCACGACTGATCTCAACAGAACCATGTAGGTCATTATTACTGTTTCCCCCTTAACCCTCTTTTTTGCCAAGACCTGTTCAACAGCATGAAGGCTGGACTAATGGGTTAGCAATAGAACAATCACACAAAATATGTCTGTCATGTGTTATTTTATAAGGTCATAAGGAACAAAATGTGTACTTCTTTTGTTTAATTTATACAGATAAAACAAATTTACTTCAGAGAGAGTCAAGATCAGGAATGTCACTTTTTGTTTCCCAGCACAATAAGACAGTCTGCTGCTTTCTGGTCAAATATCCAGACGACAAAGTCAAGGTCTGTTGAACGTTTTAATTACAAAGCTCTTTTATATTGTGCTTATTTTGCTTTGTTCACTGCTGTGTGTGCATGAAATTAGTCAGTGCCTTTTCACCAGCCAGAGCAGCTCCGTAAGACACTTATCACGGACAGCATCAGGACAAATGGGCCACTTGCTCCCAAGGCCTCAGTATAAACCCTGCAAGAGCGTCTGATGTGCTATTAGAGGAGTGAGCGGGGGCAGCATATGTCCAAGCTAAGCTCTGCTTTTCTGTAGCCGGAGAAGAGATCCTGTCAGCTGTAAATTACACCACCAAAGTCATCATCAGCGTGACAGTCTTAACAAATGAGGTCTGCAGAGGAGGCCTGGCCCCAGCACAGTCTGGAATCACCTCCATTTGTTCTTAAGTGCAAGGATAATGGAAGCAGATGGATGTCTTCCTCCACACTTGTTTTTTTTTTTGGCTTGGCGATCGGACAGAAAGGAGGAGGCAGGCCTTGAGACGGAGGCTTTGAATTTTGACTTCATCTTCAGTCTCTTTCTCCACCACTGTCTTCTTTTTACAGTGGGAAGGGACTGATGAGTCTTCTTCTGCAGAAAAATGCTGAAAACAAGTCCAAGATAGAAAACTGAGAAACAGAGGGAGAGGCTAAAGGGAAGAGACAGAGTCATGAGGGGGGAAAAAAATAAATAACAGTAAACTATGTATGAATGCACGCGTTCACACCACATTCACACACTGATGCAGAGGGTGCTACATGAACACCCAACTGCCTGTCATTTATATTCCATTTACACGCCACTGACACTGGCTATGCAGCAGAGGCAATCTGAGGTTTAGTCTCTGAGCTCCTGAAAACTTTCTGAAGTTTTCGTGATGAGCTTCATGTGTGAACGCAAACAGTCAAATTTTTCCCTCTGCCTTTGCCCAGCTTTTCTCCTAGTAGCCCTCTGGTAGATTTTCCGCAGGAAGTCTGTCTCTCCTCACTTTTGTTCATATTGTGAACGTGTCAAACCACAGGTAGCATTGATATAAAGATAAAGATTCTCACTATACCCTCTTATAGCGACTCTTTTGCTTTGTCTGTCACTTCCGCGTCATTCCTTTTAAGTCGTGTCTTGTCACGCCCCCTCCTGTCCAATAGATGTAGTCTCCCACTCTGAGGTGCATGTGTGAACAACCAACTCAGCAGGATTACAGGGGCAGTCTGCCATTTTTAGAAATGTTCAGGAGTGCGTATGTGAAAACAGCTTTTGAAATGTGACTTAGGGCTGGGGATCAAAACTCCCAATTTCCAGTGAGAAACACTGACAAAATATGGGTTTGACATACAGAGCAATAATTCTCAAAGGAAAATACACTTGGATTAGACATTTTAGTGAGTAAATCTTTAACCGTCATCATTAAGTCTTAATAAAAACATGCTACTTAGAGGAATACAACCAACATGCATAGCAGCAAAACAAACGACACCCATAGAAATATTTGCTTTAAATCATTAATACAAAATATAAAAACGCTGAAGGACTCTCTGAAACATTTTCTAAAGAACACAGCCGTGTTTGAAAATCCTGAGGTGACCTTGGGCTTTTGTTCAATTACCAATTACTCTTTGTTTTGTAGTTTGTCCTTTGATTTGTGTCTCCATTGACGTCAACAGCCGAGAGCCGCTGTGCTGCCACGGTAACGAGTTCTGTGTTACCACATCAGACTGAAATGAGAGACCAGGGGGCTGTGAGGAGTTATGACATGTCCCTCCACGTGAGGCCTCGTGACTCACGGCTCTCTGGTCGACTCTTACGGCCCACTAGTGTCCTGGGTAGCTGGTGTGCTCCTGTTCAGACGCACTCTGGTGATTATGATCTATTTTTATGTACAATCAGGAATCATGATGTTTAACTGAAAATAAAACAGCAGGAAAAGAAAGAGAAGGCAACGTCGTAATGGCTTCATAAGTGTTAAACCCCGGTCTACGGTTGTGGTCTGAAGTGCGGTACATTGCTTGTTTGTTTGTTTTTTCTGCTAAAGGCTCATAATGGATAGCTACATAGATAGTCCTTTTTGTTAAGCTAAGGTTTCAAAAGGAATGATCTGTTAGTTTGACTGGATTATTTTGTGACTTTGGTGATCTGAATGGTTGTTTGGGATCTGTAAAATATGTATATAACACATTGGTTCCCAACCTGGCTTCTGGGCCCAACTAGGGGGTGCCAAAGATCTCAACGTCAAAGTGAGGCTTTGTCTACTTGTAGCTTGTCCACTTTAGATTTGCAAATATTAATTGAAATCATGATACTTACTGGATAGTTAATGTGAAGGTCTTTTTGTAAGAACAAGTGTGTGGAGGCATATTCTGTTGGGACTAAATCACTGAAAACAATTTAAAATGCTGTTTATTTTGGCACTAATGTAACTTTTTTTCCAGTAAGGGTCCTCGGATGGGTCAGCTCATGTAGATACTAGTAGGGCGAGCTCCAAGGAATAAAGGTTGGGAACCACTGCAATAACACATACCTCAACAGTAGACAAAAGTAGACCAGAAAACACTGTGTTTTTTCAAGTAAAATGAATACTTTAGTCAAAGGAGTCATTTGAAGAGAGCAGCTCAACGACTGTTTCTAACCCAGGCTTTATTTTTGTGTTATATAAATTGAAACAGGTTGTTTGTCAGGTGAATGTGGCTTAGAATAAGTGTCATTAGATATTTTGACTAGAAATAAGACAAATAAACTTGCTTGTTTGAGTTTTTGCAGTGTGGAGATACATTGATATACTGTATTTGCCCAGACAGATAATGTTGTAGAAATTAAAACCATGTTTCATGGCTGCTGGCTGAGTTATCCTACAGGACCAATTTGAAAAGATTATAATCCTATAAGTCATTTTGACCCCAAAATGTAATAAAAATACATACCCATGTTCAAAAACAGCGAATTTACTCTTTTTTTAGGATTTATTTGAGGGCTTTTTGTTCCTTTATTGAAGGGACAGGTCAGAGGTCAGTGGATAGAGTCAGAAATCAGGGAGAGAGAGAGAGAGTGGGAAATTACATGTAAGAGGGTAGCCTCAGGTCGGATATGAACCTGGGCTGCCTGCTTCGAGGACTACAGCCTCTGTACACGGGGCGCGCAAACTAACCACTCGACCACCAGCGCCCCAGCAGAATCCCCTTTTATTGTAGACAGTTGGTTATTAATCAATATAATAATAATCTCCACTAATGTTGTGTAAAGGATTTAAGCAACTTCGACACTCTTCCCTGTTGTACCTTTTCCCCGATTAAACAGCTGAAGTCCTGCATGACCATGTTCAAAGTCGAGGGTTAAGTTTCATTAATGCAATGAAAGCCATCACTTCGTGTCAGAATATCATTAATAAACGGGCTCATCCAGCTCACTCTGCGTCTGCTGAATCATTCTTCTGATTTCATTTAAAACCTTGAACATTTCTCTTTTTGAAATTGATGAATGCGATTATGATCTCAGGGTAGGAGGTGTGAGAAAAAGTCAGGAGGTGGGGCCTCTAACATCTGATTCAGAGAGGGCTTTGAAGAAAAGCAGAGTCATGGGCTGCTATAGAAACTGTGGGAGCAGAGAGTCATTGCTGCTGGAAGGACTGTGGGAGCAGAGAGTCATTGCTGCTAGAAAGACTGTGGGAGCAGAGAGTCATTGCTGCTAGAAAGACTGTGGGAGCAGAGAGTCATTGCTGCTATAGAGACTGTGGGAGCAGAGAGTCATTGCTGCTATAGAGACTGTGGGAGCAGAGAGTCATTGCTGCTATAGAGACTGTGGGAGCAGAGAGTCATTGCTGCTATAGAGACTGTGGGAGCAGAGAGTCATTGCTGCTATAGAGACTGTGGGAGCAGAGAGTCATTGCTGCTATAGAGACTGTGGGAGCAGAGAGTCATTGCTGCTATAGAGACTGTGGGAGCAAAGAGTCATTGCTGCTATAGAGACTGTGGGAGCAAAGAGTCATTGCTGCTAGAAAGACTCTGGGAGCAGAGAGTCATTGCTGCTATAGAGACTGTGGGAGCAAAGAGTCATTGCTGCTATAGAGACTGTGGGAGCAGAGAGTCATTGCTGCTAGAAAGACTCTGGGAGCAGAGAGTCATTGCTGCTAGAAAGACTCTGGGAGCAGAGAGTCATTGCTGCTAGAAAGACTCTGGGAGCAGAGAGTCATTGCTGCTATAGAGACTGTGGGAGCAGAGAGTCATTGCTGCTAGAAAGACTCTGGGAGCAGAGAGTCATTGCATATGTGTGTGGACGTGAGCCCTAAATGAATAGTGTCTTTTCCCGCACCCTGTTCCCCCTCATATAAAAAGAAAGTAAAAGAAGTTTTATCCTTTCAGTGTTTAATTGAAATAGAGTCTGTGTTTTATTGCCCACAGCTGCAGACGGAGGCATTAAGGTTGCATGAGGATCACAGCAGCAACTTGAGCTCTGCTACTGTGTCATAAAAATGTCATAGACACCTACAAAAACCAAAGTCATTACAGGATCTAGTAGGCTCATGTTTCTTTCCATTACCTTCAGCTTGTCTGTATGCTTGAAAGTGTGCGTCATTTAAAGAGATCACTTGTCAAATATTAGAATGAAAAAGAACTTTAATCATCATTAAGTCTGCTGATTATAATGCCACAGGTGTTAAGAGCCTGATACCAGAAAATGTTTGGCTTCTTTTGCTACAACAGTCATGGTTTTCTTATTGTCTGAACGGGAAAACTGCCTTTGGCTGAAGGAATTGTTGCATAAAGAAAAAGACATTTTACATAAGACATCCAAAGTTATTATCTTCAGGCCTCTAGGTAAACAAATGTTAAGTCATTCTCTGTTGCAGGATGAGAGAACTTAATGCCTATTGAGCTTACAACAGACTGATGAAAGCTGTGACGTCAGCAGTTTTTGTGGTTGAATGATTAAGATGCTGAAAATGAAGATGATGAAGAGACTCGTGAAGATGATTAAGATTCTTTGAATGATCAAGAAGGTGCTGAACATGCAGAAAAGGTGCTCAGCAGTGGTTGGTCTGCCAGAAACAGTCAGGTGAAATGGTGTACTTCTTCCTCAGATTGTGTTTGGTGCGAGTAAAAGGCTACTGAAAATAAACCCCCAAAAAGTATAAATCTTTTTTTTTTTTATTACGAATTTGACCGTTGGGTCAAAAAACAACGGCCACATTCTTTCCCCAACTTTACCTGGATTTTTTCCTGCCATCCTCCTATTAAAGGTTCGGGTGACCGATGTGTGAACGCAGCTGGAAATGTTCAGGTAAATTTAACTTGAGTGGGCAGGCAGGGTGATGACGTTTACATCATGCGACTGATGGGCATCCGGCATCATCTTCGTGAAGCTGCTTCATTCTCTCAGCTGCTCACCATGTCCTGCCTGTCGGACATTTTCTAGAAATTTTCTGGACTGTGTGTGTGAAAACGGCTCCCGAGTGATGTCTTCCGAGTCATTACTCCCCCTTCAAATGCATGGTAATGGTTTGAAGGTGGGGGTGGGATTGGATGGAGCCTTGAGGAGATGTTACATTTCAAACCTCGGTAGCTTTCCAGAATGACCAGCCCTGCCTTTAGGTTCTGTAAATCAACCATCCACATTTTAAGATTGAGTCCAAACATGTTTAAACTCACATCTTTTCATGTATCTTATTGGTCAGCATCTAACTGATGACTGCCTCATCCTCAGTGCTGCAAATTAAACTTGTCTAAGTCTATTGATCATCAGACGTTGACTTCAGCTTCATGAATATGTTTATAAGGTGTGTTTTCACACATATTGACCGCATCGTCACTGATTGATCTGTTTTGCTCTGACTGTAGAAACACTCAGGTGTTGTCTGAATGTTATAGACAGAGCTTTGATTTATGACTCGCAGCAAAAACACAGTGAGGTTGATCAATCACTGCCACCTGCTGAGCTGAGTCAGCAGCGTCCCACAGCCTCTCGCCTCATTATTTATTTAGATAATAGATGAAATGAGTTACATTTTAAAATACATGCTTTTTGATGTGTTTCCCATTAAAGATAGTATTTTATTTAAAAAGAGTGTACTTATTTATCACTGGAGAGATATATCCATTTGCCTCTCTAATATTTAATAGATATGAGGTCTTTAGGAGCATCATTAAACCACAGTTTTTCCATGTGTGCTCTAAGTCAGCCTGTCATATGGCGTGTTTTTGATTTTGTTCTCTGTAATCTAGGATTGTTTTATTTCTCCTTCTCGGCTCATCTGAATCCTCATTGATCAGTAATTCAGCTCTTCCTCTCTGTTCCCTCATTACAGCAAGAAAACAAATAACTCTTACATTAAACATGCAGTGGACTTGGCTTGTTGTTCGTCATTTTGAAGGACATGGTTGCAGAAATGACAGAGGTTAGCGCTGTCGTCTCAGAGTGAGAAGGTTCCTGGTTCGGATCCCCGTCAGACAGGAGCCTCTCTGTTAGGAGTTTTCACGTTTTCCCCCGTGCATTCGTGGGTTCTCTCCGGGTACTCCCACTTCCTCCAACAGTTCAAACACAAGCTTGTTAGGTTAACTGGTGACGCTAAATTGCCCGTAGATGTGAATGTGACGAGTCCAGGGTGTACCCCGCTTCTCGCCCAATGACAGCTGGGATCGGCTCCAGCCCCCAGCGACCCTGAACGGGAGAAGCGGTATAAATAATTGATGATTGCAGAAATTATAATCTTTTTGTTACCCATGCAGCATTTGAAGATATACGATAAAATAGTAATGAGCCTGTTTTACAGATTTTAACTTAACTGAATCGTCCATCACCTGTCGTCCAATTATTTTTCACTGCTGCTTGTGATTTTTTCCCCAAATGTCAACTTAACACTCAGTTTGTTATAAACAAGATTAGAGTTGATGAAGAGGCTTCCACAGCAGGCCTTTGGTTAAATCAGGGTTTTGTCAACAGATAACGGATGAATAAAAAGCTCCCCTCAGAGCAGTTTGTCATGTAGGAAAACATGAGCTGAATAAAAGCTTGGTAGAGTATGTGTGTATTCTATTTCACCTATTTATCTTTACCCACATATTTAAAGCAAACAACACTCACTTTTTTATTTCCTTGGCAAGCAAAGGTTTGAAAAATGTTTGAAGAGCAAACACAGTTTGACCCTCACCTTTAAATACTGCTGTTTGTAGAATTCAGATAAGGGACAATCGTGCTGATTTAAGAGCTTTACCTGAGAACAAAAAAGTTTGAATACACTCCACTCAGCATCTTTTCCTAACCCTCCGTGTTTCACCTCCTCTTTTATCTTTCTCTTCTGAACTCAGGTCCATCTGTTGAAGGACCAGCTCAGTGCGGAGGCCACTGCTCGCCTGGAGGCTCAGGCTCGAGTCCACCAGCTGCTGCTGCAGAACAAAGACCTGCTGCAGCACATCTCCCTGCTGGTTAAACAGATCCAGGAGCTGGAGACCAAGATGTCGGGACCACACTCCAGTGAGTTTAGAAACACATATGCACTCCTGTCAACAAGTAGAAGTTTATGAACAGGGAGAAAAAAAGACAGATATGAATGAAGAGTATTTTGTGTATGAGACATTTGTCAGCTTCAACAAGGAAATAAGAAAAAGCATCAGTAATCCTCTAAGGGAAATGTGGAAACAGCAACAGATGTGTAACAAAGCAACTTCACCCAATTCATAAACAAAAACATGAAGAATACACTCAAGACGAGTGATCCGCCAAATCATTGTGCACTAAAACATTCATTCTCAAACTGTGGTACGAGTACCTCCAGTGGTACGCGGGATCGCTCTAGTGGTACGCTGGAAGTGTCTGATTGTTTTTATTTTCTGAATAAAGATGTACAAATCAAATAGTTGACAAGCAAAGCTGGGATAGCAAATATGACGGTTACATTTTTTTTGCATTTGTGGCTCGATATGATATTTTGCAGCGGATATGTCGAGCAGCACAGCAGAAACTGAAGTCGGCGATGAAGTGCATCCAGCACAGGTGCAAGTGGCGATGTGGAAATGTGATTTTATAAAGTTTTCGTGGCGAGCAATTGTGCAGGCAAACCTTCTTCTTCTTAGTATTTCTCAGGTGAACATAGCAGAACTGAATAACTGTCTAAAATCCAAACCAACAGTGCAGACATAATGGACTTATTTGTGGAGGTAACATCAATGATAGCAATAACAGACATGGAAGAAGCACAAAGATGGCAATATGCATCTTGAATTGCATTATTCAGGTCAACACACACTACCACTGTTAGGGAAAATCTATGCAAAGCAAACATCCACTCCACACACACACACACACACACACACACACACACACACACACACACACACACAGCCACACTTAACAAAGACCTACAGCGATAAGGAGCAGACATGCAGCTATACAGAGCAGACATAAAGTGTACACTCATGCAGACAGAGGGTACTTCAGAGCTATATATCCTTCTAAATGGAAAACCTCCATTAAAGCTCCAAGGCAGCAGTATGAGATCAGTTTCTGATGTTATTTCAACCCCTCAACACTCTGTTTATCATTCACCACCACTCTGTCGGCGTCCTTTCGTCCACAACCCCCTCTGTCCTCTCTGTCACTTTCCTCTCAGCTCTACACGCTGTGCAACCTGTTCATCAGCTATTCAGACAGACAGTCGCAATCCGGCCTGCATGCCCTCCAATTGTCACCCTGCAAAAAGCTATCTTTTATCTTATCTGCCAACATTTCAGCGATGCAGAGGGAGTATTTCAAAAGTCATTGCCACCTTTGAATGTTGGTTGTTTTGAATGAACGTCGTTTTGCACAAAGTCAGGAATAGTGTTCTTTTGATCCTCTTAGATGCAAAGTTTCTTTTCTTTTAATTTATTTGGTTAATTATAGGGTAATTAGATACTATAGAGCCTAATACCCTCCAAAGACTCAATGCTTTCTAACACATTTCTAAACTATACCTTTCTCAAGACACTTTTCGACTTGGGACACACATAATGAAATCAATCATAGCTGCATTTCGTCTGTGACTGAGGTGTCAGTTTCAGAGTCGTGGGATTGTGCCTACAAGCTCACTAGCATGGCTTATTGAAAACCCTGAATGGGAAGGATCAGTCATTGGCTTATTAGTTCCTGTCCTTTTCCTGCTCTCACAAAAGAAAGTACCCAGCATGAGCGAGGTCTATTTCACAGCCTTTTTTTACAGCATTCACTTCAATTTTACAGCATGAAACGAGGTCTGTCTGGCTAGAAGAGAAATGGCAGGGATCCCATGCTTGAGGTTGACATTCCTTGGAGGAATACTCATCCAGGCATATGTTTTAAATATCAGACATGACAATCATGCAACTTTTTTTACTTACAGTGACCACAGTTAAATGTTACGTCAAAGAGCTGCTTTGAGGCACAGCTATGTCAACATGACAAAACCATGGACCAAACCAAGGTTCACAGAAATGTCTAAAACCACTAATTGAATGTAGATATGTATGTACAGTATGTACCCTCTGCAGACTTCTCATTGGCCTTGATTTGGACCCTTACACTGCAATTTATTTGAATAAACTCAGGGTCCTAAATTTGTTTCTCTTGAACAGCTTACAGTCGTAATCCCCATCAACTCTGTGATGCATCTTTTACTTCTCGTCTCTTTACTATGGATGTTTCATTAGATTCTGTTTGTGACTTGGAGCTATTGTTTCCAAATTGACTACAGCTTAACAGCGTGCAAAACACAACGTTCTTCATGTTTCATGCTAACCAGGAGTTCACATTTGACACTAAAAAGATTGAGTATTCTTGTAATGCATCTTTCTCTGTTTTGAACTGTTCGCCTATTAAAGAGGAAGCAAAACATGTCACGGAGCTACCTCCATGATGATGATGAAATGCTTTGAAACATGTTTGTTTTTTTCGCGTACCCAATACAAAACACACATTGATTTATTGGTCACTGTGTGACTGATTCTGTTAGAATCCTACCGACCAAACGGTTCAAAGATATCTATGTCTTTTAAATCATTTTCCTGCCATTATCCTTTAGAGAAGAGACGACAGGAATTTAAATCAAGGCACAGTTTGAATGTGCTATGTTTGATCTATTCTTTAGCAGATCTATCCCTTTGCTCATTCATCATATTTTCTCCGCCTTTTTTCCTCATCTCTCTTTAGTGGGATCTCAGGACAGTTTGCTGGAGATCACCTTCAGGTCTACGATACCTCCTGTGATCTGCGACCCAACCACACCGAAACCAGATGTCTCTGCTCTTAACTTTCCCGCACTCGGCACCAACGATGGGACAAGTAACGCCTTCTCATCCTCCAACGGGACCCTGGGAAGTCCTCTAGGTAGGGACCAGTGTCTACTCAAACTGGAGTGTTTTCGCTTCCTCCAGGGGCCTCCACCTCCTCGACTCCCCTCGCCTCCCCCTCTGCTCAAAGCCAACAGGCCAGAGATCAAAGGTCGAGACGTGTCCGAGGACACGTCTTTGTTGTCCCGTGATGTCAAATCTCTGGGCAGCCTGGACTTTGCCAGGTTTCGTGAGTCAGGTATCGCCTCGGAGTACGAGTCGAATACGGACGACAGCGATGATAGTGAGGGGGAGGACGATGAGGAGGCGATGGAGATCTTTGGCTGGGGGACGGACGAGGAGACAGTAAGGCTTCTTAATGTTCTCAACAGACAAGGGACTCCTGACTGTCTGGGGGATGAAATAGCGGTCTAACAAACTAACCTGCACCCCTGAAAAATCCTGTCGGAGAAAACACAATTACCTTGATCTGTTTTTGTCTGTTTTGTAAGAATAACCATGTAGCAAACTAACCTCTGTCAGACGTGTACAGTTATGTATACCAGGCTTACATCAGTATAGTGGGAGAAAAGGAAGGGCTGAAATAGATTAATGAACCAATGTTGATCTTTGGTAGGCAGCAGGTAGGAGGTAGAGGCAAAGTCCTGATCTTGTTGAAGTACATATCAAGGTCTTGGTTGGTGATCAGAGGGAACCCGAACATATCAGTCGATTACGTAAAACTTCTCAATTAAATCTTACACCCATGGATGCCAACTGCAAAGAACACGAGGGACTTAGTAAAAAATGGGTTGGCTTCATGCAGAATACCAACAATTTGAACTAATAATGTGGTCTCATAGAAGTACCTGAAATGACAGTGACTTCTTAACCCTGCATTGCGTTATAGTGGGGCATAATGTGTCAAAATTATGAGTCGGAAACCTCAGAAATGATGCCAATGGAAAGTTAAACAGGACAGGACACAATTCCTTAATGAATTTGGTGGACGTAGTACAAAGAGTATCGAAAAGAGGCTGCTTGGGTTGAAGGTTGGAGGCAATGACTTTGCACAACTCTATTGACCTAGGTATTTATTTACCCCAAGCAACGACCATTTTGTTTACACCATGAACTTTATAAAACATGGACGCAGTCTAAGTGACATCACCAATTGGTTTCTGAAGAGGTGTTTTGAAGCCGAACGATGGCGGTCGCCATATTGGAAAGGTTGGCTGTATCTAGCTTATGGTCAACCTAGCAACAGACAAAGAGGTGGATTTGAGGTGGGTCTCACAGCGACAATGTGACCACCTGTTAGTCAAAGCAGCCTGCCCCAAAATGTGCAAATATTAAAAATACACTCAAAACAGATGATTTAAGTATAATAAAAATGGTTTGTACCAATGAAGAAATTGGCTATTGATACCACATTTTGAAACATGTTTGTTCCCGCTGTAACAATGGCTGTGAGGATTCCTTGGCTTTTGCAGCCAGCCTCAAGTGGATACTTGAGAAACTGCAGATTTTTAGACTTCCCCGTTGGCTTCATTTTTAGACACTAGAGTTTGGCGCTTTGTCCACAGACTCTGGGTCCAACATATGTCAGAAAGACCTCGTTCTTCTCCTGTTTGCACTTTCCATTGGCATTCTGTGGGGCCAGCAAGTAATTAAACACATAACCTCAAACTTCCACTTAATGTAATGCAAAGAGGTTGTTGTCACAGCTTTGTATGAGATCGGTTGAAAATTAGATTCTTCTTCTTTTCTCACTGACTGATGTGCTGTGTTCTCAGTGCTGCCACTAGTGACAAAATGACCCTATTGATGTTAATTTATTGATTTAATTGAGTAGATAAGTTGCTATAGAAACCATTTCCCTCTTGCCAGTGGGACAGTTGAACAATTTCTCATACAAAATATATATATATTTATATATTGAATTATTCAGATTATTTGTTTACTGTTATTAATATGTTCTTTTAACTTTAGAGACTGACAGACAGCTCTGGATCAGGGAGCTTGAGTTAAACAAGTAATGTGAAGAGGTACCAGAAAATAGTCTTCTTGTCCAGTCATGGAAGTTGTCAACTACGGCATTCGTTTTTCCCATTCATTGTTTCATTGCTGCTAGTAAATGGATAGCTTGTTTAAAATTCATGTGAGTAAACTAAGATTATAAGTTAATTCCAATTCAGTCGGACCATACACCGTGTGTCAGGAGTGGACAATGGCACCCACTGGTTGGTGGACTATAGTTTTGAAAGCCTCGAGTTTTGGCTTTCCGTCCATCGCCATCTTGTTTTTCCAGATATAAAAGATAATTTGGACAAAAGGGGCGGATTGCTAAACCTCGCTCTTATTCACTTGCCCTGAACGCAACTTGCCAAACACAAGTAGACCGGCTTAAAGCATACCCCGCTTTCTGATATATATTTTACATGAGATGGAACCATAGCTAACAAAATGAACATCATGCTAATCATCTGAGCATATGAAGCTAACAATTAAGCCATAAACCCATTGGAATAATGTAACGGAGGTAATAAATCAAATGATTGTGATTATTTTCTGACAGACTTCTGAAAGAATTTAAGAAGGTAGAGTCGCCCTCTGCTGGCCGTTGGAAAGTATGCAGGTTTAAGGTACTTCGACAATGGCTTCAATTTGAAACCAAGAAGCCATGTCCACTTTTTCAAAACTGTCTGTGGTCTGAACACACCTTTGCACCTGTAAGACAGATATCTGAATCTTATTTCCAACCTATATGCAAACTGATTCATTTTCCCTTATTCCTCTAAACCCTGTTGCTTGTTTCCTTCCCGTTCTATTGCCTTTTTTTCTTTATGACACACACTGACTTCTTATACATACAACACAGACTCCCAAAATTATTATTTTGGGACATTATTCTTACAGTCCCTTTTCCTTCAACAGTTTAAACTTTTATGTGCATCTGTATTTCCCATAAATATGTCAGGATGTCGCATGAAATGAATCCAAATTAAAGGGTTAATGATTAGATTGGATTAGATGCAGAGCTGCCAAACACACTGGCAGAAAGAACAGGGTTTTTGGACTTGGGGGGAGACTGATGGGCTCTTGTCTTCGCTGGAGTGGCTCTTCTGATGAGATGAACACTAGAGGAGGAACTTTAAAACCTCCATGTTTGGAGCAGAGAAGTCCTTTCTTGCTCTGCACATAATTGCTGAAAGACTATTTTCAGACAGAACTCTGTATGTATGTAATCTTTATTTTCTACATCATCCTACAGAACTCTTGAACTGTTGAACTGCCCTCGACTTTTGCCGGCTGCCCTCTTTTTGTCTCCTCATGATTTGTTTACTTGTTATTCGGAGCATGTTTGCACTCTTCTCACTTGTCCGCACATTTTCTCACTTTTTAATTTATGTAAAGCCGGGATTAGTTGGACCTCGAGGAACCGCTGTTTTTTTATTTTTTTTATTCATCCCGTAAACAAAAAACTCTTCTCTCATGCCAGAACAGCAGCTCACAGATGGCAACTGAAAGTGGTCTCATTTGTTAAACCCCAGCTCTGTGTATGGCCTCCAAGCACAATGCAGTATTAAAGTGTTCATTTTGTTTCACCAGGAAAGCTACAGAGTTTTCTTTCCATATACTGTCACCCCTTCTGTGCAGACAGGCCAGCATTTGGCAGAGGTGGATGCTGCAGAGATTTAAAAGGAGGGATCCAGGCCAATCCTCAATGTGCTCGCTATCTTCTGCAAAGAGCTTTAGCCTGATAGGATCAACAATCCAGTGAGAGTGCAGTAAACCAGCTCCCAGTTAACCCCTTGCTCTCTGAGGGAGTTTCCGTAATAAAGGATAACAGAGATTCTATCAGAGATGGGTTTGTTTGGGAATTTGTGCCAATTTTGATTTGAATCAGCTTCTGTAAAGGTATTTGGGTCCAGTGCTTCTACAAAACTTGGTCAGAAGGTGACATTTAGTGCAAGGTTGATGTGTTCAGGGTCCAAATTGTGGAGTTGCAAACCCACCCCAGCATGCATAGAGTAAGTTTAAAGAAAAATAGATCTTATTTTGATGGACCTGAGGCTAATTAGTCTAACCTTAAAGAAATATCTTGTGTTTGTGATAATGCAGGATCTGATTAGAGTTACAATTGAGTCAGACCGAAACCTGCAGCATTACACAAAGAACATGCCCTGTGCACATTAAGGTTTATGTTTGGCTTCTTAAAGGAAGAATGTGGGACTTTTTGATCCAGTAGATGTCGCCCTTGAGCACCAGCATTAAACCAAAACAAACTGCTGTTTAGCAACACCTCAGCTATTCTGAAGCCTCCGCTCTCCTCCAGCGACACACCTCCAACCCCTCTCCACTCGAGTTCGCACGAAGGAGTTATCAATTAGAACGCACCATAATTAAGCAAGTTAAGTGCAAGTGGCGGACAAAATTGTCCTTTGCTCGAGCTGTAATCGCCTGTGGCCTGCATTGTTGTGTAAGCATGCTAATGTTAGCACACTTTGGTTAGCTCGTAGCTTCATATTGCACATAAATGGAATGACCGTGATCTAAAGACACTTCTTACGTGACATCCAAATAAGCAGTGAGTATGTTATTCTTCTTTTCTCTAGTCCTTGACCAAAACAGCTTTCTACACAAGGCCGTCCCGTCCATGTAAACATGATGTAAACACAGCTCCGACAACAGTACAGCTGGCGGGACTCACGCTTCTCTCTCATTGTAGACAGTCATGACTCAGAGAGACATTTACACAGGATATACTTGATTTCTGCTGTATTTATTTGTAAAATGTCGCACATTCTGCCTTTGAAGATAACACATGCTCTGTCATTCCATTCATTCTGCTCATACATCTTCCACATTGACTTTCTTTCTCATTAAACTAATAAAAAGTTTCCAGAATGTCCCCGAACACACTCGAATAATCCCTGATCCTTCATTGACATACACTGTTCTCTTAGCTTTCTTTCTTTCTGTCGCTGTCTGTGTTTGTGTAACGGGCAAAATTGTGACGTCCTTTCTTTGACACGCTCTCCTCCTCGTCATCTTTCCTTTTCTTCCCTTTTTTTTTTCTAATCATCTGGCCAGTTTCCTACTTTCCCTTCTTTTGTGTCTTTTTCTATACTGTGTTTTATTGCGTATACAGTCTGACTCTTTTAAATCCGACATGTGCACCTTTGAAGGTAAAGATGTTCGAGGATCAGACAGCTCATCATCAGAACAAAACACAATAAAGCAATGCATGACTTGGAGATTTAAATTACAGATGGGATCTATGAACCATAAAAACACAATTTAAAAAGTGATGCAATCAACATCAGATAATGTGATCATTTCAAATGTAATGAAACAGCCCTTTGAAATCGAACACATTAATTCAGTGCAATAAATCATCCGTTAAACACATCTCCACCCTAAGATTCCATTTTGAAAAGGTGTCCCCCATCTCAAGATGAAATAATCTCATTTAATCAAAGATTAAGTTTTACATTATCACTTAGGAAATGCCTTCAATATCAGGCTTAGCCCCATTTTTGACCTTTGTAAAGATAGGTTAACTGGCGGCCTGGAGACAAGGGAATGCGTGAGTAGGAAGTGTGAAAGTCATCACGTAAAGGTCATCAGTAAGTTGTTATGTCTAAAAATTACAGCCCGACCGATTAATCAGCCAGCCGATAATATCAGCCGATATTAGCGAATCCAGTGACTATCGGTATCGGCTAATTTTATCACAGATATGCGCTGATTTCACTACATTTATTCACCAGTAAAATAGCCTTTCATTTGAGTTTCCTTGTATTAAACTAGCAGTTCTCTGTCAGCAGCAGACCGTGCTATATGAATTAATACAAGCATTATTACATTCCAGCTGAGTGACCATCTTGCCTTCATAAACTTAATCTTTTCCAAGTGTTTGATAACTGCATTTGAGGGATCAATGCAATATATGTATATATCTATATCTATCTACACAGATCGTACATAAATCTAAGAAAGGTATCTGCCTATATATCGGTATCAGATTTTTTCTCTCCCTAATATCGATATTGGACTTAAATATTCCATAACGGTCGGGCCCTATTAAAAAGTAATGTCCTCCACCGATTTTCTTCAAACAACGAACACTTCAAATAAAAAACTAAGTAAGCTGAGAAAAAGTGTGTGTCCGTGCAATTCAGCTATCATTCCTCTGGATTTGTTGTCATCTATACTGAGGATTAGGAGATCATAAAGCAGTACAGTAACTTATTCTAAACACAGAAAAAGGGTTTGAAACCTCTCTAGCTGTAATTGCTGCATCTTCAACTGTTAACATACCTGCCACATTTAATTAAGTCAATAACCAAATTCTTAAAACCTTAACAAACACTATCCCTAAGATTTTCATTTTGTTCTCATTGGCATCACCTATGGTAATAAATTGTAATGGCAGGTAACTCTTTACGCCGACGATGTTTGCCTTTACCTGAGAGTCAAATATAGAGTTTTACTGAATGTTGCCTTGGACACCAAATTCTTTTGAGGACGGTGCAAGGTCTTTTATCAGTGAACCACTTGCCCGACCATATAGTGGTTCTTTTTGAAGTTAGGACGGGGGTGGCTACTCTCTTTTAACTGCGACTCCATTGACTAAACACATTTTCCGCGTCTGGCGTCAGATTTAACAGAACCTGTGATTTGTCCTAACCCTAAAGAGGTCCTTCTGACTGTGTCAAGATTCCAGGCCCTGTAAGGAATTTCTCAGTACAAATAAAATCACACCCACAAGTTTGAAATAAAATAAATTTTTATCATATTTCTGAACTTGAAATTCTTTATTTTAACCCTGCCTTTTCTGTTTCCAGCGTGCTTTTGACACTTTTCTCTTCTCTAGCCTCTTGTGTAAATACTCAAGGTTCTTTCTCTTTCCTTCCACATAATCTATATTTCTCTCACAAGTGTTCAACCTTAACCTTATTCTCCTGTCATCGATTGAACCCAGCGCTTCCTCCGACTTTCTCGTAAATGTCAGACATGATGTGTGGGTTTTTTTTTAACGGTCTCTTGGTGCTGGTTTATCTGCTGGTAATTCATGTTTGATGAATGCTAATATAGAAACAACACTTGGCCTTCTACCTGAACAGACATGCTGGAGGTCAGTGAAGGATTTGTGTGAAGGAAGGATTATGAAGAGCTGCTTTCAGAAATGAAAGGGTTTGCAGTGAGCTCACACGCTGGAGCAAAGGGAAGATTAATTTCTTTTTTGATTTTCTTTGCGTGGCACATTGGGTAAAGTTAAAAAGTTTGAACTCATTCCTACATTCTTAACTAGTTATTGATTTGAACGCTAATGAATTTATGTGATACAGTCGAGTTCTGGCAAGAAGAAGGTGTGTGTGTGTGTTTGTGTTTGCTGGAGTGCAAATGTGAGATCTATATTGTCCATTCACTGCACGTCAGTGTCAGCTGATGATTGGGACATTTGGCACGAATCTGTACATTTTAATGTGCTTTAAGCATCTATAGAAGAATTCTGGCAGACATGTGTAGTCCCAGGACTCTAGAGGAAACAGAAAGCAGCATTCAGTATGTCTACATGACGTTACAAAATGCCTATTTTTTCGTTGGTACCGTAATTTTTCTGGTAATCGGTCAACTGAAAAGAGGTACAATATTAGCCATCTTAAAGAGGGTATATCGCCACCTACTGTAGCGGAGGAGAACATACTTCCTTTAAAAAATCCAATCTCCCCTGGTGCTTGTTTATAGGAACAAGACAATAGTTCAGTTAAAAAGGCAGCAGTCTGCCCTTTTCTGCCCCGTTCTCTAGTTGATTAAACATGTTGAATCTGCAGTGGAGCCCGCCTGTGAGAGAAATCATTGTGAACACCAAGGACAGACAACACAGTGCCATTTTCACTCTTTTTTTATCACACAGACACACTCTTAGAAGAAAGTTTGAAACCTTCTGAGTGATGGTAGGAAAGTGCTTATTTATCATAACAATGGTTTGTGTATCTGCATCCTTGGTTCTCCTGTTTTCCTTTTAGAATGATGAAGACAGACTGCAGACCAAAGAAATGTAAATCATGCAACGCTACTATGGAGATTTCATGGTGGAAGATATAATATGGCCTCTTAAATCAAACCTGTTTTTTGGTCTAACATACTAATGCAAAAATGCTTCATTAGGGTTTAGCTTGGAAGACTTTCACATCAGCCTTAACTCTCCAGAGCTTTTTGTGATTCTAAACTCGACTTTCAGGTGTAAAAGCATGTCAGTGTGGAGTGACATGCGGACTGAAGTCCCAGGAAAAGTCTTAAAATTCATTTTTGCATGTCTACAGTAAGCCATTTTAAGTCATCTACAAATTTAGATCCTTTTTTTCCAGCAAACTTCTACAGTGCTGTGTCTTTTTCCATCTAGATGGGCTCTATTGAATTTAAATCCAGCTGCGTTTTTTTTTAACATTCCTGCAGAGACTAATCAAAGACAAATCCCAGAACAAAGCGACATGATGACAACTCGCTTCAGAAAGTAGCAATTTGATCTCATTTGCTCCCTGAATGAGCACGGGATGAGCACGTAATCACATAGCTGCTCTGTCTTTTATACTTGTTTGCCTTTTTGGATGTGTTTTGTGTTAGATACAGGTATCAATTGATGCTTGTTAAATGACATGATACTCTTCGACACGGCTGATGTGTTTCGCATTAAATAGACTCCCATCACCAAACTAGTCTCTCCAGAGAGCTCCATTTAAAAAGCAATCCTAGTGTCCTTTATTATGTTACTTGTTGACTAAGATCTCCATAAATTTATGTTCACATCAGGCCCTCAAACAGAAATCTAAACAATTAAAATCACTGTTTTATCAGGCACTGTGTTTAAGAAGCTGAATTGCAGAGTGGAGCTTAAATCTTTATCTCTGTCTGCATGTCTCTCTCACACACTCTGCGGTTTCCTTCTTTCTCTCGGAATTAATTCAATGTCCAATGGGGCTTGTCGGTGCCATCAGAGGGCCAAGTGGCCAAGCAACACCCCAGAGCAAGCTTTGGTGACTTGTATCGATTTCCCAGACACATGCATGTGTTGTTTGAAACTGGGGTTAACTGCTCGGACAGCAAGGGAGCAGCTCCAATCAATACTCTTCTTTACAAGCTCAGTCTGTCACCTGCAGGGATTCACTCGACCAAACACGCAAACCTGCACTGTACTCTGCATCTGAAATGTGTTTGGCAATGACATTTACCGTTTACTATCTGAAGACAAGAAGAGTGAACATTTTTATTACATTGGTTCAGTTATACAGCAAATTGGATTTCATCTTTACGATGAAGCGAAGGATGTAAAAGTCATATTAACATCCAACAGTGCTGTAAAGCAGTTGTGTTACTTGCTTTCCAGATAAACCCCAATGGTCCAATACATTCACGACTTTAAAGAGACATTTCAACTTAACTCAACTTTATATATGAAGCACCTTTCATACAAACATGCATCCCAAAGTGCTTCACAGAGCTCAAATTAAAACATCAAGAAGTTTGTTTGACCAAAAACTTACAGTAACACTGAAAGGAATCAATGGACAAATTAACACCACGTATAAAAATAATGAAAAAAAACATTGCCTCACCGACTAGAGGCTAGGACAAGGACTATAACATACCTCCTATTTAAATGGACTTGAGCTCGTATGGAGCTTTTAGTCTTCTGACTACTCAAAGCGCTTTTACACCGCAGGTCACACCTACACATTCACACCACATTCAAGATAAGATAAGATAATCCTGTATTGATCCCGAGTGGGAAATTTAAGTGTTGCATCAGTAAAAGACAAGAAGAAGAGCGTGCATATGAATACAGGAATAAAATAAAGATAAAGGTAATTTGTATTTACAACTATTATAAGTAAGTATTAAGTAAGCTATTCACTAATTAAAATCTTAACTATACACTAAAAACTATACAGAACACATTCGCACACTGATGGTAGAGGCTGCTATGTAAAGTGTCCGTCACTTTTAACTAATCACATTCATACACCGCCAACAAAGCAGCAGGAGCAGCTTGGGGTTAAAATGTCTTGCGCAGGGACACTGAGCCACAGCCGCCCGCATGCTGCATTACAATGTAAACAACAATGGTGGCCTACAAGGGAATTTATTTTTCTAAAAATCTATCTACCATGTTTTTTTTACCACATACATATTAAAGAAACCAATGTTAATCGAATAAGGTCAACACCTCTTAGTATGAGTGGTTGCTCTTAATTTGAGATCATCAGTGGCCGACTACACTAAGGCTCATGGCTGAATGGGACCAAACTCCACCGGGACGGAGCTCAAATCAGTTGAAAAGCCTGAATGAAATGATTCAAGGCAGCCAATGAATGCCAATGGTTTAATAATTAGATATGGATGTAATATATGGGTTTCCACTGAAGTCGTTCAGGTGTCCATATACAGAACTTTCCAATAACTTTATATATCTGAGTGTTTTGTTCTTACTAAGAAATCGAAACCTATTGGACACACATACACAAACAAAGAAGAGCATTCACTGTGCTTGTGAGGCGTTAGCGTGGGTTGTTTGTTGATGTGAAGCAGCGCTGACAGAGACACAAGAGGGTTAGCGGGTCACATATAAACAAACACTCACAGCAGACCATCACAGCTCTACAAGCTAATGACTATGTCTGCAGCAGGAGAGCCGAGGGAATAAAGGACTTTTAAAGACGGGCAATTAATCCTCTGAACTCAGAGTTGAATGATCAGAGACAAACAGCCGAGTTTATGACACGCATGTCTGCTCCTCAGTCTACTTTGACTGTGACACTGGGTCTTATTAGTGAAAACATAGTGACTGATGTCCCTATCCTCTTCAATTCCCTCCGACTTCATATTGAACTTCATTTTGGGGCTTTTTTTGTGCATTCACTTCACCTTTCATACACGTGTGTACACATAAAGAGACAGTAGGGACTTTAGCCGCCCGCATGTTCTGATCAGCTGTGCACCAACATCTGGATGTGGTGGCGATCTGCTTTGATGTTCCCATGATGCATAGCTGCAGGCCATGCTTAGCGTCGGCTCGGGGGAGGTTTATAATCTGGAACATGCGGAGCTCCAGATGTAAAAGGCTAAAAGAGCAAAGCAATCTTGGATAACAGCGCAGCTTCAGGTCTGTCTCAGCCACATCTATCTGTCATGTCCCATTTCTGCTTTTTTATTTTTCAAGCTTCCTTTGTGTTTCTTCATTTTAACACTGATAAAAGACAGTTGACAACTGTTGATGCACAGGCTGTATTCAAATGGATGGATGTCGAGCTCAGAGAGAACAAGCAAGAACTGATGGGAAAGACAAGAGTCACCTTTGATCATTTTGAGCTTTTAGTCGGTTAAATTGAAGATGTGAAGACTAAAGATAAGACACACTCAGACATGTGGTAAAATGTGAAAAACACGGGCCGTTATAACTGGAAAAATAAGGATTTCTCTGGCTTTGATAACTGTTGGAAATATTTGAGGTAATGTTATTTTCCGTTGCTCAGGGGGTGTACCCTTATCCTGAAGGCAGAAGCCGAAAGTGATGATTTAATGGACGACTCATATCCTCTAAAACCTGTGGTGATCCAAACAAAAGAATATTAAAGATTCTTGTGTTCTCCCAACTCCTCGTCCACACTTTTTTTACAGTGCTCTCCTGTGCAGAGCCAGCTACTTAAAGAAGATGTTTTCCCAGTTGAATGAAAAAGAGCTTTACTGCTGTTAGACTTCATCCAATCCAAAACCTTTGTAGCTGAACTGGAATGACGACTGGGTGCCAGACATTATAGTCCAACATCCTCCATTTCATTATTTAGACACTGAATGGGAGCAAAAGCCTGCTGAACCTTTCTGAAATATTGCGGCAAACTGAAACCAAAAGAGAGGAGGGTGTTAGAAACAAAGGATAGAAGAACAAGACCAAAAACACAAAAAGAGGAACCCAATGCTCAAACATCTGACAACTATCCCCGCCTGGTTTCTTTTTCACCTCCATCCACGGCTACACTCGTACGATCTGTCCCTCAGACGCTCACACTCCAGGGAGCTTCGGGGTCAGACAGACAGTGATGAGGCAAATGGCTAAATGAATTATTGATCTGATGACTGTGGACAGAGACGAGAGTGAGAGCACCCAAACATGTCTGGCTACAACCTTCAGACCTGAAGTCTGCTTTTTTTCTTTCTTTTTTTTTACGGTGTCTCATTTTTGGCCTCCTCCTCCTCCTCCTCCTGCCCAATCCTTCCTCTCAAAGGTAGTGCCCTCAATATCACAATATGTATGATAATGTCAGTTTTTACGGAGTACACATTTCTCAATTTCAGAAGCTAACATGGGAACTTAAACGTATTTCAGCAGCAAGTTCACCATGGAATTGTTTTTCTTTAAAATCACGAATGAAAATGTCTCAGGAATATTTTTTTCCGATAAAGTTTCGTAGATAACCGCCTTGACTGCATCAGTAATTTCCCAGAATGTTCCTGAACAAGTGCCAGAAAGTGGAGTGAACTCATTCTGTGGATTTCTACATGCATGTGGAGAGGTTAGAGCATGAGATTACCGTAACAGTAAAGCAAGTTAAAAGAGAACATGCTTCCCCAGCTTGGAATAACGTATGTGTTCCCTTTAATTACAGCACTGTGGCTGCAATGCATTGTGGTCTGTTGAGGCTGCAGTAATTAGAGAGACTGGAAAAGGATCAAACCGTCTTTTATGATGGGTTTCTCCCAATGCATCATGCAGTCTGGAAGCATGTCACTACGACAGACGTTTACTGTTGATGCTTTTGCACAAAGACTTCCTGCATGGGAAATGTGTTGACAGCATATCAAACATCAATAAAGAAAATGTAAGTCTGAATAAAACATGGATTGAAGATTAAAATTATGTTTTTATTGCAATGTTGGTTAGTCCCTGGGCTGCACGGTGGTGCCTCAGAGCGAGAAGGTTCCTGGTTAGAATCCCTTTGGATAGGACCTTTCTGTGTGGAGTTTGCATGTTCTCCCTGTGCATGCATGGGTTCTCTCCGGCTTCCTCCCACAGTACAAAGACATGTTTGTAAGGTTACTTGGTTACTCTACATTGCCGGGAGGTGTGAATGTGAGTGTGGCTGGTTGTCTTCCTCTATATGTCAGCCCTGTGATTGACTGGCGACCAGTTCATGGTGTACCCCGCCCCTCACACAATGACAGCTGGGATCGGCTTCAGCGTCCCATGACCCTGAATGGGAAAAGTGGTATAGATAATGGATGGATGGTTAGTCAGTCCACATCTTTGGTAAAACTGAAGTATCTCAATAACAAATGGGTGGATTACCAAAAACGTAAAATATACAAACCCTGTATACAGTTCTCTGCACAAGTCTTAGGCCACAATAGTTTTATTGTTTAAGCAGCAATATTAAGATTCATCTTGCCAAGGGCTGATATGGAACATTTTTATTTTGCAGCAAGATGACTATCCCACCTCACTGCTATTGCAGTTAATTTATACTTTGAGGGTAAAACAGTCATGGATTTTCTTACACAGAGTCCAGACCTGAACATTGTCGAGTCAGTATTGGATCACCTGGACAGAAAAATAAATGAAAGGCATCCTAAATCTAACAAATAAATGTTTGAAATGCTGGAAGAAGCCTGGTGTAAAATACTCAAAGTTAACTTGAGAAAGCTTCATGACAGTCCTACCAAAAGATTTGAAGATGTGCAAAGTGCAGAGAGAGGTCACATTACTTACCGACTTTTGCCTAAAGATGGCATCTTATTTTGAAATAAATCAGTTTTTTAGGATGTATATATTTCCAGTATTTTCTGTGTTTATCTTAATAAAGAGACTTAGTAATAAATATGGATGCCATCAAAACTTTGCTAAAACAACGATGACCTGACACTTTCGCACTCATTGAATCGGTGAAGCCCACAATCTTTAGACCCTCGCATGCACCCTGTTCGAGGCTGGATGTGGCCCTAAGCCCCACGATCCACCAACAATTATTAAAAAGAAACAAGTTTTGTAAAGTAGAGCGTACAGAGTGTGTTGAACCCTGCAGCCTCTTTGTCTGTCTGAAGTGCTTTCAAGTTGATTTGGAGGCAAAAAGCTGAGACTGAAGTGTGCTGCAGTAATGGATCTTCGATTGAACAGTCAGAGAGGGACGGCCCACATCGTCTTCAGCTCAACCATGTTGACATAACTGTAATCAGTCGTATCGGATTGAGTGGAGATTGCATGACTCATCTCTTTAGCAGAGCTTTATTGGTACAAGTTGCGATGGAGAATTTGAGATCTGCACAGTCCAAGTCATACTGTAAGTATTTCACAGAAGTTTTGGTGTCAGGTAGCCTAAATGCTGTGTTTTTACCCAAAGGGAAAACAGAGGTGCAGCGTTTGGAAAGGTTACCTCAGGCAGTGGAGGGAAAGGTAGAATAAGAAGATGAAGAGGAGTGGGTGGAGGAAGAGAAGAAGACTGGTGTGTTTTATCAATGGAGCTTCTGTTATCCCCCTGAGACGGAGGGGTCAGACCGCGAGGCTCGGCCCGTCACCAAAAGATAGATGCTGAAAGATGTTTTCTCGTGGGATGAAATTCAAAGTTGGCTGCCCGGCTGTGTTTACGAAAAGTTTGGCTCTGTCCAAGAAGAGGAGGGTGTGACATGAGAGGAGGACAGGTCAGCTGTGTAGAAGGAGCTTCGGACATCTGCAGAGTTTACAGCTGTGATGGCGTATCTTTATGACGATGAGTGAAAGCAGGAGATATTTGTGTTATTAGATTAGATAACGCTAAGATGATTTTCTAGTGGGATAATTCTAGTGGAGGATCTGATGTAGATAGAATCACAGTGTACTGAAGATAATTCAGCTTAATTAAAACTCAGATGTTTGGGGAAACAAATCATCAGATTATGGCAACTTAATTTCATGATGTGCTCAAATTAACCATCATTCTGTTTATCATGTTTTTAATTAATATTTGATAAATGTATTCTCTTTCAGCCATACAAGCAGCCACCGAGAACTAAAATACTAATGCAGATGTAGTTTTAAATAGATAATGTTTTCTTTATTTGGTGAACATCATGACTGTTACGGTAGAATACGTTTGAAAGTAGCCTGATGTTAATATTTCAGATCTCATCTCCTGCTGTGTGTTTTTTTTGTTTCTTTTCACCATGACCTCAATCAAACTCAGAATACTCTTTTTTTGTATCTTTTCTTTATCCAAACCCAAAGCTTGTACTTGTTCCCTTCAGAAAATATCAGAAAATGTTCAAAACATGTCAATCAGGCTTTCCATGACTCAAGACATGTCTTATTTTCTCCATAAATATTCGATAAGAAATGATGTAAACAGAGAAAATATGCAGACACTTTGATATGCAAGGCTGGAATCAGAAAACTTTCAGTGATTTTGCTGGACTGAACAGTTTTGTTTGTTTTTTATCATAAAATAGGATGCAGATGAATCGTTTGGTGATCCACTAACAAACTAATTTAAAATTGACCTATTATCTTGATCCCCATTTTAAAACACACCTATAGTGTTACAATGCTGGATGCCCATACTAAACGTGGGCAAAAGTTTCAGCTCATGGTGTAAACGTATCTCGGAGTAATCTTAGGATGCGTCTGCAGAGGGCGCTACATTGCTTTTTCTGCAAATCATGCGATAGTTCCTTGATATGAAACCAAGACTGTCACGAGACTACATTAAGCCTCTACGTGAGCCGGTGAAACCGCTCTTTTCTCCCAACTCTAGAGAGTAGCTCCCTCCTGACAGCCCTGCAACGTTCTGCCACCCAGAAGGCTTCCAGAGAGCTGGCCAATCAGAAGAAAGTGGGCACATGGGGAGGGGGGCCTTAAAGAGACAGCAGCTGAATTGAACGGTTTCAGGTAGAGGCTGGAATTAGGGTTTTTACTAACGACAGCATAAGATTAATAATACGTTTTCTGAGCTGCAAATCATGCAAAGCTTCTCTAGAGGTTTCACAGACTGACAACATGAAAGGTGAAAATGTGTATAATATGGGATCTTTCTTTCTTCAATCATCTCAGTCTTATAATTCCCTATTGTTTGTAACTTGAACCATGGAGCTAACAGAGCTAAAATATTTCTATTCATGATTTCTGTCTTTTTTTATGAGCGGTTTGGATGTAAGTGGCAACCATAGTGTTGAAAAATGATTCTAATGTGGAAGTTAAAACAACTGCAGTTCACTAAGTGTCCACTTGACGTTGGCTGCAAAAACCAAGAAACCCCCTTTAGGTCCCATGTTTAAATGTCAGCAGAAATTAACCTGGTACAGTGAATGAATTTGGTATCAGTAGCTCTTTTTTATTGATTCACACGTGACAGGGTGTCCAGTTTTTCTTAAGTCATTCGTTTGTATTTTATTAAGCCTAAGAGTTATTCCTAAATGTATTTATTAAGGGCGTGGTTGAGTTAATTGACATCTTGAGAGATTAAAACTGGACGTATTCTCAGTGACATCATCCATTGGTTTCTGAAGAAGCATTTTGAAGTCAATCAATGTTTGGATGACAGGGAGTAATGATATTTATTTTTTTGTATTCTTGATAACTTTTTTAAAACAGAGCCTTTAAAAATCCTCTCCAAAAAATGATATGGCCTACTTGTTAGCAAATGTACCTTTAGTATGAAGAGTTCAAGTTTCTTCCTGCATACAGGAAGCCAAAAATGTTTGGTTCTGTCCTCCTTAAACTGAAAGTGAAATCAAGATGGGCTCTACTTTCCAGGGACAAAGGGGTGGAAAGCAGAGAGAGAGAGAGAGAGAGAGAGATGATGTGAAAGTTGGGGGGTGTCAGTCGGAAAAACCAGAAACTTCCTCCATTAATCTGTCCCCTACAAACGATCCCTCATCAGTCTGAGACAGACCCCCCACCAGAGCCCCCCCACTTTAATCATTCATGTTCTAATGAAGCCAGGTAAAAAATAGATGAGCAGCTTCACCTCTCGTCTGTGTGAGAGCAGGAGCTATTTTTCTTCCACGCTCTCAAACCTCAGGCATGATTGGCCTCACTCACACTAATAGTTTTCCTCTCACACGTCCACACACACGTGCATATGTTAATGTATCAGAGTGAGGAGCTCTAATTTAATACATCAGTGATAATGACCATGTCTGCCCTGAAGATTAGTGTGTTTTTGCGTCTTCAAGTGAGAGCGTTTAAGGTCACTCATGGTCTCTCACAGTTTCTTCCCTAACAGCGTCTCGCTCTGAAGCAGCTTCGCCCTTAATATTATTGCACCCTGCTCTCCTGGTCAACATGCAGGGCTCCATCAATTTAGAATGTCAAGGGAGACAAAATAGAGGTGCAACTTTCACCAACAATGTTAATGGATGCTGCAAAAATCTAGTTATCGTCATAATATACAGGAGCAAACTTTTTTTATCTGCAAAATTTAAGAGCAGAGGGTTATCCAAAGCTTTTTTCTAATGGAAGACCCTGTTCATGCAAAACTTTGATGATGTCTTGCAAAAGGAAACAGCAACATTATTATCTCCCCAAGTGTCGTAAACCTGGTTTTGCCAGTTATTAGCAGACTGAGATAAATGTTTTAAAGCTACAGGACTTTGCATTGTAAATGTGTGAAATCGATCTTCAGAGCTCTCATTTATTTTAATAGAAATCAAACATCGAGCCTGGAAGAAACATCAGGAAGGGTTTATTTCATGTGTGATTTTGTTTCCTGGTCTTTTTGTATTTATGACAGTGTCTTGTAAGTGCGTTGGGCTAAATGTTTCACTTCTTGAAAACTTTTCTTATAGTCAAGATCTCATTCCAGTTTTGATAGAACTCTAAAAAAAAATGGAACTTTTTTGTCACGATTGTTCAGTAACAAAGAAGTGACATATTTACTAGACATCATGCTGTGTGTGTGTGTGCGTGTGTGTGTGTGTGTGTGTGTGCTGCGTCTCCGTGACAGAAGTGGGTTACCCTCAGCTTAGAACAAAGCTCACAGTTTGGCACTTTGAACGGTGATGCCAAAGCCGAGTCGAGCTAATTACAGCCTCTCACTGTCTGCCTGCCCGAGCCAAAGACGCTCACAGAGAGAGAGAGAGAGGAGACGCTCAGTCAGAGGACGATGATGAGAGCTGATTTGACCGTTTGTGATTGGACTTATAATCGTAATTACATCATGATTCATCCTTGTTGCTCATTAGGATAATGGATGACGCTGCAGAAAAACATTATTGTTGAGAAAACATTTGGATGGAGCTGAGTTCTCTGTCCTACAAAAACCACCAGGTTCTGTAATGACTCTAAAAACTACCTTCCCTGTGAAAATTAAACATGATGCCATTATTATAATGTGCGTAGGGTCGGGACTTTGTCTGTTTAAGCAACTTGTTAATGACCAGCTTAACACCAGGAAAACAAATATCTTTCTCACATATTGCACTTGCAGGGTAGCTTTTCAGTACACTTATCTAAAAGTCAGCTGAGGCTCTACACTCCCTCTCAGAGATAAATACCTTTCTCTCCCTGTAAAACTGCTGTTTGCTCATTCCCGCTTGGTCCTAAAAGCCCCAAAAACAGCCGGTCAGCTGCTTTTGTTTTGCAGTCATCTTGGACAGGATGTTCCCCACACTGACTGAAGCATCATTGAGAACATATTTGTGCAAGCAATTGTTGTCATTGTTGATCAATCAACATCAGATACGAGAGGACACGACACAATACAATATATTACAATATATGATACGGCACAATACGATACGACACGACATGACATAATAGGATATGATACGACATGGCACTATACCCCACGACATGACACGATACGGTATGACATGATACAACACAACATGACACGATAAAAAAACGATATGATGTACAAACGACATGACACGATACAATATGGTACGATGTGATTTGATTGATTTGACACACTTTTTGTTCACTTTTTATTCCCTGGGGTGAAATTCGGCTTGGACTCCAGTGCTGCACACAGTTAGCTGCCTTTATAGTAAAACCAATAAGTAAAAATAAATATAGAAACAAACAACAGTCCACACATAAACAGAGAAAATCATGCCAATGCAAGCCACAACAGTTATTCAACAGCAGAGGGTTATCCAAAGCTAACCCACTTCTGTCACAGCTGCACACACACACACACACACACACACGCGCACACACACACACACACACACACACACACACACACACACACACACACACACACACACACAGAGCTGCTTACACCAATTCTTCTTTTTGTAGTATGATATCTAGTGAATAGTGTAATGTCTTTGTTCTTTGAACAATGGGTCTTTGTTTACAGTCAGCCTAACATCTTACGATGCATGGATGTAGATTGCATCGTCTTTGACCGCATTGTTAGCTGCATGTAATGCAGGTGTCTTATAAGGGGGATTAATTTAATACCAAACGCTTGTTGTCACATGAAAGCTGATGAGTTAAATTGCAGTATGATCATTCCTGTTTTACACTAAAACGATTTTTTGCAACCAGTGGAGTCTCCCCCTGCTGGCCATTACACCTAATGCATGTTTAAGACTTTTACCTTTTTAGCCTAATTTTGAAACCCACTTCTTATTCACATGTTTAACTCTCAATAAGGTCTCTGTATACTCTGTTAAAACTGCATTGGCTGGCTTCAATATTCCCTTTTTTACATCGTATGGAGGAGTCTTTGCAGAACTTCCTGTTAAATGCTTTGACCTGATCTGTGAAGCCATACAATTGTTTTTTTAATTGTTTGATGATTTTTTTTGCCCATTACATTCGATTAAAGATCCAAATCTGGCTGCACCAACTTCTGGAAAAATCCCCATTAAACATCAAAGTGTGAATCAATAACTATAATAATAATGTGGAGTATTTAAATGTTGTATAGAGACAGTCTGCTTCTGCTTCTTTTTATGACACCAGACTTGTTCAAGTAAAGTTTAATTCTACTGTTTGATTAACATATATTTTCCTTTTGGGGTGCATTTTTTAAAATTTCGCTCATGTTGCGGAGGATTGCGTTATGGATTCAGTTGGTTCAGCCCGTCTGGAACATGAGTGGGAGTGAGAGCTCTCTGCTTTAGATTTGTGGACCACTTTGTTTCCAGCTCTGTTTCTCTTCTTTCTTCCTCACTATCTTGTTTATTCTGCAGGGTGTGCAAGTGACAGATTACATGTGATGAAATTACTGCAGTTTAACAACAAAGCACCTGAGAGTAAAGAGGGATTACACACTGAAAACAGGCGTTCAGCTTTGCCTTTATGACAACATAAAGGTTCTGTATGTGTGTTTGTTTCTAATCTGACTATTTGAAAAATGCTGTTAATCCACAGAAGCTCCTGGAGATAAATTAAGAATTGCTCATTTTGGTGTTAATGAAGGATAATTACAGCAGAAGAAATCCTTCAGGCGGGTTTGTAATTAAAAGAGAATTTGACAAACAGAACACACTCAGTAATCTGACGGTGTTACACAGTCCTCCAGAGATAAACAAACAGGCTGCAGGAGTTCTCTGCTGGTAAAGTCTCCATAGCTTTTTTTTTCACTTTGATTACAAGAGGAAGGAGGGTTTGTGGAGAAGGAAAAATAAAACAAAGACTCTGCATGAGGTGAGTGTAGAGCTGCCATACTGAAATTACATTTGAATAAACAGTCAAGAAGCCCTCGAGCTAACTCCCAACTTTTTCAGTCGAATAACTGTGTGTATGTTGTCGATGTTTATTCATTTTTGGGCCTTTATTTGAGAGATAGGACAGTGGACAGAGTCAGACATTAGGGAGAGAGACGGAGAGAGAGAGAGAGAGAGTGGGGAATGACATGCAGGAAAGGAGCCACAGTTCAGATTTGAACCTGGGCCGCCCACTTTGAGGTCTTATAGCCTCTGAACATGGGGAGGCGTGCACCAACCACTAGGCTACTGGCTCCCTGTGTGTGTGTGTGTGTGTCTGTCTGTTTTTTTTAAGCTGAGTCATGCTAACCTCTTCTCTGAGATATACTCCAGTCAATGCTGAACTCACAGATATGCAACAATAGTCATATTCTGATGTTTTTATGCCACTTCCTTTGTGTTTAAAGAAGATGTTTTTCATCCTATTATTGAGTGTTTTTAGGCTGTCATTGAAGCTTTGTCACCAACTTGCACAGCTTGTTCGGAGCTTCAAATTTACTCTACTAATCTTTCTTTTTTTTAAGCAAGTTGCCATGAACAACACACTGAATACTACATTGTGCCCCTTGTTTTAAAGGACTTCCTGCTCACTCAAACCATGGGTACATTTTGTTTATTCTCAAACAAGGACACTGCTGTTTGAACTCAAATATTCACACTGGTCCCTGAGTTTGACATTGAGTGTTTAAAGATACAGCTGAGATATTTCACTGCATTTTCAGATGTATGACCTCGCCCGAAGCTGCAGTGCAAACTGATTCAACAATGAATCCTCTCATTTTAATGCTTCAGTCGGAAAGATTTGTAGAAGAAGAAAAAATAATCCACCTGTTTCATCAGCCTAAATCACAGCAGGGCTGCAGCACAGAGGACGTCCCAACTGCACTCATTAGGACGACATAGATTAACTGTTTGCACAAATGAAACCCTAAGTTGTGAGGTGGGAACACTGCTGGGGAAATGTCAGAACAGGAAGTGACAAATTGAATGAAGTCTCTAGTGTAAGCAGTGAATGAGCTTCATGTGTAAAGACCGGGCTCACTTAGATTTGGTCTTTGGGTTTAGACTTAAAAAATGGATGAGAAAAGATGAAATGCCTTATTTTACTATTTTTGTTTTATGACCATGAAGTTTGGAATCATTAGCCAGATTTCAAAGACCTACTCCTTTACTAGTTAAAGGCAGTTTGTAAATTCCACCGCCAGGCGCTCTCAATCAGAACAATAACAAAAAGATGACGTTGAAGCTGGCGGAGAATCATGGGAGTGATTCTCTCTGCTACTCCGTCCCCACCCCAGATTAAAACGAAGTAGGTGTTGACCATAGTCAAGACGAACGAGCGAAACCAACCTGAGGAAGAGAATATGTTTACGTACGATGTATCCAAGTATATTTATATGACCTTTTTATCAAAGAAGGACAGCAACAGTGCGGCAGCTTTCAGTTGCAGATCCTGCTTCCTTGTGTAGCGGTCTTTGACGTCACATCCAGTGTTTCCACGGAAACGATAAACATGTCATGTCTGTCATGGTGGCTATGTCATGGCAGCCCCTCGAAAGACACGGGCCTTTACAACTATAAAGTTTTGTATTTCTCTGGTTTACATAACTGTTGGAAATATTTGAGGTAATGTAAGTACTCAACAAAAAAAGTAACATAGGTTTAGTACATTTTTAATTAATTCTGATATTTTAATGTAAACATTCTAATAATGTTCTACATATTGTACATTTACGTCTTCTCAGTTTGACTCTGGGCTGAGGACCTTGGTTGAAGTCGTTCTCCTTTTTCTTTTTCTGAAAATGCAGCTCTAAAATCATAATCTCCCCTCCTGTATAATATTAATTATGTTGTCTTTATTAGTTACGTGTTGGATTTCTCAAACTGTATATTTCCCACGTCATTGCAGTTATTGTAACCTACGTTATTGAGGACGGACTGACCTCCACACACTGTTGGTATACCGGCATGTGAACGCATCACTTTATTTGACAGCCTTTGAGAAATGACCAAATTTGCATTTGTTTAGAGTCCACAGGAGCCCCGAGAGCACAGAGTTTTTAAAGCTGGCTCGGGGACAGTGCAGCAGGGAAAATGGTCATAAATACTCCTAATAAATCACATCTGTGTGTAAATGAGCCAGAGGGAGACACCTGGGCTTATTTCCAAACAGCAGGTTTCACCTTTTCAGCGGCATGGCTTTCTAGAAGACAAGTGTGGAGAAAAACTACAAAACATTCAATCTTTAAATCACACAAACATGAGCAGCAGTTTGGTTAGGCATGTTGCACGGACGTCTTGCCTTTCTAGTGTCCTTCATAAAGTCCTCCAGGGAGCCATATCACATTACAAAGTCCATCCATTACATCTCCATTAGGAGTTAAAGATGGAGGCCTTGTTCTCTGGTGAGATCAATGTGGATGTTAAATAGCCTGTGCAGTGTGTCACTATTGATCCTGAGCTCACTTGATGACCTTGATATACAGTCAGTACACTCTGAATAACCTTCACACTCAACAGGGACATTGAATTAAGACTCAGATCATGTAGATTAGAAACCCTTTGTGTCACAGTAACAAATGGGCAAGCAGGTGTTTACAAAGATCTTATACTGTCCTCTGAGAGAAATCATTGAGCTCAACTTCTAGCTGACAGTCAGAAATGTGCCAATGGAAAAATGCGGGGCTATTAGCTATTTGATTAGAGGCCATACTGTAAGGCTGGCTACACACTAGATTAGTTTCACATCTTAACCAATTTAAAAAATGGGGAGACCACAGACATAAGGACAGTTTAAGCGATTTTTAACATTAGAATACTCTGAATTCAACCAAGAGTTATTTGGCCAGACCGCGAGACCACGCACCTGCCATGTGTACGTAGTAACGATTTCACAGAGGCGAGTTCTCACAGGAACTTGTGTGATCAAACGTGGAGGATGGAGGACAATCAACGTCATCAGCTGGCTGTCCGATTGTGATATGTCTTGCATGAGACATTACAAAGGCTCTCGTGCTGTTGCCTTAATTCCACAAGCTGGTCTTCTTCCTCAATATTCCACTTGGCTCGGAGCACAGTTGTGTTAATGTTCGCTGCATGCCATGTTTGTGAGCTGTAAAAGTACACAACGCCTGGTTGGCGACGCTTGTTTGATATTTACAATTCGAGATTGGGGTGGCTCCAACTCCATTGCGAGCAGTAAAATAATTGTTTTGACACAAAACACTTGAGGTTTTTTTGGACAAATAATTGGTTGTGACATGCCTCAAATCTGGCAGTGCCTCCCCAACCCCATCCCACCCCCCAATCTGATAAACGCTGATAGCCATGGAAGCCAGCCTTAGCTTACAGAGCTAACCTGCAACCTTACAGCATGAAAGTCTTCTTTAAGAGACGGCCAACATTAGATGGAAGCGCCCACAAATAGCTTGGTAGATTCGTCTATAACAGTAGACATCTTACGTGCTCCTCTGTTGTGTATCTGTCTCTCTGTTCTTCTCATATCTCTCCTTCTCCTTGAAGTTACTTTTCATGTCCTCTGTTTCGTGTTGATTCATATTATTGGATCACATTTCCTCCTGCCTCTGGCTAATGCACTGTTGTAGATCTCTTGCTGGGGTGGGTAAGTGAAATAATTGTGTTTGGACAGTGAAGTCAAGGTTACCCGATTTTTTGGCGCTCCATCTGAATCCAAATGGCGATATTTTCTCTATTTATCTATCTGAGATGTTCCCCCTTTCAGACATGTTTATGCAGCTCTTGACTGAACTTTTAGCCATTAACTCCCATCACTTGTCCTCTCGTAGAAGCTTTTTATTGAGTAAGCAGAAACAGCTCAATGCTCTGCTTCCTTAAAGGTAAAATGACCTGAAATCTGATACTTTTATGTCTCATTAAATGCTTGCCGAGAAACATTTCTCCCCAGGTAAGATCCTTCGTCGTAAATGGATTGGCAACAACTTCAACTTCCTGTTTACTTTTTGCTGTTTCTGATCCTGCATTTTGTTCCATTTCTGCCTCATTTTACTTTTACTGTGCATGTGTCCTTGCAATTGCCTGAAGTCTTGTGTTCTATATTATTTCATGGTCCTTACATAAAGTGATACAGCACTGCCATCTGGCCCTCAAATGTTGTGAGCATTCTCATAAAATACATTTGGCTTTTGCTCTAATGATGCAACATCTGTTTGTTTTGTGCAAAGCTGCAGAGTTACCAAGGAGGAGGTTTCTCATACTTAACTAAAAATGATCTATTTGAATATCTGAAACTCTCTATCCCTAAAATGTGTTGGAACCAAATTTGAAGAAATCTGTAAAATGGCGCAGTCACAATCAAAGTCGTATCAAAGACACAAATCAAGCGAATCATGCAGCATCAGATAAAAACTTGAGAAAATCCTGATGTGCTAGCATAGAGATTTTTAAAAAATACCCCCATTCAAGCTTAACCTGAAATAAAAATGAACGTAGAGTTAGTGTGCATCTGAAAAGGTATAAAGAAGAGTAGGAAGTGTTAGTGAAGTTAATCCAATCACTGTCCCTGGAGAAGGCAATGATATAAACAAAGCTGTGAGCCTCCATGCGATGTTGAGAACACAAATACCTTTTTGTTTTGTTTAAAAGGTGAACTCTTGCAGGAAAGGATGTAACCATTACTCACGCTACAAAACCGATACAAGTGTGGACAATTTCAACCAATTAGACAAAATGTACATTGCAATACTCTTTTCAACCAGCAGAGGGCTGCCTATCTGCTTTTGACTTCTCTTGTTCAATTTCAGTATCTGAAGAAGAGAGTTACAAACACATGACATTAGCAACTCAGAAAAACAGCTTTGTTCTATTACTGACCAAACAACATCAAAGTTGAATGCTTTTACATATATTTAGAAAGGAAAATGTATATTTAACATTTTTTGTTGACAGATAATGTATATAAAACAATCATATTTATTCATAAATTGACTTCAATCTCTTGGCTTTATTAAAATCTAGAGATCGTAAAAAGAAAGAAAAATCTTGATAAAAATAGTACTGTGAACTGATCATCGTGATATTTATCGTATGGTTAGTTGATTGTGTCGTTACACCCCTCTACTCAAAGGTCATGTTTAACAAGCACGGCGCTACTCTGGGGCTAGGGGGCGCTATAGCCCCATCATAAATCTGTCTAGCCCCGGTTAAGCCCCCTCACATATTTTAGTAGTTTTGTTTTCATTCAAATAAACTGTAAAAATAGCACCCCAACATATTAGTCAAGCTCCCCCTCGGCACTAGGAGAAAAGAATCCTGGCGCCGTCCCTGTGTTTAACCATTACAAATAAACATAAATGATCCTGCATTCAAAGTCGAGGAGGTAACACGGGGCTGAACACAGCTTAAGCCAATTCAATAGGGAAGCTTGTGCTCCTTTTAGTCAGCTTGAATTCAAAGCAGTTCAAATGGATTCCTACTGAGTCCCGAAAAAGTCCTAAGAAGACATCCGAACAGCTTCTGTAGTGTTGTTCCCTTCTCTAAGATAAGGGTATTTACCATTCAAAAAAAAAATCTCTCCTCTGCCAAATATTGCTGACGTTGCAATTCCAGCAAAGCTTCAAAGATACAAGAAAAATCTAAAAAATGCTGTGGGGATTTTCAGAATTTAAGTAGGGTATTCCTCTTTGGATCACTGAGTTTGTGCATCTCATGTTCAAAGCAAACATCCCATATGTGCCAACTCATGCTTCAAGTCTCTGCAGCTTTGCAACAGCTTGTGCCGTTAAAGCTGATACAAATCTTCTGTTACATCCTGCCGTGTATTCACCTCTCTGCCTTTCTCTCCTCCGTCTGCTCTCTTCCTCACAGTCGATCAAAGTATGTTTGAGAACTCCATCGCCCAGCAGCAGAGTCCTCAGACCTCCAGGCCAGGCCTGCCCTCGGCCAGACGCTCCCCAGCATCTGCTAATCCCAACCTGGGGTCAGGCTCCATGGACTCTCCATCCTCAGGAGGACAACAGAGGCTTAAAAATGCCATTAATCTGGGCAAGGCTGTCGGCGCGAAGGTAAACGCCAGCATCCTCAAAGCATAAGGATTAATTCTGCCAATCCTCATGTTATGCATCCCTGTTATTCTGGATGTGTGAGCTGTAGAGGGGATTTCATTACCTTTTTTCTGTTCATTTGAATGTGAATCAAATTGTTCTAATCTGTCTTTCTTGAATTCTTTGTTTGTCTTCTTGCTTTCAATCTTTCTGTCCTTCTTTCTTTCTTTCTTTCTTTCTTTCTTTCTTTCTTTCTTTCTTTCTTTTTTATCTTTCTTTCTTTCCTTCTTTTCTTTCAATCTTTTTTCGTCTTTCTGTCTGTCTCTCTTTCGTTCGTTCTTTTATTCTTTCTTTCTTTCTTTCTTTTTGGTTTTCTTTCTTTCTTTTTGGTTTTCTTTCTTTCTGTCTTGCGTTCATTCGTTTGTTAATCTGTCTTTCTCTCTTTCTTTCTTCAGGTCAACGACTTGTTAAGAAGAAAGGAGCCCAGTCACCTCGGGGACATCGGGGTAACTGAGGTTAACAAGAGTGTTGGTGCTGTATGGAGCCGTATGGACGAACTCAACCACACCACTGCTAACAGGTACACACACGAACAAACACACATGTATGTCCTTTGTGATGTATGAAATTCCATTCATACATCAAACCCTAATCTCATTTTTGGTCCTTTGCCCTGAAACAAAACTTCATAAGTTAAACTTTTACGTTTTAAATTCTCTTTCCGGCTGGTGTCTTGAAGGTTGCTGGTTTGATGACACAAACTGACTCGTGCGGATCAGCTTAACTTCCAGCTCTCTAATTAGATGAAGCCTTTTTTCAGTGCTGCTTTTGTACTGTGTGCAGTCCAAGTCCTCACATTCAATTTAATGATAAAACCTCTTGAAGACCTTGCCTTATTGTCGGCACAAATATGAAATTACCTGTGCTGAATGTCTGTCACTTTTAATAAGGTGCTGGGTCAGAAAAGGTGACTGATGTAAGACTTTTACTTTGAAATGTGGTTTTAAATTAATAACGACATCAAAGACCGCCATGAGACGTGTGCAATTGAACTTTTTTAGTTTCTGCTACAATCAGAAAAGAAAAGAAATCTCTTTTTTTAAGGTGTGTACCTGCTCACACGCGCACACACACACACACACACACACACACACACACACACACACACACACACACACATAAGTGGCTCTGAGTGTGTATTTGGGGATTTGTTCCAGAAGCATTGATCTGTTGTCTCTTCAACTAAAGATCAGTCAAGCAAAAGTCATTTTTTCAGCGGCTCTGCTCCCGTTTATCTCCATTCACTGAGCTGTGGATAGATTCAGTCGACAGCACCTGTGATGATCTGTAAAAGTTTGACCGGACCACCGACTGATCCGGCCAAGTGGAGCTGAGACCTTTTGTATTAATAAGTGACTCGTCATTGTTGAATCTTGAAAGTATGAGAGGAAATGTGCAGGGCACTCAAGCTCAGATCTTTTTGCAGAACTCTATATTTGTATTATTAATTACCTGTACTGAAATTAAAAGAGCATGACCTTATACATATATGTCATTCTCTGTCCAGCATGTGGATTAGTTACAGTAGTTAATTAATTTTGCTTACTGTGCCATAAACATGCCGTTATAAGTTAGTCGAAAAATGGTGTAAAAGAAAATGTCAGAAATTTGGAGAAAAATTAGAGAACTGTGACCCATGAGGGAAAGATGGAGAGCACAACGAAAAACATGAGTCTCCTTCTAAATCTGAGTGTTGGCAAGGAGGAGGTAAACACACAAAACCAGCTTCATTTCAGAGATGAAAAAAACTGACAAAAACTGTCAATCTTTATTTATACAGCGCCAATTCATAACAAAAATTATCCAGAGAAACGTTACAAAAAGAGCAGATCTAGTCCGTACTCTGTATTATATTGTTAAATAGACAGCCCAAAGACCCATCATTAATCCATCATGAGCACAGCACTTAGCAACATTTAGCAAGACAAAGAGACGAATAGAGACAGAGCAACAGTATCTCAAACATCAGATCAAATATATCACCTTTTTTTTCCCCAAGATTTATTTTGAGGCTTTTTTACAGCTTGGATTTGAACCCAGGCTGCCGGCTTCGAGGACTACAGCTTTTGTACATGGGGCGCGCACCCTAACCACTCAGCCACCAGCGCCCCAAATGTAACACTTTTGCAAATGTATCCCTGCTCATGTTTCCTACTGTCAGTGCGGCAGAAATCCTCATTTTATCAGAATCAGAATCGTTTTTTGTTGTCTAGTACATTTATACATACAAGGAATTTGACTTAGTGTTTTGGTGCAAAACAATTAGCAAAGGAAATAAAGCAAAAATAGCTTTAAAATGAGAAGCAATTACTAATATATAAAATAGAGAATAAAAATATAAAAACACAAAATGTGCAGAAGGTGGAATGAAGGAGTTGTGCAGTTGACAGTGAAAACATTTTACAGTATAGATAAATCTCCTCTCAGAGTGCATGCAAACAGAAAATATTATAAAATCAGTTTCAGTCTTCACATTACTGTGATGCTGTCTTACTGTGGGGTTGGATGAGAGTCTGTGTTATGTCGGGGTAGAGGGGAGGGCAGGGACATTATTCATGAGGCTGGCAGCAGAGGGGAAGAAACCGTTCTCGTGGCGTGAGGTTTTGGTCCTGATGGACCGCAGCCTCTTGCCATGGTACGTCTGATTTAGCATTTACTAAAAAGTATTTCACATAAAGTGAGCAAATAATTGATTTCCTGTTATTGAGTAAAAATATCCAATCACAGTGTGGCTTAATCAAAACAGCTAGGAATCACAGTCATGCAGTGTATGGAAACATCTCATATCTCAGAGATGGTAAACAGCCCCACCCTCAGGCAGAAAGAGAAACTGCAGCTTCAAAAACAAACCCCCATTCTGATAACAAGCGAACACAGAATACTAATAAAGATGACTCTGAGTCATTACAATCCATCAACAACACACCGGTATCTGTGCTCTTTGCATTCTGGTACAGCACAGCCGTGTTCAGTGAACTAAATCATCTTTGTGTGCGTTCCTGTCGGCTCTGGTGAACAATCACACAGCAGTAGAGATAAGTTCTGTCTTATCGCCATGGGATGTATTTACCGTATTCATTTTCTGCCTGTGTAGGGGAACAGATTGAGAAATTGGAATGTTTTTGTTAACACAGCGAGTGAAAGTAAATTTAAATTCTGGCTGGTCTTCTCAGCCCGATTCACACATACACACAAATGAACACATGCATGCTCCATCACGTAAAGTAACACACTCTAATTTGATGCCATTTCACCTCTCTGTAATTGCACATGGCTACAACTCAGTTTCAGACAATCAGAAATGTTAGATGATGCACCAAGAATTTCTAATTTATCACTTAGTTACACTTTTTGGCTTTCTTGGGAATAGTTAGATGCAAAGATCAATTCAACTCTCACATCTGTAGGGCGAGGATACCTGTTGTACTGACTGCAGTCTTTATGCTAAGTGTAGCTAACTAGCATCTGGCTCCAGCTTCATATTAAAGAGACAAATATGAGAAGACAATCTTATTTCTGAATTCCCTGCATTCCCTTTATTTTAGAGCTTTATTCTGAAGAGACATTTTTACTGATACACATTTAGCAGTAGCTACATTTTTCACTTAGACTTTATCCGGAGTTTCTCCTGCCAGACGTCCGAGTATTTTTCCCGCAGAAAGTCTGAGTGAGCTGAAGTGAGAATGCTAAAGGATATTATCAGGAGAATTCACCTCGAGCGAGTGGGAGTGGATTGTGACATTTATTCCCTACAATCGGTGCATGCCCAAAGACTGCATGCATGCAACCGCTATGATCGTGAACGTAGGCTAATTAAACCTCCCATTGTGCTTTCTGTTTTCCAGTATGTTGGTCTCCGGTCTTTTGTCGAGATTGTGATTCTGTCAAACTACACATAGCATTGATATGGAGGCGAATATTCTCATTATAGCTTTGCTGTGTGCTTAGTGAGAAGGTCCAATAGTAACTAGCTGAAAGGTCCATCAATAAATCGATTCTCCCTCAGTTCATGTATTCTGAGATAAGGACGGTATTTCAATCAAATGGCCTAATCGAGCTGTAACTATAGCTCGACTTCACTGCTCATGTTAACGTTCCGACTGTTTATTTGACTTCCAAACCCAGAAATAAAATCTCACGACATTTGAAGGCAGTGTGTGTTCATGTAGGAAAATGTTGAATGTTGTTGGATTTGCTTTTCTCTAATTATTGCTTTGTTTTCATTTTGACTTATTGATGTCTTATCTCAGCCTTTCTGTTTTTTTACTTTCTCTTCCAGTCACATCTCCTCCTTCGACTCCTTCCCTCGGCTGGACCCTCCGCCCCCGTCAGGGAAGAAGCGTCTGCCTCGGGCTCTGAAAACCACCCAGGACATGATGATCTCCTCGGATCCCGTGGTCTCTTCTCCAGACGCCGCTGACACTTCCTCCTTCCTCTCCTCTCCGGAGAAGACGCCGCTCATCTCTGAAGAGGAGCAGCAGCGGGGCGAGACGGAAGGAGAGGGGTCGGAGGAGATCATGAAAGCGGAGGAGAAAGTTGCTGCTGAAAGTCCAGTTGATGGAGTGATAGATGGAGAAGAGGATGATGTGGAAAGCACAAAAGACGGCGTGGAGGAGCATCAGACGCAGCTCCAGCTCTCTGTTCCAGACCTCATCAATAAAGATCCAACCCAGCTGGAGCCTCGAGGTAAACCCTGCGACGTCTGGCAGAAGGCTCCAGGGCCGGACTCCCGTCTGGCCTCCACCCCCCGCTCGGGGAAAACTCCCTGTCGCATCAGCCTGGGAGAAGAGGTCCTACTGGGGAATGGCGCCCCCTGCAGTAAAGTAACAGGAGTGAGCACTGAAGACTCAGAGCATCACCCTGACCTGCTGTCCTTTGAGTGACATGCAGATATAAGTTTAGTGGTTAAACATTTTAATTTCAACTCATAAGACTGCTGATCAAATATTTACCACCGCTTTTTTTTTTAAATCACATCCTGCTCCGGGGTTTTCTAGGAAAAGGGAACAAGGGCTTCCAGGAACGAGGGCAGGGACCTGATCTGTGTCTTTTTTAAATGTTTTATATGTGTGGATAGTTACAGATATGGCTGCTTTAAGTTCAGACACTGCTAGCTCCCTTCCAAAAAGACGAACAGACGCAAGTAGCAAGAGAAGAAAAAGGTCTAAGGTTCAATATGGTGCAAAGAAAAAAGGACTATCATTTTAAACTCACAATGTTTTAACTTTTTAAACAGCTTTATAACAGTCCATTTGGCCGTGGGAATGCAATAAAATAAGATCAAGTAATCATGAATGTCTTAAAATGTCCCTTTAAATCGGCTCAAAATGTGAAACACTGTTAGTTTGTATTCAACAGGCTAGAACTGAACATTAAAAGGTCACATATTATCCTCCTATTCAACCAGTTTAAATAAGCCTCAGAGCTCCCCAAAACATCTCTATGAAGTTTCTTGCCAAAAATCCACTCTGATCCTGTATTTGATCATGCCTATAAACCCCTCTATTTCAGCCCTGCTCAGAACAGGCTGTTTCTGTGTCTGTAGCTTTAAATGTAAGTAAGCCGTGTCTGACCACGCCCCTCTGGAAGGGCTTGGGTGGATCAGTCATTCTTGCACCATGCCTGATTATTTACAGGTGAAAGGCAGACTCAGAGGGCAGAACAAACACCTAGCTGTGGGAGTGTCACCCACCTGGGGGAGGGGTTACTGCCCTTTGTGATGTCATGAAGGGAAAAACTCCAAACGGCCTGTTTGAGCACACATTTTCTGAAAAGTGGAGCAGGCAACAGACAGAGAGGATGGACTTCTCTCATAATTGGGGGGTTTGTAGACAGACTAGGGACACATTTTAGTGTTAGAAATAAATGGTCAAGTGTATTTCTCATAATATGTGACCTTTAAAACACAAATACAAATTGTGATTGTTCTGCTATTGCTTGCCAGTATATATATTATGTTCTGATAGTGTTATATATTGGCATCATATTATCAATCTCTTTTTGACATTTTCAGAACCATTTAAAGGGACATTTGTTATTGAAGTCATACTGTAAGTCCTTTTTACACATAAGCTGCTACAATGCAATCAATAACCAGCTCATACAAGTCTTATAGCAGCAATAACGTTCAGTATAATTCAAGTTGTAGCTTAGAAATGTCTTGAGAAATAAGTGAAGGAGAAGTCGGAGGAAATAAAAGATGGAGACGGAAGCTGAATGAGTGTGGAGGTGTCAGGGGTATAGAGGGTTTTGGTGGAGTTCACTTTTCATTCAGCTGGTACAAATTGTTGAGCAGCGGTTTCTGCCCGAGTCTCATCAGTAACCAGAGACCTTTTGACCCTCAGTCTTATCCATTTCAAAAACTTCTGACCTTTCTTCTTATGGTCCAGTGCTTTTTGTAGCAGCGCTAATATAACTTGTCCCCTCCTACACTCGCTTGTGGCAGCGACTGTGACCCTTAGTGACCTTTTGAAGATCCCAGTTTCTAAGACTATTTTTTTGGATTGCAAAAATCTAAACTACAGCTGTTTGGTCATTTTAATTGATGTTTTCTTCACTTTCTGGTACTGGAAGCAAATTCTGGACTTTCTCCACCAAAAGACCCTGTGAAGTTTTGCACAGTGTGTGATAGAAAGAAGCACACACACTTTTTGTATCTAGAGGACATAATATCCACACAATAAGAAATTAATCAACTCCTCTTTACATGCATGCATGTTTTTCTGATTTTTGCAACAACAATATTGCAGATGTTTTCAAGTTTGTTTTAGCCCAAAGCCAATGCCACTTTTTTTGCACCAAGTTGCAAAGAATATCAAGTCTCTGCTTGAGTGAAATCAACAAATAGTTTGTCATCTTTTGCTGCATTGTCCCCGAGGGAGATGCAGATAGAAATTACAGCGATTTCCGCAATGTACATACTAATTTGGAAATAAAGAAAGGCTATTTGAAATCGTTAATTTCTAAAGAAAGGCACATTTTTACATGCAACATGAATGATAGACAACCGGTTAGCATCATGTTTTGCATGTCATATATGCAGAAACGTTCATGTTGGGCTAAAGCTGATTCTTAATTTTAAATATCTTTCAGCCCAATACTAAATGCGAACTGTGGTGCATCCCTTCTCCTCGTTTTTAAATGTTGTCGTTTTTCCTCTGCAAATATTTCAAGACTTATTATTCAAAGATGACCAAATGATTTGTTTGCACTCTTCACCAGAATAAAAAACTCTTCTCCTTCAATCCATCGACACTATCAGAAACATAACAGTACTTTTTATGCCACTGAAGCCTGCAAAGTTAAATGAAAGTATCTTTTAGACTGAAAACTGTCTGACAATATTCCTCCTCCTGAATTGAAAGTGGACTTTGCCAAAACCCCAGATCAGACCTGTAGATGGAGGGATGAGCAGATGGGCGGTACGTGGAGGGTGGGCTGCTGAAAGTTGTTTTAGAGAAAAGACATGCAGAGATAATGAGCCGTCAACAGAAAGAGATGAAAGAAGATTCAAGTGAATCATTAAGCGACGCACCAAAGACACAAATTAGCATCTCAGACAGACAGGTTGCTTTTATCGTGTTGTGAAATGGCTCTGATAGTTACTCTTCTTTTAGATTTAAGCCGGGAGCTGTCTGAGTGGAAAAAAAAGGAGCAATAATTTTTACAGATCATTTTTTAATCTACTGAAGAAAACGTTAAAACCAAAGTCACAGAAGTTTAAATATCTGTTCATATATGTGTCTTAAATCTTTTGAAATCATCATGAATCATAAAAAGAAAAAACATGGTAAGAAGTGACTGTGTCAGGTGTGTTCAGCTGCTTAAAGATCAGCTCACATTAAGAGAAAATATCCTGCTGTTGGATTTATCACTCTGCTTCCACCTCCTGTGTGTAGCTGCTGGAGGAGTATAATCAAACGTTGATGCTTGTTTTAGCGCAATCAAAGTGAAAATCTGTAATTTATTTTGTATCCTTATGTGACTGTAGGAAGATGGAAAAAGAATTGTACACAGACACTATAAAATGGCCCAATCTGCTGTGAGGTCCCACAGTGCGCCTCTCTCAGTGACTGCTGTGTCCTTGCATAGATTTCCTAAACCTTAAAAAAAAAGAGCAACAAATTCCCCCATGACACATAGACGGACACAGATTCAGATCTAGCTGCGGTCAGGTCGTGCCCTGCAGAATGAGAGGAATGTGGACCTGGTCTCTGGTAGAGAAAGGACGCTTTGTCTCTCTGACTCTGTCTTACATACAAGTTGTGTCCCAAAATATCCCCGTGTATTTTAAGACTATTACAGAACAGCTGGTGTTCAAATTACAAACACAATCCATTGAAATATCTGGACTTTGGACAGTTCAAATATTCTGAATAAAACTGTTTGTAGTCAGGTATTTGTGGAAACAAATGCTCTTTAGATGTCATGTTTTCCGTGCTTTTAGAGGCACACACATTTATCTCCCATGTGATAGGTGGGCAGATGTTTCAGCAAGTGGTTATCTAAAAGCAATTCCCATTGCTAGATACATTAACACAAACATGGGAGAATGTTTGGACATCTGGGTGACGTAAGTCAAGAGGGAAAAGAGCAGAAGGGGCAATTGGCAAAAGGGAAAAAATCTTCTGAAAGTGAAGGTGTGTGGAAACAGACGACAACATCCAAACAGCTTGAACACAGATGATATGACTAAACGTTAACATAAAAGCTTAAGTTCTTCAACCCATTTAGACCTAAGGATACCTAAAAAAAACGCCCTCTAAAACCTAAGTAACGTTTGAAATCAACCTGCCAAAACCTGAGGGTTTCAGAAAAACTGCACAGAATTTCAATGTTTACTAAATCTTTGTCTCTGTATCAGATAGAGACCTTAAAAATAAAACATTTGAAAGCTAAACCTATTGGCTTTAACTGTAAATACAAAAATTCCTTTACACTCATGTTCATTGCCTGATGAGTAGACGTCTAATCAGGTCTAAATGGACCAATATGTAACTGACTCATAGTGTTTGAAATGGGTACTGCAGTCCTAACTCCCCCCCGCCCCTTCCTCCCTTGAGTTGATGCATATGCAGGTCGTTAGTCGCGGACACTGAAGCTTCAGTGTTTAGCCAGCTCTGCGTCAGTCTTTAAATCTTCCTGAGCTCTAACCTCTGTCAAGTTTCCAAAAGCATATCCAATATGTATTCTAGTTTGATCATGTTTCTGCTCGTGAAGCTTTTTAGAAAAATGCCAAGGCTTTTTATGTCGGGTAGAATCAGTTATATCTGAACCAGTTCCATTCATCGCTGCAACACCTGTTGGTTTGTCATTTGCCTGTCAAACCGAGGGTGAGGGGCAAATCGGCTGTGTGGGGGTGCCTCTAAACCGCCACCCTTCTCTGGTTAAAAACAAAAACTAACCATTCAGGACCAGAATCTAAATTTAGAAGGAGGACATACTGGCGGCTGCGTTGTTGTCAGAGAAGCCAGAACTTCAACATAGCATGTTTCCTGAATGTCTGAAGATACAGTATGGTAGTTTTATGATTTCATTCAGTAGATATCTAACATACCGGACCTTTAACTCTAACATTTTTAAGTCCCTTTAAGCATCATATATGTGTCATAAAAATATAAACGAGTAGATGTGCAGCCAAAATTAAAGTTTGACGGTGGGGGGAAACGTCCTTTAACAGTCAGCCTTCAGCTAACCTGCTCTGTCAGGTCTCTGTTTGATCGAGTCTGACTGACGGGGCTGACAACATAAGCAAAAAAAAACTTCAAACTCACACCTGTCATCACATTTGGATTCAAATGTTGCACAGTGAGAAGGCACAGAGAAAACACAAAAACACACACATCATTCAATGAGGGCAAAAGAAAGAAAATGTTGTGGTCATGTATATATAAAAAAAAACACGTCTCTGTGGCCTCAAAACGTAAAGGAAGTGTTGAAATCTTTGAGTCCTCTGCGTCACTGACGTAGTTCTGTCCCTCAGCACACGGATAAATGCTACACGCCTGAATGAACCCTGTTTTAGAGAGAAAATCTTTCATATCACGTCAGACTGTCAGCGGCCGCTTGTATTGAGTCTGAAGCTAACAGCAATCAGACCCTGAATGGATGCTTGGAGGGCGTCAGACTGTCTTACATGCTGCTTTCTTTTGGTGTTAGAGAATTGTAGCTCACGGTAAAAGAAGCTAATACCATTTAAAGTCAATCAGAGCAAATCTATCCCACTAAAATACATCTTCTGAAACCACTACAGTTGATTTATGTCGTATTTTCTGATGAAGGAGTACATTTTATATAAAGATATTTTATCACTCTTTTTACAATACCTGTGAATATACAAATCTGTTTCTCTAACAAATGAAGGAAAGTGATTGTATTTTGATATATTCAGATATAGAATCTAGTTAGAGTTTGATTGAAGATGAAATGATCTTGCTTTGTTTTATACAAGTATATATATATATATATATATATATATATATATATGTTGTCGAATCTGTTGTCTTTGTAAAGCTGGTCGACTTAATTTCAGTCAATTACGATGAATGAAGGAATTTCAATGCTGCATGAAACAGACTCTTTTGCAAGTATATATGGACTATCTAAAGCAAACCCTGGGATGTATTTTGTACGGATTATATTTGAAAACTGTTGCAAATGAAATGATTTTTTTTAATATTATGTAATGCAAATATGCTACAAAAATCAGAATGGATGATTTTTGATTTGTTTGATTTCCTCATCTATCTTTTTTTTTTTTTAATGGGTATGTAATGACTCCTCTACTGATTGTAATCTTTTAAAAAAAGAAGAAAAAAAAACTGGATATAGACTCTTATCCTGACGTCTGTGTTGTTTGTCTTTGGGAAGAATAATGTGACTTTTTTTCCTCATGTTTATTTTGGGCATATCCTGTCTTTGCTTCATTCCTGCAGCCGGCCTCCCGCTCAGCTCTGACAGAAAACTTCCTGTTTTGACGAAGCCGATGTCCTCGTCAGTTTTAGCACTTTTCTTTCTCCTCGTCTGTATCTGTGTCAGTCTTTGATACATACAGGCCCTCGTGTGTCCTCTCTCTGATTGATGGATCGTCTGTTTATCGAGACGGCAGTAGAAGGAATTCAGGAGTGGTAGCTGCTCTGATGTTTAATTCATCCGTGTTTGTCCTAAATCTTGGAAACCCTTCCCTTGTCGGCTCTGTGTGTGTCACCGGCCTTGTGTTTGTTGTCGAGACGAGTTAAAGCCCGTCAGGAACACGACTGAGGATGGTTATGACTGCAGTATGAGCCAGTTTATTTACCTAACATCCACATTAGTGGTGTAAACAGCTCATCAGCTCAGAAACACAGGTCATGTCACTGTTAAATAATTCAAACATAATGCATTTATTCATCCTCTACAAAGGAATCTAGGCCTCCATGCATAATGAATCATCAAGTGTTGGGGACACTTTGCAATCTCCATGAAGTCTATACAGCCAAAACATCATATTAGCAAGTACTTACATGAGTTTCTTGACTAATTCTTGGAAATACTTTTGCAACTCTTTGCTGTAAAAGCGAATAAAGGTTACAAGATGGACATGATGCTTACAGGAATACTCCAGTGACTCTAGCACTGGACTTCTAAAAGTAGGGAGGCTTGGAAGAGGCAGATTTTTCAAAAATAGTTGTTGAAATCAAACTGTCCATCAATCCATCCATTATCCATACCGCTTTTCCCGTTCGGTGCCACAGGGGGGCTGGAGCAGATCCCAGCTGTCATTAGACGAGAGGTGGGGTACACCTTGGACTATTCGCCAGTCAATCACAGGGCTGACATAGGCTAGAGATGGAAAGACAACCAGTCACACTCACATTCACACCTACGGGCAATTAAGAGTCACTTATTAAGCTAACGAGCATGTCTTTGGACTGTGGGAGGAAGCCGGAGTACCCGGAGAGAACGAAATTACACTAGCATAGCCCAAACGATGGGTCAAGCTCCAAAATCCAAGACCCTCTCTGGAAGTGACGGCTAACTTTTTGGGGCTTCCACTGTTGCCAGCCGTAAGAAATTAAGGACTTCCTGCCAAGACTTGTGTTTCTGTGTGATGCCAATTTAACAGTCCGTCTAGCAACTTAAGTAGCAAGTATGAAGTTGGAGTCAAGAAACAACATACTGTATATGAGATGTTGTTAGCTGCACTTAAATGCAGCTGTTTTTAATAGTCATTAATTAAATGAACTGTTAATTTTGTGAGATGATTGGTGGCGCCCTTTTTGCTCTCCAAACTGACTGTTGCCCTGCAGACAGCCAAAGCCCGCTGAAACACATGGTAGACGATACTCCTTGTACTTGTGATACCAAAATCCAGTTCTATAGCCTATCAATAGATTCTACAGTTTTATGCATAATCTGTGATCAGTGATGATCCATAATGCAATCCTTTAATACCTATTTGACTCTTGTCCACAAAATACATAACAGGTTATTAATACTGATTTTTTTTTTTTCAAGGAACAAGATCTTTGATGCCTTAAATTTTTCTGGTTTCCATTTGTAGTTTTAACAGTCTTGTCCAGTTGGGTTTGAGTGATGGGCTCTGATTGTGTGTAGGAAAACAGTCCAGAGGAAGCAAAAGAGGCAAAACACACAAACCAAAATGCATCTCTCTACCTATTATCTGACAGTTTAGTCTTGTATAGATCAATATAAACAGATATCTGCAGATACTTGTAGATGCAATTATCAAAGATCATTCTTTTGGTCTCATATTGCATATCAGATTGTCAGCAGGCAGAAGGAAAAACTTTTTACCCATATCAGACATCAGTTTGCATGTTTGATAAAAGTTAGATATCCACTGATAGACACTCTGGGAGCTCTGACGTATGGTCCATCACATCCTTTCTAACAGTCAGAAATGTGCTTCAAATATCCAGTTCCAACACAGACTAAAAAATGTTAGTCCTCAATAATCATGATTTTTTTATCTTTCTTCAGAATCACAGAATGGATCCAACTTTTTTTTTTACCATTTGAGTATTACAAGTTGTGACTACTTGTTTCAAATAGGTTCTCCTTAAGATGGTGTTATTTTGATCACAGTTTGATTTGTATGAGTACGAAGCCGATAGCTAGATCAAACAGGAAAATCAGCTCAGCAATCAGACAGAGTACCTCTATAGAGAACACAATGCTGCTGTAAATGCTGAACTGTATTTAGATTGAAGTGAAATAAATGATTAGTTGTATTACTCTAATTGTAGGAAAAAAAGGTCCCATACTTAGTGTGGCCTATAACCTTTGAAATGTGGATGTAACATTTATGTCATGTAGCATACAATCAATTCAAATTAAGACACAGCCAGCATTGTAACCTTGCCCCCTGGTACTTTTGGCTTCCCAGACAAAGCAAATTATTAGCAAAGTCTGCTCATCGAGCTGGAACACAGCCATTCAGCAGATTAGGAGGTGAATGTTAAATGGGTAAAAAGATGGGAACAGCATGCGGCCTACGGGGATAACAATCAGAACTTTTCTCTGTCTAATTACCATCTGCGTTTGTAATGTGATGCTGCTTGAGTCTGCGAAAGGCCTACAGATGAAGTAGAGAAGAAGCAGATAAGTACAAAGAAGAACAAACAAGATAGAACTTCCTGTGACCGTCTCTCAGTGAATATAGGTTAAACCTTTCAATGTAGCTTCACTGTGTAGCATGTTAGCTTAAAGTTCTCCCTTTTTTGAATGGGTTTGCAACAGCTTAAAGCACTTATTAAATTAAGTTGAACCAAAAAAAATCTACAACTATATTAGTGAAGAGTTTGGTTAGAAACCACTGGCATCCAGTTAGATGCAAGATTTTATTGATTTATGAATATGCTGGAAAAGAGTTAGCAGTTTATTGAGTAGTACCTATAGCTATCAATTTAAGCTAGCAATTAGCATTAGCATTCTAGTTTGAGTTATATTGTGTTTTCTCTAGGTAATTGTGATTCAATCATAATTAATATGCATTTAGATCAATTGAAAATATTAGCAAGCTAGTGGTCATTCTGTCAACGTTAGCTAGCTAGCATTGTTATGCTAACAGCTTCACCAGCTAGACCTTCATTTGCCCGGACACAAACAATGTTTATTAGTATAAAAAAAGTTGTGTAACTTGTTTTTCCTGTTATTGTTAATAACCTATCTTACAAAACAATTTGGACCAGGCAGCTGAACAGCTAACAAGTTACCTTCAAGCTAATCGGCCTAAATTTTTTGAATTTCCCTCTGGATCAATAAAGTATCTATCTATCTATCTATCTATCTATCTATCTATCTATCTATCTATCTATCTATCTATCTATCTATCTATCTATCTATCTATCTATCTATCTATCTATCTATCTATCTATCTATCTATCTATCTATCTATCTATCTATCTATCTAAATACAAAATTGTTGCTAGTTGTAAGGTCAGATGTTGACGATAACCACTATAAGCTTAGTTGTAGGCCTATGTGTATTTAAATTGTGTATTTTGTTAAGTAAATTGTGCCTTTTATTATCAAGCAAATAGGTAGTCTAACAGTTAACAACACAGTGGGGGGGGAAGGGAAAAAATATGAATTTACCCGACAAAAGACAAAAACAGAGGAAATATCAACAAAACACAAATCCACTGTCTTTTAGAAAATATTTCAGCTATATTAACTTCTTAAGGGTTCATCAGATAAAATTCTGTTATCTGTTCAATCAAACACATCGTTCAATGTCAGGCAGGTTTGATTTTGTGCAATATCAAAACATTTCAGGGGTGAGGGGGCTCTATTAAACTGGAAACAATAAGGCCCTTCAGAGTGATTTAGTGCAAGTTTAATAAAGTTTTGATGAATCATGGGTCTAGTATCACTTTCATGGAGAGCAGCCTACTTTTATTGTTTAGCATGAATGTCACAATTGTGTTTTTAAAGTAAAAGCCAATTATACAGTAGGCTACAAAGAGTAGGCCTGTATTGCAGAGCTTGTTTATAAAAAATAACTAACGTTTTCACACACTTTTCCTTTCCATGTTTCGCACACACAGCATCACTGTGGACCTTTAGGAGTCAGCCCCAGCATTAGTCACTGCCAGCTGGCAGGATGGAATTCTTATCAGGTTTATTGATCAGCATGGAGAAAGATTACAGTCCTCTTGTCTGTGGGTGTGAGAGAGAAACAACCTGAGAGGACTCAGATGACCTAATCTAGCACCACAAAGCCTCAAAACTTCTTCGCCCACACAAAAATACAGTTTTTACTGCAGTAATGTGGATCTAATGTAACAGCCAATTATCAAAGTTATCAAGAGTTTGTTTTTTATAGAAGATACGGTGTTTGAGTTATATTCAAACACCCAAAAAGAGCTTCATCTTTGCAGAAAGTTTTGATTTTTGAATTCTGCAGTCAATTCAATAAAACTCCACACAATATAACATCTATTGAAACGGTTACTTTTTATCCATCCCACACTGGAAGCAGAGAATGGATCCAAACTCTGGTTGTTCTTTCTGTATGCAATGTATACATCTTTATTAATATATTAGCTAAATACATTACTAAAAATACCCTTTCTGGGGGCGCTGATGGCCTAGTGGTTAAGTCGCGCCCCATGTAAGGAGGCTTTATTCCTCCAAGCGGGCGGCTCGGGTTGAAGTACACTTTGTGGCTCCTTTCACACGTCATTTATTCCTTTCTCTCTCCCTGGTTTACTCTATCCACTGTCCCATCCAATAAAAAAAACATAAGGAAAATTAGAAGTGTTTGCATATTGCTGCCTTTTCAAAAAGAAGCCTTCACCAAAATTATCCAAATCATGAACTGATCATTAAATGCATACAGCCTCCTTTGTGTTCGTGACTTAGATAAGATTGTTCAAGAATGAAGTGATTCCTATATGTACTATGATGTTAGGGGTATGGCGATTGAAGAAGATACCGCCTGTTCTACTCTTAGATAACCAGTAATGCTGTCATATTTACCCACAGATCATATAGTCTCTATAGATAGTCTTTCAGCAGAATGTTATAATTATACAAACAGCACCATCTGCTGGACGGCTACAAGAAGTACAAATACAAATCCACAATCAGTTTTAATGGAAACTTATTGCTGAACAACTTTCCATTAGATAACGTACAAATGTAATGTGAAAATCTTTTTTTATTTAAGATGCATGGTGGTAGGCTAATGGACCTCCACACAGTATTATGTCCAAATAGAATTATATTTTCCTCTAGGTCACATGCATATGAAATAGGCTGCATTTAGATGAATATAGTGTTTAAAGTTAATTGTTTAAAATGATCAATTATAATTGAATGAAGCAGCCTGGTGTGTTTATGGTTGTATGTAGTCTATTTAGCCAGGCATCAGTTTACCATTATGACCGGAGGAGGAGGGGCCAGCGTATGTTGAGGTTTTGCGACAGTTCTCTACCCATTTCCGGCACACACTCACACTCACACATGAACGCCTGTGCTATGAAAACATGAGAGGTCAAAAGTTATGGTCCTAGTATTTTACAGCTACGGAACGTAACACATAAACATGGTAGGTCGGCCTTTTTTATTTATTACCTCTGACATTAACATAAAAATGTATTGCATCGTCAGGAGCTTGCCGAATATATAATTAATGTGTCTGCTAAATGGCTAAGCTAATGTTAGCAGTGCGTGCACAAATACGTGACGTAACCACAGGTGTCTACCTTTACCGAGATTAAGGTAGCTTCCGGTAACTGTCTATGGATTCGTTATTGCTTCATCTTAATCGTGTGTCATGTGTTAACATTGCTGCACAGCTTTTGAGTAGGTGCTCTCTGTTTTTTCTCTCAGGCCAGTTCCATGGTGGCAGTGGGACTGGCTCTGGCTGCAGCTGGGTTTGCAGGTATGTAACTCCAACGTGACTGACAATGTGATAAACTTGTTACTAACCTTGAGAGTGTGGAGGGAATAAGACCAGTCACCTTGACACAAGTACCTATTTGAAGTTAAATCTCTTGTTGTGACAATTTCTGAAGTCTATTTGCAATCTTAAACAATTTTATCACATATTTTCTCATATCATGCAGGCCTAATATCAAAGTTGCAATATAGCCGAAGCCAATGTCAAAGTGCAGAAGCTGAAATTCTTTTGAGGAAGGGAAACTTGTGTGATAAAACAGCTGGAGAACAAGTAGCTGTGGTATCCCAGAGATACCCCGGCCTATGAGTGTTTTACAGATGTCAATGAATGTCTTTTTGTTTTTTTCCAGAGAATGTTTCCATTGTGATGCTGAAATTATGATTTCAACTTATTGTGTATCATATCACAATCATATCTGTCACAATCCTAGCAATATTATTCTTCATATCATGCAGCAATTTGATATAAATCTGCTGCATGCTTCCCCTCTCCCTTGTCTTCTAGGTCGTTATGCCATGCAGGCAATGAGGCAGATGGAGCCTCAGATGAAACTAGCCCTTCAGAGTTTCCCCAAGACGGTAAGAAATCATGCTCACAATACCTAAAGTAAACGCTTTTTCTTGTAAGAAATGAGTGAGAGGACACATCAGGATGTTTGGTTTACTGTGTCTGTTGTTGCAGGCTTTTGGAGGAGGGTACTATAAAGGGGGATTCGAACCAAAGATGACCAAGAGAGAAGCTTCCCTGGTTTTAGGTGTCAGGTATTTGGACACTTTTTCCCACTTTTACAAGTAACTCTTTCCAGTCCCAGTTAAGTCAACTACTTACACGTTACTGTACGTCCAGGACCACATGTAGGCTGAAGGATTACATCTGTACTGTGTGATTTTGTGTCTGCAATATTACTCTCCAATAGAGAAGATAAATAATTAACAACACTGTTTAACCTTTTTTAAACAATATTCTGTCTTTCAGCCCCACAGCCAACAAGAATAAGATCAGAGAAGCTCATAGACAACTGATGATCCTGAACCATCCAGACAGAGGTAATGGGATTTTTAAGTGTAGATTTCTTCTAGTTTTTGCTCAAGCAGTTGAGATTGAATCTACAGTACAGCCCATTTATCTGTGTTGGAATGTGTTCAGCACTAAATGTAAGGGCCACCCTGGGGCGGCTGTGGCTCAGTTGGTAGAGTCGTCAACCTGAAGGTGGAGGGTTCGATCCACAGCTCCTGCAGCAACATGTCCGTTGTGTCCTTGGGCAAGACACTTAACCCTGAAATGCTCCCGCTGCTTCCTCTGCGGCGTATGAATTCGTATGAATGTGATTAGTTACTTCTGATGGTCTCACTACATAGCAACCTCTGCCATCAGTGTGTGAATGGGTAGATGTTACCTGCGGTGTAAAAAAGCACTTTGACTAGTCAGAGGAGTAGAGAAGCGCTATACAAGCTCAAGTCCATTTACCATTCACTCTCTTACAAATTTTTAAGTACGTTGTAAGGGGATGTGATGCATGCAGCATGATTTCAAAAACTGTCTAAGTTCTACAGTAGACTTCTCTGTCTTCAGCCAAACTATCTAACGTTTAACCATGAACACTGTGTGTGTGTGTGTGTGTGTGTGTGTGTGTGTGTGTGTGTGTGTGTGTGTGTGTGTGTGTGTGTGTGTGTGTGTGTGTGTGTGTGTGTGTGTGTGTGTGTGTGTGTGTGTGTGTGTGTGTGTCTTGGTTTGTTTGTGTGTGTGTGTGTCACAGGTGGATCTCCCTACCTAGCAGCCAAGATAAATGAAGCGAAGGATTTCATGGACGGCCAGACAAAGAAATAGAAGTGAAGATGCTGATAATGACACACATTTGATTTCACACTCATCTCCTCCACGCTGTTGCACTGACTGACTTTAGTGACTTTTCTATCTGGTTCTTCTCAAATAAAATCACTATGTACAAATTATAAGTGGAATTCTTCTCTCGTTGTTATGTTTGAACTGAAAATGCACTTTGTGTACTTTTTAAGCGAACGTCTTACTGTGGTGTCGTTTTCACAAGACAGGATCTTTAGATGAATGATTGAGATGTGTGCATTGAAAGACTTTTATACACTTTGAAATTGTGGGGGAAAAACATTGCAACTTTAATTAACTCTGTGGAAGCCTCATGTCAGCTTTTGCTGAAATTATTTGAGAGGCATGTGTGGGCAGGAGAAATTATTAAATCAAGCAATAAACACTATTAGTCTTATGAACCTTTCCTTGAAATAAATCTGTTGGTATTTTAGGGCTTTTGTGCCTGTATTGATAAAACAGTGTATTGAGATTGAAACAGGGATGAGAGGTGAGCCGCCCTTGGAGGATGATAGCCTCCTTACATAACTACTAGGCTATCCGGTGTGCCAAAAAGTGGCATTTTAATGTAAATGCTCATTGGGTATCAGTGCTTCTATGAGGGATTTGAGTTAGAGTACATTAAGCACTAACACACCAAAAATAAAAGCAGCTAGGCAGAGGGTGATCGGATACTTCTGCTACTTCGAATAAAAAAAAGGAAGCAGCGAGGGTGACATCAATGAGATGATAATTGGGATGGTTTACTTCCAAGCATTATTATTTACTCTAAATGCTTATAGGTCGAACCTGCAAACCAATATAACTTATATGGAGATGTACCGGTATATGTAATGCAAATTTAGTTCAAAGATTTTACAGGAAAATTGCAACAGTTATTTAGAGTTTCAAAATGATTTACAGTTTTATTACATACCAATATATTTTATTTTTGGAGAGATCCACAAACTGACGTGAGCTTCATGTGGAGGCTAATGGTTACATTTGGTCATGAAGAACCTAAAAGTCATTGAGAAGATACTGACTCTACAATGTGGCACAATTTCTATCTGGACATATTCAGTGACTTCATAGGTAGTCTGCAAAACTATTGAGACGCTCTTTAACCTCAAACACTCTTGTAAATCACAAAATCCTTTTTTGTTTTTGGTATAAATGATTTAACTTTTATAAAGAGCCAGACACATAACCTTGAATACCTGCCACTTTAGAGTTATGTGTCCTATGTAAGTATGATATTTATCTTTGAATATTTTGATGTTTCAGTTTAACAAGTCCACATTTAAAGACTAAAAATACTCCTTTTGTACAGTATGACTTCTTTAGTGTCCAAACAGTCATTAAAACAACGAGATATTACAGACAAATAAAGGCTATATTTCGAAAAAACAAAAATAACAGAGAGGAATCCACACAGAGCCTTATATTAAAAGGCTCTGGGTCCACCCATGATCCACCCTTCAGATTATGACAGCTCAATAGCCAATGAAAACGTCGAATGCGATACGAGCAGGAATGTTAGCCAATGAAAATGAAGAGGAGGCGGGCCTTCGGTTGTTGTGGATGACGGTTCACTTCCTGCTGTGCAGCGTGAAATCAATAACCCGCAGCAGTCTTTAAGCGAAAGTAGGAAGAGAGGAGAAACCGAAAACCTGGCCGCAAAGTAGGTATATTATTAATACTTTCTCTGTTAACACTCGACAAACTTTAGCGGATGTGTAACTTTAGTTCTAATACATTAAAGGGGACATTATTTGAATCTGAATGGGATTGTTACACCCACCTCTGCTCACAAGACTGCTGCATGTGACATCGATTAAAGAAACACACGGGATTACAGTCTGCATAGAAAGCTGAATAAAACATTAAAAGTACGCTGTATTTGGACTGAATAACCCGAGGAGAGACAATGGTCTTTAAATAAAGTTTTGAGTGGTGTTTTTAGTATGATGTGATGACAGAAAGGGAAGGTTTCATGAGCCAGTTTACGGAAGAAAATGAACAAAACCGGTTAATTTAAGTCAGTCACAAATACCTAGAGTTCTTGTTGCATTTATCCACGGAAAAGTCTTCTAACTCAACCATTATCAACCAAAGAAATAGTCCCTTTGGAAAGACGGGTTGTTTCTTATTACTTGACTGCAAGTGAGACACAATGAGAATGTTATGTTTAAGATAACCGAGAGTAGACACTACGTCTGCCAAACAAGCCAGATATTAGTGAGCTTGGTTGTCATAGTTACAGCCAACCTTAACAGTACACCTGTGACTGCTGTCAGGCCCAGGGAACGAGCGAAATGTCTCTACAGAGATACAGAAATCCCATCACAGTCAGCTCTGTAATTGGTCTCATTGTCGTTTAAAAGATCTATTCAGAGCAACATCATCTGCGCATTTAAATGAATTCACAATGATCAAGATGATTAAATACAGTCATTGGTATACAAAGTGAACTACAGAGGTGTGAGGACGCACCCTTGTGGTACTCCAAGTTTGATTACAACAGCTGATCAAGCCTCCATGTCATGATTGGATTGAACCATCCAGCTCTGAGAGTCTTTGATCTGTTGTGAGATTGTAACTACATTTAAAAGTCTCTTCATCTTTGTTTCCATTGATGGTAGGTGTCCTACTGAATGAACCCTCAGTAACCAAATGCCAAATGGTGGAGTTGATACTTTGCACGGCTATTCAAAAAGAAGAGGAAGCAGGCGGTTAACAGGCGATTACATTTCCACTCTGGACTGACAAGAGCAGGACGTAAAAATGGTGCACGTCTACAACTGCCATCCTTTCTCCTCACAGCAGATAGTACAGGTAAAAAGATCGATTAGTTAAGCTATTTACATTATGATCATCGCCAGCGATCTGTGTATATATCACGTCTGAACTACTCTACCTTCATGTTCTGTGTCTAAGGTGGAGCAGGAGCCTGGGCTGGTCTGTTGTGGAGGTGGAGCCCTGTTTGTCGTCGCTACTGGAGGATGCAAGGTTACCTGAAATATGCATACTTTCTAAGCCATAGTTGACCTGTTTTTTTTTTCTTATTTGTAATACACTATAACCATGGTCTGTGTAAACGAAGTGGACATAGCCACTGTAACTTCCGCCCATTGCTTTGTGAGCTTCCACCCCATATTGTAACACATGGTCTCTATACTGATTGACAAGCCACTGTGGTAGCGGCTTGTCAAACAGGTAGCACGAACCCGGGCCTGGACCCGCGTCAAGGACTACAGCCTCTGTACATGGGGTGCATGCTCTAACCACTAGTCCACCAGAACCCCTCCAATCTAGTTTCTAAAATCTGACTTCTTCTTGTAACCAGTGGAGTCTCCCCCTGCTGGTCAACTTTAAACCATAGAAAACATCTACTATGCTATTAATCCAATACATATTGTAATTTTTACATGAAGAGTTAACTTTTTAGAAGCTATGGATTTCTTCAGGGCACTGACTTTGTTGTGTTATGACGTGTTGAACTGAATCAAGGTGGAGGCCTACAGCGTGGTGCAGGAGGGCTGCCCTCTCATCTGCCGCTTTGCCACCATGGGCTCTGTGAGGAAGATCCAGCACAGCAAGATAGGTAAAAACTTTTCCTGTATTCACCAGCCTCTGAAAATATCTAAACAAGTATTCACAAATAGAGTGTACGTTTTTATGTCTCTGAAAGATATTAGTAACACAGAACGAACACAACTGAACATCCTTACTTCCTTCTCCTTCCCCCACTGACAATCAGGAGATTACCTGGTGACCATCGAAGAAAAGAACAGCGCCACCTACCTGAGAGCCTACACCAACTGGCGCTACCAGGTACATACTTCTTTGCCATGTGTGTAAAAAAAAAAAAGAAAAGGTAAACCACTCCCTCCATCATTGAATGTCATTATATGACGCTTCGTCTGCACTGCAGTCTTCCCTCTTTTGGCCTCTTAAATCCGTTTTTTAACCTTTATTTTTTTTTTTAACATAGGCAGAGGAGAAGGCCCGTGTCGGGGTGCGTTTGCTGGGACACCTGCTGCGTGGGGCGTCTGTGCGGGGCGGAGTGCAGATGGAGATCATTGAGATCCCTCTGTCAGAGTGTCCTGTGGCTGTGGCGTGCTGCTCTGTAACAGGAGATCTGCTGGTCGGCTGTGAGAACACTCTGGTTCTGTTCACTTTGAGGAGGCAGAACCAGCAGAGCCTGGTAAGACACCACACTACTGCTGTGGGAGTTTTCCTACTCTTTAGACCTTCTGATTGTTTTTCCTTAATATGATATTATTCCTTTTTTATTCAGAAATGACTCCTGTTATTCCTTCAACAAATAGATGAAGTATGACATCACACACACAGGAATCCCCCCCACTGTGTAAAAAACAACAACAATTTTGACTGTGACTTTTTCAGACCTACTTGTTGCTTTGGATAAAAGCGTCTGAATTGTAAAATATAAAATCATCAATAAGTTTCAGTGTTTTTCAGGAATAGACATTTCTCAACAAGTCAAATTTTCCATTTTTTCACATCTTAAAGATTTCACAAAGTAAAGGAAAAGTGGTTTGGATATGAAATATGCTGCATTACCGAGAGGCTTTATGCCCTCATCAGGCCTATCATGATGTTTTGTCAGGATTTATGTCCAAAAAAATGACCAACAATAAGTGGACTGTGTTTGTTACACTAAACGTTGCAGTGACTTCATTTTTTTTCTTTCTCTGGAAACATAACAAACAGCAGAGTCAGAGTCAGCAGATCGTTCAGAGCACCTGGCCGAACACCCAGCAGAGCTCCAGTCAGAGTCAAGGTAACTCAAACATGTGGAAATATTTTCAGGCAAAAAACTACAACATAGTGTGCCCTAATGTCAATGTTAGCTAGGAATGCAACTGTGTTTATTTATTTATCTATCAGTTTATTTGCCAGGGACAATACATGTAGGCATTCTTACATCTAATTAAAGTCCAACCGCTGCAATGCATAAAGGACTTCCTTTACATTAATTAGCCGTGGCTAATTTGCAGTCCTTGTCCCTGGTTAGACTTTGAGGAAGGTATTGACTCTTTCATGGTTTCCTGCTCCAGCTGATCCATCCTCTCGTCCTCCTCTCAGGTCAGACCTCAAGTTCAAACCAGAACATTTCCATCCTGGACTTTGAGCGCTCAGTTATCCTGCATCTTCCAATAATCAAGCTGAAACAGGTACATTCAAACAGGACAAATTCTTTTTATTTAGTTGTGTTCCTTTTTATACTTATGCAACTTTTAAACTGCGTTTTGATCTCTACAAAAATTGACGGTATTTAACATTTTTATCAAAGACTTGATGAAAATACTACTAAATAAGTAGATGAAAAAATAACCGTTTTATAAGAGCATTGTGTGAACAGCGAACAATTTCTACTTCAGTTGTCTAAACAAGTGAAATATCATCAGTGAGGAGCAAATACAACAGTCATGTGGAAGTCAGACTCACATAAAGAGGAATATTACAACTAGTTTTTGATCATTTCATAAAAAATTCTAATTAGTTTTGTATTACTAAATTCAAAATAATCTGCAGCATCTGTGATTCTGTTACCTCATCTGCCCACTAGGTGTCGCTGTGTGCAGGATACGTGGCGGTGCGGACGGAGCTGGAGGTTCTAGTCCTGAAGCTGGATGCATCTGCAGAAAGTCAAGCGCTAGATGAATCTTCAGAAACAAGTAAAGGATCCACACATAGCTTAAATATTTTATTAACAAAAGGAAATCATGTATTTACTATCAGTGACATAACGTTTAGGCCTCTGAATGAAAGCTTTGAGTCTGGGTTTTTTAATGACATTAAATTTGTGTGGGGCATTTTCAAGCTCTTCATCTTTCCCAAAATATTTTAATGTATTTTTTCCTGTTCGGATAGTGTTATTTCCTTTCATTAAGCTTTAATGTGTTAGTTTAACCTCTTGAGTAATGTGTGTGTGTGTGTGTGTGTGTGTGTGTGAGCAGTAGAACCTCCAGAAGACCAGGCTGACTTCCTGGTTGTTTCGATACATCAGGAGTTGCTCGGTGATCGAGCTAAATACTGTGAAATCCCTGTGAGCATTGAAAAGACCGGGCTGGAGGACAGAAGACAGTACACACTAACATATGTTCTCTTCAGGTATGCGTCTCTTCTCAACCTTTAGCTCTTTACTGTGAGACTGTTTTAGTGATGTGAAAGGTAAACCAGTGTCCCTTCTGCCCTGCAGACGTTTTAGCCCAGAATACTTTCAGGGCTGCAGTGAGGACGAGACTCACCTCCACTCCCTTCAGCTCTACCCACTGTTCACAAGTAAGTACTGCAAACTGTATAAGATACAGAGATGGGTATAAGACTTGCATCATTTTGTGACTCGATCAGGTGAATGAAGGCTCTGGAAGATGTGATATTTTTTGTCACATGTTGTTTCTTTCTACCGTTTTATATCGTTCTCTTCAGGTAACCAGTCCGAGACTCTGGAGGAACCAGCCTGCGTGTTCTGCTTCTTCTCCCTCCCCACCGTCGGCTACCTGTACAGTCTGAAGGGCGGAGTTGAGCTTCTCTCGACCTATCAGTATCCAGAGAAGGTCCTGGAGGCGGTGTTAACTGACCACCTGTTGCACGTCATCACAAAGTGTGTCTGCGGTTGGCTCTGAGATAGATACTATTTTAATTTTTACTGAAAATCTCAGCTCTTGAAAAACACAGTTGATAGGCTGCAGTATAAGATGAACTGATTTAAGATTCAACACGTTTTCTGCTGTAGTAAGAAGATTTTCTTTTGCACAACAAATCAAAATCATCGTATTTCTTGGTCTTTCTGGCAGAAATGCGTTGCAGTGTTTCACAGTGCGCTTGGCTGCAGTTGCAGCCAGAATTGAAGACCCTTACATCGATACCACCATGAAGGTATGAATGCTTATAGTTTGGATATCCTCTATTGAAGATGGTGGTCTGCAACACCCCCGTTTTGAAAATCCTGCAGAAGTATAGACATTAACGTTAAGCTAATGTTTGTACAAATCAAATTCAGCCACTAAAAAAATCAACATATGTTAATTTGTTTGTGACCATGCCATCGGTCAACCCTTTTCTTTGCACTGTGTCTCAACCATAAAACATAATCACAGATCCTTTTATATATTAATACACACTACAGTATACTTTACTTTTTCTGCATAAAGAGGATATTGTCTGTGTGTGTTTGAAGGCCTGCCCACCTTCCAACCTGGAGGTGTGTGCGCTCAGGATGCAGCTGTTCATTGGTCTGCGCTCAGTGTGTGTTTATCGACGCCATGTCATCCTGCTCTCCACCGCTGATGCAGAGACGTCAATGGAGACCGAACGCAGCGCACAGCGCAGAGGCCTGTAAGTCCATCCCAAAAACACACACACAAACACACACACGCACAATACACAAAGTGAAACACACACATGTATGGTCTTACACCTTTTTACTCTAACCTTTATAACGAGCAGGCTTACCTGCATTCATAAACCTGTTCACTGTGTGTGTGTGTTGTTATTGTAGCGAGTTGAAAGAACACAACATGCTGACTGGTATTTTCCTGGCGGTGGGAATCGATCCCGCAACCACGCCGGCTCTGGAGAGCCTTCTATCACGCCCCTTCCTGTAAGACAAACCCCCCCAACCCCCTGACCTCCACCCCCACCCCCCCTCTAAGTGTCTGTTATCATTTCCAGCCCCGAGCCACATCACCAGTAAACCCTCGAAAAGCTTTTTTTAGAGGATGATCGTAACCAAATCTTTAGATGAGGCTGAGGTAGCTTGTTTGTGTTTTCAACAGTTCAAACTAACAAAACGTACTGATAGATGAAAGAGTTAGAGAGGGAACTCTCCTTTACTGGAGTGCCCTCTTTATGACAAAGTTAAGAAAGGTTTAACACAAATCAAGAGATCTCTTTCAGGCTAACTGTGTGATGGGGAAGTAAAATTATTATCTCAAGTTACAGATGCTTTATTGGCATAACAACCGTTATGCTAAAGCTACATTTTTAGAAATCATGAAAACCTTTATAAAACAAAGTCTTAATTATTAATAAAAAGTGAAAAGAGATGAGGAAGTCAAATCTTTTGATCTATTTGACAGTTCATGAAATCTACATTCATTTATACTTATTTAGTGATCGATCGATAGTGACAACATACCTGTCTTTAGTTTAACATGATCTAACCATAACCTGCCTAACTGCCCTCAGTGTGTGTGTGTGTGTGTGTGTGACGTTTTGCTCACCAACTAATCTCATTTTGGATTTAACTCTCTAACTTTCTAGTCCAACCTCGACCTGACAGGTTCCTGCTTTCTTGTCACGAAAACATTCACACACACCTTTCATTGTTTTTGTTTTTGTTCAAAGTAAGAAGGATGTTTTATCGGAGGATTCAGTTCACCTAGAAACATTAAACATGTCTTAAGTATCACTTCTCTAACTGTGCAGACAGGTAATTATTGCTTTTCAGCATCTCAGCGTCTCAGCGTCGGACCTCAGTGTGGTATCAAAATGTAATGTGTGGACACATGTATACAGAGACACGCACGATCATAATATCCTTTGTTCATCCCATGAGCACCGTTCAGCTCCAGGTTACCTTTGTACCTTTTTAACCTGTGCACTAACTGTTTACTAACTGTTTGTTTGATCACGTCAAAGTAGAACAGTTCATTGTTTTTTCTGTTCTTAACTGGAAGTATTACAGTGATGCAGATACTCATTTTAAGTTTGTTGTTGAGTCAAAATAAAGGACTAGACGAAATGAACAGCAGAGAAGAATTTATTTTCCTGATTAACTTTCCATGAATGAACAGCCAAGTCATTGTTTTCTCTACTAACTTTAAATCAGATATATTCATGCTGAATCACAGACTCCAGATCCGACCTAATACATGCTCACAGATTCATTCATTACTCTGTAGTGTTGTAAAATCATTTAAAATTGCTGAATCAGTAGATCAGACTTTTGGGGATTCAGCTCATCTCTATAATAATTTTGCTTTTCTTCTTGTGTCTTTGTAACCTCTGACCTCAGGAGCAGGAAGTGGGCGTTGTCTTCTTCCAAAGGAATCAGCGCATCAGGACATGGATGGAATATCTACGTGGTCGACACCGTGTCCCCGCTCACGCTTTACCAAGAGATGGTAACAAAGACACACTCACTGATACTGATAGTAAACCTACATTACAGGAAAGATACCTGAATAAAAACATGGGCATAAAAGGGGAAAAGAACAGAAAGAAAAACTATCCAAGCATATGAAAAGACTTGACTCTGGTTTTTATGTTATGAAGTACACTATCTATGTGTGTAAAGGTCACATATTATGCAAAATACACTTATTAGAAAAACAACACAGGTGTTGTTTTTCTAATACGTTTCCCTAGTCTGTCTTCAAACCCCCCAATCATGAGAAAAGTCTATCCTCTCCGTCTTTTGCCTGCTCCACTTTTCAGAAAATGTGTGCTCAAACAGGCCGTTTGTAGATTTTCACTTTGTGACATCACAAAGGGCAGTAACCCCTCCCCCAGGTGGGTGACACCCCCACAGCTAGGTATTTTTTCTGCCCTCTGAGTCTGCCTTCTCACTGTAAGCAATTGGGCATGGTGTAAGAAAGCCCGAGCCACCCAAGCCCTTTAAGAGAGGGGCGTGGTCAGACACAACTCATTTACATTTAAAGCTACAGACACAGAAACAGCCTGTTCTGAGCAGGGCTGAAATAGAGGGGTTTTTAGGCATTATACAAGACAGGATCAGAGTGGATTTATAACAAGAAACTTCACAGACATGTTTTCTGTAGCTCTGAGAATAATTTAAACTTGTTGAAAAGGAGAATAATATGTGACCTTTAACTGTTAGTGTGTGTCTGTGTGTCAGGTGGAATACAGCCAGAGGTATGCAGAGTCAAACCCACAGGCGCAAAGCCTCCGTCACCTCCTCAGTGAAGCTCACCTCCTCCTCCGCGCCTCTCTACTCCAAAACTCAGAGCAGCTGCGGGACAGCGAGGACTACCTGGTGGTGTCCCTGCAGAGAGACGGACCGGCGGAGAGACAGACGGTTGCACAGACGGACACTCGAGAGCTGGAGGAGGCTCTGAGGCAGAACTGTGCCCAGCTGGGAGACTGTTTCAGCAGGTGACACCTACCATTGCTGGTGAATCATTTTGTGTTGAAAGATTGACTTTCCTCAGTACTTATTTAAGATTTTCTTCTTTGTAAGGGGCAGTCAGAAGGATTGTCACCTGGCTCTGCCGTACTACAGGATGTCAGGTCTGCCAGTCACGGAGGTCATCGCTAGGAACCGCCCATTTCCCTGCAGCCCTCACTCTTACGGCCCCGGCTTCCTGTTTTACCTGAAGCATTACCTGTTAGAGGAAACTGAGCAGAGCCTCAGTCAGGTAAGCACAAACTTCACAACATCTTCTGAATAGAATGAATAAAGTTCAAGACAAATTAAAGTACTCTCTTTTTATAGGAAGCAGCTGATAAGGTCATAGATATTTTCAGCCAATCAGAGCCCTCACAACTCGTCAGTGTATGTGCAAGCCCGCCCATGACAAACATCAGTCCTGCCCAGACACTGCGAATCTTACAAAATCTGGAGGACACAGCCGGCGTGTCGGTCCCACTCACCATCACCATGGCAACTATGATGCTGCTCATGGACGACCTGCCGCAGTACACACAGCTGATGGAAAGACACGCAGAGGTTAGAACGGGAACGGGTGTGCTACCAAATGAGTGAGAAACTGATGACTGCAGTTTTATAATTATCCAAGATGGAAGTACTTAAGTTTTCAGTTTCAGGCTGTCAGAGCACATTTAGCTTGATTTAAAACTGTACTGTACATATTCTACCTGTCAAAAGTTTTACATCAGCTACTTAGGATCTAGTTTATTTACTAACATGATATATGCAACACAATGTTTCCTGTTTAGAAAGATGTAATTGGTCTTTTTTTCACATAAAATCAAACAATTAACAAGGTTTAGCACATTGTACATTTTGAGACTTTATTGCTTGATCTCCATGACGATATGCTTGCAATCATGCAGGATCAACTTTTAATAAATACTTGCAATAATTAACCCTTAAATAATGAACAAGTTTGTACAGGGGAATTCAAGGGCATCAATCAATGAGTCTGGAGAAGTCCTGAGAAGTAGAACTGTCTGTGTCTGTGTGTTCAGATGCTGCTGGTGTACAGCTTCATTGAGGAGCCAAGGATGTTGGTTCACGGCGGGATCAGAGGTCAGCAGACACACATCCGAGTCACAGCTTTGACTCGCCAGCTGGCAAAGTCCCATCCAGGGCTGCTGGTGGCTGCTATGGTGGCGCTTCATGAAAACAACAAAGTTCAGCTGGAACAGGCGGATCACATATTTCAGGTTTATGTCACTGTTTGTTAAGTGTCTTTTTTTGGTAGATTCCACATAGAAGGTATTCAGAAAAAGAGTAATATGTACTTTTGTGTGTTTATTTGTGTGTGTAGGAGCTGGGCTGTGAGAACAGCTTAGAGGTGGATTTCTGGGAGGCAATGCTCATGGCTTCCTCACAGGAAGCGGTCATCCAGGAGCTTCTGTTCAGAGTGGCGTCTGTGTACATCGACCAACTGACAAACACACACTCGGAACCTCACCAAGACCCTGCGTTCAATCTCTCCAGACAAAAGCCGCTGAAGAGCGCTGATGATCTGGTACATTAAATCACCGCACATTACACCAGTAGATTATTAGTTGTAGTAGAAGAAGAAGTTGGTGTTTTTTCTGTTTCTGTTTATTGAAAACACACTTTTCTTCCAAGGTGTTAAATATTTGATCGAAACCCGACAGGCAAAACAAACTTTTATGTGAAATGTCAGGTTTTCTAAAACAAAATGTGTACATAGATTTATAATGAATGTATATAATGCCATAAGAATGCATTCATCTACACATAACTCCCAAAAGCTGAGCAGCATGTTTGTGTGTGTGTTTCAGATCAATTCGTGCTCCCATTATGGCGCTCTGTACCCATGGCTCACTGTTCTCAGTCCAGTTCTCACTACCAGCTTCCAACACCAGGAGGCGCTGCACAAACTGCAGGTAATTTATGATGACAGACTGCAGCTGTGTCCCAACTCAGGGGACATACTGTACCTTGCAAATGAAAAGTAGAAAACTGACCGTAGCTACCGTGAGGACTACCAATTTGAAGCCTTAATTTTGGCCTTCGCAGTCTTGTTTTAAGCGGGAACAATATTTGGATGAGAGAGTGGATAGTGGTTATATATATCTGTCCTGGTTTACAGGTCATTTGGTAACAACTTGTCAATTAAATTTAAGTCAAAGGATAAGACATTTAATCTGTTAAAAGTTCCATAGTGTCTCTAATTTAAACCCCTCCCGTATCTCTGTCATGTCTGCAGTCGCTCCTGTGCGGTCCGTCCCTCTCTGTCGGCTCTGTCATGCCACTGTTGGAGCGTCTGTCCGAGGAAACCCTGTGGGGCTTCAGCCTGCACCTCCTCTGTGCCACCAGAAGGGGGCAGTATGGCAGCAGCATTGAAAAGCTGCTGGACCGATGTCCTCAGGCCATCATAGCATACGCCAACCACCAGTTGCAAGACAAGAATATGGTACGTACTGAGCAACACCTTGGACTGCTAAGTGGGTGACCTTTTTACTCATTTATTTCTGTTATTGCACTTTAACACCGTAAATTCCAAGTTTGGGGATCAATACAGTATATCTAGCTATCTTATCAATCGATCTAGTTTAAGTTTATATTTCAGAAAACACTGAGTGTCTCCTGAAGTATCGTTACCATGTTCTTCTTGTCGTCTGTCTGAAGGTGTTGTGGTGGCAGAAGCTGCTCCCGGAGCTTTGTAACAGGACCAGAGCTTCTGCAAACAACAGCATCCTATTGGCTGCTCTCAAAGGTAGAAGCATTTTTCTTTTTTCAAAATATAATACTCCTTCTCTCAGGCAGAGTCCAAAGTAAGTACTGGAGCTCACGAATCATTTGAGGCGTCTTCCTCAGAGTCAAACCTTCTACTCAGTATTCATTTATCTTTATAAGACATAGACATGTTTTTTTTTCAAAATAATACATCTGTCATCATCATCGCATTTAATACAGATTATTTTCATGCCAACAGAGACGCTGGTTGTGGTTGCCATGGAGATGAGCCCTGCAGAGTTCCTGGAGCTGATACCTGATGACGGTACCGCCTCCTACTTCCTGCCTCACCTATTGACATGCAGCCAGAGGCACCTGCTGGCCTGATAAGCGTACATTCTCTCTCACACACACACACACTGTACGCTCACACATTGATGACCACGTGAAGTGCAATGTTAACCAAACAACATCATTTAATTCAGGATTTTGCAATACAAAACATACATCTGTGCAAAAAATGTTCAGAGAAAGTACAAAGTCAAGGCCTCTCTTGGTCAAAAGGATAAGCATGTAAACCTTCTGCAATGGTTACACTCTTACTGAAATATACATTTGTATTTTCTTTTAGTAAAAATGGATCTTTAGTGAAACTAAAAAGGCACAACAGTTGTTTTTTTTCATTGCCAGACACATAAAATACCCAGACTTGATTCAGGTTCACAGTCTTGTGTAGAAGTGTTTTTTGTTGCACTGCTGGATTAGTACACAGAAATCCTTTTCATGCTGGAGAGTGAAGATGCTAAGGTAGTTTGATGTGCTTCAAAGGAACGATGAGATAAAAGAACGGAGACAAAATAAATCAAAATGATGATCCATGAGGAACAAAGATCTGCCTTCAGTTTGCCAGCTGCTGACAATCAGCCTCGTGTTCTCATTAACATTTTAACTTTTTAAACCTTTATTCAGAGAGAGGACAGAGTCAGAAATCGGGGCGAGAGAGAGAGAGTGGGGAAGGACATGCGGGACAGGAGCCACAGGTTGGATTCGAACCTGGGCAGCCCGCTTGGAGGCCTATTGCCTCTGTAAATGGGGACGCCCGCACTAACCACTGGGCTACAGGTGCCCCACAATCCTTTTTTTTTTTAACTCAACATGGCTTCAATTAGGGCTGTGCTCAAAAAATTGATTCTGCAATATATATCGTCATGTGCTCCTTGCAAATACATGTATTGTTCAGATGTTGCAGAATCGATGTGGCTGCAAAGCTGTGATGACAGTTTTAAGACAATTGACCTATGGTGCAGCTCACACTATAGCCATAGCGCTGGGATTGTAGTATTTTAATGTATTTCGAGGATCTCTGAGGACTTGAATTGAAGTGTTTTAAGTTATAGGATCCTTAATATACCTTTGCTGTTATTCTCAACAATAAAGAACAGCTGTTGTAGTGAATTCTGTGTGGGACATGGTCATTCATCAAAATCAATCACGAACTGAACTGGTTGCCTTTGGATCAAGCTTTGAATTTACCATGACCTGGACGACTGAGAACCTACACAGACCTTATGGACATTTGGAAAAGAGACATTTTTACTGTGCTTTAGCCACTGCTAACCCAAAGCTAACTGTAGCCCTGTGTCATGCTAAATGTGTGATTGTTGAGCAAATACATCTCATCGCTATGATCAATCAAAAACAGCGGAGTGCAATACATACAGTCAGGGTCACTTCTACAACCAATGATTGTCTTCTACACAGTGACAGAGAAACATTCCTCAACTAATCTGAGTTTCTATCACCGGATCTGTTTTCAATGCAGCTGCTTCTGATTAACCGTTATTATAACTGAGGCATCATTTGTGAAATCAGGACTGAATCTTTTCCCACACACACAAACGTCTTTATACTGTTTGAAAAATGGAAACGTGAGTGAATGCATCCACTGATGATTACTGAACATGTCGGATTTTAAACGGAGCTGTAATTTTAGAGACAAACAAGAACAGATGGACAGATTAGTTTTGTTCTCTTTCAGCTCTTACCTTTGTTTAGATGAAAAGCATGTCTGTAAAAGTTGGTGTCAGGGTGTCCACTTAAAAAACAAACTATTTACTGATTTAAGAAACAAATCAAACCAACAAATATAACCCTCTCTGCAAACACTGACGCTGTCTGCCCCCCGTTTGTTTCTTCTTTTCAGACGGAGTGGGCATAAATTAAAGCACATTAAACATTTTAATCATCAGAGTGTTTGTTCTCGTACCAAGGCTACCTTTAACGTGACATTATTCTCCCTGCTCTGACTATTTTCCTCCCGCCGTCTCTTGTAGGCTTGGTTTTCTTTTTGCAAAGTACAGATTCAGAAAAAAAGATGATATAAAGATGTGAATAAAAACTTGAAGTTCCTTCAAAATGTAAATACTGAAAGCCTCTCCTGTTAAAAGAAACCTGTCCAAATTGTGATCAAAAAGGGTGACATTTTAGCTTACATTGCTGACAGTAAATTGACCCAAGTCCTCGTGAGTAAACAAAGTGTTCGCCCTGAGAACAGACCACTCCAGCTGTGGAGGCTGCCATCTGATCGTGTTGAGTAGATACTTCTGAAGCCAGCTTTCTATGTTAGGGCGCACTCACAGTAGGCCCAGTTGTCCCGTACTTTGCTGAAGCACGATTGTTCCCCCTCTCCATTCCCTCGCTGGCCTGCACTCACACTGCTCCAGGACTAACCGGGCCTGAGCACGGTTACCTCTTGTAGCTTACATAACGTCATAATACAACAGATGCATGGCTTTACGTGATTATGAAGCGTGCGTAGTTTACAAGACAGGCGGGCGCTAAAATAATAAAGTGACGCACGGTCGAGTTCATGTCTGCACATTGGAGAACAACACAAAGAACATGACATCTGCTTTACTGACTTTGTGGCTTATTTTGAGTCATTTCAGTCAGAAACAGCCAGAACACTCCTGGATTTCTCGATAATGAAGGCTTTCCACGTTTCGTGCTCATGCTCGTGCATGAACTGTACCGTGCCGAAGCACACCTCTTCCAAGCGTGCCAGGGCCAAGGAAGTGTACCGTACTTGAGCACGGATTGGAGCACTCACACTAGTCAAATGAACTGGACTTTAGGGTTGAAGCGTGCTTGGTCATGGTACAGATTGCCTTGTGTGAGTGCGCCCTTGGATGCATGAGTGCTTGAAAGGTATGAGAGGGGGGAAATGACAAAGCATCAGCTGTGAAGGACAGAAAAAAATTAAAATGAAGGAAGAGTTTATCGTCCAATCAGAAGAACTCCCAGCTTCCTTGTTCTTCAACTGGAGGCTTGAGTCCATGCTGCAAAAGACATATGTTGAGGTTGCACACAAAAAACATTCAGGTGTCACTTGGGAGGAGATATTGTGTGAGATTGAAGATGCACTCTGGCAGATTTCTGTGCCTTATCACATGTAGCCCTTCAGTTTCTGCAGTTTCATAGCTGTGACATCATGATACCCACAAAGACGAGGCATGTCAGCTGTAAGCCTCATATACTGGTGTGTTTGTTTCTTATAAGAAAGGCTGCTGATCCTCTTGTTTGTTGAGCCTGCTGTTCCCATTTTTCATCGATAAATGCATTTTCTTCTCTCATCCAGACGAATGCACAGCACATTTGTATTTATGTGTCAAGAAATGAGAGGCCCCCTACAGGTCATAAGATGAATGTCAGTGTTTCCTTTACATCCTACATGAAACAGTCCGTTGACACAGGAGCTTTCTGTCTTATTTTGTATCCGTCTTGTTAAGGACACAGGATGGACTTGCTACTGTCACCTTTAAAACGTTGTCTCAAATAAAAAGTTCTTTTGAATATATATCTTCGTATATCATTCATTCAGGACTTATGTACCGTATTTACACAGAGGTTAAAATAATAGCACAACATTTCCAAACCATGGTAGTTAAGTACACTTGCTTTAAACATGAAGGCAGTAAAAAGCCACACAGCTGTGTGAACATGTGTGTAGCTGTGGCAGTGTTTGTTGCACACTTGAATGTGCGTACAGGCCAGTTTCTGTTTGAATTGTCAAACCGGGTCCCTGAGGGAGAAGCTAAACTTCTCTTTTTTTGGGTCCCGTGCAGAAAGTGTGAGTGTCCCTCTTTTTCTATCTACAGGTCTGCTGTGATGACCGTGTCGTACATCCGTACGTCAGAATCAGCAGCTAGGAGCGCTGATGTTTGGTGGTCAAGCTGTCCCATTGCTTTCTGAGAAATGTGTCCATACATCTGAACCGGCCCCCCGCCGCTCCCCGGCATTATGCAATGGGAGAGCAGCGGCGTGTTGGCATCATGGTTAGAGCCCGTGGTGGAGGGCACGCCACTGACATGACCCGTGCTGGTGGAGCCGCTGGCACTGCTAGGGGAGCGGCTTTTGGGAGGAGGCAGGTGGTGCTGAATGACCCTGGTTGGTGGGACAGGAGGAGGGAAGTGGGCAGGAAAAGCTGCATAACCTGGCGGGATGGGGTATCCGTTGACGGGGATGAAGCGTTGGTGCGTTTGGGACACAGCCATGGGCGTCCAGCCTGGAATGGTAGCCATCTGGCCTGGAGAGGTCATAGCCTGGGCCGGATAGAGGTACCCAGCAGCTGCGGCGGCAGCGGCGTAGCGAGGGTTGCTGAGGTTGCTGACTGGGCTGGCGCTGAGCGAGGTGGTCTGGGTGGTCGCGTTGCCTCCACCACCAGAGGGCGTGCTGGAGCTGGCGTGGGATGACATCCCCTCCCAGGCTCGCAGGCGGGCATGGATGTCCTTGAAGCGAGGCCGACGTGCTGGTCCCTCCTGCCAGCATTCAGTCATCAAACCATAAAACCTGAGAGACGACAAAGTAAGTGAGAATCAATTGTGGAAATTTAATGTAAAGCTTTTCTAATGTAGAATCTGATTCTCTGCCACTGATGGTCCCTCAATCGAAACAGTCAAGAAAAATGTCTTTTAAAGACCTCATGAAGTAGCGTTGCATCATGGGACTTGTTGTCTTCATTGTTAAAAATGAGAAAACCCAATAAAAATGTATCTGATGTCACTGAGATAGAAATCATATGCAAGGACATTTCAATATGTTTTGTGGCGTTTATTCATGTAATATTATATTCAGAAGAAATTATTTAACATGAAACAAACCGTTTCCTTCCCGACACTGTGATATATATTCAATGGTTTATTTTACTTTCCTGGAATAAATGCAACCATATAAAACTTGCTGTGAATTGGATTGCATTTTTAGAGTTTGGATATGGCGACTGAATGTGACTCTGTGAAAACGATTTTGGAAAGTGAAAAGTAAAAATCACAAAAGACACGCACATCCCTCAGTGGGTGCTGGATCCAAAAAACACGAAAGGCAAGGAAAGCAAAACAAGATCCGCACACGAAGAAGCTCCCATTTGAAGGATTTATTAAGGGACGTTTCGAGCAAACATGCTCTTCCTCAGACTTGAAGGTGTAATTTGTGAGTCGCCATCTTAACTACACATGGACACGGAAAGTGAGAGGAATAGCTGAAGTTCAAATTCCCCATAAATAATTGTTGCAACAATAAGCTTTAAACCAAATGACTTCCAGTTAAATAAAGATGTTTTCGAATGACTTAACTACCAGATGTGTTGTTTGACACACAAGGAGAGGGTCAGTATATAGAAAATAAAAAGTTAAAATGTGCTGCCTTACTAGTTTCCACATGATGTGTTTGTTGTCTACATTTCAGAAGAAGGAGAAGCATTCTGGGCTTTTTTTTTGTTAGATTTATTTTGGGCTTCTTCTGCCTTTATTGTAGAGATAGGACAGTGGATAGAGTCGGAAATCAGGGACAGAGAGAGGAGGGAATGACATTCTGGAAAGGAGCCACAGGTCGGATCAGGACCAGGACCGCCCAGGGAGCTACTATAGCCTCCGTACATGGGTATGATACCAGCGCCCCTCATTCTGGGCTTTTTAAGTCAAGTTTTCCCTATAATGTACTAAATCGATTTCCCACACTTTCCTCCAAACCTTACGCTGACTAGCAGAATAAAAGTGAGCGTACCTTGGTGGGCAGTCCTCAGGGCAGGGCAGCAGCTGCCTCTTCCTCACCATCTCCATCACTTCCTGGTTGGAGAAGCCGTAATACGGCTGCAGACCGTAGCTGAAGATCTCCCACAGCACAACTCCAAAGGACCAGATGTCTGAGTCTGTGGTGAACTTGCCGTAGGTGATGGCCTCGGGGGGCATCCAGCGGATGGGCAGCAGAGTTTTGGGCTGGAGGCAGAAGTAGTCCGACGAGTAGATCTCTCTGGAGAGACCCAGGTCAGAGATCTTAACGTGGAGCTGTTCACCCACCAGAATGTTCCGAGCCGCGAGGTCTTTGTGGGTGTAAAAGTGGCTTGCCAGGTACTCCATCCCAGCAGTCACCTAAGATCGACGAGTCAGACAGAAAACAATTATTAAGAGAGATTTGGGGAATTTTGAGTTTTTAAAGAGTTACTTATAAAACAATGCTTTTTTATTCTTTACAAAAAGCTACACCGATAATATCTTCCAAAAAGACAATGACTTCAACTGTTTCCTATCCCACCTGTATGGACATGTGCAGGAAGTCCCCATGGTCCAGGCTGGATTTCACCGTGCCATCTTCATCGCTGCTGCAGCCGACGTCAGAATGAGGCGAACGCATGATGAGGAACTCGTGGAGGTCGCCCTGAGGCAGAAACTCAAACAGCATACAGACGGGCTGCTCCTGAGTCACCACGCCCAGCAGGCACACAACGTTAGGGTGCTGCAGCTCCGTCAGCACTGCCGCCTCCTGAGAAGGAAACCCCAAAAAAACATTAAAAAATAAGAAAAATACTTACAGGAAAGAATCCTGGTAGTTACTTTATGTTTTGAGTTCAGGTGTAGTCAGGGGTGTGGCCAGAGGTGGCATGGACCCCCCCTTGAAATCTGATTGGCCATACCAGGTGCCACCCCAAAATCCAAATCTATGATTGGCTATTTACCTTATCAGAGGCGGGACTTAAGTACAAATCAACTTTTCTGGCTGTTTTCAACAGGCTAATGGTCGTACTTTCAGTTATACATAAATACTATACTCTTTCCATAAAAATTTCACAGGAAAAACTCGTGGACACTGACTAAATTGAAATGGACATTTTTAGTGGAAACCCTTAAAAAACCCACTTTTTTCTGCCTCAGTATTGACAACAACTTCAAGTATCTACAAGACCAATCTTTGGCTTTATGATCCTCGTTTTAATCACTAGGGAGGAGTTAAAAGTGACATGCACATGGGTTAACTTGTTTAAAATGTGTGGAAGTAAACCTAAAGCTTTCGAGGCAGAGACTCTTTTTGTACCTGCTGGAAGTCGCTCCAGTATTGAGCACTTGTCACATCCTTCAGGGTCTTTATGGCCACCAGCTGCGCCTGCTCCATGCCCGGCAGGTACAGGTGACCCTTGTAGATCTTCCCCAGAGAGCACTCTCCGAGCTCCTCCATGAAACGCACGGCTGACAGGGGGAGCTCTTTGGCTTTACTCTGCAGAGAGAAAAAGAGATGTGAGTTAGATGAGAGGGTAGAAAGATGTGACAGAGGAATGAGTCCATATTATCTCTGTTTAGCCATAGTGGGGGGTTTTCTGTTGCACCATTATTCTTGTTTGTGAAAGAGATACTGTTGACATGACGTTTACACTGATTCAATGCAGGCAAACAGCCTAAAACAACACCAAATGTATGATAGAGGCGTTACAATTACAGCCGTCTGAGGTGACAGTTTTCATAACAAAACTCAATCCATTACATCAGTTCCCTTCAAGTTTTTGGAGAGCTATGTGGGAAAACCGTGAAATTTGGCAACGCATTCACAGCTAGAAAATGTCAATTTACTGACACGATAGCAGCTTTTAGGACGACTGACCAATAAATCCTTCAGACAAATGAAGAATTAGATGCAGAAATAACAAAAAGAAAGCATGAATCTTTGTGAGGGGAGGCACTCCAGGTGAACTCTCATGTTAGAGCTGTCCAGGTGAACTCAGGAAAAGATAGAGAGGATTTCTGTCTGTCTGTGTGTGTGTGTGTGTGTGTGTGTGTGTGTGTGTGTGTGTGTGTGTGTGTGTGTGTGTGTGTGTGTGTGTGTGTGTGTGTGTGTGTGAAGCTATACTTGAAGATAAAAGGTGATCAGAGGTTGGCAGAGATTTTCAGATTCCAGGAACTCTGAGATGAATAATGAAATTCCTCGGTGAGCAGAAATGAGACACACAGGCCTGTATGATCTCTGAGGGGGGGTGCTGTGTGTGTGTGTGTGTGTGTGTGTGTGTGTGTGTGTGTGTGTGTGTGTGTGTGTGTGTGTGTGTGTGTGTGTGTGTGTGTGTGTGTGTGTGTGTGTGTGTGTGTGTGTGTGTGTGTTGGGGGGGGTTGCTGATGTTATGAAAGACACAGATGTTTTTAGTTATGGGTTTGTTTCACCCCCGTCTTTCCTCCTCACACCCAAACCCTCAGATCCTCTGCACACCGCAGCAGATTTGTGTGTGTGTGCGTTTAAGTGTGTCTAAATGGGTTGTCACAGGCGATGACCTCTGTTTGACCCTGCAGCGAGGATGACTATAAGCCAAGGATGCATGTGCTGGAAAAGGACAGAACTAACTCATGAGTTAGAAAACTTATGCCTGCGTGATAACAATTTTTTATTGAGGGATTCTATTTAGAGATATTTCTGTAAAGAAACAAAAGTTGACCCTGAAAATCTCGAATCAGGATATAAAGAGCCCTGGACCCCAATGGATTGGGGTACACACTTACTGTGTGACACTAGCAGATCAGTAAAAACTTGTCTTTTCCTCACTTTAAATCTGTACCTTCACTCACTTCTCATGTACGTCAGTATTTAGACAAGTGAAAACGAAATATCACAAACATCTGGTGATTCCATTTTCCAAGTCTTTTATCTTCAAATATTTATCTGCTTTTATAAGAAAAAGGGAACAGATATCATGTGTAAGATCTCCCTATGTCCTTTCTGTACACATTACAAAAATGTGACACATCTATAAAGTCGTGTAGCACTTGATCTTACCTAACAGAGCTCACTCTGAGCAGCATGAACTTCTGCTTAATCTTCAGGCTTATATCGCTGTTTTATCTCACAATGGATGATTATTTGGTCCGATGTATGTAAACCCTTTTTAGGCACAAAGTCCTTTTTAAATTTGCTGTAAAATTGTTAAATTGCACGGTTGTCGCTCGTAAAACGTTCTTTGATCTCTTGTATTCTCAACTCTTTGCAGTTTGAAGGTCGTCGTCTAAACACAGCGAGGAGAGTCTCACTCTTTTTACATCAGGGAAACATTTGCTCCACACACAACTTAACTAAACCACAGATATTAATGGCTTCTGATGCTTCATTGACATTTTGCGGGTTCTTTCCAGAGCTGTTGATGGTAATATTATACACATTACCTTGAGAATAAGCTCCAGTTTGCAGACAGGCTGTCTAGATAACCCACCAGCAACAGAATAATGTGGAAAAAGATAAACAGACGGGATATGAGTGAGTGTGCGACCCTGAAAGAAATATGATACAGTGAGCTTATGTGTCGGGCTGGCTGGCAGAGTGAAGGCTTGATGATCTACATTACAAAGAGGTTCAGTGAAAGGAGAGTGGAGGACCCAGAGGTACAGGAAAAAGGAGGGAGAGACAGAAGAGGAGAAACAAAGAGAGACGGATGAAGTGAGAGGAGGAGAGATGTGGAAAAAGAGACAGAGAGACGGAGAGAAATAAACAAGAGAGGGAAAAGATCTGCAGACGAAACATTCCTGGAGCTGCTGAGCACTGATGATAGAGATCTGAAGCTTCGCATGACACAGGTCATTCCACACACATACACACACACACACACACACACACACACACACACACACACACACACACACACACACACACACACACACACACACACACACACACACACACACACACACACACACACACACACACACACACACACACACACACACACACACACACACACACACAGACAGTACAGTCAGTAACTCCAGCATGCTGCAGCATATCCCTGTTGACACAGAGAGGGCTGTGCCAGTCCTGACTCCTTTCTCTGTCTGATCTGACCGTATGACTTCAAAAGACAAACACGGCAAAAGAGCATCACTCTGGTTTAACCACAGGAGTAACCTCTTTATCTTAATCGTCATCTTTTTCAGCTTCCTCCATGTTAACACCTAATTACAGTTATTAAAAAAAAAAAGAAGGAAAATAATGGTTTCCCTCGTCTGTTAGTTCTCTGTGAGGCGGTGCAGACGTGTCTCCATCAGTCACAGTGTCATGATCTGTTAACGGTGAAGCTCTACCTTTGGTTTGTATGCAGTAGCGAGCATGGACATCTCCACGTTTTGCCCCCTCACTGGTTTGGGCTGACGGGGGGCAGGAGGCCGGGCAACCTTCTGGTTGTTGCGGCAAACGCATATGAAGAAGAAGAGCAAAGCGATGGCCAACGGGATCGCCACACTGGGGACCAGAATGTACAAGATCTCCATGTTGCTGCCACTGGGCCTATCCTTGTAGTCTGTAGGAAGAGAGTGAAAGGAAATATATGATATACTGTAGGTTATTACATGACAGGGCAATATACAGTGATGATAAAGGAGCATATCAGAACTAAAACATTAAAGTATATTTGGGTTAAAAGTGTAAAAAAAGCTTTTGGATTGAAGGTAGATAGATTGATTTAAAGTCTCTTCTTCCGCCTCCATCATTGTTGTTGTACGTTTTGTGTTGTGTTGTTCTTGTATTATTGTCACATCACACATTTTAATCTAAAGGAAAATCTCCTGATCATCAACTCTAACACATTGGGGTCTCTCACCACAGATGGGGATGTCACACAGCTCCATGCGGACCCCCTCGTCCAGCGTGAAGCACCAGGGCGCCTCGTGTTTGTTACCAGGGTTACGGCAGTACGAGTGTCCTCCGTTGAGCTCCGGGTAGCGGACGGCGAGGTACGTGTGGCTGTGAGGGTACTGAGAGTTCCACGGCTGACACTGACGCCCTGACTTTGTCTTGCTGACGGTCCCTCTGTAGTCCGCCCCGCTGTTGTTGTAGCACTTGTGATCTGAGGGAGTAGAAGGTGAGGTTGTGTGTCACGTTTTGTTAGACTCAAGTTATCCATTTCCTTCTTTAGTGCGGGTTGCTGCAGCAGAGGTGCAAAAAACACACTTTTTACTTGGATAGAAGTTCACATAATTCTGTAAAAAACAACAACTAACTAAAGTAAAAGTGGCCTAATTATGAAACTCTTTTTTCAATTGTTGCCGACTATCTACTTTAGTATGACAGTGACATAACTGTCTTATCCTTGATGCCTACAACGTCCCTGCTGCTGGTGATAGTGCAGACAGGTGAGCATGAGTTTAACTATCACGGGACACAAATACTGGTGATTCCCAAACAAGCTAACATTACCAACCCTTCAGAAGTTAGAAACTTTCTAATCAGCAGTTAAACAGCAGGTCTTACTCTTGTTTATGGGCTCGGCCATGGGGATGCCGATCCTCAGGCAGTTTGCAGCCTCAGGGCTGTCGTAGGCAGCCAGGTCGTCACAGTTAGGCAGCTTCAGTCTCTTCAGGATGATGGGGTTCGAGCGGGCGATGATGTACTCCGTCTTACACAAGTCGTTCTCCAGGATCTCACACTCGTCTTTACACAGGTCTCTGGGTTTGTCGGTCCCTGTGCTGCGGTCGCAGGTTGGGAAGGCAAAGTGGCAGAGAGAGGGGATGGCAAACTGGGAGCAACGATCGGACAAGTGGTTGGATGTGCCAATCATGGTGAAGGCAGCTGGGAAGAAGAGAGACAACAGAGGAATAGTCAATTGATGAAGTTCTCTCCATAAAACCGTTTAGCATAATCATCTCATAATGTAATTTAGTTTTAAGTATAAGAGACTAAGTTACATTTATTCTCTTAATAATCCATCAAAAGTCATGAAAACATGAAGAAGCTTTAAAAACAATCCTGTGGTCACTTTGATTTCCCCCTCTTCTTGCATAAGCCTCTAAATTAATTCTTCTTCTTTTATAAAAAAAAAAGAAAAGAAACATTGCCTGGATTTTTAAGTGTGTATAAGATATTTATGCCAGTATGAGAAACCTTAAGATAAACAAGACAAGTCAAACAGGACATACCAAACAGTGCAGGAAGTAGAGTTGCAAATCAAATCACATTTAAAAAAAAGGGTGAACGAAAGAAATGTTCAGAAATTAATCAGTGGGAAATTTGTCAACGGGGCACGAGAGCTGGCGGCCCTGGTTCAAATCTAACCTGGGGCTCCTTTCCCGCACGTAATTCCAAACTTTCTCTCCCCGATTTCTGACTCTATCAACTGTGCAATCTCTAAAATAACGACATAAAATGCTCAAAAAGAAATCTTAAAAAAACAACATCAAAACAGTGGGGAAACCCCACAGAACCAGTTACAGGGGTTACTCTGCAAGCAAGGCTGACCCCGTTCCCCCAAATATCACGCTGTACAGTAACTCGTTTTATGTTTGTACTAAATTGTTTTGTTTTGTTAATGAATTTAATAAAGACGTGGTGAAAATATAGCAATTTGTCTCATCCCTACCTTAACTTGATTTGCAAATCTGGACCAGAGCAGCAGTACAAAATTGTTGCACTTATACAATTTTAAAGCTTTGCGTGTCTATCAGGGGAAAACGGCCACGGCATGGTAAATTGTTTTAAAGCTTAAGTGCAGGAGAGAATGCCCTTTTCTGCCCACTTTTTGAGATTAACACTTAAAAATGTAAGGCAGTGATGGATTCATTAAGAGAGAGATGATAAAGGTTTATTAATTTCCCAACATGAGAACAGTCCCATTTTCTTAAACTGTGTAAAATGGTTTACCATCAAAACAAGCAATCGTCCGGTCGGCTTTGCGTCCCACTTTGAGCATTTAAACACGTGAAGGATCATAAAGAGAAACTGACAAAGGTAGCTGCAGCTTTAAATGTGTGATTCATAGTCTGGCTGCAGAGTTATTACAAACATGTGCTTTTTCTGTGGTCGGGATTATCAGGGAAGCAGCTCTGCAGGGGATGTAGAAGAAGACAGGCCCTTTCCAACTGTATAACTAAAGCTGGCAGTTGTTCATGCGCTCCCACAGAACATGCTGCTTGAATAAAAAGAAAGAGCCTGAAGATCAGTGAAAGTGATTTTTAAATTAAGAAAGTAAATAGCCACCAAAAGAACATATAATCGATGCTTCATAGTCCTGCTGAAGCCTACAGTACGATCCTGTGGTGTCATAAATCTTAATTAGAGCTCGCCCTCGATGTTTGAGATTACAGTCAGAGTTCATGACCTTCTGTCCTCTAACTGTTCTGCTTGTGTGTAATCACTAACATTCACATTAAAGTAACCTCGGAGAAGATTTGCATGCAAAAAACAACACAGACATGTTCACCTGTATGAACCAGCATGTGGGCTGTTTGGGCTTCATACAGAGTGGTGACTGTGCTGAACTTCCTCTGAACTCTAGAAATGACGTCCTCTTCTCTGCCTTGTAAATTCGCTGTGTTTAAATACTTAATTGGCCTGTTTCACACCGGGTGTTCAATCTCTGAAAGTTGAGGGTATGCCCTGGTAGCACATAAAAAATTGCGGCAGGTTTAAACAAATTCTGAGTCGACTTTTTGGATAAAAGCAGAACTTCAGTTGACAGCAAACAACAAGGATTACTTGTGTTGTGGCAAAAATCAATTCAAGTTACATAATAATATGTAACGTGAAAATGCACTTATTTTTGTTTTTGGTGCCTTTATTTAGAGATAGGACCGTGGATATAGTCAAAAATCGGGGAGAGAGAGAAAGGGGAAGCAGCCACAGGTCGGACTCTAACCCAGGCCGCCTGCGTGAATGGACGCCGGCCTCCACACATGGGCCACGCGCACTAATCACCAGGCTACCAGCCCCCCCAGAAAATGAACATTTTAACAGAAACTGAAAATTTGAAAGAACAAAACAAAGGTCTGCAGGAGAAACTTAATATGCAAGTACTTATTTCTGAAGAAGTAAAACTGATGTTTTTGTAATTTAGGGGATTAAAGTCACTTTTACACATGGCCTTGTCTCTCACCTGTAATCTGCGTCTCAATCTCGCCCTGCATCTGCAGAGAGTCGACAAAGATGCTGCGGTTGCCGATGAAGCGTGCGCAGGCGATCCCTCTGTACGGCTGACAGAATCCCTCTTCATCAAAATCCTCCCTGAAACACACAGAGACAGGAGACAGAGGTTCATACGAGTTAGTCTGGAGATGACACGTTGCGTGTGTTATTCCAATTCAGTTCAGTCCCAAGAGGCTTTATCAGCATTGGAAACAACATACATTACATTGACAAATCATGTGCGGAATGAAGACACAAAATTAAGAACAAATCAGGACAAAAAGTTTCAAACAGAGCTGTGCAAAAGTGCAGCATTATAATCACTGATTTATATTACTCAAATATATATATGCACAAAAAGATCCATTAGGTTTTCTTTTTGTAGAGGCTAAAGATGAATCACATTTAAGTCCAAGGCAGAGATCTGAAACAAGTCTATGCACACACACACACACACAAGCTCGCACACACACACACACACACACAAGCTCGCACACACATTCCTTCAAGCATCTCCAGAGTCACCTCAGACTGTCTCGTAGATAAAGAACATTATTAATAAAGGTTGAAGCATTATTTGAACAGTAAATGTACATGTCCTGTAAATTAACATCATTGAAGTGATTTCTATTAGTGTAAATCTGATGATTTGTTCTTTTATGTGAAACTGTCTTCATGCTGTGTAGACCTTTTTTTTTCTCACTGGAAATAATTCTGATGCAATCATAGTATGATGTAAATAGGATACAATACTGATTAAATATGAACAAAACAACAAAATGACCACATAACAACTTCTTCAATATTCTACTGAACAAAAGATGGAAGAGTAAGAGAGCTTCTGTAGACACAGTTCCAGTTGTAGTCACATGAACTCGCTGCAGTTCAAGTAAATTCCACTAGAGGTCAGTATTAGATTGAATATAACACAAAACTATGAAGTGGCACTTAAATGGAGGGAAACGCTGCAGTTCAACTCTGGAAATACCACTGAAGTCAATCGGACCTTTGAGTGTATTTTACTAAATGTATAGTGCAATCACTTTGTTTAAATATAACAGTGTAACCATGGGAACGGGACATTTGATCTATGATCTCAATAAATGAATAAAAGTTCACTTTCATTCAAATGAATGTATTTTTGTCTGGATATTTACTTTGATTCTCTTTGAGGCTGCTGCATTACTTACCCTTACATCACAGCTCCATTTTTCTTAAATTATACATCGATTATTGAAATTCTTTGATTTATATGTCAGGCCATTCTAACAGTGTGAGAATTATGATCGTTTGAGTGTTAATGCTGGCTCGAATCCATGAGGTTTCCCTTTGTAGAGGCTGAAGATAAATCACATTCAAGTCACAGATCTGAAACAAGCTTACGCACACACACACACACTCTCTCACACACACACACACACAGAGACACGCACACACACGGACACACACACACACAGACGTGCACACACAGACACGCACGCACACACACACACAAACACACACACACACACACACACACACACACACGCACAGACACACATCCCTTTACGCAGCACAGATAAAAACCGCATTAGGAATTAATGTTTGGCTGTTTGACTTTATTCCTGTTTATGGCAGAGAGATGTCATCATGAGCCATAATCTGAAACACATGCAGAGGGAGAGAGAGAGAGAGAGAGAGAGAGAGAGAGAGAGAGAGAGAGAGAGAGAAAGAGAGAGAGAGAGAGAGAGAGAGAGAGAAAGAAAGAGAGAGTGATGATCACAGCTTTAACTTCCTCTGTTGAATTTGTCGTCCCTTTTCTTCGCAGCGTTTTTTCTATATTAAGTCTTCTTTTTGAGTCCTGACCTCTTACCTCTCTCGTTCAGCATAAACACTCTTCGTACGTGCACACGTACAAACCACATGCTGACTAGAGCAGGCCCTTCTCTCAGCGTGAGATCACTGTGCCATGTGCTTTAAATCGTGCCATATGGGGATTTTAAGACCAGGAAGAACCACAACTTATATGAGGGAGTGCATGGTGCAACATGCACAGAAAAAAAACATATTATAGCTATTAGCTGTTAGAACATTTTCATGCCTCAGATATGCTGCAGCTAAGTTGTTTTGGTGCCTGAGCAAAACCAAACTACAACTTGTTTTCCACGTTAAAAATGTAACTATCAGTGTTGCACGTCCATAAGTTAAACATATGAAACACTTGTTTGAAAACTTCATAATAATATATACAACTGTAGATATTGCTTATTTGTTATTGCTCATTTGAAAGCTTTATTTTGAAGGTCCAGTTCAAATCTGATGCTAGAGCGGCACCGAGATCATCATATTTCGAAGCGTACAGCCACAAAGCGAGCTCTTTCATTAGTGGAGAGTAAGAACAGGTTAGCAGAAGCACACGAAAAAACACACACACACACACACACACACACACACACACACACACATCGCTTTTTAAGTTTTGGTGTGAGAACGAGGTCATTAGGTTTCGTTTCTCAGAGGAGTGTTAAGTGACTGAAAGGCCAAGGTCAGCTCTCTCTCTCTACCCCTCTCTGTGCAGGTCTAAATGGGCTTTCCAGACGTGGACACACACTAACACACACTAACACACACACACACACACACACGCACACACACACACATACAGAACTATAGGGTAGTGGTCTGCATACCCCTGATTCCATGGAGATATGGTAACGCTACATTTACAGCTTAATACAGTTTTAAGCTGATTGTATCTTTGGAATATGTGATTTTCTACTAAAATATGGACACGGCTAATACTGAGTTCATGTTGCGGTGTGCCTGCAGAGAGCTTAACACCCCTTCATCAACCCACAAACTGCTACATGAGATATTTTCCTTTGGCAAAGAGAATCATCTCTGAAGGTGAAAATCATGTCTGCAATAAAGCTGTAAGGAAAGATTTAGATACCAGAGTGAGACGTTGAGGGATTGTTGATCTGGATGTAATTAGATGGAGTATGAAAAGGCACACACAAACACACAGAGTTTTGGGGAAGCTACTTTGAGATGGTAGATTTGCAAACTACAGACAACTTCACACAGGAAGAAGTTGAAAAACAGAAAAGGAGCCTGAGGAAGAAATCAGAGCAGGGAAGTTAGAGCTACTTATTAAAAGTAGTCATCACAACTCTGTTACATGATTGATGATGTGCATGCCATGTAAGTTATTAGAAGGTTAATACACAAATCTTTGCAAAGTTGTCCACTCCAGGGTATTGATGTGTCGGTCGCGAACATGACGCCTCTACGTGCCAGTTCTTATACGTGAACTCCCCTGTGAGAGCTGTTTTCCTTTTTTCCTATTTTGTTCATTATTTGATACATGACACAACAAAGGATGAACTATTCTTCACACCGCTCGGCAGCAGGCACATCTAGTGCTTGGTGGTATAACATTAATATTTCATACCAAACACCATGTTAAATAGTGTTATTCTGAATGATAGGGTTGGGTATAATAGCAACAAATGATTTCAGTCAAATACATGCACACATATCAATCATAGGACAGAACAATGCTACATTTGGCTGATTTAATCAAAGCCAAAATGGTACCGAATGGAGAGCTGTTTCAGAGTCGGCTTATAACCGAGCTGAGCCAAACGATCTGGATCACTAAAGAGTCGTAATTCCCATCATCACTCAGGGGCGAGTCGGGGCAGTTTGGACTGGGGTGGCCTTACTGGGGCACTGACTTCTGCAGGGGTGACACTATCCATATTAAAGTATTTACACTGAAGCATCATACAAGGTTATATTCCTTCGCGTATTTTTTCACTTAATAAGGTTACACAACAGAGATACAAAACTTATTTCTCTAAGTTTAATTCTATACATGACTGAAGGCAAACAACCAATCATACGATTGGCCGGTCAGATTTCAAGAGTGGTGGCTACCCCTCTGGACACGCCAATGGCCCACTCAAGTTCTTTGGAAAAACTGTCAGCCTTTTTACAGGTCATACATTAAAAAACATCCCTACAATTCCTGTTAAGAGAAAATATGGCTGTATTTTTAAATACTACAACTACAGAAATGTGCAGTGCAGCCTTATTAATATCGCACATTTCATGCACAAAGGCGACTCAATGTGCTTTACACAGGGAACACATGGTGGAACAAATAAAAGGCTAAATTATTAAAAATACAGATATAATTACAGATTTTATTACATGACCCAAAAAGTGTTTGTAGTTGATCTTGTTCAACCTATTTTGTTTCCCTTCCAAAATAATATGTATACAAAACACGTAAAAATATGTACAAAGCCCAATGAAAATCATTAAACCATAACTGAAAGACAACTGCACACACAGAGGCTAAAGGAATCATTCTGCTATCATACATTTTTATAGTTGGACTAAAAGCAAGCTCCGGAAAAATAAAGTTAAACTACAAGTTGAACGACTCGTGTTCACAACTCCCCTAAACTGCACAAACACACACACATGCAAACACATATAATACGAATTGAAGGCTGGAATGTATCGAGGCAGCTGAGAGGTTTGTTTGGTTGTGCATCACAAAGGATTTTGGACACACACTTCTTCACACACACACACACACACACACACACACACACACACACACAAAGCCACACACAGACAAGTAAATGAGAAGGGAGAGCAGACGATCCGCCACAATGCAGCCGGATCCCCGCAGTCAAATTACAACTGTGCCCGGTCTGACCGGCCTTAACAGGACTAGTTCAGCCCAGATCGTCCCCTCACTGTTTTTCTCTCAGTATTATTGTTTCGGCAGACTTAGTCTGAAATATGAAAGGAATAATTAAGTGTCTGCATCCTGTCCAGAGCAGCAGAAATGATGTGTACCTAAGACACATAAAGAAACATCTCATCACGTGAGGTTTTGTGGAAGTCTTTCTCCCATGTTGCAGTTGTGTGTCCGTTTGTTTCAGTGTGTGTGAGAGCTGTCCCAGGCCACTAGAGCCAAGTGTGGTTGCTATTTGTGTAAACAGTGGAGACCTTTCAGGCCTTTTATTTTACACACCAACGCCACGGGCTCGCCATGTAATGTTTTATTACGGTTAATTACAAGGAGAAGCCTTTCCCTCTGAGTCCAGATCTATAATCCAGATCTACACACAACGGAGAGCCTCGCCACAAGACTTCAAGGAAGCACGAGGACAGCAGTTCACTGACCAATCAAAGTTCATCCAACCTCATTATTTATGAAGGGATGAGCCTCCGAAGCAGCCATGCTTCTCTTTTCACATCTTGTGCAGAAATACTTTCACAGCTGGGTGGTGCCAGCAGAGTGACACTGGCTCTCTCAGCTGTGCACAGTTGTGAAATACACTCTGATGGGTTATGACGATTTTTAAAAACTGTGCACATATGCAGAGTTACAGGAAAGTGATGTGAGCAAGCACAGGAGTGGAAAAGTTAGATTTAAAAAACTTAAAAGTTACATTTTTCACTTCAGTCTTCCTAATTTAGTCTTTTGAAATGAATGCAGTGAAGGACAGTGAAGGCAACATTTATAAAGAGTCTAAAGAGTCTTCTGAGTGGATGATTTCATGGGGGTTTGAATTAAAGGGAAAGTGTCCAGCTACTAATCTAAGACACTTGTGGTTCTGGAGAGGAGCGGATGGACAGAGGGGAGGAGAGAGAGAGTAAACAATGAACAATCAGGAGGTCGCTGTCCTCAAGAGACTCCTCGTCTCCTCAAAGTATTTCTGACACAGACGATAAAAGAGCAGATGAGAAAACTAAATCTGTTCAGCATTAATCTTCCTGTTTACAGTTATGAAAGGTACCACAAATATCATACTCAGCAAATCATAAACACAGGATATTAGTGGGGAAATGTTGGCAACAATAACTTTAAAGAAGTAATTCATGTGGCAGGCATGATATGACAGTATCAGCTCATAGAAAATATTAACTATGGGGCACAGATGGCCGAGTCGTAAGGTCACGCCCCAGCTACAGAGGGTCAGGTCCTCCAAGCCGGCAGCCAAGGTTCATGTAAGACCTGTGGCTCCTTCCCCGCTTGTCCTTCCCCACTCTCTTTCTCTCACCTGATTTCCTACTCTATCCACGGTCTTATCAAATAATTATAAATATAAATATATTCCTAGTCATATTAGTTGAATTGTAGTTCGCATTATGGCAGCAGGGTTTGATGATTTTCACTGACAAGGAGCCAAAATGGCCACCAGAGACTGAGGTTGACCCTGGTTTAGAAGCTGCCAGTGGCCCATGACCGCACTGGGATTGAACAGTGAGCAAATGGCCGCTCAGGACTTTTATTAAGAGACAACAGAGAAAGAACAACGTCTCCAAAGTCTTCATGTTACTACGACTGCTGACTGACTGCAACAACAGAGGCTTCTGTCGGAGAGAAGGATCAAGACATTAGTCGTAAAGAAAAGGAAACTAGGAAACGTAAGAGATGATGTCAGGAGGAGTTTTTATCTCATCTGAGGTATTAATCATTTTAATTCTGATAGACAGCTCTGAAGTAGAATTGTTTGGTATAAAGCAGACCCTGAATCCATTGTGTGATACAAAGCTAAGTGATGGCTGCACACTTGCTTGTGGTAAGGACACAGTGATATGGAAAACTCTACCCATAACAAAAACATAGCTCCTCAAGCATTCACTGCTTTAATGTTGATTTAACTAGAGAAATTACAACGTGACCATCACACTACTTTAAAGAAGACTTGAGAGCAGCAAAAGAGACCATAATCTCTCACGAGGTAAATTATCAATCAATCCATTATCTATTCCACTTTTCCCGTTTGGGGGTCGCGGGGGGCTGGAGCTGATCCCAGCTGTCATTGGGCGAGAGGTGGGGTACACCCTGGACGGTTCGCCAGTCAATCACCGAGCTGACATATATGTAGAGACAGACAACCAGGAACACTCACATTCACACCTACAGTCAATGTAGAGTCACCACTTAACATAAGGAGCATGTCTTTGGACTGTGGGAGGAAGCTGGAGTACCTGGAGAGACCCCACACATGCACGGGGAGAACATGGAAAATCAACACAGAGAGGCTCCTGTCCAACAGGGATCCGAACTAGGAACGTCCACGCTGTGAGGCAACAGCTAACCACTGCACCACCATTCAGCAGGACATTATTACTGAGGTAAATATCTTGCATTTAAGGGGTGAAAGTTAGATAAGTTAGAACAGGACAAACATTATAATGCAATGTAATGGTAAAGATGTTCTTTTCCCCCCTAGATAATTCTGCAAACACCATCAAGGGGGTCTGCAAGGTGAGCTGCGGCTAATGTTAGCTAAGCTTGTTTCATCAAATTCTTTATGTTAGGATTCACATAATGTACTAAGCCAGTCTCTACAGCAAGGATATGAGTCATATCTCATGTATACAAGGCTTATAGAATAGGCTACAGTCAGTGTGTCCAATTTTTCGACTGGGGTGGCCTACTGTGCGGAGGTTTAACCCCCCCCGGAAACACCACTGCCAACCTGCTATGGAGTTTTTACCAGGGCTAGAGGCAGGGTGGTTATCGCTCCTTAATAAAGAGTTCTTGTATTTATTTCAAAGAAGTTATTGTTTCTACTGCCAGGAAGTTAAAATGCATCACTTCGTTTGAGTTTGAGGAATTTTCCCAGAGAAGACACAACAGGCAAATGTTATTTTAGGCCTTACTGAAACTACAGATTGTGGAAATACTCTTGACTATAAATAGAGTTAACATGTATTTATTTTGAGCTTTTCACTGAGTTAAACTTGCGTGCTGATCTTATCGATATAGTCCACAGAAAAACTCCCAGAGCTGGAGGTAAATGTGCACGTCTGAACTCTACTAAAGTATTTGTTGTAAGACTCTGTCTCTGCCCACACAGGCTACAAGTCGTGTCACTGTGGATGATGCTTAAGACTTTTAATTAAAGGGTTGACACATACATGATGATTCGACATGTATGAAAAGAGCCTACATCAATCCTATCACTCCTCACAACGCTCCCGACCGGTGACATCACTTCCCTTAAGGGCTGCAGGGTGTCAGGGGTCCAGATGAGGGGGGGAAGGGTTTGGGGGAGTAAGGGTGTCAATCAGCCTGTCAATTAGCAGGACAGGAGACTAATGGTTGTCCTAAAACCAAACATAAACCCAGTGGTGTTTGGACAGAGACATACAAACAAATGGAGCGCAGAGGTTAGACGGTAGAATCCATTACTAGAGAGGGAAAGGGCAGCTTTGTTTGACTAATCACTGACCTATTGGCTGTAGAGATCCCTGAAAACAAATGAAAAAGACCGACCGAGAAAAAGAAAGTCTGGGAAAGCTAAAAAAAAAAAATTAAATGGGAAAATGGACAGAGGATGAGAGAAAGGGACAGACAAAGTAAAGCATAGCATAGAGGAAAGTGAAATACGGGGAGATCTCTGCAGACAGCTTGGAGCTTTTGGTATGACGTCCGACTGCTTTTAAATAAAAACATAATTATCATGAAACCTTGATCTACTTTTGTTCTGCCATTTAAGTATTTCTTTGTCTCGTCCCTTTTCAGGATAATAATTCATTTTACAATGTCATGGTACAAAGTATCAGTCGACCTTCAACTCTACTCACTTAAAACAGAAAAGACAAAGACGTGATTCATCTTGAATCCATTTTACAGCCTGGCTCTTCTGGAAGCTTTTTTTATATCAATAGTTCAAATTGTTTCAAACATATAACATGAAGGTTTCACATTAGGTGGCAAAGAACACAAATAGAGATAACAGGTTTTTTAAAAAGACAAAAATGAAAAGAAAAAAAGGTGAGCTATTTGATGCAAGACAACAAGACAATAATGAAAATGTTTATTCTAGTCAGGGGTTTCCTAAACTCTCAAACTGACCATGGTGTAGACCTGCAAGAACCCCACATATAGCATGTAGTCTCTGGGGGAACCCCTCCCCCATCCTGCAAAATGTCTTTAATTCCTTCTACGTTTCCATCAAAAATTAGACCTACAATGTCTCCTTAGTTTTTATCAACATTTGGGATCGTTGGTGGGCGGCCTGCCTGAACAACCTGCTCTTTTGTAATATTAAATAACAAAGAGTCCTTTACCTGCTTTTTGTAAAGTGACTCGAGATAACACTTGTTATGAATTGACGCTATACAAATAAAGATTGATTGATCTAATAATTGAGTTATTCATTCATTCATTCAAAAAAAAGTAACAGTAAACTTTTTGTTTAAATTTCTCTCTCTTTTAAATAATTCTTGAAATTCAATGATGTCTTTTAATGTGTTAAAGTTTTCACATGAGAGATGAGTATAGAAAGCGAATACATAGATTCTGATATTCAGTGATTAATAACATTAAAAAGACGTATTAAAATGTTATTGTCAGAAATAATGTAATGACTTGATCTTTATTGTTTATATCCATCCCCGCCTCGTCTTAACTCCAAGTTTCCACAACCATCGTATGTTCAGTCGGTCAAGAGGGTCCAAATCAATACATTTTCAGGTTTATGATCTATATTACCAAAGTTGTTTTACTTTTTTGGAGCATTTTAACTTTATGCCTGTTTTTCATTTTTGCTGCAGTAAAAATTCCTGTCTTTCATTTTCCTTCCTTGAATTGACTCCAGGCTGCCTTGAAACATCCGTGTGGAAACAATAATAACAGGAAAAGAAGCAAAGAGAGCGCAAAAGACATTACAGGGGGGGAGAAAGAGAGATAGCCGAGAGCAAAACTACTTATTCTTTGATTTAGACAGCATGTAACCCCTCAACTCCTCTCCACGTACACACACATACACCCACGCACACACACTTTCCTGCATGATTTACGACAGCTTATTGCCTAGATCACAGATCTCAATCTGAACACACAAAGGCAGACACTTAAAGAAGACAGGAGGACACATGTTTTGGCTGACTGGCGACTGACGACGCTCGAGGAACAGGAACGCACACGTCTGAACAGGAGCGTGGGCTCCTGAGGAAAGTGGAGTAATCCTCGATGAGAGCGATTAGGACTCAATAAAAGGGCCTGTATTGTGGGGGGAAGGTAAACACTGTCGCACTGTGCAGCCTTTAAATAATCCCTCTTTACACACGCTGCTGTCAGAGGTGTCGGTGGGACACAGAAACAAACAGAAAAAGGCTTACGTGTGGTTTAAGGAAATCCAACATAATATCTCCACACAAAGCTGTTAAACATGCGATGATGAAAGTATGACTTGTATGGTAACACTTTCTGTTATTCCTGCAGAAATCATCAGAAGAAAGTATCAGACTTTGTTACAAGTCAATAATAAATCAAAGCCCAAGTGAACTCTCTGCAGCCATGAATACGTCCATTGACAGAAGCCTCATTATATCAAATCGCAGCTGCATGACTTAACGATGACTCGCCGATGACTTACACACTGGTTGGTCTTATTCTTCTTCCTTGGTGCTATGTATCACCAAAGTGATTGCATTTTCTGCCCTCACATAAAACCCACATCAGAGCGCAACATTCAGAACGTTCAGAGACGTAGAGATGATACATAATTAAAGGCTAACCAAGGTAGAATAATAGCAGATAACAGAAAGGTGAATCTAAGCTCAAACCTCCAACCTCCCCTTAGCTGATCCATCCTCTGGTTGTTCTTAAACTGGATGACTGACTACAAGAAAGGGACCCATTCAGGTTCCACTCACAGCTGTATCCTTCTGCATATGAAAATGATTGTATCTTCATTTAAACACATATCCATTAGTTGAAATATGAGGGTCAACAGGCAACTAGTAAAACGAACGTTTCTCCTTTAGTCGTCAAGCAACGTCAGAAAAGCTCGCCTTGTGCACCACAGTTGACTCTCAGGCCTTTTTTTTTAGGTTGTTTTGGCTTCATTACATGGACATTATTAGATTCCTCAAATGGGGAAATGACAAGCTACATAGTTGATGATCCTCTTGACACTAGCACCATTGTAAGTAGAGTACATGGTTGTCTCCATATAGACATAACAAATTGAATTTGTTTGTGTGAAGTTTGTTCCAGTCCGGATCAGGAGAGGACTTGTGTTAGTGTTTTTTTTTATAGGAGGCTTGTGATGAGAAGGACCTCATCAGTCCTCATTTGACCAGATCTCTAGTGTCTGAACTTGACATTCAAATGTTTTCCTTAGAAGCTCAGTTTGAAGCACTGACTTTTTCGCTTTATTCCAACCCATAATGTCCTCCAGTCATTTGATTCAATTTGTTAGGCGCCAGGACTAATACATACAAAACCGATTGATAAGTTCAAATCAACTGAAAGGGCTACACTCTCTACTTCAAAACTGCATTGATCCTACTAATCTCTACAAATTGGTAAATATCATCTGGCTGAGGCTGCAAGATACGAGTCCAAACTGCAAACACAAGCTCTACTTGTACAGAGACAGACTCACAGTCGCTGTGTTTCTCTTACACACTCTAATACAAACACTGAGGTCGAAGACAGAACACTTTTTCTGTGTACTTTTCTGTATTTAGGTGGGGTGGGGGGGTTTCATGTAGGAGTGTGTGTGTGTGTGTGTGTGTGTGTTCATAGGAGGTTAAGGGCATAGTTCAGAGAAATCCCCCCCCCCCCCAACTCTTTTTGGCATTTCAACCCCCTCAGGGAGAACCGTGACTCACAAACACACTCACACTCACACTCACACTCACACTCACACTCAACCTCACACTCACACTCACACTCACACTCACACTCACACTCACACTCACACTCACACTCACACTCACACTCACACACACACACACACACACACACACACACACACACACACACACACACACACACACACACACTTTCTTAAAGCACAGACTTTGCCAGACCTGACCTTGACCAGACCTGCCAACTAGGATCACCTACAGACAGACACAGGGGATTCTGGGAAACAGGAAACAGGAAGTGGGCCCTGTCTAAGCTGAGTGTGAAAGCTGTGTTCATAAAGAGTGTCGTATGAAACTCGCTGTGTGTGGTTACGAGCGTAAAGACAGACTTGTGCCTTTACAGACGCCTAATAATGTAAATGACTTTAATGTTTAAAGTTGGCTGCACATCATGCCTTCCCCCACGTGTGTGTCCACATGTGTGTGTTCACATGTGTGTGTGTCCGTCTGAATATGTTAGTGAAGCCCCCCTGACCTGGGCAGCATTCAGCAGAGAGGCATCCAGGCTTTGTGGGAGGGGGCTGTGCTGGGATCTCTGGTTTCAAACAGTGTCAGCGCCCTGGGACCAGGCCATGTCAAAGGTTCTGTCCCTGATGAGCCATATTAGGGCGCTGATCCCCAATCAATCAGCACCACGCTAAAAAGAATCCACAACAAGACGGCAATTAAGCCCCGCCGAGGGCTTAGCTAAACACGTGTGAGAGATAGGGTTTGTAAGAGTAACTGTGTGTGCACTTCTTTGACTCAGAGTTTTATGTAGTGTGCAAATTTGTGTGACTGCGTGTGGGGAAAAACATTCAGAGACAGGAGGAATAAAAGCCACAGTCTGCTCCAGACATGCATAGAAGAGGTGAGAAAAGTCTCAGTAGGCTTCCTTTGTTTTTCCTTGTGCAGCAGTCTAGCTAAACACAATCAAAAATGTAGTACTAGGGCTGAGCAAAAAAAAAAAAAAGGATACAGAAAAGTATGGCAATATTTATTTTCATGATACTATATCTGTCTCCGGCACCCTAAATCGATAAATCAAATGGACACAAAAATCTTCCTTTATTTCCCTAAAATTCCTGGAATCGCAACGACCTCCACGCCTGTAGATTGCTGTTCAGCGAGTAGACTGGCTCCTAGAGCCCAAAGCTGCAAAAGAGAGAGAGCAGCGGTTGTCGAAAAACCCAAACAAATAAAGTGAATAAAGCAGTAAAAGAATGATATTAAGATGTTATTTGTAAATTGTTCACAGTGGTTTACTCTTAAGATTTAATAAACATGTCTAAAGCTTCGAACACACATGCAAGAGAAGCTAGATTTTGTTTGAATGCAGCTGCTCTTTATCTGCATGCTGGGTGTCACTGTGTGTCACTGGGTGTCTCTGTGTGCCTTCGCTGGCGAAGGTCGGGGTTTGGTGCCTTGCTCAAGCACACCTCGGCAGGGCTCAGGAAGGGATCTGGCACCTCTCCAGCTACCAGACCAATTTCCAGACTTGGTCCACACCTGGACTTGAACCAGTTATTCTTTGGTTCTCAACCCAAGTCCCTACAGAATGAGCTACTGCCGCAGGTCATACCCGAATCTGAGCCGTCTGCTTAGATGATTATGGCCTCTGTACATGGGGTGTGATCGAACCACTAGGCCATCTGCACCCCACCATGGGGAGTTCCCTGAGGACTATACACCATGGGAACTTTTTTTCTGTCTGCATTCGCAAGGCCTAAATGGTACTTTTTAACAGGAGCTAAAAAGGTTTCTCTTAATGGGCTTCTAGTAACTAAAATAGTTCAAAGTTCCTGCGGTGGGGAATGAATAAAAAAGAAGGAGGGTTCCAACACTTCCTAGAACTAAGAAGAAGTTCCTGCAATCCGAAAACGCCTTCAGCATCTCTGGGCGGCTCTGAATAGTGTCTCAAAGAGTTCCAAATCCATATTTTGTTAACCCACTCCCTAATTGAAAGACGTTTAGCAGAACCCCCCTGTGTTACTCAGACGTGGAGAGCTGAAGTGTATCAGTAAGTGTCAAAGGGGTCTGTGCATCCAAAAACTAAGAGGTCCTGTCATCCCCTCAGTCTGAAAAGGGTGCGATGCTTGCGGTGTGGAGCAAATCCTCATCAATCCTGGCCAGCGTCTGAGAACCACAGCCGTGTTGACACTGGCACTGAGGTGAGGAGAAGTGAAACCAAAATCCAGAGTTTCTCAATGCAGTTCACAGTCTGAGTTAAGAGCCTATTGTGAGGAAAAACAGCACGCTCTGTTTTCTGAGGGCGGGCTGAGAGGGAGACTTGGTTTGGAATGGCAGATCTGGGTGTAAACCAACCGATCTCTCTGGCTAAAGTGTGCTTCATTATGAACCATGGCACCACAGTTTCATCTAATTGTATGAAAAAAGAAACTAAATTGTTGTTCAAATGAGGATGAAGCTGTTTGTATCTTTGTTAGAGGTTTGGAGACACACCTGCATTATCACTTGTGCACTTCTTCTTCAGTTGGGCCTAATTGTTCACACATGCAACTCATATCAGGAGAAATATGACTAACCCTTTATCTGGATTCTCCGATGTATAGGTTGTATAGTTACTGACAAAACAGTGCACACTTGCACATCCTTGCATATCCTTATGTTTATACCTCACCGGCTGAATGTAAATACGTTGTCAGGTAGATGATTAGTCAGCTTGTTGCTTTGCCCGTCGGTCCAGATCTTGAGAGTGGTGCAAGATACAGCTTAAAGCAAAATATTTGTAATGCATCTCCTAATTAATTATCCCAGATCAGAGTAAAATTGCAGCTAGCGTAAATGTTTTGACACGTTGTTATTAAACTTATGTGGATTCTGAATGCTTTGCTGATGTTAGCGAGATAAGAAGCACTCGGCGGCGTCCTCTTATCCTCCTCTGAGACCCAGAGGGCACACATTGTGTAATTACCTGATGTATAATAAATTAAAAACTGATCACACAGATATTGTTAAGTATGAATCTTTCTCAACAGCTGATGAAGAAGAAGAAGAAAAAAGACTTTCAGGGTGTCCATAAATCTAATATGATTACTGTACAGTCGTATTTCAGTGCCAAACACTTTCTCGAGCGAGCCCGAGCAAGCTTCAACATCTACTTAGTCTGACAACTTCAAGTCATTACACATTCTGGAAACTACTTCCGTAAACCAATTTGTCAGTCAGCTCGTGCAGCACTACGAGAGGGACACGCACGTTTAAGTCAGGACCGAAAGGACTACTCTCGTTCTTTAACTCTTTCAAGCTTTGACTGTGTAATTGGATTGCTGGAGGGATGACTGCAGTTCAGGCCTCACGCTCCTCGTCGTGTCAACTCAGAGATCAATCGTTCATCACCATTATGTCTGCCAGTGTCACGAGTCCCGAGTCTCTCTCCTGGCAGCGTGCAATCTAGTGTCTCTCCCAAATGGTTTAGGGTGGACTAGCAGCATTCAGACATTTTTTATTACATTTTATTGTCATCATCTGCTCCCCTTACCCCCGTCTTACTTCTCTCTTTTCCTCTTCCTCATTTTTTCAGTCTTAGTCAGATAATTCCTCTTCATTTTCTTTCATTGACTTTCAGAAACACAGTTTTCAAAGGGATAATTCATGCCATGCTAAGCAGCTCAATGAGAGAGAGTGATATGTGATGGGGCCCTCTTAAGGAGGTTTCCCACTGTCATTGCAAACTTTGGACATTTTGAGCCACTGCTGTGGTTTAAAGTGTGTCAGCGCTCAGGGGGCCTCCTAGGGCCTTATCAAAAATATAAAAACCCTGATAAGAATAAATTGAAGATCAATTAACATCCAAACAAGATTGAAAGGCTCAAAGAGATTGTTCACGCTACTTCACAATACTATGTGTACCTTCGAACTAAATACAGAGACATTTTCATTCCATTTATGTTTTTATTGAATTAGGACAGTTCACATTAATCAACATATCAGCAGAAAGCATCTGTGTTAATATGTCGGAGTTAGCATGAAAGTTTAATTTAATCCGTAGTCCTAACATGAAGACAAATGTATGAATCCAAGGGGCTCATTCTGGGTTTAGGATTGTTGGAGTGATTCTTAGCAAAGGTCCATATATGAGATAAAATATTCTTCTTGTGAAAGCTTTTCATGTTTAGAGGAAAATAATGAAGGGCAGAAAAGTATCTCTCGACGCATTTTTAAAAAGGAAGAATGATTGAAGAAAATGACAGGAAGTTTGCAGATAAGCTCGGGGCAGAAAGGTCAAATTATAGACAAAAAAAAGGAGCCAGAAAAACTGAGAGGCACTGAGAGAAATCTGGTCTTTGTTAAACCTGTCCTCTTTATTCTGCAGCACAGAGTGGCTTTAAACGAGAGCAGAGAGGCACGGTGGAGGGAAGAAGGAAAAAAAGCGAGCTATTTTTATAATTGCTTTTTTTCTGCCAGTGTTGAGAGAAAAGTGGTGGGGAAAGTCTTGAGAAATTTAAACAGCCTTGACAGGCAGGGTGTAGTGTTATTAATCTTTTCAAACAGGGAGAAAACCCGTGCTATTATAAACACAGACAGGCTCTGAGATCAGCGGCAGTGTTGCAGAAAGCCTGTTTATTGCTAGTGTCAGGTTTTTAAAAAAACTTCTATATCCTGGAAGTCAACACTTTTATAAATAGAGAAACAGATGTGTTTTAGAAATCAAACTAAAGAAATCCAGAAATAATGAAGTTAAACATGAAAAACAATTAGGAGGAGAATGAACAAGCACAACACCTTTGATGACAGTGCACATTAAGCAGACATGCGGCAACATTTATATTCATCTACAGTTGTATCTCCAGCTACCGGATGAATGTAAGGCTGGCATATTTTGTATCTCTAGTTTTGGTCTCCATTAAGCGGCAAGTGCACAAAACAACTGCAGTTCCTTCAGTGTCCACTTGAGGCTGGCTGCAAAGCCTCAGAAGTCCCATACTCACTCGTGTTCAAATCCATTTTGACAGCAGACATTAACATGTTTTCAGCCTGGTTCAAAAAGTGAATTTGTTATCGCTATAACACCAAAACAACGATCTGAAAGAGACTAAAGCTCTGTGCAGAGATGAAAAAGTGGAGAGGAACATTATATGGGATTTGCATAGTCACTTCCAACTGTTCTGTGATATCTGATAAGAGGTCAACCGAGCCATTATTTTAATGAAAATGTTGATTGTATCTGTTTGAAAATGAGACATGATGCAAAGTCTTTTCAAGTCTTTTGACACCATGTAGATGAAATGTCCTGTGTGAACCTTCAAACATGCTTGAAATGCTATAAAATCAAGTCATAAGACATTTAAGGAAAAAATCCTTGCTCAAAATTGTATCTTAAATACCAATGCCTTTTGTTTTCCACCTTGTTTTAGCATTTTTCTTGTTGAAATGGCTCAAACAAAGACAAAACAGCTGACAGGTCCCGGGCGGCTATGGCTCAGTTGGCTAAACCGGAAGGTCGGGGGTTCGATGCCCAGCTGCTGCAGTAACAGTCCGATGTGTCCCTGTGCAAGACACCCCAAGTTGCTCCCGCCACTTTGTAGGCAGAGTGTGCATGTGTATGAATGGGATTAGTTACTTCTGATGGTCACTTTACATAGAAAACTCTGCCATCAGTATGTGAACAGGTGTGAATGTGTAGGTGTGACCTGTGGGGTAACAGCACTTTGAGTAGTCAGAAGACTAGAAAAGCGCTCTACAAGCTCAAGTCCATTTACCATTTACCATGCACGGTTCTACAATCCTTAAGTGAATGAAGATCCAGTTAATCCTACCGATTAATTTAATTGTAAAAATCAAACAAGAAGAAAAATATATACAACAGAATGAGAAGAATGATGAAGCAGAGAGTGCGTGATTGCGCCACAGACCATTTTTCCCCCCTCCCCTCAGAGTGTCAGCAGTTTGCCATGCAAGTCTCAGTTCAGAGTTATTAACTGCCTCTGATCTGAGCTCACAGCTAAACCTCCCGTCGCCTCCACACAGCTAATCACACCTGAACGCCGCTGACCCCGCAGACCCCAGGAATCAAAGAACAACATGCGACCCTGAGTGTTAATGGTGCCGTCCTCCCACTCCTATCCCGCTAACACTGTTTTTCTTTCACTCCCTCTGCTCTCCCGCCGTCTACTTCGTGCTTTTTTTTTTTTTTACTGCATATGAAGAAGTGTGGCAGCGCACAGAGAGAGACAGAGAAAGTTGGGGGTCTAATTTTGGCAGGCGAGACTTTTTCCCCTCAACCCATGTTTGTTCTGGCGCTATTAAAACATCTCGGAGGAGAGGAGGAAAGGAAGGGAGGGGGCATATGAAGGGAAAATGAAGAGGAGGAGCATTGGCACAGTGTAGAGGAAACCCACTCTGATTTTTCTCTATTTTATGGGTGATAAAAGGAGGCAAATAACGCTTCAATTTGGACTACTGTGAGACTCATGAGGAAAAACTTTTTTGGAAGTGCTATCTAGCTTTCCTGCAAAATGCTAGATGATACAGTCAATCCCATTGTATCAAAGAAATGAAGATGCCCTTTTGTTTCTCAAGAGTGAGGCAGATTTGAAGATCTTTAAACCTGCATTCTCTATAATGGCCATTAGGGGGCAACTCCACGAGTGTATTTTTCTATACTTTTACAGTTTGAACCGTGGTTCAGAGGGAAACCATTATTTTTTTCTGTATGTCTAGTGTATGGCAAAAAATTGACAATAAAGATGACATTTAGGGCTTTGAAACTTGCAGAAAACTCCTGAAAAACTCCTGATATTTCCAGGTAGAGCTGTATGTGTGAACTCAAACAGCTGAATTTTTCACTCTAACTTCACCCGGAGTTTCTCCTGCCAGACACCTTGTATTTTTTTTTCGCAGCAAGTCCGAGTGAACTGATGTGAAAACGCAGCAGGATATTCTCCTGAGAATTCACCTCGAGCCAATGGCAAGGGGAGTGACATTAATACACTGTGACTCCTGCAAGACACTGTATGCATGCGACCGCTACGATCTCTGCAAACGGCTGCATTATGTTTTCATTTCGTCAGTATGTTGTTCTCAGCTCATTTGTTGATAGTGTGGTTCCGTCGAACTATACATTGCATCGATATAAAGGCAAATATTCTCATCATAGCATCGTATAGCAGACTTAGTTGCTCCGTCCGCGTCTTTTTTTTTTTCATCACATCTTACCTCGGGGTAAAAAAATGGAAGTTCTCTTAAAGTTTTAAAAACAGCTCCAGACAGAATACTTAGGAATCGTCAATGATCTTTGCTTTTAAGGAAAATGTTATGCCTCACACCTGCTGTCCCCGTCTTCCTGTACGTCTCATGTGCTGTAGTTTAAATCCTGTTGTCAGGCTACAACATTGATCACAACCTGTCTTAAACGTGGAAATCTTCTGTCCGTTTTTAGTTTTTCTGCTGCTACTCTCTAGAACCCACCTCTGACACACACACACACACACACACACACACACTGTATATCCCACACACCACAGAGTGTATACTTTAGCCAAATGTAGAGGAAATCAGAGCACAGACCGAGACAAAGACAACCCTGAGGACATGAAGCTCATGTTATGTTCAGGTTTGACGAGGTGGGTGGTGAGACATTTTCCTCCAGAAGTCAATAACGCTCTCTGCTGAACAGAGTGAGGATGGAATGTATTAAAAAAAAAGAAGAAGAAGTAGTGGAGCATGCAAATTAATAAAGTTCTCCTGAACTGACAAGCCTCTCGACCAGATGTCTTTGAGTGGAGCAGCTGATGATTTGACATTTGAACAGCTGCAGCGTGAGGTAAGCGGCTGCGGGTCATCACGTGTCATCATTAGGTGACCCTGTCTTCTTGACGGCCTGCCACCTGACTTTACAGCTAATAAGCAGTTCGTGGCACTAATGATGAGTAGCAGCGATGATCAGCCCACCACTACCGCAGCTCCAGCGCTCTCAAAGGAGGCCCCTGTCTATTTAAATGAGGTCTGTAATGACTGTAATGTGACTCAAGATTGCATGCCGCTGCTGGTTGACTGCAACACTTTCCTCCTCAAGTTGGCAGAAGAAAAACACAACCAGGACTTAATTCAGAGGCATGTGCAAGTATACTGTAATGTACGGCATGTTCAAGCTGTACCAATGGATAAAAATACCAAATGAGTCAACTGGAAACAGGCCAAAGAGGTCAGGGGGCTCCTAATCCAGAGCCTCTTAATAAGATGTCAAACCGTACGACACAAGGAAACCAAAAAGGTATAATAAACAACCATAAAGAGACAAAGACACTAAAAACTACATTTAACACAAAAAAACTACAAAGTCTGCAAAGGATTACAAAGACAACAACAACAAAAATAATAATAAAAGTGACAAAAGAATTTTGAAGAGACACTTAACAACTACCGTCAGATATGAAACTGCTTCGAAGAGACACCAAACAACTGCACAAAGAAGTCAGACACAAAAAAATGTCAAGGAGAAAAAAAAGAAATACAAAGACTAAAAGAACAACAAAAAATGTAAATGTAAAACAACTGAGACACAAATTAAGTAGAAAACACACAAAAGAAACCAAAAGACAAAAAACAACTACAGACAGAAAAGAGACACAAACAAATATGGAACAAAACAACTTTAAAAATACAGAAAGACAAACAAAGACAAAGCAAACATCTTTAGAGACAAAACATCTAGAACAAGAGACAACACAACTACAGAACTACCAACAAGCCAAGCAAAACAACAATAAAGCGACAAAAGACATAAAACACCTACAGACAGACCAAACAACAACAAAGAGTTACAAATAACAACAAAAGACAGAACAACAAAAGGGAAACAAATTAAGCATTTTAAGGTCACATATTATTCTCCTTTTCAACCAGTTTGAATAAGTCTCAGAGCTCCCCAAAACATGTCTGTGAAGTTTCTTGTTCTAAATCCACTCTGATCCTGTATTTGATCATGTCTATAAACCCCTCTATTTCAGCCCTGCTCAGAACAGGCTGTTTCTGTGTCTGTAGCTTTAAATGTAAATGAGCTGTGTTTGACTACACTCCTCTCTTGAAGGGCTAAGGTGGCTCGGGCTTTCTCGCTTCATTCCCTATTTTTTACGGTGAGAAGGCAGACTCAGAGGGCAGAACAAACACCTAGCTGTGGGAACCCCACCTGGCGGAGGGGTTACTGCCCTTTGTGATGTCATGAAGGGAAAATCTCCAATCGGCCTGTTTGAGCACACGTTTTCTGAAAAGTGGAGCAGGCAAAAGATGGAGAGGATGGACTTTTCTCTTAATTGTAGACAGACTAGGGACACATATTAGTGATAGAACAACATGGTAAAGTTTGTTTTGCATAATATGTGACCTTTAAGACAACAAACCTTTGAAAAACGAGAGACGACTCAACTATAAAAACGACCACAGGACATACAAAACGACCTAAAGACACAAATTGACTTAAAAAAAGAACAGAAAACAACTTCTAAAAGCCAAAAAGAGCTACAAAGAGAAACTAAACAACTAAATCTCTACGGGTTTGAATCTTTTAGATTTAAAATAATTCCTCTGATGTGAGAAATTGGATTAGGATCCTGCTAGTCGGCTGTCATCCAGATAATCTCCTAAATCAACACATGAAAATCACATCCTCCTATTTTTAATCTAAGTTTATTTTTCCGTGTTAGTTTTACTTCCAGTATTTTGACATTGCTGTGTTTGGAAGCCCATATTTTATTCAATTTTGTGAGCCAACTGTCTCATCTATAAAACAAACTGCAGTTTAGTCGTGCAGGAAAATCATAAACATGTAAACAAAGGAACGGCAGAAACAGATGTTTAGAAAAGTGCACGCGAACAAGCTCATAGATGTGTGTACGAATGTGCATGCAGCCGTCTCAGTGTGCCAGTGGATTTAGTAAGTGTCTGATATCCGCTCAGTGCCAGCAGTTTTGATCTGCAGAGAACGCAGCATGGAACATGGCAGTGAGCCCCGCCATAATGTCATTTGGGAAAATCATCCAACTTAACTCCTTTGATCCGACGAGAATCAAACAAACTGAGAAACTTCTTAAAGACTTTTATCCAATAACACTGCAGAGACGGTAAAACAAAGACAAGGATGCACGCCAGACCCTAAATAAATTCTGATTTGGGGAACAGTGCTGCCTGTGCCAAAAACATGATAATGTTTTGGTGGAGTGATTCTTTGATACTTTTTCAAACATTTGAAATCGTTTACTTTTGCTGCATATTCAGACTAGCAGCTAATTGGGCGACTATAAGAGGTTTTATATGTAACAGAAACCACAGAGACAGATGTGGGTCACTTTTCTAAACTGCACGTTGGAGGTGAAAATATAAAAGGGAGACCTCCCATTGTCAACTCTAAGCTTGCTTACTTACTAGTGGACACACATCATACACTCTTAGTTAAAGAAAATTCTGTATAGTCCTTAAATTAAATCTTAACAATGACACACAATGTTAGTGGGCTTAAGCAACACATTAACACAAGTTAACACATTGACCACTAATATATTAGCACAGTGGCCATTTCCATCAGATATGGTAGATGGACTTGAGCTCATATAGCGCTGTTCTAGTCTTCTGACTACTCAAAGCTCTTTTACACCGCATGTCACACCTACCCATTCACACACTGATGGCAGAGGTTGCTATGTAGTGAGACCATCAGAAGTAACTAATCCCATTCATTCGCATTTATACGCCACCAACAAAGCAGCGGGAGCAACTTGGGGTTAAGTGTCTTGCCCAAGGACACATCAGACATGTTGCTACTGGGGATCGGACCCTCAACCTTCCTGTTGAGAGGACAACTCTACCAACTAAGCCACAGCCACCCACAGATGTCATGCTAAGGGTGGGAAGCTAAAACTCTTATGTCACGCCACATTGTTGCTGTGTTTAGAAAATCAGCTGAACGTAGAGAATCTGAAAATGAATATAATTTCAACCCTTCTCAATTTCATGTGCATAGTAAATGATATGGATAGCAAAAACTCAGAGAGGCAGCCCATATTTGAAACAACATAATTGATAATGAATTAGCTACTGTCAGACAAAAGCTAACATTAGCATTCAACTATTCAGGGCTAAAACTGTTTGATAGTGGGACAACATATTGTAGGAAAGGTATGAATTCCGATAGCTAACCTTAAAGTGAGCTAACTAACCGAAATGTTAGCTAGCTTAACATAATATGAGCTAAACATATAGGCTAATGTTAGCTAGCTGTATCGTTAGCTAGATTAAAGTCCCCTCCCCATGATATGAATAAACAACAACATTTTCCCTGTCTTAATCCAGGGTTCTTAACAACTAAGAACATTTAGTTAGCAGAGCAATTGGACATTCAACAAAGCATTATCTGAGTATCTTTACATCTTTACAAAAACACACGTAAACTCCCCAACGTGTGAGCATGCTAGAGCTCTGTTGAACTCTCAAATTGATGTGCAATTGTAAAGCAACAATAATCAAGAATTATGACGCTGCAGTGTTGCATTACTTATAAGTATACTGATAGACAGAAAGAAAGAAAGACAGAAAGAAAGAAAGAAAAAAAGAAAGAAAGAAAGAAAGAAAAAGAAAGAAAAAAAGAAAGAAAGAAAGAAAAGAAAGAAAGAAAGAAAAAGAAAGAAAGAAAGAAAGGCAAGGCAAGGCAAGGCAAGGCAAGTTTATTTGTATAGCGCTTTTCATACACAAGGCAGACTCAAAGTGCTTCACATCACTTCACTTCACAACATGTCATACAATAAAGTGAAAGAAAATGCAAGAATTAAAAAACAATTAAAAAACAGAGATTGACAATAGAAATTTTGGAAATTTTGGAGGACATTCCTTGGCATTTTTACTACTTTCAGACCCCATACTTGTGTTTGAAAGACTCACGTGAGATTTTCCCTGAATCCTGGAAACGTCTTTGCAGGATGCGTATTTTTATGGTTGTACGCCAAACCAGACAATCCAATACTTAGGATTGAAATCCAATACTTAGGATTTCCGTAAGATTAAGGCTTAAATCTTACTTCAGATACAGTAAATGCCAAGTTCAGTCTCAAATGTATGTTTGTCTAAAAACAAAGACTCTTGACTCAATTCAACATGATCCAAACAATCATAATTTATACTAATACATTCCTTGGCATTTTTACTACTTTCAGACCCCGTACTTGTGTTTGAAAGACTCACGTGAGATTTTCCCTGAATCCTGGAAACGTCTTTGCAGGATGCGTATTTTTATGGTTGTACGCCAAACCAGACAATCCAATACTTAGGATTGAAATTTGAAATTGAAAGAAAGAAAGAAAAGGAAATAAAGGAAGAGAAACTCACGTTGGTCGTCCTGGCAGAGGTGTAGGGAGTGGATCTGGAAAAGAAGACAAGGGGATAAACAATATTGCTCCCAGATTTTCCTCTGCAGAAGCTGCCAGATACACAAGCAAGAATCAGCTGAGAGGAGTGTTGCTAAAAGGAGCCAGATCTCTTACAGGAAATGATGAATAGTGAGAAATGTAATTGTTTGTAATAGCGAATCCATAAAACACTTTTCACTAAGCCATTTTTATTCCAACATCTGCATGCCAGTACGTTTTTAAACACTTTACTGAAACTCTTCTTACCGAATTTGACAAACAGCACCCCTGTCGTCGACACAGTTCCCTTGCTGTTGGTGGCCGTGCACTGGAAGTATCCCGTGTCAGTGGTGTCTAGGTTGCGGATGCGGAGGCGGGATCCGTAAGGCATGGATCTGTAAGACACCCGTCTAGGCTCCTGCACCACCGGAGCGTCATTTTTCAGCCAGCGCACAGTGGGAAGTGGATTGCCGGACACGCGGCAGAAAAGCTCAGCTGTATGGCCCAGAGAGGTGGTGATGTTGTTCATGGCAGCTTCCAGACGGATGAAGGACCCTGGAAGGCAAAGAGTCTTAGGTGAATTAAAAGGGAAAGATGACGAGAAAAAGGTAAATCAGGAGAAAAGGGTATTAAAAAAAGACCTCAAAGTTAGAGGAAATGTCAAAATGATTGAGAGAGAAAAGACAAAAGGAGGTGGAGACCTTTTTATTACACAAGGTCAAGACCTAAATCAAAGAACACTTCTGTGCTCCATCATAGGCAGATATAAAGAGAACAACATGCTTCTGAATGAAAAGAAATAGCGGTCAAACAACTCAATGTTTTCAGGCTCACATATTCAAAGTCTGGTTCAACAAGTTATTTTGCGGCTGCCACTGTGGTGACACCTAATTTGACTTTTCAACATGGCTGCAGGAGCCAGAGGGTTTCCCCCGGCTTGTGTATCCGCTTGTTAGGCAATATCACCTTTGTTGTGGGTGAAAGCGATAGAAAAGAAAAAGAAAAACATTGTTAGGAAGTGAATTTGAGCAAATCAGATCCCTCTTTGTGACAACAGTGGGTTTAAAAGGAGGTAGAAAAGACAAAGAGAAACATTTCTGCGTGTTTATCCCCAGGACCACATTTTTCCTCAAGGTGGTCAAGGAGAAAACAATCCGGAGGGCCACCTAAGAGCTTAATGTGCTGGAAAAACATCGGTGTTAAAGTCAAGAAAAAAACCCTCTGGAAAGTTCCCTCAACCCCCAAAAAACCGATCTTAGGTATGCAGAAATGCTCTCGGTTTCAAGAAGCAGCCAAAACAAACAAAGAAAGGAAAAACACATACAGGGAGAATCTCAGACAGACTGAGATGTGAGTGAATAGAGAGGCTGAGGTGTAAAAATAGAGGCAAACACTCACATATGCAAGGACACCCACACGTTACAATATTTACTACGCCATGCAAGGACATTAGTGAGGGCTTCCCCACATTAGACAACGTCACGTTTATGTGTGAGTATCTCTACAAACACTCTATGAACAGTCTGTTCTTAGACAGGCACAGAAATTAATGTCTGATCCGACCCACATTCTCCAACCTGAGTTTCAGCTTCTCTGGGAGGAGATTCAGGGTCCCTCAGACCAGGCTGAACTGCTAAAAACATTGTTGCCAATGTCCATTCATATTGTGAATAAGAGGTAATGTAGGATGTGTGATGGGGAAGGTGCAATATGTCGATATGTCTCTGCTGAAGGAAGGTGTTTTTGGAATCATGGCAGACACACTGTGTGCTTTAAAGAATAGACTTAAAACTTTCCTTTTTGATAAAGCTTATAGGTAAGGCTGGCGCAGGTATGAATCAGCTCCTAGTTATGCTGCTATAAGCTCCTATCTCTCCCTCTCTCTCTGTGCATTCACATCATCTTACTGCATGTCACTATCTGTAAATCTCAGTTACTATCTCGCTAAACAATTAAAGATTGATTGATTTATGTGTGCGTGGAATTATTACTTGTTTTGTATGATCTCTCTTTATGTACTTATTAATCTTCTTTTAACTGCAGGACAGAGTCAAAGACACATTTCCTTTTAGGCACAATAAAGTATATCTTGTAAAATAGGCCTATTCAAAGATACTGCTCTCTTATTTGGGATTTTAAAAACAGAATCACAGAAAAGAGGTACAGATTTGTTGAAAATGTAAATAAAAATACGTTAAGACAAATATTTCTTCACAATAGCCAGGTGTCCTTACCCTCTACTGTCCTCTCTTAAGCTGCTCTCTGTCTCGCTCCCTCCTGATAGGTCTCATTATTAACACGCAAAGTACCTCTGTATTAAAAGTTAGTTGTGTAGAACGATCTTAAAACTATCATAAAATTGTATCTAAGAGCTCTGGTGACAGGAACAACACACACTTACTCCTGTAAACTGTAACGTAATGTATGTGATCATTAAATTATAAGGTTGTCTGCCCTGAATTAAGCCTGTCAGGCGGTTATTCTGCTCAGGGCCGCAGACAGTAAGAGTAAAGTCAGACCAGGAAAACAGATTGGAGTAAATACTGTAAAAGGCCCAAAAAACAGCAAAAAAGTGGATTTGTTTTGGGTCCAAAAGCTGATTATATATTTCTTTCTTTTGTAGCTTTAATCTGACTGTTGTGAAAGGTCATACTAAATGATAATAGATTAATAAATGATGATTAATGGTGATGATTATAGCATCTTAACTAAGTGAACCGTTTTTGCAGTTTATGTCAGGTTTGGTTAAAAGTGCTTCGACTCTCTGCCAAACTTCCTCGAAATTCCCGGAGGTATTATTCAATGACTGAGGCTATTTATTTTGTTGCAGGCTGGAAAAACAGTTAAACAGTTTCAACTCTAATATTACATCTCTACTTCTCTGGTGCAGAATGTGTGTCGTAGTGTCGTAGCATCTGTAATAGTCTGATTTATGAGCAGGTCAGACTCCTGCTGATAACATATATTTTGTCATGAGGTGTGGAAAATGACGTGTGGGCAGCTTTATCTTGGCATGCCTCCAAGCTTCCACTGCACAATACACATCAACATTATACTCCCTACAACCCCGGGCTTAACACAGCCATGTGGTACTAACAAGTGTTTGACAATATGAGGAGACTCCCCCCACAATCATCATCTTCCTACATACACTTTGCTATAATGTCACTCTCCACTCCTCCGATGTGTACTTACTCCTCCACTCCTTGCACATGTACTGTATGTGCTACAAACTCAGACATAAACCTATCTTACCCAGGTGTGTGTGTGTGTGTGTGTGTGCGTGTGCGTGTGTGTGTGGAGATTCATTTCATTTTAAAGTGTAGCATAGTGTAGCCAGAAAGCTTATCTTCGAGTAGGAGGCAGACTTAGGTCGCTTTCACATATAAATTTTGGTGGACTCGGTGCGACATTGTTGCATTTTTCATTTGGTCTGGTTTGCGTTCAGACTGCACTTTGTCAAGCGCACCAAAGCCTGTCGAATTGTGTGTACCGTAGACATGCGTCACTAGTTGGGGCTGTAGCTGCATTCATGTGGTGTCGGACACATCTAAAAAACGAGTTTCCGAGTAAACGCCTGCTCAAGTCGGAAAAACAAGTCGGAAATTGGGGAAATAATTAGGTGCCCGACTTGCCGACATTTTCGTCATCAACTTGGGGGACAAAATATGTTTTGATCAAATATTAGGCTACTTGTAACAGAGACATAACACACATCGTCTTCGTAGCATCCACGCTGTCTGTTGTTGTTGTTGTTGTTGTTGTTACGATATTCCGACTTTTCAAACTGAAAACACGTGAACACACTGAATGAATAACTTCCCAATTTGGAAACTGTGACCATCGGAGGAGCACCTGAATGCAGCATGCAGCTCCGGTCAGTAGCTGCTGCTGTCATCCAGCCTGCACTACGACCTCAAAGTAAACAAGACAGTGGAAGAATGGCATCCCGTAGCGCGGCACAGTTTGGCAGTAGCCTATTTTTATTTATAAAATGGAGATAAGTTATATGTAGTCAGTGCCGGAGCGATGTGTAACCACACGCGCAGGCATCAGCAGGTTAACCTGCAAGGAGGACTGAAGGCTGGTGCTGGGAAAAAAATGTATTAACATAAAAACTAAAGATAGATCAAATAGTTTGAGCCCTCGTAACAATTTTTGACTTCCCCCTGACTTATAATAAACACCTATTGTATAGGGGCTATGTTGTGGCTCAGTTAGTAGTCGTCGTCCCTCAACCAGAAGGTCGGGGGTTCAATCCCCAGCTCCTGCAGGTACATGTCCGATGCGTCCTTGGGCAAGACACTTAACCCCAAGTTACTAGGTGTGTGAATGTGTATAAATGGGATTAGTCACTTTACATCGCAGCCTCTACCACCAGTGTGTGAATGAGTAGGTGTGACCTGCGGTGTAAGTGCATTTTGAGTCGTCAGAAGACTAGAACAGTGCTATAAAAAAGGGGCCTGATGCTTGAAACAGAAGAGTCTTGTCTTCCATCTCAGGACTCTCATGTTTGTCTTGTGACATTTAAAGTCATTACAAATGGTAACAAAACAAGACAGATCGAATAGGAAAATAAAGCATCACAGAAAAGTAAACAAGTTATGAAAAGAATCGATTGACAGAAATTAGGTTTGCAGAAACTGCAACAATAAATATTTCCTTTCATTCAGCCTCGGCCACACACACATGATTCAATGAATCATGTCTCTCAGGGCCTGCTTCTAGCTTTAATCATATCAGAGTTAGACCTGGCTGTCACTTGTGCACAAATCATTTCAGCACTGATTATGTTTAATTACCTGAATAATCAAGTTAAAGGCTTGTTACAGCACAAACACAGAGGACTCACTGTGTCAGTGCCTTGAATATTCTTTAAGTGGTTATTGCTGGATAGATAGAGAGCAACACGTTTAAAGGGATAGTTTCTTATTTTTGAAGTCGAGTCGTATACAGTACTTGTCAATAGTTAGTCTATTAGCCCAGCCACCACCATCTGATTGTGTCGTCCCCACAACCACCGCCTGATGCCCAGCCACCACCATCTGATTGTGTCGTCCCCACAACCACCGCCTGATGCCCAGCCACCACCATCTGATTGTGTCGTCCCCACAACCACCGCCTGATGCCCAGCCACCACCATCTGATTGTGTCGTCCCCACAACCACCGCCTGATGCCCAGCCACAACCATCGGACTGTGTCGTCCCCACAACCACCGCCATCCCCATTCATGCATGGCCTGCTACGACCTCCACCTCAGCGGCAAGGAAGTGTGGACAACAAGAACGTGAGGAATACAAAGGAGAAATCCTTCCTGCATCTTATCCCATATGCTCTTTTGTAAAGCGTCTCGAGATAACACTTATTATGAATTGCCGCCATACAAATAATGATTGATTGATTGATTGATTGATTGATTGATTAGCCACAGGAGATGTCGGTCAGCGTTGCCCCTTCAAGGAGAGACTGGCTGGAGTACTGACATGGATCCTAGACTATGCAGCTATGCAGACGGGGTCGTTTGCACCATGAAATTTACCTAAATTATGAAAAACGGAGTCAAAACACGTTGCAGTAAATTTTTACTTTTGATACAAGAAGATAGTCTAATGGACCGAAGTACACAGAGGAAAAACTTGTGCAGATGGATGGAGACTCAACAGGTCCAAAAGAGGGAGATGGAGGAAACTTCTAGCCCAAACGTTACCAGGTAGTGCAGGTGTGTGCAACTGTGAGCCTATGTCCACGAACCAAGAGGGCTACGAGTGGAACTGGGTAAAAACAATACTTCAATTTGATGTATTGCAACAGATGGCACATTTTTTAACACCGTCGTGAAGGGTCTGCTGGGAATCAGTGCTTATAGACTGTTATGAGTGATGTGTGGAAGTTACACATCATCGCCTGACTGCGTCATATAAAAACTGAAGCTGCTTTTTATATTGCAAGAGAACACACCCTGTGACTGAAGTGTTGTTTGTCAGAAGTCACTTTATCACAATTTCATTACTTGAGTTGATGGGAAAGAGACGTTTTTGGAGCTCGTCGCTGCACACTTCATTAGCTGCTACAATAACTGACAATAAAGTAGAAGAAGGAAAGACGAGAAGTCAGCGGGGAGAAGAAGAAAGGAGATGATGAGAAGAGAAGGTGACAAGGAGAAAGATGTCCTGCCAACGTGTGTGTGTCACAAAAGCCGCTCTGTTTGGGATCGTCTCGTGGTGAATGTTGTGGTATTTGGCACCCAGGGGACAGTGAAACTCAAACCATCGGCGAGGACTGTCCCTTTAATGTGGCGGGCGGCTAAACGGTGCCCTGTCATCAGCCTGCATTTTCTCGCAGTGGTTTTTGTACAATCAAACATTCACAGGCAGACACACTAACGTAAACACGCACACTCCCACACGACCGCAACACACACAAACTGAACGTGATTCCGTAACACAATACCTTTTCATTTTCTTCTATATGTGACTTTAAGTCTACGTTGAAAAACACACGCAGGAGGAGAGCTCTGCTAGCTGTGCAGGATGCTCCCAGTGAGAAACAGGCTCAGAAACCTGAGCGGCTGCACAGCTAACTAAACAAAACTCTGAGGACACACTGAGAAGCTGGGACTGTAGCATTGCCAGCTACCCCGAAGGTGAATTTCATTAAAGTTGGGTCACTCTCCAGCAGAGCAACAGAGCGAGAGGAGAGGAAGAAGAGGAAGCAAGAAACATGAAATGGAACAAAGAAACAGAAAGTCCAAAGAGCCCCAGGTGAAAGAAGTTCAGTAAACTATCATCACCCCTGATTCCAGCCGAATAATGAGTCTCTTTCAGCGCGATAACTTCCTGCTACTGATGCACACTGATAGAGCCACGCTACCTGAATGCTGTCTGCCCGGTCAATCAAAACCATCCCCCGTCTGCAGACAAAACAAGTGCTGCAATCACCCTCCATCCATCAGATAAGAAACAGATGTTAGTCACGGGAGCTGAGCTCAAACTAACACACACACACATGCAGCACTTGTAGGTTTATGTGTCAGGTTGTTGAGGAAAAGTTCAACTGTTTCTGTGATTTGTTTGGAGCTACCTCTTCCTTTTACTCATGACTTTTTTAAACATCCCTAATCGGTCACCAGATTCCTGACTAAACTGCTCAATCATGTCCAGAATCGACGACTGTCCTCCATCTTACATGTGCGGTAAACAAAGTCTGTTTTTTGCTGTGGGACCGATGTTGTGGGAGCTTGGACTTTGCAAGAGATGAGCTAAAAAAAACTACAGTAAAAAGAGAGAGCAAAAATAAAGGTCAAGTTCAATAAAGTCTCATGCTGAGTGTATTCCAAAGCTAGGGATCTTCGTGGGGGATTAGGCAGATGCCGGCTTTCCGAGCTCGAGGGAAACTGAGGAAAGGAAACCGAGGAATTTAGGAAAGTGGGGGGCGAGATATGACTGATAACTCTGGGAAACGGTGTTAATAAAATATACAGAAATGTCAAAGATCCAAGTCTGTTTTTCCTGGAGCTCTGGAAGGAGAAGAGCCGTTTTACAGTACGTTTTTCCTCCAGCAGGACATGCTGGTACAGAAGAAAAGATCCGCTTCACCACAAAATACAACTTTGTAATTGGCAAGGATCTTTACTGATCAAGGAAAAGTCTGACCGATTCCACGAGGAAGAAACAAGAAACCTTATGGGTATTTTCATCTCCATATTTCACCTTACAGCGATCATATTTTCAGAGTATTCAGACCATGTATATAGCATGTCAAATTAAAGGAGCTCATAAGGAGTGGACGAAGCTGAAGCTGAAGAGAGACAGGAAATGTTGGAAGGAGAGAGTTTGGGCCGACATGCAGCAAAGGGACATGGTCAGATTCGAACCCATGGCCTCTGCAACAAGGACTACAGCCTCTGTACATGGGGTATGCAAAATAACCGCTAGGATATCGGCGCCCCAAGGCTGTCGCAATCTTGTTTTACTTGTTTTGTTTTTTTGGGAACCACAACTAGCATCTCAGATCTTTGTATTTAGGTGAAATTAAATGCATAAAAAACATCAGAAATATCTTTTTATTCTTCCTGTATCTCCCCTGAATGGGGTGGTACGTCCGGCCGAAGAGGAGCAAACTGAGCTAGTTGATGAAATGAACCTGCCGCCATAGAAGTGAGGCTGAAAAATACTCCGATGAATATAATAAGCAAAAGTTGAGAAGATTCACTGACAGCACTTTGACGTTTCTGCTTTTCAGAGAACTCAAAGTAGGTCAGTGGAAATTAAGAGAAAAGCAGCGCACCTGTGGTTGTATCCCCACATGTTGAGTGGATCAATGTGTAATTCGTTCCATCAATTATCCTCAATAGCAGCTGATGCAGGGACAATGGGTGTTGTCTGGGTTGCTGAGGTTGAGCTCTTTACAGAGGATTGAATGTAATTTCAGACATCGCATGTGGGATAGCAGTTAAACACACCATGTGTTAAATGCCCTGTGAACATACCTTCATATATTACTTAAAGCAGATGTGTTTACAGCTGTAGACAGGTTCGTTAGGGATGAGTTGAAGCTGAGCCTTGCTTTGTATGTTTGTGTGTGTTTATGTGTGTGTGGTTACCATCATTAGAGGTGTTCCATGAAGTAGTAGCTATCACACTGGGGTCTTGGGGAAAGTCAGACCCTGTAAATGGAGGAAATGGAGAAGACTGTTAGCATGTTTCTGATTCTTTAGACCTCACACTTTTCATCGCCTTTTAAATACATCGCTAGTGAACATTGCAATAAGAGTAAACATGGAAGAGCAGGAAATAATGTGGTCCCTTCATAAATACAGCCTGAAACACTGGGTATGCAACAGATCGCTATTCATTGTAAATAAAGCCATGAAGTATGTGCATGCTCCCAGTGTCTAACACTGCTTAAAACATTTCATAAACATGTTAAGCTGAAAAGGAAGAATCTTAAGCAAATGCTCCGCTCTGACATTGAGCCGAGACGTATCATTTTGGTTTCCTCTGTTGGTCTTTGCAAACAGCAGCACGGTTTTTTTCTTACTCCAACTCAACATCATAAAATAAACAAACAGTGAGGATTAAAGTCAGTGGCTTCTCTGGCCTCGTTGATACTATCAAACATGCTACCAGGATTAAATAACAAAGAAATAAATCCAAGGAAGAGCGTATAGAGTCTGCTTTTCTGGTGCAGAATTTAAAAAAAGTGGATCCAGCCAGCAAGACGCCACACAAACCCCCTTTTTTGAAGCCTTGTGTTCATCATTTTGTTTTTTTGAGTGAGAAATGACCGGGTGGACTGGCAATGCTGAAAGCGTACCGTGCTTTGTTGTCCAATTTCCTCTAAATGGGCCCATTCTTAACAAACAAACGTCACTGGTTAAAAGGCAGACTTGACCCTTGGGATTAAGATCGTAAATGACAAGGAAATTGTCAATGAAGATAAATAATGAATAAACTGAGAAACACGGTCACTTCCTCTTCTGAATTTATCCGAAAAAAGTCTCCCCCTGCTTGCCATTAGAGAGAATGCAGGTTTACGTCACTTCTGCATTTACTTCATTTTGAAAACAGGCAACTCTATCTATATCTTGTACTCAACCATGGAACCCCCATACACTTTGTGGTAGCTTGATAACTAACACACCTAAAGTCATCTATGACAACAGGATGCCCCAGAGGGAAAAATATAAGGAGGATATAAATACAAAAAACATTGCTTTTAGAGTTTTCCAACTTAAATACACGACACAGGTGTGGGCATTGTACATCAGCAAGACTATATCAAAGTTTTGAATGTACAACAGGAAGCCTATCAGCGAGGCATTTGGACCTAATGCTGCATTATTAGCAGCCGACGACAGAGCAGCCCTCTGCTTTTCATTACAGGAGAGAAGAGGCAGAAAAATGGGCTTCAGTGTGCGCCGCCGCAGGTCATAAGTTGATTCCTGACAAATGAAAAGGCCTGCGCTGGACTTCAACATGCAGGAATGACAAGGATGGAAGCTGAAACAGTTTTATCTCTGCTGATTCTCTGGAAGGCGGACAACTGACGAACACTATCCCACGCTTACAACGCAGCTCTGCTTTACAGGCTGATGCAATATGTGTGTGCAAGTATATCAGTGCAGGCTGGGATAGTTTAACATGATGAATGACTTGATGGCTGCCAGCCAACTTCAGGCATGCATCTTACATTCACAAACGCATGCAAAGTCACACCGATACAACCAGGCACAAACACACACAGGTTTATCTGCAAACCACGGCTAAAGCCAGGGGGGAAATAAAGTTGAACATGAATTAACGGCAAGAAAACTTTTTTTGTTGCGTGCAGGGTGACAGTGTGAGAGAAAGTGTGCAGTCAAACAGGACCAGGCGCCTCACACCGGGTCACACTAATTGGGTGTTAATGTGTTGTTTCACACGTGCTGTGTCAGGGCGGTAATGACTTTGTGCTGGTGCTTGTGAAATGAGCTGTGTTAATGAGCACAGCTTTGGTCCTCTGCACCTGTTAGCGAGGGAGTCTGGAAGCTCAAAAGAACAGGCTCGTACTTTTATGAGTTGTGGTCAAGATTGTTCAAATTTGTAGCAACACCGGAGGGCTCATATGCAGTGGATTTAGGGTCTTCTGAGATGTGTTATAGGAGCCAAAAATGACCCTTTGTGTAGCATGTTTTGGCCCCAAGGTGAGTCTCAATTCTCTCAGCGTTCTGGGTGGATGGGCTTGAAGAAACACAGAGCTCTTTTGGTACACAAAGGACAGAGGAGAGGGGGAAGTTGCAGCTCACTAGCTTCACTAACACAGAGCTATCTGAGTGCAGCCAGGTGAGAGTTTAATAGAGGGGCTGGACATGAGAATACAGGGGAAGGGGGTGGAGGAGGGAAAAAAGGAGAGGTGTACAATAAGGAAGTCTATAATAATGATACGGAGTAGTTGCAGCTGCAGAATTTTGAGAAGCAATTTCAGTATCCTTAGGGTGTTTTCACATTAGACATGATTGTTTTGTACCGTGCCCGAGCATGATTGCTCCCCCCCTCCCCTCTCCCCCGCTGGTCTGCGTTCACATTAGTAATATCCTTCCGTCCCCCATTACACTTGCGTATGTTCTAAGTCCGATACAGCAGGTGGTAGAATAATGCACAAAGTTGTTTTGCAAATCCACCAAAAGCAGAAAGAAGAAGCAGCAACCATGGCAACCACTCACGGACTGAATCCATCTTGCTAACTGTGGATGTTTTTGTTATTTCTGAGACGCCAACAATGAACCTCTTCCTACTTCAACATCTAACGTCTAGCTCAGAGGACGAAACGGGCCAGTGCTGCAAGAATACAACGTTTTTTAAAGCCACCTTTTGCAACCCACCTGTTGGAAATTGGAATACTTTTCATGTACAGTCATGAATGAGAATAAAAAGTCGCAAATCACAGTGCTGCTTAAAACCATTAACAGAATATCGAAAGTTCTTTTGGTTGATTTAGTGACAAATTAGCGATTAGCTTTAGCTTTTATTGCAAAGAATACCGTTGTCAAGCAAGACTTATTTCTACTCTCTCTCTTCCACTTTGCTTCTCCTCTATTTAGGTCACATCTGTTAGCTCTCTTTAACAGAGACAATCATGTGGAATATCTGGGATGAACTGCCGAGTAATTTTGAGATTAGCTTTCTAAAGTTTCCCAGGAACAGAGGGAAGCAATTGCATTACGCCCATTTATTAATAGGGGCCTTAAAATAGACGGCTTTACATCGCCTGTGTCAGGTTCAATCAAAGGTTTCTCCCGTTTTGGTTCAAACCCTGATTTTATCATGATCTGGATGCTCACTAAGCATGCATACATTAGAGATGTTGGTCTGATGGTGTGAATCATTGAAAATGAATTGAATTCAACCGGAGGCTGTACCATTTTTTTTTCCCAATCATGAGCCATCATTGGCCTCTTTAAACCTCAACCTTCTCCTTTCCCGAGCAGTTTTTTGGAGCCTTAACTTTACCAAATCTTAACTATTTAGATAGCAGATGATGAAATAGGTACATGAAAGGTTTCTTATTGGTGATATGCTTTATTATAAGGAAAATGATCATTTGTCGTTAGGTATGATGAGCACTATTTGAGGACGACATCCTGCTGATAAGGTTGCCAGATTAGAGAATAATCAAATTGGTCCATGTGGAAGGTAATGACACCACACTTATTTAGGTTGCCTTTTACGTGCGATGAATGATTGGCAAATATATTTAGATGCCAGATCAAATGCAGAAGCATTTACTATATGCACAGATCATAAAGCAGTAAAATTGAGGTATGCAAGTCTACCAAAAATTCAGGTCATATGTCCTTCCAGCGATTTAAATCTATTTTGGTATTTGTATTAATGTTTTCAAAAGGGACTCATGACAATTTAAAAAATACATTCACTATAATAAATTACACTCAAATCTGCAGCACTTTAAAATCACAAGTTCATGACATTTCTCAGAATCAAAGTCAACCGAGAGCTAAGCTACACTTCGACTAGATGTTCACCATTTTACAACAGCTTCTTCCAAGAACTATTGTTGCTATGATACCATCTATGCCAATTTTTTTCATGAAAAGATGATCATCTCAACTGTTAAAAATCCTTATTTTACAGTCGCGGTCCTTTAAGTACATTAGAAGAAGAAAAAGAGCACAACCTCGTCGTCTTTCCATAGCAGGTCAGCTACGTGTGAAAATTCAAACGGTCATTTGGATATGGCCGTGAACATTAATCAAAAACAATGATGTTTGACAAACTTAATTTTAGGAGCACATTTGCATCTTGGGTGGTATTGCACATTTCATAGCGCTGACATTTTTCTGACATCTCTCATTTTCAACCAAGTGCAAGTCAATTGGCATCCTTGTTGCAAAACACACAGTAAATGTTTAACACGAAGTCGCCTTTGAGAAGTCCAGACATCAAGTTTCCACACAGACAGTGAGAAAAGAGAGCAGCCTCTGATCCTCGCCCAGCTGTGTTTGGCTTCTGATGATAAAAATCACACAGGGACACACGCTTAACCCCTATAAAGCTCTGAGAATTTGGTACGATTTAACTATGACAGACAGCAGAGTATGGGAATTAGAGCAGAACTTGAAACTTCAAGGCATGGGAATATGAGAGAGGCCTGATGTAAAGAAAAGAAAGGCAACAGAAAGTGGAAAAGCGGAAACCTTTAAGGGAAAGCTTTGCCAAATCAGAAATGTTCAATTTGAGTGGTTATGCATAGCAACTAATATGCTGTTTTATGGTCTAGAGGCTGTGCTGGAGCCAGGCTGGTTGGTGTGGTGAGTGAGGATGATGTATGAGCTCTCCCGCTCTGTTATTAGGGCCTCTCCCAAGGTCCTCTTTCTTCCCTATTAGCTGGAAAACTGACCTAACTCTAGGGTTATCTGGAAAAACAGCAAACCAACCATTTTATCAATACAGCTATGTAAGATTTCTGTTTTTAAGAGGTGAAAGATAGATCTGTTTTTAAGAGGAAAATTCAGGAATGATAATCATTTCCCTCGCCATTTATTCTTCAACAGATCTCTCTTTCCATCCATTGATTGCCTGGGACCAGACCTTTGAATGTACAAACTCTACAGATTTGTCTGGCATTGAGACAGGAGGAAACTTTTTTCCAACAACCAAAACCAATAAGCTCTGCGGGGGGACTTTTGACTTAAGAGCAAATCAAGGCCACAGATGGTACTATTGTCGTTGTCAAGTTTCTTTAAAACATTGTCACTGTAAGCCTGAACAAATGAGGAGTAATGAAATCATGACATGACCTAACTTAACAAGTCTTCCACTACTCTCAGGCTTTTACTAAATGCTGCATCATCGGTAGTCACAAGAACTAGGTGATTATGTAATTTTTCTCCCATATTACATTCTCTGTTTGAAGAATCTAGAAAATAATATTACCTACAGAGCTCTTTGTATGGCAAGGTTAGAGGTCTTGCTCCCCTATTACACCTCCAGAACATTGCACTTGCAGTATGTAGATGAACTTTTGGTACCAAGAGTCTCAAAAAGTAGTACGGGAGGTAGAGCCATCAATTGTCAGGCCCCTTTTCTCTCGAATTATCCACCAGTTTGGTCCTGACGGCAGACACCCTCTCCACCTTTAAGAAGAGGCTTTCAACCTTCCTTTTTGAAAACACTGATAGTTAGGGCTGGCTCAGGCTTGGACCAATACCCAGTTATGCTGCTGTAGGCTTAGACTGCTAGGAGACTTGACATACTGGGCTGCTGTGGGTCAGTGGTAGAGTCGGTCATCTCTCAACCGAAAGACCAGGGGGGTTTGCTTAGCTCCTGCAGTCCTTGTGCAAACACCAGACATCCTCCTGACACTTTTATTTTTTATTTTTTTTAAATGATGTGTTTCTCCTGAAAATATTTCTCTAATCTTTCCATCCCAGCTTTAGTTTTTTCCATTCAAAACTATTTCTAATTTCTTCAGGTAGACCAAAAAAAAGTAGTCAAAGTTTAAAAGCAATTCTCTGTTCTAGCTGACCAAGAACTTAAACATAAAAAGAATAGTAAAGGGAGTTGATAACCTACTGTGGCATGAAACAACAACCAAACGTAGCACCACATTATGGCCAAGTACCCTAAATGAATTATTAGCTAAATTGGGAAATGAACGGAAAGCTTTACTCAGTTGGCGAAAAGATCGAGATTTGAGAAAATGTTGAGAGAAAGGGAAAGAATGGTGAAGGTTGAGGGAGTGACGAAAACAAGAAAAGCAGAGTAGGAGAAAAAGTGGAGGGAAGAGGATTTGGAAAATGTGAGAGCGCAGAATAAACATGAAGAGAGAGAAAGGGAGAGGAAGAAAAACGTCCTAATAAACTCAGACTAAAGGCCCTCGTAAAAATAGCTTTTTAAGAAGTGGGCTTCGGTCCCAGAGTCCAGGTTTGAGTTGGCTAAAGAGTTTATTCACTGTCATTGACGTGCATGTAAATAATTGTTACACTGGACATACAGGGACATCACAGAGACCAGGGACTGGTGTCCAGCTACAGGAGTGGATAAGACTGGAAATAATTGAAAACATTTCAAGTCACAAGAAGCCCAGTTTATTACCATTTGGAAGTTAATTACACAGTTTTGCCGTAAAACGTACGATTACTCTGTACCTGCCAAAAAATCTGCTGAGATCTGGCAACACAACAACGCTGCTGCAACAAAGTCTGCAGGGGCAAGAAATGCTTCATAAGCTTTTATTAAGATGATAGAAACTCAGAGGATACCCAATGTCAAAATTTCAGTAGAAAAAAAGAAATAGGGCGCTCTAAACAGATTTTCCTGCCAATTTGACTCGCCACTTCACCACTTCTTGAGTCCTCATGGTGATGCTTATGATGTGAATGAGGTTAGTAATCGGACGTTAAGGCCAAATTCATTAATTCAATAAGACTTAACTATGTAACATACAATAAGCATAATTGTGCTGCATGATAAATGGGGAAGCCGATGGGTACCTCTTCATGTGTGTGAATCTGCTTGCATCTGCAGTGCACCTGCTAGTGTGTGTGTGTGTGTGTGTGTGTGTGTGTGTGTGTGTGTGTGTGTGTGTGTGTGGTGTGTGTGTGTGTATGTGTGTGTCTGTTCTCAGGCTCAACTGGAGCATAAAGGGGGAATAAAAGCAGGCCCAGTTCAGGGACTAAGTGTTCACCTGAGGAGGACATCATGGACCAAAGAACACAGGATTCACTAACAAACACTCACACAGTCCTGCAGCGTCTCAGAAAGTTCTGCTCTGTAACCTTATAAGACCACAGAAGGGGGTGAGTGAGAGAGAGAGAGAGAGAGAGAGAGAGAGAGAGAAGCTGAGAGGGGGAAAGAGACGTGAGCAGGGTAGATGACAGGAAGCTGCCTCACAACAAGGCCCTTTTTTGGATCAGAACAATAGACAACAAGAGAAGGAAAGAACTCAAATTACAACACAATATTTGTTCTAACATGTTAGTTAAAGCTGAGCATGGTGGAAATTTGATGCAACCTACTCCACATACTTTGAAAGCCGTGTTGCATTTGGAATTACAGTTTGGCATCAACTCAAGCTCATCTGAAGTTTTTTGTCAATCATTAAAAACAGTCATGGGGATAATGGAGGAAGAGGGTAGTCCTTTTTGAAGTTAAAAAAAAGCAACGATCTGCCATAATATGTTAGTTTATTGTAGCATTGTCGCAGCTGGTGTTATCTTGTGGGTTACTACTGTTTTCCAGATTTTCAAATTGTATAACATGACTGTGCATCTTCACAGGTCTCAGGACTCCATTTGATTTAAGAACATCCTGTCAAAGATTCGATGGGATATCACAATGCATCCTCATCCGCAGTCAGATAAATATGAACACAGTTTTTATATTTAGAAAGTGAATAAATGTCTTTACGTTTGGCCTCTTCAGTAGAACCCTGCTGTCCCTGCAAGGCTCTGCATAGAAAACACGCTGATGTATAAGACCAGGTTAGCCCACTTTGGGGTGAGGCTCCCCTTGGCTCGCGTTACCAGCGGTGTAAGCAGACCAGTGAGGAATGTGCACAAGCATGTTACCACCTACTGTGCAGCTCATCTGTTTTCACCTGACAGGTCCAGTCCTAGTGTGTGTGCATGTGTGTGCAAGCACTCAGCTTTCTGGAAAACCTGATATCTTCCAAGCAGATAGTCTGAGCCCTGAGACCTTGACGTAATCTGCAGAGGTAGCCGTCTGTCTGTTCATCTCTGTGGAATGTGAATGGAGTCATCACACCTGCGTGTAAGTGTGTCACTGAATTGCAGAGCATGCTACTTCAGCTTTCTCTGCATAAGCAGAGCGTTAGACAAAGTGAACATGGCACACGTTAAACGTTACGTCTGTGTTGATGTCTTGTTTGTATCACGGGTCGGGAGCTGAATTTAAGATTTAAGACCTCTAAGTTAAAGTCAGTCAGGCTGTCTGTGTGTGGGTCATGAATATAGTCATCTCGCTTGGCCTTTCGTACGTGACTTTTCCGAAAATAGTGTATCGTGTGTGCCAACAGTGTGAATACTGCGAATAGGACACATACCATATTGCCTGTGGGTATGTATATGTGCTCAGGTGCAGTCAGGGACTCGCACACACTCCTAAGCTCACTGTCGGCATTCCCAGATTCCTCAAGGATGACAAATTCAAAAGGAGAGGCCCCTGGCAGATGGAATCTGGGAACGCCAAGATAATGCTGCTGGATTTTAAACGTGACTCGGATTAAGACATCATGTGACTACGGTGGAGCCGGGAACAATTCCAAAACCATTCTTTAGGTCTACTGGTATTTCCTCACTCCCAAGGCTGGATCTCCGTTTGTCTGTCTGATGCATAGTGACTTCAAAGTGTTGACAGGTCAGTTTTAAAACAATGGGAGTGATTAGGACAGATATATGAATGAAAGACAGAGCGTGACATCTCAAGCTATAGATTCTGACATAAATTACACGTCAAGCACTGTGATGGTGTCATTTAGAAGACAACAGCGTTATTATCTAGAAGGCTGCTGGCTAGTCTTTCATCAAGTTTAAATGCACATCAATGTTTCCCAGAGAATGACATAAACCGTTTGAAACATGCATGGGTGAATTTATCTAGAACATTTCAGGCTGCCTCCTGAAATCTTCCTGACTTGCCTTTTCAAACATGCACCTAACCATGGGAGACTTTCTCCATCCGACCGGGGGTCTGACACTACAATGATCAATGCTGCGTGTGATTGGATGTATTCACAGTACAACAAATGTGTAGTCAAGAACATACTGGAGAGCAGAGAAGAGTATGAAACAGCTTCATGTCATGTACATTGATCACAACAGTTGCTCACTGGTCGGTGGATGTAAATATCATCACCCCAAATTGATCAAAACCTCACATTTACTTAAGGGGCTGCTAATGTATTCCATGCAGTCTCCATATGTCAAGGCTATGTGTGGCAAACACTGCACATACAAATGTAGTTCTATACAGATCTGCTTTTATGGATGTGAAAGCAATGCACTTTTCTGATACTCTCTGTACTCCATCTGTAATTTTTAAAGTTATAGGTGAAGAACGAGACAATAATAGTCTTCTTCTGTCTGCACAGATACTTGCCAAATAATTTCAGGGCGCCTCTCGGAAACTGGGCGTGAGAAATCCTGTCTCCATCAACTTATTAGTCAGCTCTAAATGAGTGACGCTTTTGGATGACAGACCCAGCCACACACAAAAATCTGACTCCACGCCACAGCAAAAGTTAGACTGGGTGAGGGGGGAAGATGTTGAAATGAAGAGAAGCACAGAGCAAGCAGTGGACAAGGAGACAAGAGACCAAGAGAGATGGAATAGAGAGAGAAACTCAGGAAGCACAAGAACTTTTCATTCCAGTAAAAACGTCCTGTGTTATTCTTATTCTTGGGTTCTTCCAGCTCTATGTTGGAGACCGAGTCAGGGCTGCCAACAGAGAACCACTGAGACTTTCCCCGCACGCTTCCTTGTCAATCACTCTAATGCTCTGTAGGAACCTCTCCTCATCTCAGGTTAGGCAAATAAGCAGCAGCATTCCTGAACTTGTTTAGAAAAAAATTGTAGACAGCTAATGAGGAAGACAGACGGAAAAAAGAGTGAAAAAGAAGAGATAAGAGTGGAAGGAAGGAAGGAGAAGTGGGACCTTTGTGTCCCCAAAGGGAGAGAGATGAAAACAAGCCCGAGACAAACCCACACTGCCGGCGTCCAAAACACTTAGAGGCAGAGAAATCTGGCTGGTGTATTTTCCACATCCACTACCACAAAAAAAACATATTTCAGAATGTGCTGACAGTTATAGTCCTTTATGATTCAAAATATGCACAGACTGGTCAATAATCGCATCTGACAAGTTGATGGATTTCTTCCAAGAAATAATTTGCAGTCATTCAGGATCAACGTTGTAAAATACCAAATTGAGCCAGAACTAGATGTGCAGAAACGTTGATTTGATCACTCTTAACATCGTCGCTTACAAGAAAAAGCAGGTCTCACTTGCTCTCCTAAAATCTAAGATGATTCAATACAACCATCCTCAAAGAACTGTGAGGTATTGCTATTACTGTGAGGTATTGCTATTTCGATTATTTCTCTCTTTGCTATTTCTGTTAGATATTTCTATATTTCTTCAAGCTGTATTCTTAGCAGCTGTAAGGCTACAAAGTCTACCAAGGTACCAATGAAGTATTTCTGACTCTGATTAACACAAAACAAAATCATTCATAAATAGGCATATACAATTTCTTGTTTTGTTCAGGTTTAGATTATTAACACAAACCAGCCCTCGTCCCCACATCTCCCCCGTTCTTTGCCTTTCTTCATTGGCTTCCAATAAAATTCAGAATCAACTACAAAATCCTGTTCCCCATGTACAAAGCACTGCATGACCTCCCCTCCAGCTACATTTCTCACTTCCTCTTTCCATATTCCACCCCTCACAACATCTTTTCATCCCACGGTGATCGTGATTTCGCTGTTTTAGCCTCCGCCCTCTGAAATGAACTCCCACAATCCATCAAATCTGCAGAATCTTTGGCCAGTTTCAAGTAGCATCTAAAAGCTCACCTGTACCGACGAGCCTTCATGTTAACTCTGTCTTGTGCGTTGTTTGTTTTTGTGTTTTCGTGATCTTAACTTCGCCCTGCTTGTAATTGAGTGTTTTAAAAGTGCTATATTAATAAAGTTTTACTTGCTTACTTACACTTCAATAGTAGTGAGGGATCATTTCAGGGATTCAGGGGCTCAAAAGGCTTCCTTAATGGGCCGTATTTGTGCAAAGAGATTCTGCATCTATTCCATTCTTCTGTCTTTGCATGCATATACACTACACTACACCACACTACTATATGGGTGTTAAACTTCTTTTTAAGGGGGATTCTCCTTTAACCCATCTGTAAATGTCAGGAGGATGACAAAGACACCTGCTTTGGATCTTCTTCAGTGAAACAAAAAAAAGAGAGAGAGCATCAATATAAAAAGAAGAGGAACAAAAGAGAAAAGGAGAGGGGGGGAAAATGTCGAGCAGATGTAAGAGATGAAAATACTGTTGAGATGATAAAAAGTAAACTTGACGTTGTGGGAAACTTGCCGGATGGAAACAGACTGGAAGATGTTTAAAGTGTGTGTCTGGAAGCATTAGCGAGTGAGGAGGAAAAGAATAACGTGTGAAGAAAACAGAGTCCTGAAAAGCTGCAGAGGAGGAGGAGATGAACGATGGAAAACAGAGCAACGGAGGAAGACATCAGGTGAGCCAATATGAGGGCGAAAAAAACAGTGGAAAAAGATTTAAACAATTAACACGTCTATAAAGCATGAACAGGAATAAATGGTGTTAACAATTGTTTTTATTTTAAAGTATATCATGTACAGGCGTCGCAGATGTTTAACAAACCCTGAAGTTGAAATACTCTTGGTAATTTTTTGGACCACAAATCCCTTGTATGTGTAAATGTACTTGGCAATAAAAAACGATTCTGACATTGGTCAAAGTTTTTACAGGCGTACAGCTGCTACAGATGACAGATTTTCTTTGTTCCTTTTTCAGATCACATGAATTATTTAATTCTGTCAGGACCTAAAAACCATTTTCAACCAAAATCTGAAAAAGAATATCTGGAGAAAGTTACCAACCCTGCCTTTAAGTGAAGTTAAAGTTTGTCTTACTACCCTGAAGTCTCATAATTTGTCATTTGCAATTTTAAATGCACACGGCTTCACAGACAACGCTCAAAGAAATTGCTGATGGAGCATCCTGCCTTATCTCGATTTGTCTACACACTTTCTATTTAGCGTAAAAGTTCTCCTGATTTTAAAAACAGTTCCACACAAAGTCATTTTTTTTTAACACTGAGAACTTCAAAGAGGGGATCTGAGAGAGCCTGGATGTTATTCAAGTGGGATAAATAAATGAATAAGACTAAAATAGCAACAGAGACAGACACCAAATCTTTCCGCGAGAGACAAAGATGATCACAGCTCTTCTCACGTTTCCAAACCTTGTTGTAATTTCCATCTTATTTCACCAGATGACGGCTGCGGGGGCTGACTAAGCACACCTTGTAAAGCATCCCAGTCCGCTTTTCCAAACACAGTCTCACTTCACCTCCTGTAAACCCTGCTCTCTCTCAAACACACCCTTCATGGCTGATCCACCTCCACCTCCACCCCAGACGATGGAAAGGAGGATAGGCAGATGGCGGCACGGAGAAGAAGAAGAAAAAAAAAAAGGCGTAAAACAGAGTATTACGGGCACAAAGATCTCTATTGTATTACCTCATTTCCTGCTGAAAAATCTGCCAGGTTGCAGAGATTGAATCTGTAGGATCTCTCTGAGTGCAAGAGCCCAGGCCCTGCTGCACACCTTCATATGTTATTTCTGCTCCCGACTTCTCAACATGCTGCCAGAACTTTGAAACAGAGACTCTTTAACTTCGTTTTAAGACTCTTTTTTTTTGTTCTTTTTTTACAGACAAATGCCAGTTTCTCTCCTGGTCTTTGGTATGCAACACATCTCTATTTTTCCAGATACATAACGCTACCAAGAAATGTCATTATGTGGCAAAACAGAGGTATTAAATGTGACCTACAGCTATTTTTATGACTACTTTTTGGGCCAATTTTGCCTTTATTTGACAGTAAAGCTGAAGAGAGATGGAAACGTTTGGAGGAGAGAGTGGGGATGACATGCAGCAAAGGGCCGAGGTCGGATCCTAAATCGATGGCCGCTGCTACAGCCTCTGTACATGGGACCTATGACATAATGCTAAGCCATCTGGCACCCATTTTTTATTACTACTTTTGACATATTTATGATTTTTTTAATGCATGTGTACATGTTTGCAACACAGCAATCAACAAAGTCAGGTGACATTTCCTTTTCCATTAAGCAGTCATACTGTACAGTGCCATAGTCGATGTCCTATTTGGTGATTATTTTATCTGCATTCTAATTCAAGTTCTCTGTTCTCTGTTGTGATCTTTGTCTTTTAAATCTCCTATTTTTGCCTTCAATATTTTGCTTTTATTCTTTGCTTCCTTGCAAAAGTAAACTGGCTGACGTTAAATGACCGGAGCTTTCTCTTTGGATTTGTATGATGAATGTATTCCTCCAGATCTTGTATTTAGAACTACATGCATAGCAACATCTTGCTGTCCAGAAATAGAAGTAGTAGGTATTCCCTAATTTAACAAAGCAGTCTAATAATTGCTGCATTAGCTGGTTTGCATCTAATAGCAGTGACATGTATTTAATTTAGTGGAGATTTTTACGAGACTGCTGTGCAGCGAAGTTAAAGGGAGAGGGTGGGGCAACATAAATGTGTGCAATATTAGCTTTTAAATGCGGTGAGCTGTGTGATGGCTCTTGGCATTAGCCAGCCTGTGTGTGCGTCTGTGTATGTGTGTGTGTGTCATTTTCATCTGCAGTGTCAGTGTATGTGTTAGAATTGGCAGCAGGTTGGGGCACTCTGGCCTTGATTAGGCGTCTCTTTCCCGTCCACCAGTCGTAGTGAATTACTCTGCCATCTCAGTGGTGTAATTGGGGACACATGCAGCCTTAAACCCCCTCCCTCGTCGTCCTCCTCCTCCTCTTCTAATTCCTCCTCCCTCAATCTTAAGGTCAAAGCAGCAGTAAGATCAAATGCTCCCCTCAGTGTGCGGCATTCCTTAATAAAACAACATACAGGCAGGAGGGACGAGAAGACGAAGGAAGAAAGGAAATCAAATAGATGGGGAAGGACAGGCGGAGATGAGAAAAGAAGGACATGGACGAGGAGACAGTGAAAGCATATGGAAAGTGTTTACAGTAATATAATCAAGCTCTGATGTTAATGTGATGCTTCATAAGTACTGTTATGTATTTTTCTCTTTTCCACCTTGAGATTTTTCCTCTCTTTTTGGTGAAAAAGAAATACCCTTAAACATATGGAAATGTTTCATTCAATATCTCCTTCCTGATACAGGGTTAACATACAGATTACCAAACAAACACAATAATGATTTAAGTTATATAAAAGGGAGTGCTGTTGTACTGAATATCAGCACTGCTGTCATTGGGTTGTAAACATGAGTCCATAGGCCGAGTGCAGAGAGTAATCACCGTGTTATACTAGCAGTATAACACAGGAAATAGTATTAAAAAGTAGCCCACAACTTTACTCAAACTGTTGCCAAGCAACCAAAACATTCTACTGCACTCTTAGTACTTTGTTTCCATGGTTACCACAGACTACATTTATTTACATGTCTTAATTTATGATAAAACCCGTGAAATCATAGTCTGTTGTGTGATTCTGATGTATCCAGTTGATTAATAAGAAAAACATAGTCTGTTGTGATGTACTTAGAGCACTTGGCTGAGGAGTGATAGGCCTACATAATGAAAAGCCCCAGTGATGCCGTACTAATATCATATCAACACTCTAGGCTTATGCCTCGTCCAATCAAATGAACTAACTGTTTTATGATATTATTCTTGAACAGCTGAAGAAAATCACATTAACTCTCTGATTATCATTGTTATACAGTCGGACTCACTAAACTGAAATCATAACCTAAAAACGAGCAGAGTAGCGTACCTTGGAACAAGCTAAGCTAATGTTTCTTGCTAGCTTGTCTCTTGGCCTTCTGACATCCTGTGCTCACCAAAGAGTTGGAGAAACCCCAAAGTTTTTTTTTTTTTAAGACTAATTTTTGGGCTTTTATTGTAGAGATAGGACAGTGGATAGAGTTGGAAATTAGGGAGAGAGAGCGTGGGTACTGACGTGCGGGAAAGGAGCCACAGGTTGGATTCGAACCCGGGCCGCTTGCTTGGAGGACTATAGCCTCCATATATGGGGCGTGCGCACTAACCACTGCGCCACTAGCGCAGTTTTAGAGATGACACTACTTTATTATTTGTTTTGTCTAAATTATCTTCAAATTTAAATGACCAGCCCTAAAATGTATTAATAATGTTTGCTGACATTTTGCGAGTTTTGAGTAATGTTAGCTAGCAGTACACAATTTTTCTTTGGCGCTCTAAAACAGTAGTCTAGTTGTTAGAAGAATCCAAAATGCTTAGTAGGCTACTGTTTTGAAATATAAGAAAAATGTTGATTTTGTAAGCGGCTGATAAAGCAGCCTACCAAATCAGTTTATTGAGTGGCATATCCCGACAGCTTTTAAGCTAGCAACACAGCCCGATTGATGCTTGAATCAGTATCCTAACAACTCTTCTCCCTATTTTTCACTTCACACAGGATTACTGTGGATGATTCTCTCCTGCCAGTTTATAATGTAACAGTGTCTCTACTAGTTACAGTGTCCTCGGCCCTTCTCTTAACAAAAAAAGCCTAGACGGGATAAGGTCTGGTTCAAGCTAACATAAACAATCTTCCGTCCTCTTCAAAAGGCCTGGAGAAGCTGAGTTTGAGGAATGGGCTGCTATGCTACTGAACGTCCAATCATTTGGGATCCACAGTGACAAATATGGACACAAAACTAGTTTGGATCAAAGCAACGGCATAGTTTGTGAGAGCACGGAGCTATTTATCAGAAGTTTATGACAAAGATGAAGGAATTTCTGCATTTCTATCCAAGTCTTTGATGATAGGCTACAGTCAGAGTCTAATGACGCACACACTTCGGAGAGACTTCACAGGTTTCTTAGCCGTTATATGAGAGCCGTAAAATGATGTCTGAGTTGTGGGAAGCCATTTAGGGAGTAAGCTGAACCCAGGTTTGGGACATGAAGTTGACAGATTGGGAGACAGTCCGTGTGAGCAGGTGAGCTAAAGAAAAATGACACAGGAATAGAGACAGAGAAAGATGAGCGAAGCAAAGAACTAAGCTTTCTTTGATAAAGTAGGGATTTCCTTTAAATTCCACTTTTTCATTCCTATGTGTGTATGTATTCAGCTGTCTTGTCAGAGTGTGCATTGTATAGCTGCAGGCTGCAGACGGACAGCACAGACACTGGAGTATGTCAGACTCCACATCTGGTGGATGGGGATCTGTTCGCTCCGTCTGTCTGCCTATTATTATATAGGACTGAAGCCTTTGAACTGAGCAGCCACTGCTGACAATCACCAGACTCAAACACACCCAGTCAGTCCGAGATTTTTAGAGGAGGCCGGTGCAGTCCTGTCTCACAAAGTGTTTTATTCTGTATGGAGATGGTACAGTATGTTCGCTTTCTTTCAACGTCAGAAAATGTGACAGCCAGGTGTGAGGAAACGAAGAATCAAAAACGATGCAGAATCACATTTTTCTACTTTTAGAAAAACTAGCTCAGGTTTGCACTGCATATGAGAAAATCTGCATCCAAAGACAACACAGTTAATCATCCTTAACCACCCAAAACACTACAACATTTTGAGGAAAGTTTGAACTACATTGTGGAGGAAAGTCATTGTGTAACTTTACAAAAACCTGCAGTCCAGCTGTGCCTAACAACTATTTCTTAATGTGCACCTGTCATCACTTAGAATAGAGCGGCATTCAAACCTTGATGAAGTGCCTCAACACATTTTGATATATACAAGGCCTCCATAAGTCTCTCATAATGGGAAACTAAATGCTGTATTACCGGGTGGTTCCTCTGACGGCAGAATGTAGACGAACACACTCAGCTCTTTTTCTGATTCTGCTGTGAGTCAGTTTAGCTTTTTTCAGCCCGAAGACTTGCTTTGGATTTAAGACCCCGCAGAAACATTTTTCAGACGTGACTCTGGTACTGACAAATCATTTAGGAGGTTATGTTTGAGATGTGTAGCCGCAAACCACAAGAAAGATTCAAATTCTTGACGTGATTTTTGGTTTCCTGAATCAATTGTTTCTGGCACTAGTTTGATGTGAAAGGCCATTGTAAAATAAAAAATACTACAAAAAAATGTTTTAAAGACAAAGAAAGGATGAAGTCATCTTCAATCATTTTGCCGTAATTAAAGGCTGCAGTAGCTTGTATGTGTATTTTCTCTGCCTTGATGAAGATGTTTAAAGATAATTATTGTCATTGAGTGCTCTGAAACAGTGGGTGTGACTCCGATAAAGTGTTTTTTAAAATGAAATTCTTTATTGGCAACTCACTCGTATTAAGTAAAGCTGCAGAGTAACAAGACACGAAACATAAACGGGAAACAACTTTCATTCCCTTTAGATTGGCAGACAGGAAGCAAAGCCAAACCAAACTATCACTTCTTCAACCCAATGTGATGACTTCTCAAAACATTCTGAAATAAATGTCAGAACATTACAGATCAAACCAAACCTTTGAAAAAGACTGTGTAAGAACTGTAGCCCCTGGTTCATCTCTGAGTCTTTTCTTCTGCTTTTTGGACCCACAAACTACAAATATATTGCAAATGTATGCCCTTTTAAAACACAAGGAGATATATTTAATCAACCTTGCCAACAAAAGTCTCTCTTCTTTTTTTACACAAAGTGCAAAGATGCAAAATGGTTTAATACTTCAAACACTAAAATTAGTTTCAGGAATCAAACTCTGGTCTCATGTATTTCAGTCTCATGTTTGTTTGAGCCATCCATTGGCCTGACTTCTACTCAAAGTTGACTTCAGTGGCTATTTATACGACATCTCCTGACTTCACCACCTCATCATTAAATGGGCAAAAGGGTATTATAGAGAAATGACACCCCGAGGATGCATAAAGTGTCATAAATTGATTTGTGGGGCCACTGATCAATCTGCTATAAGTGATAACTTAGGAGAATAAGCAGGCTAAATCTGCACATCTTGGTGTACCATATAATATTTAAAGTGTAAGCAATTACAAACAGAGATAATGCTGTCAATGTATCAAATCATATCTGCAAAAGAACCCCAAATAAACCATTTCATCACAATATAATTGCCACGTTAAACTAACACATCTGCAATGAAGTCTGAGAACTGTTCCCTTGCAGCCAATCCAGCTGCAAATTGACACCGATAGTTAGAGCGCATAGTGTCTGAATGTTGTTTGCATGCCTGTGTGGTCACACACAGCTACTCAATAAGCTCTAAGAAACCATATAATGCAGTGAAATGACTGTGAAATAAGCAGTTGCAAATAAAGAAACAAACACACGAGTTCCGTCACACACATTTCTGCTGGAGTCTTTTTGCCTCCACTGGAACATAAACACATGCATGCTCACATAAATACACACCACACTGTGTTTTCAGCTCCTCTTATTTTAATCTGGCTCAGAGTTTTCCCCTCCTTCTCTTGTCTGACTGCAGAGTGAGTTTAGCTCAGGAACCTCTTACATTCTTTCAATACTCTCCACTCAACACACAGGGGGACTCCATGATCCACACTTCACGTACTTTGATTGTTCCGGAGAGAAACTGCTGTTCTGGCTGGCACTCTCCTGTTGATGTGGCATGCCAGGGGTTCAGTTAGCGGGTCTGTATGTGCATGTGGAGGTCTGTTTCAAAGCATATCACTATTTCCTATGAAGACATCCTTGAATCTGTGCAAGCTTCGTATTTTAAACTGAATGCAAGGAATTAATGATTTTCTAAAGGTGATAAACTCCACGAATAAAAGGCCTCGAAGCTTTTGTATTTTCACCCATGATAACACAATATCCTGATAAAAAAACATTGAGGTCACAAGATCAGCTCAGTTGAGTAACTGTTCTGTTTATCTCTCATTTAAGAAGTGAAAACAATCCTTGTAAATGGCATAAAAAAATGTATTGAGGTGTTTATATCGCACAGACAAAGCTGAGAGGAAGTGACATCTGGGCTGGTAGTATTGCACGAGGAAAATTTGTCGAGCTAAGTATTTATAATAAATGTAGTTTTTCAATACTTCTCGCGTGTCAAATGGACGACACATTTAGCTGTGTGCAGGCCTGCAGCCTTTTCTGCCAATTCAAACCCACAATTGTCCGTGCAGCAGCTCGAGGAATTGTGTTCTGTGTCTTCAAGAAAACCAAAACTCTAATTTTGCACTGCATAGTTTACACATGTATTCACAGCATAACACGGTATGTCCTTATTGTTAACACATTATAATCAATGTACAATTCTTTTTCAGGGCTTCAGCAGTGCATGCTATAATACAAAAAATAGTATGTGATTTTAAAACCCTTGTTACATTTCTGTATCCATTTGAGCGTTCAACTCTTCTTCATTTAGTTGGTGGGCCCCATGAGGCCCCAACAACGACCCCAGAGCTGTCCATCTGGACTGACAATCTAATAATTGTCAAGGTCACTACAAGGACAAGGCACTACATACAGAAACCCTTGGTGCTCTGTTTTTGCTTTCAGAGCAGATGACAAAACAGAGGACATAACCGTCAACTATGAAGGCACAAAAGCAGCAACTGTACCATCCGTGACTACCTGACCCTTCATTAGCACCAGAGTGACTGTGAGGCAAGACAGCTGGGCAGAGAGGAGAAAATGAGCGGCCACTCAGAGTATGAATAGAGCTTTGTGTCATCATCTCTGACAACGAGAGGAGACCAGACAAAAAAAAAGGACATGAGAGAGGACGAGAGGAGATGATAGAAGAGTGAGAGAAGCAAGTAGAGAAGAAGAAGAAAAAACTAGAGAGGAGATAAAAGGAGGAGAAAGAGAAAAGTTGCCCCCAAACAGCCATGCAAACTTTTAGTTTAGAGTCTTAGTCTGCCATGTTTTTATGAGTACTCGCAGAATAGTCCCAGAAAAAACAACATCATATCCATCTAAAGGCTGCACCTTGTTGATTGTCTGTGCAAAATTCAAATCTGTGTTACTGGACAAACATTCACCTTAAGGCGAATGGGACGGTGTTGCTAAAGCCTGACCCACACAAAGATTTCTAAAATCTTAAGAGATGTTGAAAACGTAAAGCCACACACAACGTCAAATAATGATAGATCCTGTTTTTCCCCTATAGTGTGTGGAGAGAAACAAGCACCACCAATGACTGATACTATTCATCAACAACCAGAGTTCTGACTCTCAAAACTGGAAATGACTCTGCCTAAAAAAACAGAAGTCTCCAAACTTTAGTTTACCAACACAGGGGAGTCGATGATGTCATACTATGTTTTAATAAATGTTCAGTCACTTTGATTGTTTTTTATGACACTACAGAGCCATTTAACAATTAGCATAGCTGTTGTAGCAGGTGGCTAGCTACATGATTTGGCTTGTGGAGGAGGCCAATAATTAGTGTTTAACCTGTTTCTGTAATGTAGCACGATGATTACTATGTTACCTATAATATTATTATTTCTCGTCCCTGGAACTCAGACATTTTATTATTCCACTAAAATTCAATTAGATGATTAAGATACTTTCATTTAATTCTATTGGCTAACCTAACGGCTACAAAATCTTAGCCCTACAAGAAACTGGACAATAAAAAACTACAGAGAAGACGAAAGGAAATAGGATGAAAGTTTTAAGGAGAGAAAACAAAGGCGAATGAGTGACCTGGACGGTGTAAGCAGATAGCAGGACGGTTCTCCTGAGACCTGTTTAACCCGATGGGATCTGAGGGATCCTCGCTGCTGTAAATCATCTGGAATTCCGAGCGTGCCCGCTGCCTAGAAAACAAAACTTGTGTTTTCCTTCTGCCCTGTCGTTTAATCACTTGCACATGACGGGAGGAACAACAAAGCTGGAAGAGAGGAAACTAAAAGAGAAGACGGGGAACGCGGGGATGACAGGAGAAGAAGGAGGAGGAGGAGGAGGCCACAAGGGGCTGGAGCCTTTGATGGCCCTCTTTGAAGCTTTCCAACAGTTTGGGAAGACTGAGAAGACAAGCAAGACAGCGAGAACAGACAACAAAAAAGGTCTAAACAAGGAAAGGATTGTGCACGGAGACAATAGTGGGAGAAAAAGAGGGTAAAATGAGGAGGAAGGGAGGTCAGATTGACATTATTTACTGATACAACTTTGGTCCCTACTGCAGCTTAAGAGCAGCTGGTGAGATTGCGTTAAACGGACATTTGGTTGACTTTTAGGGGTCAGTCTCAGAGCTTACAACACAGCCCCTTTTAGGACAATCAACATGTTGCATGAGACTGAAACCCGACTCTCCACCATGCGTTCCTTTAAATAATAAACCTCTGTGCATTAAACCTGATCACAATCCCTGTGCAGGGGTTAAACACACCAGAATATAAATCCAGTTCAACCCGGGAGATCTCAGCCCTCCTTTTCCTTCCACAACACAAAACTCCTGCTTTTATTTTCCCACTTGGCGCTCTCCACTCACATCCATCCCAAGGATAACACTGCAAAAAATAATAAGCAGAGAATACGAGGAATGTTGTCACTCTTATGATGTTGTTTTTTCAGACTTTATTTCATCACATATAAAATCTGATTATGTTGTGGTGAGTGTGCACTGTTTTGTTTCATGGTAACACAACATCTTTCAACAAATTTACTTCAAAATGTGCAAGTCCAAAGCCAAGTTTCCTGTTTTTTGGATGTTTTCCTTCGCAGGGACAAAGTGATGAAGTGAGTCATGCCACTTCTGAATTAAATTATTTTGACTCGAAGTGTAATGTTTATTTTGTGTGTTTTCTTTTCAACTGCTGAAGTAAATCTGTCTCTGCTGTTGCACAAAGATCTGTGCGGATCTGTTCTTTAACCGAAATGTTTCGCTGATTTCCTGACAGCAAACTGTAGCAGAGATTTTCTGTGAATTTGCAAATATGAATCTCCTGCTGCAGCCTTTGAAATGGTAAAAATTGAGAAAGAGAAACATTTCCCTGCCCTTTTAAATGAGGTTTAAATAAATAGTTTAATGCCAGAAGCATGGCTGATATCATGAGTTAATGCTAAGTTGTTTTACAGGATTCTCCAAAAGGTTGTCAAAGTTGTTGATACTTCAATACTTTTTAAAACCACGTGTTTAAAACGATTCAATCATTGTTTTTTTGAGGATCAAAAGTATCAAAATGTACTGAAGCTTCAAAAAACATCAGTCATATTTTTAACTCAAAATGTGAAAGAAAGAGAGCACTATCTAAATTCCACAATACGTTAGCAATGTCCCGGTCCTGAAACAATAGGTGTTTTCGGACCGCAGGAACTTCCTCACAGTTTTAGTCTCTTCCTTTTTTATTCATTCTTTTTTTCATTCCTAGAACCCCGTTTAGAGGAACCTTGTTAGCTCCTGCTTCAGCGTAGGTCCCATGGTGGGGCAAATGCAGACAGAGAAAAAGTTCCCATGGTGTGTAGTTCTCAGGGAACTCCCTAATGAATAGTTCCACTTCAAAAAGTTCCAAGAACTGTTTGGCCCAAAAAAACCTAATGCAAACATATTTGTGCATTAAGATAATGTACAGAGCTTGCATGCATTTTTGGTAATTGAAAACAAGAACTTACTCAACATCGGGTGCCTAGGACTTGTTTAGGTTGCCGTGGTATCAGGTATTGACACTCTCTGAATTTCACTCCAATCACACTGAAGTAAAATTCCGGTATCACGACCACCCTACTCAAAAACCCCTTACTGCCTTTTCAGATACTTTGTGTGTTTGTGTTTGCTCTAAGACTTGGATACGGATGAAACCTCCTTTTTAAACTAATATTCTTTCATTTTTTAGATTTTTCACTTGCCAACTGTAGAAACCGTCATTTTACCTGAAGTTCTAGAGAAGCAAAGGTGTAATTTATTTCAAACATAAATGGGCCGTGGTTGTCAATTCTTGGAAATATAAAAGACTTAACACAACAGCTGAGGCTCAGAAATGAATTTCATCTCCTCCACACACACACACACACACACACGCAAACACATAAAAATATCTCAAACATTCAGCCCGAGCTTTCCATTGCACACACAGACTTTATTACTTTTCATTATCTTCGATGGCTATCTGTTCTCCCAAATCCAGCTCTGTGTTGTTCTTTTGGCTGTGCAGCACAACGCTAATCCTGTGTCTCGGAAAACAACCCTTGGACGATTCAGTTTGCACTACAGCTTCTATTTCATTTTGGACTAAATGTTTATGCTCAGCAATACAAGCCAAATAAGTTCTTGCAAACTGACCCTTGTTTTGTTTTTTTACACTTTCAGAAACCTTTCTCAAGCAGCTAAAGACTTGATACCAATTCCTCTACTGTTTAGAGATCCCTAACTTGAGCAAAGTAATAGTTAAATATTGATTAGTACCATTACATCATCGCCCGTGACGTTCCCAGTATTTCTGGATGGATAAAATGACTTGTCTACTGCTTTATCTCCCAGTTGGGACTTGTCTTCGCTGACCCCAATAGGGAAATCTGACATGCTCATTTCATGCGATAAAGGGATTTTCATGAGGCCTTGTGGATTGGCACCGCATTCCTTGTTAGCCCTGATGTTCTTAAGCCTCATGTTTGTTTTAGTCTTCCCTCTTGAGTCCCCAGTGGAAAACTATGTCTGCAATGTTAGCCACTTCAGAATCTCTGTAACCCAGAAAAATACCAACGTACCAACCCGGGGAGACCACACTATAGGCCGCTGACCATCCCTGAGAAGCCCAGACATAACACTAACAATGTTGGACTCGCACCATTAACCCCCATCAAGGTGTGGTTCATAAAGCAAACTTGTCTTTCAGGGGCTTATCCAGTGTTATTAGAAAGTAGTCAGCTTTGGCCTCTGTCCTGCCGACCCTTTGTTTTGACAGTCTACATTAAACACCACCGAGTCCTCCACTGTTAAGTCTTTTTGATTCTGAAACAGTAATGGGCAATTGTTCAGGCATCTGTGCTTTGTAATCATACAAAGCCACAAGAAAATCTTTATTTAATTTTGCTGTCTGTTTTCTTGTTGAAACATTTGAAATAAACACAAGATGATTGTGTCCTGTTGAAAGGAAAAGTGCTCAGGGAGGGAACCCCTCCTTCTGCCCCAATACTTACGCCCTACATGACCTACCACATGACCCTCAGCAGCTACTGAAACCCAATGAAAATTGCCACCTTTACAGACCCATAGTTCCTTATAAAAAAATATATAGCTTCCATTTTCCATGTATCAGTTGTACAGGTGTATTAAATTCTATACATTATTTTGCTGGGCAGTGAAGCCCGAGGATAACAAAAAGTAACAAGGGAAGAAAATATTTTCACCCATTTTATTTAGCCTTGGGGCTGCTAGGTTATCAAACTACTAGCTACCAAGCAAATCGGCATACAGCCACATTAAGCATTTCAATGTCCTGAAACAAGAGGCCTTTTGATCAACAATGCTCCTTGGAAATGGAAAATGAACTCAACGATTCTAGTTGCAATTCTGTCCTTCAAAGGGAATCTACTGAAGAACATTATCATCAAGTCAAAGTATTTATATCCGTCTATCCATTACCGTTTTTTCCCGTTCAGGGTGGGGGTGGGGCTGGGGGGGGGGGGGCTGAAGCCAATTGGGTACACCTTAGGGCTGACATATAGGGACAGACAACCAGACACACACATTCACACCTACTGGAAATTTGGAGTCACAGATTAAGCTAACAAGAATATCTTTGGACTGTGGGAGGAAGCCTTAGAGAACCCACGCATGCAAAAGTAGAACAGGCAAACTCCACAGAAAGGCTCTGTCTGGTGGGGATTCGAACCAGGAACCTTGTGTGAGGCAACAGCGCTAACCACTGCACCACTGTGCAGCCAAGTCTATATATAACATATAATAATATTACCTTGATTATTTTCTTTTTTGACTGATTGAGGAAAAAATAAAGGATCTGGATCAGTTGAAGAAAGTACATCATTTGAGATATATATAGGTAGGAAAAGTGAAGCCTCTTCCTGTATGTACAGTGAACAGTAGAAACTATAGTTACAGGTTATGAGGGCTCTGCTGTAATCTACACCCAATCATTCACCCACTCATAACTCTTCATCCAGTAACACTAGAAGTCCTGGGCCATTAAAAAGCTGAGTTCTGATCTCACTATTTATGTATCTTTGCCACTGCCAGATGTTACAGGGCCCTAAAAAACGCCTCAGCTCCCTATGTGAAGTTGGGTAATATGGATTTGTGGCGGGCAAACACAGGTAGTTAGGCTGTAAAAATAGTCCAAACACCAGAGACAGAGCCTGTGGAGCATATTGTGGGCTGTTAATGGACCTTTCTACCCCCTCTGATGGTGCCCTGGATATTTTCTGGTGCTGCTGGAAGACGTATTTCAATTCATAAACTTTTTTTCTAGGTTTGTGTAAGCGTATGTCTTTTGTCATATCTGACCAAACACCATACCGACTTCTAAATGTGAGTATAAACATCATAAAGTTGTTCCCAGCTAGAATATTTTCCATTTTGCCTCATGTTGAGAGGTGTGACAGCAGACTGCAGCTTCCAACAGGGACAGTCTCAGATCTCAGAGCAGACCCATAAAGAGAGCTCTCCTAAACTTTTACAGGCTGACAACGGACCCACTTCCACCAGCAGCAAAAAGTCACAGTCAGGTTTGTATCATGGCTATGTAACACTTTCTGCTGCAACTTAAGTGGTCATATCAGAACTTAAAGTCAAACCAATTAAGCAGCAGCGCTTACCCACACTACTGACTTTGACATTTCATTATAAGAAAACTCCAAGGCACTTTTTTTAAATCATTAAAAATCCCATTATTTGCATAGATTCCTACTGGTGACATGTCGCTGTAAAACGGCCAGCTTTCTATGAGTGTTCTTGTAGTTTGACGTCAACATGCCGCCCCATCCAAAGAGCACCTTTAACTAATTCTTAGGAGTACAGTCCCTTTTATATTTATCGTACACAGAATAAAACCGAAGATTTCAAAATAAAGTTTAAAAACCAAACATATAAAGGTGTACTTAAAACATTTTTTGGGGGCTTACCTTAACGAAGACGACTACGTTTTCACTTCAATGATAAATTAAAATAATTAAGAACCTTTAAATCAAGGGTTGAAATTTAAAATGTATTTTTCCCCAATTTGAGTCTTTTTTTCATTTGACCGTATAGTTCAACTTTAGATCGAGTTCAATTTGTTTACATTTGTCTTTAAATTCTTTACCTCTGTTTGAAACTGTTTTACATTAAGTGTGTTTTATTTATTGCATTTATTTTTTGGGCTGGCTCAATTATTTTAGTAAATTTTAGACTTTTTTCTTACACTCCAGTATTTACTTATTCCTTTTATTTGTCTTATCTTGGATGCACTTGTTTGACAAGGTGCCATACAAAGAAGTTCCAATTGATTGTTTAGAGTATGTTACACCAAGCATTTCCTGTCGTCACATTAGCAGTCACCTCACTTGTTGTATTTATACATTAATATTAACTTCATTAGACATAGCACTTAGTTGAACCAGCTATGTTATGCACGTGAAACTCCACACAAATCTGCTCAGATTCCCCTGGAATGGAGGTATTTTTAAACTTGAGCCCCTGCTGTGTACGACTAATGATTGAATATGTGTCACTCCGATAGAGCAGCTATAAAAAGCAGAGGCATAACCGTCAGTCCGAGTCTTATAGCTCTTGGAAAGAAGCGTCTTTGAGGCTGCTGTCTACCAGATTTGGCATCGCCCTCCATCCGTCTGCTCTGACATACAGCCTGGCAAAGCTGGGCACCGTGGAGCCAGATCAGATTGCAGGGTTTATGCATGTTACTAACATTGTCATTATCCCGGGAGGCCTTCGGAAATGCCGTGCCCTGGAATAACTGCAAATAATAAGCAGGAATAACTGAGGACGGCTGGTCATTCCTATGCTGATTTATGAATGGTGGTTGACAGCTTGTGCCATCTGAGGGCGATTGTATATCCGTATTTATGACTTTATTTCTCCTGGCCGATCAACACGCTGGCTCTCTGTATCTCAATCTCTGGAGTAAAATCCAACTTTTTTTAGTGCTTTGAAGAGAGCTTTACACGTCATTGAAACCAGCTTGCCGAAAAGGTCAGTTGTACTCCTGGTTGTGTTCTGTAGAGTGAATCATCTTGGTTTAATGGCCCGTTGAAAATGGGATCAGAGAATTGAGACAGAGAAGTCTCCAGACTGTAAACCATGTCTGCGGAGACCAGAGGAGGGAGGGAAGGATGGGAAGGAGGAAAAAGTAAAAGAGAGACAAGGATCGAGTGATTGCAAGCACGAACCAAACCCAACTATGTGTCACAGAGTCTTTTCACTCTCACAGTGGGAGACGCAGTAAGAAAGTAAAGGAGAGGGACTAAAAGAAAGGAAAGTGCAGAAAGAGGGGGAAATGTCAAAGAAAGCTCATAAAAGCAGCATGCATCTCTTTAATTTTCACACACACCGTGACTTTTACAAGCTGCTGTGGCGGAGCGGGGAAGCGGGTGAGTAAACGTGGCAGGAGCAAAGCCCAGGGCGTCCACATCACACTGCAGCACACGACGCTGCACAGGCCGTTATGTGCTCACAGGTGGGGCAGAAACAATTGAAAGTTGTGTGAAAGCATGAGTGGTTTTTAACACCTCTGCAAAAAGGTGTTTGGCGACAACACGTCAACAACCAAGCTCGTGTTAAGAACACATAAAGAAGTGTAAAAAGGTCACACCTGAACTTTTAATCCACCTCTTAATGCTCTGCATGACCTGCGGTAATCTACAATCGAGACACGCTTTCACAACAAGCAGGCATCTGAGAGCTGAGTGTGCAGATGCTTGTAGCTGCATGTGTGTGTGTGTGTGTGTGTCTGTGTGTGTGTGTGTGTGTGTGTGTTTGTGTGGAGGCGTGTCAAGGTAAGTTAATCTGTGTGTGGGGTAGGCAAGTTGTGTGGTATTTTTAGGAAAGGTGTGTGTGAGCTAATAGGGTTTGGCAGTGTCACTTGATGTGTTTGCAGGAGTGTTTTAGGTACAAAAAGAGAAGGGCATTTGTATTCAGAAGTGTGCCAAGTAAGTGGTTCTCTTGTGGGTTAAGTACAGCCTGACAGATATATCGTTTGGCCGATATCATAGATATACCATTATCAGGTCTAACATTTACAATATCAGAATTACAAAGACTTGTTTGCAAAACATGCAATGCAGAAACGGTTTGAAAAGTGTTACAAGTAGTACCGGTATTTGCTGCAGACTTTGCAATAATTTCCAAGTGTGCAATACTCTCAGCATTGTCTACAGCACATGTAGCAACACAGCTGGGCAGTCAGTTGCTTGACAGTGCACAATTTTGTATTTTGGAGTGTGCTACAGTAAATAAGGCGTTCTCTTTTGGGTGAAGACAGATTTTATTGTTTCATATATATTGATATAATAGGCCCGATATAGGCCTATCACACATATGTTGTCTGGTGCATCCTTGTTGTTACTTTGGAAAACTTAAGAACTGTTAATTGCAAGCAAATCAAAATATAAAATATGTTATTTCTTTTTCAGGCTCGTACAGCGAGAAGTGAGCTAGTGTGAAAGCCCTATTATCTACTGTTGAACTGAGACTCAGGGGCAACAGATGAACACGCGCTAAACCAGGGGACATTATGGTCAAAGAAATTACGGAACAGTAGGTGTTGGCTGGGAATAGTTTAAAGCTAACCTCTGGCTACACTGCTTACGGAAAAATTGACGACGAGATATGCCTCTGGTAACGCGTGCCAGACAATGATAGCCAATGATTGTGGATAGGTTCTGAAATTGGTAAACACTAAATGTTTCCCCTCTAAACTGATGTCTTTTGGCCTCAAATATTCCATCTGAGTCAGGCTCTTAGTGTTTTGATATTTTTCGTTTTTTAAAGCAGACGCAGCTTTCTCCAGACTAACCTGTAATTTCAGGCTATTAAGGAGGAACATTACGGATTGATGTGGAGCGTGTCTGTGTGTGTTTAAGGGGGAAAGGTGTACGAACAACAGAAAATCCTGTTGTAGTGTTTGGCTGCTTTTGTTTTGACTACATTATCATGTACATGAGATAAAAGCTACTTTAGAAAAAATGCCTTGAGGCAGTAAAATCTCTTTGTATGCATGTCTGTTGGTAGTGTGCGTCAACCTGAAGGCTCTTTTGTGGGTGGAGGACAAGACACTGATGTCAAACATGATACGGCAACAGCTGGAAAGTTCACTATACCTCCGCCCTCTGCACGCTCTCTCTCTCTCTCCCCTTAGCCTGAGGCAGTTGTTTCTGGCTGGCATGCGGCTAATTTGGCAAACCTCTGCCGTCTGTCTGCTTTTCAGGGTCTGCATGCAGCAGCTGAGTGTTTTTGTTGCTATTCTTATTTTATTGTCTAGGTTATTGTTGCAAATAGCTTGGGGTGATGTTAATGTACATTTTCCGTTTTTAAATTGTGATTAAATATGTTCAGGTTTCATGGAGTTGGCAGGCTTTTACTTAAAAGGCTCCAGTCCAAAGTCAATGAAGAACACAGGCGTTCTAAAGTATGTAGTGAGGCAGCCCAGCCATGATTAATGGGATAATTACCTTTTCCTATACGAGTTAATTTTGGACATCTCCATGACCTTAGTGTGTTGTCAGTGTGCAGAAACCCCTGTACCACCAAGATGACACAGTACCTCCAAAAATATTTGTCATGAAAACTCAACTTTTGCATGAAGAAACCTGAAAAATGACTTTGACTTAATCTAATAATCTAACCTCTTCATTTAAAGATCAATCTTATCCAACAATGTCCACACATCTCCAGAAACCTGACAGACAGAAACCAATCAGTAAGTTATTTACAGCCTAACCTCTCCCTGCTGCTAATGTTGATGAGTGAAGTAGAGGAGATATCTCTGAGTTCTTCTTTTATCTCCACTATCTCTGCTCATCTCACTTTACAAACTACAGGGCAGACTGCATCTCCCAGCTTCTTTAGTCTCCCCATATATTGTCTCTACTAAGCGTGTACTCCAAGTAGCTTCAAACAGGAAGGAAACTTGATTGACAATCGTCAATGCTCCGTCCCGATTTACCTCGTACAGTGTCAGCAATCAGGCTGTGATTGCTTGACAATCGGACTCTACAGTGTGAGCATGTCAATCGTGAGCGTTGGTCGTGCGTCTTCAACGATTCAATGGTACAGTGTGAAATGTGCATTCCACTGTGACTTTTATACAATTGTACAGTGTATTCCCGGCCTTAGGGAAACCCTTGTCGCTAAACCTCCCACTCTGATGAAAACCTCTCAGGACCCAGGAGCAACATTCCTGCTTGTTTTACAACCTTCTCTCTACTAATCGCTCAGAATCCAGCTGCCTTCAAATAAAGTCTCTGTCATCTCCACCCTGCTTGTCCCTGATCTGCATGCACACATAATCATACAGGGTACAAATGTAACTGAAATTACACACCCATTTATTATCTGTCTGTTTTTCCTTCTCTAATCTTTTTCTTGGCAAAGCAGCCCCTTATTAATAGTCCATCAGGGGATTTTGTGTCTTCTAGAGCAGGAGGAATGACCAAAAACAAGACGATGTCCCACATCTGGGAGATAGAGGCTAATTCATTATGGCAAAAACACAATAGTCCTTCTTTACCAGCACACACACACACAGATTGGTGACAGCAGGGCTGGAATGCAGTCCATGTTGAATGCAGCCCAAAGATTACAAACTCACTTTTTGTGACGTCAAGTCAAATGCAATTAAGTTGAACCGATGTCCAGCTTATGAATCATCAGATTCCAAGCCAACCAGTCTAAAGTGTGACACGGTGTCCCAGAACAACTTGTTCTACAGCCTCTGCACTATTGTCTCCAACAGATGTGCCCCTTGTCTGCTTTAAATACTAACGAGAGAGGCATTCAAATACTTTACATAACTTAAAAGTAGCTATTTTCTTTTCTTGATAGATCTACCTGTTAATTACAAGTTTCATTTCTCAAGCACAGATTAAGAAAATTCAAGTCAGGCTTTATTGATAATAAGTAAAAATCAGATTTGGTTCAAGCAACATAACACTGAATGAATCCCAATTCTTTGCAGTGGTGGACGAGACCTGAACCCCTCCTCATGGTAGATATAATGGAGCCAAGACAAGCAAAAAGTTCAAGGGCAAACAAGGGCTATTAACAAAAATTACAATTACAATAAAAATGAAAATGCCAAAAAGCTGCAGTTCTTCAAATGGCCACTTGAGGCTGCCCATTAAAGTGAGTCAATCTCCAATAGACTCTATATTAAATGGCCCAACTTAACAGCAGATTTAAACACATTTACAACCTGGACAGTAAAAAGTTGTGATCCGCAGAGCTCATTTCCTGATACCTGACAACTCTGCCTAGAATAAACTTTTATCAAGCTCGCCCATTTATATTGTATTAAGGCTTAAAGTTTAACTTCATTAGCGGCATGCTTGCGGTCTGTTTTAGGGAAGTTGGCAGCCAATAGATGTTTACAAGGTGACACAACACCTTCATCAATCGCTTAACTTTACCTGTAAGTTTTGTTTATGATCTTACGTACCTTAAAGAGTTGTTTTCATGCACCATATCAAACACAAAATGCTGTGTAGTTTATAGAACTACAAGTCTGTCCAAGAAGTCTGTGTCCACCTTCAAACAAAAATCTATGGTTATTTCATGTTGGCAATGACCAGCAAGTATGACAAAGCCAACCTGGTTTCAGTTACAATTGGTAGGCTACCAAAAATGCTGTAACTACAAAAAAAGGGTTATCATGCTGGACAAAACATGCTGGATTCATCTTACTGTGAACCAATACCAATACCTCTGGATAGGGCATACATCCAACAACCTGAATTTAATATAACTTCTGTGGTTGATTCAGGACTTCTTGGATCCACATGGGTATAGCACATAGTTATAAACAGATCCTGGACCTCTAATGATAGAAAGGGTTCCAGCCTATACCTGTTGGCCATTCTAAATCTGGAACCTGAACCCGGGCTTAAGGGTGCAGGTGGACTGTGAAGACCTCTACCCTGCATGTCAAAGTCAACAGTTGCATTGGCTCTGAATCAAATGAAATGTTTGTTAAGTGAAAGAAACAGGCAACAAGTCTGTGATTAGCATTTCACAACTACGATCTATGCCAACTCTCAATTTCACACATACACACAGCATCAAAATACTCAGTATTACACAAGTCCTCAGTGTTCACCTACAGCACTGCAACATCAATCATTCTTACATTATATGTCATTAACTCAGCCAAATAAGAGGCTGTGTATCTCCAGGGTCACAAACATACGGCAGTGTAGATGACAGTGTTTCATTATATCACACACACTCGTGCATACACCGAACACACACATAAAAAAAAATACAAAGGGCCTATTGATGGCAGCGAGGATCCAGCTCCTCATAATAAAGTCAAGCTGGAGCTGACTAAAAGAGCGAGCACACAACCAGGTCCAGAGTCCTCATGAAACCGGACATTCAATAGCTGCTCGCGGGGCTGTTTGCGTGAGATTGTGACACTGATACCTTCTAATAAAACAGCCAAATGCATCCATGCATCAAGCGAAGCAAAAGGTCACTCCTAATAGGTCAACCTCGGACAGATGGGCAAGGACAGAGACGAGGGTGTTGGTGTGATTTGGGGTTTATTACAAAAGAACTATTAGGCTCTGATCTCACTCTTTGTGCACGTATACACTGATATTAAAGGTCAAGAGGAAGTGGTATATATATGTGCACCTCATTAAGAATACCACAGTCAATCTTTTTTGTTATGGAAAAAATGGTGATGGAACAGTAATGATGATGGGAAGAGCAGAAGTCTATAGGTTTATGTACAGGCTTAATGTCTACATCACACAGCATGGCCTCGATCAGATGGCATAATGTACACAACATGTGTGTGGTAGGTGTGTCATTTCAAGCCATGTGAGTTTACCATCTTGCCTGAACTGCCCTACAACTTTGTTAAATTACATCCAGATTGGGGATCAGTCCATCTCTATTCATAGATTCTTCATAAAAAATGCAGAATCTGTAGGCGCACGACCGGATGATGATATGTGTTCTCTGGTTTCTGTTTGTACGTCCACAAGCATTCCAACAACGTTGGCTGTATGCAGGAAAACAGTTATTGTGGAGAGCAAAAGGGATGTTATATATGCATAGTAACGCAATCTTGTAACCAATTGGTGAGTCATATAGCAGCAATTTCGCTTGACATCTGCATGCAAGTCCAAGACGTCATTTCTCGACACCAACTCCATCTTGCTTCTCAAGTTGCTAGTCGGACTACAAGCAAAGGCAACGCACAGAAAAGGAAGTCTTAGCTAAAAGTCATCTAGGGCTACCCATTGACTACACCAGAAGTGAGAATACGAGTTTGAGAGTTGACAATCGACTTTCTGAACTTGCATTGTATGTCACGTTTACAAATGTTGAGGAAGAATTCTATCATGCATTGAATTTGTTCAGGAAAAGATGCTATAGGCTGTTTTAACCTCACTGCACTGGTTGCCTTTTGGAATTAATTTGAACATTTTACTCATAACTTACAAAGCTTCACATGGTCTTGCACCAGAATATATATAAGTGAGCTTTTAACGCCTTACTGCCCAAAAGGACCTCTTAGATCAGCTGCCTTCTAACGGCGCCTGAGTCAAGGTTGAGGTCAAGGGGTGATCAAGCTTTTGCTGTGATTGCACCTCAGCTCTGGAACAGTCTTCCACTTTGTATTCGTTCAGCGGACTCTGTTTCTGCTTTAAATCCTGTCTTAAAACTCATTTTCAAAGACATAGCTTTTTAGCCATGAGAGCTCAGGTGTGCATATTTTAACTTGACTGTTTTATTGTTTTTTACCAACATTTATCATTGGCTTTACTTGGTTCTGTTCCAACTGGATGTATATATTTTGCCATCTTTGTGTTTACACTAATGATTGTCTCTTTTAAATTGCTTCTATCAAGCGCTTTGTACTCCTGTCTTGAAAAGTGCTCTACAAATAAGGTATTATCATTATTATTATAAGAGGACACGATGGCATTTGTGCCTAACAGTACTTAACTTAAAAAATGCCAAACATCTTTTCAACATCAAACCCTGTTTTGTTTGACAAGACTGAACAGGTGGTAGTCTGAGGTTATCATATGACATGGGTTAAAGGCCTAATCCAAACAGACATGATACATGTTGTTTGCTCTGGCTTGCCACACCACAGGGTACCATCCATCTCATCCCTTCCTCTCATTTCCCCTCCTCTTCTCATTGGACCATGAATGAATGATTCTCAGGTTGAAACAGAGAGGAGTTCATTCAAAGACGTTCAGGTGAAAACATCTGGCTTGAGCGGAGAGAGCTATACAGCAAAACGAACACCAAGAGAAATTGGACAGATTTGGGGAGATGCCTGAGGGGTTGAAAAATAAATGAAAAGAAAGAGCAAGTGGAAGGTTAAAAGTGAAAGGATTAGGAGACAAAGTACCTCGAAACAAACTATTTTAGCATATAATAGGCCACAAAGGAGGTCTTATCTGCAGTATCATTGTGAGCAAAGTTATCTATGAAGATCACATATGCAACTACTGACCTGTCTGGAGGGACTTTAGGGTGACAGTTTAGATTAAAAAGCTTGGACGAAGCAAGAGATCAGACCTTTCATCTCAATAAACAGGGTCAGAATTGTCTGTGTGGAAGTTTTGGTGAGTATTATCAGTGCATCATCTGCATAGAGTTTGAGACACTTTCCAACAGTAGCCTATGCTTATATCCTTTCTTTCTAACCCTGGGCACCATTGTCTCTGTTAATAAAGTGGACGTAGCCTCGTAGTTTCAAAGAGTGGAAGTATCTTAAAGGTAAATGCAACTTTTAGAGGAATTATCCAGTGGATGTCCAGTCGATGTCGCACTTTAGCACCAGTCTCTCAGACCAAAACAAAGCTTACCTCTGCTGTTCCTAAGCACACTGCTGTAGAAAAGATATATCTTCTATATTACTGTTTCAAATGTTGCATATTTTACCTTTCAACACATCCTTTCTATTGGCCAGCAGGGGGCAACATCACTGGCTGCAGAAAGACATTAGGACAATGTATTATCCCCGTAAAACATTTTTCTAATGAGTTTAGTCTCTCAATTCAATCTAGGTACACGATTTGTGCAACGCAGGTTGATGTTCATTTTAAAAATTACAGACCTGTTTAGAATAAAAATAGACAACAAAGCAGGTTGTGCTCTAGAGTGTGGCTTTTGGTGAGTGACAAGTGGCTAACACAGGAACCTGTCGACATGGGAAAGTGTAAAAAACAGCCTGTCGTTTAAATATTGTCACTTCTGTCTCTGAAGACTTGACCTTCCTAATCTTCAGCTTCAAAACAAGACACAAACAAGACCAACAAAACTATTCTCAATTTTTGTCGTATTATTCACAACATCTTAATCTAGCAGAGGAAAGTTGAACTGCACTCTGTTAACCAAAAAGAAATGTCCTCGTATTAAATATTGCCACGGTACAACGAGCCTGTATTCTTTAGGAGGAATTCACTTATCCAGAAACTCCAAATATTACCTCAGAACATATGGTGAAAAATCAGATTCCAAATGTTTAATTCAGTCACTTTAACAGTACACAAAATGAGCCCACTTACATGCCCTGATGGACGCCAAATAACCACGTCAACACAATTACATTACCAGTTTCCAGCGACCTTAAACTAGTTAAAAGGAAACAGCAGCATCATTTGCCTGGACAACGTTTGAGGGAGCAGATGGGGTAATGAGGCCTATTTTCTGTTGCTGGCTTCAGTCAACAAGCATCTGGTTGCAAGCAGGCAGAAAAACAAGCCCTGAGAGCATGTGAACGCAGCAATGATGTTTGGTTAATTAAAGGTTAATCATCGCCGGATCTCTTTCTGGCCAACCTGAGAGGGTTTGAGGAAAAGCAGGAGGATGTGGGTAAGAGAAGAGGGGAGAGAAGAGTAGGGAAAGAAAGGGAGCAGAAGCCACAGAGTGACAAGGGTAAGTCATGAACAAAATCAAGAGGGCGTTGGGGTTGCCCTATGGAAAGAAAATGTATTTTTTCCCCATCATTTAAATCTTCTCTGGGTATTTGTGATAGGCCTTTACAAGTACAACCTTTGGTTATGAATTCACTTGAATGAATGTGTCCATGGTTCGAATTTTGTGTGGGAAAGTTTCCTTATAAGTCCTGGACCATCAGTCGTGACAGAGCTTCGGTCTGGGTCATGGGTTTAAGAAAGAGGTCAATCCTTTCACTTTAAAGACCTTTTGGCCCCTATGTTTACAGCTTATAATAAGCTGTGTCTAAAGGTGGACAGAGTTGGGAAGTGACAGAACACATATTCTGTGCTTTACATAATGTTTTATTTTCGGACAACTTTAAAATTTTACCCCCATGCATTTAGAAAGAAATCTTCACACCGTACTTAAGCCTTAATGCATGAGGGTCGTCTTTTTCTTATTTTGCATTAGTCTGATTTTCATATTCAGCAACGTAGATGAGAGTGAACTAGACAACATTGTCAGCGTCTTTGGAGTCAAAGCAGCAAGTTATTCCCCATTCAACACAAGTTGGATTCTGGTAAGAAAATACTCCTAGGATTAGCAAGGGATGTTCCTGGGCAGCTAATTTCTTAGTTGGTTAAACGTCCTCTGTATAGGGTAACGTCCACATGCCCCTGCTAAATGTCGTTACGCATTGCTCAGGTTGATATGCCAGTTTAACCTGACACAGCCTACATACATTCATATCTCAATTTTCTAGATCAAAATACCCCCAAACCGCACTGCAGCTATGATGCTATCCGGTATCCGTTCCCTGTGATTGTCTACATCCGGGTAGTAGAGCAGGGAGAGAAGGCCCATATTCGGAGCTACAGCCCCAGCTAGTGGCTGCGAACAGCGTAGAGGGTTACAGTAACATGTAAAAATATTATTGAATGACAAGTACAAGTACATTTTTGTTTAGAATAAAAAGAGAAAAAGATTTAAAGTCACATGCTTTGAATTGTTATACCCAGAGACATGTAGCTGCAGCATTCCACTCTGTGTGGACGCCAAACTTTACGTATACAACTGTTTGGGAATTTAATCTTCGGTAATGCGTGACGCTGTCTTGGAGTGGAAATTAGAAATGTTTAAAATGTCATAACTTTAAAACTGACTGATTTAAATGAGCAATGACAGAGCATGTGAGTGCAGAAAAGCAAAAGGACAATGTGATAACAGTACCTGAAATGTGATGGATCAAACAAAAGACACTCTACAATGAAAAAAAAGAAAGTCCTGGCATTTATGTCAAAGTCATGACACAACAGTTTTGTCCACTCTGCTGGAGACGGGAGGAGGAACAAAGACATGAGGCCTCAGAACGAGCAGCAGAGATAAAGACTTTTCAAAGCTTTCATCTCAGAGTTCTGTTATCTGCTCATCATATCACAGCCCAGAGCAGCAGGACAGCTTCAATCTCACACACACAGAGCTCTTCTTCTCTGACCTGCATGGACACAGCATACCTGGGATTCCTGTTTGTGTGTGTGTGTATCTGTGTCTATGTGTGTGACGAGAGGAGAGGGAAGAGAGCAAAAGATAGAGACAAACCCAGGGAGAATGTAGAAGATGGATATGCATTTAGTCTCAGTGTGGGATGATTTCAACCTCTCTCCATAACATTAAAGTAACTGCAGAAACTTCTACAAACATTTTAGCATTTCTTTTGTAGTCTCAGCAGCCAGCACACTTTGCTTCTCTCTTTGTATCCGCCAGTCTCTCTACAAACGTGTCTGAAGGACTAAAATTCAGAGGTAAATGTGGAGAAAGTGAGTGTGTGTGTGTGTGTGTTTTCATGTTTGTGTAAAAGCCAGAGAGGGTTATATGCTGGGACTTGTCTGTTTCACGTCTCAGATGGCACCTCAGGCTCGGATATGATTTCTCACAAAAACACAAACACACACCTGCTCTCAAACTGATTTCACTGATTATGCAGGCAATATATAACCCCCCCCCCCCCCCCCCCCCCCCCCCCCCCCTCACCTCACCCAGCAGCACTTTTAAATAGACAGATTTCAGTGAGAGGGAGGTGAAGTCCATGTCACAGCGCTCATAACCAAACATGAGGAAACTGAAGCTCGTGAGACGCTTCAGGCGATGAACACATGAGATTTTACATGATGCAGATGTTTCTTGAGTGAAGGAAACGTTTCCTGTTTCCTTTAGGCAACAAGGTAACTCAAATAACTTTGTAACTTAACAAAGCATATATACTTGTATTCATTATGCAGGTCATTACTCTGCTATTTCAAGACATCTAATTATTTGACATTTTCATCAATCATTCTGCTAAACTAATTTATTGTACCTAATGCTTAATGCACTTGCACGTCTTTTTTTTGTTTAGTTAGCGACCTAAAGGTAAACGTTTTCAATGAGTAACCTGCAAGGTAAAAAGATGCATTTGTCATATATTAAATTACAATTTGTGCAGGTTTAATAGTAAATGATACTTAATTTCAACTCAAATGGGCTCAGCTTTTGTTTCAGCATTAAGCTTAAAGCACAAACGATTAACCAATATAGATAACTTGACCAAAAGAAGATTTATAACTAACTGGTACTTCACCAAATAATAGTTTAAGTCCTTTTTTCGAAGCAGAAATGTTGAATATTTGTTGCATCCAGCTTGTTAGATGTGACGATTTTGACCCTTTCTTTGTCCTTTCTGAGAAAAGCGTTACATTTTCAATCCAGATTGAACCTAGGATAGCTAGGATTACAGCAACAACTGCTTTACAGCAGCTATTGTAACTCTCAAGGGACACGACACGTTGCTACAAAAGGCGAGAGCACGTAACAAAAACAAAACAAAAGACGGTGATAACATGCAGTGCAGAATATGTGGCATTAAACTTGCATATCATAGACATACTACAGAAGTTGGATGAGCTTAAAGCACAAGGCTAAATCAAACAAACAACAGGCAGTCTCACTTCAAATTATTTGTTAACCCTGTTAGCACACACAGTTGCTTTGATGATACCAGAGTGGAGAAGATTAACCGGCTAATAACCAAAATGGTGGCTGGAGACATGCTGCCATTAAGATTATTGTTATAAGTTTTTGTGAAAGGAGAAGGCTTCTGCAAACTGATAGCATTTGTCCAGCTGGAGATCAAGCTACCATCACAGAGAACAACAGCTACCAGAGTGGACAAGATGTAGCAGCAGAATAGTGCAACCACCGAGTCACATATGTTACCATCCCTTTCATTCAGAAATGGGATTTGAAGACAGCGGTCGTATAGATATTTCATATAATCAATTTTGAACCTTTTTTTTCCTGATGCTTTAAAATAAGAAAAACACAAATGTTTCCCCTTCTACAAGAAAGCGTTTTATTCTCTTACAAGTGAGCCCTAATTTATCTTCTTTTGCGTTCTACGCCCTCCATTATCACTAAACCACAGCCTGACACTGGAATAATCAGCACAGTGAGACTTCATTAATCTAAACGTCAAACTCCCTAAATGCCCGTGTAACTGAATAGGTGAGCACAAAACAAACGGATAAAGTTTACTCCGTGTGCGACGCTGCAGAGAAAACCTGAGAGGGGGGAGAAAAAAGCAGGTGGAAAAGAAAGAGTGAGGGAGCGACGAGGGAGCACAGAGATGAATGATTGTGTTTTTTGCTTAGGGTAAAGCTTTTCCTGGCGACTTTTTTTTTTTTTTTTGCAACTGCGGTGTAAGGTATCCCGCTGTATAATCCTCTGGTGGTGACAGACACAGAGATGGATTGAGGGATGGGGGAGTGGAGGTGTGTGAGTGTGTGTATGTGCATCAGAGTCCACATGCAAGCAATAATGCTGGTTTGTCACCGTGTGCTTAGTGTATGTACAGTGTGTGTGTGTGTGTGTGTGTGTGTGTGTGTGTGTGTGTGTGTGTGTGTGTGTGTGTGTGTGTGTGTGTGTGCAGGTGTGTGTGTGTGTGTGTGTGTGTGTGTGTGTGTGTGTGTGTGTGTGTGCTTCTATCCCCCTCTGAGAGCAAATTAGTCTTGCTCACCTTCATAGTCCAGCTCTCTCTATTACACTGTAAAACCCGTTCACACTCACTCTGCACTGTAAAACTCTGAGTCAAGTTCAAGTTGTGCAGCTGCACAAACACTCACTTTAAATCACTTGTGACTGTAAGCTGATTAAGTGTTTTTTTTTGGAGTCAGGTACAACTGGGGATATCGCTGCTGCACTGAAACAGCTATTACACTCAGATGCATCTTCAAGACAGCTAACTCTATCTCTTTTTCTGACACACATGCATGTTGGGTTCAGGGATGATGAGGAAAACAGGTGAAGTTCGCTCAAACAAACTAAGGACGTAAAGTAAAGATGTAGTAACTAATGTGAACTTTTAACTTGTATTTCTTCTATTTATTTCATTATTCCTGGATTTGGGGGATGGCCGGGTGTTACAGTAAAAAAGCATTTCATTGCATTGTCTTCACACTATTATTTTAATGTAAATGACCAATCAACTGAAGGAACTTTTGAATCTTGACTTTAATTGAGTGCTGCACGGTGGTGCTTTGGTTAAATCTGTTGCCTCACAACGAGGAGAGTTCCTGATTCGAATCCCCGTCAGACAGGAGCCTCTCTGTGTGGAGTTTTCATGTTCTCCCAGTGTCTCCCCATTTTATCAATCCATCTTTATTTGTATAGCGCCACACAAATGTTATCTTAAGACACTTTACAAAAAGTGCAGGTAAGGTACCTTACTCATTGTTATATTAACTACAAAGACCCAACATTATTCCATCATTAGCACTAAGCAACATTTAGCAAATCTACAGTGACAAGAAAACCTTTCTTTAAGAGGCAGAACCAGACTCATGATGAACAGACATCTGCAGAAACTGTGCTGGGGTTGGAGAGTGGGATAGATATGAAATAGATTCAGTTTACATAATCAGATGATGGTATGTCACTTACTTTAAACATTTTAATTAATCTTATAATGTCATATGATTATGCGTCTTTGATTGTAAATGTAATAGTTAGTGACAATGTTTCCCAAACTGTGGTACTGTGGTAGTGAGCAAACTTCAGGTGCTGAAAGGCTTAACAACTATTGTCCAAAAGAGTCCAGAGCTCTGAACTTTTAACCAAAGAATCTTATTCAGTCTTATTTATGACGACTTTAACTTTTGACTGTTATCACAACTGCGTTTAAGTTTGCTGCTCCTTTTACTTAGAATGAATAAAAAAAAAAAATCCTCATGTACTGTATAATGTGTTTACCTCATGTTCTAATGTACAGAGAAGCAAAAGTGTCGGAGTATCTTGTCCTTGGGAAATATGGTCTGGTACATTACTATATTTTGTGTCAAAGGTTTAGTAAACTTGAATTTAAAAGAGGTGAAAAACAAATAAAACAGCTGATCATTGTTTACCAGAGCTTAGAGATGTACCTTTAACCTGCATGTTCTTATAAAGTAGAAATCTCTTTTTAAAGCTACATGAGTTTAACAACAGTTTACAGGGTTATTTTAGCACCACAATCATGCATCTTTCTTTAAACTACACGTTCTCATAGACTACATGACCTCACACTACAACAAAGGCTTTTTGGTTCTGAACCTTGTCACCTTTCAGTTGACCCCTCTGCATCCCACATCACTTCCAATCTATTTGTTCTTTATCTATGTCATGTCAGTCAGCCCTCTAGCCTCAGGACTGGAAGCCTTTTTCAGTATGTTTCTCTTGTCAGCTCACAGAATCAGCACTTCACAATCTTAGGAAGCTCCTCTGCACAGGCAGTGACCTGGAGACGGAGAGGGGAGGCGAGATGGCCAGAGGGGAGAGAAGGGAGTCCTGCCGCTCTGTGAAGTCTGACGCTGCAGGTTAGCCGGGGTCGGGGGGACAAATTGTCAAAGACTTCTTGCTCTCTGTGTCTGCTGTGAGTCACCTCGGGGCATTTCGTACCGCAGCTAAGAGCCGAGGATTTTCACAGGGCAAAGAGGACACAACAAAGCAGACAGCTTTTACCTAACCTGTGGCTGAAAGAGCTAGAGAAGCAGAAAGTTACATTTTGAAAGAATTTGTTTCCAACTTTGGAGGCCGTTGTGGTTTCTAGCTCAACTTTTAGATAAAAAATCACTGTAGAACTGCTCATGGCTGCGCTCATGCTCCAAAAAAGGACCCAGTGGGGCAGGGCGCACACCGTCCTACGGAGCAAAAATGTGGCGCGCACGGACTATGTGGAAATTGCCAGTATAGTCTCGACCTTCTCTTTTTTTTTTTTTTAAGTGTCTTGAGATTATATTTTGTTATGATCTGGCGCTATACAAATGAATGACTGATGAAGTAAGCTTTTAGTGTCGCATTCTTACAACTATCATAATATGAATGTGATCTTCATTCATTAATATGTTCAGTTCAATTACATAACCAATTGTTCAGGAGGTGGTGCTAACGTTAGCCACACTCAGCAAACCATTTTGGCATTTTTAACACTCCGTCCCGGGCTGTCTCCTCCCCTCGCTGGTTTGGTTTGCTCTGACTGAACTCCCTGCTGAGTTGTATTTATTCGTCTCTTCGTTCCCAGAGTTCCTGTTTGCGGAGGTTAAACTCTGCACGCAGCGCAGGGCTGAGGATCTCCTCACACGGCCTGCTGTGATTTAAGACAGGATAAGAGGATGGCGTCCCCTTGTTAGCTTTATTTACTACATGCGTTTCCAGAATTTTTAAAGAGAGAAAAAAAACATTCTCCTCCTCTTCAATTTTCACCTTGTTAAACCTGAGAGCAGAGCGACCTGACTCTGCACAATGAAGGTCACTGGGGAGAAGTAACAGACCTGCGAGGGGAAATTAAACACAGAATCAGCAGCACAGGTTATTTGGTGCTGCTTTCTTCTCTTTACTGTATGCTGCAAACAGATTTTTTTTACTGTATCTGGAGCTCGTTTTAAACTGCCTGAGCTGCAATTGGTGAGTTTTAGGCCACACTTGGGCCGCTGAGCTTTAGTAATCCTCCCCTGGGCGTGCGACTGTTCCTGGATCAGTGACCACAGCAGTCTCCTGGAGGCCAAAATGAGAGAGCTATAAGTTAAGAGTGGAACATTGGGAATTGTGTGTACAGTTTGAAAAATGGCCTGGATAAATATCAGTGTAGCCTTTTCTAAGTCTGACACACACACACACACACACACATACAGACCTGTGCTGTATGTGGGTCTGTGTTGGATCAAATTAAGCTTCGAGCATTTAATTTATCAATACATGAACTTAAAGATGTTTGAAAGAAAACTCTGAGAGGTATGAGCATACATCCACAGTGCCAGATCCAGGTCCGCTCGCTCTAAAATGTGAGCTGAGGAGTTTTCAGTGAAGGCAAAAGCTCATAAATTATCTTCAGTAAGTGAGTGAGTTAAAGCAGAGGTAAGGCTAGGGGGAAATACAGTAATGTGGCTTATGGTGGAGAAAAGGGAGTTGTTCCACAAGAATACCAAAGACAAAAACATGACAAAAAAATGACAAAAACAAACAAAACACAGCTTGCATCGCCTTCTTTTTTAAATCATAGAGCATGTACGAAATATACAGAGCTGTTAAGTTGTTAGCTAGGTCAACCGGAAGAAGGTCCAATAGAGCTCAACACTGATCCCCCCCCCCCTTTTCAGTGGCTCTGGTTCCGGAAGTAAATTTCCCCATTCAAATCCTCCATTGATTTTTCACTAAATCCTGGTATCAAGAGATTGGCGCCTGGAACCAAGAACATCAGCTACGCCAACACACGTGACTATAGTACATTTAATTCGCCACCAAAACGGCATTAAAAAACGGGAAAAACGGCAAAGGTACAAGACTCTGTACATAATTTTCATCCGGAGTCAAGGAACTACCCATCCCAAAATCCATGGCGGATGATATCGTTCCTCCTTAAAAGTAACTTTAGTCGTTGTTATAGTGTTTATACTGTGAATACAAGTGTTGTACTATCTTGTAGGCTGTGTTGTGTGATTGTACAGTATAAACTACATTCACAGGGGCATGACAAGGTTATTAGTACCTTTCGTGTTAGCTAACTAACTAGCTAGCCTGCTAGCGAAACTTCTCTGTTCGCATACGCCGCAGAGGGGCGGGAAACACTGCCATGGTAACAGCAAGCTCAACCAATCAGAGACGTCTCTGTGGCACTCTATGATCGTGGGTAGTGTAGTTCTTTGCCCCGATATCGCAAATAAATCTTGTTTTTTCTTAAAACAAGGTGGATATCAAACAAACTTGTGTCTCCTACAGGAGCATATACCATCGTTCTACACTCAGGTAGCTCGTGGGTGTACCTTGGATGGTTATGACATTATGGCTAATAATCAAATCCGCTATGGAGAAAATGAATGGGATTTGTTACTTCTGGAACCACACTGTTGAGCCCTCTACTATCTAGCTGATAGAGGGCATATCACCACCTGTCGTAGCAGTCGGACATACACCTGCAATTAATGGATTCTCTCTCTGTGCATGTATACTGGGATGAGGCAGTATTGCCTTGTTGAGCTCTAATGGTAGCTCCACTTATCTGTGCATGTTTAACAAAGTCTAACTCATTTTTATACTAATGCCTAGTATAGAAATTTTATTGAATACAACATCTCCTTTATAAGAGGAGCATATGATTTATTTCTGCAGAGTTTCTGCAGCTCTTTAATTAATTTAGTTGTGTAAAAATACCATTCATCCTGATAACTAAAGTTAGAGTATTTGAGTTATTGGTCTGTCCACCCCTGCAATTCCCATTGCCAAAAACATCTTTAATAATGAATGAGGATGTAATGAAGTGCATCGAAGCGTCTAACTTTAATGTGTTCTTAATTACAAATGTTTCCGCAGAATTATTTATTGAAATGAATGCATTAAATGTGAGAAACACCTGCTTTAGTGGACATTTGTTGGCCCAACCTTGATGAATGAGTGCGTGAGAACATAATGCAGTTAAAGGAGTTCATATCAGATATGGAGTGAATTAAAGGGGGTTAGTATTTTGGGCGGGGGTGGAGTTGTTGGTAAGCACAGGGTAAAAGGCCGGCCGACCCTGCCTCAAGCTTTTTCAGCGGGGTTGACGGGGGGGAGCAGAGCCCTGGGGAGGAGAATCTGGACGGCTACAGTATGCAGGGCTGTAAAACAGCCATAAAACGGGGTCAAACAGAGGGGACAGCGAGGTCTGGGAAAACACACCCTGATACACTCAGCATCCCTCACTCCCCTCTCCCCCGCTCGCTCGCTCACTCATCCACATTACTGCGATGTCTCTCAGTGTGAGTCTCTTCTCCAACCACTGCATCCATCATGTTTCCGTCCCTCTGCTCCCACTGCTCTCTCTCTGTCTCTCACTGTACTCATCTGCAATCATTACTGCAGCTCTGCAGGGCCAGGAGCCACATTACTGTTTCCTTTATGCTCATTTAGATCGAATACTTGCAGGTGGGCTGAAAAAAAAGTCACCTTAGACTCATCTTATGTACTAAAATGCCAATTATTTACTTGTTCTTGCTTCTCATTCGTGGGAAATTCAACCTGCTAACTTATTTATAAATATGGACGCAGGTTGGAGAAAAATAAGCAAAGCATGCTAATAATTTAAGAAATTGTGAGCTGGGCTGCAGCTAACAACATCAGTCATTTTTTATTTAATTCCCTATTATTGAAGTAGTCTTTAAAATGTCTGAAAACAGGAAAAATTGTGATTCAACGTTTCCAAATCCCAAAATCATGTTCTCAAATGTTGATTTTTTTTTCCGGTAACATGAGTTATAAAACCAAAAGTTTTGCAGTTTGTACCCGAGACGGTACAAATCATGAGACAGAACAAAATAAACATGTTTAAAAAGGTCTTCATAGACTTTCTTGTCACTACTTTTTTCCAGGCACACATTAGTGACCCACTGAAAGCTGCTCTGCGACCCACTTTTGGGTTCTGACCCACCAGTTGAGAACCACTAAGTTACAGCTGATATGAACTCTTTGTTGCACTTCCTATCTCATTGCATACTTTCCTCATATCGTGATGGTCAACAGTCTTCTTTGGCGTGTTAAAGTTGAGAAAAACCGTCACTGGTTTGACCCCCGACCTCTGTATTGCCTTGTTCACTCACCCATCATACAAGGTGCCCTCCCGCTCTCACTAAATCTCTCCTCCTGCCCTCCCTCCCCGCTCTCCCTCCCCACATGTAGATCCTCAGACTGATAAATGCCGCTCCTCCATTATCCACTGACAGGCCTTTCTCCCTCTTTTTCTCCTTTCATCCCTCCCTCTCTCTCCCTCCTGCATTCCTTTCCTGCTCATCCTCCGTCTCTGTCTTGAGGCCCGCTCTGATTACCCATAACCCCCCTCCCACTCCCTCCATCGCCTCCGCCCTGCAGATGATGTGTGGGTCGCGTTCGGCCCAGCGCTGTCTTAAGTTCGTGATGATGAATGTTGATTTGACATCACGTCGAGATAAGCGGGTAAAAAGATGCCAGAGGAGGTGAAGAGAGCCTGACTCAGAGCTGTTGGCCTGTCAGGGATCGTTCCAGGATGACGGTGCATATAATTTACGTGTGTGTGTGTGTGTGTGTGTGTGTGTGTGTGTGTGTGGATTAACTCTCCTACACTTCATTTATCTCCTGTTTTTTTCTATTTATCCCTCTATTACTGCCTATTTTTCCAGACGTCTTCCTTTGAATATGGCTGAATAATCCACCTGGGCTTCTTTCCATTGTCTCTGCAGCTTCACAGTTATTACATCCCTCTGTGCCAATATTACAAGATCTCACATCTTTAGTATAGATTTACGATTTATTATAGCCACTTAAAGGAGCTTGTGTTTCAAAAAGATGGTTTTGGAGAAACTGTTAAATAACTAAACTTGTTCAAAGGATCCTTTTCTTGTGTCCTGTGTGGTTATTTCAGCTTGGTGTGTTTCACACATTGCTGTCTAACAGAGCTGCATAGAAGCTTGATGGCCATAGTTTTTCAAAGAGACAACATGCACACAAAGAAGCGCATGGGGAGAAAAGGGACTGATTTGGGGTGAGACACTGAGCCCCATCTCACACACACAGTGACTCCAATCCGTCCATGGCCGACTCGACGCATTCGTTCGGTACAATGATCTCTAAGTGCCACCTGCCTGAGGAATGTTCCCTGTGTGCAGCTGTGTATGCACGAGGCTCTCTAATTGGCTGACATGAGATCAGGTCGGCTTGTTGAGAACCTTAATTGATTTTGACCCGAGAGAGAGAGACTGAAAGAGTAATATTTTCCCTGAGCTTCACTGACACGTCACAAATCGGTAACTGACTGTAATCTGTAAGATTATGCAAATACAAGGAATAAAGGACAAACTTTGGTCAAATATTACTGTGTTCATTCTGTTTTGCTACACACTGCTCCTCGTCCTGTTTCATTTGAGGGCTTGTCAATGTGCGCACGTGTGTGTGTGTGTGTGTGTGTGTGTGTGTGTGTGTGTGTTTGTGAGTGTTGTTCAGCTTTAAACTGTTGCAAAGCAATCACTTTCTTTAAAATTGGCTAAAATAATAGATTAAGAAAAATATCCTGAAGTGAAGAAACCAATGTCTGGTCCCTTAACTATACTAAATCTGTCAATTATTTTAAACCAATTTCTGTTTTGGCTTAACAATGTTTAAATTCAGGGGACATGTTGAATTAGCGTCTTCTCACTCTCTTGGGACGTGTTTTGCAGTCTACCGTCTGCCTCAATCCATGTTGAAACTGAATTAAGTTAGGTCAGATCACATTTCTTCCTCAGTCAAGTGATTTGGGGAATTTGGGGAAAAAATGTCCAACACAGGGCTGCACGGCGGTGCAGTGGTTAGCTCTGTCGCCTCACAGCAAGAAAGTTCCTGGTTCAAATCGTTGAAAGGCACCTGGCTTTTCTTTGTGGCGTGTGCAGTGCATGTTCTCCCTGTGCATGTGTTGGTTCTCTCTGGATACTCCCATAGTCCAAAGACATACTTTTTAGGTTCAATGATGGCTCTAATCGCCTGTGAGTAGAGTGTGAGCATGAGCGTGAATGCCAGCCCTTTGGTTGACTGGTGACCAGTCCAGGCGTCTCACCTGATAATAGCTGGGATCAGCATAGAGGATTATGGGAGCTGTGCTACCGGACCTGGATACTTTGTAGCTCTACATAAGGGAGCCACCAACATCAGCAAGGACAGAACACATCCAGGACACAGTCTGTTTGTACCCATACCATCTCGAAAGATACACACCATTAAAACCCAGACAGCTTCTTCCCCCGAGCTGTAGCCTCCATCACCACCCCCCCCCCCCCCCCCCTCTTTCAAATGTGCAGCCCCTCACTCTGTATTGCACGACCATAGGATCGTGTTTGTGCATGTGTGCGTGTATTCCTGGCCTATGTGTGTGTAACATCTTTGCAAAACAGAGTGACACATTTAATTTCCCCTCAGGGATTAAGAAAGTACATCATCTTCTTCTCCTACTACTATAAATGAAGTATGAATCTCAAAAAAGTTTAAATGCAAAAGCTAATTTTCCTCTTTCGTTCCTTCCTCCTCTCATCACTCACCACGTAGAGGCCTCACTAACACGCTGACGTCATGATGAACAACCGAGCTACTCATTCCCATATTTCTCTCCTCAGGGCTCACCTGCCTCATTACCTCTGACAGAAAGCAGACGTACTGGTGCGTGTAGCATTCAGACACAGAAATGTTCACTGTAACAGATTATGAATGAAATACATCAGGTGTTTGGCATAACTTTTAACTCTTTATTCTCGTATTCAAACCCCCCTCCCCTCCCCTTCCCTCCCCTCCCCAGAGTGTGTTTCAGTGGGTGGTTACTCTGAGAACATGCCACACGATCATGGCAGCAGATGGCGAACACATAATGACCCTCTGGTATGTTAATATACTCATATAGCTTCAGCTTCAGATGCTCGTTTGACTTTTGTGCATCGTAAAGTGCTGAAGCATGCTAACGCTGCTAAATGGCAACGCGTGTGAATGAGCCAAGCAGAGAGGAATGTGGGTCACACATCACGCAAGTCAGCACGCAAGCATGAACGCGCACACACACACTCACACACTTTTCACCAACAAACTCAACACATGCATGTGTGTGAGTGTTAAGCCTTTTTTTGTATTTGTATCAAGTGGGTTGAGTTTCACATTTGTAAGCCTGTTTTCAGCACTTTGAACCTGACATGCTAACTAGATACTTTTACTCTCCGCTGCCAGCTGAGCCGGCCGAGCCCGCAGCCAGATTTAGACTCATTAATGACAGCTGTCACATCCACGTCAACCCAGAGAAGGAGACGAGGAAACAAGAGTCAACGAAGGACACAAACTAGGAGGTAGAAAGAGATGTGTGGAGTTTATAAGAGGAGGTAGAAATTAATGAACGGTAGGCTTTGTAGGAGCAACTCTGTCATAAACAATCCTGTCCACAGGCAGCTTCTTCTTCCCTTAACTTACTCAAATTAACCTATTTTTCTTTTAATCTCTCTTTTTACTTTAGGATATCCCTCAATAAGCATTTTAACATCCCTTGTATGCTGTTCTTTTCTCATTTTTTAAAACATATACGCCTTGAAAACAGAGTATTGTATGTTTTATTTGAATGGACCACTACCTCTCGACGTATCTAAAATGTTGACAATCTAAGCTCTAAATCAGTATATCTCTCAGCTGGTTTTGCCTCATGACCCACCAACCAACCCTCCCATGAGAAATCACAACCTACATTTCTGAGATTTCTCAACCAATCAGATGTACTGAATGGAAAATACTGCAGTTTGGACCTCAAGACACAAAACATGTGACAGAACAAAACAACTGTGTTTATATAAAGACATTTTGACACCATTTTTTTCCAGGCACACATTCATGACCCACCGAATATGCCGCCATGATCCACTTTTGGGTGCCGCCCCACCAGTTGAGAACCACTGCTCTATATAATGGTGGATTTAAAGCCTGGGACTTTCCCTCTTGTATCCTGTATATGAAGGCGTTTGTCCTGATTGTCCTTCAGAGTAAATACAAAAATGAGATGTACAATAATTATGATGTATGTACCTTTATTACTATTATTATTTACTGTTTTTTTTCCTTACTTGCCCCCCTGTATTTTTCTTTTTTATCACTTGTTTATTTTCTTTTTCGTATGTTTCCAAAGTAGTAAATAATGAACATAACGGATCATATTAAATAAAGAAATTAGTCATTTTCATTTATTGGCGTGAACAAAAAAACAAAACATCAGCTTCGTTTTGTTTTTGCAGGATTTGTGCATGTCTAAAACCTCCGTTTTATTGCCTTGTCTCCTGTGATTTAAATCAGGAAATTGTCATAATCGTTGGAAAACAAGTGGAAATGTTAAAGAGCTAATTGCCTTTGGGCCTGGTGGTTTTTTGGGGAGTGCAGCTTTAGAGGAAGGTGGAGGTGCAGAGGAGTAACAGTGCAGCGCGGAGAGGCACAGCCGGCATGAATGAACACTTTGTGGAGCGTGGGCTCAGTAATGACATGCAAACATAAGGTCCAGGCCACAAAATGAGAAGACAAATATCCTGCTTTTGCCTTGCCCCTACTTTAGCTGTCTGTCAATGCAAGTTTGTCTCGTTCACTGAATCCATCACAGGAGGTGTCAGCGGGCAGGTAACCCGCCACTCTACATCAGTGTCATGGCTGACGTCTTACACTTTAAACTAACTGGATTTCATTTAAATGCTTTACATTTTCTATGTTTTAATGGGCAATTTATAGATCAATACTGACGTTTTTTTTTTGTTTTTTGGGGGGGAACAATTCAGCTCAGTGGTTAAATTGTGTGTCCTATCTAAAAAGGTTTTAGCCAAAGTAGCAGCTATTTACCGCATGTCATCCAACTCAACGCATGTACCCTGTCCTCTCAATAATGTTTGTAATAAAAGTTTCAAAAACGTGACAGTGGATACGGTAAGAAATCAGGGAGAGAGAGAGAGTAGGGACTGACATGTGGAAAAAAAGCCACAGGTCAGATTTGAACCCGGGCTGCCCGCTTGGAGGACAACAGCCGCTATGCATGGTCCGTGCAAACTAACCACTCGGCCATCGGTGCCCCCGTCATTTTCATTTTTAAGATGAATTTTGGGGGCGTTTGCCTGATATAGGACAGCTATAGAGAGACCGGAAAGAGAGAGCGAGAGAGAGAGAGAGAGAGAGAGAGAGAGTGATAACGTGCACCCAACAGGACCAGGATCAGGAGTGGAACTTGCGACCAGTAAGATGAGGACTATAGCTTCTGTACATTGGGCGCCTGCTCTACCTACTGAGCGAAACCAGCGCCCCAGAAATGTTTCTAACGAAGTCTTCAAATGTGATCTGTGCCTCCAGTCATGTGTTTGTGACCTCTTTTGAAAAGAATGTTTTAACTCTCACTCTTAACACCACTCTCCTCCTTCTACCCAAACCATTCCAGAATTCAAATCCTAGATTTTCCAACATGCAGGATTTCTCGCTGCACTCCAACAGTACAGATTGTGTTTTAATAGATGTTTCTGCTGACAGATCGAGTCTGTGCGTTCTTTATGGAGCTTCTGTTGAACAGCGAACACGTTTGTGACCAACAAGTCAGGAGGCCCCCGGAGGGTGGGAGGACAGATGACACCTCCTGTCAACACGGTCGCCTCAAACTCCATGAAAACACACAGACGACCGTCCTCGAACTTCCACAGACCTCTCCTGTTCTCTGGTTAACATCTGAGCCGCGCAGAGCAACTCCCATAAAACCAAAAAAGAGAGATATGGAACTTATTAAGACCATTGGGACTCTATTTTGGAACTGTATTATTTCCATTGCAAATACGAAAAACACAAAGCTGATCGCGACTATGTTTTTTACGATTTCATACAACACAACGGTTCCAGAAACTGTCGCCAAAAGTTTTTACGCTTATTGGGGGACTGGAAAGTATAAGGAAGGGTGAAATTAAGGACTGAGCCTCTTTGGTTAATAAGAGATATTGCAGAAAAGGTCGACGGTAAAAGAAAGAAAGAAAATTGTAAATTAGAATCAGAACTTTTTACTGGAAATGAAAGAGTAAGAAAAGTGCTGACAAGCCCTAAAAAACGACAAAACTAGGGTTCGGTATTTTGGAGCAAAGTGGTGGCAACTTATAAGATTAAAATTCTACCTATAGCCTATGGTTTCATTGTGATAAAACTGAATTTCCATATATTTAGGTTCCATCTTTAAAAAACATGCTGTATGCCTGCTTTTCATCCAAAGGAAAGAGGTACCTCCTTTATCATTTCTGACCATTTTTTAAAAGTAATTTTTAGAGCCATTTTTGCCGGTATGGGTTAGAACAGCTGAAGAGAGACAGGAAATGCAAAGAGGAGAGAGTGGGGGTTGACATGCAACAAAGGGCCCACCCAGGCCCACTGTGAAGAGGACTATGACCTCTGTACGTGGTGTAAAACAAAACCGCTAGGCCATCACCATTTCCCAAATTTAATTAAAAACGGTTCTTACAAATATTCACTGTAAAATCTCACATCTTAGCAAGTGTATTCGTATTATTTCTGAACCACAATATCTCACTTCACTTATTATGAGCTGAATTCACCGGACAAGTCAAGATAAACATTTGATTTCAAGATTTAAAAGCCGTTTCATATTTTTGACTAGAAATAAATACATCTGCTAAAATTGGATTTTTAAGCAGTTCGTTCAACATTTGGTCCTGTTGAGTCCCAGCCAGGTTCTCATGAGGCCCAAACACAGTTGTTATTCTTTTATATGTAGGCTGTTACACTCTTTCGGCCCGAGACTAAAGAGGAGACACTTAAAGTCTTTTGCGTTGAGTCCAGAACCATGAAAGCATATTTCTCTTCATGTCATGTGAGGAGAGGGACGCAGAGCAGGTAGGCCTACAGCCAAGTGTGGCTCTCCAACCCATAGAAGCAACACTTAATACGATCCCCTTTCTAAAGGCATTTCAAAAGAGGAATTATAAAGACAGAGTGACCACAGTATTAACCACATCCCTTCACAAAGGAAAATGATCATCAAGAATATCCCAGAGGTTGGACTCAGTCAGGATTTGTAGCTGCAGCACCGTCCAGTGAGCCCAATAATTTAGTTTTTATGTGAACTATAAATTCCTTTTAACAGTCTATAATGAGACGTGTCATCTTAAAAACAGGAAACATTGTACATGCTCTGACTCAACCGCTCTCAACATAGACGGGTGTCCAAATACAAGCTTCTCAGAGAAGCCCAGAGGGTACTTAAAGTATGACTTGTTTTGAGTTGTCAATGGATACAGGTTGAATGTATAAATAATGTTATTTTGCAATATATTACTGCAGGCACTTTAGCATAAACTTTCCAAGGCAAGCGTCAGACTACAGGAATTTTAAAATCCTAGGATTTAAGAAATTGGTTGCATTAAATATAGAGGTGAAACTCCAAAGATATATAAAACAAACTTAAACATGAACAGGCAGCAAGATCTGAAAATAAGGTCAACTCTGCTGCTATGGAAATGTTACCTGTTGGTTTTCTGTCAACAGTGACATGCTAACACTAGCGCAAAATAGGGCCAGATAATTAACCTCGCTAAGTCACAGTCGGTGGCTTCATCCACTGCCCTTCTTCTCTCTTGTTGGCTATTACAAAATTTACCTCCGGGATAAATGAAGTAATTCAGATTCTGATTATGGTTTAGCTTGGAAATTACCAATCTCAGAGCAATGGCCAATTTATTGGGGCTTCCAGGGATTGGCTATCAAGATCTTCCGCCCATGAACTTAATTTTCCTCAAATTGCTATTGGTAACAGAGCGACTACCAACTTTAGAAGTCAGCAGGTGTTGAGAAATGACGTTTAAGAGTGAATTGTTGGTTGCCCTTAAATTCAGATTACCTGTTTTAAGACATTAATCAGAGTTTATCCTTATTGGATTACTCAAGATGGGTTCCAGGGTTGCCTCTTAATGTATCAGATTGCGCTATATTTCCTTGCATACAGCCAATGGAGGTGAAACACAGGTAAGGATACTCCTCAGACTACAAAAGGAAACCAGAACATTTCTTATATCTGTCCCCCGCCTACAGAGTCTCTACCTTTATGTAGATTCTGCAAATAGAGAGTAGAAAAAGTACTGGTGTTATCTAGATTTCAATTCCTATCGAAAATGTTTGATACGATTTGGATGACCTCAATGAGCCTGCAAGCCCATCACGAGGTTAAAAATTGGATCTACAAACTCTTCACGTTAAATGATAATCTGTGCCACATATCTTAACCTACCAAAGTCCCAAACCATATTTCTGTTCAGAATATTTGATGAAGCGTATTGGGTCTAAAACTCTTGTAGTCTGAGCCCTTATCTTAAAAGTAGAGCCCGACCGATTAATCTGCTTTAAATGATCACTCTCCGGAGTGTCAAGCGGTAACACACGTTCATGCGCAGTTACTTGTAGTTGAGTGACCATCTTGTCTACGTTGTACTGTATCTTTTCCACAAGTGTTTGATTACTGCATTTGAGGGATAAACGCAATAAATGTGTAAATCTAAATCTATCTACAGATTGAATATAGATCTTACAAAGATATCGGCGTATATATCGGTATCGGATTTGTTCTCTCCCCAATATCCATATCAGTATCGGCCCCAAAAATTCCATATCAATCGGGCCCTCCTTAAAAGAATAAAACACTTTTAATTTTTAGCTATACCCTTTAAAGAATGGATTACAGCCTCAACAAATACTTCATTTAATGAATTCAGCCTTCAATGTTTGCTTCATTTACTGTCCATTTCTAAAGACAGATCATGTTATGCAGAACTGTGGTAGTTGTTCTGTAGTTTCTTGGAGCTCTAATCTCATGTGTGTTTGGTATCTAATGCTTGGTCCCCTGAGTTAGCTCTGCTCTCCTCTCATTAACATCCCATCTATCAAACTCTCTGCTGTCAGCCTGCTCAGCCACCCTGTCATTTAGCTCACAGTGGAGCTACAACACGCTCACACACACTCATTACAAACCTTTACCAAATCCTGCAGAGGAAACCTGCATTTTTGGACTAGAGGGTGTGTATGTGTGTGTGTTTTAATCACATATTGGGAGTGTATTCATGTGGAATTTGTGTACGTGTGGTTTCTAAAACATACTTTAACTTCCATGATGGAGCTTTGCAATGATATCCTCCAAAGAGGAAGTAAAGAAACTGCTTGTAAGACTAGTAAAAAGAAAGAAAGTGCAACGTCTAATTGAGGGAGAATTTGGCCCACTTTGAAGTGGCTTGTAAATGTGGTCATGTGTGGTTTATGTGCGTTCTCCTGTAAAGGTTGAGGCTCTCCTTGTGTGTGCATGCTAATGCTGATTTTAAATCGTATGAACTTTATCACATTGCACTTGCATTATTTTTTATTGGTTGATTTCGAACATTTCATTGTTTCTGCTTTTTCAGTTGTCAAACTTGCAAAAAGAAAAAATTTGATTGTCAATGTTTGTTCTTTTTTCTGTCCTTATTTTTTTATTCCTAAAAAGACCACTGCAAACACAAGTTCCTCTTTTTTTAAGCTATTTTTTTTGCCTTTTTGCCTCCATTGGACAGGACAGCTGAAGAGAGACATGAAAACACCGGGAGGAGAGAGTATGGGACGACATGTAGCAAAGGGCCGAAGCTTTACCCGAACCAGCAGCTGCTGCAATGTGGACTATAGCCTCTGCACATGGGGCACGCAACACAACCGCTAAGCCATCGACGCTCCCAGTTCCTCTTTATCTAAACGACAGAATTCTGATGTTTTGACCCTGGAGCTGTATAAGAAGCACTTTGGAGGTTTGTATGACTTCTGCTTTTAACTTAGTAAATCTTGATGGTACAGAGTCTTATGTCACACATGTCATGTCTAAGACTGTCAAAAAATATTCAATACACTCGTACCTTTTTTTAAACGATACTGAAGCCGTTATTTTATAGATATACAACATAAAACAGTACTTACGCTCAAAAAAACGTAAGATCTTCAGTCACGTTTTAAACCTCATGCTGCCACGAGTGAAACAGAGAGAGAAATGTCTATATTGTACAAATACATTGGCAAAGTTTGAGTACCAGGTTGGCTTGCATTATATTTTTGTCACTGTTTTAGCAAAGCAGCTATTGATATTATTCGATTTTTACTAGCATCGTTTTAAAAGTTTAAAAATGTGTTTCTTTGACAACCTTTTGCTCTAACCTGAGAGTGACATAAAGCAGGAAAGTGTGATGTTAAATTAATGCGCCTTTTATTGTCTGCAGCTCTGGCCAGTTTGAGTTAAAGAAAGTTTGTTCTGTATGTGAGACCTCAGTGTGCTCTCTTTTTGAGACAGGACTGGGAATATGAAAAATCACACAGACACTCATAGAAACACAAGCCTATCTCTCTCTCTCTCCTGCACAAACACACAGGGATACAATGCACCTGGTCTCTCTCTCGCTCTCTGTGGTGACACACTGCAGGTCTCAGACTCCAGGGTCCAACAAAAACAGCAGTGTGTGTGTGTCTGTGTATGTGCAGCAGAACACACATGCACAGCAATGTCAATAAACTGTGAGACGATGCGAATCCAAACAGAGAGAGCTCAGATTGAATCTACAGTGCTGTGCGTCTACCTCCCTGTCTGAAATGTCGTCTTCACAGTGTCAGCGCTCAGGCTTAACACACACTGTTCAATGTTTTCGGTTTGAAGCTGAGATGTAATGTCTCATCATTTGCACTCAGATGACAGAACAGTAGGAATAACAGAGGATGAGAAGACACGCATTACATGATGCAGTTTGTTTATGAAAACACATACTTCAAGTACGTTTCGGTCCGGGCGTGTCTCTCTCCATCTCACCAACTCATAAATCAAAGTGTGCTCGCTGACTCCAGCTGAAAGTAGGAGTCTGCAAGAGGACTCAGAGAAGACAGAGGAGGAGCTTGAAAGAGAAGAGTTTTAAACTGGTGATGAAAGAGACTCAATTTAACACTGATTTGACTTTCAAATGCAGCACAGACAACGAACCAAAAGATATTTGATATTTTTAATGGATGTAATCACGGCCACTAGGTCAGATTCTGACTAAAAGATTTAAAGTTACATACTTGTAGTTGCAAGTATGCGCATTATAGAAGCAGGCCGGATATTTTTATTCAGATTCTGGATTCTTAATATTTTCAAATCAAAGGACTTTTATGTAGAGCTCAGTTTCAAGAAGTTTTCTTAATAGTTTTGCAACAGAACTTGACCTCCCCACTTAAAGAAAAGGCCAAAAGCTCAAAATAATTGTAAAAGTGCAGTGTACTGTATGATGCTCGTGCCACATGTGGAATATTGCAAAAAATTGACTCACTCCAGGGCTCTGAACACGTTCCCAAAAAAGCGTTAAAACATTTCAGGAAGACAAAAAATAAGGCCCAGGAATTCAAACCACAGCATGCAGTCAATGACTTCATTTTGGTTTAAAAGAAAGAAGCATCAACATTGAGCTTTGCTGAAAACACCTGACCATTTCTAAAAGATTCTGCATTGTGAACGATTTCAGCAAGCCTCTCTTCTATAGTAGATTTATCACATTTCTTCATGAGAGAGAATAACTTCTAACCCTCTAAAACACAAATATGACGCCTCTTCAATTGAAAACAGTGACAGATTTTGGATACACTTGACCCTGCTTGTGTTATGAATGGTTTTATGCCTTTTAAAGCTTAAGCCAAGCCCCTCGCTGGTTTTTCTTTCCCCCCTCCTCCCCTCCTCCCCCTCCTTTCATGGTTTCAGTTAGCCACAGATGCCTGCATTTGATTAGGGTTTCAATGTCAATAACGCCTGTTTTGAAAAACACCCTCAAAAGGGCCCAAGAACAAAGACGAAGAAGAAGGCGAGTGGGCGAGCAGGAGACAGAAAGAAAGCAGGAGATTTGAAGGATAGAAGAAACATAATAAGGTATTATGACTTGATGATTATGTGCAGTCCACATGTTGCTGTATTGTGTTTGTTTGGCCCTCACCAGGGTATGACAGCTCCACTTGAACTGCAAGAAAGTCGAATCTCTAAAGACTACAGTCAAAGCAACGTGGAGACAAAGAAAATAAAACACAACAAGAAGGATATCCACAGCGGATGAATGAATGTATATGAAGTATTTCAGATTATAAATGAGGTGTGAAGAGCTGCAGAAGAAGAAATCGTCTTTCACTACTTCTCACTCTTTAACTGCTTGTTGTTTTTTACCCTCCACTGGAATCTGTTGTGGATCATTTGGCGACTTTCGTTAAAATGGTGTCAAAGGTTCAAGGTGATTCTGGTCCATGTGTGCAAGAAAGATAAAAAATGTTACAAACTCCCAAATCCGCCTTAAAGTGAAGATTTAACAGCTTCATTGTGTTGCAGCTGGAAGCCTCTGTTGCATTTAAGTGAAAACTCTAAAGATGCTCCTTTACCAATCTTTAAATTAACAATTTAGCCGATTGCTGATTCCATTAATGATGTTCTTTTCATTGCTTCTTTGTAATTATTTGTCTATTTTTCTAACTGAGCTTTTAGACTTGATGTATTAAAGTACATGAAACCCTGGCTCTTTCCCAGAGACGGTCTAAGACTCCCACACTGGTGGCATTTTCTTTCACATTTAACCATGATGACAAATCAGAGTTTGTCCTACAGACTTCTTCTGCCCTATAAAAAGGTCTTCTCTGAATCAGCAGTTAGTTACACTAGCTCTCCAGCATTAAAATGATGCAATACATATCTTCTACTATTATGGTAAATGGTCTTGAGCTTGTATAGCGCTTTTCTAGTCTTCTGACGCCTCAAAGCGCTTTCACACCGCACGTCACACCTACACATTCACACACTGATGGTAGAGGTTGCTATGTAGGGAGACCATCAGATGTAACTAATCCCATTCAAACGCATTCATACACCACCGACGAAGCAGCGGGAGCAATTCAGGGTTAAGCGTCTTGCCCAAGGACACATCGAACATGTTGCTGCAGGAGCTGGGGATCGAACCCCCAACCCTCCGGTTGAGAGACAACGACCACTGAGCCACATATGTGAGAATATCTTGTACTTGGCTGTAATCCAATATCTGAAAAACGCTTGAACATGTTTGGAATTTGGACTTTTATATAATCGAAATAAACCAATCAAAACGTTTTGCCGAAAGCTTTGGTAAATAAAAGATTTGCATTTTTTTTACTAGTATTTTACTGAAACAAATAAACTATGAAAATGGCTGTCATTTTAAATCCTTTTTCAGAAACACAAGTAAAAAGAAAGTAAACCCCGATGATAAACACATTGAACACAAACACACCCGGCATGCATCATTGCTTTACAAAGCTTTTCCTCGTTTTTGTCCCATGTTGTGATGCAGTGTTGATGTGACCAGCCAATCACCGCACCCTGAAACAAAACAAGCCAATTTTTTTTTACATTTAAATGAAATTTAGTGATGGTTGAACGCTCTGCAGCTAAAAAACTATGCAAACCACTCAACATATACAGTCATGGTGCAGCCGATCTCCCGCTTGGCACTTTGTCGAGTGTTTGAGCCGAGCAGTCAGCTGATTGACGTTTATGCAACAACATGTTTATATGAGAGTGTATGTTTGATTATGATGGTGTGTTTGAGTCCCTGATATCGTGTATGTGTGAACAGACATTAAGTATGAGTCTGTGTGCACACACGGGACACCAACTCCATTATCACAGTGTGTATGCTTGTCTAAATCAATGCCACAGTGGAGGTGTGTGTGTGTGTGTGTGTGTGTCGTCTTGGTTGCATGTGAGAAGGACAGAGTGTGTGTTTATTAAAAGACTATGGGTGGTCTTTTTTGAGTCATTCACTCTCAGGGAAAAGCGTCACTCCGAAAAAAGTTTGTCCCTCAAGGGAAATCATATGATATTTACAGCCGTCACAAGAGGCTTATTTATCTGTCTTGTTAATAAAAAGCTCATTTATACTCAAACTACACGGATGTTACGTCACGGTAAACATGTTACATGCTTCTTTATTTCCTCTGGGATGGGAAAACATGCACTGGAGGGTAGTTTTAACCTCGTCTTTAAGTTCAGGACACATCTCGACAGGCGTTCACCCTCGAAACTAAACATCTGCAAACATACACTCTCAACCAAACCCGCAACCTCCAAATACACATGTGGCCTGCTTTGATTTTTCTCATGTCACTTCTGGAAAAAGCCGTCTAAGAGGACAAACAGAGACCATGGTGCTTGTAAACATAGAAGCCATGGGATTTATCGCAGCCAACAGGGCATCAGATTTACCTACATGCCCACAATAAGCAGAAACAAAAGGCATAGGACAATTAAATTACTAAGAAAATTTTAACTTAAGGGAAAATACAGAAGACCTGCAGGCGGTTTCATAAATATTTAAACAAAATCTTAGAGCAGCAATGAGTCAGCATTTTTAGGATATTTATTCCACAATTGTATCTTCATTAATCAGTTATTAGCTTCAGGGTTAGGCCTTAATCACACATACATAATTAGTCTCTTATAAACATTGATCCAATAATGCGTTACAGATGAAGAAAAACCTGGGGAATAAAAAATGTGGAGGAAGAAGAAGACAAAGAGGAAAAACCTGTTGGTGGCTTTGAGAAAATTAACTGTATCCACCACATAACATCAAATATCTGCCCAGGTTTTTACATTTTCTCGCTTTCCGATTGATCAACATGAAAACATTTATCACACATTGAACTGCTGGAGGGACATCGGGCCATTTCAATATGTGACGACCTATATTTATAAGTCGTTAGCTAGCATAAGACAATAGGCTAACGTTAGTGTTCAGCTTCTTCATAGGGAACAGTTTGATAGTGTTAAATGTCACTAGAAAAAAGCCGTAAATTCCTAGCTTTCTGTAATGTTAGCTAGCTAACAGTAAGGTTGGCAAGCAGCTAGACGAGCTGAATGTTAATGTTAGCGGTCAATTATTGTTCAAATGTCAAATGTGTTACTTTAACTGTAAAATAGCCTACTACCCAGTGTCATTTTAGATTTCATTATTCATTAACTTTTTTGATATTTGGTGTTGGTAACATAAATGAAAATGGTTTATGAAGCTCATGTAAATGTAAAACAAAATATCCAATAAGTAATTTACTAGTGTAAGACATGCTACCATTAGCATTCAACCAGATCAGTTTGTTAGCCTATTAAAAGGCAAAGTAGAAAAACTCCACGCAAACGATAATGTTAGCTAGCTAGCATTTACTTCAGTACTTATGTTAACTGTTGTGACTTAGCTGTCGTTACATATACATTTTAAAAATGCCCCATGTCTTCCCAAAAGGCGACATATTTCTTAGAAAGCAATGTAATACAAATCAGTCATATTCTCTCTGTTTGTAACTGGAACCGGCCCTGAAATTATACCAGCAGTTGAGCTGTCAAAAAATGAGCATTAGCCCACGTCATGGTGAATAGTTTCCATATGAATATGGTGAATTTAGCTCATGCAAAAAAAAGGTTTCTTTGTGGGGCATTTAACAATGGATTATGAAGTATAGACACAACAAGAGAGACATGATGGAGATGTCGAAATATTTGGTTTCACCACAAGTAGCTTGGAAAATCCATCGGGAGACTTGAGTGCATCAAAGTTCGTCAAAACTGCTGGAACTTTCTAGACAGACATGCAATGGCACCATTTCACTGCATTGAGCACGACATATGGCACAGAGAATTCAAGTCCTTCAATAGTCATACAAACAGACACACTCACACACACATTTGGTGGCAGGAGGGGTAGGGGTGTAACACCACCATGTCTCCCCCAATAACATACCAAATCCATCAAGGTGCAAGGAGCTGAAGGCCGCCGCCGCTGGGAGCACGGAGGTTTTAATAAGCAGCCCAGAGCAAATGAAGGCTTTGTGGATTAAAGCACATGTGCCTGACATATTGTGAGTTGACCCATGATTATAATATACAATCCCATTAATGATATTCTTATTTAATGCAAATACTTGTTAAAAAAATCAAGTAACAAAGTTTCACTATGAAAAAGGGAAAGGCAAGGATCATTTTCTAGTCACCATCTTACCCTTTGCTGGAGCAACTTCGAATTTATGAAACAGAATTTTTTAGACACTGAAATGCATCAGCTGGTGTTAGAAAAAATCATATTTTTAAGAACAAGCTTTATTTTAAGATAAAATAGGATTAGATAATCCTTTATTGATCCCCAGTGGGGAAATTCAAAATCCTCATGCTTAAAACTAGCAAGTGTTTCGACTGCTACAAGAGTCCATCCTGTAAAAAAATTGTATGTCAGTGATTAAGCTTGTATTTATCTATTTATCTACATATGACTATCGCTCTTCGTTCAACATCATCAGATTTTCTCATGGATTCTTCATTTCATGTTTTCTGTGAGACAAACTTTGGGACATCTTCTATCATTAATTTGACCGGCTATGCTCTCCGTATTCCAAATGCACCAGAAAACACACAAACGTCTACTCGATTTTGTATTTGGAAGTACATACTGCAGCACACAGCAGCAGGAAGCAAGCACTCAGTTAAAATGAGCTGCACACACACACTGGAAAAATGTTCTCAATGTTTACTTAACCCACAAATAAATAAAAAATGTAGCTACAGTGTAATTAAAAACAAATGAGATTAAAAACTAATGAGATTACTTAAAGTCAGGTTATTTCCTGGCGAGGTCAGGAAAAATTGACTTACAGAGCGCTGGGATCTGAACAGAAGTGGGACAGAAAAGACGAGGAGAAAATGCCTTTTTTTTTTACTTGATTAGATAGGACAGCTGTAGAGAGACAGGGAATGTTGGGGAGGGTGAGTGGGGGATGACGTGCAGCAAAGGGATTTGAACCCACGGCCACTGCAGTGAGGACTATAGCCGCTGTACATGGGGCATACAACATAACCATTAAGCTATCCGGCACCCCTCAGTCACATTTCTTGCAGGTAGAATAAAAAATTTCATCTTAGCTTTCAAAAAAAAAAATCAAAGCAAAAGCCGAAAAGTCAAATGAAGACAAAATAAATGAAAGGTGAGGCTTGCAAAATGACGAGCAAGTAGGTGGATAGAAAGAGACGCCTGTTAGTGAGGAATGCTCCCTGTTGGCTTTAATAAGAAATCTCACAAGACTGAAGCCTTTATATGACAAGCCAAGCTCTTCCAAACACCCGCTGGATGGCAGAGAGATGAGAGGGGATGATAAGGATACTGTACACTACTCCTCAATGGTTCTTCAGTTGATATGGTTTCTATAGGGACCCAAATTTAATCTCAGATTTGTTGACCAAATGTGACCCAAGGCCTTACCTGACTTAATAGACTTTATCTGATCCAAAACAGCAATACTTGACCTAATAATATCAAACTGAGATTGTTCTACTTAAACTTTATGCTTACAAAAAATCTATTCATTAAGTATTATTCAACATTAAATTCAGATCAAGCAATCTGATTGGACAGGAGTAGCTCCATAGTGCTGATAGAGAGCTCAGGTGAACTGAATACAGTTAATTGAGATCACAGTGATCAGTGTTACCCCTGTTCGCTATAATGCAGTAATCCAGTGTTACTTAAAGCTTTTTCAATATACTGTAGCTGCACGATAAATTAAAAGATTCAGATATGTGCAGAAAACAAAGTGTCTTGTGTGTGGTAACCATGGAGACAAACAAATAGAGCCAAGTGGAATGTTTGGGTTGCCTGGCAACAGTCCAGTTTCAGTTAATGTTGGATGTATTTGAGTTTGTGAAGCAAAAAATCAGTTGTTGATAAATACTTTTGACTTCTAATTGCTGCTTGTATAAAAGCAACATGACACGACAGGGACAGATGTTGCACTGAATATCTGCACCGCTGTGATTCAGTAGTAGGCACGAGGCCGCAGGCCCATGTTGGGAGCTCTGACCATCTTTTGTTACCAAACATGAAAATGAAATGACAGGTTACAGATGCTCGTATGTTTTCTCTGGAAAGGGAAAAAAAATTAGGCAACTGTGTACAGAGTGAAATCCTTTAATAAACATGTCTGCAGATGTGAGAATTAAAGTTATTGTTGCTGCTTTGTGGATTAGTCGGCTTATTCAGGCTGCTGGTGGAATAAACAAAGGTCTGCTCGTGCATTACTGTCACCATCATCACATATCAGCTCTGCGCGGTGCTTAATCATGACACACACAAACACGTGCATCAAGGATGTGTGTCCCCTGGGAGCTGATCAGCCTGTAATCCATCAACTTTCTTCTCTTCACACTGACCCAACTGCTGTGAGCAAACACGTAAAAACACGCAAGAGAGGGTTCCTGTAAACACACACTCACACACACACACACACACACACACACACATCACCCCACTGCAGAAACCCCCTCCCTCACTTACACACACACACTCACACAGCGAGGCGTCCGACCTGTCCGCCTGTCAGCACACCAAAAGGTTCTTTGTCCTTTGATAACCCTTGTCCAGCCTCCTCTACAGGAGGCTGTCTCTCTAACAAGTCTTGCCCACGGCAGGAGCTCTGAGCTGGGGGCAGAGAACAGAACAATGCCCTCTCTCCTGGAGGAGAACCGTTCACACAGGGACCTCTAATGAAATCCATGTCTCACCAGTCTTTCTCAGCCAACAACCCCCCCCTTCCTTTCTGTTCTCCTGTTGTGTTCATACTTTGGGAATGCAGTATAGGGTTGCTCCTTTATCAAAACATGTATCAGAAATGAAACCAATAGGCTACCAGCAGTAATGCAGTACCGCCGAACCACAACAGAGAGATACAATATATGAGCCCCGTAAATCCACTGTTTCTCATTTAAGCTTTAAACTATAGCCAGTATTGCAATGACGTATTTTATGGCCGGCACTAGCAGCAGGTGTTTAAGAGTGGCAGAGATTTTATTTCAACATGATGAATTTTGAACAGTGCAATGCTAGCAGAGAGTAATTAGCCAAAGCTAGCATAACGACAGCGAGCAGTGTTTCAATCTCACATTTTCTTCCTGTTTTGTTTTTAAATTTAAAATTAAGTAGATTAAAACCAGTAAAGCCACAAATTAAAGTCTCTGTCATGGGCAAATTCTTTTTTTTTTGGCTTTTCAGAACACACAAACCATCAGGAGCGTGCTAGCTAGCTTAGCAGGTGCTAAAGGCCCTCTGTTTGTAGGTGCTAATTTTGTTTTAAGTATACTGAGCCATTCAACAAAAACACAATAATATCAAGGTTAAATGGTAAAATGATACCAGATCAACTCTAGAAATTCTTTATTTCCAAAAGCAAAACAGACAAAAAGGAAAGCCAAACAACTTGATACGGATGGTGTCCAACTGTAAGTGCAAAAAAAGATATCATTAAAGGTTTTAGAAGTTGGAGAAGTGAAACAATTCAATATTTTCTGAACTACACAAACTTTATTCAAAGGCAAAAATGGTTCCCTGGAGCACTGTTTGGAGCTTAAAAGCTACCAGGAGACGGTTTCACTGTTGCGGACCCACCACCATAACTTCTCACGTAGCATTTTATCTTCAAACAGTGTTACAAGGACCACATTTTCCTCTGAGGACAGTTTGTGTAAAGAGTTATGAACTTATACCACAGAATCTGTACACTTCTCCAACTTTCACATTTCTCTACCAAAACTCCAGAGTGAAACTTTAAAGTAATGATACATTTACTTTCCTAACTATACGGCAGAGAAAGGACTTTAAATCATTCCGTCTTTTTGGATCCGCGTAAGACAAATTTCATATGCTAGAAAGCAGAGAAAGAAATCCCACGAAAGGCAGAAATCCAACAAGACAAGCAATAAAGAGAAGGAAGAAAAGCAGAGACAAGGAAATGCTGACCTCTGTTCTGTGAGGAGTGAAAAGTGGCGGGATCATAAAAATCCTGTCTTCGGTTTCCATCCGCTGTGGAAATCCGTCTGGAGCAGTCACCACAACAAACATTCGACTGTCAATGAATCACTGTTCTCCTCACAGTTAATACTTTTTAACTTCTAAACTTGGAGTCTAAAGAGATGAATAAATCAGCGGATAGTTGTGTCTCTTTTTGTCCCAGAGTATTCTTCGCTGGAAAGACGCTGTATGGTAAATTAAACGGCAAGTAGAAAGTATGCTCAAAGTCCTGATGACAGCTTATACAAATACTTGATGTCAAAATTAGAGAAACAAACATGTTTAAATGTGTACAAATACTGGCCAAAAGCAACTGTTTAAATGACTTGTCCCCCATTCGAAGACGTTGAAAGATGTCTCCTCTAAAGAATCTTCTTGATTTCTTTCAGCTAATCTGAAACTCACATTTTGCCCCGAAAAGCTCTGGTCAGTGACAGAGGCCTTCGTGTTTAATGTCTCTGTCAACACTTTAAAGGAGCTGGCGGTGTTGTGAAAAATGAGCCAGAGCACATATAGCAGGAGGGGGTGATTTCCCTTGAGCGGCTTGTAATTGCTTCAAGCTTTGACCAGACAGGACAGAACCAGGGGGCTTGAAGCAGGAAGCTGGTCAGGAAATGGTTGGGATTCAGCCAGTGAGGCAACATGCTGGCTTCTCCAACAACTGGGTGGATGTATCACAAGATCGCCATCTGTCAAATGGTGCCAGTCAATTAATAGCCTATATTAACTCAAGTGAAAGCATTTAGAAACATGAAAATACCAGAACGCTTGCATCAGAGTTTTTAAGAGAACTGCATTCTTTTTGTCCGATTGTCACGGTGTCATGAAGACCTGAAAAATGTCTTGTTTTTCTGCTGATAGTCTAACGCATAAGATGGTAGATCATTTGCACAGTAGATTTTTTTCTTGTTTAGCTGTAGCCAACTTAGCACCCTAATTCAGTTACAGTGAATGACAGTGACTCTCCTTGCTAATCGCGATAGCTAGCATTACCGAATAACAAAGTGTTTGCTAACTGTTTCTCCTCGACAGCCAAATGTTTCTCAGATATATTCACCCCAGGCTTTATAAACCGAGAGAGGGTCAGCCAAAATACATTTTGCCAACTTTTGAATGTATTTGGATGGCTATTGTTTAAACTGGACTAAAAACTGGATCTGATATCATGAAAACATAAAGAAATGTAACTTTGAGTGAAAGTAACTCAATATAACTGTTTTGTTTTTTATAGATAGAGAGATAGGACAGTAGATAGAGTCAGAAATCAGGGAGAGAGCGAGTGGGGAACGACATGCAGGAAAGGAGTCTCAGGTCGAACTGGAACCCAGGCCGCCCACATGGGGCATGCACACTTTTGTTTATCACTGTTGTGTGTACCTGCCTTAGACTCAGATTTGTAAAATCAATGGGAGCAGCTGTTTGAGGAAAGACAAATTATTACAGCTTTCAAAGAAGCTGAATAGGATGCTTTGCAATCGTGTCAAAGTTTGCAGATAAATTGTCTAAATGATTTTTTTAAACAACGTCATCCTATTTCTGGTGTGAAACTGTGGCCAATACTTTTTTTTAACATGTTGATTTAATAAAAAAACATGTTTTGTAGCCATTCTTAGTCTGGGGGAGTCCATGTTCCCTCAGCACCAAGCGGTCTGGTTCCTATCTGAGGGTTCAATCTGATGCTGCATTCATACAGAGGCTTTGAAGATCTGCTTTAAATCCACAGGGTCAGACTCTGTTCTGTGTCTTCTCATGCTTGGATTGAAAACATAACTACTCACACACGCAGATTCATAAAAACCTTGATGTGCCCACATGCAATGAATAAATGCAAACATGCAAAGATTGCAGAGGGACATACAAAGAGATAATAAAAGATTCTCAGCATAATCTACCCAATTTGTGCAGGGAATTCGACTTGATTTAGTGAAAATGTCTGAGGTAATCCAGAATCCTCCATCCAGTCACAAACAAAACAGGCTGAGGTAGGTATTTGTTTCAAAATAAATGGCCCTTGAGGGTGAAAATGGCATTACTCACTCCCCTCAGGACTCAAAAGACAAGGGAGTGCTGGGCCATGCAGACTAAGAAAAGCTGATCTTCACCTCACAAATGGTACAGCTGTCTCATTAACTCCAAATGCCTCTATAACTATACAGAGACCAGTTGGACCACCAGCGTCACAACGAGCCACAGAGAGAAAGCAGGTGAAAGTTAGAGAGAAACTGATGAATGGGAAGAGGATTTTTTTTCTCTCAAGCAACTCTTTTCCATTTCTCGCCCAAACCCTGGGACCTTCCTTTGCCATCCTATCGTCTCCTCCCTCTCTCCCCTCGCTTTCCACATTTTCCCCTTTCTTCCAGCCAGGATTAGCTCAGCAGGACGCCGGCATTCCTTCTCTACTGGTAGTCTTTGTCTTGACATTCCCACTCCTCCCAGTGTCCTCTGCAGCCCCGAGGTCCAACCAAGAAATCCAACTGTTCCAGGAACTGGCAACAGGTTGTTTTTTCTCTCTCGTCTTTTCCCCTCTCAACTAAAAACAATTTTATGAATAAAATCCAAGTATTAAAGGGTACATTTATTTAATAGGAGGTTCAGGAAACGTGTGGATTGTGAGTCAAAGAGGTAGGGAGCTGTACAGCAAACCTCTAAATATCCACAGAAAAGGTCATGCCTATAGAGTTGCAGCCCTGTTCATTTCAGACTCGTGGTCGGGGGTGCCCTTGCAGCGACTTTGATCTGGAGTCAGTTTTGCGCAGCAGACTACCTGTTGTGAGGTTTCGTACGGGGAAAGATAACCGATACACAGTCAGAAGTGGTCGGGGAGCTGTACCATACACCGCTGTGCCCATCAGGGAGGGTCGGCATATTGTTGCAGCCATGTGCTAATCCCATTACTCCAATTTTAGTGTTTGTGTTGAACTTGGACTCAAAGTTTAGGCTACATGTTCCTCTTAAACTCTCCAACCAAGGAGTAAAGAAATCAGTTCAGTTCAGGGGAGGTAAAGGCTTTTAAAAAAAGTGTATAGAAGATAGTATTTCAGTTTGTATTAATTTAACATTTAGTACAGGGTTGTCACAATACCAGAATTGTAAACTTTGAGACGATTCTAGTGAACGTCAAATGATGATAACTGTTTTTTTATTTATATAATGGAAACAAAAATAGAAATTCGATGAAGGAGGATTCATAATCAAAATAAGTGGGAGAAGATCACAGTATAATAATAAAGGCTAATGCCAATCAAACATAAAAATCTATTTACTAGGCAAAAAGGTCATTAAAGCATCTCGGTGCTGAGCATGTTTTATGATCCACAAAGTATTCCCTGACTACATTTGAAACACTTTAATTTTAATAAGTGCTAAAAGCTCTCAATGTGCTGCATATTTCCATCTAGCACGTAAACCTCTCTGCAAATTTGGCCGCACATCTGATGGTCAAGTGTTTTCTTTTTTCTCCTGGCAAAACACTTGACTGATTCAGCCAAAGTGTGTAATGTTTAAGGCCTTTGTTAGTCAGAGGCAGATATGTAACTGAGAAAACTGTTTATCAAAGGCATCTGGTTTTTCACATGCAGAATTTGGAGTTATTGTGCAGAGGATTTTTTGAAAGATCGAGCTACTGCAAAGATGAATAGAAAATTAGATCAGTGTCTTTGAAATGAATCTGTGCATTGTAGATTAATTTAGACAAAAGGTTTTTAGGTCAATGATTGTATCCACACACTATCATGCTACGAACATCAGCAAGCTTTAGAGTAGCTTGGATTTACAGCAGTTAAGAGGATAAGGAGACAACAGGTATAAAAACCAGCTGCTCTCAAAGAAGAGCCTGCATTATAACAATATGACAGCTGTCAGCGATGATATACCAGCCTTGGGATGCAGCCAGAATAGAAACACACACACAAACCTGAAAAGCACATGTTGTGCTGAAAAACAGGCAGATAGCTGGGTTAAGAGTTTTATTCTAATTGAGGTTAAAATGTGTGTATTCACGCTACTTGACCTCAGCTCATAAAACAGACATAAAGAGGACAAAGCGGAGAAAAGAAAGACAAAAAGACGTAATAAAAAGTAAGATACAGGCGTGCTGAAGAAGAATGGGAATGTAAGAAAATCAGGAACACAAAAGGGAACATGAGATCAAGCAGCGATGACAAGGAGACACATGAATGATGAAGAATCCTAAACAAATGAGTGTACTGGCCTTGGGCTAATCTCTGCATAATCCTTTCACCTGGCTTTAACAACTGTATACACACAACCACACACACATGTTCACAGTATAGAAAAACAAGCAGCAGACTCTAGGGCAGAAGAAATGAAACCAATGCGAGTGGGCCAAAAACTGCAGTTTCTCGAGTGGCCACTAGAGGCTATCACTAATAGTGAGTCCATCCCCAATAAGCGTCATATAAAAATGTCCAATTTTACAGAAGAATTGAACTTGTTTAAAGCATGCTACTAAAGTGGTTTCTGTATCTAAAGATTTATTTTCATGACACCTGTATGTGGGTGAATTTTCATACAAGTCATCTTTGCATGTTAGGGTTGTGCTCTCTGGTTGTCCGGTAAGCGTTGCTCGCTTTCTGCTCGTGTGTGAACTCATTCGATCTGAAACAATGAACTTAAAACCTTAAAGCCACATTTCTGTTGAAGGTAGCTTTTGGGGAATATTTTAATATCAGACAAATATAATGGCTAGCTATATGATTTCTAGCACTATGGGCCGTCCAAGAAGTCTGAATATTTGTTTATACTTGTTTGTTAGTACTAAGTAGCAGGAATCTGTGTTTGCGTATGTGACATCTTAGCTTGTTTAGTGTTTGTCAACCATTGGTTTATTTGCGGCTAACAATGCATACGAGTCCAGATTGCTGTTGAGTTTTCTTGCAGAGAAAACATCAGGCCAGTTAGCTAGCAACACAAACAGAATCTCATTTTGTGGGAAACATGGCAATTAACTAGCTAACCCACCAACAACTAATTTAGCCAGAAGTACAGACCGCACAGGTTTGATAACTTGGGGTTTTCCAGCTCCTCTCCTAACTCGTCTTCTTTTCCAAATATGGTCGCTTTTAGTTCCAAAAAACCAATATGGCATTGACCAAATTGCAAAACAGCAGTCAATAAACTACTGTGAAATCTCAGCTGCTTTCTCTATTATTTATACAGACCATGTAAAAGGTTAAGTCCTGGTGCACTGTTGTTCTAGATAAAGGTACACCTGCCCTCTACGTTTAATGCCTCAGTGGAGTTTTATTAGAACAACAAATTCTTCCAAAAGCCTTTACTTCTTAATCTCCATGGTGATTTGGCTTTGCAGCAATATGAACACGCCGTCCTCAGTGTGTATGTGTTAATGTGAGAGTGTGTGTAACTGTGTGTGCGTGTGTTAATTACACAGACGGAATTGTTCATACACCGAGCAGGTCCCAAAAGGTCCTGTATATGTGAGCACTGCTCTCAGCCCGCCAGCTTAGTTTACATAAGAAGGTCATTTTAATCAGGTGAATACCAGGCCGCCTAATCTGCGGGTCTTTGCCTGAGCATAAACAGAGGATATCCCCAGGCTCAGCCGGGATCACATACCTGGTGTCATGGAAAAGTCATTTCTGGAGCTGACCGAAGAAATCCAGTAACCTCCTGCTCCCTTTCTCCGCCTCCAACTCTGTATCACAATCACCTCTGGTGCTCATGTCTACTTCTTTTACTCCATCTTGGCTCTCCCTCTCGGTCTCACTCTCATAATTCCCCTGCCTCGTGTAACATTATTGTAATGACTTACTGGCTGAGCCACAAGACCGCAGTGTCAAATTTACACAAGAGTAAAGAAATAAAACAGACTCATGTATATGAGCATTTATACATGCCCAAGTATGAAATCTTTGACTTTGCTGGAATAACATACAGGATCACAACACCCCTGAAATTTCCCCACACACGGCCATCTACGCTGGGTTTTGTCACTTTGTGTCAGTCGGCTGAATGTCACATTTTTAAGACACTGTATAACTTGAAATATGAGGGACTCACTTCCCATTCCTGTTGTCAAATAATTCGGTCAACTTAGATATTAGTATAATGTGAAGAGGCATTCATTGTTATACTGTGATTAAGAATTAACTTTGCTTTATCTTTGAATGTAACCGCTGTAAAACACTACAAAAATTAAGGAAGACGTCTGCCCTGAAAGTCCAGGTTTTAAATCATCCAGCACGAAGGCCTAGTATGCATTTCATTTTGCAAGTTCCAAGCTTTTTTTTTTCACTGCAGCATTGTGCATAGATAAAAACAGGAACGTCACTATGGCAGGCTGGCAGAACAAAGCCAGTTTAAAACCAGAGGATCATATAGCATTCCCTCATGAAGACTTTGCTCATTAGCTCACAACAACCCTTCCTTCATCTTGCAAAGTTACACAGCTAAAGTTGAGTTGAAATGAGAGTAGTGAGTTGGAAATGTTGGTCCAACAGCTGGTGCTTCTGATTGTTGAGTCTGATTGAACAATTTCTGAGTCATGTACAGCTCTTTGCACAGGTGAATTAAATGCTGCAACAACTAAAATAACAGATCACAATGTTTTGTAGGACGTATTCTATTTTGATGCATACAGTTCAACACACTCTCACCAAATATTGGTTTTTGAGTTTTGGGGAATTGACTTGGACCGAACAATGGCACATAACCTGCTCACAACTATATGAGAAGTTTTGATCGAGTGCAACAAAACAGATTTCAACATGGACGTAGAAACACAAGTGTTTGCTTGCTTGGCTATGAACACCACAAGAAATGTTTTACAGAGACTTAAGTTACATCAACAAAATAACATCAATTCCCCAGGTCCTGGTGAGAACAATTACAAATGCAAAAAATGAAATATGACTAATTTATTGTTGACTTAAAAAAAATGCATACACAGGGATTTCTTAAGTGTCCTTACCCCTCCCACACTCTTTAAGTCCTGATGTCTGGCACGCTGCCTCTCTTCCTGTGGCTGATAAGGTATAGATAAAGTCTGCCTCTTTATCACACAGGAACACCAGTTAAGGTAGCTGGGGCAGACATGAAGTGGTGACCTTGTTATCACTGTCTGATTTGAGTCTACGTAGAGAGACAGTGAAAGAGCAGACAGAATAGACTGCATGTAAAAAGCTCGACTAAATACAAATACAAAAAAGGATTGTAATTATGTTACAGAAGGTTTGTAATCTATCAAATTATAAGTCTTATCTCTGGTTATGATTGGGAGCTGGGATCAATATCAGCTGACAATTGTTGCGTAGAAAATGTTAGTGGAAGAGGATTGAAAATATCACCTGAAATCCTTTGTGTACCATAGTATCAATAGATCCCAGCTTGCTGACTGGAGGGAAACTTTGCATTCTTCTCAAGTCTTTAATCAGGAGCCGGGTAGTAGACTATTGTGGTTGTTACTATTCTGGGTTCCTCTTATCCATGCGAGTCAGCGCTGGAGGGGACTGGAGCCTCTTGCAACCCAGGCTGCTCGACGACTGCACAAGTGCTTTACTCAATGTTAGTGAGTGTAACCTTTGTAAGATACGTCAGTACTGCAGTAGTTATGCATGTGCCTTACCTTACAGAAGAGGAGAGCTTATATGTGACAGTGAGACAAAGACATACTGAAGAGAAAATGTGCAACAAAAACACAACAAGAAGGACAGGTATTTACCCATAATTTATATCACATTGACGGCAAACTTTGGACTATTTACTCAATTTGGATAAATTAAATTATCCCATTGCAAAAAAAGGAACAACAGCCGGTTTGTCTGCAGTTATTTGCTTAAAGTACAAGTCCTGTTCGCACTGCAAGGCATTGTTTTAGCTGCAGGTGAAGAAAGCAGATGTCTTCTTCATTAAAGAGAAAAGTGTGGAACAGATGTGGGGGCACGTAAGGGATGTTGAAAGTCAACTCCAGTTAACCCACAAAGACGAGGGCAACGTAAAGTCAATGATGTGGACTTTAGAGACAGCTCCCTGGACATGCAGAGAGTCACTGACTGAATAAAACTCATTATCTTTAACAGACACAAAGACAATTTAGTGCATGTTAATAAACTTTAGATCTTTCTGTCGATATATCCCGATTTTGTATTTAACCCACTAGACAGGCTACAAATCTCCATCTTTGAATTAAACATCCCTTGGTTGATTCTCAATTAAATATTTGGGAGTTATCTTGTGGAATAAACATGTTCATGTACTCAATCCCTCTATGTCATCATCATGTTAATGTACAAAAAAGATTTCAATTACATGTTGTCAGAAAATTGAATTTACAGTAAGAAAGGCTTTACAATAACATATATGATTATACAATACGATACGACACACTGGCATCTATGGGAAAATGTATCTGGGCCAAAAAGGGAATTCTTACTCAAGCCTCAGCATGGCAACGACGCTTGCTTCTTTCCATTTTTGAATATTTTTCTTTCCCCTCACTACATTTCTGCACTTGATATGTTCGGTTTCTGGATTTAGTTTCCATTTAAGCTATTCACAGATTGTTTTACCACACCCACACACTTCCTTTCATATCATCTTTATATGCCTTGTATTATTATAATCTTACATGAACTCTTCGCTACCGTGATCAAGATCATTATGTTTGTTGTGTGACCACCCTTTAAAGAAATGACTTTTACTTTCCTTCATTTACACCAAGAAGCTGTCAGTGAAAGCGAACCAGAAGTGGGTTGTGGGTAATGGTTTCTGTTGGTACTTGTTGATCTCAGTGTGTGTGTGTGTGTGTGTGTGTGTGTGTGTGTGTGTGTGTGTGTGTGTGTGTGTGTGTGTGTGTGTGTGTGTGTGTGTGTGTGTGTGGTGATAAGTGGTGATTCAGACCCAAAAAAAAACAGCCGCACGTCTTCATTCCAGATGTTTCACTCGTGTTGACTGCTGTCTGAAGTTTCTCTGGATCACAACAACAAGAACCGGTCACTGTGGGACTACAACAAAGTGTTTCTCAGAGACTACGACACAATCCTCTCCGTTTTCTCAGACACTTTTTGTTTTGGCAAACCAGAGGACACACACTTGTCAGACACAACAACTTCCAAGCATTCCAGTTATCCTTACTTTTCACACACATCAGAAACACAATAGAGGCTCTGTGACTCAAACGTCAAGCTCAGGGGTCAAATAAAAGCTATCGTGTCTGCTATTAACAATCCGTTTGACTCATCGGTCCAAGTTAACTTTACAGTAACAACACAAAAGTTCTTAGAGCGGGCACGTGATGAATCAGGGATTACAGATGTCTATACAGCAGGAAACTCCACGCAATAAAACTTAAACTTCAAGTATTTAATTCTCATTCTTAGAGTGACTTTCTTTTATTACTCATTTGTAAGAGTGGGACAAAATATCAATTACAGAATCTCTGGGGCCAAAACGTACAAATATAAAATACATTTCAAAAGAAATACAGCGCTCTCAAAGACTTCCCAGACAATCTGACTCACCACATAACCACTACATGACTCTTCACAGTGAGGATAACGAAATGAATGAGGGTAAAGTGAACAGAAATTAATTGGCCAAATGTAAAGTTGATGGCAGGATATAGTCGGACAGCAGCAAAAAGAAGTTAAAACGATTACACCAAGAGTTAAACTGACACGTAATTTCCGTGAAGAAATAAATTAATCATGCACTTCAGTTAATCAGATATCGGCATGAATCATTATATGACTGTCTTACAATATATTAATATTTGCTGAGTCAATGTATCGAGGCATTACAGTGTTTCCCACACATAGACGATACTTGGGTGGGCCGCCCAAGTAAATGTATGGCCGCCCAAGTATATTTCCGACCTGTTTTTATTTATTTTTTCATTTATTCATAAAATTGCTGCGTGAGCGCAAGGGAGAGAGAGAGAGAGTGCACTCTCTGGCGCGCGCTGTCTCTCTCCCCCGCTCTCCCTCTCTCTCTTTCTCTCTCTCCGCACGGCTCCGCGCAAAACTGAAGTTTCTCATGGCTTCGTTTTAAAAATGTAACGGAATATCGAGTGGAACTTTTCAAAACGTGAGGCGGCGGCGTTGTGTTTGGGTCTGTGCGAGTGCGTGGATAAATTGAGCAGATGAAAGTTGTTTGTTGCAAAAACTAAATTAATTTAGAGGGGAAAACACATTTGATATAAATGCAAACGTAATATTAAAATATACACTAAGATAAGAGTAGGAAAGGACAAAAAGTATGCATACTGTATTGTGATGTGGCGTGATGTGACGTAACGTGTCGGGCCGTGACTTATCCTACCGTATCGTAACGTAACGCACCCCATCTTATCGTTTAGTGATTTATCCTGCAATTCCGATCCCTAATCATTTGGTATCACAAAAGTCAACAATATAAATTAAAATCCTTTGAAGCACCCCCCCTCCCCCTTTCACAAACAAGTTAAGTATTTCAAAAGTTAAAAAAAGCACACATCGTTCCGCCTAACGTTACCAAAATCTAATCAGTAGTCTGCCATATTTCTGTGTGTTACATGTAGTGAGTTGGCATTATAAAACGCAGAGCATCTAAATCACATCAAATGTGATGGTGACATGCAAGAAATAGAAAATCCACTGGAAAAGATGCTAACTTCATCACTTTTAAAAGGGCAAAATGTTCAATCACAGACTAATTTGATTTCATTCAACAAAATTACAAAATGACATCAATCAGGCGCTCCCCATTTTTTCCAGCAATCAAAACGGGATTTCTGAACTATTCTGCTCCACTCCCGGGTTTAGACTTTAACAGCCTCTGGAACACGATAAGAGAGCGCCTTTTTTTTTTTTTTCGTCAATCCAATCTAAATTAATTTGCCAGCTGGGTCAGGCAGAGTGGAGCAGTGGGAAAGCTGTCCATCTGCTTAAAGCAACAGGAGTTTTATACGATTTTTCAAACCACAAAGCCAGGTGGTCCGGCAGCGAAAAGAGAAAGCACACAGGGGAGCCGGTGGAAAGAAAACCGGGATCAAAGGGAAAAGGGTGCAATTTGGAGGGAGAGATTGGATCAGACGGATAAGGTGGTTGGATAAAGGCTAACAAAAGAAGGTAACAGAGAAAGAGGGAAATGACTAACAAGTGTCTGTTCTTTTGCAAGTCCGCTCGAGTCTCAGCGGAGCAGCTTTGGCGGAGGGAACTGGAGTAAAGGAGAGGTGGGGGGTTGTAAGGTTTGTCATGGAACACCTGCCTCCACTTAACCCCTCTGCCTGTCTTTCTGCATGAGCTGCCTCTTTCAGCCATCTCCTCTCCACCTCCCGTCGCCCTCCTCCTGTTCTGTCTTTCATGGACGGAGTATCCTACCAGCTCACAGGCTTGAAGGCTCTTCTTTTTTTCCCAAATATAGGAGGGTCGTATAGCCTGAGGTGGGGCCTCACTATCCAGCCGTGCAACGAGCAAAGCTTTTCTTAAAGCTCCAGCAAGCAGTGCTGTTGATAGGAATACTGAATCAAATGACTTTTAATGGGAAAGAACTGCTCAAAATACAGATCCAAATGAGAATCAACACGGATCTCTGACTTGCAGCCTTAAGAAGCTTTATCCTTATTACATCCATGAATTACCACATCCCTCACAATGGGAAGGAACTCGGACAACCTAGCGGGATATATCTGGCAAAAAAAGGCAAATAGCCAAAGAAAACAAATCGCTTTTAAGGAAAGTAAAAGACGATTGATTGTAGGGTTGTCAGGATAGCTTCTTACGCTTCACTTCACTACAAAGTGAAAATCAAACAGTAATGATACTTATTTCGATTACACAGCAACAAAAATAGAAGTCCTGGACACCCAAAATTGTTCCCAAACTATTCCCGCACACTGTCTTAATTGCACAAATACATTGGCAACATACTGAAAAGTCGCCAACATACTTGTTTAATTCAGACAGTGCCCGATCTCTTTCACTCACGGTAGCTTTTGTATGAAAAGAGAAAGGACTGTTCCGTATTTTTTTTTAATAGTTGGTACTATTCGTTACTATTGCTCATTAAAACAATGGAGATTGTATCATTATCAAACACGTGGTATTGATAAGAATCGAAAAATCAAAAATAATGATCATTCAAAAAACTTGATCAATCCTTATTGGTGTACAAGAAACCAAATATACATTTTCCGAAATGCCCTCAAAGTCATTTTAAGTGACATACTATTTTAAAGGTAAGTTTTGGACAAAATCTTCTGCTTTCCCTCCCAAACAATATCCATTACATAAAAGGTTTCCTTTCTGAGAGTTTTTCAAACTCACACATCCTGCCTGATATTATCAGAAATAAACACCTGCATTGGAACACATTCATAAATTAGCCAGCGTAAACTCTTCACATTTTGGAGATAAGGTGGGTTAATTTTCTAACTTTCACACAGTACAACTCACAAAACACTCCATCTAACTGGTGGTTATACCAATTAAAAGCCTGTGTTAGGTCATGAGTTATTCATTTGACATTAAAGAGGACATGGGGTCCCCCTATTCAGACCCACCACAGGCACTAACCCCCCCTCTTCCCTCTTTTCACCCCCTTTTTCAATGCTCCAAAAAGATTTGCCCCCTCGCCTCCACACTTACCCTCCCGTGTCTCTTTCACTCTTTTGTTTGCTCATTGTTTCATTATTTGCTTCAGCTCTTCAGCTACCTCTTATAGACCCTTACTGCCTCATCGACTGGCCAGTCGGTGTTCGACAGTCAAACAGCACATCAACACAATCAGGTTAGAATACAATTAATAATTACTGATTACTATTTCTCCCTTCTGACCACATTCCCTTTTTTCTCCACCTGCTGCCCCCTGACCATTTGCCCCATTTTTACCCTCTGCTGGCCTCCCGTCTTTTCTTTCCATTACTGAATAAAAACTACAGACAAACCAGTTGTCACGGTTGGAATGAGGAGGTGGAGGACCCAATTGCAGATTGGAACAAAAAATAATTTATTTAAACTAAACAGGCACTAAGGCAAAACAAAAACTTACTTCCAAAATTAAATCCAAAAAGGTAGCCACGAGGAATCACAGGAAGACTGACACAAAAGCACAAACGACATCCAACAAACGACATCCAACATCTAACTAACAACTAACGACAATGAACCGACACAGAGGGGAAGAAACACAGAGACTAAATAGACACAGGGGTAATCAACACAGGTGAGACTAGTTAGACAGGTGAAACAAACAAAACACAGGTGAGTACAATCAGGGCAATCAGAACAGGGGAAACACAGAGACAGGAATTAAGACAACACTGAAGACAACAAAATAAATCATAGAACACTGAAAGCACACAGAATGTAACAAAACACAGAGAGACACAAGGAGAAGAAAACACAAAATAAAACAGGAAACACTAAAGACAACACTAGGAAACATTAACACACAGGGAAACAAGCAACACTAGGGAAAAAGAGAAATAAAACCTAAAACTAAACTAAACTCCAAAATACAAACTAAACAAAGACCCAATCATGACATAACCCCCCCCTCAAGGGACGGATCCCAGACGTTCCAAAACGTCAATAAACCAAAACAGGGTGGGTGGAGGGGGTCCGGAGGAGGGACTCCGGGCTCTCAGGCGGACGGCCTGGAGGCAGGGCACATAGCCCGGACAGTTCGGGAGGGCGGCCAGGAGGCCGGCCCAACAATGAGAACAGTTCAGGTGGACGGCCCGAAGGCAGACCAGACATGGTGCACCGTTCAGGGGGGCGGCCGGGAGGCCGATCAAACACGGGGAACAGTTCAGGGGGACGGCCAGGAGGCCGACCAAACACAGTGAGCTGGTCAGGTGGGCGGCCAGGAAGCCGACCAAACACAGGAAACAGTTCAGGTGGGCGGCCAGGAGGCCAACCAAACACAGTGAGCTGGTCAGGTGGGCGACCAGGAAGCCGACCAAACACAGGAAACAGTTCAGGTGAGCGGCCAGGAGGCCGACCAAACACAGAGACCAGCTCAGGGGGAGTCCGAAGGCCTTCTGACGATAGCGCAGGAGTCTGCAGGACCCCAGACGAGTGCTCAGGAAGCTGCGGAGTCGGCAGGACCTCTGACGGAGACACGAGAGTGGGCAGATCCTCCAACTTGGAAACGGGTGTTGGCAGGGCCTCGCACAGAGACATAGGAGTGGGCAGATCCGCCAACTTGGAAACAGGTGTTGGCAGGACCTCCCACAGAGACATAGGAGTGGGCAGATCCTCCAACGGAGAAACAGGAGCGGGCACAACCTCCAACCTGGAAACGGGTGTTGGCAGGGCCTCCCACCGAGACATAGGAGTGGGCAGATCCTCCAACGGAGAAACAGGAGTGGACAGGACCTCCAACTTGGAATCAGGTGTTGGCAGGGCCTCCCACAGAGACACAGAAGTCGGCCGGACCGCCGAGTGTACATCAGGAGTCGGCCGGACCGACGAGGGTACGTCAGGAGTCGGCCGGACCGACGAGGGTACGTCAGGAGTCGGCCGGACCGACGAGGGTACGTCAGGAGTCGGCCGGACCGACGAGGGTACGTCAGGAGTCGGCCGGACCGACGAGGGTACGTCAGGAGTCGGCCGGACCGACGAGGGTACGTCAGGAGTCGGCCGGACCGACGAGGGTACGTCAGGAGTCGGCCGGACCGACGAGGGTACGTCAGGAGTCGGCCGGACCGACGAGGGTACGTCAGGAGTCGGCCGGACCGCCGAGGTGACGTCAGGAGTCGGCCGGACCGCCGAGGCGACGTCAGGAGGCGGCCGGACCGCCGAGGTGACGTCAAGAGTCGGCCGGACCGCCGAGGCGACGTCAGGAGTCGGCCGGACCGCCGACAGGGAATCCGCAGGAATCGGCCGGACCGCCGACAGGAAATCCGCAGAAATCCCCCTCTCTTCAACAGGGGGACTACGGAGCTCAGCAGTCACAGGCAGCAGAGGGCGCTCTGCAGGGACGCAGTGAGGCTGAGGCCCTGGGGCGCAGAGGGGCAAAGTCACTGGGGAGCACAGGGGCAAAGTCACTGGAGCTCTGGGCAGTGAAGACTCGGGTGAGCTGGGCAGCGTAGGCTCGGGTGAGCTGGGCAGCGTAGGCTCGGGTGAGCTGGGCAGCGTAGGCTCGGGTGAGCCGGGCAGCGTAGGCTCGGGTGAGCTGGGCAGCGTAGGCTCGGGTGAGCTGGGCAGCCTAGGCTCGGGTGAGCTAGGCAGCGTAGGCTCGGGTGAGCTGGGCAGCGTGGGCTCGGGTGAGCTGGGAAGCGAAGACTCGGGTGCGCTGGGATGCGAAGACTCGGGTTCGCTGGGAAGCGAAGACTCGGGTGCGCTGGGAAGCAACATGGGCTGAGGCCTGAGTTGAGGTTCTTGCTGAGGCTTCGGTTGAGGCCTGGGCTGAGGCCTGGACTGAGGCTGTGGCTTGGGCTGGTAGACAGACTGCTGAGGTTGAGGCTTGAGCTGAGGCTTGAGCTGAGGCTTGAGTTGAGGCTCATGCAGAGGCCTGGACTGAGGCTGTGGCTTGGGCTGGTAGACAGGCTGCTGAGGTTGAGGCTTGAGCTGAGGCTTTAGCTGGCATGGCTGGGAAGAAGAGGAGAAAAAGTCTCTTGTCCACTCAGGGAGAAGGTGCCTGAGCCATGGCCTTGAGAGGATCTCCTCTTGTGCCTCGGAAATGGCTGCCTCCCTTTCCTCATCACAACAAGCCATTTTTAAATCATTCTTTAAACATGTGAGGTTATAAGTAACCTCACGTATTTCTAACAAAAAACATCCATCCGCTGGGCCCGGGTCTGGTCGGTTCATTCTGTCACGGGTTGGAATGAGGAGGTGGAGGACCCAATTGCAGATTGGAACAAAAAATAATTTATTTAAACTAAACAGGCACTAAGGCAAAACAAAAACTTACTTCCAAAATTAAATCCAAAAAGGTAGCCACGAGGAATCACAGGAAGACTGACACAAAAGCACAAACGACATCCAACAAACGACATCCAACATCTAACTAACAACTAACGACAATGAACCGACACAGAGGGGAAGAAACACAGAGACTAAATAGACACAGGGGTAATCAACACAGGTGAGACTAGTTAGACAGGTGAAACAAACAAAACACAGGTGAGTACAATCAGGGCAATCAGAACAGGGGAAACACAGAGACAGGAATTAAGACAACACTGAAGACAACAAAATAAATCATAGAACACTGAAAGCACACAGAATGTAACAAAACACAGAGAGACACAAGGAGAAGAAAACACAAAATAAAACAGGAAACACTAAAGACAACACTAGGAAACATTAACACACAGGGAAACAAGCAACACTAGGGAAAAAGAGAAATAAAACCTAAAACTAAACTAAACTCCAAAATACAAACTAAACAAAGACCCAATCATGACACCAGTTTCACCACACACATAGGTTAATTGAATTCCACGGTATTTTCCAAAGCAGGTGAAACTCAGGTCAGAGCACATTTTAAACATGAACTCTTATCAGAGAATACAGACAAATACATCATGGCTTTTGTCACAATGTAATGTCAATGGAATCAGATACAAACATGCAGAAAACGAACTGAGGTGAACTTAAGGATAGGCTTTATTTAATTTGCCCTGTAACTGAATTAAACACTTTCACTGAGGTGTTAGTGAAAGCAGTTATACGATTTCCTCTCCAAAGGCTCTGCTTCTACACAGCTTTTGAGTGCTCGGTGGTCCGATGGCACTGAAGGGACTAGGCCGAGTCAGACTTTGAGGAAGTGTAGCGATTTGCATGGACTACTTTATAGATCCCAGTTGGGACATTTTCTTTTCATTTTCTCCTCTCTACAGGGATGTCCGAGTGCAGGGTCAGTTAATGAAGAGCTCTCTGAGGGGCGGTACAAACTCCCTGTCTTGTTTAAGGAAACTTGAAGGGTGTGGGTGTTCACCAAAACAAGCTCTTGAGTTCAGGCTCTGTGGTGAAGCAGGGGCTTTCCTAATCACTACAGTAGCCTACACGACCCTGGTGACTTGTGATTTATTCTACTTGTAGATGAGTCAGTTTCAACTTCTAAAGAGCTGGGCAAAGGCAAAACACATCATCTGGAGCCGATTGCTGCAGCAGATTTGTGGACATTGCGTAAAAGATAAGATAACTTTGTGACACGGGGCGCCGGTAGCATAATGATTAGTGCGGTGACCCCAATGTGCAGAGGCTATAGTCCTCCAGGCAAAATGTTTCAGTACATCACTTAACTGGGTTTGATAATAAGCAACAGGTTCTGTATGGAGTAGACTGAATACTCTTTGTAAATATTAATCTGCATATTGTTACTATTTGTATAACCCGCCTTGTAAGAGCTGTGGTGCATCAGCTGCAGCACTGCTTCCTGTTAATCCAGACTTGTGTGAAACCTGCAAAGCCTGACATAACAGGTTTAGAGTGTTAGTAAGCTTTCTAAATCTCTGTTTTAAGCCTTTCTTTGATTCACACGGTGCTAAAAAAATATTCACTGACCAAGAAAGTGTTTCTTCTTGTCCAGAAAACAAAGATGAGAAACGATAAAAGCATGCTTTATATAAAATATTTCTTTAAATAGAGAAGTGATGCATTAAAATGATGTGCGCGTGTGGGGAAAAAAAGATGTTTATTTAACGAAGAGATGAGAGGAGAAGGAAGAGAGAAGAGTTTTGCTGCCAATGAGATTGTTTTTAGTTAGATGGCAGGGAGAGTGAAGGGTGCAGATAGCTGCTGATGCAGACTCCCATTTCTGAATGTCAGCGCTTAATGGTTCATTCCTGGCTGAAGACAGAAAACTGATAACATATCTGAGCACCTTCTGTGAGAATTCAGCCAGAGACACTTCATGCATCTAACGTCAGTTTCTAAAGTGTGCAGACACACTCGATTGAAATGTTCAATTTAACGTAACACAGGAGTTAAAACAGTCTTCATGCCTCATATTTCAAACCCCCCTGTTCCTGTCCAGTGTACTGTACATGCATCTAAAGCCATGACAACCTTACTTGTAAGTCAAGGTCATCTTCAATATACAATGTAGTAAGTGCTTTAAGCGACTGTCGGTGTTTGATCCATAGCTGGAAAAATATTCGGCTTTGTTTGCTTTGAATTCCAGGCTTTTCATCTTGTTGTTTTTCCCTCCCTTTTCTTCCCCTTGTCCTTCTTCCTCACGTTGTGGACTCCTGCGTTTCTAGTTGTGCCGTATAGTTTATGATTTGCTGATAGAGCTGGCAGGCGGAGGTCTCTCAGGGTCGCTGGAGGCAAAAGCTGCTTTTCAGCTCTCAAGGCTGATATACCTCCCAGCTCTGCTCTCTTCAGATAGCAGAAATATGCCGGCTGGAGGTTTGAGGTGAGGGCTGGAGGGGGGTGGGGGGGTGGATGTTGCTCCTGGCGTCCTCTTCCCACAGCGACCGAGGTGAAAATGACTTTACCATGTGAAGAGGCTGCGGTTCGCTCCCACTATGCGTGTAGCTCGGCCAAACTGTCCTTCTTGTTTTGTCTTAATCTGAATTCTGAGGTTACTCTAGGACAATATCTTTCTAAAAACCTGTGGGAATTTAGTTTTAAAGAGTGAAAATGCATTTATGATATCAAAGATGAGGGTCTCATTAAGCATACACAAAAATACGAGTGAAAAAAAATGATCATTACTATTAAAAAATACAGCTAACTTTTCTGTTTGAACCATTATTCAAGACTGTGGGGGCGTGGCAGATCAAGCTTTGAGTCACATGTACCAGGCTCATCTTCATGTTAGTGCCTCGTGTGACAAACAAACACTGTACAGCTTCAAACATACTTTTGAGTTGCCTACGACAAAATCAGAAGGAAGCAGAAGAAGTCCTGCAAACTTCTAATATGTATTTTAGTTAGTCTCTGAACAGTAAGTTAAAAAAAACAGCCTGCTCTCCAAATCAAAGTCAGCGGCTAGCAAACATTTGCTGTGGTGACTGTCTATGTCCTAACGTTCAAACTTTTAGTCCCTTCTGTGTGTGTGTAATGGTCTCGACGAGTATCCAAGACAAACAAATGTCCAAAGTGGAATAACTATGGGTGACGTCTAGGGCTGGGAGTCTTTGGGTGTCTCAGGATTCGATTCCATTTCGATTCTTGGGGTCACGATTAGATTCAGAATCTATTTTTCGATTCAAAACGATTCATGGGAAGTCTATTTTTGAATTAGTACATACTTCAGGATCTACTCCAGTCATCTGTGAGACTGGCTGAATATCTTGCTGCTTCATTTGGCAGTCTACTGAGTTAAAGAGCAAGCTTGGTGAAAAAGCTTGTTGTAGAGAACAGAATCGCTGATTCGTCACTTGTTCCTGTGTTGCATAATCTCCATTTAAAATACCTCAAAGTCACCACGCACAATCTAATTTATCAGGTACGTTTAAGTAAACTACAATGACCATATTCGGTTATGGATTATACTTCTGTTTAACATTTTAAGATACTTATTGCTATGTATACAAACTCTAAATCATATAAGAAGGCTACAGGGGATTTGGGTTTTTAGGGGCTTTTAGAGTTTATTCAAGCCAGGTCACATTTGCATGTTTTCATGGTTTTGCATGCCCAGCCAGGTTTAAATAAAGCCTCAATGTTCTGGTTGGAAATGTAAGAGTCTCAGAGAAAATTGAAAACACAATAGGCTGCTTGAAGACAAAAGTGTTTGTGTGTGTGTTATTGTGTAGATTATGTGCATGTTTGGTGGAGAACAATGTGAAACAGGGAGAGTTTTGGAGCAAACAGAAAGTGTGCGAGAGGGAAAACAAAGAACCCAGACGGCTCTGCACCAGGTGAGCTTTCCTGAAGGCAGCTGGGAGTATTTTTCCCCTCATTTAGCAGTTCATGAAAAAAACCACAAGCTGCCAGATGTGACAGAGGGCACGCACCCTGCTCACACACTGTAAACACACACACACACACACAAAAACTCCCACACAGGGGCAACTCACAGATTTATGTGTGGTAGAGATTTTTCTGTACTCCAGCAAAAGTCGGAGGCAGATTTGTATCTGGGGGAATGTCCGTCTCATTAAAATGAATGTCAGGTGAAGTAAACGGAGGGTGAAGACATCAAAGAGGTCTGCAGGGAGCTGAATAAATCTGGGTTTAAACTCACTATAAACCCATTTATGTCAGGAATTTCACCATGGACCCTTCAAAGAAGCAAAAAATCATTTTACTACATGTCGAAAATACTAGAAAAACACGCCTATGATCAATTACAATTCAAATACATGATATCTATTGGACATTTAAACAGATAGTAGGACACAAAGTCTTGTTGCAGTAGTCAGATGATGCAAAAATACTCGTTTTTTTTATTCAAGTAAAAAGACAGATGCTAGAAAGACATTTCTTCCAGCTGTTTTGTGTGCAAAGCCGACTGAACGTAACGTTACAGTTCGAAGATTATTGAAGTTTAACCGATCTAACGTCATCCTGAACACAGAAAAACAATGAACATTAACTTTGCTCCAGACACCACTCGTCTGCTATCGAAGTTCATGTGTTTCAAATCCTTCTGCTTTTGTTGTCATGTTGTTTTCCTTTTCGTCTGTGGTGCGTCATGACATGCACTCAAGACTTTTCCAAATTATCATTTAACTTTTTCCATGTGCTTTTGTTACGTCAATTTATGTTGAAACTGGTCCTGATTTTAATAAGGATGTGCACAATGGTACAAAATACATGATCAATAATTCCCGCCAAATGCATCATGCTTCAGCAGCAGACCTGCTTTGTAAATGTTAGAAGTGAAAAGTACGGATATTTGTGTTTAAATGTACCGGGGTTAAATATAAGAGTCGGAAGGAAACAGATAAAACAACATGTTATATTTAATCTGTTACTTTCAACCTCATGTTGTATTCAGGAACAAATATATTCCACAGCATTTTACCACTTTGAAATGACCACACATGGTAACAAGAGGTAGAAAAGTGAAGGCCCAAGCGTGCACCTATGGCTTACCGCTGACCTACATTTCCCTTTGTTCCTGCACACATCTCAGAGTAAAACTGTGTAAAACCGCTGGCTGCTAATTGCTTTCACATTACAGAACCAGCCGGGCGATCTTGGTTGCTTTCCAAGACCACCAACACTGGGACATGGGGCGTGCACATTTCAAATGCATACCACCAATCCTGCTCCGGCTGCATTACTGTGTAAGCACAGACCGAGGGCAAACATGCAGGCAGCTATCTGCTATGTAACCTGCAGTAAAACGCTTCCCTTCTATTGTCTGAGGCCGTCCTAACTACTGTTCTTCTTTAAGTTTTATTACCGTCCAGCCAGAGAAGCCCATTCAACAGGCGTAAACATGAAAGGCTGTCACTGCCAGTACCTTGTGTAAACCACAGAGTGATGTAACTCATTCAGCGAGTGCTTCTGCGACTTCCTAAACGCGTTTAACAAGCTTACAGCACACTCATTAGCAATGGGTTATTTGTGCCAATTAAACATGGAGGGCAGTGGGCAGGAAAATTGTCCTTCCCTTACGTAACCTCACAGGCAACAGACGTAGTTCCTAACACAAAGCCATGCTCGGGAACTCTTGTCCAGTTCTGTGTTTAAGGGCTCATTGGACAGTAATATTTGCATATAACTCTTTTTTAAAGAGGAACCCCTGATCAAAAACTATCAAATAATCAGATCCTTAGGAGGTTATTTCTGGAAATTGAAGGTAACCAGTTTTGTGTGATAAACAGGATGTTTGTATTTCCCTCCTTACATAGCGTCACTTTCATTCACTTCTTAAGAAATTGTTCTGAACCACCAAATCTAACAGCGTCAACAAACATTCAAACTGTGTTTTTCCTGCCACGTTTTCTATTTCCATGTTTTCCACTCATTGTCAGACAAGCTGTGCAGTTTTTCCACATTTTGTTCTAACTAAACACTGCAAACCATAACAAATAAAACCCACACAGGCACACAGAAAAAATACACATTTAGATGTTACAGTGTTCGTTAGCGTTACTGAGCCTGATCAGAATCCAATCACTTCTCCAAAATTGAGCTGCAATGATTAATCAAAGAGTTGTCTGCAATTAAATCAATTTTTTTTAGAAAGAAAAAAGTAACAATTCTCTGATTCCTGCTCCTAAAATATGAATATTAGATTCTGTTCAATCCTCTATGAGAGTAAACTGAACATTGTCGGGTTTGGGGACAAAACAATATTTTGAGGAGTCATCTTGGACTTAGGGCCCGACTGATATGTGTGTCTTTGGGCCGATATGATATTGGAGAGGAAAAAAAATCTGGTACCGATATATTGTCAGATATCTTTCTTAGATCTTTGCTCGATCTGTAGAGATAGACATATATATGCACATTTATTGCGTTGATACCTCAAATGCAGTTGTCAAAAACTTGTAGAAAACATATAAAGTAGAAGGACTCTCACTCAACTGGGAAGTAACTGTGCTTGTACAGTGTTAATGCTTGTTGTAATCCATATAGCGAACTCTGCTGCCGACAGCCAGAAAGAGGACTGCTAGTTTAATCCACTGATACTGAAATGAAATGCTATTTAACTGGTGAATAAATCTAATATCGTCGCATATCTCTGATAAAATTAGCCGATGCAGATAGTCACTGGATAAGCTAATATCGGCCGATATTATCGGCTGGACGATTAATCGGTCGGGCTCTACTTTGAAACTCTGGAACATAATAGACACAGAAATAATCAATTAATCACTAAAAACACTGACAACTCAGTAGACAATAAAACAAAACAACCGTTCTTTTGGGGTACTAACGACAGAAAACTTGTTTTGCACAAAGTCAAAGAGGAGTGTGACTTGTTTATGAGTTGCTGTTCTTTCGTGGTCATTAATGGCAGAAGTTTGCTTCAAATCTGGGAGTTAAAAAGTTAAGAGAGGCTCACATTTTTTCACACACCAAAATTAAACAAGACAAAATTCAAAGAGTGCTCGGGAACATCATGAGCAGAGGTCAAGTTAGCCAGCTGGCTGCAGTTAAATCAAATCTAAATTAACAAAGTGATGGACTCCTAAGCCTGGGGTGCAAAAAGAGGGCCGATGGGAACAGAGGGTCAAACACACACAAATACAAGTGAAGAAGAAGCAATAAAAGAGAACAAGAACAGAACAAGCTTCAGGATATGACTAGAATAACTGGGGATACAAACCCTCTTTTTTTTGGAGGAGTTTCAAAGCAAAAGTGGACTTAGGAGAAGAGTGAGATTAAGACAAACTCAGGAAACGTAGGAGAAAGAGTACAAGAAGGACAAGCTCCAGTTTATGCTACACAAGTCCCTGCTGTGAGCAGAAACTCGTCCAAACTGTTGAGCGGCACCAGCCGGGGAACCTTTGCTCTAACTGTTTAAGCTATTCTCAAACTATCATGAATCACAGCCACCGCGATGTGTCACGCTCCGTATTATCAGCAGCGGCTCACTTCAAATCAGCGCTCCAGCAGAGCATGGCAGGAATAATAAGCCACAATGCTCATAGCAGAGAGGGTCTTTTTTTCCCCTTTTAACCCAATTTAAATGCAGCAGAACCCTGCAGGCTGTATACATGTACAGAGACGGGCCTCTGCCTTGTTGCAAAACATCATTACACAATGCATGCAACGGTATAAACAGTTGTTCATCTCAATGAAAAGCTCAATAAATATTCTATTCAAGGGCAGTTGAGCTGTGGCGAAACGTCTGGAAACACGCTGAAGCTCTGCCATCCCTCCTTTAGTGCAATTATTGGTGCAATGACACAACAGGTTTATGTTGCATTGGAGAGTATTGTGGGGCAGAGAAATGCTGGGAATATGTTCAGTTACAAAATAAAGTGGCTTGAATGTGTTGCTCAATATTTCCAAATGTAATCCTGAAAATGTTGCCATTTTGCGAGCACAAGTGCTGACGTGACATTTTTTCCTTTTCACAGTCAACATTATATTTAAGTATATGAAGTGTAACACTTCTAATAATCAGAAGCTCTTACACCTACGTTTGCAGCTGCTACATCATGAAAATGAACCACGGAGAGAGAGAACTGGCGGGCTTGGATGTAAAGAGTTCTTGTTGGCAGAGCTTTGCACGGCTGTAGCGACCACGCCGAGGTTAAACAAACAAGCAGCGGGATCACGCGGGCCTAAGCCTCTTATTCAGACCCCTCTGAGGAGAAGATCATTGACTTCTGATAGAGGGATGAAGGTCAGGAGTCGCCAAAGATAGCGGGGCCACTGATTCTTTTTCAGTAAGAGCCCCCTTACTCAATTTATCATCAGTGAACAGTTGATGGAAGCTGGAATGATTAATCACCTGAGCTATCCAAAGAAAACTATTTTATTATTACTTGTTTCTGTGATTATTCAATCAAGACGTTTCTTATTCCAGCTTCTTAAATGTGGCGAATGGCTTCTTTTCTTTGGCTTTTATAACCAGTCTGACAGTTTCTTGCACAAAAGAAGCGTTTTTAGGCGTCACTTTGGGCTCTTGGAATTGTGATGTATACTTTTTTAAATGTTTTGGACATATTATCGACTCAAAGAAAAAAATGTTCAGATAAATCGTTCTGAAAGTAATTTTTTGATGTAGCCCTTTTTTTTAATCCCCAGTCTTTAGTAGACGCTCTTTCATGGCTTACTTTTAGGGGATCTCCTGAACCCTAAATTATTGTCTGTCCAGCGCATGTACAAGAAGTTGACATGAAGTGGATTGTTTCGCTAGGTTAGGACAAAGTTTAGGATAAACATCATGGTGTGGGTTAAACTCATTGTTGACTACAGTATGTGTTTGACCCAGTCAAAAGTACCCTGTACGAAAGGTTCCTCCAACCCATTGTTTTATGTGTTTGCACTGAGGTCTATGACCTGTTTAGATAAGGCCAATTACTCTGCTGCAATGATAAAAAGCTAGACCAATAATCCACCAATCAGCGCTGCAAGGTTCACCCCAAAGTCCCTATATTTTTGGAAAGTATAATTCCAAGAAAATTGTACCATTTGGGAGGTAAAAACAAAGAAAAACAAAGTCTCCAGGACATTAGTTGGACCCTGGAAGAAATGCACTGACTTGTGCCCAGAACAGACTGTACCATTTTGGGTACAAACGGTTTCCCTACGTCGCACTGTGACACAAGATCAAAGACGACCGATCTCAAGGTCTTGCCCCTGCAACAAATATCTTACAATCTCCGAAATTTAGGACGATCATCTCCCAATATGCTTCTACGATCTTCGTCAACTTCCCAACCAATAGAAATGCAGCATGAAATCAATCAGCGTGACCACACAGGTGCCAGAGCTGTCACGCACATGAACACCACTATGGCTAGAGCTCAGATTCTGCTGTCCAGCATGGCAACCTCAGCTCGATCACGTGACCCTAATGACGCTACATGTTGACTTGCCTCAAAGCCTGCGATTCACTTTGTTCCCCCATTGCACAGTGTGCATGCATGTCGTACCCAACATTATTACATCTCACAGTGTGGCTTGCAATACACTTACAAGATTGCAAAAATCGCAGTCTGTAGGAGGCATTACACCAAAAATCCTTTATCCTTTGGGAAATTTCCTGCAGTGGAAATGGTTTTAAAATCTGTCTTTCTACTGTGAAACCTGATTTACCAAATGCTTATTGTCGAAGATGATACATTACCACTGATGGGTTCAAACTGTCTTGTTTTTTGTGAATTATACTTCAAAAAGGACTTGCTGTTTATTTCATCTAGTTTTCTTTCCAGTGCTTTGAATGAGTCCATTCCAAGTTTTGATTGATGCGACTTGCTGGGAGTTAATTTAAGCCTGCTGTCAGTCAAACACCTCTGTGAAAATAATTCAACATCTCAATATCGTTCCTTTCACTCTCAGCTTTCTCTTAGCTGAACCAGGTTCATCCCAGTCATCACTCACATCCTCACCATCAATCTTTTCATCCCTTTCTTGAAAAAAAATAGTATTAACTCCATGAACCTCTTCCTCTTCCCCTCCCAGGGTCCCCCTCTCCTGCTGGGAGTCGCAGGGCAATGCAGTTTCATTTCCTGCCCTGCTGAAATCTATGCTCCTTAAGAGAAAGGGAGGGGGAGCGGGGGAAGTCAGAGACAGATATAAAGAGAGACAAGGAAACGAGAGAGAGGTGTGAGAGGACCGTTGGCATGCAGGACACAACCGCACTCGTAGGTAAACTTAAACCCAGGCTGGGTCCAAGTCAGTGTCAGCTTTGATAAACATCTATCCGGGAAATTAAATAACTGCGAAAAGTGGAAATATGAAAAAAAACAGAGAGGGGGCTGCTTTAAGGGGAAAACTCAATTTCCCCCTCAACACTCACCATCATCTTTTTTCTGTTTGCCCCAGAAAAGGAAGAAACGCTACAAAGGTCTGAGGGGCACTGAGCAGTCATCAGAGGTCTTAAAGTTACTGAAACACAAATACTTCTTCACCGTACGGAAGCAACGTTTTTTAGGTATCCAAACTTTACTTGAGTCTTCCTCTTTCTCAGAACTTTATAGAGATCATTACATTGAAAGGCATTCCCATTCCTGCATTTAAGGTTGTAAATTTGAGCATTTCATACTGGTGCTGGTATTGGTACAACTCCAACATTTGTACACAAATATCAGTTCTCTCTAGTCCTCAACATTTTAGTAAAGCCACGCTGACTTAGCTTAAATGAATTTGAGGGGAACTAGTGACAGCTGGGATAGTTACACTAAGCGGGAGTTCCTCAGCATTTTCATTCATTTGTGCATTAAACGCACGACATTTGTAACGTGATAAAAACGATGTGAAAGGCACAACAAGATGAAAATAGACGAGAAAGGGACACTTGAGCACGGGAAGGAAATGTCTGATGAATGACTTGTTTGTGAACTTGTAGAAACATGGGTGAAAGTGAAGCACGTTGTTGGAGCAGATTCAAAGAATCAGCGATGCATACTCCATCCAACTGATTTGGATGTTGGGGCAAAGTTAATCATATCTATTTTCTGTGTATTGTTCTTGTATTTTAAATGATTGGAAGTTTAAATGATCTTCCAAATATGACGAATGGTTCAGTTAGCTTTGCACAGAAACAGCTGTTAGTAATGTCCTCCAGAGAGCTACTTTTACATTTGGACTGAGAGGACATTTCAAGGTCTTTACTTTATCACTTTTGCCTCAGTAAAGAACTTGATGTATTTTGTCACAGAAACACGATGACAGATTCCTTCTCGATGACTTTTCCGTTCCCTTCTTTTACCTCTCGCGCAGATTTACCATCAGCTGCTCAGACATCAAACAGTGACTCTACGAGCCTCTGGTTAACACATCTGGACAGTCCATAGCACAAAAAACGACGGACTGTGTCCTTCAACCTGGCCTTATCTTTAAACTCTCTCGTTTCCATTTCAAACAGACCTACAATCTGGAGATTTGCACAGAAGTCAATAACTTTGTCTTAAACCAGGCTGCTGCGTGGTCGGGCCATCAAGCCAAAATGGATTTAAGTGGCTGCGAGTGACTGTGTTGGTATACGCTACCAGCTTTTCCCAAAGACTGTGAAGAAAACTTTAAGGTCATGCCAATGAAGAATTAATCAAGAATAACATAATCTGCAGACTCTCATATTCCCATATTTAGGTTCTGGAGCAATAAAACGGGGCTCTTTTCTAGCCTTAAATTGGGGTTTTGGGAAATGCAAATGGCAGCAAGTGTTCACCAGAGGACTCTGCTGATTATTGATTTTTATTTTAAACTGTGATTTATGTGACAATTACGGGGCTTTTAATGCCACACAAAGGGCAATGTTTCCCTCTCGGTGCAGAATTAGGCCGATGACTGGCCAGCAGTGGTTCAGCAGACGGGCACTTAACTCACGGTGCTTCAGAATTACAGCCAGTGAGCCCTTTAACTCCAGATTCCTCGGTCAGTGTGGTCAACACAGGATTAGAATGGATAGAAAGGGATTTTCCATTTAAGTCCAATTTCTTATGGTCTTTTGTGCTTTTTCTATCCGTGCTAAGTCATGGTTTCATTTACAGTTTCTGGGTTTGGTCCCTGAACATTGTTGTCATGGTTTATGACCCTGCTGGACATGCCAATAAAAACTGTTTTTAGGGAATACTGCTGGCACATTAAGACAAGTTGTGTCCACACTGACTTGTTCCTTTAGTAGGAGGAGCCCTCTGAACCCTGCAATAGAAATTAAATTTTAAGTTAGTGTAACATAATGTCTTTGACTATTTTCAAATCCTTTATAGCACAAGAATCTTAACCTCCTATGCTCAAATGTTACACAACTCAATGAACTATTCTACCAGAAAAAAAATATCAAATTGTTCTCAAAAACAAATCTGACTTATTTTCATGCAATTTTGAAAAAGCGTGATTTATTTGGGTCTCTTCAAATGCATTAGATTCCTTAAATATGTACAACCTTAAGGTTATGGAAGCATTTTAAAAGAAGAGTCATTAGAAATATTCATTGCAGCTTGTAAACAAAACATTCAAACTGGGCCACTCTTCCTGCCCCCAGAAGTGCATGCCCACTGGACTCGTGTGTACGTTTAACGCTTGTAACTACACTGCAGGCTACCCCCCGCTACTACATGCTAAACACCTGTGTTTGGTACCTGTCAGTCAGTGGGTGAAAGCCAACCAAAGGTTCACCCTCGTTTCGGAACGAGCTTTTTCCACGTGGCGTTTCACCTCACTATGATTATATTTCTCTTTTTGACGCTAGGTCCACATCCGTCATATTTGCCGGTTTGAATCGCGTCCAGTCATTGAATTGTATCCTCTCCCAAACTCACCTGCGCACTATCATTGGCTTGGGGAAACACACCTGCTCCCAGAAACGTCACAAGTCAACCAAAACAAAACATTAAAATCCAGGCAGAGGATGCAAAGCGTACACAGAACATGATGGAACAAAAGATGAAAATATTAGCTTATGAGGAAACATAATGAAGGCTTTGGCCATTATCATTGTCATCTGATCAATTAAAACAGCATCATGTTAAAAAATCTCCCAAGGCCATTACACAGCCACTAGTGCCCTGTTATGCAGTGTCTTGAAGAACGATGGATAATGTAATGGCATCATCAGTAACAGTGAGCACTTCTCTGGCTGATGTGGGAGCTCGAGATCTCCTGGACAACAGTGCTGAGCCTCCACTCCACGGCCTCCCCTCTTCAGTCTTTTGTGTGTGAAGTGGTTGAGCAAACACTCGCTGCTGGTTAAAAAGGGGAGTTTGCTTTGACAACAATGTGATAAAGGCCTTCAGTTGAACTAACAAACCAAAGCCATGTACACACTTAACACAGATTCGTATAAATACTCTGTTTGGAAGCACTTCAAGGAACAAGGGCTACATCTAAATTTGCACTATTTTGCATTTAAACAAAGCTACCCACTTTTCCAGATGTATAATTATTTGTATCATTGTATGTTTGTCACCGTCTAAAACAGTAAAAGTAGAGCAATCTACTCCTCTGATCAAACCTGTCTTTTCTGTGGTTGATAGGATAGAATTGCTCTGGTGGGGAAAGGACAAAGATAAATGGGGAAAAGCTTCTTTTTAATACTTTGGAGCAACAATGAATTCCTAATCTGTTATAACACTCACAGCTGACTTCTAACTCCTTCTTCTTTTATAGGCTGAAAAACCTGCACGATGGTTAAGAAGTTATAAAGCTGGACCGTTGATGAATCAAACAGTCTATTTATTCAGCAGCATGATGTATACCTTGAAAATCTACTCGTGATTTGCTAAAAGGAAACAGCCTTATATCAAAATTGTTCCGTTTGTGAATCCTCTCAGCTCAGAAAATACAGACGGCTCTGATGATTACAACCTGTTCTGTCTTATTTTAGCAGATACACAAATGTATTTGTCGGCCTCAGCAGACTTGTTGGACTGCCAGCTAAAGAAGCTTAACTAAAAACCCATTCGCAGGAACTAATCTTGAAAAGACAGAGTTCCTAAACTTCAGGCTACACCAGGATTATAGTCTCTAAAGCTACTGATTGTAATTACAATGCAATGAGGGACAAAAGGCGGCCCAACACAGTTCTCCATGTAGGATACGCAAACATACAAGGAACCAACAATCAGCTCTAAGCCCAGACAAGCCAATCCAACACTATTTATACACTACTACAAAATAAAAGGTGCACATTTTTTAAATAACACAAATCGTAACCAAGCAAATAGGACTGAACAAAAAGGGGCTGATAGTGTCAAGCACTATTAATAAGGTAAAAAGCAGACTTTGAGGTAGAGGTAGAGGTTTAAAATTGTGGCACAATTAAGAAAGATAAACACTTTTTTTCACCAGACAATGTACTGGAAATCTGCTTTTTCCCCTCTATAATCGGTTTGGAAATTGTTCTCAAAAATCCTGCATCAGTCAGATTTGAATACTTAAAAAAAAAAACACATTCAAAGGGCTTCAGTTGATTTAAAATGAACACAAATCATCCAAAGCCCCGTAAAATGTAATTTCCTGCAGTCCAAATATCTTTGGTTAAATAATTTCACGAGCAGAGAGGAGTTTGTACTCAAAGCACTTTTCCACTTTCTACAGCACTACAGGAGAAATGTGTTATTCACATTACATCAGCGTGTTGGAGGCAGAAAAAAGAAAGAAAGCCGGAAACAAAGAAAAAGAAAGATTCAAATGACGGAGCTGCCAAGAATCATTTTGGAAACGCACAACTGTGAAAAACATAAATGTGATGATGTTCTATTAATAACTGCAGAGTGATAAGTGTATACACTTTTCTCAGAGGAGCTGATGGTCCAATGGAAACCACAGCACCACGTGGGCGAAAGAGCAAACATAAAAGACATATCAAGGCGGATATCGAGAAAGCCAAATTCTGATTAAACATCCTCCCCCTAATCATCCAATATCTGGAATGAATGAGCCAGAGTTTCGGCATCATCCGACATCAAATAAAGATGTCTCTTTTCAAATCATAGACGCTAAATCCTGAAAATCCTTTACTAGGAGGCTTGTATGAGTGGTTACAAACTAGGGTTGGTGTGGAGCCACCCGGCTCTCAGTTATTGTTGAGTAAACACACAGAGCGGCCAAGAGCAGCATGTCAGGAAGTCAGGCAAGAAGGGCCAAGTGGAGGAGACACTCAACGGCCAAAATGAACAGACAGAAAGGGACGGAGAGTGTGTGTGTGTGTGTGTGTGTGTGTGTGTGTGTGTGTGTGTGTGTGTGTGTGTGTGTGAGAGAGAGAGAGATAGCAGAGTGAGAGGCAGAATACAGCCAAGAAAGTAAGACGCATAGCAAAAATAAAAACGGGGCGAGTTCCAACATTTGTCTTATGCCAGCCAGATAAGTGGAGCGCCAAGAAGTTTTCATGTCACGCAGACCGTGGTGGGTAACTGAGGGGTTCTCTGATCCTCTTGCAGGCAGAAAAAACATCTGCGAGTACTACTGAGATAGTTTTGTGTGGTTTGATTATGTTTAACCTTTTTAAATAAAAAAGCGTTCATTTAACTTGTACGGATAAAACGTAGAGTTGTCAGGGTATCTCTATCAGTACCAGGAATGCCTCTGATTAAAAATAAATCAGTTATGTGAGGTATTAGCACGCCAGTCAATCCAACAATCAAGACCGATCATTTATAAGCCCCAAAAAGTGCCTGATTATTCTTCTCCAAAATCAGAGCTTACACCAGTGTTGTAGTGGAGTCACCAAACCTCAAGTCTGAGTCCCCAGTGCTTGAATCCAAGTCACTAAAAAGTAAAATCAGCCCCATGTCTGAGTCGATTCCCCACTACCTCAGTCCACAACTCCACGTCCACGTCTGAGTCCTCAAGATCAAGTATGAGCTGAGTTGGAATTTAGCGTAGTGTTTAGCCACTCTGTGCGCCTCTACAGAAAAATCTTAGCCTGTAATGTTCAGCAAGGTGCTAATGCCACTACTTCAGGTAGCCAATCATATGCTAGATGGGGTGGAACTTGTTGCCCAGGTAACAAAGAAGCATGTTGTAGCATCAGCATGATACCAAATGATCTTTATTTTTTTTGTCTGATTGATAATAACTTCCCCAGAATACTTTTCTGACGCTGAGTACTTACATGAACAGGAAGTTGCCAACAAAACAACACTGAAGAACAAATGTGATTAAGTGAAAAATCTCTCCACTGACTGATAAGACACAATTATTTTAGAACGTAACTCCAATATTTTAGACGCAGAAGCCCATAAAGTTTAAGGGATTTGGTACCTCGGGAGACGTGCGGCGTTGTACAAAGACCTAATTGTGGGTGCAGAGATCTGCCGTCTGCTTGCAGTGCGGGGTTCTGAGGTCCTTAATGCAATGCAAACAGGGTGTAAAAAGATTTACTCTGACACATATAGAGGAATTTAAAAGCCGTGTTTTATCCTACGCCCTATTAAATGAACTGTAGCATGATCTCTCACTAACCACGGAGGATGCTAGTGAGGGAGTAATTTGATAAAACTGTAATAAGGAGTGGTCCCGATGAAATGTAGAGCTCTTTAAGCCCGTGCTATTCCCTGCGGTCCTCAGTATAAACCTTTCCAAGTCCATATGGGAAATTGATATGCAGTATGTGTGGCTTATTCCATTAGACTCATTAAAGTGTCACTTTGTCATCAGCACACTCTCGCACTTACAAGCTTGCCTTACAACTGCAGCAAAGGACTCATTGTATGGCGTGTGTATAAAGTACAGCAGAGACATTTTTTTATGTGGCGGGAGTAATTTGTCTTCCAGACAGCAGTCGAAAGAAATCAACATGGAGAGTGTTGAATAGAAAGTACAGAAGGTTTTTTAATTTGCAGTGGGAAACACAGAGCAGGTCAATGGATGGAAAGGGGCAACAATAATTTGACTAAATTAATATATCATACACAGAAATGAGTGCTATAGTACATTGATGAAAATGATTTCTATGCTTACTCCAGACTCCACCTCTGTTAAAATAATTGAAGTTTAACCTCTTTGCACTTTTTTTCATTTCTTTTGTCGATTCCAGGCTGCCCTGAATCCTGCAGAGGTTTCTTTTTTAACAAGCTGACCTCCTGTGCAGACACAAAATTGCAGGAAAGGGGTTTTCACGCTCGGCTTCAGCTTCTAGTGGCAGAAACTTTATCAAACGTCTCCAGCGAGGATCTGAGTGAACCGAGTTTAGCCTTTGATTAAACGCTGCCTCTCTCTGAGGGACTGTGACCACATAAAAAACAAGCACGCTCCACAGAGCCCGGTTTGTGGAAATAAGAGCATTTTTCTGCCAATATTACGCAAATGCAGGAAATTTACACTCCATACCTTTCACGGAAAGCCGTTTTCCCTGACTTGGCAGAGGCAGGAGAAAGAGTAGGGGAAACCGAAATAGGGCTCTGCTTCCAAAAATTCCTCTGTCAACCAAGCATTGACGACATATTATCAGGACATTCCCAGCAGCAGCTAAATGGAAAACAACCGTGCCTTTTACTGGCACCGCACATCTTAAGGAAACTTCCTATCTGTAGTGATCATTGAGGTAGGAAAGATCAACCACAACAACTAAGTGATGACAACTTGTGAACAATATCTGAAAGAGAAGCACTGGCCTTCAGTTTTTTGATCTCCTGATACGATATACAGACTTCAAACAAAACCCCCCAACTAGCTGGATCTCAGTTAAACAAAAAGCACACAATCGTTTGTGCACTCCATATTTTGTCAATGAATGTGTAATTCAGTCCCTTTTGACAAACAAACTATTGCAAAAAGAGCTAAAGGACAAAAAAACACAAAAAGATAAATGATGACAACATAGTTTACAGAAATGGAAGAAGTAAAAAAGGTAGAACATTTTTTTAAAAAAAAAGAAAAAAAAGAAAAGTATTTTGGCACTCCTACTTTAAACCACAATAGTTTACTGATGGAAATAAAAACGCTGGACTTCTATCTTGATAATACGTCTTTAAAACAAATTTACAGCGAGCTATACAACAGTAAACAAAGAGCAAACAACATTTTCTTGGGTAGTCCATATTTTGTTAAGCAGCTCCGTTTGATCAACAACAAGGGATGTAACGATAACTTTTCATACAATTCAAAATCTATATAAATATGGACAATTTGAATCGATATGACAAAAATACGTAATGCAATGCCATTTTTTAACCAGCAGAGGGCGCTTTCTGCTTCTGACTTCTCTTGTTAAGCGTCCGTAGCTGAAGCAGCAGAACTTATCAGTGTCACTTTTTTTAAAGAAAAAATATGCATTCAAAAAGGGTTAGGGTTAGTCCAAATACCAGGATAATAATAGTTCATTCTTTACATTTAAGATTTTCTCCTGCAGCCTCTTTTGCACCCCCACTCTTAATCACAAATAAAGTCATGAACTTTCTAAAGAAACTAATAAAAACACTGGTCTTCAGTTATTTGATACCCTGATACTTTTATTTGACTTAAAACAAATTGCCTGCTAGCCATACATTAGTTAAACAATTAGCACACAATATTCTCCAAACAGTTTTGCCCTATGGCAGCAGTAAGCCACGGCAAACACATGTGCTTCATCATAACAAGAGGGAAGTGGGTAATTGCGAGTGCACGGCGTGGTTTACACACCAACGTTTTAAATCAGGGACATAAAACAGAGTCGGAGCATGTGATTTATGGCTACGTGCTGATGAAATTAACATTCATGACTTTTTTTCTACATTTCACACGCTCAAAACGGAGTCAAAATTACAAAAAATCAACCCCATCTATGTTCCCAGAAAAGAGACCATACATCTGTTTCACACATAAGAGTTCCTGCCACATTCTTCTATGTCTGCAGAAAGCTTTAAGGGATGCACAGGGCTTGTAGTTAGTGTTGCGTTCACCGTGCTGAGTGGGAGTTGAGTTTTAAACACAGCGAAGTGATCTATCTGAAAGAGACGCAGCACTAAGAGCGCTGTAGAGGCCAACATTTTCCAGAGCATCTGGATTAAGTATGAAAAACTGAATCACGCACACACATAAAGGAGAAATTATAGCGATGATGAAAAGAGGGAGTGGTGGATTTGCAAATTTTACAAGGATGTATAAAGACTTTTCTACCATAAAGTTTGACGTGTCTTTCACCTCCTTGAAACAGCTCCCTTAATGTGAGTCTTAATAATAAATATAACCTACAGATAGATATCTCAGTAGAGGGGAGAGAATAAAAGGCTCCAACACACTCATAGCCTGCAGGACTGAGTGTCTTTTTCCAGACTTGAAGTGTCCTGTTGAAAAGTGCACCGAGGCAGTTCCACCCAACTTGATTTATGGTCTACCAGAGTGTTATTAAAAGGCTAAATTAAACTCTAAACAGTTCAGGGGTGAATGTCCTCCGTTTAGAAACAAGACATGGTTTATAATGTCAGAAAACATTTAAACAACATTTATTTTCAAGGGGAAGTAACAAATTATTACTTTGGAGCTAAAGGGCAAAGGCTGAGAAATGGGCAGAGGGTAACTAATCAAGGGCTGCCCGCTAAAAGTCACTAATGAAGAAGAGAGTTTAAAATCTGAAAGCAGTTTCTTTGACAATCTTTTCGTTTGAAGTACGTGAGGGTCTGCATGCTGAGCTGCTGCTAACATGTTTGATTGTAGGCTATATAGCATCTTTTGAGTGGTTATCTGGTTAATGGATGTCTCCACTATTAATGGTTGACTAGTTTTTTACCTAGAGCTGTACAAACAGACAGGGTACAGTATAACTATCAAATAAAGGCGTCTCAATTTAAAATCTTTGTTTGTCAGGTGTTCTGTGGAGGGCTTTGTTTCGCTGTGAGCTGAGCTATCGCTAACAATAACTTGAACGTGTTAGCCCCCTTAAATACTTCATCCCATTAAATAATAAAGTGCAAATAGAGAGACCGGCCTTGCAACACGAGGAAAGTATTCAGCTGGTAATTTTTTATGTCCCGACAACAGACGCGAGTTCTACAAGTAGAAGATTATTCTTGAAGGCTGATTTTGGAGATTAATATGGCGCTTAACTGAATGACAAACAAAAAAGTATTCATAGCTTCATTTTGAGCAGCCAAATGTCATATAAGGTTCAGTCCAAATATTCTGAAATCTAAAGGTTCACTTTACTCTTGCAATGTGATGTTCCCCAAATTTAGCGGAAATCTGGTTTCATGCTGCAAAACCTGGGTTCAATTTCAAGTATGATTTGCAATAAATCCAGTTGGCACATCACTACTGTAAGAAAATAACGTACCTGGCCATGTCAACCTTCATGTTGCTTCAAGGTTATTTTAAATTGGACACAAATGCATTTAAAGGCCTCCAGAGAAGGTCAGTTGTGTTTTGGAAGTGAAGGATTGTCTGTGGGAAAAATACCCTCTCCTGTACATGATCCTGTCTTTGTTTAGATTAGCACCTAATCTGCTGACAGTGGCGTCTGGTTGGTTTGAAGACTAACAACAGTGCATGTAATGCCTAAGAGTAATCACCCATTATGTCATTCCCTGCCTTGACGTGAACACGTATATTTATCAAAAGTTGTGAACAGACTACATTTTGAATTTTTTTTCCAATTTATTAGGTCTAAAAAAATGTAATAGCAAATATAATCTAAGCTGAATGAATCACTTTTTGCCATTTGAGGTTTAGGTTAGTCTGGATGTGATTGTTTAATGGCCTGGCTCACGGCTATTTAAGGAATCCTACCCTAAAAAAAGCTGGCAACTGTATACAAGCTAAGCTAACGGAAGCAGCAGTTCTGCTAACGGATCTTGATGCCCTGTTTCCACTAAATGAGCATAAAAAAGACGCAGAAGTTACATTAAAGAAGTTACATTTGAAAAAGAAAGAAAGCCTTAAAATGTGTGATTAGTTGCGTGGACATTTTGCTAGATTTGGCTACCGTTACGTTCTTCACTAAAATATGGAAGCTAATGATAAGAGTAAAAACAAAAAGTGTTTTGGGGGATGGGGGGGTGATAAATAAAAATAACAGATCAGTTTTATGTTTAGCGTACATGCTGATACCCCATTTCACAATGTATTCTGCATTTTTCTTGTTGGTATCAAAACGACTTAAAAGTCCTTAAAAATACATCCAAGAATGCATGCAGAAAGTTTATCACGGTAGGCTGATACATCTTCTGAAAAGCCTGTTAAGGTCGAGGAAATTCCCTTATTGAGGCAGGGGGGAAAATCCTGGAAATTCTGGCATGTAAACCACAGTGACAGACCTCTGACCTTTGACCTCCTACTAGACACTTGTAGACTGACCAGAAAAGCAGACAGTAGCACGTTAAAGACAAACATCTGCACCTTTAGATTTCTTCTTTGTCATGCTTGCTCTGTTTTCACAGTACAGATGTACAGTATTTTATTCTCTTACCACTGAACCGCATCGTCCCACACTCGTGTCTTTGCATTTGATTATAGTTAAACCACATCATTGTCCCGTCTTGACCATTAGGATTCAAGTCACTGGTACCATTGACCAAAAGTATCCTGTGGCTGCTTCATTTGAGGTGAACAAGAGGTCAAATTTCAAGCATCTTAATGGCTGTAATCTTCTTGACCACACCAGTAAAGCTGCTATCACTTGGATATGAATAAAAAGTTATTACACAGAGCAGCTCTTTAAGTTGAACAGATGATTTCTTGTTTGCAGTGGGGAGTGTTAACGTGAATTAGTTTTGCTCCATGTATGACATTATTAGCATATGAAATGTAATTTTCATGGCACATTTTGCTTCTAAACTGGTACGTTGACGAGAAAAGGGGGAGATGAAGCTTTGTTCTCCTCTGCTTATTGAATCATTAAAGGTTATTAAAAGTTACAGCTTACATTTTAAGTTATTTCCCCCGTGCACTCAGTAAAAAGTGGTTAAAGTAATAGAGAAGACGGGATTCTATCCATGGCAGACAGTTTAACACTTAACGCAGAATATACCGTACATCTGCGTTGTAAATATCAGCCAAAAGCATCTAAGGAGGACAGAGATAATCCAAACAACCCCTCAAGAACCATCCGGAGATAATTCATCACTTCTCATGAGGGAGAGGGGCACTGGTTCATGCTTTCTGTACACTATAAGAGCAATAAGACAGAAGTAAGGAGACTGCTTTTCCACCAGCTGCTGCATAAACAATTCAAAGTTAATTCAAACTGAATTCAATCACTTATATGAGTCAGCCCAAAATCCAGTTACAAACACCATCAGTCTGTTTCTTTAAGATACCACACACTCTGCTTCAGTGGAAATATATTGTAGTTGAGTTGCAAAGACTTTTGTAAGAGCAGAAAACAAAGTCTCAACTTTCAACCACAGAGAAATAAACTGGTGATATATTTCAGGTTTTGTTTTGTAAAAGGTAGTTAAGACTAATTGCAGCATTGTTTCAAACAGACCACAGACAGACAGGTCAATTTTTCCAAAAGTTGTCCTCATTTTACACCCTCACACACTCTCTTTTCAAACTCTTGTTAACGACTATTTGCCTTTAGATTAAGACTTTAAGCATCTCTTATCCTGGGTTAAAAAGGGGTTGGTTTGTTGGTGGCACAATAGCTCTCCAGCTGATTTAGTTAAGAGTCCCTCTATTGTCTGTCAATGGAGTCAAGTCTTTCCCCGTGCAGAGGCTTCAGGATCACAATGGGACCTTAATCTGAAAACCAACTATCATTTACATGAGAGAAGAGGCTGAATGATGCCAAACAGATCTGGAACAACAGTTTGTTGACATTAATGGGGTGGTTTTAAGTGGCGTGATCTTAAAGGTGCAACCCAAAATCACCATGCATTACTTAAATTGTCATGCAAGTGCGGCAAAGTCACCAAAAAGCCACTAAAAGTACCGAGAAAGACTTTTCGTCAAGGCTGACAGATTGCATCGCTGAATCCACGCGTGTTTGGGATGAACCGCAGTGTGAGCAAAGCCAGCAGAGCAGCATGGGGAAGAAACAAGGGAATGACTATCAAGAGGGAAGCTTTTGACACTCACCAGACGCGCTCAGGTCCAGCACACTTTGGAGGAGCAGGGCGATCCAGAGCGCGCAGGCTGGACATCTCCAGAGACGCAGGCTCGCCGCTGCCCAAGTCGGATACATTCCTCCGGTTCTGTGTCAAACTTTTGCTCGCTCTTCACATCCACTTCACTCGCAATGTAATTTCGAGCCCCTCCAAATAGAATGCCTCAAAATACAGATAGTGCTTGCCTTGTGCTGTTTTCCGCTTATCTTTCTTCCAAAATGCACCAAAATCCCTCAAACAAAAAAAAAAACGTGATAGTCTGGAAGAAAGGTGTCTCTCCTGCTTTCTGTCTCTTTCCTCCTCGCTGCAGCCCAGCTCACTTTGCCCTCTCTGTCTCTTTCTACAACTGAGCGCAATCCTTCCTACAAACTTCACCGGAGAGACTTCAGCCCACTGGAGCCACATGGCTCTGATTAGCCAAGTGTCGCCATCCTGTGGTCAACAAAGGAAGTGTCAAGGTGTAGGCCGAGGCGTTTTAAAATGAGAATTGGATTGAGATTAAATCAAAATGTGCAGGACTCATAACTCAAGGGCGTTTTGTGGGCCAGATAAGTCCTAAAATGTGCTGACAAAAATAAAGGAAATTTGAGCTGTGCAAACATGTGCTTTATAATCAAAGCTTCAAAACAGCTAAAAAGTAGTCAAGAATGGATTTGATGTCTCCTGCTATTACAAGCTGTCACGTGCAACAGTTTATCTTTTTATAAACACAAAGGACAAATGTAAATACAACACAACTGCTGATACTACAATTATTGTTGCTGCTATTATTATACAAATATAGAGACATATCTATTGCTGCTATTGTGTACAGTATCTTTATATAACTTTTTTTTTGTATCTGTGTGCTTTTCTGTCCTTTGGTGCTATCTACTGCTGGAATCTGAATTTCCCTGAGGGAACCTTCCCAAGAGATTAATAAAATTCCTATCTATCTATCTATCTATCTATCTATCTATCTATCTATCTATCTATCTATCTATCTATCTATCTATCTATCTATCTATCTATCTATCTATCTATCTATCTATCTATCTATCTATCTATCTATCTATCTATCTATCTATCTATCTATCTATCTATCTAATAATATTTTGCCCTTATGTTTAAGGATACATTATTGCACTTAAAAAGGCTCAAAGACAAGGAAATAGCAAAACCTTATTCATAGTGACTCAAATGAAATGAATTCAAATAGTGCATTCAGTGTCATAACTGCACTCGTGCTTTTTCAGAGAATATTTCAGACTCGGATATTGTGCAATACTTTTATAGCATCCACTTCATTAACTATTGTCATGACGATGTCATCCATTGGTTTGTAAACAATCTCTTTGTAGATTTAGGAAGATTTTGGAATTGTTGCCATCACCATCAACCAGATGTGACCATATTTGGACGACAGGGTGGAATGGGGCATTGCTCTATCCTGATAACAGGGCACAGTAGTTGCTTGGCCTACTTGTAAACCACATGTAGCCACGCCCTATAGCGTACCCAGCATTTTTATAATTTATGTCATGAACATTATGCGGTGTTGGCAACCTAAGGTGTTAAAAAATGCCTGTGTTTACAGCTGCAATAGACATTTAGCAGCCTGGTTCAAAAATCGAATGGCGGGGCTGATCTGACTGACGGTTAAGCGCTCTGTAACTGTTTGTCAGGAGTCTTAAGGCCAGACTCAGTTCCAGTTGGGGGTATGGGTCAAGACAGCGTTTCCAATATGATGACCACCATCAATGGGCTTCAAAAGTCTGTTTCAGAGCCAATGGGTGACCTGACTGAGACTATGTCTATGGCTATTGCATTTCCCGAGATGGCGACAATTTTAAAAACTAGCAATGGAGATCATGAAGTCATTTTGTCATCTGGTTTCCTACAATTGTTCTTCCTTTTCCAAGTGGTGTCCCCCCCCTGCTGGCCATTAGCAAGAATGCAGGTTTAACAGACTTCCACATTGGCCTCACTTTTTAAATCAAGATCCATTGTCCACTTCTGATACACAGGCTGTGCAATGGAAATAAATACAGGCCTGCTGTCAGTGTACTAAATAGACTCCCCTGGCTGTGATGACTTGCTTTAGTAAAGTGCATTATATTTAAAAGATTAAAGCAGACAAATTAAGTGTTAAGAGAAGATAATAAGATTTTACGCTTGCAGAAATGCTAATTTCGTACAACACACATTAACACAGTTATTAACTCCAGAGCCATGAAGCATTATTAACACAACTCACCTCCTCCTCCTCTATAACTCCACACCTTGTTTCATTTTACTCAACTCACTTCTGGATTTTGACACACACTTTGCCTCTGCATGTGTGTCTGCACACACGGAGCACTTTTACAGCCTTGTACCGACAGGAGAAGAATGGTAGCAATTTAGCATCTCCGGTTCCCCCATATTGTGACCTGGACCTGCTCATTAGAGGGAAATATCATCCAGCACAGAAATAGCATGTATGAATAATGCTTTAGACTGGATTAGTTTTGATTGAAGATCTGAGAGGAGCTGTAGCGGGCTTCACCTCTGGTATTATCCCTGCACCTCGTCAGGCCCAGGATGTGGATCAAGGACTCCTAATCAAAACCTTTCGTCCCTTCCGCTCCTTGTCCTTCGTACTCAGTCATCCCTGGGTAAATGTTGCTAACCAGAACTTAAAGCTAAAACAATCGAGCTTCCTGTATACTCTGAGATTAGATAAGGGCGTTTCAGAGTTTGTTGGGGAATTCAATCATAGACTGTATAGAAGAAGTGGATGCAGCCACTGCAACGTATTGAACGCAGGCTTTGTTACCTCAAGTTTTGGCCCTTGCAACTTTGTTTTTTGGAACCATGAGTTACCATATTTCGATGACAGATTGGAAACACATTGGTTTACGTATCTGTCCTGGTTGAAAGTTCGCCATTGTAATGACTTAAAATCATGCCGCATTGAAAATAAATTAAACTGGTGGTTAGGTATGGAAGCCCTAAACAGACATGCTTTCTTACGTTTTATTTACTCTGTTTTCCTGTGGTAATTTCTGGTTGTTTATCTTGTAGCCCAAGAGTTGCAGAAGCGCGTAACAAAAATAGAAACAAGCGTAACTTGTCTCATTAGTGTAAGCAATGGCAGCCTGGAATTATAATTGGAAACAAGCTTTGTTTTGCCAGGACAAAAATAAAGTTCGTGAAGACAGCTGGAATTAACTCATTATCATTGAAAAAATCAGAGTTGTCATCTCAAAATAGCAAGATAAATAGGTCACGATCTTGTCAAAACAACCAGAAATTACTCGTTATCACGGAGAAAACAGCAACAATAAATGTACAGATGCATGTCCGATTAGTTCCTCCATAGTCTCACTAAAAAGTCGTTAGGAGATAGGAGTTTTCTTTAGGTTAGGGTAAGTTTACGAAGGTTCATAAACGAGTGTGGAGTCTCCTCGTACTGGCCATAAGAAACAGTGCAGGTGTAAAGCACTTCCTATTAGCTTCACTTCTCAAACCAAGAAGCTATGTCCACCTTTTATAAATTATATGGTGTCTAAATGTCAATATTTTGACCAAAAAGCTCCTGTGTTCTTCGGGTTCAAAAGTTCCCTTATTACTGTACACTGTATGTCACCACCTCCCTGTTGTGTCTCTGTTCCATGTTATTTAGGTAAATTAAAAATACCGGGGTTATGAGGGTGCAGGGATACAAAGCAGAAGGTTGCGATAGCTGCCAAAGCTCTGATTAAAACCAGAGCTGCAAGTCAACATATAAAAATAGTCTGAAGATCATTTGCTAATGATGATTCAGTCTCACTGTAATATAATCTTTCACGCCAGAAGTTCTGATAAGTAAAAAAAAAACTAGAACGTACTTAATTATAAGTCATTTGATTGCCTATTTCTGCAGAATATCTGAGCACACCAAAATGATAGGTTGCAGAAATGGCATGTGTAGGATTTTGCAAAACGTTTCAATCAAAACTAAAAGGGCTTTTGTGCTCCAGATATCACACACGGGGAGCAAAACCACACAAAGTACTCCCAGTAACTGTCAAAGTAAATGAAAACGGGCATGTCTGATAACACTTAAACGTGTGAGGTGATGTACATCAAATACCAGCTGTGTTTCTTACTCAGGCGCCTTTTTAAATCTGTTGTTAAAGCAGCCAAATGAATTTAACCTCAGCTGTGTTTCAGTGTTTTTTTCTGTAATAAGGATCCTCAGAGGATTCAGAGGGACAGACCTCACCACTGGAATGATCAAGTAGCGAGATCATTTCTGACAGTGGCCTATTTTGTCCTCCTTGATGTCTATCGACTTCATTTTGCCTTAAGTAGGATATGATTATTAAAATTGCAACCATCCGTGGTGAGCGTCATCTAACTTTCATGGTGGAGTGGATTAGGGTTCTGAAGGTCTCTTTGAAGAGCAGATCCCTGAGGCTTTCTCCTGCGGCCACGGCACACGGACAGGGAGGCCCTTTGTTGCTACGCTGGCAATGATGTCGGAATCAATAAAAGAAAATGAAAGGATGGGGGTGATGATGGCCTTTCAAAAAGTTCGGCCACATCTTTTCAGTATTTTTATGTTCGTCCAGAACTTTCTCTTTCCCTTCACATCCTCACATGATACTAATCACTTGTGCTCTGGACTGATTTCCCTTGCTTTTGTCTGACAATAAGCTGGCATTTTTCAATCAGTGGATAACTCTACTTGCTTTAAAAATCCTTAAATGACTGACAGGCAATACTGGCCTCTCTGCATATTTTGAAAAATACAAACTTAATCAGCCAGCCCTCAACCCTGTGGGAATTCAACTTTAACCCTGTGCTACATTTTGCATTCTCGTTGGCTTTCTTTTTAAATGCCTGTTGCACAGTTATTTTATTACCATTCACCATATTAACACATGTGCAGCCATTACAGAAGTCATGCGCCAATGGGATCTCAAATTCTTGTGTACGTATGTTGTACTACTGTTCAACAGGCCTGTACGCTTTGTATTAACATCACTCCTGGGTAATCTGTTAACAAGTAGACAGCGCTTAAGTACGAGTATTTACACCTTGCATTAACGATGTGTCTTCATTGAGTACTTGAAATCAGAATTCATTTCCCTGCCTCATATGTAAATAAGCGTCCCTCCCTTTAGAAAAAACTAAATGCAATGCTGTTACACCCACCGGGACGCAGCATCATGTTGCGTTCCATTTACCTTCAGACCTGGATGTCGCAGGTGGGACGTGGGAGTGACATCCGAGTTAACCGTGTCCCAGCAACCAGTTGAAAACAAGTCCAACAAGCAACATGGACAGCCAATGCGGAAGTGCAAAATCCTGCAGTTCGTCGAGTGTCCCCTTGAGTCTGGCCTGTTTTTACAGCAGAAATTAACATGTTTGCAGCTTCTTCTAGCCTGGTTAGAAGAAGAAAATAGGTCTGATTAGCTCATGTCTTGATGTAACACAGAAGGAAAAGCGTTATTCACAATAAGGCGAAGAGAGGTGGGTGCGATGTAACGGTATGTGAAGAGACCCATCTCAGCTCCAACTCTTACAGCCTGATGTTAAGTTGACAGCAAAAGGAAAAATGGCCCTATTCACCTCCATCATCTATCCTCTGTGACGTTTGCAAAGTTAGGGTGAGACAGCATTTTCAGCATGGCGACCGCCATCGATGGAACTCAAAAGCCCCCTTCAGTAACAGATGGGTGATGTCATTCAGGCTACGACAAACTTCTACAGACTTTATTAAAAACACAAATGACTGACAAAGGAAAGACGATGTGATACATATGACATTTTCCCTTTTCTATTTAACTTTTTTTTTTAATTGTATTTAAGTATGGAATTCCAAAAAGCAAAAACATGTGTGTCTGTATTTAAAACAAGTTGTTAAAAATAATTAGAAAATGGTTGGAGTATGAAGTATCCTACTTCTGTTATTGCTAAAATTCAACAAATACAAAAGTGAGTTAAAAGAAAAGGGAGCTTTTCACCATGATTTATCATCATTCTTACACACACACACACACACACACACACACACACACACACACACACACACACACACACACACACACACACACACACACACACACACACACACACACACACACAGGACAGTGCAAACGCTTCCAACTTCTCAGCAGGTCATTTATTATTATTCTGATTTTGTCCACAGGGCCTCGAAATAAGTGAAGTTTCAGGCAGAAGAACAGTAATATAATTGCTTGCAGTTGAACACACGTAACACACAGTTGATTGTGTTCAACATTTTCCGTATTTTGTTTGTATATCTAGTGCAGCAAACATGGAAATAACAAGATGAGAGATCCGCTTTTTTGCTCAGAAAAATAGCCTGATGTCAGGTTAAATCAGGCTGAAGGAGGACACGTTCATAACAGTGTTGCCTGGGTATATTATTCAAAAGATGCTAACGTGTGGAGTATTTCTGGTATTGTATAAAATCTTTATTTCCAGTTTCTGTTTCAGCTCAAACCCTAAGGTCCTACATCAAGCAAACACTTCTGTGGACAATGAGCCATAGAAGTGTGGTGTTTCCTGGCCTATATGTCTTCTTATTGACTAAAAGCCAGAAGAAAAATGGATGAGGGGATTCAAAGCGGCCTGTGGACACAAGCCAGCCTCTGCTCTGCACTGCTCGGTTCAAATGTGCGGTCAGATATGTTCCAAGTCATCTAATCCCGACCGTTACTGAACAGTTTTTTATGGCCTCACACATCATCCTCAACACTTTGGCCCCGCAGACCCAGAAAAATTGAGAGTGTTAAGAGTGTGATGACTCATGTGGAGCCTCTACATCTAAACTTTGTTAACCTCACACACCCTGTCAGAGCTTGTTCACATCCACAGTGGAGGGGCTTAAGCTGATCTTGTTATAGCAAGACATACTGGTTAAAAGGCAGGGTTGGTAACTTTCTCCAGATTCACTTTTTAAGAATTTGGTTGAAATTGTCTTTAGGTCCTGAAATTAATAATTCATGTGCTCTGAAAAAAGGAACAAAGAAAATCTGTCATCTGTAGCAGTTGTCAGAATGTAAAAACTTCGACCAATGTCTGCCACGAGGTACCAATTTGTTGAACCAATCACGCCTCCTTGTCTCCCTGCTCGTTCTCTACGCCTTGCGTGCACGAGCCCACACTCAAAACATGAGTTTATACTGTGAGTTTACTTACCGCTGAATGAGACATGAGACAACGTAGTTTCTACACAATGAAAGCGATGAGCTGAGGTCCGCTTCTGGAGCAACAGCGCTGGTGCATGTAAGCGAGGGGCGTGGCTTTTGAGGGAGCACAGAGGGGAGGGGGTGGGTGTAGACGGAGCACTGAGGGACTGCTACTTTCAAAATCATGCTAGTTTTCGAAAATTACCAACCCTACCTTTAAGTTTCTTATTTTCTAGCTTTGGCTTAACACCATTCAAGTTAACAAAGATCAGTTTGTAGCATTTTCTGATATAGAGAGCAGAATTTCTGAATGTTTTCATGCTAAGTAACAGGGTTGCAAATGTACACATTGAAGGGAAATACAAAAAAGTTGCAACTGTACCTTCTTCGTCTATGACTAAGGAGTGAACATGATGAGTTCATGTGAAGGCATCCAGGCTATACAGTGTAAACACATCCTATGTTAGCACTTAGATATGGCATGGGCTTTAAGTTGTTAGCTTTAAGTGCCCATTCATTACATTCCTACTTTAAAGAGATAAGATTTTCATGAAGGAAATCTCTTCTCTGCTGCTGTGCAATGCTTTTCTCTAGGGGTTTTTGGGAGTGCATAAAAGACGCTTAAGTTGCGGGACTTGTCTCCCTTTGGGCCGAAGCAGCCAATCAAATCAAGTAGGAGGCTTTACCTTTCCCCCCTCCACATCTCGGAGCAAAGCATCAATGAGAGCTCTACGTTTACTTGAATCAATTTTTTCCTACTTGTTTTATTTGGTCCCTCGTATGCACACTCACCCACAGGTGCTCCCAGATGTTATTTTCGTCAGATGCGCTTAGGCGTTTTTCGAGCAGCCACGCCTAGCATGACACATCTCAGTTTAATCGGGCCCTTACACTATAAAGTTGCAGTGTTAGCTAGGAAGTGATTAAAGCAACAACATGTAACTTGTCCATCTAGTTGTTTCAAAGTCCATCTATTCAATAACTTTCAACAGTGTGAATAGTACGGAGATCGCCCCGGTTGCCTGCTTATAGCACTGTACAAGTTTGTCAGCGGGCCACGGTTCTCCTGCGAGAAGTGCATACGGCACTAGCCAGTTAGTACGTCTCCGTTTTAACTTAAAAAAGGGCCCAATGTCCTCCCTATTTTCAATATCGGTGGTTGTTTCACCTGTTGATCAATCAAGAAATGGCGAATGTTAACAATTACTTGGATTCCTTCAGTTAGTAACATCTGCAGACCAGAAACACAGCGTGGCATTCAAAAAGCAACGGATAGTTTTGTAACAGGCAGACTGGGAAAACAAAAGTTATTTAACATAGTCGGTCTTATGGAAGATCCCCTTTCCTTTACTCAAACAGTATATCACTTGACATTAAATTGTGTGTTAGAGAAGAAATTGGTCTTAAAGAAAGAACCACAAGAACCAGAGGAGTAAAAATTAACTGCACAGCCAATGCTTTCCTCATTCTCTGCACTTTGAGAATGATGCCTTTGTCCTACATCATGTTGCCCTCATCTTGCAGCGGAGCAATGAACAGGCCACTTTAAAAACACAAGGCTCCACGCCAGCTCCAGAGAAAGCCATTTGGACATCTAATAGCTGCAGACCAGGCCAGCTTAATGTAAGCCTTATTGTGATTACCTGATGTAATGACAGCCAATTCAAATACGGCCTGTGAGCCATTAGGAGCAGAACAAGAGGAACACATTATGTAGTGCACTATGTCAGCTTGACAGCGTCTGAACAATGCAACATGAAAGTTTCCAACCTGTTATTGTGACTCCTTAGGGAGTATAGAGGAACTGTTTGGGGCAGTTATACATCCCATGCCACAGACTCTCCCTTTGAAGACTAAAAATAGGCTTTGAAAGCTTTATAGTGTAAACACAGATAAAAGATTAGGAACATTCATTTAGATTCCCCTCCTGATAGTGTACGACAGTTGAAATGTGTCTTAAGCATAGGATAAGTCTGTGCTTTGTTTCAGGTTGTATATTGAGTAAGCCATATGAAGGATTTCTCACAAGTTGTTAATCGTTTCATTGCTTCCAAGATTTGCAACTGAGACAATGGATTGTGAAAATCCTGAGGGACATTAAGCTACATGTAAAAGCAACATATGTGAAGTCTCATACGTAGTTTCGTCAGATGGCTGTTCATCATGAGACTGGTTTCGCCTAACATTTCTGCCTCTTAAAACAAAGTCTTTTCTTGCCACTGTAACTTTGCTAAATGTTGCTAAATGTTGTGCTCATGATGGATTAACGTTGGGTCTTTGTAACATAACAAAGAGTCTTTTACCTGCTTTCTGTAAAGGGTCTTGAGATAGCATTTGTTATGAATTGGCGCTATACAAATAAAGGTTGATTGACTGATTGATACTGTCAGGCAAAACAGCAAACAATAGCATTCAACCACTTCAACATTATATTACTGTTAGCTAGGAAGTGCCCAAATGCTTACATTACCGTTACAGAGCATTACATAGTACAATAAGAGAAACATCAACAGTATTGTTAGCTAGCTAAAAGTAACGCTAGCTAAGTGGTTGAATGCCAACATTACCATTGGAAAGCAGTTAAGCTAGCTAGCTAAAAATAAAGACAGCTTGTAAGTGGTCAGATACCAACATTAGCCGTTGTCAGACCTTATCTAATGAGTGATGAAAATGTGCTGTTTTATGTAAGATTTTCTCCCAATGTCCCTTCAGATTTTCAACATCCCTTTTCTTCTCAGCTGCTGATTAAACTGGAAGCATTAAATGATAAGAGCAAGATGGCGCTGTGCTGTGACTTTCCCCAGGGTGCCTCGGAAGTGACCTGGTGCCTCTCCAGCAACCAGACCAACTTCCATACTTCAGTCCGCAGCGGTGATCACCAGGACCGCCACTCTCTCCGGTTCCCAAACCAAGTCCCTACAGACTGAGCTACTGGCCAATAAAGCTGATTCCGATAATGATTTGTCAGATTCCTTAAATTTACAAGCGTTCCTATGATATAGGCTACAACCTGGAACACAAGGAGACCTAAATTACAACTGCATTCCTTCATATTCCCAAATGTAAGATGAGAAAATGGATCCCTAACTTCCCTGGATTTTAAAAGGAATTAGAACAGTAGGCTACATTCATATCTTAAACTAATAGATAGTTTAAAAAAAGTCAACAGTGGAAAGTTTTGGTGAGAGTCTTTGGGTGAAGTTAATCTGTGACCAGCTCAGATGCTTTTTGTGTTTTCTCTGCCTGTACATTGAAGCTGCTTGTTTGTCCCGGGTGTGTATTTGATTTTTGATTATCTGTCATTTATTTTTGTGAAGTAACAATACTTTAGTGACTCACCTTTTCACTATTTATTACCTTCATTAAAATTTCCCTCTTGTGGCTACCTGTTGACTTCGAGCTTGTTTAAATACAACCATGTGTTTTGGGAGTTATCTCTGCAAAAGGGCAGAATTGGACATGTGGGTCAGAATGAATGACACTGACATACAGTTCTTGACAGAAATTGGGTGCAAATGTGTCACAGATGATAGATGATGGAGGTGATTAGGACCAATTTTCCTTTTGCTGTGCATCGAATATTTCAGCCTCACTCCTATTAACTTAATTGTAACCAATGTACAGCCAAATATGGTGGTTGTGTGAGGAATACGTTGACTCCACTCCAAGGACCTAAAAAGCCCAAGATTGTCTAAACCGTATATTATAAACAATATTTCAGCTCTTTTCTGTTTGTCTTTCGATATCGCTTGTGGGATCCGTTGACCTGCAGACACTTTATTACTCTCATCATTAATCAGGATTACAGTGAATATCTCATTACACAAGAAGACATGCCAGAGGAGGCATCAGTTTATGCTTCTCTGCTCGCCTCAGGAATGTCTTTTTGGAGAGAGGCGGACTTAAATCTGCTGGAGAGTCTTCCTACGACTTGGCTCACTTGTTGCATGACAGGATTTTTGCATTTATCTCGAGTAATTTCCCTACCGCCGTATACACTTCTGCTTTTAGTCTCTCTTTTAAATGCTCACTCCTCTAAAAATCAAGGTCTGCAACAACAATTTCCACCATGCCAGACACTAAGCCGAACAGCTTACATGTGTTTGTAAGCTTAAATACATACCATCTCATATAAATGAATGAAAACAAGACCACAGTATTTCCTTTATGTTGGGTTATTTTATTAATGCTGCATGTGTCGGTTCATGGTTCAGGTTTAGAGGCTGTTTTGGTGTTTGTAGATAACAGAGGGAAGGGGAAGGCACCAGGTCAGATAAGGGAAACTTAGGGGGATGAGGTTGCCCTCAAATTGCTGATCTACGGCCAGTTTGGCAGTTTCTCCATTTAATGATATGTTTCAGAAACAGATCTGGACAATAACATAGTTGAACATGGATACAGAAACTACACAAGGCACATTCTGTTCAAGCGTTCCAGTCTGCACATTGACTTTGCATTTTGTTTTCCTTGAAACACGTGAATAAAATACGAGACTTCTGTGACAAACTTGTTGCTACTGCATAAAAAGCTACATATTTGTATGAACATGTGACGAGGAAACAGTGTTCTCACACTTTAACACTAAATAATGGCAGTGGTTAACCTCTAATAGAGATGTGATTCTTGTAGTCTGCCTTCATGTTGGGTTTCAGTTTTTTGTCGAAAGGGCCAGGAACTGAAGCCAAGACAGAATTCAAGGGCAGCTTCACCCCCAGAGAGAGTGGAGGTATCCTGTTGCTGAGGACTGGGGGGTGCGGAGGCAGTGTGGCAGAGGAATCATGTGATCACAGTGGGACCTGAACGTCCAGTCCTCTCCTGGAGCTGGGAGACTTTCAGGGCGATGTCTACCAGAGGGGCCAGCATCACCTGCATACAGAGACAGGATTTAGGACTTCATGGACAGATCAAGCTATTCTCGTAATCCCTACAGGTGTTAAACTTGGATTAGCACAAAGACAGAGAACAGTTGGAGATAGCTTTTTTAGTTCTGCGCATCATCATGTTTGTCCATAGTTAAACATAGCTGTACAGCAATTTCTTGGCTGGGCAAAACAATTATTCAATGGATGCAGAAATTGCTAAATTACTACGATTTGCCAAGGAACAGTGTCAAACCGCAGCATGGAGTTATGACACCTTTCCACTTCATGTGTTTGTTCAGATAATACAGATATGTATGCAATCAAAACATGTTCCTCTGTTTGAGCTTTTTGTTATCTTTGGACTTGGACAAAGAATATGTTTTAGCCCAATGCTTCATGCTAAGCTAAATGGCTACTTATGGTAGCTTCAAATTTACCATATAGGCAGGAGAGTGGTATCGATCTTGTATGACTCTTGACAAGAAAGCAATTAAGTGTACTGACTAAAACGCCTCCTGATTAAACTGTTTTGGTTTTTTTCTTACTCAAACCGATCAAAGCCCATTCTCACGACCAGGTGGTCCATTAAACAAGACTTCCCTCTCACTAATTCCTGCTACACCAAAGCTGCTCACACTATGCGTCTGCTGGCTTTGCCTCTACCACCTCAGCCTTCTCCTGAAGTCTTTGGTTCACCCTCGTAACGGGGATTCACTTTAGCAAAAACTTGTCAAACCTATGATAAAGAGTGTGAACTGAAATGTCACTTTTATTTGGAGAAAAATGGTCGTGCATTTAGTTTGAGGTGGAACCAGTCTGAGTTTGACCTGTTAACACAAATGTCAACTACCTGAGCCCAACATGAGATCTGCGAGGATTCAATAATTCAGAATATCCAGGACTCACAGAACATCGGCTGTTGGCAGAGATGTGAAATGTCTGCTGGGAAAGCTTCCTCTTTCCTCAAGACCTGGCTATAATTCTAAAAATGAGCGCTCTCTGTGTGTAAATCAAACCAACCTAAATCCAGCCAACTGAACCATTAACCCAGCAGTCATATATCTGTCAAGTTAGGAGCATGAAGCAATGTGTTTCTGCTTATCTGTTCATTCATGGAGTGTAAGCACCGAAGAAGAAAACAGGCTGAATCAGAACTTTAATTCACTTTTTTTTTTTAAGATCTTGTCTCACTTTCTCGTTCGACATCACCTCCCTGTCTGCACCCGTCCAATACCACTTTATGAAGTGTCCTGTTGTAACTCACACTCTTTATTTTTCCCTGTGCTATACTTCCCTCTGTCATACTGGCCCTGATAAGCTGCTATAACTCAAGACTTTGCCAAACATCTCCATCTCCTCATATGTTGAATACAAGCTCCACCCTGCGAGATCTTGCCTTGCTGCAGGTGACAGATCATTCTGTGGCCCGTGTGAGCTCTGAACGTTTGACCTCCATGAGGTGTCAGACGATATTACAATCTTTAGTTTTATGTCCCTTTTCTGAGATTGTTCATACATGCAAATATCGTAGCGTTCAGAAAACTTAGTGCTGGTTTCTTTTGAGGGTTTATTTTCCTATCTGATGACTTCATGTCAAGCATCTCTCTCACTAAACCTCGTTGTCTGAGATTTACTCCTCATGGTCCTGACCTGTGGGTCCAGGTAAATCTTCTGGGGGTCCTTCTCGTAGCTGTCTATGTAGAGCCTGACTGTTGCCCCCGCGCTGCCCGTACCGCTGAGACGGAAAATAATCCTCGAACCATCGGAGAAGATGATCCTCAAACCCTGAGAGAGTGAGAGAGGTGCAGAGAGAGAGAGCGAGTGAGAGAGATTAGGATAAATAAACGTACATGGAGCAGGACACGTGTGAAGGGATTACACATTCTGTGAACTGGATGCATTCATGATTAGGAAAAAAATATCTTTTCTCTTTCTTATAACCCTTCAGAGAAATCCACCAGTGCCCACATTTTTATTTCTGCTCTTTGTGAGGTTGTTTACTCTTGAGGATCTTTAAAACCTAAGCTTAAGAGGTATGTAAGTCATTAACAATAAAAGATGATAAAAGTTTAAAATGTTGTAATAAAACAGGTTTTTATAAGTTAAAGGTCACATATTATTCTCCTTTTCCACAAATTTAAATAAGTCTCAGAGCTCCCCAAAACATGTCTGTGAAGTGTCTTGTTCTAAATCCACTCTGATCCTGTATTTGATCATGCCTATAAACCCCTCTATTTCAGCCCTGCTCAGAACAGGCTGTTTCTGTGTCTGTAGCTTTAAATGTATATGAGCTGTGTCTGACCACGCCCCTCTCTGATAGGGCTTGTGTGGCTCTGGCTTTCTCGCTTCATGCCCTATTGTTTACAGTGAGAAGGCAGACTCAGAGGGCAGAACAAACACCTAGCTGTGGGAGTGTCACCCAAAGGGGGGAGGGGTTACTGCCCTTTGTGATGTCATAAAGGGAAAATCTCCAAATGGCCTGTTTGAGCACACATTTTCTGAAAAGTGGAGCAGGAAAAAGAAGGAGAGGATGGACTTTTCTCATGACTGGGGGGTTTGTAGACGGACTAGGGACATATTTTAGTGTTAGAAAAACATGGTGAAATGTATTTTTGCATAATATATGACCTTTAAGACACAATACATATTTTTACCAAACAATCTGAAACATAAAATCATGAACACCTCATTAGTTATCTTAACTCGGCACATTCCTAAGGTTTTCTTGTTTTTATCATAGTATTACAAAGACATTTTAGAGTTTTATATGAAATAGAAACACGCTGCCTACATTGTTGTTTTTTGCTTAATTTGAAATCTTTTCTTGAAGAATCTTTAAATAGTTCTCTCTAATATGAACCAGAGCACAACAATGTTAACAAACAGATCCAGATTTTCCTCAAGTGAATGGACTACATGTAAAAGCAGAGCTGGAAATCTAAGCGAACACAGAATTAAATCTTGGTGGGCTCTTCCTTGCAGACTCTCACCTGGTTTTTGGACACACTTCCATCCACAGGGTCTGTGTAGGCGAAGTTATCAGCGACAGCCACCTCATACGTCTTATCCCCCGATGAGAACTTCTTCCCTACGAAGGATGGGTCGAACATCGCCGTCTCCAGATCCTTGATCATCTTGTTGGCAGCATCAGAGTCCACCTCCTCGTAGTCATACCTGGATGTGGAGTTAGATAGTGAAGTCAAATCTGGAGTCAAACTAGCATAAGATACGATAGGGTTAAAGAAAACTGCTTTACCGTTCTTTCCTTTTTATTTGCGTGTCTTTGTGAATCTTTTTTGTTCACAAAACATCAAAAGTCTTAATTAAAGGGTTTTAACACAGCCATTCAAAAAGAGGCCTCCAGGATTCAGCATGCTGCAGTTCTCTTATTTACCACCAGATGGTGCCAGAGTACAACTTGAACAAACAACAACACAGAGACATCCCAACAGCTGTTTCTACAATTGTGTCATTCAAGAAAAATAAAAGTCCTGGGACCAACTGATACAAATCAAAACACCTGAAGACTTTACAAATCAGGCACACATTTCAAAATAAAAATGTTATGGAAGGATTTCTGACCTTGTGAAGAAGTTCCTGCCGAACTTCTGCCAGTGATCCTTCATGATCTCTTCCACGCTCTGTTTCCTGGTGGCTAAGATCGACAACCACGCAAGCACCGCCCACAAACCGTCCTTCTCCCGGATATGATCTGAACCTGGTGTGTCAGCAGAAGATGAAAAGAGGGGATGAGTGTCAGAGCTTATAAGAGGCACTGCTCTGCTGTCTTTTTGGTGTGACATTAACTCACCTGTGCCGAAGCTCTCCTCTCCACACAGTGAAAGTTTGCCCGCATCCATCAGATTACCGAAGAACTTCCAACCGGTCGGAGTCTCATACAGCTGCATCTGAAGAGCTTTAGCCACACTGAAAGAGATTTACACACACACACAATTAACAACATCAGAAAAACGTCTTTAACTACCAAGACAAATGTTGACGACATATGTTGTGTATTTTTTTTTTACTTGTCCAGAGCTCCACTGGTGGGCATACTGCGGGCCAGTCCTTTCACACCCGTCTTCTGGAAGTAAGGGATGCTGGTGATGTTTGCAGCGATGACGGCCACAGAGTCTGAGGGGTTCACGAAAAAGCCGTGTTTTCCCAGCACCATGTTACGGTCCTGAAGAGAGGGACACAACGAGGGTCACTAAACAGGGACAGCACACAGGACATGCTGAATACTTTCCTGATAGGGAGTAAATGATTGTGAATTGGTAACAAGAAAGTTCACCACAGATGTACCATAACTAAACCAGCACAGCTTTCTCTTCTGAAGTCTTGAGTATTATTACGACTACTGTTATTGCTTTAAACATGAGAACTCATATTTTATATCCATTCACCACTCCTGATTTTTTCTCCTCTTCTTTTTTGCTTCTTTTGTTCTTCTTGTTTTGAGTTTGTTGTAAAGCACTTTGAATCAACTGTGTTGTGTGTAAAGTGCTGAATGAATAAAGTTGATTTGGCACTGCTACCACCCGACGTCCCTGACGCCCAGCCACCACCATCGGACTGTGTCGTCCCCACAACACCTCCTCATCCACGGCCTGCTTCGACCTCCACCTCAGCAGGAAGTGTGGACAACAGGAATGTGAGAAATACAAAGGAGAAATCCTTCCAGCATCTTATCCCATCTCCCCCTATCCCATTTTCTTAACAGTGAGTACGGTCTTTTATCTGCTCTTTTGTAAAGCGTCTCGAAATTACACTTGTTGTGAATTGGCGCTTTACAAATAATGATTGACTGATTATTATTTTGTATATGTATTATTATGTAGATGTTTCTTTTCTTTTCAAAGGCGTGGAGGTGAATCTGGAATTCTCCTCAAAAGGGAATCTCGAATATGTCTTCTGTATTTCAAAAGCACTATGGTGAAATGATAACAGCACATTTTTCTTATCATATAAACGATCCCGTTATATATCAAAATGAAGCTTTTCTCTGACACGAGATGTGAGAAATATGTTTGTGGGAAAACTAGAGTAAGTCAGCTAATTTAAAACATTCACTGTTCTCACTAAATAATGTGCTAAAGTCTAAATGAGTTGATTTTAGTCACCTCCCGGGACCCAGGTTGGTTTGTTAAACTGGTCAATTAGTGGAGCTTTAAATTTAAGACTTAATAAAAAAAGTTTATTAGATTTATTTTATGAGAGCTGACTTCATAGATTTGAATCCAGTTCAAATTCTCTCATTTCTCTCCGGGCCAGATTGCAGCTGAGCTCTGCCGTCCGCCTATTTCTGTGTTTTAAAACCAATCTGATGTCTCATAATGATGTCATCAGGAAATGTACATGATGACACAGAAGACGAACGCCTTAGCTTTCTATTGCAAAAAAGAATGAATCTTCTGGTTAGTAAAGTACGTATTTCAGATCAGTTCAAACAGGAAAATGTTTAAAAAGCTCCTTTGGGCATTTTTCAGATATTTTTGATGATGTCATCAAACAAAACTTAATGGGATGACGCAGAAGTAAAGCTTTTGGAAGAAAAACATAAAGCCTCCAGCTAACCAAGTTTTTATATTAGACTAATTAAAACAGGAGGATGTAAAAAATAACGTGGGATTTTTTTTCCTAGCCTCGTCTTTTTTTGACAGCACACAAAATAAGGGCTAGGCTATCAGCGCTCCTCATGTGGTTGGCTTTTAAAGGATTAAATAGTTTCCCAGAAGAAAAACTAAATCTAACTTGACTTACACCATCACCGTCAAAAGCAGCTCCCAAGTCGTACTCTCCTCCTTTCATGGCGTTGACCAGATCGGCAGCGTACGTCAGATTGGGGTCAGGGTGGTGACCTCCAAAGTCCTCCTGAGGGACACAGTTGACTGCAGAGTTTGCAGGAGAACCAAGTTCTTCACAGACGATCTTCTTCACATAGGGACCGACCACTGGAAAGAGAGACGGAGCCTTTAAAAAGTGTTTTATATTTAAACACTAACACCTGACGTGCTGTTCTGTTTCCTACCTCCGTGCATGGCATCCAGGCGGACGTTAATGTGGTTGGCTCCAGACAGAAGCTCCTTCAGTGCAGCAAAGTCAAAGATCCCCCTCAGCATCTCAGCGTAGGCCTCCACGGAGTCCACGATCTCCACTGAGACAAAGAAAAAAAAGATTTATTAATATAGCAGTACATGTAAAGATAACAAACTTGGTCAGCTAGATTCACTTTCACGACACGGTAAAGATGTTTGACAGATTTCCCAAGTTGCAGACTGTGTACATTCATTATCCCAGATCAGACAAGATTGTAAAAGAACAGTGAAGAAGCTGCCTTTAAACAAGTCAAACTAACATTTACCACCAAGTTGCAGGTCACTTGTATTTATTTTTCCACCCTGACAAACAAGAAAATGAATCATATATTGAGTCTCTCTCTGGCGGGATCAGGACTCTCTCCTCTCTGTGGCACTACTTTACCTGTGAAAGGCTTGAAAGTTTCCACCTCAAAGGTCTGTTTTCCGATTTTGGAGAGATCAACCTTCAGCTCCGGGCAGATGTGATACTCCTGCAGGCTTTTGCTGACTTCATATATTTTGTTTGTGATGCCCTCTGGAGCAGGTCCTGGAGATGTAGAAGAAGGCTGGTGAGACATTATATTTACGGACAGATGTGATGAGTGGTAATTACAGATGTTGATGTGACAGAAACAACCACAAGAGGGCAGAATAATCCAGATTTTGAAATCTAACTTTTGCTATCCAGGATCAAATCTTAGTTTTGTACTTTTTTTCACCCACAGTTGCAGAAGATTGGATGAGCCTGATGCAGGTGTAGACATTTGGAAATGAACAAAACTGAGTAACTTATCTTAATATGGACAACTGGCTTGTTTAAATGCTGACTTGCACATTTCCAACATGCACACATGTTAAAACAGAGCTTTTTAGAGTTTACTGTCCTCCACTCTAAACTGTTGGACTGCATTAGAGTTCAGTGGTCATAATGTTATGACTCATCTGTGTTTATTGCATGATAAAACATTTATTAATGTTTTAAAGTGTCATAGCATATTGGTCCTGATATCCGAGTCCATGCACTCTTCTGCTGGGATCAGGATTATCCCAACTCTTGGTTCCAAAAGTTTCTCAATTTTGAGCAGCTCAAATTGAAGCTTTAATCCAGATCAAAACCAAATCTGGATTACTTGATCGAATCTCATTTTGGAATCTTTCTTTTCTTTTCAAAACCCTTTTTTAAAATCTAATCCAAAATAATAATAATCCAAATAATGTCATCAGATTTACTATTAAACAATTCCACACTGGAGATGACTTGATATCTAAAAGCCGTGTCCCCTCACCTCCACTGGAGATGTTGTACTTGATGCCAAAGTCTCCGTTGGGGCCTCCGGGGTTGTGGCTGGCTGTGAGGATGATGCCCCCCACTGCCTTTATCTTGCGGATCACACAGGAGACTGCTGGGGTGGACATGATGCCATCCTGACCAATCACCAGATTGCCAATCTGAAAGAAGATAAACAAATACACAAGGAAGGACCCATAAATTAATGCACACATACACATATGGACGAGTTACATGGGCGGGTGCCGAGGGTGAGTGAGAAAAAAGCTTCCAGGGGGATGAGGCTGGTTGGACATTGACAGAGACACAGAGGACTCCCAGCCAGCAAACTGGTGCTTTCTGAGCCAACAAATGAACATCGACCACAACAAGGACATCCCACATTCACATATGTGGATGTTCTAAGGAGAGTTGCAGGCGCAGAAAGCACTGGAGAGCTAGCCAGATGCATGGAGGATCGGTACGACTGGAAAACTCACTGTAGGGCTCGTCCAATAATAACCAAGTGGCACACACATATATAGAGAGCAAGCTGAATTTTTATACCACTCTTTGATTTGAGTAAGTTCATTCCCATGTGTTGTCATCAATCATGATGATTAGAGAACAATGCACACAACATCACAGTAAACATGGCTGCTGTACATTCATAGCCTTATAAGTGCAAGCTCAAATTGAAATATTAACACATTCTCCTGTTCACCCTTCAGTATCACGCCCCCCCCCCCCCGAAGGGACGCCTGGACCCAAGGTTGGGAACCAATGTTGTAAATGACAATTTTTAATGTTAACAAAACACTTATTCCATCCAGAAAAACGCTCTATCATCAAAACATGTTGTTCCACGTTGGATCTTTATCTAATGAATATCACTTATTTTGTTTATGTAGTTCTGATTGCCCTGCCCCGCCCCCTACATGATGTCATCTTGTCGTTTTAAACATACCTTAGTCCAGCATCTCCATTTTAAACATGCAGCTGTTTGTGTTAAGTAAACGTCTAAGCAGAAGCTCTACCGTCTGTGCACACTTTCTTCACTGCTTCATTTCATAACAACAACCACTTGTAGAGAAACGGAAGGAAATGTCAAACATCTTTGAACAACTTGCATGTGCATAGAATTGCCCTGCAGTAGCTAGATGAGAGACGGAGTGGCCAAGTCATGAAAGAGAAGGTCACAGATTGAGTCTAAACAGCAACAATAACGAATGATAGGTATAACTCATTCCTGATAAGAATGTACTACAGATTAAGATAAAACTATATGATAGGATTATGTTTTAGAGGTTAAATAAAACGCAATGGTACTGTATGTACTGTTCATTCATTTCTGCACAGACTTATGCAGGGCAACGTGACCGGCTGCACGTAGCACTTCACGCCCCCTGCACGTAGCACGTCACGCCCCCTGCTTGTCCCAAATCGTTGCAGCAGCATCACAGAGAGAAAGCAGCCAGTGGCATCTCACCAGTGCACAGCTTATTATGAAACAACACACACAAACTAATAGTCTGCAGTGCTTCCTTTTACAGCTACTATCGAACCTGTTTTGTTATGTTGAATGATTGTGCAAGTAAAGTCTTCTTGTTATCGGATACAATATCTCTCAGGAGGAAGCAAAGAAGTTTAGTGCCAGCATGTAGCGTTAAATGTCAAAGGTCACCAGTTTGATACCCATTTAGACTCCGAGCACGAATCCAAAAGATCACCGCGGACAACCTGGGTGATCATATTTTTAACATGCAGTGAATACCTGGCTGCAATAATTCAGAGGGACTCTAAAAATGACATTTGGTGATTCCTAGCCATCTAGTCATGCATTTGAGTGATGTCAAAATAATCGGAAAATTTAGCTTCCCACTCTACAGGTTCACGAGAAAGTACCCTCGGGTTGGATTAACAACTCCAAAAGTGGGAAAAAGTTATCATAACAGAGATGTCGAGCTGACAGAATTGACGTCATGTTACACAAAAACATAAACAACAGTAATCGTTACCTTCACGGTCAACAACGTTGTATTTTTTAACGTATAGCGAATTACATTTTAGCTCCTTTACATTAGTTTAATGTGGTATAATGAATCTGTTATTTGTCCACAAAGGCATACATATTTAAAATATAAAGGATGTCTTCTTTTGTCTGTGTCGTTTTCACAATCAACTTAAAGTTAAAGAGCAACTTGAGAGGTTTGAAACTCCGAGCATTCGAGTAGAACCTGAATGCAGCGTCAGCTAGCTAACCCAGCTAGCCTTACAGACACAAGAGGGGGGGGACACAGCAAACAATATTTGCCTTTCAAACTGACCCCATTGGCAGCAGCAATCTGGACGATTAACTGAATCGCGTCTTTCATGAAAAACCTGCCGTCTCCTCCCACCACCACTGTGGCAGCCTGGCGCTCGGCAGGCTCGATGACAGCGAGAATGCTCTGGATGAAGTTTTCCGCATAGTGCTGGTTCTGTTGAAACACCGTCACCCTCTTTCTCAGACCGCTCGTCCCCGGTTTCTGGTCCGTGTACGGCTTGGTCTTCACTGTTGTTATTTTCACCATTTTTGACACCCAGTGAGCACCTATGGTCACCCTGTGTGATCCGCAGTCTGCAACAAGGCGACTGCAGTGTCAAAGCAGCCGCACGTACACGCTGGACAACCCCCCCCTCCTAGATCCGCCTTCTCGGTTTAAAGGGCAAGTGATGACCGTGGAGGACTCTTTCACTATCAACAACATGAGGGATTGAACGACGTACTGCTGTATCTCATGAAAAGTTTGGTGAACGAATGACCAAATGAATGAATGGTTATTTTAAGTGGAATGGTAAATGTGCGCAGGGCCGTATCTATGCATTTTAAATACTTACATCCTGACCACCAGCAACTCCACACCATCTTTATTAAATTGATTGTAGTGATTTGTCTGTCTATATTTTTTCACATTTTATAACAGACAATGCAAAAGTGACAGACAACAATGGAAGTGAGTGACTTTGTTGGAATAAGACGAGTCAGACTATGCAGCAGCGGTTCCAACCTGCCCATACTGTTAAAACAAGCACAAACAAAACAAAACACAAAACGTAGGGTCATCGAGCAAAAAGGACAAACCAGGTTCAACTTTTGCTAAAGCAGAAGAAGTGGACAAACTCTGGTTCCACGTGTGAAGTCAATGCTGAAGTGCCTTAAACCTGCATTCTCTCTAATGGCCAGCAGGGAGCTCACTCCTGATTGAAAAATGATGTGAAAACTATTCACTTGATTTATTTTTCCAATGACTTCATGATGTCATTCACACAACACTATTTTAATACAACATTAAGCCAGTGTTTCTTATGAATTCAAGACTGGGAAAGAAAATGATCATGAGGCTATACCTGTAATCATCAAGTAGCTACCTGGGCAGCTTTGACCAATCAATTAAATGCAAGCACGTTCATCGCAAGTGACTAAGAACATGCTACAATTGCACATTGATAACTTTCCAGAACTGTAAAAAGCTGTATGGGGCGCCAGTGGCCTAGTGGTTAGTTGGTTGGTGCACCACATAGTCAGAGGTTGTAGTCCTCGAAGTGGGCAGCCCAGGTTCAAATCTGATCTGTGGCTCCTTTCCCACTCTCTCTCTCTCTCTCCCTCGATTTCCAAATGTATTCACTGTCCTTTCTCTCCAATAGAGGCATAAAAAGCTGCAAAATAAAATTTAAAAAAGTGTTCTTGAAGTGGAACCTACAACCTATGTTTCTGTTTGGTTCATTTTTGTTCCTGTAACATTTTTTAGTTTCTCACACAGACAAAGAACCCTTCTTTCTGAGCAGAAAACTGACCGCTCATTGTGATTATTTGTTGCATTATTCAGTTCAGTCCTGTTGAAATGGTCTCCATAAGAATACTGAAAAAAATAGCTTATTTTATATTTTAATTGACCCGTTGCTTAAATGGGTGCCAAGTTGCTTAGTGGTAAAATAGAAACAAAATGTGCCAAAAGTTCTGAGAGATATAAGAAGCTTCACATTTATTCAAGTGTGAACAGACTTTAGAACCTTTAAGGTCAAGTCCATTTCACAGAGAGGTCAATGACTGCAGGGCTGGTTCAAATGTTTACACCAACAAGACAATCTGATTGGAGAATGAATACATTCTCTAATAATTAAATAGGCTGCAATGCATAAATCACAAAGTCAACCTGACAAACATTCAAAGAAAACTATATTTCAAAACAACATGACTAAAGCGTGTGATTTTGCAAGGTGAACATTGTGAAATCTTCCACTTCAGGTCTCTGTTGTTTGCTTGTTACATCACAGTGTGTTTGTTCATCTTAAGCAGAACAAAGTTTAACGTCAGACCTGCCATCAGGAAGTACGAGGCGTGTTTATGTGTGGCGGTTATTCTACAGAAAGGAGATATAGTTAAGTGTAGTGCCATATTTTCATGCATTTAATTCAGTGGCACTTAAAGCATTAAAATGGTAAATAGACTTGAGCTTGTAGAGCGCTTTTCTAGTCTTCTGACTACCTAAAACGCTTTTACACCGCAGGTCACACCTACACATTCACACACTGATGGAAGAGGCTGCTTTATAAAGTGACCATCAGAAGTAACTAGTCCCATTCATACTTAAATATGAGGGTCGCCGGTAGCCTCGTGGCATGCGCTCGCCCCATGTCCAGAGGCCATAGTCCTCAATCCCACCTGTGGCTCCTTTCATGAATATCACTCCCCATTCTCTCTCTGTCTCTCTCTCTCTCTAGCTCCCTGATTTCTGACTCTATCCACTGTCCTATCTCTAAATAAAGGCATCGAAAGCCCCAAAATAAACCTTAAAAAATTGCATTAAATATGCACTGAAATGTGCACCGTAAATACTGTCAGTTTACTACAGTTCTAGCCATTCATAGCACGAGTTAAATCGACATTTACTGACAATCATGCTGCAGTAATCAAACATTTATTTAAACTTTTGAAATGTAAATGATATCATGTAACCAAAGTCAGTGGATAATTAGTTTTACAGAAAAACATTCAATCTTTCTTTGAAAACCTATTTCATACATATTTTAGAATAGATATCCAAATGGGCTCCCAGCCTACGAGGTGGGACTTGCCCTGAGCAGTTTAGTGTTACGAAACCTCTAAAATTTTGGAAAGGAAGAGCGGACAGCAGCTCAGGACAGTAAATACATCTCACATGCCATGTGACCTTTACTGAGCGGGCTCTACTGTTTCAGCAGAGAAAGTCAAAGGGCAAATAATGGCCTGAGGGATATAAATAGCAGGTCTCGCCTGGAAAGGCCAAGGGCAAATAAAGTTTAGACCTGAGTGCAATGCAAAGGAATGCATTTCAACGCCAGCACAAAATCCTCAAGAGAAACCGACTATTAACAGTACGTAGAGTGGTGACCAGTAACTGCACAGTGACAGAGATGAAGGCTTATTAGTTTTTGTTTATAGTTTCATATTTAATTCTCTTCTTTAGTACATTGAGAGCACGGCCTGTCAAAGTCAAATTCCTTGTACGTGTGAGCACCTGTCCAATAAAGAGGATTCTGATGTCATGCAGGCTGAAAAAGGACGTAAGTAAGAAAAATTAAGATGGAAAAAAGGTTTTATTTCAACATAAAGAGAGTATTAATTAAGGTGTTTAACGTGAAAGGTGTACTTGTTAAGAGCAAGCTACGATTGGATAAGAACATAAACATTTCTTTAGATGTCAATGTAGCAAATATCTTTTTTTTAAACAGATTTATTAAGATCTGCCTACATGTACCAACCAGCAGGACAGTAATACAAAAACAGTAATGAACATTTTCACAAGTACGAACATTTTAAGCAAGAATTGGCTTTGTTCTGAGGAGGGCTGAGAGACGTCTCAGTGTCCCAAACGGTTAGAAATCTACTGTGGTGACCTGTCAGTGAAGGTGATCCAAACCATGTACAGTAAGATGCTTAAACTTACAGGAAACTTGTTAAAAGACACTTTATTAAAATGAATAAAAGTAGTATTAGGATATGTCATTTGGTTGAACGCGTAACATCGCACAGTGCTAAACATAAGAGTAGACTATAAAACGTTCTGTCCATTTACAGTGACAAAAGCCTTCAGTAACAGGATAAATATGAATACTTTTTATTGTTTTTCTTGAGGGATTGTTGACGTGTCACATTTACAAAGGCACAAAAGCAGAAACAACAAATATCAGATGTTCTTCATACCATTCTCTACTTCTTTCAGTTGAGCCTGAACAAGCTGCTGACCAAAAACAAGCAAAGAGTTTTAGCTCCAGGTGTCACAGTCTGACAAATGAAGCTTGAAAAAACTAATATATAAACTTTGAATGAGCGTCTTTCACTGTAAAAATGTCCCGTAAAAATAACTGAGTCCAACAGTTACAAGTCATTTTGAGACTCCAAATGGATATAGAAGTATTGCTGTTCATCTTGAATCCTTTTTGAAGGCCGGTCTTTGATGTTACTCTTACATGCAGGGTAATATGCTCTCCATACAGTTGTACGACCAGTCCTGTTTATCGTTGATGGGAAGAACATGTTGGCACACCTAAAGGACAAAACACACCTTTTTATTGACATCCAAAACTGTGGGGAAATGTAAAATTAAAAGTGCATTCTGGTACATGTATGCTCCAGTACTGTTCTGCAGAACAAAGTACTGTAAAACTTCAAATAAAAGCCCATCTCAATTCTAGGCCTTGTCCCTTTTACCAGCCTGGTGCTGCACATTTTGACAAATGAATGCAGATCTCAAGTAGAGGCCCCTGTGCACTTAGTGTTTATATAGCCAGAGACGGGCTGTCGATCAAAACAAAATCTAATTAGTGATTTACAATTTAATTAGTGTATCCATATCCTAACTTTGTGCAGAGTGAAATATTCTTTCTGGTGTAAATTTACAGTTTTATAGTCTTCCCCATCTTTGCTGTGAACGAGTTTTGTTTGAAAATAATTACAGTCCCGTCTCTAATGGACGCCTGTCCCAGATAAAGGCAGGATCATTTCATAGACTGAAGTAAAGAAAAGCCCAGGATATTAATAGAAGTTTTACAGTATTTCTGCTTTATGCAGCATGTTCCTGTAACTTTAGTACATCTCAGAGGAAAGTACTAAATCATAGGAAGACTTCGTACCATCTTAGTCCTGGCTGGAACCTCCACAGCAAACACACTCATGCCTCTGCTGCTGCAGCAGTTCCTGCTCTGCTCGTTGTTTACGTGGACGGTCACTTTCTGGTTGTTCTGCAACACAAACGGTTTCCACAGGTCAAAATAAACTTTGGACGACTGAGCAGAAACTGTCTGCAAAGGCTCAACGAACAAACCAAGAAAATAAACAAACCAGTCCTGCTGATACAAAATGTAAACTGGGCCTATTATTCTTTGTTCTAATTAAATATTAAGAATGAAAAAATATGAATTCACAGATCAAATTGTGAGAGTCTAAGAAAGAAATTGCATCTTGTGTACCACAGTGTTCCTTGGTTGGGGTCACTTTAAGCTCTGTGGTTAATGGATATGTAAACAAGACACATCACTCCTGAACATTAAAACCTGATGATAGCTTTGTAGTTGACTTGTAAAGCAAAAGGTACGTTAGCATAAAAACCAGTCAAATCAACAGTCTTATGAAGCTTCACACTGTTGTGATTTTCCCCTGTTCACTTGGTCCTTTGCAGCACCAGGACATACTTGTTGAGTTCTTCCTGTTGCTATGAGAGTCAATACGATCGCTGAATATCAATTCAAAACACACTGAACCAGGAACACTCACACAACTCTTTTTGCAGAACTATGTCCACGCTTTGAGTTTTGGATGTCAGTCAGATAATCAATCCAACAACACAATAATGTTTAAACCTTGTTGGCTATGAGGGAGGACACCCTGTGTTCTCCTCTGTAGGTGTAGATGAAGACGTTGTCGTGGCCCCTCAGTGCTTTGGCCCCGATCCTGGCTGTGATGGACTTCTGGAGGGCCTGGTTCAGAAGCTTGGGCCCTGAGTCCAAACAGAGCGGCTGGATGTCGGGCTGAGCGCCTTCACAGTGTACGTCTATCTGGAATGGACACGTCTGAAAGAGTGGGACTTAAGTTAGGTATATGGTTCAAGGCTGGAAGTGTTTGTATCAGAATCAGAACATTTACACACAGTTGCATTAGAACTCAACCGATAAAGAGCTCAGCAGACATCATCGGGAACATATGGATCTATCACAGATATATTGTACAGGCGCATAAGCTTTCCAACATGTGCTGATGTAAATCCTTTTAAACAGGAAGTTAATGCAGAGAGCAACAATCAGGGTGATTTAGAAATGCTTTCTTCATGTCGTTTGTTAAGCAGAGCGTATTCTGACTCCATAGTTTACAACACTCAGCACATTAGATAAAGCATCACAGCTGAGTGGACGGCAACCTACACAAGAATGTGTTGAAAATGTGTAATTGTGTTAAATATTTATCATCAGTATTATGTGTTTTTGAAAGCAGCCTTTAGACGACCTTAGCAAACAAGTTTTGGTACAACTTATTAGCAAACTAAAAAAAGGTTATTTTCATTTTGGTTCAAAAATGTACTACACATATCAACAATTGCCCCCCTTAAAAATCAAACACTGGTCAGATTCAGATACATATTTAGACAACTTTATCCCAAAAAGGGGATTTAAGTTCCACGGCTTTTTGAATTTTTTTAAAAGAAATCAAGACAATGGAGGCTGTGGTCCTCCAAGCAGGCAATCCCCACTCTCTCTCTCCCTGATTTCCATCTCTGTCCTCTGTCCTATCTCTCCAATAAAAGGGCACAGAAAGCCCAAAAATAAATCTTAAATAGAGAAAAGAAATCAAGACAACATAAAGGAACCACAGTCACGACATTCACACGCCAGTAACAACAGATCAGCAGACGAACAGGTCACCAAATGAGAAGCCAGAGCCAAAAAACACATGTAAAAAACACAAAAAACTCCAGAATGCCAAGGTGCTACTTTGCCAACTTGTTTATTAAAACCAGGAGAATGGTGTATTGAAGGTTAAAATGTGTTTTTCTTATCAAGTATCAAACACCCTTAATTGACGCATATTTGAACTACATGATGTCACATTATATTAAAACTGTTACAGTGATAATAAGGGATTGATTTAGGTGAGAGCAGAGTAAACGTGTTACCTCTTCTAGCTCCAACATTCGGTTGTAGCCCATGGCCTCCAGGGTGACCCACAGGTCTGCAGGGTCTCCATCTTTCTCCGTAGCCTCCAGCAGGTTCAGCTCCATGAAGCCCTGCCGTGTCAGCTGGTTCTTTATCATATCAAAGTTCTCTGAACACCAAAACAACAACAAATGAGAGACATTCATAACGCCTCTCTCTCTTACATTATATTGTACATCAGGGTAACAAAAACAAACATTGTGTGTATGCGCACAACGGGGAGTGTGATTACCTTTGCAGACAGCCCAGGACTCCTTGTCACATTTCTCTCCACTGGTCCTTATCTCGAAGAAATTGTACTCCTCCAGACTGAGCAAACTGTTTCCATCCATGTCAATCACTTCAAAGATGTCAGACAGCACCTCCCTGTGGCACAAAGGGGGAAACACAGGAAGATGTCACACACTGGATTATTATAAAGCTGTTGAAGCCCCAAATGTTAAAGTGACGCTGGCTGGGTAGTCGCCAATCAGAACTGCACTTAACGGATCAAGAGTTAAAATCTTTAACAAGGAAATGGGACACTTTGTTTAATGTCCTATTTTTCATATTTAATACAGAACACAACATTTCTCTCAGTTTTAGATCAACACTTGCACAGGTTCCACACGTTCCATTTACAATATCAATGAATAGCTTTTTTTTTTTTTAAATGCTTGTTATAATGATGAAGTTAATCTCTCTTTTCATCAAATGGAAACAAATGTTTTCCAACTCATTTTAAATGTTTTGTCCAACTGTTGAGAAGACACTGGCTTCTTTTCCTGCACTATGCTCTGTCTTGCACCCCTCAGTTTGAAAGCATTATGGGTATTTTATTATTCCACTGTATGGAGTCTGGAGTCTCTGAATTAAAAAAAAAACTACTTTGGGGGACTGTTTGGAGGGTTAGCCGACCACTAAACCTCCATTGCCCAAAGAAACAGGAAGTAGAACACTCAAAAGAGAGGGCTGGGGTCAAGTGGAAGGGCTCAGTGGGAGAATTGGGATGTAGGCTCAACCAGAAAGCTCAATTTCATTCAACCTGCTGAATTTTCAATCATGTATTCATCCAATCATCCACTCAACGGCTGGGGTTGTAACAGAGATATAAAAAAAACGGCCTATACTTAAAACTGGGTCCTCAGGGAGACTTCAATCACAGATAGACTTACAGCTGAAACCCTGATGACAGTAATTATAGTAATGTTGATTTCCAGAAGTATGTATTAGCCAAAGCTGGTGACATTTCCTAAACACTTGCTTTTGACTGTGTTTTTTTTTTAATGCTACTTCACACATAAACGCACCTATCACAGGCACACACACACTCACACACACACAAACCTGAGCTCCCTGGTGAGATCTAGTTCCCCAGTCTCCGTCCTGTAGACGAGCTCCACGGGTTTATTCGAGAGGTTCTTTGTAGTTCTTTTCTTCAGTTTGCAGCCACTAGTGAAGGGGAGCAGGTAATAAGTCCCGGCATTCAACTCTCCTCTCCAAATATACTTCTGTAGAAAAAAAAGCAAGTGAAACAAAACTCTCAAACTAAGCATCATTAGGATTGAAAATGCAACAATATACTGTATGTTCATCGCTCACACTCAAACCCGCCTCTCTGTCTTTGGACTCAGTGAAGCAAACTAAAGTTGAATCCTCTTTGGTTTCACCGGCTGACGTGACAAACAGGGCCGTGTCCACTGTCATCCACGGAGAGGGCTTGTCTGCAAAATAACACAAGATGTCAGCCTTTAGTATGGATTATTATATAACATTTACAGGAGCTGGGAAACATCGTACTAGGCCTGCTGCCACCGCTACCTGACCATGAATAGGCCAAAGAAAAGGGATGCATGGGTGGATTTAATATGTCACTTACAAAGACTTTGATATCATGAATAGTACAAAGATTGAATTCAATCTAAGCTACATGAAAATATTTTTTTTTTTTTTTTGAAAAAACATCTCTGGAAAACAAAGTTGCACAAGCTGTTTTTTTCAATAACTGGTTACTCTTTGATACCGCATGTTTTTTAACAATACAATCTCTGTTATTCTAATTATCTATAGTTTTGAAAAGTAGCAAAGCTTTAAAAAAAAAAAAGAGAAGATCTTCAGCCATTTTTTAAACCCAAGATCCGTGCAAGCAAATGAGAGAGATAGAAACAGAGAGTACTGTCTTAATTGCATAAATATGTTGGCAACACTTTGGTGCAGAAATGTTTTTGTCCTTTTCTTGTTAGTCATAAAGCTGCGCACAAAGCTGAAACACAATTTCCTAAAATAATTCTGACCAGCTGCTCACCATGTAAAACACACAGCAGAGATGAAAGAAAGTATTGTTTTCTGTGTGATAAAGTGTTTTGTCTATGAGTCACACTACTGTGACACTTTATGTATGTTAATAAGTGATTAAAGTCATATTTAAATCTGTGCAGCTTTGCTGTAGGCAGATGAACAGTTGACGATCTTGAAGCCTTCCAGATAGAAATTTCAGGATGAGACTTCTATTAGATGACTTGTGGTAGTCCAAAGTCCAAATCCTGAACCGTTGAGACGACTGATTAAGTGCTGCTATCTTCTTCGACCATCATTTCTGACCTCCATAATCAGATAAACAAGCAAAATATAACTAACTATATTTTAGGTTGACGATTTTTGCTTATGTGAAATCTAAAACAGTGCCAGTACCAGGTCTGTGGCTGAGGCTGAGGGGTTGGATGGTCAGGTAGACGTTGGTGGTCTGCGGGATGTGGAGCTGGTACTGCAGAGAGCTGATACTCCCATCATCCTCCACGAAGAAACAGCCTTTCACTGAACTCTGATGCCACTCCTGGAAAACAAGATCACATTTTTTAACTAAACAACAGTCGCACAACATTCACATAAACGTATTTAGTGTGGCTGATAAAGCAGAAGGGTGATGACTTTATCACTCATAGATTCATCCGTTTGCTATTTTAAGAGCTATTTTAGTTACGGTTTAGATCCCAAAACAAAAAACTTCTCTGCTGCTTGACAACAAAATGCATTTATTCATTCAACACAAACCAAACCTAATTTGCACTTCCTGTTAAAAGAGGGATTGGTCTTGTGACAGGAGAAGTAAATTTGGGCATAAAGAAGTGAATTAAGCAGTCAATCATAGCAGGAAGGTTGCTCACTTGATTAACAGAAACCGCCGCTGTGATAATTACCGCTCCAACCTTCAAGGGACATATTCTTGATTATTTATGTGAGTGTCTTGTAAACACTTGTAGTACTCATGCTGATCCACAGGAGGGCAGCAGTGCTACACAATGTTTTTCTGGTGGAGCAGATCTCTCAGGACCTGATGTGGCAAATTGGAGTCCATTTAACTTTGATAAATACAGCCTTTTCAATCTTGGGCCAGCGGTCATTCAAAACTATCAAGAGGCTACTTTGGAGATATTTATGAATCCTAATATTTCTCTCATTTTGAAATCCTGTTGTTCCTCCGTCTGGCTTCACAGCTGAAATGAGGTAATAATTGGAAATTGAACAGGAACATCAAAACAAGGAAGTTTTCCTTCCGCTCATCGGAGACACATAAAATGAAAACACAGTTGGTGTGGACACACAGTAAGAGGACGCGGAGGGCCCAGCAGGTCTGGAATAGGCTATAAATCTTTTTAGTGGACAAATAAATCAGCAAGTTAAACAAAGAAAGTGCCATAAAGACGGAGCATGTCACTCCTTTTGAGAAAAGCCATTTTCTCTAAGTATTTATCTTGGGCTGTGTGAGAGGCATAAAAGATCAAACCATAACACTTCAGTGGTTTGTCCAGACAATATTAAATGAGGGAAATTGCCATGGGCACCGGTCCTCTCCTTAAAGACATCAGAATTAATGCCCCCGCAGAGAGAGGGTCAGCCTGCAGACTAATACAGCCGCTGTCACCGGCTCCGACCACGGGTCTGATTTACTGCGACGCAGAGGCTCGGCCGCCACCAACACAATCACACCCCAACTCACACATTAATGACTGACCTTCACCATTTCCTATGGTTCCTATTTAGAATTGTAAAAATAAAAACCTGAAATAAAGAATAAAGATGTGATGATACCTCACGATGTAAATAAACATTCATACAAATGAGGGACAATTCAAATCAATAGAATTAAAAATATATTGGGATACTCTATTTTGTTACCAGCAGACGTAAAAACAACACAAACATGTAATTATTGATAACATAGGCTGGGAGGCAGATTAAAAAAATAAATAAAAACCTCACCTAAACTAGTGTAAGAGCCACAGAGATGACTAAATGCATGTTTAAGGGCTGATGCTAAACATGGTAGAGCTGCCTGATGTCAGACCAGACTTCTGGAAGTTGGGTCCTTACAGTGACTTCTAAAAGTTTTCTGCTTCAATAGAAGGAACACAATCTGATAAGATACACATGTATTATGTCTTATTTGGCTGTTATTCTTCTTTTCTCTAGTCCTGACTAAAACGGCTTTAAACACAAGGCCGTCTCGTCCATGTAAACATGATGTAAACACGGCCTGACAACAGTACAGCTGGGGGGACTCACGCTTCTCACTCATTGTAGACAGCCATGACTCAGAGAAACATTTACAGAGGATAAACTTGATTTCTGCTGTATTTATGTGTTAAATGTCATATCAAAAATATACACAGTATAAATCTTGTTTTTTTCTTTCCAGATAATTGAAAATAAAAGAATCAGCTTCATCAATTGACCACCAATTAAAAATTCGAAAATCATTTTGTTGAGAAAATTCATGAATATGAGCATCATAGATACATATCTAATTGTTAGTTAAGTGTATCGTTACCTGACATATCTGCTGAATTCACACTGCTACAGAAACACAAACTACCCTCTACGCACCGCCTCCAAATGATGCGCCTGCAGCCAGAATAGAGGGCAGAACTTCCCCTCAGAGGTAATCTCTGGACACACATTTTTTTACCTCGATGATTTCTCGCCCCTTTCCAATCTCAACCCACTGCTTGGGTCCCACGAGACGGAGCGGGAGGCTGTTGTTTTTATTTATTTATTTTCTTGCTGAAAAGAAAACCAACCGAGGTTAAGCCAAAAAGAGTGAAAACAAAGAGCATGGAATCGATACAGCCTATAACTATCCACCCTGGGCTGAATTTGGCCATCAGGAACACTGGCTAACAGTGAGACTCGAAGCCTTGTCTACAGGAAGTCCCTGACTGGAGCCCACACTCTGAGACTTCCAGCAGTTCATTTTTCAGGTTCAAGGAAAGTGAGCATATACTTGAATTCATATAATTGATATGTAATCACTCCAAATAGCTCTTCAATGAAGAGTCATCCATAGTCGTTAAATACAAATAAACACACAGGAATAACTCGGCTGTTGTTATTTTCCTGTTTTGCATAAAGAAGTTAAAATACCCGTTTTTCAAACATAACACCAATTCCAGAAACTACACGTAAGTAATAGCTGATAATGAGAACCCCTTCGATATTTGAGTGGTTAAAAAAAGGCACATTATTAATAACTTGAAGCAGATATAGGCTATACCACTAACCCTGTATGGATGTCTCATCAGCATTGTTGTACGATCTGGCTCAGCACAAAAAGGAATCCTGCCCTTAAACAAGCTCAGTAGGCAGAAACAAGCTAGGCTAACTAGCTAGCAGCAGCCCGGCTTGCAGCCCCTCCTGATGTTCCCCATTTGTTAAAAGCTCTTGAAGATACAAAGATTTCTAACCTGTTTTTTAAAACCCTTTTTAGTTATCTTAGATTTGGATTTAAAAAACACAAACAGCCTTAAAATGCTTAAAAAGGAAATACTCTGTTCTTCTTTGTCGGTCTAACACAGTAATTACAAGTGGCCGCAAGTTATTCATTATTGCTGTGTGGGCTGCTGTTTCTGAGAAGAAAAAAGAGTGGCTCTAAAATGAAGATATGGTGGTATGGTTTCCAAAGTAATGTTGTGAGCAAATTCATAAATTATTTTCAAAATCTTATCTGTCTGAGAGAATGGCAATCAATTAACCGGGAGAAAATCAAGAAAATCACCCCTGACTTTACTGAGAAACTGCAGAGAGGGCGGCGGGGGGTGGGGGGTGGCAAAAAGCAGCATGAGAACATTGAAGCAGTTTCTGAGTAAGCACTTCAATTTGGTTTAGATCTAAATAGAGTGAAAATTGTGAATTAAGAAATAACAGAGCCCCCCCCCCCCTCTTATCCTGTGGTAACAGTAAAAACCTTTCAACATTTGTATTGACTAATCACTCAAACTTATAGTTTAATCATTATTTGATAAACTTATTTAGAGAATTATGAACAACTTCAACTTCAGAGTTTCTTGTTTAAGAAAAAACAAAACATTATCTGGCTCAAGCTTTCCACGTGTTAGGATTTGCTGTTATATCTCACTGTAAAATGAATAGATTTGTGATTAAGAGTATTGATGGACATTTCTGGGACCCTTTGATGGGCATTTCATTCAATTTCAAATAATTGAAAAGATAATTGGCTGATTCAAGGCTATAAAATGATCATTTATTGCAGCTCTGAAGTCATTATGACTCCACACGCGGTTACCTGTAAGCCTGAGGGCTCTTGTACTTTGCCAGCCTTAGTGCTGCTGGTAGTCATGGTGGTCGGATTGGAGAGGGACGACCGTCTGCTGCGAGCCGAAGAAGGACGAGATGATGATCGACTGTCTTGAGACAGGAAAATAAAAAACGTGAATGAATAATGGCAAACACTCGCACACACAAAACATCCAAAACGATTACAAATGAATCAAGTCACAACATTACTACAACAGAAAAAGAAAGCTCTGACAAATGAAGTTCAACCCTCCCCTCTTCAAACAGTAAACACACTCTGAAAAAGAGAGATGAGGCGCACAACATCATTAACAAAGTAATCTGTCTTCTCAGAAGTCCATCTCAAAGTTCACGTGAACGCGACTACTTTGTGTTCTGGGGACACGTGAGCTCAGGATCAACCCCCTTTTAATTAATTACAGAGGTGTTTTAAATCACAAATGACATAAAGGCATCCTCTCAGACCCATTATCTGGCACCATTTCTTTTCCTTGAACACTAATTGAAGGCAGAAAATATCAATTCACTAATGAGAGCTTCTGATTGTTTCCAAGCTCAGGAAATGGAGGTTTTGAAGAATTGTTGGAGGCTTCCTGGCAAATTACCGTAGCAGAAAAATAAATAGGACAACTGTCACGTTTTCATGAGGGATCTCATTTGTATCAATGGCAGTATTTGAATCTAGATGCCAGAGGTAGAGCTGTTCAGTGGTTGTGGACAAAGAAGCACTGAAAAGTGACCTAAGAAGCTTTATTTGCAGTTGAAATGGAGTATTGCTTTGACACAAGTGGTTTCCTGGTGAAAAATATGAGCATTCATCTATTTTTCTAACTGCTTAGCCACAAACGCTTGACATTTAAAACGTAATAAATCTGTATCTCATAATTTTTTTGTAAGAGAATTAGCCAAAACTTCACGTGTCCAATACTTACGACTTATTTTAATGGCAGTAATGGCTCATACCTAAAAATGTAGGACCTAATGAGAAGTCGAACTAGTTTTTGAGGTCCAAGAATAACCCATTCACCATGAGCGATCACGCTGTACCCGTGTCATAGCTTTGTTAAAGTGTAGTGTTTATAAATCAATACGTGGGAGAGGCACAATAATGTGATAATCCCGACAACTGTGTGGGAGCTCATTTGTTTTTGCAGTGGTGGTCGTCTGGGCCCTCCCCTCAACCACTGTCTAATCCCTCATCATCTCCCCAGTGAGAACTGGAGGAATCCTCGGAATCAATAACATGAACATGGACTGACCACTTAAATCAACCCCATCTGTCTTCTCACTGCGGACCTGTCCCCAACCTTGCTCATCCAGGATCTCCCTTCTTCTTTTTCTTGAATTTAAGGCGAAAAATCTGTTTTTTTTTTACACCCACCTTCCACTGGCTGCGGGTGCTTCATTTAACAGAAAGATAATTTTACGGATCAATATGTTTTGTTGCGGACAGGTGAAGCTGGACTGGCTATCACTCCTTGTTTGTTTAAGCTTTAAAAACGTGTTTTTTGGAAGAAGCACAAACTTCATAGTCACGGTTATATGGCAGTATTTTTTATCAGTGTGGATGGAGCTTTTGTCAATCTCGTAATGGCAGGAATGATTGGCCAAATCAAAACGATTTACAGTCTCCTCCCTCCAAACAGGCTGCCCTCTTTGTTCGCCTATTATGATGTATGGCCTGTCTTAATGAGGCGATTTGTCAGAGGGGGAGTGAAAAATCGATCAATAACAGAGCTATTATTTATTCATCATAACTAATCGGTGAGGCGTACTAGGGCAAGCCGTGTGTACAAGTGTGAAACTGTGAACTTGAATCTGAGGTGAGCCACTGGCTGCTATTTTGGACTTGTAAAGTCTGCAATTCAAATTGCAATTATGCTCAGGAGTCATAGACCAGAGAGATGTGATGGTGCATTAACATGATATGGCATTATGTGATTTTGCCCCAGACATGTTGCTGCACCAGTACTCTGCCTAATTAAATATCACTTCACATGTCCTGTTATCGAGCATTTTCTTACTAACTGGGTCTAACTGGGTCCATCTAACTTGACAACAACTGACAGCTGCAGCCTACCACTATTTAAAAATGACATGTGAGCAAATAATCAATATGAATTACAAGAAATGATCATAAAAACTACCATCAAATCAACATTTAGCCTTTAGCACTGTTTTTCTGAGTAACATGATATCAACTTGGGAGGTTGTTAAGCCTAATTTCTGCACACGTTCCCAGTTGTAGTTCTGCGTAGTACATGTGAATGTTCCTAATCAGGAACTAATCTTTCCTGTTATTCAGACATCACATGAATGCAGCTTTGGCATTTTCATGGAAAAATAAAAAATGTGTGGACATGTTAAGATTTCTGAGATTTAAATTCTATTTTCAATTTAGGATATCTTGTTAGGACATTTAAGTAATTAGATATACATATGTGTTAGTTCACTCTTTTATGTGAAAGTGTTTCGAAATGGTATGAAACAACACAAAAACAAAATCTTGTTTACTACTCTCTAGGTTGTCAGATCATATGTTGTACCTTTCTTGAGTGTTGTGTCTGAGTCGGCTCTGGGAGTTTCTGGGGGCTGAGGGAGGGTCCCTGCTGCTGCTGATGATCCTGATGTCACTGCTGATGATGTCGCTGCTGATGACACGGAGCTCTTCGGAGGGCTGTATGACTGACTGCCAAAGTTCTGTCTCTTCAGCTTGGCGTTAGTCTCAAGCCTCTCCAAAGCAGCCGTCTGACACTGCTCTACTGTAGACACAAGCAATCTGCAGAACTGACAGCAACAGTAGACCAGTGGTAAGGGGGATGATGCACGAGGATGACAGTCAAAAAGCCCTTTCTGCCTCTTGTATTTTCCATTCTTCTGTGTTTTATGGGAATTCAGTTCAACTTAACACAAAAAGTTATGATTGAATAAGACATAGGAAAAAGTTATTCATGAATCTTAACTGTGGTGTATTTCAATTGCTTCACATTGAGATGTGCATCTAATGGAAACAATCAAGATGAAGACAAAATCAATCCTGATGGCTATTGTTGGTAACAGTTAAGAAAGCACCTTTTTTTCTGATGTTCAGCTAATCAATACCATGAAATATTTTGATAACTAACAAGCAAAGATAAGACACATCCAATGAAAATACACTTTTTACAGGCCTAATGGGTTCTGAAGTAAAACGATTCACTTTATATTAACACAGAGTTCATCTAAACTTACTTCTGCATAGTCCAGTTTGCCGTCTTTGTTGATGTCAGCTACTGAGAAAATGGCGTTCACCTCTTCAGGGGTCATATTCTCTCCTCCCTGGAAGATTCAACAAGTAAGTTTACAAGTAAAAAACACATTTTCTGGAGTTATTTCAAAGTTCTGAGGAACTTGAGAGGGTCAGTTAATAAAAAGCCTTGATTTCTTTCAGGGTTACAGACTCACAAACTGTTGGCTGACATCTTGTGGGCTACATCCATTCTTTTTAAACGGTTTACGAGTGAATGTAATTACAGTGTCTCAGTATTTAACTACTTTCTTTGTGTGAACATTGTATAAAGCATCATCATATTTGATTGTTACATCAGCAGACATTTTCATTCAATCCTGTGCAAATGCTTAATTTCAAAGCCTTTATCAGCCAATATAATTTACATTCAACAAACAACCCTCAGGTTCTCTCTAAAATGTTATCAAACATGGCCATAATTTAAACATTTATCCACAAATAGTACACCGATTTTTGTGTCAGTGTCCAGTACAAACAAATCAGGTTACTCACAGTGGTAAGAGTCTTCTCAAGATCTTTGTGTGAGATGTAGCCATCACCATTCACATCCATCTTTTTGAAGGCTTTCATCAGCTCCGTTTCCTCCGTTTTCCTCTCACACCGAAGGATTTCACAGAAGTCATCAAAGTTTAGTTTGGATGTCCTTGGGGTCCAGTATTTATTGAGAGTTGCATGGGATGGATTTCTGCCGGCCTGCTGGAGAGCTGAAGAAGAAGATGAGCAGGTAAGATTAGTAACAGTTTTTTGTGACATATAACTCCATGAAAAGTTCCTCTCATTGTCTTGTAACTTCGGTACCACTTGTACCTCGGCAAAGCAAGCTACAGTGAGGTTATCTATAAAGCACTATTAATACATAGAGCAAATCAAAGTGCTTTACAGTGAGCGCGCCGGGTTCAGTGGCTTGCTCAAGTGCACCTCGGCAGTGCTCAGGAGGTGCCCTGACACCTCTCCAGCTACCAGACCAACTACTTCCATATTTTTGGTCTGCACCAGGACTTGAACCGGTGACCCTCCGGTTTCCAACTCAAGTCCCTACAGACTGAGCTACTGTTTACCCCCTACACATTCACTCATCCCCTTTTTTTCTCGCTGCAGTAGTTTTGTAGGAAAGAGGACTGAAAAGATACATAACAATAAGAATGTAATTCTTATTTAAAAGGCTTTTGCACATTTGTAATCGTATTTTGAATTGTTGAAATCTTTGGGATCAGTATAATATATTTAACCATGTTTGATCAACGTACAACATGCTATTCTTATGGTACGTCAAAAAACACAACATAAGAAAGACAGACAGGGTGGAGAGTTTATTTAGGTTATCAAATGAATGGTACGTAGATGTAGCAGTGGACTAAAGAAATAGCTTTTTAGTAAGTTAAGAGTGTAATGTTAGCTTACCACGACATAATTGCTGTTTGGAAGCGATATTTGTCAAACTAGACCTGAACACAGCTAGGTATGCGGCTCTGCACTGCGTGTAGAAAGCCTCATCTTCATCAGGTGAATCTTGAAAAGACATCTTTGGAAGAAAAAAAGGGTTATCGTAAGCTAACACTTTCCAGCAGTCAAACCAGACTACAACTCGATACGGTAGCTACCTTTGGATAAACTCTGTTAATTCTATTTTACACACTTTTGTTCTCGTAAAATAGCAGCAAATATGTATTTCACTTTATCATATTTGCGTTAGCGTTGTCATTTGTCACACCCCGTTGCTATCTGCTGCCCGTTGCTAGGCAAACTGGTCGGTGTTCACCAAAAACGACACGGAAGAAACAACCATTAACCCTTCCTGTTAGTGTTTAAAGCTTATAAAATGCCTTTAATATATATTGCATTTTGTATTATGTTTAAACTATACGACTTGGGTTTTATTTCTTTATTTAAACTGTTTGTCGCGATTTTTTAATCCTTTCTAGACAGAGTGGACATCCGGAATTATAAATTGGATTAACCATGTTTCACACGAGCTGAATTGGTGTAACACAGGCGCCAGATTCAAAGTTGGTGACAAACTTATGCCAAACACCCTTTCATTCCGTGAGTATTGTTCACTTTACTGTTTTTATTCGTCGTATTCGTTACAGAGTGTAAATGTCTGCGAACTAATAAGAGGTTAACATTAACTTACTTTTGAAATACTTGGGTTTTATATACATCTTTCTAAGTGGCACGAATAGTTTACCTGTAGTACAATCACACCTTATGCTGGTTTGTGTGCAGCTGGTTTGTTCAATTTTATTTTATGATAAGAACTGAATTGTGAGTTTTACTCTCTGCTTAAGTACCGTGGTCAGAGAGATTGTTGTTATTGCCTTCGTCTTCATATTTTTTTCAGCCTTTCGATGTCACATTACTATAACCACATAATAAATGCTATTAATATGTTTTAACGCCTCTGAAAACTAAATAAGAACATGCATTCAGAGTTAATCCAATAATATTGAAACAGCACAGGATAAAAAGGGATTTTTCCCCACATTGTGTTCCTGCTGCATGTTCAAACATATCTTTCTTCTGCTTTTGTTAATGTAAATAATCAAGAATGGCTTAGATAAGTTTAATGGTCATAGGTTTCAATTTATTTAACCTGAACTTTGCTTTGTCACAGGGTGAACAATGTGTCTCAACAAGTCTGAGCTTTAAATGTTAAAGAAATGGGCTGGTGATTAAAATGTCAGCAGTTCCCTTGGACATATAATTGATAATCTGGTAGAATAACTGAACTCTTTTACTACTGATAGATCAGAACAGTTCATGTGGGACTGTGGGCAGGGGATTTCTTTAAAAAAAAAAAGGAAAAGTGTGTTTGTTTCTGTGACCTTTTCTGCTTCAAATGAAATGTAAAAAAAAAGGGCCGACTTAATATTTTGAACGTGGTTGGTCTCTGATGAACTTCCACATTCAAGACCGCAGCAGAACTGAACAACCAGCTGCTAGATGAATGACCTCAAACCACAAGCTATACTTCCTGGAAGTCATCCGAGATTAAACATGTGTGAATAGTGCTGAGATTCTTCAGGACTATTTTTAACTTCAAATTGTGATAATTCGTTTGAATTTTATACTTGTGTAGAGTATAATACTGCCCTCCAGTCTGTCCACATTGTAACAGTAATTTACAGCTATAGGGTTCTTCAGATTGTGCTTTGATGAGATGTTTCTGTTATTTTACATGAAATACTTCAAATGTTTTCTTGTCCAGCATATGAAATGTAAGGATTTGCTGCTTTTCTTTATCATTTATATTTTGGGTTAGACCAGTGGTTCCCAAAGTGGGGGTCGGGTCCCCTGTGGGACTCGCTAGGCGCCTTCCAAAAATGCAACATTTTAAATCATATCTTCTACCCATTATTGAAAAATAGATACAAAAAAGTTTTCAATTTCAAATAAAACCATTTCACTGAGTGAAATGGAAATGAAATTAATGTTTAAAATACTTAAAATGTAAGTTTGCACGTGACGGCAACAATGAAGGTGTTTCCACATAACCATGAACACACCTGTGTGTGCGTCAAGTTTTGTATGCCCACTCAGTGCCAAAGTCTATACATGGAAATGACTTGTATTCTGCTTCAAGCCTTTTTTACAATATATTACCTTATAAAACAAATGTGTGGAGTCTAGTCTGTTGTATTCTTTTGTGTTCTTTTTGCGTTAACAGTGTTTAGACAGTCCTTTCTGTGTGTGGGCATGATGTTGTGCTACGTTTTTTGCCTTAACCACCTCCAGGGACAGTGGGGGTCCCCACTCCCTGGCACCTCTCCACACTCTCTGGCAACCCGAAAAGTTTGGGAACCCCCGAGTTAGGCAAAGGATTAGACCTTGACAAACGAGCATCTTGAAGCCTCTGGACTCTGAGAAACTGCGGTGAGCTGTTTTCTTCATATTTTGATATTTATAGGTCAATGGATGAACCATAAAAATAATCAGTCTATTAAATACCAATGAGGATAATCGTCGCCTGAAGTCCTATGTGTCGCCTTGTGATAACATGAAAGACCAAGACGTCAGCCCATGAAGGAGAGATCCCACAAACAGGGTTGGAAAGTAAGTTCCTTTCTCAAAGCTGTTGTATTCCTCGTATTTTAAACAACTGTTTTCATAAATGATTTATAGTGAAGGTTGCAAAATTTATTTTTCACCATAAATACAGAAAGAGCCGAAGTAGAGCACAGAGTGAAGCTGTTCCAGAGAACTCCATTTTTACGAGTTGCTATATTTCAATTGCCACACTTTCCTGATGGTCATAATGACATATCAGAATTTAATGACAGGAGACGTGCAATGACTGAGATCCATCACTGGCCAAATGATCAGTGATTTACATAGCACTAAAAATAGTTGTATAAGAGTCACTTAAGACAAGAACCATTTCCTTAGTGAAGGCAGACATTTAGTGACTGCTCCATCCATCAAGATAAGCATTAGTTTTTTAATTTTATAGTGCCGTCACTGATACGTTACATGAGCTCCGTTTACATTACATTCATAACACTCACTTGGTTGTGTCGTATCGGGGTCGTTTGGGGGCACAGCAGTGTACTGGTTTTTGAAGGGGGTCGATGGAATCAGACAAAGGCGGACTAAAAACAAAGTGCACAACAAAACTTGAGTTTAACAATTTGTTGATGAATTAAATGATGACAAAATCATAGTTTTTTTCCGGGTATTTCAGACGATCAATACCTCAGAGATCGTTTTTCTGAACATAGACGGATTTGATGTAAAAGTAGCACATTCAGGATATTCATGAATAGTCTATAGGTATTGAATTGTATCTTTTATATACATACCATCCCTCTCAGTTTTCTGCTTTTCATTTAATTTGAATCTCTCCTGGTCGTATTCAAGCTTTTAATTCTCCGTTCTACTGTTGAATTAAAAAGAACTATAAGTAGTTATGTGTAGTCCTTGAGGAGCAATTAATACAACAATCAATCATTTATCCAGTGGAGAACACTGTCAGAATAAGATATCCTGAAGATATTATTTGGCGCCTTTATGACATCATTCTCTCGCTTAGTTTGCCCAGACGAGACCTGTTGTGATCCAGACTGGAGCACACAGCGGCTGCATCCATCAGGACCAGGAAAGGGCTGGAGGAAATCTTTGTGAGAAAGACTTTTTCTTTGGTATTAAATCTTTGCTAAAAGGAGGAAATGTCTCCGTCTCCATCAAAGCCTGAGATGGAGAGATGACGGGTTTTATTTCAAACTGAATACTCACTTCTGACATGGCTTTCCCTTTCAGATTAGGGCTGCTCATTCATTACAAACACAGTGAACTCTCGTATTCCGTTTCCCACTATTTATTTTTCTGTGCATTGTTTTTGTGTGTGTGCTTTTTTATTGTATTTCCTCGATTCTGTATTCTATTAAGTCAGTAGATGGCAGCAGTGAACAAGGACGCTCCTTCACATTGATCTTCTGACCTAAGGACTAAACCTGAAAAGACACAGGAAGCTAAGTAAGAACACAAACTGACAATCACATGGATGAATCATGACTTTCTTAGAAAGTAAAGGGATTTTCTGCGTATTTCTGCTAACCCAATTAGTGTTAAAATGCATTAAAAAAAAGGAATTGCACTGTGTTATTTGTGGCATCAAAGAGAAAGCACACATGTTTGGATGGCATACAGTATCTTTTTGTCTCCATTTGTATTTCTGTGTGCCTTTTAAGCACCCAAAGTGGGAGTCATTCATCACCATCATGGTAAAGTACCTGGTAATAACTTTAACAAACCTCAAACAGTGTCAGTGTAAACAAGCTTTCATTGTGTGATAATCATGTGCTGATATGCTTTCATGCAATCAAGACAAACACAGCAACTTCACACGCTGGGGTTTTATTTTAACACATCGATCAAAAAGAGGCTTTTATGGCCGTGGCTAAGTGGAGCTGTGGGTTCAACAATATTACAAGATTTATTTAAGGTTTAAGATGTTGCAAGTTTGAAGGGAAAAGTATTAACTCCACACAGACTCCCCCAAAAGGTACATTAATTTGAGTTTATTGATTAACTTGATTGTTTTCAAAGTTTAAAAAGTGAGTCTAACAGAGGAGGAATGACATACGGGAAAGGAGCCAAAGGTCAGAACTGAACCCGGGATGTCCGCATATGGGGCACGCGCACCAACCACCAGGCCACCGGCACCCCTATCTAATTAATATTATAAGAAAAGTTAAACTTTATTGATCCTGTCTGGGGCATTACAGCAGCTGAAAAGTCAGAGTAAAGGAGAGGAGGTATTCAAGTGATAAATGGAAAACACAAACAACAATAATATAAAAACATAAACACAGTGACATTAATAAAATCCTTGTTGCTTCTATAAGGCTGTATTTGTTCATCATTTTCATTTGACATCCTTCATAAAAAGGGAATTATCTCTTTTCTTTCAAAGGGCCTCTGAGAAAATGTTTTGTACAAACGGTTTGACTGATTTCAAGATAAACAGGAAAACAAATACAGTCACGATGCTGTTTCATCCCCCGGGACATCCCCCTTCCCCTGCTTGGTGACTGTTCGATTTGCTTCTTCCTTCATCCTCTCTGTTGATAAACTTTCAAAGCATCAATGGGTGCTTGTTTCGGTTGACCATCGTGTGCATGGCGACCTTTGGAGGAAAAACAACATTTTGTTATGGATACACAAACAAGCCAATGAGTGGATATCCCGGATAAAGAATTAATTAGATTATTTTAGGCACATATCAGGCCTGCAGCAGAGCAATTCTTGTGATCCGATCACACAATGGTTTCTTGTTTCAAGTTAATAAGGGCTATTGTCATGAGGAGAGCTTGTTTTCCGATAAGGTTGTTAGAAATTATTTTAATTAGTTCCAGTGAGGGGGCCCGACATACATGATGCATTGTGGATCCACGCCGCAGGAATGTCACATTTTTGTCACATGGTGGATCTGTGAAATGTATCAGTTTTGCATAAGCCTCCTTACAACAACAGACTTCACAATGTCAAGGCAGATAGCTGTGGGAGAGAATCGGCCCTCTATGTGCATTGAATCACACATTTTAAGTAAACAAACTGTTATTCAAAGCCGCTGAAGAGTTCTGGCCTATATCTGCTGGGAGCGTGAAATCCAGACAGATGATGCTGATGGTATCTTTCAGCATGAGTCTGCTCTAGTGTAAAATGTTTGTTTAGATATGCTGCTGTGGCCTTTAGGCTGTGGGCGCATGTTCTGAATACGAGGAGGAGAGGAGTGAGAGATCCTCTTTGAGAGACGCTGAGGAGAATTATAAAGAAGTGCCACTTCTCTTATCTGAAATGTGTCCGTATCATTTATATGCTAAAGTAGAACATTATGTAAGAAAGTTCTTTTCTTCTTTTTTTTTTTAAGAAAAAGAAAAGCAATATTTTACAAGAACCACATTATAAACATTGAATGTAGATTTGACTTCCCCTGCCACGTCAGATGTTTTCTTAGGGTGCGCAGTAGAGATTGATTCATTCATCATTGTGACTAACTGTTCTCCACTCGTAGTTTCAATACTCCATAGATCCAGAGTCAAAATATCAATTATATCGTCTTACCCTCACTACACACCACAATGACTCATCAGTTTGTTGACTTAGCTTACTGCATGTTGTGTGTTCCCACAATCCCCCCTGAGGCATCATAATGACATGAATTCAAGTAACCAGATAAACACTTGAATTATCTCATGGCCTGGTTTAAGGGACCTGCTCGAGTACCTTCAAATGAAGACCGCAAGTCAAACAGTTAGCTGCCTCGACACGTTCTTCTCGAGTGATGACCGTCAGTGCAGTGGGTTAAGCCACTTTTAACCAGATGGTAACATTTCAACTCTATCTGTGTGCCTAGGACGAGGACTTGAAAGTAAATTCGGATATCTAGTATCTAGAGTATTCAAATCAGCTGATGACTCAGTTAAAGTTTTCTAACCTTGACGGAAATTAGCTATAAGACACTTCTGGTCATACCTAACCAGACCTACCTAGGCAGTAGCAGGAACACCCATAAGTATATGTATCTTGTAAGGTTGTACTTTAATACTTTTATTGCATATTCTCACTTTGGATTCCAGATTATTTTCTGCATTAGACTGCAGATAGAGCCTCCCTTACTCTTCCAAGCACCTCCACCCTACGCAGTAAATCCTCAAGGACATTTCTACATTGAGAGCTGATCCTGGTATCCCAAATCCTCCTCCTATGACTTCTTCCCTGTCACTCTTTATGCCCTTTCTGACTTTTTCCTTCCCTGTCATCTCCTTTCCCGGCTTTTGCTGTGATAGTTGAAACTACTTCTTTCCTCAAAGTGTGAGCGCAGCGTTAAGAGGCCCTTACGAGCGTCTTTTTAAGGTTAACAAAAGTTTCAGTAAGCATTCTAAAGAAGTCACTCTTGTTGAGCAAATCAGGCTTGGGGCGAGCATAAATCCTCTGGGTATAGTCACGGCATTACCCGCAGCGTCTGTATGTGCTGATGACTACAAAATTGAAAAAGAGAGGCTCTAATAATTCTGAGGCAAGTTTCCCTCAGCAGTGGGTATTGATTATTTGTGTGTGGTGAGAGATTTGGAAAATTCAATTAAAGGAGTTGTGCAAAGGATTCATAAATTCAGCCCCTCAGACCCGTATCCAGACGTGGTTATGTTCTAAATCAATGCTGCACCTCACAATATATTTTCTTAGGAACATAAAAATAAATAACATTTAAACAGTTCTGCTTACTACAGAAACAAATTTTATTTTCCACAAAGCTTTTTAGTAACAGCCAAGCCCTGACTTGTGCACATCTTCGGGGTGCTAACATATTTTTATTGCACTTTTTCCCATAAGAAAATCCTATATAATGTGAATTTTGAGATGACAAAATGAGGGGAAAGGGGACGGCTCAGCAGAGTAAAAATTGATCAGGCCATAGATGGGGCCACGTTGGTGAAGATTTGTATGTCAGCAGTAATGGGCTGTATTAAAAAAGAAGATTCCTTAAGATGTCATAAAAGTGATGGGGCTGTGTCGCCGGTCGACCCAGGCAGCGCTCACACTCTGCCACATCAATCCTAGCAGGCCTCACAGACAGATGCCACCTACCCACCGGGAGTTTTATGCCTTCTGATTGAACACACTGTTGTAATTAAAGGGGGGAGTTGTATATTAGGCTGTTTTGGTCCAAGTAAGGACGGTGGCTTTCGATCGACAACGTAGGTTGCAGAGTATGCATTCCTTTAAGACATGATTTCTGAATGTCATTGCATTTCACATCAGGGTGCAGAAAGTACACCTATGTGGGGTTTTTTGTTTTTAAATATTCACATATTGAGAATAAAAAAGTAGATGTTTAAACCAAATCTAGCTGAGGGCTGAAGCTAAATGTGTTTTGAAGAGCTTGCAGTCTTTATAGATGTGCTGTGACGTGTTTCTGATAGAGTGAATGTCGTTGCATTTCATTTCAGGGTGTAGAAGAAAATACACTTCATTGTGTCTTTATAATGTTAACATAACAAGGAAAGAATCAGTTTTTAAAATTATGTACGAGGGTTTAATCACTTATTAGAATTATCAAAGGAGAAGATCATCATGCTGAAGTGCAAAATCCTGCAGTTCGTCGAGTGTCCACTTGAGGATGGCTCCAGGAACACCTGAAGTCACAAACACATGACTGGGCAAAAAAAGCCGCTTTTACAGCATAAACATGTTTACAGTCTGGTACAAAAAACGAAATAGGACAGATTAGTTATTGTCATCACTGGCACACACTGTACGGGAGTGATGTTTGTTTTAACAGCTCCATTTTGATATTTAAAAACTATACGTATTATACATAGTTAAGCGCGTAGCTGACATGGTTGACAGGGGGCGCGATGTAAGGCTAAAAACCCACCTCAGCTCCAGCTCTCAGCCTGTCGTTAGGTTGAGGCTGAGACAGGATTTCCAGCATGGTGGCTGCTGCCGATGAGCCTCCGGAGCCCCCTGCAGTAACAGATGGCTGACGTCACTCAGGCTTCGTCCATTAATATGTACAGTCTATGGTCACAACCCAGGCTCAGTGAGCTGGACAAACAGGGAGACCACACAGTTTTAATGTTATTTAAGCAATAACTTCTTGAAAACTAAGGCAAAATAATCTAATAAAAGAATATGCCTTGTCTCGTTTTTCCGATGTTCTCTGAAGTCGCAGACTACACAGTCTAATTACCTGACGGACAGAGATCATGAGTAACTTAAAGGTTTATCATTTGTTTTTCAGGGATTTGAGATCAGGTACCTCGTGTGTTTTTGTAAGTGCATCATGAACTGATAAACTTTCATATATAAAATAACTATTTTTAATATGAAATGACAGAAAGCTGTTTGTTTTTTGAACAGGATGGTTTTTGGGTTACAAAAAAAAAAAAACACCTCCTGAAACCTCTTTTATCTGTGAACGTCGAAACTCGACAGTGACTGTGCTGTGTGTAATATCACCGGGTGCCAGTGGGGTTACAATCATGTTTTCCTCTCTCATATTCCCCTGGTTTTTTGTTAGCAAGGCGTCTCTGCTGTTGACAGCTAATGGAATTGCTCTTCACCTCTTGTGCGTATGATCCCGCGGAGATCAGGCAGGAGACGAATGTGGAAACCATGCTGTCAGCTGTGAGGCTGAGATGTCTCACAAGCCGTCATTCATTTGCAGGAGAAGTGTCTGAAACTGTGGGAGCGAATCCTCTGACATGTCAGAACCCTGTCTTCTTGCAGCCCGAGTCTCTGCCTGGCAGCTGACAAATGTTGATTCTACATTAACCACAATGCTGCAACGCTGTACAAATAATGTTCTTTCAGATGGCAACCCTCATCTCCTAAAACTATGCAATCCTCCCCACCTGTGCAGTTTAGCACCTTATGAAAAGTAAAGGTGGGGGGGGGGTGACTGTCTCACACAACACAGTAGTCTCTTTATTTGGCAGCGCCTGGGAAGGCCGAGGCCTCTCACTGCCCGAGTCGACCTACGCAACAGCTGGTGTTCACAGCAACATTTCCTATTTCTGCCTAAGGTGGATCGTGTAACTCTCACTTTATCACCCTTAGAGGCCACATGAAGGACAAAGCCAGCGCGCCCATAAACAAAACTAATGTTTTGATACAGGCCCCTTAAGAGTTTGAAAGAAGGACCCGGGGTGCTTTTAATGCCCCCTTACCACCGCAGAGCCATCAAATAATCTCATACTGATGTTTTTCTCCACAGGATCTAAATCTGTTGGCTCATTTTCTATTTTCTAGAAATAACCTGTTTCAGCCATCTTGGACCCCTTGGGAATATTCTTTCTATCCTTCATTACAGAGGCTTTTTTCGTCAGAATCAGAGAGAGAGAGAGAGTGGGGAATGACATGGAGACACAAGTCAGATTTGAACCCTGGCTGCCCGCTGTAGCCTCTGTACATGGAGTACGTGAACTAACCGCTCGGCCACCAGCGCCCCTGAAGTCTAAGATTTAGAGCCACAAAAAGTAGGGATATTTATTCTGGATAACAAGCTGGAGTCTCGCTGGTGACAGGAGCCTTATGTTCCCTGTGGCTTTAAAACAAACCAGGCTCGCTTCTGGCATTAAGCTCCTTTTTTAAAACTCCTCTCTCACGAACTGGAAACTCCTTAAAGAGACAACATAGAGATTAGTATACATCTCCAAACAGAGCAGTGTAAACACAGCAGGAGTATGACATCACATTATAGCCTGTTAACTGTTATTGATAAGTTTTTATTAACTTATAATATGTTGTTAAATGCTCTATTTTCTGTGCACATTCAAGCTTTTTTTGAATTTTTCCTTTTGAGTAAATCAATCACTTTAAGTTGATAAAATGTCTTAATTAGACAAAAGTGTCTGATTCTTGATTCCCAAGAGGCTTTAAATCGCCCATTCTGCCCAATTTTGACCTTACAATTATAAAAACAAATCAGACAGATGTAAAAAAAAAAAATCCTCACATTTAGTGAGTAAGAGCAAGATACTTGTTGCTTTACAAATAATTAGGGATTCACCGATTCATCTGTTCAACACCTGTATCGGCCGATATTGGCCCTGTTGACAGACATCGGCACATCTGCAAAAAATGTGGCATGAAACGATGTCAGTAGCCGATGTTTATTCGTTGTGCCAAATCCATTTAATGCTGACATCTAGTACACCTAAATACTGATTCAGAGAAGAGGTTTTCTATTGGGCAGATGAAGTCACCCGCTGAACGAACTCTGACTCGTTTTCATTGTCAAACATGAGAGATGTTGGTGGCATTGTGGGAATCTTACACCAAAAGAAGTCATGGATCCAACATTAATAAAGGCAATCGGCTAAATTGTTATTTCAAACACCGGCCCTGATTTTCCCAATCTGTGCATCTCTATAAATGATTGACGACTATGAAGCATTTTTAGCCTGAGCTAATATGCATGCCTGCCCTTGAGGGAAAAGGACATTATAAAACAATTCAAGTATCAAATAGTTGTTGCTTAATTCCTTCAACTTTAGATCTTACTCACCCATTGGACTCGACAACTTACTGAAAATGTAATTAAAACATTTACTCAACTAATCTGTTAAGACCTAAACAGTACATGTCTAATAGTTTTTAACGAGCTGATTTTTTAACACTTTCTTATGCTGTGCAAGAACTACAACTCTAACGAACTGTAATCAATTAATTCGCTTTCCAACGCCGCATTTCGGTCTTCATACTATCTTTCTGAATATACCCGACTTTACATAAACATGTGAAATAGAAGGGCAAACCAGCGTCTTTCACGCCACCTCTAATTGCCCCCTCGTGTTCATCCCCCATTGTAGTAACAGTTAACTCAGATCTCAGGCTCCTATTTGTCCCTCTGGCCCATTATTGGCTGCTGGCCTGGAGCCTCAGATGCACAGGCAACCCGCGCTGACCTGATAACATTTATAGTTGTAATGGATTTTTTTATGCCCGTCATTAACTCGCTCGGAGATTGGAGAAAGAAATAGCTTGTACCTTTTTCTGTGGTATTTCAACTTTTATGGCGTTATGTTCAGATATGTCACCTTCCATCATCTCTTTTTAAGGCCGGTCCTGTCACTGGTTTTGTTTCAAATGAACAGGTCTTTTGAGCAGGACCCTTGTAGTATCTGGGACTGGTAATGAATATTTAATGATGTTGAGTAAAAGCTTTGAAAGATATAATTTCTGTCCAATTATTGGCTCTGTCCGTGGCAGACTGTTAGGGGTGATTTAGTGAGGATACTTGGTAAATGTAGACAGTTTATGTGAAGCTGCTCAAAGTCTAATCATTTTACAACGTCGCATTAAAGTCACGTTCACTTTAGGTCATTGGGAATTTTTTATTTATTTTCACAAGTTTTTACAAAATTACTTCAACAATGGATAAAAAAAGATACCGTAGAAAAAGTTCACATGAATAGATGATGATAGACCTGGGTCCAGTCCCATCAGGAAAACGTTTAATAAAAAAAAAAAAAGGAGGTACAGAGGACAGACAACACCTTACAGTTTCTTTGACTCCAGCACCACCTTCAAACTATGACTTTCAAAGTTAACAAAACATTTAATCTACTCCTGTCCCCATGCTCTTAACATTAACTGAACATTACAGCAGGTGATCTTGTTATTGTTAGCACCACCTGAAGACTGAGCATACTCTGTCTAAATTCAAATGAGAAGGCAGCCCTTGCTGATTCGTCCCTGTGAAATATGACAGAATCTGTGCGGTTTGAAGAGTGGAGACTCATTCGTCCAAGCAAAACTACAATTGCAGTAAAGAGGAAGGGAGTCATGGGCTGATGGGACAGTGGGAAATTTAGGTAGCAGATGAGTGATTTTAAGAATCAATTTGGTCCAAACTGGAGAATTAGTACCACCCTTTCCTTTCATATGACGTCACATCCCCTCTGAGTTGCTCTTTAGAGGGACCATGATGATTTGACAGACCACAATATGCCCTAATTAGCATTTATGTAGGGCTGCCACCAAGATAGTTTTACATTTACAGCTAATCCCAGTATTATTCAAGCAACAAAAAGAGAGACAACTGTAACAATATCAAATCACAATATTTTCTTTTGTCTAATTCAACGTCCAAGACCAAAAGATATTGACTTGATGTAATGCAGGGAGAGATAAAGCAGAAAACGCCCACATTTAGGAACCTGGAACCGTCAAGTTGGTGTGTTTTTTGCTTGAAAATGTTCTTTAACGATTAATTTACTTGCTTGTTAATTTTCCCTAAATGTGGACTAATCATTGCAGCCTACGTTTTTGTGATTTGTGATGAATTCACGATGGTGACAACCTTTAGACATTCCCCGTGGCGTGACTGTCGAACAGTTGGCTAAAACTCTCAAGCCGTTTTTAATTGGTCTTCTTCTGGATCTTTCTGCTGGGTGAACTGAACTGGACAATGTTGAAATATAAAAATGTCCCAAAGAAGTGAGAAAATGAGGTAATAGAGACCAACACAGGAAACAGGTCGGGTAGATGTGGTGGAGGAACCATCGCAACAGTCACGAAGCTCAGACCGACCATGACCGCCACGCTGATGTAGAACTGCAACATAGACAGACAAACATAGGGGATGGTAGTTACTTCAAATGAGACACATGACCCTATTGCTCTGTAAATTTCAGTTTCCCCTTGCAAACAATATGACATCTAGTGCTTCTGTATTGAAGGTGGACAAACTGAAGTGTGGTGCTTTGTATTTAGGAGCTGTTGACTCAAAAATCACAACACAGAGACTCGTCAATACAAGGCTTGCGGAGAGCCGAAAAAAAGCTTTTCTTCGGTGTTGTTGACACAAGTCAAAGCACAATATTTCAATCACGGATGTGGAAACTATTGATGCACCGTTATCTCTCCTTCGTAAAACAAGCTAACACACTCTGTTGAGTGAGAAAAGCGAGTGTCATTGCTGTGTAGAGCCCCCTCCTTCCTCGTTCTTCGTCCGTGTTTGCGAGCGACAGAGAGGAAAAATAGTATGCTTGTTAGAGAAATCTGTTCAGTATCTAAAACAGATATCAAATTTGTTACTTAGACTTTCTTTTTTTTTTTTTTAAGATTTATTTTTGGGCTTTCTGTGCCTTCATTGGAGAGACAGGACAGTGGATAGAGACAGAAATCAGGGAGAGAGAGTGGGGATTGACATGCGGGAAAGAAGCCACAGGTCAGATTCGAACCCGGGCCGCCTGCGTTGAGGACCACAGCCTCTAACCACTGCGCCACCAGCCCCAACTTAGACTTTTTTTCAGTTTGAAAATCACAACCCATGGCTCACTGACGGCATCCTGGTGTTTATTTATTTTTTCAGAGCTTTGGTTTTGAGAAGGAACATTTCTAACAGAAAAAAAACATTGTGTTACAAATGTAATTGTATAGTTTAAAAGATGTTGGCAATCACTTTGAGGGACAAACTAAATATTAAGCAACATTTTATTTGTTAAGAGCAAGATTCAGCATTTTGCAAGTTTTGCCAATTCTGTAGACTTCACTTGATGATATTTGATGTCTTACAAATTGTGGAATCACCCCCTTTCATGTATCTCTGATGATGACAGAACTGATCATCCAAAGCAGAAAGGTCTCCTGATAAAATAGTAACAAGCTTTGGCACCTCAGGCTGGGAACAAACTGTTAGCTTTTCAATTAATTTGCAGTGTAACTATAAGATCAAACCAATGAATGATTCAATTTGAAGAAGCTCTCAAACCACGGGCATTAACCGCTGGATGTCTTACATTATATTGATCGTTACAGAGATGCTATAAAGGAGAGATAGAGGCTCGTAGTATAACACTGAATGGCCTGTTTGAATCAAGGCCTCCATAGTTACTTTTTTGCTTTATAACAGAGTCGCACACAGAAGCAGCAGTGAGATCCTTCACGTCTAGTCGGGCTTTATGACCCAGAGAAAAGTCAGTGAGTAAGATGGAGGAAACACCTCGTACCCACACACACCTCGCCGCCCCCAAACCCATGAAACCTTATCGCCATCATCAGGGCCTGCTATTTATGCTGCTTGTGTAAATAAATATATGTAGGCAAACCTGTGTTAATGACACATGCTATAAAAAGACACCTTCTCTTAATCTCTGACACCCTAGCAGTGCCCCATGTCGCTAAGGGGCCGGCGGTGCAGCCACTTCAGACGCTGTGGAAACTTAAATAAGTGATAAATAATTCTTTGCCTGGCAGCGGCTTTCATCCCCGGACAGCTTACACAGCTTACAGCGGCACATGATCTTTATTTATACAGTTGGGTATATCTTCTCACACGGTTGCAATTTAGGTCTAGTGCCACTTTCAAAGTCCAGGCCACCCTGGGGTCCTGAAATCAGCACCCTTCTTATTACAAATACATCAGCTACACATCCTCCTTTCCCCCCATATGCAAGAGCAGACGTGCACTTCTAACGCTATCAAGAAGCAGTATCACTTCTTTGATTACTGTTCATTGACCAAATAAATTATTAGGAGCACAAGGAGAGCGAGCTTCAAAGTTTTTTAACACATCTGTGGTGAAATATGTTCCAGTATCTCAATCAACGACAGAAAAAGTACTCTTTTCATATATTCTTGTAGCTTTGAGTCGTTCATGTCTTAGAAAACATAAATAGATTACGATCACTTACCCTAACCTCAACCGTGTTTACTTACGTTGCTTCCAACGAATTCTCGATTTTGTATGCATTGTCGCTGTGGTAAGGTTTGGAAGTTGACTTGAGATGGCAGAGTGGAAGAAGTATAACTGTGCACTGATGGCTGAAAGTTAACGCCCATCAGTATTATGCAAAACGTCCCTGCTTGTGATCTGTCTTTACAGGAAATATGTAATTATGTGGAATCAGAATGCACTCTGCAAGCCTTCATAGGGACTTCAAACTTTTGTTTGTATGTATTGATTCTCCTGAAGAGGCAGCAGAAAGTGAGCAGCACTTGAAATCCAAGACAAATTTCCCCAAGGGGATTGAGTTGGCAGCATGTGTGCATACACATGTGCATTCTCAAAATAGTTAACAGGAAGTTCATTAAATAGAGTATTGAATGAATTAACGTGGACTGCTCCTTTATCATACTACACCTGGGAAAAAAGCTTCTGGCAGCTTGACTTACAAAATGTGACTGATATAAACCATGAAATCACATTCAGAGTGAGTTACAAAAGTCTTTGTCACCTGACAACGCCATTTGTTTTTGTTTTTTTACTTAGTCTCTCACAGCCTGGTTTGGGACCCAAACATCATTAGTCAAAATGTGCTTTTTACCACATAAGCCAGACACAAGAATCAGCTGTGTAGTATGTCTGTTTGATGGGTCATTTAGCTCATTTAACAGCATCTAAGAATTATAAATCAAATCTCTGTGGCACACTGAAAATGTTCAGTGTGCCCGCAATCTGCAAAGGCCTATAGATGGAATTAACTGTGTAAAGTATTGCCAACTTGTTGACACACTGCTTTTGTTTGCAGGCCTCACGTAATCGCAACGCAAAAATCAGATTTTCTCTGCTCTCTAAAACAGGCCCGTCTGGTGACACCCTTAATAACCCCTTGATCAAACAGTTAAACTTTCTGTTAAGGCTACTGTTTTCACGCCGAGGCAAGGAATTGATTTGTGGTGCATTAGTTCATGTATATATCCAAGGCCTTTTGTGCAGTTATGGAGGTGTTTCATAATCTAGCTGTACAACAACTCAAGTTGATTCATAGTTCAATAGATTTCTTTGACCTCAAAATGGAAAGATCAATGCTTCATATTGTAATGATACAACGTCACAGCCCCATTTGCAAAATTCAGATTGGACTGGAATCTTCCAGTTCATAATCGATTTCCCAAAGGTCCTTATCAACCAACCTAGAACCTGAGTCAGGCTGGATGGAAATCTGTCTGAATGATCTGCCAGAGGAAGTAAAACACAGGCTTGAAGTTCCTGCCCTCACTTACCTTCCATCTTACAATACCAGCCAGGTCCAGTCTGGGTAGGAAGAACAGCAGCTTGTGGTAGGCCCCCAGTCTCAGTTCTTCCTCTGAACAGTGCTCCAGTGCAGACAGTAGATAGATGCTGAAGAAGAGGAAGGCCAGTGATGTCACAACATAGGGCATCAGCAGACCGTCCTTTAGTAACAGAGGCAGCATGCTGTACAGAGGGATAAGGATGAGAACAAGGGTTTATTTACAGCTTGTATAGAAGTAGTGGAAATAACCTCCTGGATGTCACCTGATTGTTTGTGAATTCAATTTAGAAGTTGAGTTTGGCATTTTAGTCATTGCCATTTTGTTCTTTTGGAAGCAGACGTGATCATAATGGGTTGACAGGTCAGATATGCATCGTTACGCCTCTGTGCTAGTTGACACAACGCTGTGGTAAAACCTTGTTAATCACAGGTAGCCAAACCCTGGATTAAGGCTGATATATCTTTTAAGTGGAATATAACTTAGGACAATAACATCATGCAGCATTGGAGAAAACTTGAAAGTAGCTCGATAACGGGGCGGCTGTGGCTCAGTTGGTAGAGTCGGTCGTCTCTCAACCGGAAGGTCGGGGGTTTGAACCCCAGCTCCTGCAGGCACATGTCCGATGTGTCCTTGGGCAAGGCACTTAACCCAAAATTGCTCCTGCTGCTACGTCAGCGGCTTATGAATGAGTGTGAATGGGATTAAGAACTTCTGATGGACACTTTACATAGCAGCCTCTGCCATCAGTGTGTGAATGTGTCGGTGTGACCTGCAGTGTAAAAGCGCTTTGAGTAGTCTAGAAAAGGGCTGTACAAGCTCAAGTCCATTAACCATTTACCATAACAAACTAATGAGGAAAATATTTCCTGGGGTAATAATTCAAGTGGGAAGTAGCCTCAGTTTCCTGTCTTGTATCATAACATTTAACTTCTCTTTGCAAACAGAAGAATTCACCCTGCAGGTTTAAGGAGCTTCTGCATTGGTTTCACTTTTACAACCACAAGGCTACATTTGCAGTCCATGCTTTACAGTTTAGATTTCAGGCATTTTGTCTGATGTGTTTATTGGTAAAAAGTATTTACAACCCCAAAAACAAGTCAACATACAATGTCTCTAAACAGAGTGAGCGAGCAAACAGATGAAGCTATCATAGAAGTCTCTTCCCCCTTTTACGTGCTAGCTATGTCTAAGTCTAGCTATGATGCACGTGTTCAATGGAAAATATACAAAGCATGATGATGAAGATGATATTTTAACATGTATATCCAACATTACATCATTAAGTTCAGTATCATGTTTGTTGAGAAAAGGGTGACAGTAAACCAAATAGCTTCTTATGCAACACGCAGACCATCCCTGGGGGGAGAGTTCGCTCTAACATTCATGCCAAGCTTATCTTAGTTTAGCTGAGGGCGCATGGACAAGAACAACAGTTGACTCATAGTAAGTCGCACATCACCCTGCCTTGTAAAAACCTATGCACTAACAACAAAACCCTCATTCTCGTTTTCATTCTGACAGAAAAGCTCCATTCAGCAGATAAATGGTGAACAATTTGAAATACATACTTCGTCAGTTAAAAAATACTGACTTCATTCTGTCCTCTTGAAATTGCAATGGTTGAGCATCCATTAAGCCAATTAATGCAAACAAAAGATGTATTTTCTTTTCAAATGGCAGCCTAGAGGATGCAGATAATGTTAGAGTCCATGACAGACTGTACTGAGAGTCAGCTACAGAATGACCTCCTGTCCCTACACAACGCACACTTAGACAGCAGGCACGCAGACTATGCCCTGTAATCCCCAGATATCCTTATACTAAACCACACGCACAACAATTAGTGCTGCCGGAAGAATTTAACAACAGCTGGTGAAAGTTAGACAGAGCATTTGCAGCACTACTTGTCTTTTCCATTCATGGTCCTCAGCTCAACCCGTGTCATAGACTCATTTAGCTTCAGGGATGGTTACTAAGCGTTTCTTGTTTTTATAGTTAGCAAAGTTGGGAGAGGACTGAATGGGAGAGAAGAGAGAGTTTACATGGCAAAAGATTTAAACTATTGATTTTGTAGTCATGCCAATTTGGCAACCAGGACAGGCACCGTGTGTATTTCTTTCTTAAAGCAACACTTCAGCCACAAGACATTGGTGAAATGAATGGTACGTGATCAAATGCTCTGTAACAGCAGCACAAATATACAAAATCTATAAAGTAAGAGAAGCGTCTCTAAAATATCTGTTGTAAAGCATTGTGTAGCTTTAATTGTCTAAGCTGCCTAGCATCAGGTAATACCTGTTCTGTATGAAATTGTCTTTGGCTAATCCCTGCTGACAACAAAAGCCCCACAAAAAGTTGGCCGTCACCCCCAGAGGTCAGGTGATTGCCAGTGAGCTCCAACACTGGGATATACCAGACCAAGTAAGGCAAAACTTCCAAAACCCGTTTTCTAATTACATGGAACAGGCCTTCTGTCTCATGTGTGCTCCAAATTAACAATTTGTTGAATTTTATCCCAAACTAAATTTGTTAAAAGCCTGAAAAGTTACATCTTGACTCGTTTCACTCTACTAAGTCAACACCATGTGTGTATGGTGGGCAGTAAGAGCTGGCACAGAGGGAGGTGGCTAAGGGATACAGGAGGACACTGTCCAGCCCTCCTGAGGTGTCGTGGGACTAATTGGTCAAAATACCGGTGATGGGAGGTTCCCACTTGACAACCCTGGAGATGTCCTGGCTCTTGCTGCATATCAGACTACATGGTTGAGTTGTTGGAGCCAATAGGGGCCATGTGGTCGGGTAGGTAGGGTAGGTAGTATCGGCGTTGTTACTACCTTGCAATGCTGTTTTGCTTGCTGTGGCAACTTAAGGGCCAGGTTATGACATCTATGAATTATCTGAAGGGCAAAGGGGCATAATTGGGATCAGGGGATTCTTCAATGAGTGCTTTATCCTTTCATTAGTGCACAAAAATCTTGTATTTATTTAAAATAAAGCCGGTCTATATTTGTTTGATAAAAAATTATATCTGTAAACACAGAAAAAAAGAAGCTCAGCCTTTTTATTGCAGTCTGAGATTATTACAAAGGCTCCACTTAAAAGTTGATAAAACATGGGTTAAGCCCGACGTACACTGTAGCATTTCTGGCTGATTTAGACCCGATTTTTGAGTCGTACGACTCATTTTGAAGTCGGCCCGATCGCACATCATCAGTCATGCAGTGTACACTGAGGTGTGTCGACTGATTACCATCCGATCAGCGGCTCCCGATCAGTCAGATGAATTTCTGACATGTTTGGTCATACGGCTGCACACAATCGCACAGTTTGAGCGGAGCCACAAGCCGATTTTTGCCCCATGATTATCGCTGCACAAACTGACAGACAGCGTCTGAAATCACCGAAGCAACAGCAGGCATGTCTTTTTAATCTGTCTTCCCTCTCGCCTCATGAAAGAAACTATGGCAGAAATATCTGTGGACCTCAAGTTAACAGGGAATATGTGATTTAGCTGCTATAGCTTGTGTTTATTGGTGATGCAGATTGTATGTGCATGTGTGATGTGAGTGAGTGAGAAAGAGAGAGAGAGCATGTTTTTGCTGGTGTGTGTAGCCCAGTTGAACCGTGCATATGAGACAAGTGAAATCAACCCCCGTCTGTGGGAGTTTTCTCTTGGAAATTGTGAATGCTCTGTCCCGATTTAACTCGTACAGTGTGAGCTCTCAGGTCATGTCCAACAATCGGGTCATACAGTGTGAGCACATAAATCATGAGCTTTGGTCGTGCGTCGTAAACGATTCAGTCGTACAGTGTGAGCTGACATTCCACCAGGACTGTTCAACAATCGTACAGTACTTAAGTATGTAAGAAAACACTTTCCAATTAACTGATTGAGTACTTTTGCTTCATTTATATAAATGAAAATATGTTGTGCCACCTATCACATATTGTTAACACTCTTACTTTTTTATAAAGATTACACAAATGAGAAATAGTGTCAAAAATGGAGCTTAGAGCTGATAGGTGGATTTCTTTGACCTCTGGAATGAGCCTAACTAGCTATTTCCCACAGTTACCAGTTGTAATGCTAATCTTACAAGCTGTTAGTATGTACTTCACAGATTGCATCATAAGAGTCGTATATTATCCTCTCAATGCTAAGCTAACCAGCTGCAAACAATAGTTTCATATGTATACAGATGTGCAAGTTGTACTTTTTTTTTGCTTAGTTCACTCTGGTCAATAATATATTCAGCACATTTATCCAAAATCATTTCCAACTTTGTTTTATAAAGAAATAGAGGATAGTTGTCGACTAACGTTCAAGCCGACAACTTTTGAACAGATTGTAATTGGCTGTTGTGACTTCTTTCACAAATAGATGAGTCTTTAAAAAAAACAAATAAATAACGTAGCTTCAACAGTAATGTCTTTAACTAAAGGTCAAGAGTCAGAGACACTTTTTAATGCCCATTGGTGACTTAATAATTTTTATTTCATGGGAAAAGATTCCAATAGAAAATATTAGATCAAGCAATACGATGCTGTTGGACCTTGGACATGAACAACATCTAACTATGACCTTTGTTTAGTTACTGATCCAAGGTCTGTCCTCTGTCTTTCCACAAGAGGAAGTGTATATAGTACATGCCTAGTATTATTTTATCTCTATTGTATTTTTCTTGCTTTATTTTTATTTAATGAATGTAAATATGTTTGTTTTTTTAACTTTTTGCTATTTTTGCTAATTATACACCTTTTGCACATTTTGAGCTGTTGTAACAACAACATTTCCCCCAATGGGGGATCAATAAAGTTATCTTACCTGAAAGTAGAGGCCAGCAGGAACCAAATCACCATCAAGGGGAGGTCATTCAGCAGGAGGAGAGCAGGCCTAGAAAATACCAGAGCTCAATCTCGTCAATATTCAACACAAACTACAATACGTGCCATTAAATATTATGTCACTGTTAAATAGGAAGTGAGGACATGTTGGGTGGGGAGTATGATGAGAACTTATATCATGCGTTTATTATAATAGAGCAAGTAACTGAAAAAGGCCGCCACATGAATCGATTATTAACAGTCCCTCACAAGACAGTCAAGTGTTTGTTGTGTTCCTTTTTTTTCATAATTGTGAGTTAAAGTCCAACTTTGACTGGAACTTGAGTTTCCAAATTTAAGATTTGGCCCTGTGATCATTTGCCAAGAAGTCCATGTGTTGAAATCATGACTTTATAAACATGTGCGTGTGCAGTGAAAGCCTGTTATTCATTGAACATGGTTTCCTGCGTCATCGCTAGCCGGTGCTAGTCGTACACTGTGCTCCGAGGTGGGCACTTTCCGCCGCTCCCTGAGCCCATAATTACAGCCAGTGCTCTTTGGCGATCCTGTTACAGCCCAATAATTGATCCTGCGCAAACAACGCCCCGAGCTGCCGCCTGCCATTCTTTCCTAATCCCTGGACATGCATTACTGATTGATTCAGGGGGACAGGTGGGAGATAGAACTCAATAGTTAATAAAGCAACAATCTACCCTAATCTAGATTAATAGATGAGCCCAGATCTAGGAACCAAATCCCTCGCTGTCAAATCTATGCTCGACTTCTCTCTCAGCCGTCACAGCTTTATGCATATAGAGGTTAATGGTAATGACTCTGACATGCATGCATTTGTAGAAATACTTTTTCACCCTGTTAAAATTGACCAGCAAGACACACACTGGGTTTAAATCTTGTCAGTAGAAACCTCTTTTTTACTGCTCATGCAGCTGAGAATATGATGTCAGGGGTGCAAGCACATTCTCAGTAAGCAAATTAGTACTCCTTTTTAACTTGTTGGGAAGAGTAAGAGAATAGCGTTACTTTCCACACGTTCTTCTAAACTCAATCTGCCGTACATAAATCCAGATTTAAGTCAGGCAGCAGACAGATATTCAATCTTTACCAATGAATATTTGAGATATGTATTGTGCTGCTGTTATATTTGATCAATCATCCGGTAGGACCTTACTGGTATTAATTCTGTACTTACAAGGCAACCAAGAGGATGGACTTCTCGTGAACTTGATAGGAGAAGAGGAAAAAGGCCAGAGATGAATTGACCTGAAAGTGACATTGAGATAATAAATCAAACTTGTGTTTCTGAATGATAATGCTGAACAGCGTGCTCTGAAATGAAGGCAGTGAGTTAAATAAATGATCTATAAAGAGGCAAGGAAAACACAAATATTACATATATTATATATTTGATGGTTTAAGTTTTTAAATGACTGATATTAGATACCACAATGGATTAGTTGATAAACAGGCTTCATCTCTCTGCTCACTTACCAAACACAGTTTAAACTGCCAGAAGGTCGGCTTTGTCAGAAGTCTGACACAGGACGGTAGGACTGCAAGGAGTGTGCAGGCAGCACTGAAAACAATAAATATGAGTCAGGTTATCACACATCTGCGCTGTAAAAACACATCGATGCACAAAGAAAATCCACCGTGGGAGAGTAGAGTCACTGCAGCGAGGAGGACTCATTTTTCAGAAGAGTATCAAATCAATTTGGAGGCGATGTGAATAATTGCATTTGCACATAATTCCAGGAATGACACAGCTTCATGTGAACACTGATTACTATTGAACTGATAAGCAGTGAAAACACAGAAACAACAAAGCAGGATTCAGCTGATTTGAATGTGAAATGCTGAGGATCAGTGACATAAAACCATCTCTCTGTGGATGTTTCCTCTTGTTTTTTAGACGCTCCCTAAGACCCATGCTATGTAGGAACTTAAACAAATACTACCCCCCTTCTTAGGGTGAGCAGGCATTATTTTAACCCTTCAATTGTCACCTGCTCGGGGGTGGAGGCCCCGGAAGAGAGAAACTATTTGTCAGTGTGAATGTGCTGAGAGGTCGGGCAGCGATTTAGTTCAGGGTGTGAGGGCAGAAATATGTCTGTAGTTCCACACAAAGACATCGATCAAGACAACAACGAGTAAATAAATATGTCTTAATAAAGTGTGTGTGTGTGTGTGGGGGGGGGGGGGTTTAGGATGTCTTGATAGTGAGTGTGTAACGCGTGTGTCATGTGGCGGGCTGGGTTTCGTGGTCAGGATAACTTCTCACAGCTGATTCATTAAATGCAAACAGTACACCCACACCAGCACGTTTAGCAATCCACCCACTGCGCCAAAAAACACAAGTGCCTTTTTCATTTGTCGAAATGCACGACGGTCAAAGAAGTCCCAGTTGATCCCCGGACTTAACAGACTAGCAGAAACGTATCCATGCTGCAAACACAGGACTCCTAAATTTAGCATGCTGGGTTATTTAAGCAGTCTCCACCATGACACAGCAGGTGAATCGACTTCTTCTCGGACAGGTTGGGAGCTTCTGGTCATTTGAACTTATCGATGAACTTCCAGGGATGCTCCAAAGAGAAGTGGGCAGATTGACCCACTGCTCAATTTTTACTGTGTCCTCGTTTCACTATTTGTTTCTTTAAGCTGCTTTATTGGACGAGGTGATATCAGAATCTATAATTATAAAGAAGAGTAGTAATATATTTGTAACACTGGGTGGATATTAGGATTGTAAATACACTGGGATTGTTATCTATTTATTTTAGATGGCAAACAAACTGAGGATACGTTTGAATATTAGTTGTAAATAATTGTGAGCATTTGTTGGCAAAATTTACGGTATAAGCTAAAAAAATAAATGTGACATAGAGGTAGGGATCTATACGTTTCACTTCTTCCTACTTCTTTTCGGACACTGTTACCTTTTTTTTTTTAATCTAATTTTGATTTTTGGTTTGAAATAAAGTCTTTCATTTGTTATCAATAAACCATTTGGTTAATTTGGTTAAGAAAATGAACTGCCAAATCCTTTGATAATGGATCTATTGTATCTTTGCAGGGATTTTTCAAGTAAAACTTTACATCATCAAATCAAACTTTATTTATACAGCACCTTTAAGACAAATTCAATTTGATTCAAAGTACTTTTCAAGGAGCAGAGAAGTGATTGACAAAATGTAGTTTGTAAAAATAATTTAGATTATAATGCACACCACTCAAAATGTTATAAAATAAAAGATGGATGATAGAAAATATAAAGAGGGAAGAAATAAAAGCGATAAGAATAAATGCACATGAGAAACATTTCAAAATGTTAGTAAAATAAAATAATGTTACGATTGAATGAATTGCTTCTAATATTTACTAGTTTTAGTTTCTTTCATGTAAGATTTGCTGTTTTTTTTTAATTTAAGAAATGAAAACTCTTTGGGTTTAAATTGTTGATTTGATCAAACAGTCTGAAAACATCACTCTGGCCTATTCGTAACTGTTATGAGCCCTTCAATACGTCAAGTCATGTCAAAGACAAATGTCAAATTGTAAAAAAAATAATAATAATTAGAATAAATCTGTGAAATTGTCATTTCTAGTTGAAGCCAAATCAATAATATTTCTGAAAAGGAAGTTAAATTAATTTCTCTGCTACACCGTATTTCCAAAAACAGTCCCAACTTTAGTTCTCAAAGCTCCTCACAAGATGTTTTCTTTACGGATTTCCACCCACCGGATCACAGTCAAACAACGTGTTTTTTTCCAGGAAATGAAGGGATTGTAAACAAGAGACAGCAGGAAGAGAGAGAGGAGTCAAAGACGAAGAAAATAGACAGAACGATAAAACAGAACGAGAGAGGGGTGGGGGTGGGGGGGGGGGAGAGAGAGAGAGAGAGAGAGAGAGAGAGAGAGAGAGAGAGAGAGAGAGAGAGAGAGAGAGAGAGAGAGAGAGAGAGAGAGAGAGAGAGAGAGAGAGAGAGAGAGAGAGAGAGAGAGAGAGAGAGAGAGAGAGAGAGAGAGAGAGAGAGAGAGAGAGAGAGAGAGAGAGAGAGAGAGAGAGAGAGAGAGAGAGAGATTACCTGAGGCAGATCTGAGTATCAATGGACCAAATGGATCTGATCTTTATCAGGATGTTCAAGCTGCACCATGTGTTGGCCACCTTATCCTGTTTACACACACACACACACACACACACACACACACACACACACACACACACACACACACACACACAAACATGATGACACGGATACAGAGCACTTGAATAATGAGAAATTAGGCCACGTGAAAAACAGATAAACAGTTTAGAAACCAACAAATAAAAAGAAGACGCTCTTATTCTGTTTCAAAGTGACAGTAAATTGCTATAGGTCATAATTACTTCCTCACTGAAAGTGCAATACAAATTCCCTGCAGCATTCCAGAGGGACATTTTGTATGTTGGTAACCCTCCGACATAAATTCACTTTGCTGTCAGAAAAAGCACGAGAAGTATTCGTAAACTTGGGGACACGAGGTCAAGTGTGAAACCAGAGTAGTTTCTGCATCACCAGCAGCTAGAGACCAACCACAGAGCTCTGCTGGAAATGTCATGTCAACATGTTACATAATTCTCAATAGAATCAGATTTAATAGCAATTTAAGCAATAAACAAACTTAATCCCCAACTATTTAGCTCAAATAAAGTACTGAAATCTAAACGGTGTTTTTCATTTTGAAGCTTTTTTCACAATTCACTGATTCACTCCTTTTAATTAGAGAATTAAAAATAAAAAATAAACAGAAATTCACAATCCTAAGAAATATGTTTGGATCACTTGATTCATCTGACTAACGGTGAATAAAGTAGTGTAGAATATTTTGGCAATTTCCATGTCCTCTAAGTTTAATTAATGATGGAATAATTTCCGCCCTAAAGAAACGTCTAAGCTTTCTCTCATCTGTTTGACTTCATCATATGAATATTGGTCTCGAGAATATCCTGTAAAAAACAGCAACAACAACAGCAGGTCTTTCAGCTTTGTGAATGATGTGGAAGAAATGTAAGGACCTTAATACTGGCTTAAAAGTGCTTGTGGTTTACAAGAGCTGAGGAGGGCGTTGCTGTGAGATTCAGTTGATTTAAGTGCTTAAGCAGTTGTGCAGGGATCAGATGATACAGAGGCTCGACCGTGCACCATGATATCACAAACCGCAGACAGAGAGGGCCTAAATCAGCTTTATTATTACGCTGTGAATGGATTCAGTGTGTGGCCCTGTCTAGAAAGACTATTTCTGTCCTCCCTTCTCTCTGGTCTCTGGTCTACAGCTGCTCTCTGCACAGCTGTGTGGATCTTAATGGTCAGCAGCACTAGACCAGCCACTGTTGTGGCGTCTCAGCCCGTTTCTCCCTCTCTTTCCTCTCTGCTTCGAATAACTGCTGCGGGAATGTTCCTGAAGGCAACACATGAATTAAAGGGAGGTTGGGGGGGGGGGGGCTTCTTCACCTAAAGGCTAGCATGGAATTTCACAGGGAGAAGCATTTGGTGCCATTTTTGTGAGCAGGCAGCAACGTGAGACGTCAGAATGCAGCTCGGTGGGTAAACTTACAACTGCTCCCGCCCAGAAGCTGCCACGACCACCAGCCACCCGCCATCCTCCTCCTCCTCTTCCCCCCTACCCCTGGACCCCCTTCTTACCCCTGTCCCCTTGTCCAGAGCTTCTGCTTACGTGCACAATTTCACAATTAGTTCAGGACGAGTTGCCCCCCGGCAGCCTCTCGTGCTGTCGTCACAGAGGAGTATAGTGTCTCTCACACCCTGTGTATTATGTTTGCATCATTCGGATGAACAACTACTGCCGCAGCGCGTGCTGCCATCTGCTCCCCCTGGTAGAATTTTCAATTACTTCTCACATCCGTGACACCTTGTGCCGGTTGCCACCTCCGGTGGGGGGTACCGGGTTTCAGACATGGGAGCCGCAAAGCTTTTCCTTGGAGCTGTCAGTCACACAGAAACACACACAGTTACTTCACCTCTGACAGCTTTCAACACTTAGAACTGACGACTTTGAAGGACTCTCTCACTGTAAAGTAGCGCTTTATTTTGAAATGAATATCATATTCCTGTCTCCATTGCTCTCACATGTAATGTCTGACTGGCCACAGCTTCATATGTGTGTAGTAGAGCCCGACCGATTAATCGGCCAACATTAGCATATTAAGTGACTGTCGGTATCGGCTAATTTTATCGCAGATATGCAACAATATTTCTAGATTTATTCACCAGTAAAATATCATTTGATTTGAGTATTTTTGTATTACACAAGCAGTCCTCTTTCTGGCTGTCACCAGCAGAGCGTGCTATATAGATTACAACAAGCATTATCACCCTCCAGAGTGTCGAGCGATGACGCACGTACACGCGCAGTTATTTTCTAGTTGAGAGAACATCTTGTCTACGTTATACTGTATACCTTTTCCACAAGTGTTTTGATAACTGCGTTTGAGGGATCAATGCAACAAATGTGTATATATCTATCTGTCTCTACTGATCAACTACAGATCTAAGAAAGATATCGGCATCGGATATTTTCTCTCCCCAATATCGGTATCGGCCCCAAAATCCCACATCGGTTGGACCCTAGTGTGCACGTGTGCGATGAAACTGTGAAACATAAAGCTACGAGAAGAGGAGAATTACAAACTTTCAAACCTGTAGTTTGAATACATCTTGAGTAGCCGTTTTGTAGTTTAACTTCATCCATGTTCACACAGTGAATCAGGTTGTCAGACTACTTTTTTTACCGTTCTTCAATCAAGTTGATACCTTATATACTGCACTATCAGATAAAACACAACATAATTTTTCTCTTAGCATTGCTTCTGCTCTGTAACTGTTCACCCTTTATATCCAGCCGTGCTCTGTTATTCTCATTATTTGTTTTATTCCATTTTTGCAGCTACTCCGTTAATCAAGAATCCCTGATTATGTTTAACCCCAACATGAACTCTGGATTCCAGTAGGCGCGTGTGAGACAGATATTCCTCACCATGAGTAGTGGAGTATTGGTTTGTAATTGATCATGTTTAAACTGTAAACAAGTGGGCACTTATTAATTTGTGATATATTATAACACGTTCATCTTTTCCCCCCCTGAATGTCATACTGTATGTTCCTTAGTTGTATCTAAAATACTGGGAGACCAGCTTCATTCTTTTTTTTTAGTTTTTTTTTAAGATTTATTTTTGGGCTTTTTGGGCCTTTATTGGAGAGATGGGACAGTGGACAGAGATGGAAATCAGAGAGAGAGAGTGGGGATTGACATGCAGGAAAGGAGCCACTAGTTGGATTCGAACCTGGGCCGCCCGCGTTGAGGACTATAGCCTCCAAATATGGGACGCGAACTAATCACTGCGCCATCAGCACCCCCACCTTCCTTAATTTTAAACACATTTTATGCAGACAAAAATATCCTGTTTGGTGTAGTCCTACACTTTCTAAGGTCATTGATTTTAATTTAACACCCTTCCCTGCTCTCTTTTGGAACCGACCCTTTTATCGCTTCATTCATTTCCAATAATAGTTCTGAATATTCTTTTTTTCTTTCTCCATGAGCGACACATACAGCTCATCTGTGACAGGTCAAACATAAACGTTTGAAATGCCACCCTTTGGTGCCAAATAATGACCTCCATAAAAAGCCTACATGAGAAACTCAGACAGAAAGCTTGTCAGACCCCATACACAAAGACATGGGAGGAAGAACGAGCGGCTGATCACTTAGTAAAGGGTTCAGACGAGAGCATTAAAGGAAGAGTGCAAGCAATAGGATTGAATATTTGTCATCTTTTAACACAGTATTTTTGTATGTAGTAGCTTTATTTACCAGACTTGATCTCTTCCTCGGGTAGCTTTGCTGTAGTTTAACTTCTTCCAATGTTAATGACATTCAAACAAGCTTCCCCAACATTGCTAACATACTCATACTTTCCGTAGCAGGCAGCAGTTGTTGTATGTGCTCTGATACGCCTGTAAGTGTAGCGTCGGCCCGACTCATCAGTCCATACGAGTAGAACGCGGCTGTGCTATGAAGTGCTGAAAACAGCCCGGTCATAAATTAGTTGGATTTATCTCTATCCTGTTACTGTACACACCAAACACCGACTCCTCCCTGACACAGACTGGAACTGATCTCCTGACCTTTCACAATTTTATTCCTCTGTTTTCTTTGATCCTGCAAGGGATCCATGTGCAGTGCAAGAGGAGCACACACGGCTTGTGTATGAAGGACTCCGCCACGGCCACAGCCACGTGCTCCAAATCATATTCTTTAAACCCATAAATGGCTTCTGAGAAAACTCTAACTTCCTAAAAATAGTGAAACCTTCATTTATCCTACAGGAAAGAAACTAAAAATAGGCCCAAACAAAAAAACCAAAGCAATAAACAGAAATGCCAACAAATAAAGTCATCCCTAAGAAAGCTTAAAATATCCTCTCTTGCTTTAACTGGATTAAAACCTTAAAGTGATCCCTCGCTGTGCCGTTCCTCTAAACAACATCATGTGCCAACAGAAGTTATATTAAAAAAAAAGGTGAATTAAGGATATCTCTTCGTGAACGTTTAATGCCCAACATTACACCACATGCAGATAATAATATGAGCAAATTAAAGATAAACTATTCGATGGAAAGATCCGATACAGTGGTGTGTCATTTCAGTTGTTCTGATACCTATAATGGAGAATAACTTCTGGTGCAAACCTGAGGAAGCTACAGACGAAACACGTTGTTCGCTCATAATAAAATACAGTAAAGTTATTTACAGTGTGCCACAGACTTTTGATTTATTTTGTGGTATGTTCCTGCAAAGGTGCGCAGCTGAGAACGTGTTCAGGCTGTGCACGGGGGACCCTGTTGGCCATTTAGATAATGGAGAACAAGCCTACACTGCAATAACATACATTATAACCGGACAAGTTACTAAACTGTCTTTGAGCTGCAAAGAAATGACAAATCAATCTCAGGTAAATAATAATAAACCAATAAAAACTCACTTCTCCATTATCGCTTTTGTTTGATCTTTACCTTTTCAAGAATATGAAACTAAACCATCTTCTCTTTTCTTTGTATCATGTTACATTATGTAAATTATACATTTCCTTGATCATGAAAATAATTTTTAAAAAATCAATAAGTGAATAAAAAAATCCATGTGAGGATAACAAACTACAACAGTGTGCTGCTAGCAAAAGGTGCTACGTCAGCCAAAGTCATCAACTAGTGTCGATGATCAAACATTTAAAGGCTGTTTATAAAAAAAAGAGGCTATAACCAGTGAAATTTAACCGTTTCATGTCTTCAGTCAGTGTTTCTCAAATGGTCTTTGGCAGACACAGAAGTCAAGAGGGGATTTATGAATTGAGCAGCTAACGTTACTTTAGCTTGTTGCTAGGTGCTCAGCTTCTTTAAAGGTTAGAATACATCAATGATATCGATCATATCACATCCAGAGAGGGTAATAATAGTAAAAAGCTGTGTATTAGTATAGTGTTTTAATCGCACTAGTATTGGGATGGTACTCAGCCTCAGCAGGAAACAAAGTCTCAGTGTCAGGATCCAGATCATGAAGGAACACTGTCTCGAAATAGATCATGTTGAGTTGATCATATCTAGAGGCCAGCTCTGTAAGACTTAAATTAAGTTATTGTAGAGTGGAGGAGATCAAATCAGAGTCCTACTGATAATATTACTATTATTATTTTATATACTTTTTTCATCCCTGAGGGAAATTCTGGTTTTATACTCTGTTATAGAGCGACATGCTTCTCACACACATAGGCCCAAAATACACATATGCACAAACAGACATGGACATGCTTTAATGGAGAGATGTCAGAGTGGGGCTGCTACACACTGCTACATACTGAGCGGGTCTGAGCTCTTGGGGGGTCCGGTGCCTTGCTCAATGGTACCTCGGCAGTACTCGGGAATTGACCTGGCACCTCTCCAGCTACCAGACCAACTTCCATATTTTGAAACGGCGACCCTCCGGTTTCCATCCCAAGTCCCTACAGACTGAGCTACTGCCGCCCCAATCATGCAAAACTCAGCCTCTTTTCTTCCACTCTAATAATTTCTCAATAACCACTAACTTTTATGAATGAGTGAAAATACAGACGTCTCTACTCTATATTTAGATTGCAGACATCCTGAGGACATGTACGCCTGAAAAAGCAGCCAGACTCACATCCAGCAGATCTGAAATCATCCCGGCCTTAGGCTATGCAGACACACAACATTATCTCTGTTCCTTTATAATATAAGAAACATACATTTTATCATGTAAGACATCAAAATCATCCCGGAGGCTTATTGAATCAAAATGCCAAACATTTTCAATTTCATTCCATATGGTGTTTGTAAGTTCAGAACATTTGATTACTATAATTAAAGTCACATCCATAAGTACGTTTCTGTGAAGTTGCAGAGGAGAATAAACATTTGCAGCACCTCGAGGGTAAATAAAGCTCCAATGAAAAATGGGAAATGTAGTTTCTGCAGGCCATAGTGGACAAACAGCGTGTTTGTCAGGAGATATTACCGCCTCGTCGTTTCTCTTAATGATAAATTGGGAGCTGCTATTCTTAGACGCCTGCGTGACAAAGACTACAAATGTTTTCTTGATCAGACTGCAGCTGGGAGGCAACATAAAGCTTAACGGTGTGGTTGTTGTTTTCCGGCTAAATTTTCATTCAAGAAACTCTACTGTACCTCATACAGACCGCGAGCCACGGGAAAGATCCTGCTGACCACCTGCAAGGCCTGATTGGGGTCGGACAGGAAGGGCAGCCAGCAGAGGGCAAAGGTCACCAACACTGACGAAGCGATTCTCGCCAGCGTGAAAAACCTACATGAGCGGGGTCACACACAGAGGAAAAAAGTGTCACCTCAGAGAGCAGGAGGTACAGATTTAGTGTCCTGCATGAGTATTCACCCCCACTGGACTTTCACATTTTACAGTGTTACATCTTTGAACTCAAATAGACTTTTTTGGACTTATTACCGTTTAAAAAAACTAAGCTTTGGTTTGTCTCTGTCTCCTTGTACTCCTCAAACAATTAGTGCATACTGTCTGCATGTCCTAAATTTGGGCTTTGACCCTTGTGTTGAGGAATGCGGTGAAAGCCATGCATCAGCTGAAAGTCTTCGGTGTAGGTCAGCCTATCTTGTCAGCTGTAACTGTGAAGCTGCTGGTTAAGTTGCACACACAGCATAGCTGGGGAGTTTGGGCATGGCGAGAGTGTCATCTGGACATATCTTACCCCCCCTTCACCCCCCTGCCCGGCACTTATAATCCAGCTCCCCATTTGCTACTAAATGCCCTTGGTACATTGTTACTAGATAAACAGACACTGGACCCACCAGTAACAGCATCCAATCTGATTACCTCAGTCATTCTGCGGCTCCCCTGAGGACACGGCTCGTTTATACACTGACGTTACATATATCTCCTCTGAGCGCACAGTTGACATTTCAACACAGAGTGACAAAATAAATAACACAGCCAAAACAAGACACAGTCGAATCATCGTGACTTCATGGACATAACAAAATTAATCCCCTCCGTTTTGCCTGCAGATGCTTTATTGCGAGATCATCTAATTTGCAGGAAGTACACTGGGAGGTTTTCACAGTCTTTCTATTTTAAAGAGGTAGTAAATATGAAAACTCACAAAATCACATTTTAACTGTCCTCTTTTTTTCCTTACATCCGTCACATGCGTCATTCCTTGGTCACACCCTATTGTTCCATTGTACGCTATTTTGGAATGGTAGGAACCTAAGCAAAGTGCTGCTTGCAAATTTGTGGCAAGACTTTACAGCCGGGCACCGGATGGCCTAGTGGCTTCGTCGTACGCCCCATGTGTACAGGCTTTAATCCTCGCAGCAGCAACCAGGGGGTTCGAATCCAACCTCGGCCCTTTGTTGCATGTCATACCCCTTCTTTTCCTCCGAACATTTCCTGTCTCTCTTCAGCTGCCCTATCCAATAAATGCAAAAAAGGCCCGAAAAATATCTTTTTACAGCTGCACATCCGTATTGGCTGGCACTTGCCCTGCTGAAGGACATCGGACTATCGGCAAATGTCATGGGTGCATGATGTCAGTGGCCGATGTGTATCTGTTGTGTCACATCAATTTAATGCTGGCAAGCTAGTATACCTCAGAGGTTTTTCATTGGACAGGAGAAGTCACCTGTTGGACACACTGATTGGTTTACATGTTGAGTCTTACAGCATCTCTGGGACTGATCAGCGACATGCAGTTCCAGTGACATTTCAAGAGGAGGGAGTACTAACGACAATTTAAAAAGATCAAATGGCAAAGCTCATTTGAAAAACAAACACGAATAAATACAATGAAGTAATGAAAAACATATACAGGTATTGGAATCATGCAATCAACGCATCCCTAATTAAACATCCAGTTTAAAATGTTTGCAGAACACAGGATCAAAAATAAAATTGACAACTTCATGACTTCATCAACTTTCCCAAAATCTAAAGAAACAAATGTTTGGTTTAGAAGGAACAAGTTCCACTGGATGAAGACAAAACCAACTCACCCTCGGCCCGTCAGGCCCAGTTTGAAACACTTTCCGAGCAGGTAGCAGAAGAAGGGCAGAGCGTGGTACAGCTCCATCTGTTTGTAGTTGAGAGCCAGGCAGAAGGCCAAGGAGCCAAATGCATCCCAACCCAGACCCAGAGCCAGAACACCCCACAGGGAAAACCCCAGACTCACTGCGTTGTACCTGATATGGTTAAGATCAATGTTGTGCTCTTTGACATGGTCACCTCTTTTGACTAAGCGGTGCTAAATAACTCAATGTTCTGGCGTTGGTCTTTTAAAGGCAGCAGCTGATCCAGGGTCAGTTTGGGGGGTTCAGTTTATGCACCCTAAACTCTTTCACAGTTGTGTTTAATAGAGTCTTTTGACAAAGTGTTATCAGTATAATAATATGACACAAGGACAACAACATTGCATAAGTGAAGAGAGCTAACTTTGCCCCACATCTGTGCCCCACTAAGTTTCTTTTTTCCCATTCAGTCTGTAAAAACTGAGCTTTTTCATGAAGTCTAAAAAGGCACATGATGTTGCTGTAAGGCTACAAAGTGTTTCCACATCTGATTTTGGGTTTACCAATGCCATTAAAATAGAATGTGCTTAGTGGTTAGCAACTAAACACAAACAGAATCACAGTTTGGAAGTTTAAAGGATTATGAAACTTACAAAATGAATTCACAATTTCACTCAGCTCATCTTCAAGTGCTTCAAATGTTTACTTCATAGTACCATCCATCTGATGCGTGTCAGATTAGGCGTGAGGCTTTAAATACAAGGACAGTTATCGAAGCACAACATTTAGCATGAAAATTACATCACAGAGAACAAAACAGCAGGAATGCACTTGTGCTTAAAGGATACTGGAAATGGCCGTAGTCAATGAGGATTAGCCCCGGGTAGAGAAGGAAGAGGAACACAGTGGAAACCTGTAGAAAAGGAGTATTTAGAAGTTAAATGCAATGAGCACCTCTACCCCACCCCTCTCTAGCGGGGTGTGCCGACGAGTTCAGCTTTTAGCTTCCATGGCAACTAGTCAGCGTGCCCCCCTGGGAAAAACATGGCTGACGGAGACAACACAGGAGGGGAGAGTATTTTTTACCAGAATCCCTCTGTGACATCACAAGGAGAGCAAATTTGAAATGGAGCATTTTTATTTCACATTTTGTAGGTCAGAAGAAACTCAGGTTACCCAAATATATGTTCAAAACACTGTAAAAGTGGATTTTTTGAATTATATCCCCTTTAAATAGAAAACTTTTTTTCTTTTACTCTAAAAACACGTCTGAAATCAAACCAAAGGTCATTGGTTGTATGTCAGGTGTTATCAGAATAAGGGGACATATAAATAAACTTTGCAGACTTTAAAGGGAGATGTTAATGAATCAAAGGCTTTCTTTATTCTTTATAAAGGTCCACAGTTATTACTTCTATACCTCATGAGGTCTCCTCTTAACAAAGATCTAACCTTGATAAACTTTATGTTTAAATGTATGCTCCCTGAAATGCAGTCATTAATAAAGCACAGTGAGGTAAACCTTTTCAGTGTCTCAGTAAGTGTGCTACCTTTCTTTTAGAGGATCCATCAGTCAGGTAAAAACAGAATACAACCACAGCAGGGAAGAATATCAGCAAATCAGCCACCAGAACTGAAACACAAGAAAGAACTTTATACCAGCTGTTTAGTGTTATTTTCACAGCAGTGCATGATTACAGTAGATCCTGTAACACCAAAAAAAAAACACCACACAATCTCAGCAGGTACATTGATCTCTATACCGTCACTGCACAGTCATTAGAGTTAGTAAATAACTAAATAAATCTTATCCTCAGGTTGAGGGTGATCGTGAGCCTTTCTTTTCATTCTCTTCCACGCGTTACTGTACCTGTAGCCCTCATGAACAACTTGTGCGCTGGACTTTCATAACCTCTGGATTTGTGGAGCTCCACCCATTCAGGGTTAATTATCTTGGCTCTGCGGGAAAATATAGATCATAATATTTAATACGAATAAAAAGAGAAATGTTTCTTTTATTTTTTTTTCTGTAATACTCCTGAAAAAATCTATTTTATGACAGGCATGGGGACCTGCTTTTGAAAAGCCTACACATAGGGTACTTACAGAAAACAGAATACAAAAAGTAAATAGCAGTATTCTGTCACTGTATAGATACTTTACTCACACGTAAGCACAGATCAGGCTGTGGTAGGCCGTCAGAGGAGGATAGTCCAGACCCCAGTAGAACAGGTCATTGTCAGTGGTGTTGAAGTACCTGGAGGAGAGAAAGTGGTACACGTGCTCTGAAGATGTAGAAGTGTCACACAAATACTCGTGAATAGGCGGTACCGCTACTGTTCTACGGTAAATATCGAATCAGTTTAATGATTGATGTTGCATTGAGCTTACTCGACTTACATCAACACTACTCTTGTAATCATAAGAAATAAGTTTGCACTTTCATCTTCGATCTTTCACTTCTTTGATGATCTTTTGTTTTTTACATACAGTATGCTTCATGGCTGTAACGGTTCATCAACTCGAATGACTCGATTACTAAATGGCATCCGAGTTGATTGTCAACTCAAAGCCTTGTTTTATCCATATGCTGTAATTTTATTCAGTGATCAACGTTTCATATGGAGAACGCTGTTCTGGACTTGAGCCTAAAATGCAGCTTTCCAAACTATTTTTTTTATAGTGTAAGGCTTTTTCATTAAAAAGAAACAAAACAGTACAGACAATAATACAACTGAATCCCTCTTAAAAACGTACGTACACAATAATTATTACAAAAATTAAGTTTAGAGAACAAAAAAAAAAGTCAATTGATTTATAAATTGTATTTATATCTGTATGTATACACACACACACATCCGCACATCTTTGAACCTTGGTTGAGGGTCAGCATGTGTATCACAACCCATACAGCCTTTAGATTGTTAGGCTTACCAATAAATATCAAGGACTATTCTTTTCATGTATTTCTGTAAATAGCAGAGTATTATGGACAGTATTTCTGTTCTGATTGTAGGGACACTTGATTACTGATACAATTAGTAGCTGCAGCTAGAGATGGGACAGATCTGATTTAATATTGGTGTCCTGTCGGATATTGACAGAATCGGATATCGCACTCACAGCGACGATCCACGTAACCGCTCCTGAAAGATTGTTGGGCACTTTAAACATTCTCAGCTCGCTCAGTCTCACTTTGAAGACTTTCAGACTGAACTGTATGAAGAGTCCACAAGTCGTCTCCATGACGACGTTCAGACGAGATGGAGCAGTAAGTACAACTTCTTACACTTCACTTTGAAATATAAAATGTGAAAACCTTACAGTTGTTGCTGCTTCCTGTTTGTACATGAAGCCAGCACAAAGTTCAGATACATTTCATCGGAATAATTTTTACTTTGATGCATTTTTATTTATTAGTTTTAATTTTTTGCTGTTTAACTACGAAATGCAATGTTGGGTTTACTACAGCCTCATGCAGCCTTACACATAATACCAACAACATCAATAACAATATTAATTATGATGAAAAGAAATATTGTAATCAGTATCTCTAGATTCTCTATCGAACTGGAAAATAGTGGATCAGTGCATCTCTAGCTGCAGCCGTAATACACCTGAGGCACCGTGGGTTGTGTAGTTCACTGAATCCATAGATGCACATAAGTGTGTCTTGTGTTTGATCATCACAGTGCTTCTTCACTGGTTTCTCACACTTGCTCCACTGAGTAAACAAATGAAGCTTCACACTGACCATTCCTGCAGAGGGAGGTTGTAGGTCACTTCTTGCCAGTGCCTTTGAGCTTCATAGTCGCCAAACATGGGAGGTTTCCCCGCCCCTGGAGGAAAATATCTCAGCTGTTAGTCTGGTGAATGGGAAACCTCATGAATGAATGAATGACAGACAGACAGCAAGAAATTACACACGACAGACAGACGGGGAAAAGGATGCTACAACTTGCAACAGACACATTTTAATATATGTAGGCTACAACCCTTTTGTACTTTAAATACACATTAAGCCATAATAGAGAGATGCATTAGTGCTGAGAGAACTTGACAGTGGTTGTATCTCTGCATGATGCCGCATGTAAAGGTTTAACTCCACACACTTCCTACCTGAATATGAATTCAACGAAACGCCCCATCTCGTAACAACTCCAAGCAACACACAGATCGACACGAGACTCCACGTTTGCATGATTTACACGAGTAAAATAAGCTTCAGTGGGAGAAATGAAGGCTAAAGATGTGGATCAGTGAGACACTTTTTGAAGCCTGTTTGTATTTCCTGTATACGTCATCACCCATCAAGACTGCGTTGCACGTTTTCATTGGGCGCTGCACGCGGACGTAGACGCCTTGCAAGCAAGAGGCGTTCAAAAACACCTAGAAAAAGAACGAGTTTTTCATTTCACCAAATAATTGCGGCGTATTTAGGTAAACATTATTAAATTACATTATTTTAACAGTCAGTATTGAAGAGAAACAATGTTTTATGTGTATCACTTAAGTTATGGTAACAAGGACTGTGAGTTAAATAGTTGTTTTTGTTTATTGTTTAACACTCAATATTTAGAAGTTATATTTTCCCAGTTTTATGAATGCAACATAAGTTTAAACGAGATTTATGACAGAAAGATGGATATCAAAAGTTATTAAAGGCGCTGTTTGTTCACTTCTATCTAAAAAAAAAAATCCAGTTAAATTTACTGGTAAGAACATGAAGAAGTGTTTTTCTCCAGCAGAAAAGAAGCATTTTTAAAAACTAAGAAGGCTGATAACATGATACGGTTTGTGGAACAATGATCAAACATGATTAATCGACCACATATTACCCCTTTCCTAACCACTGCTAGTAAATTCTTTAACTATCAAATCAGGGTCATAAGCCTGCTATCTGCATGTCATTTTAACTAGCAACCTGACATTAATATATCAATATCTCACTACACATGTTAACCCATGTCTTCAATGAAAAAAAGAAGCTATAAATAAACAAGAGATGTTCAAGATTAGCTTGAAAGTAGGAATATTTAATTCAGGATAACAGAGGTTTATTGTATTTTTCTTTTTCTGATAACTAGACAAACTTACAGCCTTGAGATACTTGTGGTCAATTAAAGAACAAATGAGCTAAAATGTTCAGAAAGTTAGCTCAAAAACCCTTTGATATCTTTTAATTAATTCTTATGGTTTATTTCAACGTGTTTTGAGAGATTATAAGTCACTTAAAATATGGTAGTTTGTCTTGAAAACCTGTTCGTCACATGAGTTTGAACTTGAATGCAACTTACCAGGACATACAGCAACATCTACTGCATGTGTAAACCAGTATAGGACCAGTTGTCTCCAGTGCAGTGTAACTAGTTTGTGGAGACCTTTTGTACACAGATTTGTGTTATACAGTGCAGACCTCTCCTCCCCTTCTCCTCACAATGTAAATCTCAGCCCAGGGGCATCTTCTCCTCCGTGACCTTTTCTTCTGTTGACGCCGTCGCCGTCTTTGTTCCCAAGGTGTTGGGATTTGCTGGCTGAGACACGTTCCTTGTGGTTGTGGCATCAATTATGCATAAATAATAATAACCACGGACAACTGCTGATTTGCAATGACACTTTCATTACGACAGCAGCGGCCTATAACTCACTGGTAGCCATTAGTTATTAATGCCCGGCCACGCCAGCTTTACTTTGTCATTTATTGCTTCATCTCTGTGCCTTTTTAAATATTCAGTAACTGCTGTACCTACATTTACTGTCTGTGATCTCCACCCAGGAGAAGGCTATAGCTTGTGGTGGAGGATGACCTAGTTATTATGGAGGCCTATAGGCCTTGCTCGCCAATGTCATAGTAGTCTATCATGTTCACAGTCAAGTTTGCTATAAGTCAGACCGGATCTTATCGGCTGTTTTGACACAAGTTTCGACTGTTCATAAAAGAAAACAAATAAAGACTTGTAATTCAAACTTTCTCTTTTCTTAAAAACATATTTGCTGTCTTCTCCTTTGATTACTGTGTGTTATTTAATTCATGATTTCTGAAAATTTAGAAGTAGTGATGGGAGATCCCTCTTGCTTTATGTCACGGCCTCCTTAAACAAAATCATTAAACCGAGGCTCGAAACATGGAGAGGTAAAACATAAATGGATGCCAGACAGATTGAAGGGTTCAAACCTAAAGCTTTATTTAACATAAATTCCCCCCAGAATACTCAAAAGATAAAGAATAAACCAAAGAGAAAAAAAGGGACTGAAGACCTCTACCAAAAAAAGAACAAACCAGATCATAAGCTCAGCTCAGCAATGATAGCCTGTTAGCCAAATCTAACAATGTGTGCAACTATGATGTGTATTTGTGCGAACATACCGTATATCTTGAATTGTTCCAGAACATCAGATTTTACTTTACGTTTGGTATGAAAACCTTAAAAAGCATAAAAATATCAAAGACCATTTCACATGTATTTAGAGTTGTATCTATATTAAAGGTGCACTCTGGAGTTTTAATGTGAAAGTTGGAGAAGTGTACAGATTCTGTGGTTTATGTTCATAACTCTATACACAAACTGTCCTCAGAGGAAAATGTGGTCGCTGTAACACTGTTTGAAGATAAAATGCTACGTGAGAAGTTATGGTGGGGGGCCCGCAACAGTGACACCGTAACTCTCCTGGTCGCTTTTTACCTCCAAACAGTGTTTAGGGACCCATTGTTTCCTTTGAATATAGTTTGTGTATTCAGTTCAGAAAATAGAGAATAGAATTGTTTCACTTCTCCAACTTTCAAATTTCACTACCAAATCTCCATAGTGCACCTTTAAGTAAAGTGTCTTATTGGCATTATGTATAATAGACTGACCATGCTTAACTTTAAATATAGCTGCTAAAAGTGAGACCCATCCGGTTCTTATTTAAAACACAGATTATAGGGTCATCATGTAATCCTGTCTGATATTAACTGACACAACAAAAAGAGCTCGAAGACACAAAAGTCTCCCATCATCAGTCACTGAAAGAAATACGTGTCTACATAGCAGTACTTCTTCATTGTAGATATACTTTGAGCTGTATCATCAATTAAATGTGAGGAAAAGCCTGCAGTATTCATGTTATGTTAACAGTCACTTCTAATCTTTCTGGGAAAAACACTCATTTCTCCTTATTCCAGAAATACCAGGTGTCAAAATCAGGTGAGATTCTGATTCAGTAGACTCCGTCTGATCGATGTGCCAAAGTTATACATTCCTTCCTTTTCTGGATATGAGTTATTTATGTTCAATCAGATACTTCCTATGTACCGGTAGTTTGGGTCAAGTTAATATGGGGACTTCTTCTCCATATACAAGCTGGTGCATCAATCTTCAAATGATGTCCCCTTGAAATGTAAAGTGTGGATGTGTGACTCTGCAACAACAAGCATTTTATTCCCCTAAAGGTATACAAAACACTTAGTTTTGTGACTGTTTTGCCTTTATTGGATAGGATAGCTGAAGACAGACAGGAAATGTTTGGAGGAGAGAGAGTGGGGGGATGATGCAGTAAAGAGCCGATTTGAACCCATCAGGGCCGCTGCAATGAGGACTATAGCCTCCATACATGGGACGCACAACAAAACCACTAGGCCATCCGGCGCACCAAATGCAAAACACTTTTAACTGTACACTTGGACAAGACAGTGGAACTACAACGAGAAAACCTAAATGTAAGTTAGTTGACAAACATCCACGACGGCTAAAGCGTTTAGCTCAGTATAAGTTACGTTCGATGAAGTTGATGGTTTTAATGTTTGGACAATGAGAGATATTCAAAGGTCTCACAGGGATCATTTACTGGCTTTGATTCATAAACTGTTATATCCTCAAAACGTGACATCAAAAGGAATATATCTTTATCTCAGAGCTCATGCTACTAATACACATTGCAGATATAAACATAAAGACCAACTCATACACGTCTAATAATGTTATACTGTTTCAACTATTAAGTCAAATTATGGTGCATTAGGTAAACACTTGATAAAATCAGAATTTGAGATCTGCTGTAATTTGCTCAAAGTGTTGATGATCATTTGATTGATGAGTGAAAGGAATCATAGCACAAAAGGTTGACTCTTACCTCCTGTTTCCACTCGGGTTATAGGTGTACTGTTTAAGAATAACTCACAGCAAAATGAAAAATGCAACTTTTAGATACTTTTCATCAACCTGGACTTTAGTTTTTTCCTACTTAACTCTTCACTGCTGCATGATAAACTGAGGGCTGCACAGTAAACACACTTATTAGAAATAGTATCATTGTAAACACGCTTGCTTGGTCTTGTAGAAACATTGACTTTCTATGATACCTTGAAGAGACTGAAATTCTTAAACTCCCATTAGCAATGTGAGCTACACCACAGGATGACGACCCTCATTGGTGGTCATAATTATTGTCTTCCTTTGGACAAAGCACCTCCATGAATATTCGGAGCAGTCCTCCTGAAAGTATCTAGATATTTTCACGAGTGCATGTGTGAAAACGGCTTCAGATTACTGAAAACATTGTCAAGACTTAACTATGTCCAACATATCCAAATATGCAAACATTATGCAATGAGCCTGTATTAAAGAACATGATATCAAAGTTTACTTTCCAATCTCGCAAACCTTTAAACAAAACACCAACATGTAAAATAATTATTGATATCATAATGTTGAAATACTAATTTTTTTAAATGATCTTATCCAAATTAACTGTGGAGTTAATTAAGTGTTTGTTAATTTACTCAATGAGCTCATGAGTTCACTCGCTACACACACACACACACACACACACACACACACACACACACACACACACACACAATATGGAGACTGATATAGACTGGCTGCTGGGGCTGTGGGAACCTCCGTCCAGACTTCTCTCCACCTGTGCGCACAGGCACGTGCAGCTGCATAGGTCATTATCGAGGGCGTGAGGATTAGAGTGAGTGAGTGTAGGCGCGCGAGGGCGACCGTTTGCTCTATAAATGAGGGAAACTCGTCCAATCAGCACATTGTGTTGTTGGCTATACGTAATGAGTAGAAACGCACGTAAAATTGCGTTTGTTTAAGACAATTAACTGATTTGAGTTAAAAACAGCGAATAACTATCAGCAATGACGTCATCTCATTGTTTTAGGAAGGAATAAAATTAGGCTAGACCTACCCTATACCTAATGCTTTTTTTTCTGAGGGTCAATTAAATAACCTATCTCTTTTAATATATTTTATTCTAGCGTGTCCCACAGCCGGATTTTAAATTTAAAATGTCGCCAGGCTACTACTTTTAGTTTAGCCTCACGTTTTTGTTCACGTCGTTAAGGTCACGTTGAATCTGATACATTTCAGCGCTGTCCTCTCTCATAATCTGATGGTGAAACCCTAAATTAAATCCACATTAACAAGAAAGAAATTCCCTCAGAAAGAAAGACAATTGTCCTATTTGACCCTGAAACACTGCACAAACCCAAGTAGTCCTAAACAGCTGTGTTTGTGGTAATTATATAATAAGGCAAAGTATTAACCTTGACTCGTAGGCCTATACATTATATCGGATATAATAATCAATTATTTGACTAGATTTGTATAGCCTATTTCCTTTTTAAATTAGACTATGCAGTAAAGATTTATTTGAACACATTTTTAGACAAAAAATAAAACATAAGTGCAATTAGATGCAGTTTTTATCCTCCAGTATTCCAGCTTGTTATTACTTCCTAAACATTTCTTTGATTTCTTCCGAGGTGTCAGTGAACGCCCCCTAGCGGCCTGTATCTCGTCTGCGCAGAGGTGTGTGTTGTCAGCCTGCAGAAGCATCACACACAGAGTCATCACACCGACACTATTATTATATCTGTGTTTTTATTTTACTCTGAACCTGTGGCACATTATGCACGACAGCACTGTCACCTTGTTTGTTAGTTTTCGTTTCGTAAAGGCTGAAGCTGGATCTGTACCCACACATGTCTCACAGAGTGGGAACAAAGTGATTAAAATAATTGAATTAACCTGCAAGTTAGACCTATGATGTTTGACTTCTTTCATGTGTTTTCGTCTAGGAATTTGTGTTTCAAATATACAAAAACGAGAGATATTACATCTTCCTATATTTAGTAAGAGAACAAACAAATAAATACTTAACCTTATTTTAAAATACAAGCCACTGTCTGAGTGTACTCAGTGGTACCTGAACGTCTCTTTCAAAACCTCATGAAGGGGTGAGACACCTCCTTTCTATTTCATAAAAGAATTAAGACCGACATGAAGAAAGAAATTGCAAAGGAGCAATTACAGAACCTAAAACTTCTTTATTTCTGTTTTTTTATTTCCATGTAATTTAGTGTTTTGATTTTGGATGATTTAGATTATATTAATCAACGAGACAAAAACCAGTAATTTAATTCTATATGCTCCAGGATTGTGTTTGTAATTTGAAAAACAATAAAAATAAGTTGATAATAAAAATAATATCACAGTAGTAATAATAATAACAATGAATGAAATGCCAGGGTGACATTGGAGAAGTCTTTTGCATCATCAGCACCTTCTTCGGTGTCTGAGATGAAGTGAAGCAGAGAGAGAGGGGGGGGGGGGGCTCCTTTCTCTTTCTCATGGGGATCAGATAAATATAGCACGCGCGCGCACACACACACACACGCTCTCAGCAGCGCGAGCACCATTTGCTGTTTGTGTAAAAGTGATTAGCCAGACACAACTGCGAAACTGTTACCTTTATAGTAGCGGAGCCGCAGAATGTGCTGCGTGTAAAACGAGCCGAGCAGCGCTGATGTAATGGAGGATTAAAAGAGTCCAAACTGTGACCTCCACTCACAGATTATTATCTGGGAAACAACCGTAAATACAGTCTGAAAACACCATTATAGTTTTGCGTTAGTCATCCATAAGTAGGCCTAATCGTTTATTAGTTCACATGAATTAGCTTTAGCCTGTTATACATTATTTTAGATTTATTTAAGTCTGGAAAGTGAAGCAAAAATACGCGAATAACCAGTTCTATAAATTACACATATCTGCACTTAATGACAGGATATGACATCCTTTCTTAAAAATTCAATAATTACACCCTCATTTTAATTTATATAGGCTGTTTTAAAAATGCATATTTATATATTTTGGTCTTTTTTTCTCCAGTCCCTATTTTTTGGAAAAATATTAGAATTACAATTTAAGTTTATTTCTATACAGAAAACAATTCTTCATTTTTTTGGATTCAAGATCTTGAAATTATGTTTATTGGCATGAATATAAATGGGCTAAATCTTAAACTGGAAAGACTTTAAATGGATCAATAGCCTATGAAATAATAGCCGTAGAAATATTATTACAGTTTCCCTCTAAATATGCTAGGCCTATATATACAAATATATACATCAAATATTCTTAAAATGAAACAAATGTAAGATAAAGACGATATTGACATTGTAAAGATTATCTGAGATTAATAATCAATAACACCTTCAAATGATTCTGTCATTTCAACACACATAATATTCTAAATAGCTTAGAACAACTTTTCTTTTACGTGATGACTTTCTAAAAAAAAACATTTGTATGATGTCTACAAATCAAAATGTAATTCCCTTGTTTCCTTTTTTAAGGGTTGGAGATTCATATTAATTTAAAAAACACAATATTTGTAACAAAACCTTTCTTATTTAGGGATGTTGTTGTCAAACAATTTGAAAAAGTTAGTCATGAAAACTGATTTTTAGTTATTTCTCAGATTTATTTACAAATAAATTCAGTGTACAACACAATATAGCTACATAGAATTACATATATTTTACTTCTTTTTTTAATTATAAACAGACTATTTTTTTCAGAGCTTTCTGTGTCTTGTATGAAAAGGAAGCAAAAAATGTGTCCAGTTCACTTTCCAATAAAAAAAAGAAAATCACAAACAGGAACAAAACAAAAAAAGACAGGTAAAAGTCACACAGGTAAAATCTTTTTTTTACAAATATTTACAAATATTACCTGTACAGAAATATCTCCTTTTTCTTTTTTGCTCTGTGTTATAGCAGTCTTTACATGGCTACAGAGTCCAGTGTTTCTTACTGATTTGTGCTCTTCACACTTCCCGTTTTGATCATGTCTTCATATAAAAATAAGAGTTCATTTGCTCGCCTTTAAAGTCATTGTGAAGGCCATTTGGACACCGCAGCCGCCGTCGCTGAGGGTAAAACATGTCCAGAGAGAATATTTGACGGCATGCTGAGGATGGGCGCGATAGCGGCGGAGGTCCGGCTCAGAGAGAGGGACTGCGCGCTCAGCAGGGCCGACTGAACCGTCACCGGAGGCCGCAGGAACGCCGCAGCCGGCGAGGAAGACGCGCTGGAGACCCCGATGATGTTCTCTATACTGAACGAGGGTCTGTTCGAGGGCTCCGATTTGATCATGGACGCCGTGCTCAGGCTGTTGAGTTGAAGCTGGAGACTCGGGCTGAGCTGGGAATTGAACGCTTTTCTGTTCAGCTCCGCCGAGGGGAGAAGAGGGACTCCCGGGGGCAGCATGTGGCCCACAGGGGGGATGTACGGGTACTGCAAAGCCGCCGGATGAGTGTACGCAGCCGGGTGAATCCCGTAGTGCCTCCCGTAGGGGCCCCCGAGGCTGTACGCGCCGAAACTCTGCATCATGAGCGCCGTCTGGTCCCTCAGCATGTCAGGCTGAACCCTCTTGAACCTTTTTCTCCTCCTGAGGAAGCTGCCGTTGTCAAACATGTCCTCTGAAGCTGGGTCAAGGGTCCAGTAGTTGCCCTTGCCGGGGTTGCCAGGCTCCCGGGGGATTTTCACGAAGCAGTCGTTGAGGGACAAGTTGTGGCGGATGGAGTTTTGCCACGCGGGGAACTTTTCTCTGTAGTAAGGGAAGCGGCTGCTGATGAACTCGCAGATCCCGCTGAGGGTGAGCTTCTTCTGTGGGCTCTGCAGAATGGCCATGGTGATAAGGGCGATGTAGGAGTAAGGTGGCTTCACCAGGCTGCTTTTGGGCTTCTGGAGCCCACTCCCCGGCGCTCCGCTCTGCTCGTGACCCTCTCCCTTCCCGGTTCCCGTGTCTCCCTCTCCTGAGCTCTCGCAGCACGGACTCCCTCCACCGGACCCCATCTCCTCCTTCTCCTCCACTTCGATCTCATCATCCACATCATCCTCGTCGCCCGGTTCCCCTCGCAGGTCGTGCAGGATGCCTACCGGGCTGTCGCAGTCGCTGTCCCCCCTCTCCATGAGCTCCTCGTCTCCTTCGCCCACCACGTCGATGTCCACGTCCTCCGCTGTGAGCACAGTTTGGCCGGACATGTCGCTGGCTCTTTCGCTGCCTCCAGACAGGGTCATCTCACGGCTTCCTCACTCTCTTTAGAAAAAAAAATAAAAGTCTACTGGAGCCAAAATCAGCCGGGTGTGATGGCTCAGTGCGCACACGCACAGACACGCCGAGTCCGCTGGACTTTTGCTCGCTCCTGTCGAGAGATCAGGTGTCTCCAAAAATCTAAAAGCGGTTGAACCGACAGCAAGCCAGCCAGTGAAAACGAAAGTTCAACTTCTGGAAATATTTCTCCACTCTGTTTGTGAGCAGGCCCGGTGGAAAAGCAGCCTCGTAGTTGTTTGGAGATATGTTTTGCGCTCCGGTGTCTCTTCTCTGTGCGCGTATTTCCTACCGGAGTGATATTTGGAGAGCCAAGTCGAGGTGACACATGCTGCTTTTAAGGCCGGAGCTTTTAAAAGGACTGTCTGATAGATTACTTTTCCCAGTATAAGATATACCATCAGTGCAGGCCACGTGGTGTGGTGACGACACACGCCCCCTCTCCTATCCTCCCTCCCTCGTCTCCTCTCTGTTAAACCATGCAAACTGGAGTTGTTTCATGGATTTGTCAACAATGGGACATCAGCAATGCTGCTTTCCGCTGATTTCTGTGTTCGTCCGTCATAGACCATTTAACGATGGCAGAGGGAGGAGGAAGAGGAGGGGGGGATGAGGGGGGTAGAGAAAATTGGCCTGTGATTGAAAGATCTGATGCGCATTAACGTTGCTGCGTAAAATCAACCCAAACATTTAACTAAACTCTGGAAAGCTGAAGAATGAAAACGACGACAGATAAGTTCACTGATTTTTCCTTCTTGTCTTTCAATATTTGTTTTTTAATCGTGCATGCATGGATTTTCTTTATTCACACATATTCACGTGTATGTTAGTGTGCGTAAAGAATGTTTTTCCTGTGCGTAAAGATGTTTGTACATTTGATACAATTTCCAGTTTTAAAGCCATTAGCGTGAATCCAAAGCTGCGAATGCAAACCATGAATTCAAGTCTATTTATTCCCGCAGGATTAGCCGAAGGTGGGAAGAATATTAAGAAGCAGCAGCGGCAGCAGCAGCAGCAGCAGCAGCTCCGGTGACAATGAATGGAGAAAGAATAAAGAAATTCCTTAAGAGTTTGAAGAGGTGCTAACGACCCCGATCATTGCATGTTTTTACATTTGAAAAAAAAGTAGGAAATGCGGGCAGCGGGGGAATGCAAAGAGAGCATTTATTCACAAGCATGAAGGTGAGCGGGGAAGGCTGGGCTCGGATTCAGAGGGGTTTCCTGCGTAGTGTGAGAACATTTGGGAAGAAAATAACGAGAGAAACTGCATTTTCACTTTGCGACTTCGAAAATGTGCAAGTTAAAAACAACACATTTGTTTAAAATTAGATTTATTTAGTTGTGCTACACGTTCTTCAAACGTTTAATTGATTTTATCGGAAGTCTTTTAGCAGGTTAAAGAAATTATCCATAATCAACAGCAGTCAATTATTTGTAGCGAATCTTTATTTAAATAAATCAAAACACATTAATGAGTTACAAAAGGAAATAAGAGTAATTTACTATCATCTCTCAGCCTGTACCTCTCAATGTTAACACTGTAAGAGGCAGAGTTTATATCAACTCATGAAGTTTAAATAACATGAGTAATTATTGTTGTATATTTGGATAATTTCCACCCGCACATTTAGCCTTAATTAAAACAAGTAGGCCTACGAGAGTGTAACGGACAGTATCTCAAAACTGAGTGCATTTTCATTGATGCATCAGCAGTCTGCTTTCCATTTTAAATCAAACCATCTTTATATTTGTATCTTGTAATTTCGGGGCTAAACTTGATCCTTTAATTGCTCTTTACAGCGCGCTGTGTCAGAGGTGCTGCTCCGTGCGTCTCCTCTGACACCTCTGCTCCCGGGATGAAAGCGGGATTAATCAGACGCTATAGTTCATAATGCGCAGTGCGGGTCAAAGGAGGGAAACATGGCTTCTGATCAGACTTGCCTCCCTCTTCGTGTTAATCTCTCTGTGACCTGTGTGATCTGCAGGCTCGTCAATTAGCAGATGAAACCAGAAGCTACAACAACTTATATCCTGTTGATCTGGAGAGCGAAGAAATCAGATTTATACTTTAGTTTTCTATAATTTCTCTGTTTTCAGTCCTTATTTCAGGAAAAGGAATTTACATTTTCAGAGGATTTTTGTGTATTACAATCGGAATCTTATCATTTCAAAGAGGATGTCTTAATATTAAGATTTTTTTCACATATGTCAGTCTTTTTCTTCAAAGCAACAGAGCTCTTTCTATCACTGACCTTATAAATAATAAATAGTTCTTCCCTCTCAAGAGAAAGGTTTGTTATGGAGCCAAATCTTCATTTTTTTGGTGCATTTCAAACTGGACCATGGCATGTTTTATTACAGCTTAATAAAAGAGCTTTGTGAGGCCCTCTGTTTGGTTTGTTTTTGCCATTTTTGGCATTTTGAAGGAACCACAATGTCAATGAGTCACTGTCTTTACTACTACTACTACTACTCCTCTCTCTCTCTCTCTCTCTCTCTCTCTCTCTCTCTCTCTCTCTCTCTCTCTCTCTCTCTCTCTCTCTCTATCCCCCTGTGTGCAGTGTGAAGACAGGTGCAGCCACCCTCCTTCTTTTAAAAAAATCCCAGAGTCGCAGTGTTGTGTGAAAGGCGGTGTAACTGCTGATATAACCCGCCTGAAACAGTACCGAGAGGGGGTTTGAAACGCGTCCTTCCTGTGATCTTTTGAAGCCTCATAAATCCGCTTTTATTCCTCCGCAGTTTGTTAATGAAATGTACGTTTTAAGCACACATGCACGGCTTAGCGCGACAAACCCTTTTAGTATAATAAGCCAACTCGCTCCTGCATGAAACCATTAAGGGAGGGAGGGGGGGCAGACACAAGAAGAGACAGCAGCAGCACGAGCAGCAGCAGCAGCAGCGCGCAGCACAGGTGATGGAGAGGAAACAGTCAGCACAAGTGATCATCAGCAAGGTCACACAACAAATAACTGTGATCATAATAATGTGATGCTCCGGTGGCTCTCAAACCCTTCTTCTGTAGGTTTCCTCTGTCTCAGCAGGTGCCAAAGGTCAGGGTCACCTGCAGAGGAAGGCCCGTGTTTGCTCAAAGACACTTCAGCAGGGTGGAGGATGATCAGTCTGAATGAATGAAGGTGACACAGAGATTTTTTATTTTATAGTTGAGAAAAACATTGCTATATTGGTGAAAAAATAACCTGTCAATATTGTTCCTCTCTGTGTCTTATTTTAGGCCTCTGAGGGGATTTTTCCTAATTATTCTTGGCATTTAACAAAGCTAAACAAAATAAAAACATTTGAAAACATGGAATAGTTTGTATTTAAAGACTTCTAAAGATTATTTGACCAAATACTGGGGTAGGAAGCAATAAGGGACAAACTTACAAAGATTTAAGAGCCTTTTAAGACCCTGCAGAGATGTATTTCTCATCCACATGCTTAAATATTTATAAAATATGTCATTACCTCATAAGAAACCTGTTCCATATCTTTTTTAAAGCACAGGATCTTTAAAAAGATGCTACAATAAGGTGCTGGCTTGCAAAGATTTGAGAGAATTTTAATCAACTACTTTCAAACAGAACTTGTTCCAGGGTGCATGTTCAAGCCTTTTTAGGATAAAATATAACAGCAAAAAACACGAATAATGACTTGCAAAGACCTGCATGCACTTAAGCCTTTTATTTTAAATATCACTGCCTTTAAAATCAGTGTGAGGAGATTGGTATTGAAAAGTTGAATATGCAGATTTCGTTTTTCTTCATTAAAGATGGGCCTTATCTCTCTTCTTGTCGTTTTAGTGAGTATTAAAGCATCATTTATACAAATCAATAAGACAAATAAGACAGAGAAGTTAAATACTGTCAAAGACCAAACGTCTGTCAGATATTTGTCTGCTGGGTTGTTCATGAAAATCAATCATGCTGCTTTACATCAAGTCTGCACGCAGGCAACATAAAAAGGTGTTCAAATTACAAACATAAGAATCCAAACTTTACCCCCCTAACAAGCAATGTTGACTCGAAATCACCTGTTTTTGAAACAATATTTAAATACTCTGGAGAGCAGTTTGGTCGAGCAGCCAGTAATGCTTTGTGATAAATTCATGGCACTGTTAGCGCGTGTGTAATACTTCCGTAATTTGTAGAATTTGTATTTTAGAATTCACCATTTTCAGCTCTTTTCCCAGAATCCACCCTGTTACCCTGCGAGTTTGTGTCAAACATTGTGAGTGAGGCCATTTCTAACCTCCACCATCCTGCAGGATCAGCCCGAGCAGATCTTTACACCACACAGCAGAAGGATGTGTGCGTGTGTTAATGTGTGTGTGATATTTGACAACACATCTGGGGCCTATTTGACGCGTGTACTGTACCTGCACACAGTTACAGCAGGTGACGCAGAAGGACTCCCCGTGTCTGCAACTTACTCTTGTTTTTCGTTTCGTCCATATTTCTTGAATGACTATCTGAATCCACGATGGGCTTCCAATTAATGCCTCTTCTTCATGTTGGCTATTTTGTCCACAGGTGTGGCAGTTCTGCTGAAGCCAGTGTTATAGGCCACAATACAATAAAAAAAAAACATAGGCTACAGGTTTTAAACATCTTGCTGGACAGTGGTGTAAACGACTTTCGACGATTAAATCTGTATTGAAGCAGCCAGTAAGACATTTTCCTGCAGCCTGCCAATGTTTGCAGGCTTTAAAGGCGTCTGTTGCAAGTTGTTGTACTAATGAAGTTATAGAACCATATGTTGTAATATCATTAGCCTTAATATCGTTCTAGAAATAATGGGCTACTTTAAATGACATAATCTGGATGTAGCGAATGTGGATTTACGGTGTAAACTCGTGTAAAAAGGAAAAAAAACAACAACGAGGACTTCAATGATTCAGACAGAAATATCAATAAAGATACAATTCATGCTGAACACGTTTTCTAAAATTTCGTTTATCCTCCAGTTGTTGAACTTGAACGTTTTCCTTGCTAAAATATCAGCATACAATATTGTGTCTCGTGAAAAAAATGTGTCATAAATGATTCAGATGTGTAAACATGGGGGCCAATTATGACTTTAACGAATAAACCTCGCTCGTGCAGGCCAGTGAGCAAATCACACGTGGGCGTCCAGGTCTCAAAAGCTCCCATTCGTTGTCCCTTTTGATTATTTTTACTGGTTAAATTGAGCCATTGAATATTAATTCGTTTCCATGACATTAAAGGTAAAATTACAAACCATAAATAAAGGGAAACAAACAGTGTTGAATCACTTGCAGGACAGTTGGAGAGTAAGTCGTCATATTTGATTAATTTGCATACATATAAACAATTGTTTCGGTCTTATTCTGCAAACTTTCTGAGAGAATATTCTAGCGGCTCTTCTCAATCTCTTCAGCCGTCCTCCGCGCTCTCCTCCCGGCTGTCGGTCATCAGAAGCCCCCGGGGAGAGCCTCCTCTCTCTCTCTCTCTGTCGGCCGGCTGCTGGTGGGAAAGTGACACCTCCTGCTAAATGCAGCCGGATTACCATGTCAATGTGTACTTGTTAAGTACGTGCAATGTCACTCAGTTTGTAAGCTTTTTGTCATTCAGATTGAGGCTGAACAGTTGCACATCATGTATATCAGAGCGGTGTGCTGGCTGAGAGAGATCCAGGCTGTAAACGGTGCAAATTGGGGCCTGTAGCGGGTATTTAACACGGTGTCAAAACACATGCAGCCGGGCTTTGCACCACATCATTGTCTGGGTAAAACCACAGTAAACAATGTGCTCATACAGCCCATAGGGTGTTAAACTGTTGTGGTATTTAGAGCTTAATAAATTAAGTGCAACAACAATTTAAGAAAAGTCCCCAAATTGTTTTTTTTCTGTAGAAAAAAAAAAGAGATAAAAAAAATGCTTCTGCAAAGTCCTGTCACAAATGTACATGTAGTTTTTGTATTTCAAGGCTATCTAAAAGAGAGAATATATATCAAAAACACATTTATTGCAAAATATTTCATCCATAGGAAGATAGTTCTTGGAAAACATAACAGAAAAATATCCTATTTGAATTGTAAATCACAAGTTGTTGTCACAGAATGGATTCGTGGATGATGTGATGGTTAAATGAGACATTCAATGCATCAATGCTCCAGCTAATGTGGAAAAATATAATGTGTGCACACAAAAAAACTCAACAGAAAAAGAAGTGTCCAGCTTGCAAACCGAGCTATGACTCTACTTAACATTTGTATGTGAAGCATTTTTTTCTTCTAATCCACATCAAAAGGAGAACTCTCATTCAGTGTGACCCCTGAACTCAATATCCTCCTGCCTATTGATGCATACATATATGTAACATCACACCAAATTACCTCCTACATCCCGCCTGCCCGGCCCATAATAATATTCCTTCACATAATCTGTCAAGTTCTGCACAAAGACACTTTACCTCCTCTCGAACCCAATTACAGGAATAGTAGAAGAAGAGGACGAGGAGGAGAAAAAGCATTAGAATTGGACTGACTTAAAGTGTATGTTTATGTTACCTTAAGGCAAATTATTTAATGCATCTTAAAACCATAATATTCTTCCTTTAATACCCTGCTTCTTTATACCATATAAAGAGCATCCTTGTTTGTTATTCCAGCGTGCAAATGCATATCCCACATCCTAATCAAAGTCGCTGTGCTGTCTCTTGAAATTAAGCGCTGCACCTTTAAATTGTCAATTACTGTGAGGTTAAGTGAACTGAAGAGACCCAATGATTCAAATCAGGTGTTACAATTTACTGCACATGGATATCTGACTTCATTTTGGCCTGACTCTCACAGCAGACAATGCAGGGGTTTATTACACAAAGGAAATAGATGTGTGGGTTTGGCTAAGCTAAATTTAAATGTTTTTAATCCTGTTATTGTGTCTATATTTTTACATTAGTGTTAGTGGAATAAAAAAGGGATAATGTTGACCACACACTTGGCACAAATGCTCTAATTACAACTACAAAGTGTCACAAATATATATATGTTAACTCATTCCAGTAGGTCTCTTCACCTATAAAAAAAACACCCACACCAATGATTTGTCAGTGTTATTGTTGACATGACAGATATTTATCAGATATAAAAAGTGATATTCCTTTAATTGCAAACTGTAATAATATACCTTACAGCTCTTTATGCCACCATAAGTTACTTACTGCCAACAATGTGTGTTTACTATGCATTTTAATGTCATTTGTTCTTCAACATTGAACTGTTTTATGGTTAAAAAATGAATATAAATCAGCATGCTTTGGCTCATTTATAACAGAGGAGATATCCAGAGCCTTTACTTTGACTAACATTGGGATACCAAACAAGAAACACTTCTCTTCAAGTGTTAGTCGTGCATTTCAAAGGTTATGCAGGAAACTCAAAAGAAGCAAAACTAAAATGACTCGATGTGTGTTGTAGTAGAACGGTTGGTGCATGCATCATGTTTGCACAGCATTTTACTGCTGCATCAAATAAGATATAAAGAAAGGCTTACATGGGGAGCGCCGATGGCCCAATGGATATGACACGCGTCCTATGTACAGAGGCTGTAGTCCTCGTGGCAGCGGCTGTGGGTTCAAATCCAACCTCAGCCCTTTGCTGCATGTCATTCCATACTCTCTTCTCCCAACATGTCCTTTCTCTTTTCAGCTGTCCTATCTAATAAAGGCAAAACATAACTTACAAATAAAAAATACAAAAGACTATTTCTGCTTGTTAGTAACATAAGTCATCAATGCACGGTTCAGTTTGTAAAGATTAAGAAAAGTGTGAGAAATGTCCATCAAAGTGTCCAAGGGTAACCCTCAGATCGCTTGATTTTGTTACTACAAAGTCCAAGAATCAAACATTGAAATCACGACTGTCATTTAAGACATTAAAAAAGCGGCAAAACGTTACCTTGGTGAAACTGGAATTATGAAATAGATTTGCATGGAGATCAAATCACTTTGTAATTACTTTTCAATGGACTGACTATTGGAGTAGTCTACTTAACATTTTAGTTCTATTTATGGATATTTATTGGAGAATCATCAATCAAAATCACATTTTATACATATTCATAAGTTTTGATTGGTAAATCATTCAAGGTAAAGCAACTACTAGTACAGTAGTTCAGAAAATTCAGAGAGGTTCAATACTCGAGTAAATATGTTACTGTCGATTCCTGCAGAATAATCACATCCTAGTTAAGTTAGATAAGTGACAGATATAGAAAACGATAGCTCTAACAAACAGTAAAAACCCAGTGGATATAATCAGGGCTATTTTGCTTGTATGCTGTGTTTTCTTTTAGCTGTCAGCTGGTCCATCTCCAGTTAATAAAGTGAAAACATAAAAGCGTGTCAGCACCCAAACAAAGTTAGCACCCTCACACCCACACTGGGAGTCCAGAGTCAGCCACACAAGCATCAATATTTTACAATCCCTCCAGAATCCTCTTTAAAGATGCAATCAATGCCTCCTATTCATTATCCATGTGTATGTCTTCTAGGTATGGCCTTTGTCATTAAGCAATAATTCACCCCTCCACAGTCCCACATTACTCCGCTGCTCCATACTTTTACAAATGCCTCGGGGCTATAAATACTAATGAAATCTCTTTGCTTAATTTGATTTTGCTGGTACACTTGCAGTTATGGCTGAACTTTCCCACGAGAGAGGCTGATTGAACACTTTCAAGTCCTTATGGAAGCAGGAAAACATTCCAAAGAGCCGGGGAGATCATTTCCATAATTACCCCGATTGGCAGCCTAATGACCTTCTGTGACAATAAAAAGATCTCTTGTTAATTCCATTTCTGTCGCTGACATTCAAGAGATTCCTATCTTACATGTTTGAGGGTTCACAAGATAACAAGTGTACTTTTTTTCCCTCCCATTTTTCGGCGCGCAAAAGAGCAGCCCCATTCAGTTTTGCAGGGATGTGGCTCCGCTCTGAAAGGGATCTGCTTGTGCCTGCACGCCTCGTCCAACCGTGCCCCCAAAATGTTGGATAATTTATGGGCCTGGGGGGAGATTATAAAGATGGATCTTTGAGGCAATCAATTCTCATGTTGCGTTTTGAATGGTGGAATAGAAATGAAGTGCAGAATAATTAAAAAGATCACAAGTCCCCCCTCGCATGTGATAATGAGTGGCTCCAGAGGCAGTGGGCTCTGCCACAGCGCCGCAGGAAGAGCCTTTGAATAGACTGAGAGGACACCCGGCTCGGTCCAACGCGCCGCCGCACAATGGGGGGGTTTCACCAACACGGCCACATTGCAAATCAGCCTCTAAGGACTGTGTGATTGTCCAGCAGTCAGATCATAAGCAGAGACTGTTGTCAGAGGAAATGTGGAGGAGGACGAGGAGGGGGGTCTTGTTGCTTGGATGTCTAAAGTCAGGGTGACTCAGAGCTGGCATGAAAAGTGACGGGGGCGGTTGTTGTGAATATGTTTCACAGTGACCACAATGCTCGGAGTGTTTCACGATGTTAAAATAAAATCCATCCGCTCTTTGCGTGTGAATCAAAATGTACCATCAGCCTCTCTGTTGTGCCTTGACAAATTTAAATGGTAATCTGAGGCCTTTTTATACCTCTGAATGTGTTAGACTAAATATGAAATGTGCATCTGTGTGAAGCCTCTTATGCCTGCTTCTTGTGGTGCCTGCCTATTCTCCATTTCTGTCTCTAAAGGACCAGTTTGTTTGGAGATGAAGTCCTTAAATCTTAGCCCAAAACTGTTTATAACAAGAAGAAGAAGAAGAAGAAGAAGAAGAAGAAGAAGAAGAAGAAGAAGAAGAAGAAGAAGAAGAAGAAGTTGACTTCCTCTCTAGTTTCAAAGAAGTCAATGTAGAAGAAACTTCAGGACACATTGGCTAACATCTGACAAGATTTTAACCTTTGGGTACTGCAGCCAACTCTTTGGGGCTTCTCATGTAGCCAGCGGTTAGCGATTAGATAGACTTACGACAAATACTTCCTTTTTCTTGTGCTGGTGTTGCCATGGTTTACAGTCCAGTGAGAAATGAGGATTGAAGTTGGATTGTTAGCCACACCTGCATGGCGATATCTACTTAAATAGATTTATAAAAACTTTATTGTCATCGGTAACATGCTGATCAGTGCTGAGATAAGGTATTGCTTTATGCACTGCACCTCTTTCACTCTCCCAACAGACTGTTTTCGTGCAAATAGCCGATACGCCTTGAAACACTTATAGACGATACTTCTCAGAAAACGTATGGAAACCAGAACAATTGTGACACCAAGAATCTTGTCACCTACAAACAGGTTCTGCACTTAAATGTAAAATGTGTTCATAGAGACTTTTTCAGAAGTAACTTAAACCTGCATACGGCCAGCAGGGGGCGACTCTAAAGGTTGTCAGAAGATGTCGGATTGTATGAAACCAGTTTAGAAAGGAACTGTTTTCCCTTTTAGTTTCTTACCTTTGTAAACATTTTCCTATACAGCTATAGTCTCAGTTGCTTGATTAAAGCTTTCTTTACTATACACATGTTTTTCATTTTGTAAATTATGTTCCTCTTGAGCATTGAATCAACAATAAGTCAGGATATAGATTTAAAGCATGGTTATCTGAGACTGCCAAGTCACTACCATGAAGACCTGCCAACCAAGACAGACACATAACAATGCAAATCCAACCTGCTGTCCAAATATTGTCACTTCTGGTTCCCAAAGAAACAAGACTGTAATGACAGTCCCCAAGGCAACAATGTTCATAAGCAAAACACTCACAAGATCCATGATGAATCCACATAGTCAAGGAAAAGTTAGAAAACACTGTTCACACGACAGATGAATCTGAAAGCACTCGTGACTACTGCTGCTTGTCGTCGCAACACAGCAGTGCCAACCTCTACAATGGGTAAAATACTGAACACAACGCTTCATAACAACAGTTCACAAACCAACCACTCTGTTATAGTCCATAATCTTAGCCCACTCAGCCTGCGCTGCAAGAGTACTTTATTAAAGATACTGAGCAAGCAATAAGGGGGTCACATTTTGGCACAATCACAAACCACAGTCCCCAAAAAATAAAGACAAAATTAAGTAAAAAGGATAGTGCAGTGAGACTGGGAGGGTGTTCTCGAAACAGATGGAGGCCTGTGTGACTGCTTTTCTCTGCTAGAGGGGGGGTAAGTGTAACGACACCTGGCAGCAGAATCACATTGAATATCGTTCTGCTGGTCAATTGGTCAACTCAACATTGGCACACTGCACACACATCCAGAGGCGTGCAGTTCTGCAGGCGGCAGTTCATTTAGATCGGATTTCCGTTTTTCATCTTACAAGTTCAAAGCATGTTGTGTGTGTATCTGTAGTGTGCTGTTGAATAACATGTCGAACATCCCTGATGTGTAGGAAAGAAGTCTATATGCTGTGCTTTTGACCTTCAACATGGATGAAGCTTTTTCTAATTGAGTATGCACCCTTTCTTGGTTGCAAATATCATCAAGCTATAATATGAATTAGTGATACTGCTGTTTGTCAGCCTGAGGCATGTTGAACTGACTGTTAGACGTTATGAAACAAAAGAGCTTGTTGGCTATTAGCATTTTGATCCATAGTCCCGTTTTATACCTAATTAGTCGGTACATTGAAATGTTGGTGAGCATCTTCAGATTCAAACTAATTGATTTATCTAATGTGCAAAAGGTGACACAGTGTGCAAATGTAACAGTGAATGATTTAGGAGAAGGAGCTGAGTCTGAGACTTCTAGACAAACAGAAATGTTGATCCTCTCTGAACCATTATCTTTGTCATGTTGTCACAGGTAAACCCATCACTGATTATATGTAACGGAAGTTGCCACTGTAGCGTCACCCACAGGCAGGGGCGGACTGGGGGAGGGGAAGTGGCCCGGGAGTCATTGACAGACCGGCCCACTTCATGCGCGTTGTGGAAGCCATCCAGCCGGTCAGTGAATGGTGAGGCTAGCTAACACCAGGCTATGCTTTTCGCGGCATTAACTAATGTTAGCCAAATGAGCATTTTCACCTAAAGCATCACCTAGTTCCAAACATAACTTACCATCATTATATCGCTGGTTCCTTGAGTGGGCTCTGTTCCCTGCTCTGCCGTGTCAGAGTCCGACTCGTCATCATCCTTGCTGCTGCCAGTGCTGGGTATGGATAAACCCGGTCCCGAACGTCGACCACCAAATAGGTCCGTAATTTTTCGACTTGTTGCTGCAAGTTCCTCGAGGGATTTTTTTTTTCTATCCCTGAGCTTTTCAGCACCACCTTTGCGTTTTGGGGCTTGTTTTTTATTCTCCATCGGCCCGCTAGCTCTCAATTCTCCATCAAAGCTGTCAAACAGCGTTAGAGCAGCGTGATTGACAAGTGACAGCTGCAACAGGCTTAGAAATGGGTGGGACTTACCCACGTGGACGAAATTTGATTGGCTATCAGCATAGGCAGTGATACGTGAACACAGGTATAGCCTATCACAACAATAGCCGCCCGACCCAGCCCCCGAGCGGACCACAACGCTGTTGGCCGTTGCTATAGACTTTTTATCCCATTTTCTTTTTCTTTTTCTCATGGCCCGGCCCACCGGCCCAACGGCCCACCGGGGAAATCCCCGGTATCCCCGTACGCCAGTCCGCCCTTGCCCACAGGTTTGTCGACTGCCTCTTTGAGCCCCGAGTTTGGCGTTTGGATGTCACCATGTTGGGTTTTGTGAGCCAGAAGTGACCATATTTGGCTGAGAGGGTGTCACAGAAGAGGAGGTAGGGGTTGGCAAACACCAAGTTGTGCCAGAGGCTAATTAAAGGGATACTTCACCCGTTGAAACATGAATCTGTAGTGAAATTAGGTCATATATGTAGTAGAAATGTGAAATAAATTTTGAAGTTGGTGCCTTCTTGACCGAGAAAAGGCAGAAAGTGTCTTCTTGCTTTATGTGGATTAGAGACAACAACTCCCATAATGCACAGCACCGCAGGACACTCCCACTGAAGGAGAGGTGCATTCAGGTGGTATCGGAAAAATGAGATTCCGAGTTGTAAAATGCACATGAAACACCTGCTCAAGTCGGTTTTGTGTTTTGTTAACATACTTTTTATTCATGCACGTATTGCACATCAACTTTTTGCTCAAATATAACTTTTGACAATAAGATTTCTCTAAGAAACTTGGACCAACCGAGCAGCACCTGAATGCAGCATTACTCGCGGACATTTACTAACACACATACGGCAGTTTCCTCAACTGAATCCGAGATTTCTTTCAGAAGGAAATGGCATCTTGAAAATTCCTGGCAGAAAACAGACTCTATGTCTGTGTCCATAGGCAAACAGTAACAGCACCGACAACACAAGTCTGCCCCGGCTCCTTCTTCCTCTCACAGCCGCGGACCTAGCCAGCTAGGCTAGCTAGCCTGCCTGTCGGCACCAGCAGCCAGCTCGCCGCTATATTGCGGCTCGTAGAAAGAGCCAGGAACATCCGATTCAAGCACAAGACCTTCAAAATCCCCTTCAGTCATATCAGTTTGAAGTTGAAACATACGTTTTTCGCCATTCTCGGTCCATAACAGCTTATCCATAGAGACACCCAGCTTGAGCCGGCTCAGGCTCACTGTACAGCCGCTGTCTGTCTGCAGAAGGCACCTGGCAGCAATATTGCGGGGGCTCGTAGAAAGAGCCACGAACATCCGATTCAAGCACAAAACCTTCAAAATCCCCTTCATCCATATCAGTATGAAGTTGAAACATGCTTTTATTGCCATTCTCGGTTATAAGCTTTCTCCACAGAGCCTGTTAGCACAGCTTCCAACTAAGCAATATGGCGGATGTTAAGTTTCGATTCTGGCAGTGAAGCCCCGCCCACTGATCTGTGATAGGTCTGTAGCTTCAGTGGTTGAAAACATGAGGAACAAGCAATGTAGTTTATCCCTGCTAACCACAACAGCCGCCAGTGACGCAATATGACGATTTTTGCGTCACTGGAGGCAGCTTCTCAGAAAATAAATGACAGATATTTCTCATCTTAGGGGGAAATGAGGGCTGGATGCAAGACCATTCAATAAAAACACAAGTTTACTACTGATACAAAGCTTAATGCAAATGGGTGAAGTATCCCTTTAATTATCTGGAAAACAAGCAAGTTAACCATCATGTTTCCCACAGAATAGAAATGTGTTTGTGGTGGTGGATAACCAGAGTTTTTTAGACCAAAAGAGATAAGAGAACTGGATGAAGCAAGCTATCAGATTGTTTACCCACATCTCTTTGGGTTGAAAAAACGCTCAGTGTCACAAAAGCTCAGCATCTAAATTAGCTGAGACAACACCTAGCTGACAGCTAGCCGCTCGCTTCAAGCATCCATACCTCAATATTCATAACTCTATGCCTTAAATATATTTGAAATGAGGATAATTATATAAAATCACCCTAAGCACTTGCCTTGAATAAAGAATAAAGAAATAAGCAACAGAGATAAAAACGGCCTTTCAACCAGCATGTAAAGTTTGGCATTTTAATATGGATCTTAATGTGGATTGGCTCACTTTAGTTGCCAACGTCCAGTGGTCACTCAAGGAACTGCAGTTTTGGCTTCCTTTGTTTTCTAACCCTCAGGTTTCCCCTTCTCAAGGCTTTCAACCCAGTTGTATTAGACAGCATAGCTGTATTATGTTTTCCTTTGGTGTGACTTTAATTTAAAATAGAAGAAGATAAAAAATAGGTCTAGATAAAAAGTCTGCCTTTATATCCAATGGGCAATCACCTACTGTTTTTTTACCCCCACAATTAACCACCGGACTCTTTCTGTGTTCAAGGGGCCTTTTAGTTTTTGGTGTAATGTTGCACATATAAAAATATCCTTAAGAGGTGATTATTACAATACCATTCTGAAACCCAACTGTTGGTTAATGGTAAATGGACTTAAGCTTGCATAGTGCTTCTCTAGTCTTCTGACTACTCAAAGCGCTTTTACACCGCAGGTCACACCCATTCACACACTGATGGTAGAGGCTGCTAAAGTGACCATCAGAAGTACACATACACATTTACAAAACCATTGACGAAGCAGCAGGAGCAACTTGAGGTTAAGTGTCTTGCCCCAGGACACATCGACATGTGGCTGTAGGAGCGGGGGATCAAACTCTCATCCTACCGGTTGAGAGACGACAACTCTACCAACTGAACCACAGCCGCCCCTGTATGTTAACTACACCATTTTTTATTAGTAATGCAGAACTGCTGTTCTATATCTTTTTGTTAGCTACTTCCACCTCACGAACATACCTTTTTTTTTTTTTTTTAACACATTTGTGCTTTGTTTTAAATTAATCAACTTGACCTGAAAAAGCAAAAACAAAAAAATCTGGTTTATAAGACTGGCTGTAAATAACCAGTTTCTTATCTGAAGGAACTTGTGCAGAATAAAACAAACAACATCATTCAAACATGTTACCAGATCATCAAAGCGCTGCGGTTAATAGTTATTTGGCTGGTTTCTTCTTGGCCTAATGTCACAACTGAAGAAGCAAAGTGGGACGCTAAACGGCTAATGGGTCCATGTGACTGGACTGGAGAAAAGCAGCTCAGAACAGCAAATTCAATTATCATGTTAGGATTCTGCATGAAAACAATCTACACTAGAAATTAGACGTATTCCTGTCAGATGACTCCTGTTAGTGGAGCTAATGTGGTTTGGAGCAACCTCACACCTTTTTTGAATGTTATCAAATGTTTACAAAAGAACATAATGTGCTAAAATGCAATCAGATCGACAGAGCAGTGTTCAGTTTGAGGGGTTTGGTGATGCATTCTGGGTAACAAACTTGACTTAGATAGATAGATAGATAGATAGATAGATAGATAGATAGATAGATAGATAGATAGATAGATAGATAGATAGATAGATAGATAGATAGATAGATAGATAGATAGATAGATAGATAGATACTTAATAGATGCATATTTATGATGCAATTATTTTTATGTCTTCTGAAATAATGTGACATGGAACAAGTGGAGACTGTTCAAACTGGAGGCCTATAGGGCACCTATACTGTAAATGCCTGTGACTATTCCTACTCAAACCTAACAGTTGTATTTTTCTCACTATATTCTTCTCCCGTAAGTGACTTTTACACATTTTTGAAAACAACAGATTTTAATATCCTGAAAAGGAAATGATTTGTGCTTCTCAGTCACAGTAATTTGACTCATCTGCAAACTGTGGAATATCTTTTAATCCAATGTCATTATCATGAAATCTATTGCAAAAGGGACTTTTTTTTTGCCGCATTTGATGTGGATGTCTTTCAGTTTTGATTGCCAATTCAAGCAATAAGTTATGCAATAAAGTATTATTTACAGAGAATGCTGAGTTCCTCTGTTTGCAAAGCTATTCTAACACTGACTACATTTACCAGGATGCATTGCAAGCACACCAGCCTCTGCCTCACTCTGCTGTATTTCTTTTCTAGCATATATTCACGCTTGAATAAGTACTGCTGAATATGCCAATCAGCAAACAACTTTAAAATTCAATTCTTGTTCATGTGGTGTCTATAGCCTATTGGTTAGTTGCGAGCCCCATGTACAGAGACTGTAGAACTCGAAGCGGGTGGCATGGGTTCAAATCCAGCCTCTAGCTCCTTCTTAAAATCTTAAAAATGAAATATCTTGTTCATGTGATCCTCGGTTTTTATTCTGGGGATGCAATTTTGCTGATTGTAGCCTAGTTTTTTGGCTGGTTTGTGAAACAAGTGAGTGGAAATCCAAGCTAAAATATCCTAAAGAACAAACAATTTTGCACATACATTGTATAAAAGTATGAAAAACCGTAAGCATTAAAATGAGCAAAACAAATACAAGTGGAATGGAAGTTGTGGATAAAGTCTCTTGGTTTGGAATTGAAGCTAAGCAGAAGTGCCTTAAATTGCATTAATTGCCAGCAGGGGGAGACTCAACTGGTTGCACAAAAACGTCTGGAAAATGATCGAGAAAATGATCCAACTGTTTGGTGTTTCATAACCTCATGGTGCCAGTCATCAGTTTCACTGGGTGCATTAAGACTTGTAGTTTGAATGCAGCCTAAGAAACATCTACCACAACTGCTTATGCTGTTCAGATTAAATACATTTCTCAAATACATACAGATGCGAATAATCCCTTCAATTTAGATCTCACAGACCTGAAATGTAATGACGACATGCATGAGCAAGTACGTAGTTTGTGATTAGTACCAACTGTGTCCTTCGTACTTTTCTTGCACATCTCTCTGGTTGAGAACAAACTAATTGACCTACAACATCTATCTACATCTATCACCCTCTCATGCCATGCAGCATGCAATTTTCCAACAATTTTAAAATTTGGAGTGGAACTAAGTTGCAACATCATCAAGTTGTTCTTCAATGTGCTCTATTCATGCTTGGTAAGTTGCGTATTTAGTATATTTACGTATTAATAATTACCCTTCTGATTTCCATCATAGAGACATGTCTGCCTGCGTCAGGTTTAACTGCAAGGGACCTTCAAACTTTTGGACACACACAAAGGCACCATTCTCCTCTGTGTTGCTCTTCTTTATCACCCAGCCTCAGGGCATAGGAGATCTGCTCAAACCCTGGTATTGTCTCGGCAAAACCACATATTAAATTTGCCCTGCATAAGCCATTTCATTGAGCTGCAGAAGGAATTCCTTTGCTGGGTCATTCATCTGTGTACATGGTTTGGACACACATTTGAAACAAAGCAAGCCAGTCAAGGATAATATTGAGGAAGTTACATACATTTCAAGTTTTGCAGCCTGTGTCATTACTGTTTCGCGCTCTTTTGGCTCCGGAGTTGTCGGTGCAGATTCCTGCAGCGGGCAACACTGTGAGACTGTAGCTGCAAGCCATCCGAAATTTCTCCCTGCATATGTAATGCTTTGCTCTTCATTAGGAATTCTGGATTTTCCCCATCAGGAATGTCAACTGAATAGAAAGAGAAGGGAGCTAAGAGAGCTCTCTATCCACAGCAAACAATTAACAATGAATAATAAAGAGCAAAACTCTGATTCAAACCGACCAGCAGTCCTGTGGAAAATTCATCAGTTGTGTATTTAAACAGTGCATGAGCTTATCTCTTGTTTGCTCGTTTGAGTTATGAATACGCGTCTTATTTCATATCTGTTACTTCATCTCTGCATCAGCATAGCATGTTTTAGCTAAGCATTTCATAACCATGCAAATGGTTATACTGTGCTACTTGTTTTTTAATTACTTGTGTTATGAAAACAGATTTGTTTACTGTCATTATGTAAAAAAAAATTTAAACTTAATTCAAGCATGGGAAAAAGGAAACTTTGAAAGGAAACACTCATAAAAACAAACCCTGGATTCTATCAGGATCTGTTGTCTATCCCTGGAAGACATTTTCCTATGCAGAAAACTGTCTATCTCATTCTTGAGTATAAGAATTATTGTAAGGATCTCAAACCAACCAACCCTTTCACTCATATAACTCAAGAAATCATGGAAATAGACAAAAAACTACAAAATAGACAATGAAACAACATTTAGCATACTGCCAATTTGAGCTGCAGAAGAAGATTAAAAAAAATACAACGATTACATTATTTAAATATTACAGCCTTTTCCTCATGCAGCACCATAACAGCAGAGGCATTTATAAAATTGATTACAGAACACCTCCATATGCAAACAAGATAATTAATTGAGTTTTTTAAAGTGCATCACATCGTGCAAAATCAAAGTTTTTATATAATCAGATCAAGCAGCCAGCAGGAGTGCTACTAACGCACATTTTGTAGTCAAACTCTGATGCACACGCAAAATTGGACACAAGAAAACTATTTGGGAGGATGACCTTTCTAGTTGATTTTTATCGATCTGAAAGTAAGCTATTTCGAAGTGCATTTGTAATAATGTTCAAATCCCTGAATGTGTCTGAAGTTTTGTTTTTCCTTTGACCTGTGCTTTTTTCAAGATTTATTTTGGGGCTTTTTGTGCCTTTATTGGAGAGACAGGAGAGTGCATAGAGTCAGAAATCAGGGAGAGAGAGAGTGGGAAAATGGGAAAAGAAGCCACAGGTTGGATTCGAACCTGGACCACCTGCTTTGGAGGACTTTAGCCTCTGTACATGAGCTGGACGAGCGCACTAAACGCCAGGCTACCAGCGTCCCTAACCTGTGCTTTTTAAACTCTGTTGTGTTCATTTATGTACAACTTACAGCATTTTTTATTTCCTGCTGTCCTATATTTCTGACACTTTCTATTATGCTGTTTCTGTTTCATCAAACTGTTGAAGCTTTTTTCTTCCTTTCATGTTGCCTTGTCTATTTGTTGTATTTTAAGTTGCATTGCAGCTCACTGAAGTTGATTTTTTCCTTTAAAAAAAATCAGTGCTCAGATAACCGGTTAGTCCTGCAAGTTCAAAAAGGTCAAAGCGAGAGTTGAAAGCTTTTCTTTTATCAAAGAAAGTGTCCCTCAATTCTATAACTTGGTGCTGACCTATATGGCACAACCCTGCTATACACAAATCTTTACAGCAGAGTTTACAGTAGACTCAGTGTGCACAGACTTCAATGACCCTCAGATATTGTCCCCAGATTCCATTCAATTTAGCCCATTAATCGCTCTGTAAACATTAGATTTATTTCAAAGACATTTCCAGTTACCTTTAATTGTATTTGTCTGAAACCAAAGTCATCTGACAAAAATAGCCTGTCTCTTTATGCTGCCGCTTTAGTACAAACACAAGCCTTAATACAATCTAATTATCTTTGCTGCAGTAATTTAAACATCAGAGAGGTGAGCGGCTGTGGCTGACCGTCATCCTCTCACATGATAGGCAGAACGTTGTGTTTGCGCATCACTAGCCTTTTGCAGTAATGCACTGAATTTAAGACCAAACTCATTTATCACTGGTAAAGCAGTAAAGTAAATGTCTTTATAGTGACTCAGTCTAAACTTGGGTAAATTAAATAACAGCTGTTAAAGGCTGCACAAATACTAAGCTTTCAGAGAACTTTATTTTTTCTTTGCTGTTAGCTTATTTTGGACCAAAAACAGAAATTGGATGTAGTCTAAATTACAGATGAGGCTGAAAGGAGAGAGGCTGGTCATTGAGGGAAAAATGTGATTGGTTTTTGGAAAGTTTTAATATCAAATTAAAATATTCTGGAAAGGAAACGAGATGCAAAAGGAACATCACTTTCATTACAAAACAGTATTCTAACCGATTTGTCAGTGGTTCGCTTAATTTTAACACGCTAACAAGTTGACTGCACTCACATAGGCCTACTGATATTTTGCATGTACATCTTTTTGACTATGTTCAATAACTCAGTATCATGCTAATTTTCGCTATGCCATACTAGTAGTTCTGTGTGGCTATAATTAGGCACACTGATGCTATGGGCTAAAAGATAACATTGACTTACTAATATGCTGAAAGGGACACTTCCACCCACCCCCATATGTTCAATATGTTTTTTACTTTGCGGCCTTGGGATTGATTGTCACCTGAAAAGACCATGGATAGTAAAAATCTTACTTTTGTGTTGACAAGCTCACAACTTTTTGATGCTGAAATGAGCCGGTTTTGCTTTGAGCTAAATTCTAACATTGTTGAGCTAACATGTTATATCGCAAGCAGGTATTTCAGAAAGGCTAAACAACATACGTGAAATTTAGCTTGTCAGACAACAACCTAAATCAGCATTATGACAACATTAGACAAAAAATGGTCTACTGTCACTCTAGATGTTTTCTATGCATGGTCTTTGACAATTTATCCCAAGGAGGTAAAAAGAAGAAAACAAAAGTTTGGATGCCGTATGTTCATACGACAAGAATAAATGGAGCACAGCAATACAACAATACAAATTAAATCAACATTTGAGATTTTCATCCTCAGTGTGACACCAGAGCCAATGGCTGCAGTGTCAATTTGGTTAAGTCATCCCTTAATAAACATTTTGTAAGTAACAAGAAAAATCTTGATTTCACAGACCATCTAATTTCACTGTTTTAGCCAAATGTACGAGTAGTTTTACTATAGATTCCCAGTATGGATCATTAGTAGTAGCCTATGTTTCTGCCACCTTATGTCAAAACACATTATATCACCTAAAGAAGAAGTCCACTGGGGACTCATATGCCCTCATGCTGGTCACATTGACATGGTCCATTGAGTTGGCATCTGTCCGTTGATCCTCAGTGTCACAAAGTTCACCCTGGGCTCGTGTCCGTCTGCTGTATGTCACTCTCCATGTCACTGTAATCCCCAGGAGAAATATCAATCAGTACATGTGTGTTTCGGTGTTGGGTACTATTTTACTGGAAAATCTCATAAATGTGGTTTAGTTTCTCTCCTAACACTTTTACTAGCGTGTGTGTGTTTTTATTTTCCTTTATTTAGAGCCCGTGTCTGTGTGTGGTATCGTCTCCCCAGTGTATTCTAAGCCCGTTACTCAGCTCTCACATGAGGATGACGCGTGGCTTCTGGTTTCACTGTAAAATTAGGCTGACATCGATAGAGTCACAAGTGTCACCATGTGGTCGTCCTGCACTTCACCACAATACACAGAACTTACTGTAAATGATCCGAGGCTTTTACCAGGGCATGTCTGTTCTCTTCCAGGCGTGTTTTGGTCTGTCTGCGTCTGTGGGGTTGACCACAGTTAAATCATTCTTTTATTTTTTATCATAAATTTTAATGGCTTTAACATTTACCATCAAACATGAACACATTGTTTACAAATATGAGTCATTAATCTCTGTCTTGCTTGTCCCAGTTTTCAAGTTAAACAGCCGAACATGGTTATGTATGATGTTGTGTTACATTGTTGAATGTAGGACAAATAGGCAGCTGTTGACTTTATAAAGCTGGAGATAGATGACTTTCTGCCTGGGAGCTATAGCTTCAGCCTCAGTCCCTTTGAAGAAGTTCTTGTTTAAATCAAGCCGGGTGGAAACACTGAGACATCAATCAAAGACAGTCCGAGAGTCTCTATTACATCAATCCATTGAGTACTGTATGTCCTGTACTTACTTTAATAGAATTTCAACAAGATGTTGTTTTAAGACTAGCATGGCTGTTTTACACTTACCTGAAATGTGAACTATAGACTGTATAAAGAACGGACAGCGCAACACCTCCCCTCAAGTGAAGCCAAAACAATTAGAGCTCCTCCTGCTGACTGTCTGCAGTTCATAAACCCCGCCTACTCCATGTTAACAGATGGGTCAAACTGTAAAATCAAAATACACTTCTAATACATTTCCCTTAACCCCATTTTGTCGTGATAGTTATTATCACGCTGATTTATATTCAAGTCATCTTTTTTTCTTAGAAGCTACGAGCTTCTGAGAAGTTATTTTAATCTATATAAAGGTTTGAACTGCCACGATTGTCATCTCTGTTGACGAAAGTGTGCGCTGCGCCAGATTAGCAGAGTAGAGCAGATACAGTGAGCACAAACGTTACGCATTCTAACACAAGAGTCACTCAACCTCCATAACAGTGAGTGTCTGCTTCGAAACCAACACAAGAATCTGTTCTGCCGTGGACTGTACCGACCTGAGCGACCTTTGACATTTTATCAGTGAGTTAAATGTGAGGTTTTTTTTGTGTGTGGAATCAGCGTTACCGCAGCTCTTTATCTGATCTCTACTGAGCAGACTCCTTGATTGATGTCGTATGTTTATACAGTCTATGACTTCAACACACTAAATCTAGCTCAACATTTTAAAGGCAAATTGCTTGTTACTTTTACTCTTTATATGCTCTACATTTCAAGCAAGGTAAAAAGTTATGAAATCATCTGTGCTGACACCAAGTCCGCCGCTTAAAGGAAGGGTTGGTAATTTTCAAAAACTAGCATGATTTTGAAAGTAGCATTCTCTCAGTGCTCACCTGCACCCACCCCCTACCCTCTGTGCTCCCTCAAAAGCCACGCCACTCACTTACATGCACAAGTGCCATTGGTCCAGAAGCGTACCTCAGCTCATGCTTTGAGTGTGGGCTCGTGACTGCATGGGGAAGAGAACGAGCAGGGAGGCATAAAAATGGAACCGAGTGCAGACATTGGCCGAAGTTTTTACAGGCTTACAACTGCTACAGATGACGGATTTTCTTCGTTCCTTTTTCAGAACACATGAGTTATTAATTTCTGTCAGGACCTAAAGACAATTTCAACCAAAATCTTAAAAAGTGTATCTGGAGACCAACCCTGCCTTTAAGTTTTGTAACCAAGACAGCATTTTGATTGTTTTGTGTACACGACTTGGGTGCTCATGGTGCGCTGCATTTTACTATTAAATCAGTACACTATGATCTAATAGTAGCAAATGCAAGTAGGATAGACTACAAGTATGGACAACGTGGATGTTTTCAAACATCACATGGAGCAATAGCCAAGTGAACTAGCTAGCTACAATTTGTGTAATCAGAAAGCTGTAGGTGTCATTGTCACCAGAAACATTGACAGACTCTGGCTAGAAATCACAAGCTGCTTTTTTCTACCTCTGTCATTAATCTCAAGACTTGTTTATGAAGAGTTTTGATTGGTTAATATTCCACCATTACCACTGTTAACTAAATCTTTTGTTTGAGAAAGGAGTAAATGAGCAATGTTATCCAAAACATTTGTAGTTAAATCTTTGGATTCTTCTTTTGTTGGAATACAAAATTACACAGAACACTTGTCTTTGTTCATTTAGTAGTTTCCTTTTCAAGTCTTCGAAATCTAAACCTGTCCTACAAAGTAAATCCAGGCAGCTGAGTGTTTCGTTACACTGCCGGCCGTTGAGTTGTTGCCCCTTCTTGGTCCGATCATTTGTTTTCGATGGCTGAAGGTCTCTGTTGCCCCGTCCGTGGCAGGACCAAATTAAGAGGTGAACTCAGGATGGATGAGCGCAGAGCGAATGAAAGATTGGCGTGCAGGCAAAGATTTTTCCTATTTTCTCTTCCTTTTATCCTTTTTCCTTCGGCCGCCTTCTGTCAGATAGATGATGTGCGGGAGAAATATTATTTGTCCTGGTTTCACTGTTGATTCTGTGTTGTCCTCCTCAGAGTTGCTGTCTCAATTTCGATGACAGACCAGAGGTATATAGCCAAAGTAGAAAGACTGTTCAAAATGTTTGCTGGTCTGCTGTAGATATATGCCCTTGAGGAACCTTTTAAAGTTTCAATCAAGGATCTTGACATAATTCTCCCTTGACGTCCGCTGAATGTTTGAACAGCCGGCTCAAAGTCTTCTGTGGGTAAATTTGTAATTGAATTCTTAAGGTTTTACCTAAATAATAATTGAAGTAGATTAGAGTTGTTCATAGTTGGTTTCAAAGAAAGCAAGTAAGCCTCACTGGAGTTAATTTCAGGGTTGTTCACCCTTTATAGCAAAGGACACATGGAGACAAATAAGAAGATATAACATGAGATTGAACAAGAACTGGAGGAAATGCAACAAAATCTGAAGTAACAATAGAGCAATATACATCACTACAAAGATCCTCATCTTCAGACTTTAAAACATGAACATTTTCAGGGGCCGCTGCATGTGTGAACACAAACAGCAAAATTTTCGCCAAGTTTATCCGCAATTTTTCCTGCCAGCCCCCTGGTAAAATTACCACAAGAAGTCGTGGTGAGTCGATGTGTGAACGCAGCAGGTTATATTTAAGAAAACGTAAGAGTGAGCTGGAGGGGGTTAATGACGTTTGCATACTGCGGCCGCCGTGACCCGTGCAATCTTTTCCCACGTGATGAAACTGCTTCATTTTGTTTGCTGCTCGCCAGTGTGTGTTTTTTTCCTCTGGTTTATTTAGCAGGGACAGATACGGTATACATGGAGAAGTGAACAACAATTTTACAATACACTGCATCACAGCATTTATAGCTAATGCTAATTCACAATGCCTGTCCCTGAAAAGGCCTTCACTATGTAATACATATAAAATACATAAATGATACAAAATGTTACATTTGTTCTTCTCCGCTCTTTTGTTTATACTGTGAAAATGTCCAATTTAACGTAGCATTGGATTAAAAGGCAAAAAACTGTCGTCACAGCAGCTGACTGGTTACTCGTTTATCATCGTGGTGCATCCTTTTTATGTCATATCTCGCCCCCTGAGACCCCCACTCCCCTCCCCGTCTAACAGGGAAAACTTCCTACTGTGAGGGACATGTGTGAACAAGCAACTCAGGAGGATTTCAGAGGCAGGCTTCCAGACATTTTCTAGATTTTCAGGAGTGCATTTGGGAAACGGCTTCTGTCAGCTTTAATGATCATGTTTCAACTACTCACTAAAAGCTTATAGAAAATGCCTGCAGCTTTTTGCCTTTGTCTTCTACTAAGACGGAAGTGTTTCTGATAGTACAGAAGGCAAAGACCTAGCAGGCAAAAAAAAAAAAGTGGAAGGGACATAACATTGATACAAATGTGCAACAACCTCCAGTCAGTGTTTTTCTGCTGTGGAGCTCTGAGTCCTCTGAAGAGAAGAGGCCTCAGCTGCCCTCAGGGTCAAAGGTTACAGCTCGGTCCAGATGAAATACTTCATATCTGTTAGATTTCCTGCTCGGATCGTCAGAGGGGTTAGGTCACCAAATATATATTGATCCAGCTGCCACACAAAATGTCCCATCATGTTTTTAGTGTGTGAGGAAGTGTTGCCAAAAATATAATAGAAGACTTTGTAGCGGAGGTCGCTCGCTGTCTTAAAGCATCTTCACATCGCTTCAGTCTCAATGCAGCTGAACTGCTTAACCGCTCCTCAAACTTAACCCGGACAACACAGAGATTATTTTGATTGGATGTAAAAACTTAAGCAATGCAGCTGATCAGTTCTGACTTCAGACTTCTTTCCCCCCTCCTGTCCAGATTTTATGACTTTACACATGAAATGCAGGAACTGATCAGCTGTGAAATGTGACACTTCATCATCATCATCATCAGCAGCATCATTTATTTTATTTACATCCTCGATAAAAAACACATTGAGGGAGAACCCTTATTCGCATTGGAGCCTATAAACTAGAGGGCTCGGGTGTAACAACAACAGAAAAAGCAAGAATAAAACAGGAAGTTCATATAATACAGTTAAAAAAGGTAAAAGTATACAATGAAATAAAGTAAAAACAGTAAAAGGAAGAACTATGCACAACACGAGTGCAATGCTCTGAGTATCTTGATACTTGTTTCAGCGCGATGTGATGCATATACGTATCGTGTCTTATTTACCGTTATGACATGCATCATACAACATTACAAATCTTTTTCAATTTTAAAAATTGTGAGATTAAAATTAATTAGTAAAGCTTGATTACTGAAACACAAGTTAACCTTTCAGCTCTGTGTCTGCGTTGTTTAGGAGATCTCTGTCATATCACATCATTTTCCTCTGCTCAGTTTTTATGGTATTATCTAAATAGCAGATGATCATATTTGTGTAATGTCTTTGTTTCTGAGCACTTAGAAGACGATAATACAATCCTTATTTTAAGCTTAACTTTCAATTAAAAATCTAATAATCTATTTTTCCTGCAGGGCGAGTGAGAAACTGCTGATGAAGCCTGTGTGAAACGATGGAAAGCTCCAGAACACCTAACAAATAGTTCCCGCGAACTAACCATGTGTACAGAGGAGGCTGTAGTCCTCCAAGCTCCTTTCCCACATGTCATTCCTCACTCTCTCTCTCTCTCCCTGATTTCCGACTCTATCCACTGTCCTATCTCTAAATAAAGATAAAAAGAGCCCCAAAATAAACATGTCAAAAAAGAAAAGATAATGGCATGGAGATGAGCCTGATCCCGAAATGTAAACAATACTCTATGTAATGTTACAGAAAGAGCCTTACATTATTTATTAGTAACTTGAATGAAAATGAAATCATCACTTATTTCCTGTAAGTTGTGAGCAACACAGCTCTGATGTATGGACAGTATTTTCCCCCCAGAAACAGTGACAGAGGCGGTCCCATGATTCTGTTTTGAGCGTGTACTGACTCATTCAGTGGCGATGAGATCATCCTATAGAGACGGATCATCACCCCAATTATTAAAGAGTGGGCTTTGTGTCCTGTTTACCACCACTGTGAGTGAATAAATGAGTGTTTCTCTCCACCACCACTATCATCATCACCTCTACCACTAACCTTATGTGTCACAGGCCTATCTCCTAATGGCCAATTAAATGCCTTCATTTTAGCCAAAATGGCATGAGGAATTACTTACTGGGTTACTTATCTGTGAATGGTGCTTCTTTAGCATTTGGTGGCATTTGAGGGCCCCGATCGCAGGATAACTGCAGGTCATTTGTATGTTAATGACTCAATGACATGTAGTTAAGTTAGGTGTGCAGCTGAACGCCTCGTCGGAGTGAAGAGTGGGGCAGTGTAGTCAGAGATGTAAGACAGAAAAGTATAGATTTAAAAGTAGTTATCATAAGGTACAGGGATGTTAATATAAAATACTAAAAAGTAAAGTATAAACATGTATATGTATATACAGTATATAAAATATATACATTTAGAGAAACACGCAGCATATTCAGAAACGCTGAAACACTTTCAACAGCAAATGCAACCATCCAAAATAAATGCAACGGCTGAAACACGATGCAAAAGAAACAAATGTGCTGCAAAAAGCCGAAACAACTGCATTTACATTAAACATGCTGCAAACAGATAAACAGAAGGAGTCAAAAACTCACACATTCAGAAACGACTGCAAGTAGAGAAACGCTACAAGTGTGAAGTGACCATTAGAGGTAACTAATACCATTCATACTCACGCGCCGCCGCCGAAGCAGCGGGAGCAACTTGGGGTTAAGTGTCTTGCCCAAGGACACATCGGACTCGTAGCTACAGGAGCTGGGGATCGAACACAGCCGCCCCGATTCTAATACAACTGTATTAGGTTACTACTTTAGTTCCCCTAGACATAATCTTAAACCTTTTCACACGTACGGAAATCTCCTGAAAAACTCTGGAGATTACCCGGAGGGGCTGTAGCCTTTATGTGAACGCAAACAGCTGAATTTTTCGCGCGGACTTCACCTGGAGTTTCTCCTGCCAGACCCCTAGAGTGCATATGTGAAAACGGCTTTAATAAGGTTGTAACAGAAGTTTCCAGGAGTGTTGTGCATGTGTGAAAAGGCTGGACGTTTAACAGCTATATTGTGTTAAGGTAATTACTTAATCTCAAAACCTACAGGGTGTTCTATAAAAGACTGAAAGCTACTTAAAATTGTGCATCTATATAATTCAAATTTTAGTGATTTATTTGATTTTAGACATGTGTAGCCACTTTTTGTGACAGTCTCTATAGTCATTAATGGGTTAAGGATGGGGTATGACATCATCCTGCTGCAGAATGATGTTAGTACACTCAAGTTAATATAAAGAAACACCACCATGTACTTTTATCTAAAGCCTTTATAAATATTTATATAAGTAGGACCATTTTAGTAAAAATGTATTTCAGTGTTTTGCAATTAAGAAATGAATCGTTCCCTAATCTATAATCAGTCAGACTTTGTTTGCTGTTACCTAACAATATAAAGTAAACTGTTTGTAGGAGAGCACTGTGGCTTGGTTTTTAATTCTAAACAATCCCCACATGTAATTTAACACAGTGCAGGCCTCTTTCAATAAGCACCACAGCTATTGATCTCCCATCCTCGTGCAGCACTCCTAAAGAGAAAGCAGAAAGTTGTGTGAATGTTCTATGCAAATGTTTAGTGTATTAGCATACACAGTTGTAATTAAAGCATAATTAGAGAGACAAATGGTGCTGTGAAGCTCTGCGCCTTGGCTCCGGAGTCTGTTTATCAGCAGCCCCTTGTTTAGTCGGCTAAAACAGGTTTATATGAAACAAGCGCCGCCGACTGCTGCATTAATTGTTATCATTGCCTTGGAAAGCAAATAGGTGCCATAGCGCTGCGGACTGTGAGAGGAGAGAGCCGGAGAGGGACCGGGACAAATTAGTGTGGAAAATGAGAGTGTCGAAATTGGAGAGGGATTAGCAGAGACGATAATGAAGCAATTAAAGAGTAAGCGCTCAGCACTCAGGTGCCTTTACTGAGCTGGTTCACTCCAGCTGCTTTCAGACGCTCCAATGCAAATATATCCCCAACGGTGAGGGGAGGTAACACTCTGTCCTAATACATCACTGATAGAGAGTGAGAGCAGAGAGCACAACACGACATGCTGCAGATTAATGCAACCTGACAGAGTACAACACAATCTGAGCACAGCGGACATGACAAGATAACACAACTTTAAATGACAGAATGCAATGCAACACAGAAGCACATTACACCACACGACAATTCAAAGCAGCACAACAAACACATTGATGCTTTAAGACAAAATGATGCATCAGAGATCATTTGCTTGCTGTACATTAGCCCTCTTTTTTGTGCGGCTACCTACTAAAGAAATCAACTACATGAAACAAAATGTTGACTTGGAAATTATTTTTCAATATTTAAAATGACTTTGAACATAGATCTACTTAACGACACGTCTGTTATTCAGACACTAAGGAGAGTAGATTTCTGTAAACTGTCAGAATTCAGTTTTCAACACAGCCATGTAAAAAGGGAGCATTGACACAAAAAATAATTACAGAATACTTAAACACTTGACGACAAGGACTGGCTGTAAAAATGTAATGTTTTAAGTGACCAAAGTATCCATAAAAAGGGAGAATAATAAACCTTTTGATTCATTTACAGCGCAAACCTCTTCAACTTGCCATGAAGAAAAAAATGCAAACATTTCCTTCAGGGGTCAGTATATATTCAATTAAATCTGCTTTTATGAATATCAGATAGTTATCAAAACTCCATTTGTTTGATAGTTAAGGCAGAGTCCTACCTGTGCAGGCCTGGACATTGACCTTAGAAGCGTCACAAGGGATTCGTGGATTGTTAACAGTGATCATTTTTCATCCGACAACCATTAAAAAACATTACCACAGGATAACCTGATTCAAGTATCTCAGACATAGAATTAAAATTCCACGTATTCAATGTAAAATAGAACAATAATTGTGTTTCAATACAAACAAACAAACCTAACGCACACACAGCACAACACAATATCTTTGGATACAGCTCGACACAACTGCTAGCTAGCAAATGATTTCCAGCTGCAGCTAACGGTAGCCCAAAGCCCACAGCACGTGACCAAAGTAGCTTAGCACGTGACCTAACTTACAATGTTAATGCAGCTTGTTTTCTAATCTCATCCTCCTCTTTGACATCTTGAACCACACAGGTGACGGCCTTTTACAATCCAAAAATTACAATATGAAATGCCAACAGATAAGATTAACTCTCGGTAATTGTTGCAGTGAAGCTTCAGTCAAGATTAGATTTTTGTATTTTTGCTAACTTTTAATATTCTATCTAATATCCATGCCATTGAGCCTGCACATGCTAATGATAAAGGAAGAGGCAGTGTGAGCCAGAGGTAGGAGAAAGAAAAAAAACTGAGTGGAGAGAGGAAGGGACGGGGCTGTCTACGGCGATGCCCGACATCTATGGTTGGGGGTAATAAAGCCCCTCTCAAAGTCAACAGTTCAGAAACTCCTTTTTCCTCCTAAAAGAGCTTTTAATTTTTAACACAAACTTGCACTTAGGTATGCATGAACTTTGGTAAAATCCTGAGACATGTGTATAAAAGGGGTTTAATAGATGACGGTCATGTGCTCTGCTGCCGGGTAATGATGTCAGCCCCTCCATCTCATTCCCTCTCTGCCTCTCTTTGGGCTTCTTTGATAGAGGAGGGCCTAATGTAAATTTAATTCGGAGTGATGTATGGGAGGGATGGGTGACAGAGTGAGAGTGGGGTTTTGGGTTTTGGGGCTTGTGAGCGAAGGTGGAGAAGGCCGAGTTGAGTGGAGACGGAGGGGTGTGGGGGTAACACAGGAGGGTGTGTGTCGGGGAGGGTGTGTGAAGGGTCTCAGTGGGGGGAGCAGCTGGATTGGGGCGCTGCCACTTTGCCAACACTGTCCTCTTTAAGCAGGATTGATGATGGTGTACGCCCCGTATGCATCCATGAGCGTGCGGGCCTCCTTTATACCCCTCATACACATGCACACGCTCCCACCCGCCTCACAAACGCTCTCCGTGTCTGATTTACCCCCCTGCCATGCAACATTTACTCCCAACAATGTGAAAGGGAGGGACGCTTGCTTTTGCGTTCCAACAAGAGGGCGACATCTGAATGGGAGGAGGCTTCAAAGATCCCCCCCAAACCCTCCCTCCTCCGTCACCCTCTTGTCTCACTTCAAATGAAGTGGACAAATGCTAAATCAATGTTTTTAGTGTTGCTCATCACCGTCTTTATCCCTCTCTCTCATTGTTTCCTGGCAGATTGAGAGGGTATTGATGGCCATGACTGTCAAGGTTTTCTCCCTTCTTCTTCTGTCCTCTGGGTGTTTGTCCACACTCGCGCCATATAGAAAAGACATTTAAATTGTTACAACCTCTGATGGTGGAAGCCATTGTAGAAATCTCGCCATCCTCCATTTATTTTCCACTAATGCTGCTGGATTATCTTAAACAGTTCCTCCATGTGCGGTCATCACGGAGAAGTAGATGAAATCCAGATCCTATCAGTGGATTTAATGAGTTTTGCGCAAATGATTGCACTGTAAATTGTCGTGGGGTTATTAAACAAAACACGGAAATTGCGATGATTGCATGTAGAATGCAGGTATTGTTTCAGCAATAGAATCCTTGTTCATTAAGTTAGAATTAGTTTGGCGATGCCAGGAGCGCAAATACGCCTCGATTCAGTCTGAGCTTTATTGATTGAACTGTAATGTAATTTTAGCATCTTTCCTTTTTAACACTTAGATTGTTCCAGATTTCAAACTAGCAGATCAACTTGTCCCAAAACTCTCAAGTTTTTTTTTGTTTTGTTTAACTAAACATTGAATGAACACAGATTATTTCAAATCCCCTTTATTGACAGCATCATCATCCCCATCATCTTCACGGCCTGCTGTAATGGATGCGGGGTGGATTAGGAGGATGAGCCGGGGTCGAATGAATAGTGAGTGGTATTCATCAGACCAGGGGGAAGCGGCAGCCAAGATCCAATTATATATATTCATTAAGTGATAATGATATCATGGTCTTTTAACTGAGAAGAAAAGGGAGCGTAATTGAATAATAACAGTTGTACAATCCCAGAGGATTGGACCCCCCTCCTTCCCCACATTCCCACCATCCCCACACAGACACACACCCCGACTTGGTGACCCCCCGAGGGGTGGAGAGCAGGAGGGAGGGCAAGGGGACTGAAGAGCGAGGATTGATGGAATTCTATTACTCCCTGATAGATTTATTATGAAGGCCTGAGCGGACTCTCTGCTCCACTTTGTCACTCACACTAATCAGGGAAGGGAGGGAGGAAGGGAGGGAGGAAGGGAGGGCAACTCTTACCCCCCCCGTCCACACCTTTGTATGTCCCCACCCTAACCCCCCTCCTCTCCTGCCCATCACCAAAGACAAGGTTAGCAGCCGTCTGACAGGAAGACGCGGCGGGTGGCCATTTTGGATCCCTGTGAGCTGAGCGATCGGCGTCTCAAATGGGCCAGCTGAGCTCGGCTGACCTCCAGGGTGAGCGCTTCATTTGTTTATTAATGGAGGGCCATGTGCAACACCATAAGGGCGGCGTGTCATGCAGAGATCAACAGCCACTGCACGGGAGCCCAACGACCAACCCCCAACAACAAAACAATTTGTAAACACTTAGCATGGTGATGAGCCACAAGCTCACGTCCAGTTTAGATGGGTGTAAGATGATGGGATGTTGTTGAAGGGTCAGTTATGCTCAGTGTTTTCAGCTTTCTTACGCCTCAGAGTAAAGTTTTAAAGCTTTTTCTCTCTAATCTTATAAATGAACACAGTAACGGTGCAACACCCTATTTAGATTATCATGTGTGCAACAGTGAGCCTGCACCAATTCACATAATCTCACAGGACACCAGATGTAAGAATACATAGTACATCATCCTGCTGTGCTCTCTGTTTTGAGAAGAAAAAAAAAAACTCTGGATGAGAAAAAGGATGTTGAGATGTATCCAATGAGAGTTGTCTTTTGTTTAGCAACATTTGGAGGTGAGATATTTGGCCAAGTTAAAACAAAAACAGTTAATCTTTATGAACAACTTTACATTTTTCAAGGGTCTTTACATTCGATGTTTTAAGATCTATCGTCAGCACTGCTTCAGGTCAGGAAGTACGCAGACAATATCTGTGCTTCGATAAGAGTTAAAAACAAAACCTTGTTGATCTTAATGAGATGCTTTAAGGCCCTGACTCACCAAGGAGATCATGTTCGTCCACCCTAGTTGGACCGTCGGCGAGCAATTGTCGCCCTAGTTTTTCATTGGTTGGCGTCAGCGCGGTTAGCGGGAAGAATCTAGTGGCCTTCATCGCCACTAGTTCTTTACCGTCTGCTTGGTGTGTCGGGGCCTTTAGAGTTGTGACGAATCTTTGGTTTGAAATGAACTTGGATGAAAAAAGCATTAGATTGTATTGATAAAGTGAGTGCATCTCAATATACTGACTTGCCCTTGCAGAAACTCTGTAGGAAGAAATAATGTGTTTTTGTTGTAGGACAAGTAGCTATAGACATTTCTTTAAAAAAAGATTTATTAAGCTTGAGTGGGATAGTCCAGTAAAGAAAGGGGGTGATGAGGTAAGGACTGAGGTTTAGCTTTACCAACTGAGCTCAGGAAGACTTGCTCAGGACATTTCAAGCAGGTTTTCTTCTAGTCGTCCATTGCCTTTGTTTGAATATTTGTTTGTTTCTGCATGTGTGTACACTTTGACAGTGAAGTTCACGAGAGAGACAGAGGAAGTCATCATGCTGCAGATGTTTGAGCCTTGGATTTGTTTTTGAATACTGAAAGAAAATCATTGTGATTACACTCCCAACAGGCTCCTACTGTTTTCTGTTAACTCTTCTCTTATCTAACAACATTCACACCAACACACCAGCCCTGAGGCAGCTCATTTCTTATTCCCAAGTGCATCATGTACGACATATTAAGAAGTCCTTCAGACCTGATAGAGAGTGTGTGTGAGTATGTGGTTGTGTTTACGTCAGCAAAGAAATGATGAATCTAAAGGATTTTCAAGGCTCAATTGCTGTCTCATGTTTGTTGTAATTGACGCACATACACAGAGTTCATGTCTTGTGTATGGGAAAGTTTATTCATGTGTCTCAGATAATTGAAGGTGGCATTTTTTTTGTTCATTTAATTCACAACTGGTATAAAAGTGCATCTCAGAGATACACACTACCAACTGTATATCATCATGGACAAAGTTGGAGTGACGTCACCCATTGGTTTCCGATGGGCCGTCTGGAAGCATATCCATGACGGTTGCCATATTTGAAATGCTAACTATCAGTCTTTCAGTCAACCAAACAGCAGGCAAAGAGGTGGAGCTGAGGTGGGCCTTAAGCCTTCTGACACAAGGCAGCAGCTCTGTCTGATCTGTCACGCCCCTAATTATACAAAACTTGTATCCTTCATAGAATATGAACGGGTGAGTTATAAAAGAATTCACCCCCCTACAGTGTGTGCCCATGATTTCAAAAACCAATAAGCCCAAATTTATTTTTCTATTACGCTGTAAACATTTTTATTTCTGATGTCAAAATGGACGTTTTAGAAAAAAACCTTTGCACATCTACTTCACAAAACAGCTTAGGAGAGCAATGTGTCCATCAGAAACTGTAAAAGATAAACTCCCGCACACTGTCTAACTTGCAAACAAAATTTAATGGCAACGTTTTGGTGCTATACCTTCATCAGGCAACAAGTTTGTCAAAAATGGGCTTGACATCTTAAATAGGAAGTGGCTACAAGCCTGCAACCAATCATCATTGTGACGTCAGCTCTGGATTAACAAAACAAAGCAAATAAACATCAGCTTCTCGGTAGAGAGCACATACACCAAAAATGTTGTTTGCAAGTTAGACAGTGTGCGGGAGTGTGCTTTTCTCAACAGTGCTGAAGAGTCATTTTTTAAGAATATTTTTATTAAAAAAATATAAGATTCAGTAAGATATTCCTTCAAAACAGAGGATACTGAGGCGACGGTGGTGTAGAGGTTAGTGCACGCTTCATGTAAGGAGACCATTGTCCTCCAAGCGGGTGGACCGGGTTCAGGTCTGACCTGTGGCTCCTTTCCTGCATGTCGTTCCCCACTCTCTCTCCCTGATTTCTGACTCTATCCACTGTCCTATATCTACGATAAAAGCAGAAAACCCCCCCAATAAAAACCTTTAAAAAAAAGGAAACAGAGGATACTTTGATAGTTATGTAATAAATGTGTAATACGATTTAGGTCTGAAAGGGAATATTCAGAAGGGTTTCTTAATTTTCAGACACAGAAAACACTGTTGTAGTTCTGGTACTTACGTCATAAATTAAAACAACTAGGCCATGCCTAAAGGGTTGAGGTGTGAAATCTGCTGTGAATTGTATTATTTTAGCTGAAACGTTCTGGTCAGTGCCAGTGGGAGGAGCAGCGGTTTGTAATCATAGACAGTGTAAATAATTAAAGTAGCAACTGTGATCTTGTTTGTGAAAAGCCTTTTTGAATTTCAGCATTTTGGTCAAGTTGACTTTGGGAGCCATGATTTGACCATGTTTGGACAAGAGAGTTGTGCAGGAAAGGAAGACGTGGTTGGCGAACAGCAGGTCAACAGGTTTGTTGACAAAAGAAGGTAAGGGAAGTTGCAAAATGGAGAAGATTCTCCGCTCGTATACACCTACAACTTGTATGCAAACTCCTGAAAGAGAACGCAGCCCTAATGTTGCATATCTTAAAACCTATATAGGTATCGTTTAAACAGGTAAGTTGTTCAACTCACATGCAGTTGTAAAAAGAGTTCTTCATTCTACAATTTGCTTAGCAGATGCTTTTATCCAAAGCGATGTACATCAGAGAATAAGAACAACACAAGCAATGATCTGGAAAAGAGGAAACAACGTCAGTAAGTGCAAATGAACAAGTTTAAGTTTGATAGGACACAGGTGCTGACAGGCACAGAGGCAACAAAATACGACATAACATCGACAGCTGTTCTTGAGAGTTCTTATCAGCATCAAAACCATCGCAAATAACATTAATGTCATGATCAAACAAGACCATCATCATCATCAAAATCATCATCGTCATCTTCGATATCATTAAGTGCGTATAGGTCTTCAGGAAAGAGCTGGGTCTTTAGCTTTTCCTTAATGGTGCAAAGGGACTCTGCAGATCGAATGGAGTTTGGTAGTTCGTTCAACAGCCTGGAGGCGACAGAGGAGAAGAGTTGTAAAGGTTGTTGTAAAGGTTCACATCAAATCAGACAAAGTTACAGACCCAGATGTATTAGCTCAAACAATCAGTACATGAATTCTGGAGAAACATATCCATTTCTATAAAAAAAGCGGCGTTTTGAATACACTTTGCTTTGAATCTTACTCTCACTGTGTGTGTGTGTGTGTGTGTGTGTGTGTGTGTGTGTGTGTGTGTGTGTGTGTGTGTGTGTGTGTGTGTGTGTGTGTGTGTTCCATAACTGGATGTTTACAGTATAATATCCCTATTTACATAGTTGACCCATATGGCATCTTGGTGTGAAGATGGTGTGTGGTCTCCCCTGCTCATATTTTGGGCGACCACATCTTGTAAACCTTTAATTTTTGTTTTTGTGTTATCCAATCACAAGTCAATCCCAGTAAAAAATAATGAAATATGATCAATAGATCAGATTGTGTGATGGAAAAGCCAGAAAGTGAACTCTGTTTGATGTTTGTTTTCCAATCAATGACTGAGTTTTCTCAAACTTCTCTCACCCAAACTTCACCACCACCCTCGGGTGGTCACAATGTCTTTCCTCTCCGCTGTTTACACCAGTGTGCCTTTGATATGACCATCTATTTGTTTTCTGAGGCCTAAGCCTTTTATAACATGAGGCAAGATAAATATTTTGAAGCTTCACGGGCATAAATAATTGATTTATGTCACACGGCAAAGCACGACATCCCCACTTCACAGAGCCTGAGCAGCGCTTTGTTTTGGACAAAAGTACAAGTTAGAGGACAATAATGTTTACCCTGGTGGTATTGTAATTAACAGAAGAAAACAGCTGCAGACATTCACGTGAGGCTGTACTGAATTAAAGAGCCATTGAAAACAAGCACAACTCTGGCTTTCGTTTACATGTGGCGAGGGAGAGCAGTAAACAGAACTGGGTTAGGCTGGTGTGAGAGAGAGAGAGAGAGAGAGAGAGAGAGAGAGAGAGAGAGAGAGAGAGAGAGAGAGAGAGAGAGAGAGAGAGAGAGAGTCCTGTGATGGAAGGGCTGCAAAATAATACAAATACAGACCCAGGTGGTCATTTTGTCAGTCTTTTGACTCCGTTTATGAAACACATTCTCAGCCTTAACTTGAAAAATAGTAATATTTTGTTACTTAATAAGAAGCCAACCCTTCAAAAGTAGTCATCGTTAGCTGTTTTCACACATGCACTTCTGAAAATTTCTCAAAAAACCCGATATTTTCCAAAATTGCTTGAACACACATGTCTCTCAAAGCGGCAAGTTTGCCCTGTAACATGGGGGGGGGGGGGGTTGTCTTGGGAGACAGCACATAAGATTAAACTACGCTGCGGAAATGCAAGTTGACGAATGAAGCAACACAGGCTGACACTTCAGTAAAAAATGTTGCCTGTAAAAAAATGTTGCTACGTGTAATTGGACGTTCTCAGAGTGTCAATGAATGAGTGGATAAGAACACACTGGCAAGCAGAAAGAGCATGAAACAGCCTCAGTACATTTGTAAAGATCGCTCTGGTCCTGCATCTGTCAGATGATATATGTCTTATTCTCACTCCCTTTTCATTTTTCTGAATATTACCTGCTGTGTTCACACATTGTCTCACCCCCACTTCTTAGGGCTGAAAAAACACAGCTGTTTGCGTTCACACATGCAGCTCACCCTCAAGAAATTTCAAGAAGTTTTCAAGAGTACTGACCAAGCTGCTGTTTTTGACAACTTGGGATTGAGAATGACCTGCTTTTTTTATGCATCAGTAATGATTTTTAATGTGTAATGTGTTCTGTCCTTGCTATGTCCGTCCCATCTTTCTCTCTCTGTCTTTCTCTCTCTCACATCCTTAAACACACACACACACAAGCTCACACACACCCGCACAGAAATTCTCATTACCTCATTAGCAGAGGCAGCTCTCATTTAGCTCTTTAATGACGGTTCTAGATGAATGGGCCTGGTGCTGATCCCAGTGCTGTGACTGGATTAGTGATAATGACTGATCTATGGGAAGTGTGACAGCCTCATCTCAACTCTCCCCAGGTCTCATCCTCTAGCCCGGGGGCCAACCAAAGTGAGGTCCACAGGCCAAGTCTGGCCCTTCACACACAGTTTAAGTTTTTATGAATACTCCCTGCTAGATCTGTTTCAGAGGATGAGAGATAAGACTATTTAATTGTGCCTTTATGTATAAAATATTTTTTTACTGCAATCGTTTTGCAATGTTAACTTGACCCATTGTTGCACATCTAAAACACAAAATGTTAAATATGTCATAGTAAACCTCCCTGTAAACGTCTAAATGGATTGTCCTTCTATATTGTTGGAGTCCAACCAAACATTGAATATTTATTACAGCTAATTTGACCTCTGAGCCCTACCCTGGTACAATGGCACCTGGAGTGTCTTATTTAGAAGCTTATAGGGCCACTGTCTAAGATGCTCTATTCGGCAAGTATGGACTGAGAACATATCGCTATAAAATGATTTAGAATAAAGAGGGGGATAGAGGGGGAGAGAGAGGGGGAGAATGACACAGAAACATTAAAAAAATCAGAGAAAGTAACAGAGTAAAACATTTTTGAGTCATTGAGGGAAGTTACTCTGTAACCCTGACATCTGTTTATGATGCATGTTTGACTTCTGCAGGTCTACATTCACACGAGTTCATCTCACCTGAGTCTTCCTTCATGGCTTACTGTCAATCCAACCATCGTGCTACTTCTTTTCCCCTCAGGCCCTGATCGATCCCCTACAGTCGGCCCTCAGCTGATCCATCACAGCTACCAGTCGGCCTGCAGCCTCTACAGACCCAGGGCCTCTAGACTGAGACCACAGGGGACTGGGGTCTCTGTCTGGAACACCCAGCAAGACCACGGAGACCCACTGAGGGCCAGGCAGGCTGAATTAGTCAGGCCTATTAACATGCTTTAGGTGTGTAGACCTTCTTGTCTGAGTGGTGAGGTACCACTTTACAGTCTGCGCCAGGCTGATAACATCTCACTAGATGGGTTAGAATTAATATGAAACAGCAAATACATTTAAGAATAAAATGTAAAAATACAACTACATACATCCGTAAAATTTGGATCACAACAGGATATAGAAGTGCATGGACAAAGATTTTCTAATAATATGCTGAAGCAGGAGTTTCAACAGCTTAAAACAACACAATTCAGCCATTATTTTCCATCATGAAACTTATTAGTAAGAATATTTAATATGCTAAGTTTTGGGTCTTTAAAATCGTAACATTATAGAATACTAATACAAGCAAAAACAAAGACATTGCCCCAAGTATAGAAAAAAATAGGAGCAATGAAGCTACCTCCGACATTACATTGGTTTCTTTTTAATAGATGACCAAGGATGCCTGAACTTCGTCATCATCATTAGAGATGATTAGTCATGGTATTTCTTACAAACTGGGCTTTTAAAAAACTTAAATGTGTAATGTCTCTAAAAACTTACAATGTTGTCCTCGACTAATAGGTGCATCAAATATGTGATTATTTGGTTGGAAAACAATTCAATATGTCGTTCTCACAGGCTTGGAGTACTCTTCATCAGACAAAAGATAATAGGAAAAAATATCACCTGAACTCACAAGGCCACAATTTGGAGCTCTTGAAGCGGGCCTTTAAAAAAAGTTCAGATTTATTGGTGATTAAAAATGATTTATTCTGTTTAACTAGCAAATGCATGATGGGTAACATTTATATAACTAGCTATAAACTTACCATCGTGACATCATTTGGTGTCAAATAAAACATTTTAGTTCATCCACCGTGTCTTAAATGTAAAACCAACAATTTCCAATGTGGCCTCCAGTTATGGAAGCAAAAGGGAAAAGACGCATGGTACCAACCTCTGCTCAAAATCATCCGTAAATTAACTGTTCTGTTTATTATTCTTCAAAGGTCTTTTTTATTCATGGGCCAATAATAATGGACAGCTCCTGACCGTATCAGAACACATCCTTCTTCCCAACCAGCCGTAACAGACACCAAAAGAACAAAAAAGGTATTTAGAGATTACAGGAGGGGGAATCTAAAAAAACAGGCCACATTGAGAACATTTAACTACCGTTCCTCAAGTATTATAATGAATTTTGCCTAGATTCATACCATTATGGCTTTATCACATGTAAGGGGGAAAGTAGGGCAGAATCCTTTAAGTTATGTAAGATTACCAGACGAGCCATCAAAGAAGTAAAAACCCAAATGTTGAATTTACTTTTAGCAAATCCAAATCAACAATGCCAAAAAAAGCAGCCAAAAGCTCAATTTGAAGGTAAAAGGTTTCAGAGATCCTTTGAATGAATGAAGTCTAAACTGTATCTGAAGTCGGGCATGACCAGAAATGTTGACGAGGAAACCAGGTGAACTTTGATGTGTCAAAGGGTGCATTAGAGCTAGTTCAGTTTAAGGTTAGCATTGACTGACTAGTACGGAGAATAGAACGCAGAGGATTCAGTCATTCATTAAGAGATATTCAACAAAATAATTCTTGGAGACGATATTGAGGAGTATCCACTATATGACATTTTTACAACAAATTTGAATATGCTATGTGCCAATTTGTGATAATGAGATTAGTTCAGATTAGTTTGAAAATCCCAGAGGGTTAAACCTGGAAATTAGAGTTTCCCTTTTCCCCAGTACAGCTGTTAGATGTAAAGATATAAATTGCAATAAAATGAGAAATATCAAAAGAAATGAAGCATTATGTACAAAAAATGCAGATATTTTTAAAGAAATAATCTGTACAAACCACATAGAGCATTGAGAGAATAAAACAACATGTACAAATAGTACAGTACACTCAGACACTCAGTGAACTTTTCAAATCCTTCTTGTTGCAATAAATATCTCCTCACAGTTTATCAAATGTTGTCAATTCTATATCTTGTTTTTTACGAAGTGGAACTCCACTTTTAAGTACTTTAAGTAATCCAGACAAGTTCATTCCTCCATTGGCTACTCAGCTGTCAACTTGCAAAACTATGCTTTAAAGTAGCTTTCCCAACACTTGCTACAGACTACCATTTGCAATACTTTTCAAGTATTCATAAAGGGTTTTTTACCCATCTCTATAAGAGTACTGCATTGGTGAAGTATGGCCGTGCTGTATCAGAGTGTCTATAAGGATGAAGTCTAGGAGAGCTGGATAATGTAATACCCCCCCTTCCCCTCCTCCTCCCCCTCACGTTACCCCACGGTGTGTGTGCCCAAGGCAGTGGGCGCCCTGGCTCCTGTGACTAGTGGGTTTGCTCCCTTCAGCAGCACCACTCATCTCCCTCTTTAATGTCATTTAGCTGCGGGGTGGCCAGCGCCTAGCTCGCCCATTAATCCCATTCCAAATGCCATAACATTTCCCAAAAAGCCCCTGCTTCTTAAAGCCGATAATTAGAATGTCTATTTAAAGTTCACCGCTCTCCCTTGCCGTTATCAATTAAAAGCCGTTTAAAGGGAGATCGGTGGCAATCGTCAACAAATTAAATCTCTTCCTCGCTCTTTGACGTTAAGTCTAGAATGCGTAATGGGGGTCACAAAAGGCCTCCTGAAAAGAGAGCAAGATTTGAAATTTCCAAATAGTCTTTCAGAGAAAAAAGAGCTGCCATATTTCACTGTAGCTGCCAATAGACGCAGATGTAGTACGGATTTTGAAAGGGCTTTATCATCATGTGATATAATTTGATAAAAGTAACGATTAGATGCAACAGAGAGGCAGAGCAAGGTTTTGATTAACATTATCAAAGCTTTGGCAAAAAGGACAGTGGGGTCAACAAATAATGCATCAAACAGACAGAAAAACAGCTTTTAATGGGATAAAAGCTAATAAAAGCATCTTCAAAAGATTCACATTCTTCTCCCGGCTCTTTATATTTGTGCAGTGAAAATTAATGTTTTGATAAACGGCACATGGTTTACAAAGATATTTTTTTGCGCTGAAGCTTTTCCCGGAAACAAATTCATAAGTAAGCGGTACAACCATGGAGAATGAGCGAGCTGCAATGACACAGTGTTCATCACATTGCCAGACTTATTAGGAAAAAAATGCATGAATGTGCATGTGGTTTGTTGCATGATTCAGAGGCAATGAAAGACGAAACATTTACTTATAATTTGATACAAGATTAAGAAATACTGGACGCAGAAAGAAAGTGTTTTTTTCTTCTTCTTTTTTTTGATTTTCATTCGGGAGCGTCATCTCATTACCGGCTGACGATGATACATGAGTGTCGCACACAGGAAGAGGATCATTTTCCAAAGGAAGCCCAAACCTTATTGTTGGGAATGTACCATCTGGATCTCAAAGGGCTCCGCTCCCACATCTATCTTCTGTGAGATAACACAGGAGTCTGCACGGGGAGGCAAGACTGATTGGTGATGAATTATGTATACTTTTGGCAAATTGTGATATTTGTCTGGCAATGTGATGCTGCACATGACATACCCAAATCACTGTAGCGAGCATGTGGCTCTTCATTACAGCTGAGAACTTAGAATTAAGTGTGTAACAACACCTTTCATACATCCCTTTAACACTGGAGTGTACGTACTAGTGGTTTTATTCTAATTTAAATAATTCATCCAAACTTTCCTTTATCATTTTATGATTATCATTTGGTTGTTTCACTTGAAAATGGTGTTACATCTGCCTGCTTTATTTGCTTGTATGTTTGGCTGTGTTTTTGTTTGACTGTGAGGTGTTTTCTGTCACAGGGTAAATCTTCACTAAATAAAATTGATTACCAGTTGATTGCAATTATCGTTTTAGGCAATTCTTACCAGACACAGATTTGAAAAATGATATTTTGAATGAACCCAAAGCTTGGGACATGTATATTTTCCGTATTTTTATCTAATTAAAAGTGTAATTAATTTGTTTCAGGGTAACTCCTTTGCGATTTAAAAAGGAGCTCTAAGTTAAACTTAAAAAGTGCAAATACTGTAAAGGCTTGTGAAAAATCTGTATTGTTGTCTTTTACACCTGGAGGCCCATGAATACTTGAGAACTGCAAATCTCTATCTAGCTGATGGAAAAGCAACCAAACACAATTATTTGTACAACAGGATAACAAAAAATATAAGCACCATTTATAGAGAAAATTATATTAAAAGGAAAAGTACCTCTGAAGGGTATTATGACAGGGCTGTAAAAAAAAAGTCAACATGTGATACAATTTGATGAATAACTTTTTGTTGGCTGTGTGCATGCATGCAAAGCCCATTATGTTTGATGTCGCTCTCAGGGGCGCACAGTGTCCCCTTGTTCCTCCTCCCACCTCTGACAGTGACAGGGAGAGCCTGAGGAGGTGTGCCCTCTAATAAAACATTTATATCCGGGGAAAACAGCGTGTCCAGCTCCAGCCACAACACTGGCTTTGACACCGGGGGCTCTTTTGAAGTTAGCCTCCAAGATTTAGAGGCTTTTCTAAGGGGGGCCCATTGTTCAGTCCTCTGCAGTCTTCACATTCCCTCCCCCTGCATCAAGATGCTGGGTGCTAAAGTCTCACAGTAATTCTGCAGCCACTTCAAAAGCAGCCCCACATGAAAGAGCTCAGTTTGACCCCTGCTCAGTTAGCGGTGGCTAAATTGGTAGATCGAAAAGCGGCGTAATTTGTATCAACTGAGTAAGTTACTATGCAGCTAAACAGGAAGGTCATGCTTTAATGCCATGGCCTTAGCCCCAGCCCCATAGCAACAAGACATCAATGTACCATCAGTTCCCTAAAACACCGAGTGGCACTCTCTCAAAATGATGCGTGTACAAGGCCCAATTGTGGCGAGACAATCAGACGTGCTAAAGGAAGCAAAATGAGGACAGGAAGTGTGTGTTGCTATTTTCTTTTAACGCTTGCATGGGATAACTGTCCTACTCAGCCTGGGAGATAATGTCTTATAATGGTAGGCTAATGATGCTTGGACTGATTGAATTAGGCCAGGGGTCCAGCGGGTCAGAGCCCTGGAGCCTCCGAGTGACTCACCTTCCCCCCGCGGCTCCACACACACCCTCCTGGGAAAGGCAAAGATCGGTGTCCCCCCCCCCCCCAAGTCCCAGTTTTTACAGCTCAACCAAAATTCTCATGGCGCTAAAATCAATGTTACCATTGTTGGGGCCAAACGGCACGTCCTGACCATGGCCAATGCAAAGAATTCCAAGTGGCAGGGCCTGTTGGCCTGTTGGGATCTACAGATTTGATTATGAGGAAGGCCAACGTTGTTTTTCAAGCTTGTCACATAAAGGGGGTCTTGTTCAGCATCAGTACAATGGGACCTCTAAGTGGCATGTGAAACTGACCCTACTTTGTGCAATAATTCAAGCCTTTGATATGACAAATGTTTTTGTGCCTGCCTCCACATCTGCAAATACCTCCACTCTGCTTCTGTCTTTCTCTCTTCCCTTGCCAGATACTAGCAAGGACTGAATCACTCATCTGTGGGGACAAAAGATGAAAAATAAGAAGAAGACTTTTACTAAGGACCCTAAAAATATGTTGTACTGTAAGTGTTGATTTATTTTAATAAAAAAAATCTTTGCCTGTCTGAATATGATATTTACCCGTTTTGGCGTTAATGACATTATACCGTCTGGTGCTTTTATTTTGAAGGGCTACTGACCGTAGGAGAAAAGGATAAGCACGGTGAAAGGCAGAAATAACTTACAAAACAACGAAAAATTACATACTTCATATTTGTGAAGCAGAAGCTAGATAATGACACAAAGTCTGTAAGTATTTGGTTTCGCTTGTTAATAACTATTTCGTGACTTTATGATGTCTTTCTCTACTTAAAATTGCTTTTAGTTTGAGGATGAGTGTGTGTAAGCTAGCAAAAATGCTATACCTGCTTGTAGCTCCTCTGGACTCTGAATTGTTAGATACTATTAATGAGTGTGTATTTTCTATCTTAGAAATGCTTAATTGCTAGTTTAATAACGCCTTATATGAAGATTTGGTTTAGTGAATTATTATTTTAACTTTTTTAAATTATTAATGAATATTTGTCAAACTCTAAAGGAGCTTGTCATTGATTAGGACTTTAGCCCTAATCAATTGTGCTGTTGTAATGATAATGTTTATTCCTTTATCAATCTAAAGTTTATCATGCTACCTTCAATTTGTGGTTGACTTCAATTAGACTTTTTTGGGATATTGAAGAACTGCAAAAATTAATTTTTGGTTCTTCAAACAGTGACAGTCAGTCACAGTGTGTTTACTTCCTGTTGAGAGAGCTAGTCCTTTAGGGCTCAACAGTGTGGTTTCAGAAGTGAAAAATCCCATTCATGTTCTCCATAGCATAATTGATTATTAGCCATAATGTCATAACCATCCGAGGTACACTTAACTATGTGTGAAACAATGGTGTATGCTCCTGTAGGAGACACAAGTATGATATCAACCTCGCTTTTAGAAAAATTTGGTTTATTTGCAATTTCGGGGGAAAGTTACATTTAAGAAGAATATGTATCGTTTGCAATGAGTTATGGGATGGCTAGTTCATACATATTATCAAAAGTACCAGTGCTGATGTTCTTTGTATCAGTACTAATGGAATCTGTCGTGTCCAATTAAATTACTTGGTCAGAATTAGATGTTGTTAAAGCTTTGTGAACCATCAGTGGGAGAGATAGACAATCATTCTGCCAGGGACGCTATAACTTTTGATGAGAAAATACGAAAAAAAAAATTGATCGTGTTGGAGGGAAAATGTTTGGCACGCAGAGAAGTTTGGCTGTTTGGCTTTTGTTGTTTGAATTAAAATAAAGGTTTCCTTCTCTGCTGTCACATTGCATTAGCAGCAGCTGCGATGGCTGCTATCGGCCCTGCTCCTGGCTGCAGCTCTGTGTGGAGCGAAGCTGACGGTGTGTGGAAACTAACACAGGCACTGTGCTGTGACCGCGTCACCTGCAATCAGGCCCAGCAGCCAGCCAGATTAATCATGACAGTAGGCAATATTTCCAACATTATTAGAAGAGAAACCTAATATTTTGGGACATCAGGGATCCCGGTGCCGGTGTCCATCAAAGTGAGAGCCTTCATTTAATGCTCCTTGGATGGGTAACCCTGGCACTTAACCCCTTTTAGATATTCCATCTCTCTCCTCTCCTCCTCTCCACACACGCACACACACCACCCACACACACACACACACACACACAGACACACACAAAGGCTCACATAAACACGTATACAGGCTGATGGCTTATGATGAGACATCCCTCCCAAACAGAGGTGATGCATTTATTCCCAACACAATTTCTCACTGCCATTACGCCATGTTTTCACAAAGCCAAACAAGAAATTGTACACCTATATCTGCCCTGTAACACCAGTTCTATTTGCTGTGGATTGTGAAAAGGGCTATGGGGGTTAGTGAAAACAAAATGGACCTGCCACACCTGTGTACCCGTCTGATTGTGTGGGGGAGCAAAGATTTTCATGCATTGTGTGCCTATTTGTTTCAGTAACCACTTTGTGTCTTTTACAGGTGTGTGTTGTGTGTCTTATATCTATTTGTGGTGTGCCTGTGGGTCTTATTGTTCTTGGTGCACCACTAACATTGCTACCACTTTTGTTTTTTTGTTTGTACGTGTGTGTGTGTGTGTGTGTGTGTGTGTGTGTGTGTGTGTGTGTGTGTGTGTGTGTGTGTGTGTGTGTGTATTGAATTTGATTTGATGTGATTGTGTCTGGCATATAGTGTGTGCAGGTGCTGTGAATCGTAGAAATCCCAATCGTGACTCATCCCCGCTCCTCTCCTCTGCTCCCTGGACGTTACACCCCTCAGAAGGTCTGTCGATAGGACAATGTGTTTGCATATGGATTAACAAACGCTCAGACACACACACATGCACATGTACGAGGTAAAAAACACACATACACACATACTCAGCGTCAAGTAAGAAACAAAGAGAAAGTTAAAACAAGACTCAAAAACATCAGATGAGCAAAGATTTAGTTGGAAAAACTCCCTAAAAAATTGTTTTTGAAAACACAAACCAGTTACCAACCAGAAACGTTCTCCCCTGGTCAAAAACAAAAGCTGACTTAAAGCTCTACACTTCAGATTAAGTAGCTTTAGGTGGTTCTCTATTGTTTCTTTTTGTTCTTGCACGTCTTCACAGTCAATTTGGCGATAGATGTTACACACTGTCCAGTTAGACAAGCAGTAGCTTGCGAAAAATCAATTGAACTATGACAGAATTAGGGGATCTTTGTTGGAATGGTTTCAATAAGCAGGCTACTTTCATCGTCACAGTCAGATGTAGACATGTTACCATAGCATTAATTCAGCTGCAGTTCAGCTCAGCGGTCTGAGCATGCGCCCTATGTGCAGAGGTTACAGTCCTCATGGCCGTCCCGTGTTCTAGTCCAACCCCTCGTCATTTGCCGCATGTCATACCCAACTCTTTTCTCCAAAAATGGCCCGTCTCTCTTATACTACGTCTTAGTTTATTTTTGTTGGATTTCAAATTGGGGTTATTCTTGAGTTTGGGAAAGACTGCCTAAGGCCCCGTGTCCACCTAGCGTTTTTTTTCTCAGCGCCAGCATCTTTTTTCAGTTGTTTTCAATGAGTAGAGAGCGTTCACAGCATAAAGAAGCTTCCTGGATGAAAAGCGCAGCGCCCAGCGTCTTTTTTTTAAAGTGTTCTGCCGTTTTTCTTGCGGCCGCTGTGAGCGCTCAAGTTGAAAATCTTTTAATTATTCAGAAAGGCGCTGTTGACGTCTCCGGCGCTCTTTTCAAAATGTATGATATTTCCCGTATTTTAGCCTCCCACGGATTGTATCTTGTACTCACATCCTCTTTGCTCTGTGTCTGCAGAGGTAAAAAAACGATCTCAAATATAAAACATGCAGTAAAAAGTGACAGAGCAGTGTCGGTCATACAGCGGCCGTTGTCAACAGACTGTTGTCATAGAGACAGGACGGACATGCATCGCTTTTCTTCTCAGCGAACAAACGCTTCATGTTAACACTCCCGAGCACACAGCCAGCGCTTTTCTGCCCGGAAAAAAGGCTAGGTGGACACGGGGCCTAAGTGGATTGGTCTATGTCAGCTTTAGCACTGGACGTGTGTGTGTGTGTGTGTGTGTGTGTGTGTGTGTGTGTGTGTGTGTGTATGTGTGTGTGTGTGTGTGTGTGTGTGTGTGTGTGTCCTTTAAAAATAATTCAATCACAAAGAGCGCTACTGATTTTTCTAAAGCTTTTCATGGTATTAGCTTGATTTAAAAAAACAAAAACAAATATCAGTGAGTTTCACAAAGTCTGACAGTTTGATGCCGCTAAAAATAACTCTTGATGAGCACTTCACCTGCTAGCAATACTCACTCATTGACATCCATTCTTTGACCTACTCGGCTTTCACAATCTGTATACATACACTACAGTGAGCATCAAAGACCAAATGACATATCAATCGTATTGATCCCCAGAATCGGTGCTGTTTATTTGCTTGTCAAAGGACTCAATTGGCAATCAATTCACGGTTGGTTTCATTTTGCTCATTGACTCACTGTAGTGTGTTTGTGTATGTGTTTGGCAGTTTCCTCATTCTCTGAGCCTTGTTTAGGAGGAGGAGAGGGGAGCGAGACAATGTTGTCCTGCTGGCGTGTGCCTCGCCTGTGTTCATCAGGGGGTTTGGGGTGCCTAATACACCATGGCGGTCCCCCATTTGTTTAATTTGTAAGGCTCTGACATCAATTGTTGAGCTTCATTTGCCACATCGAAACGTCACATGTCACCGCTAATGGGCCAAGCTGTGCATGTGCGACGTATGCGTGCGAAATGTGTGTCTTCATGAGTGTGTTTATGTGTGTGTGTGTGTTAGAGAGAACTGGGGAGGGTGTGGTTTGAAGATATATTCACTTTTCATCGAGGGCCATTAATGATTCTCTTTTGAATTTGATGCAGATACAATAAGAGAGAAAAGAAGGAGATAGTGCGTAATAGTGAACATGGTTATTTTGTAAATATGAACATTTAAAAGAAAACCATGTATAGGCCCTCGTTGTAACAGAACCAAACCAGCAAATGGATAGACTTATGTAAACCAAACTTAGGTAAACTTAAAGCTAACTGAAATTGAAAAAGCAACTATTTTAATTATTGATTAATTGTTTTAGTCTGACGTCAAGCACAAATTAATTTCTGATTCAAGATTTTAAAATATAAGGATTGGCTGCTTAACTCTGTCATTTATGTAAAAGAATGAAAGAAACAAAACAATGTGTTGATCTCAAAACTAATATGTGATGAAAATAATCACATGATGCCGTCCTAAAAGAAACCCTCAACTGGACTGAAGTCCAAGAGAAGCAGTTTCATGTGATTAAATGATGTAAAAAAAGAAAAGAAAATAATTATAGTGACAAACAAACATTTGTACACAACTGAACAAATGGATTAAAATGAAGAAAGTGATTTGTTTATATGAGGAACATCTTAAAATAGAATTTATTTCAGGTAAATTATCATGTAGCAAAAAAATGTTGTGATTACTGATGCTGCAATAGCATTCAAAGCTAGCAAAATGTCTGCAATCAGTGTTTCAAAATATCCCATTTTTAAAGCTGTATTGATTTTAATTCGAAGTACAAACAGGCTGTCTTTGACGCTTTTTAGCTGCTGCTAACATTAGCACAGCCTGTTTTTAGCTTAGCGGCCAATACTCAAGTCTCTATTGTAAGTTTGGTATCGGAACATCATTACCCAGGTCTCTACAGCAGAGGCAGTGGGTAAATATTTGGACGAAACAATGAGCAGAATGCTATGATGGACAAATATCAGAATTCCACTTAAAATGTATTTATAAAAAAAAAGCCTACTGAAAACAGATTTAACGACAATAATTCTAAGAGATTCTGGGCTGTGCTGCCCAGAAGAACATATCATTAGGCCCTGCTGGCTTTTCTGAACAGATTGTAATTGTGTTCGGTACTCAATGGACCTTCATGAGAACTCACATTTGCACAGATGCTGGATGTGCGTGATAATGACCAGTGGTCTGCTAGCTGTTGGAAACGATGACTTCAGAGAGATCTGCTTCTGTGTGAGTGCTCGTCTGCTGCTGTGGTCCATTCCTTTCCCCAGGCTGCAGTGACAGACACACACACACACACACACACACACACACACACACACACACACACAGATGCATACTCTATACTGCCACACAGGAGCATATGCATGCAAGAATTAACTCCCACACATACATATACACGCTCACGCACAGGCACACTCTCATAAATCAATTAGTCAGACAGTGAAAAGCAAAGTGCAGAGATGGACAAACAGAGCGACTGACGGCCCACGCACCACAGCGATAACCCCGCTGCATGACTCAATTCAGGGAAGATGCTCAGTCACATCAAAACATGGTCTTTGTCACTAGGCCCCGAAAAACATGTTTGTCATGCTGCCCTCTGAGGGTTATGTGTTCCCCATCTCACAGGTCCAAGTATAATTATTCAGCATCTCAATGGTCACTATTCATCTTCTCTTAAGGCGAAGCATCGTCCGGAAGTGATCTAAACATGACCGCGGGAACCTATCACAGAATATTTGAAAGCAAAGCGGGGGCGTCCAGGGGCATAATTCTGTTGTGAGGGGCTAATGCATTCACACCCACACAGATTGACTCACTCCGACAAAAGAGGCTGTGTTGTCTATTCTAGGCAGCTGGGCAGGATGGCGAAACTTGGAATTCTTTGTTGGGCCGGAAGAGAAGTCAGCCTTTGTCCGAATTTTACAGAGTATATTTTACCATACGCCTTTGCACGGCCGGTCAGGCATTCAACATTGCAACAAGGCTAAAGAAAGTTTGCATAGAATAGCAGAGTTATTGCAAATGTTGAGCCCACTTAATGTGTTAATCAGGCCTCGTCTGTGTGAGATTTTTTTGGTGCTGTTTTCTGATATCAAGGCTGCTTATAAACAGCACACATGCAAACTGAATGAATTAGTTCTGTTTGAAAGAGAGCGAGTATACAGTAAATTAAAAAGTTACCACTTCGCCTTAAGGTTGTTTTGCAGTTTTGTTTCTCATAATCATGAGTTTGAAGATGCATTTAGAGCCAAATGTGAGAATACATTGTTCCAAAGTCACAGGGGATTACCAGAAAAGAAAGCAGACATCATTTTTTTTCCATTTGTACCCTCACTATAATGACAAAGGTTAATGTGTCCATTTAGCTCAAATTAAATTCTGACATTTTTCAGGTAAACTTTCAACTATTTTAGCCAGTTAAAGCTACACCCTATGGACACCCAAAGATAACATCTTTATGTGATTTCTGATTCCTTTTTCTTCTGTTTCAGGATTTTCACCACATTTTGGAACCCGGCTACAGGGATTTACCTCAAGTCAGTCACAAGAGCGTCAGTGAGGTATCCCGATGCTGTGTGGAGACAAGGCCAGACTTATAGTCGGATTTCTGGTTCCTCCCAAAGGCATTGGACAGGATTGAGGTCAGACTTCTTCTCAGAAAAACCATTTCCAGGGTTTTTCCCCAAATACAGTACGTCCCTAAAGTTTGAAATGCTCCTTCACTAAGTTGAACTTTTAAAAAATGTTAAACAGCTCACCACCAGAGGCAGAGGAGACAAATGTATACAAATGTTTTTACTCAAGTAGAAACAAAAGACTGGTGAAGTTAAAATTCTGATTCAACATCATTACTAAAGTAAGAGTGAAGATGCACCTGCTCTGAATGTACTAATAGAAATAAAATATATATAAATAGTGTAAAGTGAGCTCCACATCACGTCTAGGAGATAAATTAAACCAAAGAACTGTAACTTTAAGTAAAGTAAAAGCAACAATATAATGTAAATATTGAACGTCAACTTTGCTCCAGTCAAATTTGGATAAAGGAAAGTTCTGCTGCTTTTTGTGAAGGCAGCTCATGTAAAAAATTAATTAATTGAAGTACCCCCAAATGCATTAGCAAAAGTAATGAGCCCGTCTTAAAAACAGTTAGGAGTTAAAGCTACAAATATATGCGTTAAAAAGAAGGGGTAGAAGTGAAACGTTTTCAGAAACCCTACCTAAGTAGTATTAGTGTTTGTACTTTGTTTCTGCCCAGCTCTGATCATAAGAACAAAAAACGTGAAGGAAGGTCGACACACTTGTGGCCATGTACTACAACACAGGCAGCAGATATGATCATAAACTTTTACCTGAAAATACCCGCATGTGCTCTCATCCCTCCGAGTTTTCACGTTTATTCACTGCAGCTGGGACGTGAGAAGTTTCTGACCTGAGGAGAGGTCAAGGTCACGGGAGCCACAAGTGCAAATGTCAGCTTCCTGTACTGCTCCTCTTTACAACACTGTCCCCTCTGTGTTGATACTTTCTGCTTGTAGGCCTTGAAACTTTCTGTTTCCACATTTTTTCTTGAATGCTCTAATAGATAGGGAGTACCCTCACTGCCAATCAAAATGAGCCTCTTGCCCCCGGCTGGGTGGAGATTGTTGTAGCAGCACTGAAGCATCCTGTTTAGTTATTCAATTACCATAAAGGCCCTGTTACCTCAAAACAAGTTTATTGAGTTATAAAAAAATCAATTTTGCTCAAGGAATGCAGAGATATGTAAAAGTTGAAACCCTGCCGAGTGTGTGACCTTTGAAATACTGTGACCGTCAGGTTTTTGTTATTAAACATGCAGTGAGTCTATTTAAACTAGTACACAGGAAAGCAGTTTAAACAAGTTAAACTGGGCAGGTTTGAGAATACCTAGGTAGCTAAATAACTGTACACTGCACTACACACGCTAGGTCACATACATTTAACATATTTCTTGACATAGCCTTTAAACATACATGTAGGAAACACACACACACGCACATAAATATGACTTATTTCTTTGTCTTACTTGGTATTCATTTACCAAACATCAAAATGGAACGTGTCGTTATCTAATCCGACAATAATGTGCTTGTTGTTGTTTTTTTCAGAGTATTTTTACAAAAATTAACCAAACTGTGCTTTGGAAAAAATGAACCAGTGAAACTTTCCTGCCAATAAAGCCAATAAATGAAACTACGTTGATCACAGAGAAGATAAAAAAAAGGAGAAGTAAACGCAGAGACAAAGCTCAGACAAACGTAACTGCTAATATGTCTCCATAATAGATATGTTTTCCCATGATGTTCTGCAACAATCTTTTCTCAAATTCCATTAGCTTAATCTGAAATTACTCTGAGCACCCAACATTTTTCATTGTCTTGTCTGTAATTTCCCCACAGAGAGTGTAAGAGGAGCGTGTGACTGTCTGCACAGGTGTGTGTGTGTGTGTGTGTGTGTGTGTGTGTGTGTGTGTTTGTGTGTGTGTGTGTGTGTGTGTGTCTGCGTGTGTGTGTCTGTGTGTTACAGGTGTCATGCTATAGAGTGTTTGTGTGCGTGTGCCTGTTTTCCTCTGTGTGCACTGTATTCTGTTAGAAACAAAACACACCACTGTGGCTGTCACAATGCATTTAGCGCACTCATCCACTGTGAAATGTTTAGTTACTCTGTCAAACCTCTCTGGCACGGAGCCCAAGTTGCAAATTAATGTATAGCTCCTTTGCACCTTGGTGATTCGTTTTCCAAAGGACTGTTTAAATAAGGCATTTAGGCAGCAGTGTTAATCTACCAACAAAGGCTCAGCTGTTTTTTAGCAGCATACAGCGACTGTCGTGAGCCTCGGCTGGGCTGGAAGCGCATTTCTTCGTGCACAGATGAGTCACATTAGTCCCACACACATTTGGCAAAACACACACACACCGTTTGGCTGTGTTGCTTTGGCTTTTGAAACACGATAATTCAGATAACATGAGCCTTAATGTGAGTTTGTATATGAGCAAACACACTCAGGATTACGTTGATTTCTACTTTAAGTGTGACAGAAAGTGTGTGTGGTCTGGTTTGTATCTACTGTGAACTTCACAATTTGGTTTGGACTGGCCTTTTTTATTTTAAAGCACTACAGAGTGTGAATCTGACTTACCCACAAAATACATACACTAAATCAAAATGACCTCTCTGCTGACAGAATCCTTTCCGATGAGAAGCGCGTGGCTCTTATTGGATGTCCTCAGATACTTCTTGCTTCATTTCAGCTGACTTTTTATTGAGTTTTGGACCATATGAATTCCTCTGCTTTGACAAAGGGTTTTCGATGTTTGATTCATTACAGGAAAATTAATGTAGATCGAGGATGTGACTGTTTCTGCTGCCTGATTTCCTTGAAAAATACCTTTCCTGCAAATTAGGTCAGTCATGTGGAAACTGAATCAATAGTTTGCCATCCATAACCAAATGTTTTTGTTTTAGGGCAATTCAAACTCAAACAAGATCCAGATTACGTCTTTCCAGTTTTTACCTGCAGTTGTGTAGATTAGCAAAACAACCTATTTTATTTCCAGGTCCAAGGTTAGTCCTTAGCTTATACATTGATCTGTTGGTCAAATAGAGGCACGATCAGTTTTGAATTCAGGCTGAGAAAACTTCTAACAGCGGGTTTAGATTTAACTTACAATTGAATGGAAACATAACGAACGATTTGGTGTTCAAATAATCAAATAGATTGCAGCAGGTCACGCTGTTCGCCCTGTCTTCATGTCTCTACAAAACACCGCCTGTCTTTTTTTTTAAAGCTCTGAAAAGAGTTTATATGAGGATAACAAGCCACAAGCTATAGAGAATCTAGGTTTAAAATCTACCTGTGTCCTCACAATTTATCTCGTTTTCGAAATGTTACAAATGCACCAAATCTTCAAGTGTCTTTCTGTAATCCAGATAAGAGTAGCCTCTTCAGTTGTTCCATTATCCCCTCAGGTCTTTCCGTAAATTATGATCCCTCCCCTGCTGTGGTGTAGCTCAAACAAGACATGAGCACACACGGTTGCATCAGGAGGATGTTACAGATGTTACAACAGTGGCTTTTTATGATAACTATGAATGCAGCCTTTTGCAAGATTTGTGCTTCTGGCAAATTGGCTTATTTGGAAATAAGCATGCTTCATAGAAAATCTTGCTATTTTTCCTCCTGACTGACTGGCACCGGATAAAAGCTGAGTGGAAATAGCACAATGGCTCCTCTTTCGACGGAAGTTGGCCTACATACAATCACAAACCTCTCGATCTTCAGTGTGCCGTTTGTGGCACTTTAAATGAGATTCCCCTTTAAATAGACTTATTTCTTGAGAAAATACCACATATATTTAATTAGAGAATGTTGTTAAATTCAACCACATGGGTTGAACAGTTTCATAATGGTAATCTATTGGATTAGTGCAGGCCTTGTCCTGGTGATGATAGAAACATAGGCCTGGTTTATAGTCAGGCTTGTATCCCTGAGGGCAGGTCACATGTAGAGTATATGAATCAACTTAAACAATCTAATAAGTTAAAGATTTGATCAGTGCAAAACAAATCAGAGAGAAAAGCCTCAGTTGTGGCCTCAGAGTCACAGAAACAAATTTAAATACTTTGATGCTTTGATGTTTGTACGTCTTGAGGAACTTAGAGCTAAAATTACAGTGACCAATCAAGTTATTTGAACTATAACATATTGTCATGAATGGGACAAACTAAGAGCAGGACCCATATGCAGAAACCAAACACTTTTTATTTTAAACAAAAAAGGCAAACAAAACTGACTAGATTGAAATCCAAAATGTTCAACTGAAAAAAATCCACAAAGGGAGCCACGAGGAATCACAAGGAAGCACTGACACTGGAAAATCTGACATTCGACAATGAACTGACAACAAGAGGGAAGGAACCCTGAGACTAAATAGACATGGGGTAATCAAACACAGGTGAGACAAACGACACAGGTGAAGACAATGAGGGCAATCAGGACTGGAGGGAAACCAGACACAGAGGCAGGGAGAAATACAAGACAGGAAACACTGAGGACAACTACAAAATAAATCAGGCAACACTAAAGACACACAGAGAACTCAAGAGTGTAACAAAACACACTAGAACATAGAGAGACACGAGGATAAGAAATGACAAATTAAAACAGGGAACACTAAAGACTAAACTAGGAAACACAAAGGAAACGAGCAGAATTGATCAATTACAACACAAGGAATTAACAAACTAAACAAAAGTAAACCATGACACACATGTACACGTATATAGTCATCGTGATGAAGAGCAGCTACTGCAATATCAGTGATCTTAATGTGAATTTAACTGTATCATGAGCAAAGGCTCCCGAACTGATCCAGATGTGGTGATCCTTCCCGTAACCCCGCTCAATCCGATTGAGATCAAAATAAGTTCCTGCATCCCTTATAGCATTAGTTGTGGCCTTAATCTTCAAAATATGACAATCTTGGTACCACTGTAGTTTGGTAACCTTAAGTTTAAATTTAACATTTTAATGACATTTGAACATCAACAGGGAGTTAACGCTGCTAAGATGAAAAATCATTCAAATTCTTCAGTTCACTCGTGAACTGTACAACTAGAGTTGGATGGACCTTTGTTGCCTTGACCCATCCTTTACTCTCCATCACCTCAAGCAGACTTTCCAGCAGTTTTTCCTGGGTTACCTGACTTCAAAGTCACAATAAAGCAAAAAACAAGTGGACAAAGTGTTGAACGGCGCACGAGGGATACCTACATCGTCATATTTTGACTAGTTAGGCCGCCTTCCAAGCTGCTGTATTTGATGACATATGAGTGAGAATAGGCTCGTTCTGCTTCCTTTTACACCTTACAGAAACCTGTAAGGTCCCTCACCCAGATCTTGAAAAGCCTGGGGTTAATGGGGTAAACAAGCTTATTTTTAATGTTGCACTACAGGTTAAATATACAAACAATGTAATCGTCTAAGCAAACAGACTTCTATTCACTGGTTGAATGTGTCCAATTGATTGCACTACCTGTGAGATAGGAGTCTTTTCACCTAGTGAAATGAAGAACACATGCTTTAAGAAAAATACGATTGGATCAATCTCGACAGGAGGAACTAAACTTAAAGTTTGGCTGGGATAAAAAAAAGGAATACCAGTGTGGCACACGAGCGCAACATAGACTAAGAAAAGGAAAAAGTTCCTCATCTGTTTTCTTGACAGTCTTGTCTCTTGACCCTCTGTGTCCATCCATACTCATCCAGCTGTGTGGCCAAAGTTCAGAAGAAAAGGCCCCAAGGTGTTCTCTGATTGATCCAGCCTGCAAACAATAGATGCTGTGTGTTGTGTGCACAGTTGCCATCTCGGTGTGGGTCAAAGAGCTTGCCATCTTTGCTGCCTCTCCTGCAAACAGTTGACACATCATGATGAGTGAAAGGTGTGCTGAGAAAGAGGGAGAGGGAGCGGGAGTGGCAGGGTGGGAGTAATGATACGTGACAGAGAGGAGGAGAGAGAGCTTTGTTTGGGTCTGAGTTTGTTGCAGCCCTGCCTAATTGAAGGATGTTTTAATGCTGTCGGAGGATGGCAGGTTGGAATAATCATAGCTATTTGTTTATGCTGCAGACACCCCGATTGACTTTTAATGGCTGCAGCTTGTGTAGTGCTTCCAAGCACTTGTGCAAATTTGACTTTCATTACTAGGTGGAAAACACTCGCTCATCGCCTCGGCTTTCCTCTCTTGGCTAACATGAAGATGCTGCATCCTCCAAATTAATAAGGCAGCATGCTGGCTTGATGGTCGTCGTGAGATTTTCTGCACCGTACATTTGCATAGTAGATGCTGAATAGATGGTTTAGGCTTAATGGAGAGGGGGTCGGATTTCACAAGTTTCTACTTTTTTCCCACTCCTTTTTGAACATGTTAATCAAAATTAGCTTAGTGTCTGACTGTATTATACTTCCCACTGTTTGTAAGTATGACTGTTTTTCTGTCTGTCTGTATGTTCACCTTTTGTCTTTTGTTACATATTCAGAATTTTAAAAAAATCAATTCAATTCAATCCCCGAATGGCTTACTCTGTGTCTTCTTTACCAGACGCTTCAGCATCAAATCCAGCATTTTTGATAATTGAGTCCAACTTTTTCACTTTATTACAGATTTTATGATGGACGTCAATAACTTCAACATGCTAGTCAACGTATAAGCTCAGCTTTGAAACAAGTGTTGGGACTTCCATCAGTATATTTCTGTTGTAAATGTTTTTGGGACATTTCCTGAATCGTTTAAACGAGCTCACCTGTGGTCTACCAAATAAAGGCATACAAGCTGGATTCAAAATTGCCAACTCATCAAATACCTTTGTCAGGCCCTTAGCTTCAAAATTTGACAAGATAGCTACCCACTCTTTCATAATGCAACAAAAACCCATAACATGTTTTAAATAAAGCTTGCAGATTATTTGCTGATGGGCTGATGTCTGTCAACATTGCCAATAGCTGCCGATACCCATGCTTAACTGATGCATCAGTGCATCCCTATTACAGAAGTTTAACATGTGTATTGAACCCCTGTGTCCTGATTAAAATTCCAGTGTTTGTTGGTCGCGTCCACCCCCCCCAAAACCTCCACCCAGGCGGCAAATTAAAACAATAAAATAAACAAAAACAAGAATGGAAGTAGAGGCCTACCGACATATTTTGACGTATTGGGTCACTGACCCAGCTGCAGTATTTGTCAACTTGAGAGTTAGAAATGTTTGTCCTAATACATTTATCTGAGATAGCCTATATATTTTACCTGCCAGAGCTTTTGCCTATTAAATAAAAATCAATCCATGTACCGCTTTGTTTGCCAGAGCATGAGCTGCAGGCAATCATTAACGTGCTGACTTTAAAAGAGGCCGCAGTTTATTCATTGAGAGATAAGTTTTGCCTGACCTTCTCTGAGGCGGGGTCAGGAGTCACATCACCAAAGGGGATTCAAAGATGGCCGCTGCTGCTTCTGCTGTTGGTGTCTGTCATCATGTTAGCTTCCAGGGCAGACACTTCCTGTTTACCAGATTAATAACAAAAGGTGCCTTGTTATCCTGCATTACTGATACCTAGCACGTCTTAGGTAGTCATGAAGTCGGGGTGACGGGGGAGGTGAGGTGCAGGCGCTCTAATATACAGCTGCAGTGGGGGGTCAATTCAGCTGGAATGGAGACCCTTTTTTACTTACCAGTCCCCCTGCAGTTCATAATGGGGCATTGATGAGTTGGTGGTTTTGGGGGTGGAGAGGATGTTTGGTGGGGGTCAAAGGTGAAATATAGTGCAGTTATCTCCTAAAGTCTTAATCCATATCACCTTCGACTTAAAGAGTAAACAGTGTTACTTTTGTGAATTAGAATGAAAATAAGGTAAAGTAATGTATGCAGACTACGGCTTTAAAAAGATCCTGTAAAAAATGTGTGTAGTATCTGAAGATCTGATCATTCATTGATGCATTATGAACCAAAATCCTGCTTTCTACTTTTTAAATAAATTCAACCAACACCAGAGAACTGCACGAGAACCTCGATCTGACAAAAAAACACACACTGTTCTGGTGTTTAATTACATTAATATGCACTATCAGTCGTTGGTAGCTCTTTAATTATGAATGAAGATGTAATGACACTACCATTAATATTTAATTAAAGGGCAATAAAGTGTTATTTGGCAGCATTACAAAACTAGACACTAATAAAGGAATGTCTTTAGCCAGTAATCATTGGAGACAGGAGAGCCGTTAGCCTCTTAAAATTTGACTGTCTGAAAAGGTAAATACGGAGGACACACAGAGGTCAAGAGCGTGTATATATTTATGTGTTCACACTCACTTTGTAGTTGTCTGGGTGTCTGTGATTAAACCTCAGAAAATCGCCAACAGCACTCAAGTGTAACGATCCTATTTAGTTGCAGCAAATGTGTTATCCGTGTCCCTTTTCTGCTCAATACAAAACACAACGTGACAGCAACCCTACAGATACAAATCGGAGGAATAAAAGGCAGCAAAATGGGAACTATAGTGATGCTAAACCTCCCTAGTAAACCGGTGCTTTAAATATCCTACCATGTGGTAGCCTCCAGCCAGGCAAACAACTCACTCAGAGGTCAATACACTTTGTGATGCTCTGTTGCATTTGATACAACAATTAAAAAATTGAAGGTTCAAAGAAAACTTTGTCTGACTGTAACTATGTGGCTCTTTATCTTTAAGCTCCTCCATTTATTTATGACATTTCAGAAGAAGTTGAGAGACTCCGTAGGCAGGATTGTGTCCAAAGTTTGCCCAGGCAGGAATACATCACGCCAACAGGCAAAAAGCATGGCCTCGCATCAGACACCCATGCGGTGACATTGAGATGCTAAAGCTGTAGCTTGTTTACACAAGTTCCCCCCTTTTCTCCTCTCTGGGGCCACCGTTAAGTCAGACAATGGGCACAATGTGGCCCTCAGCTGTGAGTGGGCCGGGCCGACAAGGCGAGCAGTCAGCTGGGGCGCCCTGGTTTGCTCTGGAGTGGATGTTTACACGAGTGGGACGAAGCATTGTTTTCACTGAGAAGGCCATGATACACAAACAACATTCTGAGGCCATTACAATGATAGACACTGTTTATCATTATAATGAAAATAGTTTTCTCTCTATGGTCTTTTAGTCTTTTAATACTTCTTTTATTCGTCAGTTTCTCTCACGTTTCTGTCTGATCCTCGAGCTCTACACATCGGGGACGTTACTTTTCCTTAGTAATAGATTTTGTCACTTTGGGCCAAAAATGTAAAACCACTTATTTACATAAAACCTAATTTTTAGTTTCTCTTCTTCTCTTTTTTGGGTTATAATGTATTTGCTTTAAATGATTACTTATTGTACAGTTTAATTGGCTTTGCTTATTTTTTATCTGAGAATTGGAGCAGCTGTTTCCCAATTTCACGAGTATTGCTGATTAACTTTTGCCTGGCAACTACCGTTTTTTTTAAGGTTATGGAGTGAAAATAGATTCATAACTTCCAAAAATCAAATTTTTTTGGCTAATCAGTCACTCCCTGCTAAGTGCTAAAGCTAGCTCTTTAACTCAGTAGAATGCCAAATGGAGCAGCAAGAAATTCAGCCAGTCTCACAGATGACTGGAGTAGATCCTGAAGTATGTACTCTTTCATAAATAGACTTTGAATCCATGGATCCAGAATCGTTTTGAATCGAATATAGATTCTGAATCGAATCGTGACCCCAAGAATCGAAATCGAATGGAATCGTGAGACACCCAAAGATTCCCAGCCCTAGTTGATAATCTTATCGGTTTGGTAGCTTCAGGGTTAGTTAACTAGATTACTCAGGAAAAGGTGGTTTATAAGGCTAATAACAGGGCATAAGCTTGGGTCTCCTGTAAGTTATGCTTTTCAACCATCTAACACTCAACGTTCTGCCTCCCTAAATGACAGACTTCTTCCCTCACTTAATATATCCACATGGCGTCCATTTTTTGTAATGTTGTAATGTTGTACTACTTTGTTGCAGTGAATTCAAGATCGTTTTACTCCTTCATGCTAAATCTCCAATGCTTGTATTACATTATTCTCTATCTCTTTATTGCAGCAGCAGGAGGAGTTGTATCCTGAACGTGTCCACCTCAAAGCCAACTTCCCGCAGAGTGCAAGACTGACACGCAGGCCTCAGAGCTCCCTGGGCGTATATTAAGTCCAGCTAATGAGCTGGTCAATGTGACGGGCGGCGGCTGTGATCGATGTCCCCTCTGAATTGATGTGCTCTGCAATGAAGGACACTGACCCACCGAGAAATGTTGATGAAGTAGCCGCCTAGAAACTCGCACTTCTCCACACAGTCTGTGAACACAGCTACGACGAAGGGGTCATTTCAGTGAACATTGGTAAGTTATCAGTGCCATCTATATAAATGTTAAACACTTAATTACACATTTACATCGACAGTATGAGTTTTTAATGAAGCTGGTATGAGTGTGACAGCCTTTTCAGGATATCAACATGCTATTTCCAGATTTATAAATTGCAATTTCACCTTTGCTCTCTGCGACAAGTGTGACCAAATTCTAGTTGATGCTTGAGCAACAACGGGATCAGGAGGTTTCCGATTTAAAAGTATTAAAGTTCGCACTCATACACACCACAAAGCAGATGTATAGTTCTCCTCTGGAAGAATTTATGACCAGTAATATAACGGAAACTATGTTTTCTTAATAATGTAAAACGTGATATATAGTTCAGCTTTTTTAAAATCTTTTTTTCTAATCATGAACAATGTATGGATATCTCCTTTTTTGCTCAGTTCAGGCCCAGTGGAAGAGACTGGGCTGAATCTGCATATAGTAATCATCAGAACATTCCCCTGCAGAATATATTTGCATAAGATTATTACTCATTGGCAGTGACCCCGAATAAGGATGGGCCACGTTACTAATAGGCTTCTCTTAATGCTAATATATAAATCCTGGGATATATATCCGCTTAGACATTAATGACTAAATGTTACTTCTCAGCCTTGTCGCAGCGATGATCAAAAGTACTTCACTTGGCTTTTTTCCCCCCTCTCATCTCTTTAAAATTTCAGCTCTGTCTTCCTTTTTCCGACTAACATTGTGGATAAAAGATTTCTGTGTGTCAGGCTTAAAGAGGCCAAATTATTCAGTGACTCTGGCGGAGAAAGTTTTAGCCTCACTGCCGGAGGGATGGCTCTGAAGTTGTCTAGGGACTTTGAACTTGGTGTCATTGCAATATGTCAATGCTTAAAGGATAAAGTAGCGCAATTTCTCCTCTCTTTAGATTCAAAATATTCAAGATAAAAATAACACTCATGGTGCAAATGTTCGGTATTTGTCTGTTACTGTATTAAAGAGTTACATTTGATGGAAAGTCAGCAAAAGTATCTCTCCTTCCTCTTCCTTCTGGCTTTGTCTCTCCTGCACAATAACCAATAAAGATGAACTGTCGTCTGAAAAAAAAAAGTGCCACTGTCCCACCCCAGATTTGTCTGCCATCCTCGGTTCCTGTTCAGTATGCAGCGCGGGCAACAACTCAATTAACCAGAAGCCCCCAGCCATCACAGCAGCAGGCTGCCTCATAATATTTCCCATAATGTTTCATCCAATTTGGAGAGTTTGACGTTTACCCCCTGCAGGACTGCAGCCGTAGACAATGACTGAAGGCAAGGGGGGGCGCTGAGGTGATGATGATGTGTGTGATGTGTGTGTTTGAGGTGGTAAGGAGTTGAAATCACAGCCCAGGCTGGCAGGTGAGCAAGCATTATCTCCTTTTTGCCTTTTTACCAACTCCTCCAAAACTTTTGTGAGAACGAATACCACTTTTTCAAAGCCTTGTACGTAAACTTAACAGTCTACAAAAGGGAGAATTGGTATGAAAATGTATCAGGTGTATGAGAGGGAGTGTGTAAAGTGTGTTTCTTTGTGTGAAATATTCTACTGCAGAGGTAATGGCTGCTAAGACAGGGTGTTTTTATCACAGTAGCATTGTTTAAAGATAATGTTTCAGGAGGTTTACAGGGTTCTTAGCCATGAGGTGTTCCGGTCTATAGCTGTGTTGTTATGAAATCAAAATAGATGAGAACAGGATGTTAAAGAAGAGGCCAACTTAGAAAACCAGCAATCGTAACCAGAGATGTCAGAGACGTACAATTTACGTACGATTTACAACCAAATGTGACAAAGCTCTCTCAAAAAGTAGGAAACACAGGCGACCTGTAAAAGTAGAAGCTTATAATTACAACGTATACTGTCACTTTTTCTAAACTAAGGATACCAAGTGCATTTCACCGTTTGACCTGTGTTTAGCACACAGGATGTCCATCCACCATCTACTGCATGCCTTAACTCATGTGAATGAAGTTTAAACCAAGACTTTTGAGGAGCCTCCTGTCTTTGGCATGACCCTATTTTTACCTCTCTGCTTCCCCTCCAAAGCCCTCCCTCATTCTCTCTCCATCTCCCCCGTTCTCTTGGACAGAAGAGGACTGAAGCTCGTAAGTGACGGCGAAGGAGTCACCCCGGTGGAACTGATGCCCCTGATCAGCGATGGTCTGGAAAAGCATAAAGACAGTAACAGGATGGAGGGGGGGGGGAGAGGAGAATGCTGAGACAGCACTTTCCACAACCCACAGAGGGAGAGGCGGAAGGTAGGTAAAGTAGGGGGGGAGAAGAGGGAGGGGTCTCATTTATGATTAAAAGATAGGCCAGATAACCCTGGGAGCTTGGCCCATCACTCTCCTTTAAAATGAGGATCTAATGGCATCAAGGGAGGAAAGGGAGGCTTGGGCATCATTAACCAGAATCTCTAAATGCTTAACCCGGGGTACGGTGCCTCTCGCTGGGGGAAAGAGACCACATAAGCTGCCTTAGAGCTGTGGATAAAGGTTAGACGAGAGTATTGTCAAGTTTTCTAGCTTGTGTTTCTACTCTGGTCCAAGAATTCATCAAAATTCCCCGGAGCCACAGAGCTCAGAGGATGTCATATGTATGCGTGTATCAGTGTGTGTGTGTGTCATTGTCAAGTCTCTCTTCAGCTTGTCGCTCCTAATGAGTAGGTGATTAACGATAATGTATCTCATTAGTTAAAACAGGTTTGATAATGACACAATGTGGCATAAGAAGCACCACTCAACAGTCCTTTTCAAACGTAGCTCCTCGCAACCGAGTCAACTTCAGCCCAGTTTGCTTTTTTCTACATCTTTAAGGAAAATACGTGAAAAATAAGAACCAAAGCTATACTGTGTTTTGCCTGCTTTCAACCTCGACAATTTCCTTATTGTTCCTCTTTTAACTCCCACATTTCCAACTAAAAGAGCACATGCTGGTATCTTTTGGTTACCGGAAACAATGTCCTCCTGTGATGTTAACTTGGAGAGTGCTTTCAGAAGACAAAATTGGGACACAAGCATTAAAGACCCGCTGATGTCAGATAAGTAGAAATCCACAAGGAAAGGAAAAACACACCAAAACAGTCACAATGTGGATTTCATTGATTCTTTAAATGTCAGTTTCCCTCAAACCTAAATAAAGAGATACTCCGAGACAAATATTAAATTATCAATTATATCGGTCCATCATGTTCTTTTGAACAACACCATTATTTTTAAGGTTGTGCAACACCGAAGATCTCATTTTAACCCTTTATGGTTTTAAACAAACTTATCAGCACAAAAGATAAGTTTCTGCTTCTACAAACATTTTTCATATGTCTCTCAAGCTGCTTACACTCTTTCTTTTATTCTTCCATCGGCGTCTTTTCACTTCGTCTTCTTCTGTGTAAAGGGCAAAACCTGCCGCAGTCTTACAGTCTCGATCCAGAGGAATGCTAATAGTTTGTAACCTGACCCAGTGTCACTCTAGTGCTACCCAAACAGGGCGTCCTGAAACCAACACCATGAATGTTTCCATCACTCACATTGAGATATCAGTATCTTTATAGTTAGAAATCCTCCATATTTTACCAGCCCTTCCCCAGCTGCCCCCATAACTCTTACTTTGCTCGGTCTCAAGCAACGTATCCGTCTTATTTTGGGGAGCTGGATCTACAGAGAGTTTGAGTCTGAAAGAAGATACACAGAGGGGGGGCTGACATGATGCCAGGACATCAATCATGATGTACAACACTTTCCATTTTTGACAACAATTTCAACAGCTTGGGAACTTGCTGCTAAAGTGCAAAAGCACTGCAAGAAATATTTTAGATTGTGTTAACCTTTAGAGTTTGCATGATTCATTTGTTGTCTTAGCACGTGTAAGGATTTATGTATAATCGTGGCAGTTTTCCTGACTGCAGTTCTCATTGCTCTCCAATGCTCACTCTTTCTCTGACACTATTCAGTTCTCCTGACTGGAAAAGGGCTAAATAATGAAGTTTCATTAAAACTCTTTTCAGGTCATTTGTAATAAGTATAGACATATTGTCCATTGATCTTGGTAATCAATACTCTTACTATGCTTTTTATGACCTAGAAATAAGTATTTTATGATTTTCATTCATATTTATGTTTTTGTCATTGATTGAAAATGGATTGTTAGCCTCTCCTTTGACAATAAGTAAACAATTTAAATTAAATACATACTGTAGTTGCTGGCTGTGGCTCAGTGGTAGAGTCGGTCGTCTCTCAACCAGAAGGTCAAGGGTTAGATCCCCAGCTCCTGCAGCAACATGTCCGATGTGTCCTTGACACTTAACCCCGAATTGCTCCCACTGCTTCGTCGGAGGCGTATGAATGCATATGAATGGGATTAGTTACTTCTGATGGTCTCACTACATAGCAGCCTCTACCATCAGTGTGTGAATGTGTAGGTGTGACCTGCAGTGTAAAAGCGCTTTGAGTAGTCAGAAGACTAGAAAATCGCTTTACAAGCTCAAGTCCATTTACCTTTTATCATCTGCCCTGGGACAACAGATGGAAATGAGCTAATCAGCTAAATCTGGTACAAAGCATCTTTCTCTTTTGAGACTAATGTATTTTTTTGTACACTGTCCCCGATACAAAAAAAGTAATAAACTAACAAACAAGTAGATGGTTACCCTGCCCTCTAAAAGTCCATTGACTTAAGAGCCTAATTATCAAGCAAGCAAATGTCAGGTTGCTGACGAGCTAGCATAGAGGATACATGTTTAACTATGTGGGGACACAAATTGGAAAGGCCACTTCTGCATTGTTAAGAGTGATATTTCATGAACACACTTATACTAGGAATGAAAAAAACGAGTTCCACGACACTTTCAGAATTTATTTACAACTTTTAAGATTTAGCTAAATCATGTGGATAATTAAGCTAATGTGTTGAGGAAATCTTCATGTGTGTGTTGCCTACTTTCTGTGTGTCTGTTTTTGTTGTTTTGTTCCTTGGTTTGTAGTTTAACATTTACGCTTTCATCAATATTGTCAAGCTTTTCACATAGACTTGTTATGAAGGGGGACTTAAAGAGCTATATATATGTGAATAATAGTGCTATAACGAGTTTAAAGTAAGCCACTAACTATTTCAGTTAAAATCAAGACAGCCCTAATCATACATTTTACACATTAACATGCAGTATGATGACTGTGCCAATAGGATGCTGCATTAAAAACCTTCCATTAAAAGTAAAGTCATGTGTCAGGTATGTCAGGAATCATGCATCTATTTTTGAGTTTCTAAGCTTGAAAAAAAAAGGTTTAACGTAACCTCAGTGGCACGTTTTCAGAGTTATTCCAGATATACTCCTTTAGATGAGAGGGTTGTCATGCAGAGACAAAGACAGACTTTTTTGGTGTGTGTGTTCTCAGTAGGCCACACTGGACAGGCTGTTTGTGTGTGTTTTCAGGTGGGGGAGGGGAGTGTTGACAGTAGGGGAAATCCCTTTTAGCACGTTCATAAAAGCGGCATTTAGCATTGTCACAACAACTGCTTAGGATAAGCCAAGCCTCCATTAAACAAGGGCAATGATGCACTACAAAGTCACATCCCCTCAGCACAGCAGCCCACGGACCGCGCTGCATAACTTACTGCCTGCGTTGTGTACAGTTCCTGGTACACAGCAGCACAAGAGAGTTTTTCTGAGTGATTTCCAGTGTGAAGTTATGGTGTTGATTAGCGCAGTGACAGGTGCCATGATTAAAATGGCCGATAGTAATAGTGCAGCATTCATGCATTGACAACTTTGCTCTGCATGGCTTTGTGAGGGGTGATGTATGACACCATTAGGGTAACCTCAGGGCCCTGGAGGACACTTATCTCCCTCGTCACGTCCTTCACACTCCCCATTCTCCCTCCAACAAAAGGACGCCTGCTCCCCAGTCTGCATGCTTATGAATTGTGTGTGTGTGTGTGTGTGTGTGTGTGTGTGCATCTGTGTGTGCAATATGTCTGTGTTCCCTGTTCATCCCTGGCAGTGAAAATGAATACTGGTTTATGTGTAGCATGTTTCATAATGTCTGTCTTCGTGTTTTTGCTTGTATGTCTGTGTCAGGTTAAGGCTTTTTTTATGTTGCAATGCATGTTTTTTTTTTGTTGGACTGCAACCTCATTCTGTGCCTTTACGGACATGCTTGTACAATATGCCTGCTGAGCATAACATACATATGTTAGGTAACTAAGAATTAACCAACTCTTTTTGCATCCATTTCTTGTGCAGTTCACAAAAGAGCACATTTGTTTAATATGCTCTAACCATATTGTAAGTACACATAGGGTCTTAGAGTGGACTGTGTTGAATACGTGCTTTGTGCATTAACTCAACTAAAAAAAAATACTAGCGGTAGACGTGATAGCTTACTTCATATTAGTGTACTTTTTTTCTGGTGCAGTGATTCAGTCGAGTATATTTGATGCAAACGTAAAAGGAACTGTGATCATATTTCCCCATACTAGGATCAAACTGAATATACTCCAAAATCAACAACACTTGGTGAAAAAGAATCCAGCCCCATCATTAATTTAAATAACAGTTCAATTCAGTCTTGTGTTTCGCGAGCAAGACTCAGGTTTAATGGCTTTAGTCCCCATCCGTGAGTGTAAAACTTTAGATTCCCACACAGTCAAAGAAAGTATATGCTTCGGACGTGTTGTTTGACAGTAGGCGGCTTAAGAGGAGGTTGTACCAGTTTCTGGTTCTAACGTGGTTTAGCTGACTTTGAGACAGTCATCACCTGAGCAGAGAGCATCAGAGCAGCAAACAGACGAGGGTTCATGCTGCTCTATGTCACACTGTCTGGTGTCTGCTGGCCTTATTAGTTTGGATGTTTGTGGACATTTTGAGACCACGTTTGTAAAGCTTACAACCTGCCATGCTATTTCCTAATCATTGCTCAGCTCTTTAACAAAAGTGCAGAGATTCAAATGAAAAATGCATTGAGTTTTAGGGAGCAGCCCTATGTACTGTATACATATATTTACTTCTGCAGTGACAGAGGATAGAAGATGATTGTCTCTAATGACTTTGGTGACCTCTGAAGTTTTAAAATGTTGTCTTAAACTGACATAACTCTCCACATTTTTGAGGTGTCTATTTCATCATCTCATTGATAGCTAAATCAACACGTTTAAATGTTCTGAGTCTTTGACGGACATGTTTTCTATTTGAGCCCTGTGATGAGTGAAAGTGAACACTTCATTAGTTTGAATCGTTGCCATAATGAATATACTGCCTCAAAGTGCATCATGTGTACTTGTGCCCGTGGTGACGTACAAAGTGCAAGATAACTGTAAACACCTCTTCATGCCCATGGGGCCTGTCGGTCGCGCTGCGCTGGGCAAATGTTTGTGAGAACACCTCGGTAAACATGCACATCCTTGGGTGGGGGTGGGGGGGGTCAGCCAAGGGGTGGCTGACACCCAACACACCCTCCTCCACCACCATCGATACTGCAGTCATGTCAACGGAAGTGTAAGGCAATACCCAGTTTTCCTAACAAGTTGAACCCAGCCGGAGGCATCCTGGCATCCCGAGACTCCAAACACATGTCCCCTCCCCACTTCAGAAATACACACACCCTTATTTTTGGCGGCATGCAACCCCTTAATTATTTCAGTGGGCTGAATTTGAGACGATTGGGTTCTTAAGGTTTGGCGGAGGGCAAGGAGTCAAGATACTGAAGAACAGCAAGAAAGAAACACCGAAGGCGACAGGATATTTAAGGGAGGGTGGGCGGGGGGAGTCGAGTTTTAGAGGATAGACACGTACGCTCACCAAAGAACACACAAACTGCTGTCCCTGTCTCTCATCAACCCATCAACGAGCCCCTATCCAACCACTGCTGATGAGAAAAACAGCCACAAGTGCTAAGCTCCCTCTTACCCCGGGATTGATAACATTTGTAATCGAGGTGCTTACTATGGAGTGCCAGCTTCCTCAGTCGTTGTCGGTGGTTTCCAGGTTGTCTCATTTTAGAGACGGGAGGCGAGGGGGCAATGGGGGGGATTTGAATGTGTTAAGAGTGTGCAGTGTCCACACGGCCATTAGCAAACAAACTCGGGTGGGGAAAGCAAAGATCAAAATTCAATGTCCTCTAAAGGCCAATTCAGTGATTTATGCCGGCACTCAATGGCAGAGAGGAAAAACATGTGATGAAGAAAGATAACACCAGTCAACTCACAAATGTGTCCCTCTTACCCTGGGATTGATTTTTAATTGAGGTGCTTACTATGGAGGTAGCCTAATATTTGAAATGTTCCTACAGATTTGCCTCATTTCAATGCTCCATTCGCAAGGTCTTTCATTTGGACTGAATTAAGATTCATAACAAACAAAAAACACAAGGAAAAAATTCAGTTCAGATAGATTTTCTCTATACAGGTTTTTTGATTTTCTTATAGCTAAATATTTGTAATCAAAGGCAGGACCAGAATGGTCTGTATTAATTTGTTGTTATCACCTTTATTAATTTATTTCAAACACCTGCTGTTTGCCTCTAAAGATGTCTGTGTGTTGAGTGATGTAATGGAGCAGCATGAATATAATTAGACTAATGATGCATTGACATGTAGTTTGGTGCCAAAATGTGTGCAATGAAGGCGAACCATGTTCAGGGTGTCAGACCTGTAATACCATTGAAATAATGTACAATTTGAAGTTTTTATTTTTTGCTAAATGCTTTTCTTTTTTTTTTTGTAGAATATTTGTTTGGCATGTAAAGTATTTTAATTGAGTTTAAAATCTACTTTAAATCTTGAAAAGTTTTAATGGAGGAAATTCCTGACATGCAACAACAGTCCTGACAATAAATGAGTGTCATAGGGGTATCGTGATTAAATTAGCCTGAATTAAGATAAAAAACATGTACCATTTTAATTCTATCGATAGATCAAACCCAGCAGTGATGGTGACAGAAGCCTCTTAATCTGTTTTTGCTTGCACGCTTTCACTTCCCACTGAAAAGCATTTTTTAAAAGCTGCTGATGAAACAGTGGACGTCCACTATAATAGAGTAAAAATAAGTGTTAAGGAGGTGGAGCATAAAAATGATCGTGAACGTGAGCTCTAGTTATCCATCAAAGATGAGGGAATTGTTCAAAAGAATCGTTTTATTTTGTCAATTTTTTTGGGACGTTAGCCGCAGCTCGCTAGCAGCCCCCTTACCGTAAAATCTTCATCCAAAGAAGAGCGTTTTCAGAGACAATGATTTCTAATTTGATACTGCTTATTTATTATTTTCATGTTTTACTTACTGTGTCCACCTGTGTCATCAAGATTAAAAACATTTTGAACAATGAACACCGATAGAATTTTAACCCAAAAGCCTTAAGCTCTGAGAAACTATTAAAGGTGTGAGCAGCAGCTCAGTTAGCAGCTCTGAAGACATGCTGGGGCGACGAATGAGCTTCATTCAGTGTTTAAATGCCCCCTCAAAAAAAACACTTTTAATAGCTTTACTTAAAATAAAAGCCCGATACTGCCCAGGCATATGTGACAATGCCCTTTGTCCAGATTCAAACAGATACTACTACATCTGTGTGCAGTAGTAAACGAACACAAACGAACAAATCATCATGCTCCTCAAACGAAAATAGGCATTATGTCTCAACAAGCCCGACTCAGTCTAATAAACATTGTGCCGAGCTTATCAGTGCTTGTAGTGCAGATCAATACTGACTGAATGAGAGTAATAGCTTTCACCTTAAAACACACATACTCTAATTAAGCCCAGTTTTCAAACAGACACTTGACATTTGGAGAGCAACTCTTTGGTGCATCAGTGCTCAAATATAAATATTTAATCTGGATTTTTTTTATACTTCAGGAGAGGAAATAACAAAAAATAGAGAAAAATGAGAACAAATAAAAGATAAAAAGCAGTTTTTGTCAGTTTCCGTCTCCTTACATTTTTGCTCCGCATTTAGTATTAAAGTTGAAAAGTAAGTTGTACAAATGACCTACAGAGTTCCCGGCTCCCAAATGGCAAGTCTAAAAGGAACAACTTCGATAAATCACAGCGCGAAACTCGAGTCCGTGGCTGTTGTTGGAGATTTATTGGCAGCTGTATTTTTCTAGTGTCAACTGATGTTCCATAAGACTTCGCCAGCGTCTTACATTGCTTCACCCGTGCTCCCTCCACACCATTACATACCTAAACACACACACACACACACACACACACACTTCACTTCTCCACTCCATCAACAGCCGTCCAGCATTTAAATTTGAGAGCTATTCCTGTGAGACTGTTAAACACGACAGATTGAGATGAGTGGCAAACCTCTATGCTAGCATTAGCCCACTTATCTTATTAGTGGGGCAGCTCGAACACATTTGATACCCCCCAGGCTACTGCTGCTGTTGGCCTCAGGGAACTCGCTCTGGCTTCAAAGACCAGATCTGGCGTCCTGGTGGCTCAGCATGCTGAGACGCATACCACAACGATGTCGGTTTGAATTCAGTCCGGGCAGTTGCTGCACATCTTGCTGTCACTCTATCTGTCCAAATGACGAGTCAGTGTAAATATTTGATGAACAACAAGTTCCCAAATAGTTCTGATGGATGAGTGAGAGTAAAAAAAAAGGGAAAGTAAGATACAAGAAATGATCCTGATCAGTTTAATGACATTTAATTTGACCTCTCACAGGGTGGTAGTGGGCTCTGGCTTTGTGGCTGAGAATTTAACATGAACAAAATATAAGGATCTTAGTTATGCTTGCACAGCTAAATTGGTATAATGCAAAAATAGGATTGTCTCACGGACAAACTTATGACCATAACTCTCGACATTTTAACAAAAAAATCTTTCTACTCCTTACATTTTGCAAAAAATGTAGTATTTATTTTTAGTATATTGTAAGCGTGTTATAAGTATTTTTTGTATCATTGCACGCCACCTTCCCAACATCATGATCTTAAATAGTTAGAAAAACAACACAGCTTGTATCTCCACTGGTGCAAACCAGGAACTGCAGACCTTATATGAGGAATACAACGTAAAAGATGCACCAAACATACAAAGAAAATGTTGTAAATGCAGGAAATACGATGCTACCCAGCGCTCCAATCACAGGGCTTTCAGTTGCAATTTTTGAGGAGCTGCACGTCAGGTTGTGTGCGTAGGCTTCTCTGTAGGTATCAATTAGGCTTCGATGGGTTTAGGTTTAGAGGCAAAACTAATTTTTAGTTAATAATTTGTTTATTTACAGAAAGTATTTAAGTTAAGTCTCCCAAATATGACCTGAGGTTCAGTTATCATTGCTTTGAGACGGCGTGTAGAAACGTCCTTCAGAGGGCTATATTTACAAATCTCCTCCAGGACATTTAAGAGTCTGTTCTTTTCACTTTTACTTTAGTAAAAGAGTTGGATCAGTACTATTTCTTTTTTTCCAGAGAATCTGTCCTTTGAATCGAGTAAAGAATGTGTGTACTTTTGCAACCTTTGGAGAATGAGTATCATATCAATTTCCTTTTAAAAAACTGCTTTATTCCAGCTGAGCTTGTGCAAGGCCCAAATAAATACATACTAATATTACATTACAGCCCAATCAATACAGAAATTACACAACGCTTGCAGGGCAAAAAGCAAATTATCTGTGGTTGAGCATTAGAGCAAACTTGCCCTCGATTAATGTTAATGTGGCTAACACACAATGACGATGTGTGTCTGTGACGTCTGGTCCTTTAGAACACACAGGACTTCAGAAGCAGCTTTAACCTTTCACTTTTCACTCTTGACGCCTGCTGCTTCATGAATGAACGAGAGCTAAAAGGGTCTGAAAGTCACTGACAGTCAGCGTTTCCTAAACTATGGCTGCTGACCTCATAATGGGTCACAGGTCTATTTCTAGTGACAAGACGACAAGTTGTTATTCACGGCCGTGGGTTTCAGGGTTTCAGCTCATTTCGTCAAATTGTGTGGTCAAATATTTACAACTTCATTCTCCCAAGAATGGGCCTGTGAGCACGTATAATATGTTATGTTCTAGATGTGCTTCCAAATGTGTTTAGGTTTTAGTTTAGTTGTGATTTTATTTTAAATTATCTGCTACATATTTTCTTAAAGAAATGTCAGTCTCATTGTTTTTAAATCTTATTATTCTGGTCTTATATTCTATGTATTTGTCTTTGTTGTTTTGTCTTTTATTCGTTTAATTGTACTCTCGACATCATTGTAAATGAGGGCTTGCCCTCAATGATTTCTTGAGAATAAATAAAGGTAAAATGAAATGGTATAAAGCAGCTCTTACATTTCCCCTGGCCTACAGTGACACGTCCAAACTCTGGTTTTGGTGGCTAAATAATGAAAAATCCCCAAAAATATATTCATGTAAGACAAAGGACAGAAACAAATTGTTCACATTCGAAAGGCTGGAAACAACAAATGTTGACTTTGGATACACATATATATTTTTTACAATTTTCTTTTATCCAGTTAGAAAATAATTTTAAGAGACAGGGATGATTAATGGCATCAAAAACAGGCTTAAATTAAGATGGTGAGAAGTAAAATCCTGTTAGACTTTAAGATGTGCTGTCAATATGTTTAATGTTCAATCATTTCTACAAAGTAAGTTTACACACGAGGACTTCTTCTCTGTGTTTTGGTGCAATGATGAGTACTGTGCTATAAAAAACAAAGCGAGATAACGGCAGTTTTCCTGCTGTCTTAAATAAAGTTAAAAGAAAGAATTAAATCTGAGATATTCAAATACACTCCTGGTTTAATCACACTTATCTAAACAACTTCTCAAATGTTGTGTTCCTCTTTTTGGAATGACCCACTTCATCTCACTGGATGGGTGTGATTGACGGGTGAGATCTGTAGTGGTAATGATACGGTGTAAAGCAGTCTATGTGTGTTACTGTAAGTAGCAACATATAAGTCTAACCTTTAGCTGCTCTCTGAAAACTGAGCTGAGAGGAGCTGCTTTGATGATTTGAACCCTGTGCTTACGCATCGAGAAAACACACACACACACACACACACAGCTGCAGCCACACACAAAGCGGGCGAATACTTATTTTGCAACCTGGTGTAAAGTTTACCGCACCTTGACTGCTGTCGTCCGCGCTAAGCCTCATCGGTAACAGAAAACAGTGTGTGTGATCTTTCTTAGATCCTTTCCTGTTGGTGCTTTAGGTGACAGGTGAAGGATAGACAGTCTTCTTCTTTTGCTTTTCTTCTGTTAAGTTTCTCTAACACACACACGCACTCACGCACACTCACACACACACACACACACACACACACACACACACACACACACACACACACACACACACACACACACACACACACACACACACACAAAGTCAAAGAATCCTCCCCATCAGCACCCCGTTGTAGAAATCGCTTACCAAGACTGTTTGCTATTCTTAAAGGAGGCGTGTGAACATGTTGGGTGGGCACTGCACCGCTCACCTGCCTTTCTTTAGCACACTCTTCACTCTTTCTTTCTCACACTTTCTCCCCCCCACACTCTCTCTCTCAACTACACACACTAGCTCACCTCACACACACACACACACACACACACACACACACACACACACACACACACACACACACACTGTCAAACACACACTTGTCACCATAAAACAGGTTGTGTTGTCAAGTCTCCTGTCACCATGCTTGTTCTTCTATGCCATATATGAGCTCTCTCAGCTGTTCGTCGCAGTTGAACCACAATTAACCCCCCCACACACACGCATACACAGACACACACACACACACACACACACACACACACACACACACACACACACACACACACACACACACACATGCGCACACACACTCAGTTTGCACTCTCTGTCTGTCTCGCTCTTTCTCACTGCTGCCCTTTCACTCTCAGCCTGCAACCCAATCCGTGCAGCAGCAGAGTCATTCACTCAGTCTGTCAGTGTGTAAAGTGTCACTTAGTGAGTTTACAGCATTACTTCTCTGTGTGTTGCAATGTATGCAAACACAGAACTGCACACACACACACACACTCTTAATCTAAGAATCTATTTGTAACTTTTTTAACACGTGCAGTGATCATTGATGAACAATTTGAATATGCTGCATTAGTTTCTACACCAGATTCCAAGTTTAAATGCCAAACTCATAAACCAAGAATAAACTAAAGGAGAGATCTGTCACCATAAATCAAAAGCAGGGTTATGACACTGGCGGTATCCGAGTAATTTGAAATCTAAATGAGAAAAACAGAAAAATGTTTTCAGCAAAGGATAACACTTTATTTTCATAGATGATTGCCTTTGGAAAAGTAGCAGGAAAATATTTTACTGAAGTAATTCTTGAAGTGAGAAATATCTGAATGGAAGATCAAACAGTGAGGATTTTCTAAGGATTCTTTAAAGTCAAGTTTCTGGTAAAGTAATCTGTCAGAAAGTATGGCTTTTATAGGCTGCAATATTTTTCTAAATGAATACCCTGATTTATTTATTGGACATATCATATCATGCTTTTCATAGCCTCAGTAACTCACCCTAAAAGATTCTAACAGAAAACAAACGCAGATCAATCCCAACAAGCAGACCTAAATAAAATCAAGAAATGTAAAAAATGCTGTAGATTTTTAAAAACATGGGGCATGGTGTAGCATTGAATAAAGCACATGTACATATTTTAGTGGCGAGGAAGGAACCGCTTTCTTCTGTCAGGAGTTAAGTGTCAGGAGTTAGCGCTTGGTCTCACCACTTGTCCCGTAACATCCGCTCCTCTTGTATGCAACAGCTGATTTTAATGATTCTCCTGAGTCTTTCTACCTAATGGAGAGTCTGTATTAAATCAGGAATATATAAATACAATCACAGCCTTTATGCAGCCTGTAGCTGATGGGATTGAGATGTTTGACTGATGCAGTGACAGATGTAAATATCAGCTTTCATTTTATTAGAGGAGGCGCTGATGATTTGAAATGGCGACCATCTCATTAAGAGTAAATCTTGTGAGTGTAATGCTTGAAGCAAACATTAATAGCATTACACATCTAGGTAAAATGATTCCTACAGAACTCTTTCTAAGATTTTGTGTCACTGACCAGGTTTTACGTTAAAAAAGTCAAAATTTACTTTCCAAAAAAATCTCATCAGAAATACTTTATTCATACCCAGGGGAAATGTGGGCGTGACAGTTGGTCGTATACAGAATATAAGCACAAGTCGCAAGAATGAAAATATATTATGTAAGGGGGAAATATGTAAGTTATGTCAAACATGGGTACAATATGAAATACAACATAATGTGGAAGAAATAAGAAACAAACCATCTGTACAAAATATGAAATATGTACAGCTATGTGCATCTCTTAAAGATCAACGCTGAGAAATGGGTTGTGGTGTGATTCGATATGAAGGTCTAAATTGTTCCAATAAGAGTTAAGATACATAGATCATCATTTTAAGGAAACATGGCATAATAAACGCACAGTATGTAAATTCTGCCGCTATGGGGGTTCCCAATCAAAACATTAACAAAAGATGACGTTGAGGCTGGCGGGGAATCATGGAAGTTCTCTCTTCCCACTCCCCAGATGAAAAGGAACTCCGAGTTGACCGCAGTCAAAACGAACGGGCAAAACCGACCTGAGGAGGAGAATAAGTACCGACGATGTATCCAAGTATAATTTACATGACGCTTTTGTCACAGCAGGACAAACAGCAACAATACGACAGCTTAGCGGTCTTTGGCGTAACATCCGGTGTTTCCTTGGCAACAATAAACATGTCGTGTCTGTCATGGTGGCCTAAAACTAAAAAATGAAAGATTTCTCTGGCTTTGATAACTGTTGGAAATATTTGTGGTAATGTACGTAATCAACAACAAAATAATAATATAACATGGGTTTAGTGAATTTTTTGTAATTTAGATATTTTAATGTAAACATTCTAATAAAATTCAACAAATTATACGTTTAACAGAAATATAGTAAAGTTGAACACACCAGCCTTCTGTTTATATCTGACCAAAATGTTTGTGTGGGCTCATTTAGGTAACTTTCAACTCAAATCTCAAACATGAGAGAATCTGAATGTGTTTCAAATTAGCATTTCCCAGGATGTGAACGCTTTAGCCAATCCATGACAATCTGAGTTGAGTGTATTGGCTCTTTGTGTATTCATCGAAAGTAAATGATGTTCGTGAACAAGTCGCTGGTGCCAGTGAAAGCTTTATGCAGTGAAATGGGCAGGGATGAGCGTATTTGTCAACACATGCAGACTCCTACCGCTGCGAACAGCAACACTTCACAGCACAGCCAGAGCTCCGTCTAACTAAGCACAATACAGTCGTGGAAACCATTAAAATCCCCCCAACTCACTCCATCACCATTTCCAAAGTGATCTGATGGAGATATTACCTAAATGGCTGGCAAGCTGTGGGCTGCTAACTGAATGCTAATATGTGTCAGAGCCCGGCTGAGGATTTATGGCCCACCATCTGCTCACCAGCATACAGTACAATGTTAGCTTACAATGTTAGCTTTGATCAGGACCTCCCTGTTCATTCCTCCCAATCACTCATGTGAGCAGGAATTAGCACCAAGTTCTTTCTCCTTGAACCTAATCATGTTCTCTGCTGCACACTGCTCATTTGAATATATGAATCCATTTACATTCTGGGGCCTGGGTATTTGTTTTTTAAAGCTACACGATTGCGCGATTAAAAGCAGTGTTGTTTTCTGATTCATAACATGGTTAGGGGGTTTTGCAAATGAATAGTCATTAAAATGGTATGAAATGAATTAACACTGGAACAACCAAGGCCGTCATTGGACTGTGTTTTAGTTGTTGCAATGTAATACCTCTGTTAGATTAAAACCCATGTAAATACAGGAACCTCTATCCTCTGAAATATGTAGATTTGACGACATTGTTGCTTAATTACAATCACAAAACACAAAAGAGGTTCTGAGTATTTCTACTTTTAATGGCCTTAGCAGTCACTGACCGTGTGCATTTCAGTCAGTTCATTATTTTAGGGTTTAGTTCCCTCTTTCAAGAAGCACATCACTGTTTCCTAGCAACATTTTCACACAGTGACTTAGCTAAAACTAGCTAAGGTCTGAACAAAAACCAGGAGGAGGATACTGCCGCTTTAAACGTACTCCTCCTTGTGAGAGGGAGCCCACTAGGAGAAAATTACTTTGGGGTAAAATGGGGTAAAAAAAAGAGAGAAAGAAGAAGAAAAGGTAGACAATCAGGGAAAAAAGAAGAAAGGGTTGGAAGAAGCCACACCAAAATGGCACCCATAATCCAATGTTAATGAACGATCCTGCAGATGGCCGATGTTGCCATAGGAACCTGATGATCTGAGTCTACTTTCATTTAGGATTTTACACTGTCACTTGACGTAATTTTACAGCATGTTTGTGCTCACTAAAACAAATGTTGCTTTCTCAATCAGTTTGTTTACTTTAAGTGAACTCATTTTCTCCCGGTTCTTTTCCCATGACAGTCACATAGACGGTTTGGGACATTTTCGGATGGCAAGGTATTTTTTTTATAAATTATTATCAATCCTTCCAAGAAAGACTGAATGAGTGTAGAGTAGAGGAAGAGATTTAATTTAATGAGCAGTCTGCAGGTTCTGCGATTGTTGATTTAGAAGCGTTTTTTTCATAGTCATTACATCATGAATTTTGTGTTTATTACTCTTCTCGTAGCTACTTTATCACCTTTCCTACCGTTACAGGTCTGTTCTGTCTTAGTTTTTTTGGGATTAATTATTTAAATTTATAAAGAAAAAATAAGAATTACCACTGTGACCTTCTAGTTGTATAATTTAGGTAGTGTCAGTGTCAACAAAGCATCGCTGTGTCGCTGCTTTGTCCTCCATACAGGGGTGCAAACTCGTCACCTTTGGGCGAAATTCGCCGTTTTGGATCCAAAATAGGTCATTTGTGTGATTCATGTAGATCTGCAATAAAAATATTTTGGTGGTGGTGGGGGGTGTAGCTGTAATGAATGTAATTCACCTTGTGGCAATACGTAATATGTATATCGTTTGGCCGACGGGGTTTGGATCCATGTCACCTTTTTCACCCCTGATGAGTTTGCACCCCTGTCCATAGATTCACTTATTTTTCAGCTTCTTTCAGTAAACACTGAGATCAACTTATTCAAAACGTATCCGACAGCACACTTTGTCTTCAAAAACATTGTGTAAAATGTCATTTAGGGTGAGCGTGTCTCTGTACTTATTGCTCAAACACTGTGTGACATTTAATAGAGGACACATAATGAACTAACCGTCCGCTAGTGATCTATATGGATCTGTGAGGGAAAATAGTGAACTTTGTGAAGAATTCCATCCAATCCATCTGTCCAAACAAGTTTATTCTAACATTTATCTTCCTGCAGAAACCTCCAGGCCCACAGCGTGCCTAATGCCATTTGATGAAACAGTAAAGATTCTCCATATCTTCTCCACACTAAAAGGCTAATTGCTGTGCTGTAGTCAGATTTACGTCCTCCCCATTCTCCTTTATGCGTCAGGCATCTGTAAGCCCTCACGCCGCCAGTCTCTGAAGGGGTGTATGTTATGATCCCTTGTCAGCGAAATCAATCCTTATCAATTTTAAAGTTCAGGTTTTTATTTCATGGCTTTCAAGGGAGCGCCTCTCAAGCGAAAATGACTATTCCAGCTCTTTTTTTTCTTCTCGGCCCCCACCTCTCTTCCCATCTGCGTCCATATTGATCGTCTGTGTGAGAGGCTCCCCTGCGATTTTTGCCCCGTGGCGGCCCACTGGACTGTTGTCAGCAAATGCCTAAAGACATAGCTTAGTTAAATAATGCTAACTAGAGCCAGTGATCTGTCTCAATGCAGCTCTCTGAAATTAACAAGCTCTGGTAAATGTAATGTCTCCATATTGTCTGGGAAAAGAGCAACACAGGTCAGACGAGGTACGACAGACGATTAAACTTTGCTTTAAACATCACGGGTAAACATTTTTATTCATTTACATTTATAGCAAAATTCTTCTTCTTAAGAACTAACTTTACAAAGTCTATGTTTTGAGAGTACATGTGTCAAGGACTTAAGATTGTTTCTAAAAGATTTAACTGATTAGACATTGCTTCTATCCATTGGATGGGGTATTAAAAAATTAATGTGGTGGTGTGAATGAAGAGTCTGATTTCCATCATTCAACCACCTTGTAAGGCAACCATCAATACAACACAATGCAAATCTGTTCTTACATGTAGGTAGCAAAAATTTGCTAAATTTTCAATCACAGCCCTGTATCATTGTTTTCTTCCATTTCCACCTCGATTTCATGTAAAATCCTCGAAAGAAAAGGGAAAATTAAGCTACTTTTTCTTTGCCCATATTGTCTTGACCTGTTTTCAGTACAACAACAGAGAAATAGTTCCTGATAGTGCCGAGTCTAAGCATTTACTAGCAGCCAACAAAGTTTACCCCTTCGGTTTCTTTGACTCTTTTCCTTTTACAACTTGTGTCAGGTAAACATTGAAGTGCTGAAGATTAGGCCGAGGTGCTGTTGTTCACACTGTGTACGAGAACCAGTGTGTATGTGTGCATGTTTGTATGTGTGTGTGTACTGTGCAAGGGATAGCTGTGAGGCCTCCAAACAGTAAACTAATGGTTCAGCGCTAAATGCCCACTAAGTGGGTGGGACAAGGATGGCCTGACCCCGCTGGCCTTCCCACCAGTCCCCTCTAACAGCTTGGCCTCGGGGTCAGCTCAATTTCCCCACTGCTGAGTGGTCATTACGGAGCACGGCTTTGATAAATGCTCACGGCTGCTGCTGGCTGGAAGCACTGCACATCTCCCAGGCACAGAAATCTGTACCGTGCAGCCAAACAGAGAGGAGGGAGAAGAAGAAAAGGGGTAAAAAAAGAGAAAGAAAAGGTAGACAATCAGGAAGAAAAGAAGAAGGGGTAGGAAGAAGCCACACCAAAACGGCACCCATAATCCAATGTTACGATCCTGCACATGGCCGATGTTGCCTAGGAACCTGATGATCTGAGTCTGCTCACATTTTCCCTCAGACAGAAAAGGTTCAATGAGAAAGATAGAAGAGGCAGCGAGGAGGAAAAACAAATCAGATGAAGATTGTTACAGACCCCAGCGACCGCCCCAATCTCTCCTTTCATTCTCTCGTTCTGAGGTTCTCATTGTCTCACTTCCACTGAGACAATGTTGATAAAAACCTCTGAATGCAATCATCTCCCATTCTCCGAATACCCTGAATGCTCCAAGGTGCTAGTGTGACAGTGCAGGGCAGTCAGGCAGATCTGCTCTGCTGGTCTTCATGGCCTCTGTCCCTCGTTCACTATATGGCTTCATCACCAAACTTTGGCTTGCAAAGTTGACAACAGCTGTTTAAATTTTGCCAAAATGAGTCAAGCCTTTGTAGAAACTATTTGTAATACACTTACTTTGAAGTATCCAGTTTGATTGCAGCTACCACTGAATGTTTATAAACATGGACGACATGTTTCCATTTACTTCCATTGTATAAAATTGAAGCCAAAAGAACCTTACGACAGACGGCAACATAATGCACTGCTGCTGTCATTCGGAGTCAAGACATGAGCAAAAGGGATCTGTCATGTGGAGCTGCAGCCTGTGACTCCTTCTCTTATTCCTGTGTTGTCAGTAATTTGACCTCATGTAAGACATTTGAAGGACAGAAAGTGTAAAGGAGTTGACCACATTAAGCGCAAAGCTAGCTATTGACAGTTTACTGTATAATGTTTAAATGGATCATTTTGAATGAGCATACTTCTCCTTTCCTTTGACGTTTTCAGGAGCTTTGACAAGTGGACTACAGGCTCCTGTCTGACTCTTGTGCCACCATTGTGAAAGACAGTTCCATCATGCTCAGTGGAAACATAAACCACTATCCAAGGAAGAGTGAGTGTTTATGGTTTACTCTCCCTGTTTGTGTTTGAAGACCACACAATAAGGTCGAGTTGATTACACGCAAATACAGAAACAAACAGACACAATCAAGACGTTGAGGGCTTCACACTGCAGCATGATGACAGTAGAGCAATGTTAACAAACAGACAGAAACAAATGAAAAAAAAGCTGAGGACAGAAATTTCCCTCTGGCATCACGAAACACCCATCACTAAAAAACTGATTATAAACGCCGCGTACTTAACAATAGGAGCTAAAAATAGACCACTAGCAGTTGTAAAAATTCAGCTATGGTTGTTAAAATAAATGGCAGACTACACATACACTTCCTTCACGGGATTGGTTTTGATGAATTAGTTACAAATCAAAACATTTCCAGCCTAACCTTGCTGAATACAAGTCCCCTACAGACTGAACTGACAGTATTAGAGATCCGATTCTGATACAGATGTACCGATACTGATTCTGATATTTTTATTATCATAACTAATAATGTTATTGTTGTTATTGGTAGTATGTGTGAGGCTACACAAAGCTGTAGTAAACCCAGCATTGCTTTGCATTGTGCTGGCTGCACATACAAACAGGAAGCAGCAACAACTGTAAGGTTTTCAAATTAATTATTTTAATTAACTGAAGTGTAAGAACACTGTACTTTTGATCATACAGAAGTCGGAACGTCGTCATGGAGACGATTTGTGGACACTTCTTACAGTTCAGTCTGAAAGTCTTCAGAGTGAGTATGTACGAGCTGAGGATGTTTAAAGTGCCCATCCATCTTTCTTGACCTGTGACGTTGATCGGAACCGTCAGTCCAATATCGTCGGTCTAATAAAGTTGATAAAGTTGATCTTCATACTACAAGTGTTGTTAAAGTTCTCAGAAATCGATGTGTGATGATACCGATGATTAGAAAGGCGTATACCTTAGTGTGCCATGGTGTGTCATGTCAGCACCATGGCACACTGTTTGTGCGGTCGCCATTATAAAGACTCATGACGTACACCGTCCGCAGTATCACTGTACCTCATTTTCAATGTGATGGTACAACTGAAACTATTATCCATTACATTATAACAACATAGTACCATTTATAGAACATGGCAGGTGTATGTAGGAGTGCAAGTGTGATACATGCGTGTGTCGCTGTACGAAAGTGTGAAACCTCGTACGGAGCCTCCGATAGATTGATGTGGTGCAGCGAGCTAAAGTAGTCTCACACCTCCCCAGCTGCTCCGTCTGAGACAGAGGCCTGCTGGTTCACTTACCGTCTGAAACTGAGCACGGCCATACACAAGGTATTTAAAATATAAAAGCTAAAGGCCTCCCTCATGGCTACGGCTACATGAAACTACCGGTTCCATAATGGCTTTTCTATCAATTGTTGAACACAGAGCTAATGTGCTGCCATTCTTCAGCATGCTGGACATAATATAACTATTAACTTGATGACTCTGGAGCAGTGCCACTGCTGCACTGCACAACTGCTCGGGCATTTGCACGTCTTATTTAGCTCAATTAGTGTTTCAAATGGGAACAGTTTCAGATAAAAGATCGAGGCTCACGTCTGATTTTTCTTTTCCATCCTCTTACTTTGAAGATAACACGTCTTAGGACAGGCATCATGAAAACACGAGCGCCACATAAGTCTTTACAAAGAACATTTTTTGGTTTTCTTTCTTTACGCATTACACTCACAATCAACGTGAAAACATCAGAGAATTAATCTAGAGCTGAATGATTCATCAGTAAATCAATTACTTGATCAAAAACAATATTATTTCTAACTTTCTTTGTCAAAGGTTTCAGCAATTTTTCAAGCAAGCCAAACGTTTTCGAGGTCCAGGTTCTTTATTGTGAGTGTTTACAGCTTGAAAGATGTAGCTTCACTTACAGCTCTTGGAATTTATGATTGTTTTTTCTAGTAAAATTTGCCATTTTAGAGACTTGATTTATTGAACAATCTTTTTTTTATTTATTCATTAGTTTTTTATTTCATGCTCAGGGGAAACTTACATTCAAGTTAAGTAGAGTAATATATGGTCAGTTACAAGGAAAACAGAGTTAAAGGAAAGAAATGAGTAAAGATGGTCAACTATGATGGTTAATCATAACCTGGAAACAGAAAGTATAAGGCTGATATACAGTCAGACACCACTTAAAGGGGACATATTATGAAAAATCCAATTTTACAGTGTTTCTGAACATATATTTCGGTAACCTGAGTGTCTATCGACCCACAAAATTTGAAATTAATCCATCCAGTCCTTTGTTTGTGGTCTGCATAAGTCTTACAACACAGAGAAAAATGCTCCGTTTCAAATTTTCTCAACTTGTGACATCACAAGTCGGATTGTGGTACAAAAATACCCTCCTCCCCCCTGGTATCTCCACCCATGGACTCCACCCCCAGCCTAGAGCAAATTTTGCGCAGGTCCGCCATTTTTATTCTCACTACAGAGGAGTGATGTCTACTAGGAAAACTCAGGGGGGGCTCATTGCATTTAAAGAGACACACACACACCAAAACGGAGCGTTCTGAGAGAGCTGGTTTATACAGGGTCACAAACCTCCTCTGGTGCTTGATTCATGTTATATTTTGACCAAAGCACAGCACAGATGTTTTATTTAGATCACAGGGGACTGTTTGAAAAAGGTGGAAATGGGATATAATATGTCCTCTTTAATATCTGCACAATTCATATATAGTGATGATAGAGTTTATACATATACAAACTTTGACTTTGAAGAACTGGCTGAAGAACAGTGATCACATCTTGTGTTCACTTCTACATCCCTTGTAGAAGCGGTTTCTAACATCCAAAGCATATGAGCAAACACAGCCCAGATGTTGGACTTCTTTAACACTCTTTTCTGTACAGTATTTGCAATTGTGTGTAAACTTACAGACTCACTCAAACACAAATTAACAACTGCATGGACTGAGAAAACAAACACTGGCAGACATGAAAACCAAAGCTAAAGTGCCGTAGCTCTACATCAGCAGCTTTGAACTCAGCGAGTTAAAAGGCTTTGAGGCCATAGAGTGGTATGTTTAGTACACATGTGACATGTGTTTGTTTTGTCAGAAATGAACGGGATGCCTTGGAGCATGGACTTGTTATTTTATCACCTTTTCTTGCTGGTTCATTCCGCCTCAAATGTGGGCTTCTTCTCACGTCAGTGTTTTCTCTCCTGTGTTTCTCTTTACATTGCATTCGTAGTGTTCTCTTTATGAGCACTAAACCAGGGGAGGGAGCTACCATGGCTGATTTAGCAGCAGAACTAGCTTATTTTGCTAGCTTGTGTCTCTAGTTGCACCGTGAGTCGTCTCATTTGTATTGAGTGTTGTCCCCTCCACTTTGTGTTTGAGTCATTTTGAATGTGCTTGATTGGAGAGCATGCATTGCCTCATGTGGAGTGACCAAAGCTGCTTGCTATCTAGATTATTTTGTAAGGTGTTTGTAAATGTACACTGTATAACACAAGCTTGTAGACATTTGAACATTTTCTGTCATTTAACTGAATTTACACAGGATTCTCAGGACTCATGTGGAGAGGCTTTTAAAAAGGTTTATGTCGCTGCAACACGAGCATCAGCTCTTTAAAGGTATAATATTTGACATTTGTGCCTTTAGATTTTTTAAACCGGCTGAGCCGATGTTATATATTTGTTGAGAAGTGCGATCACATTATCCCAAATGTTTTCAATAGTGTTCAAACCAGAGGAATCTTATTTCTCATATTCAAAGCGCCTTTCATTTGGTTGCCTGTCCTCCAGATAATATATCAGAGTTTGGAAAGAAAGTCGGTGATTGCAAACTGTGTGAGTGAGAAATCATTGTATTCTGTAACATAAGATGTATAAGATGCATTGTACCTGCACAAAGAGGCTTGAACCATTAAATCAGCCTTAGACAGAAAATACAATATGAGAAAATGAGCATTTATATTGTTTGTGTGTTAAACAGGCTTCACTGATGGCACCTTGGATAAATGATGCCTCGGCACATCTAAAGTTCGAGTGATTCGAAAATATTTTTGCGAGTTTTAAATATCTGCACAACACTGAGCGCCGAAATAATCTTAAAATAGTTTTTTCCCTTCTAATTTGGCTTGTCAGTCCGAACCCTTAGCCACTGCTTTGTACAAATAATCCATTTAATGTTTTCCCTTCAATTAAGTGTCCCCCCCCACCCCTTTTTTCCCCAAAAAAACATCTTTGCTATATTAAAATTAGGTATAACAGTGTAGATTAGGCTGGATGGCCTGAAAACAAAACTATGACAGCTGATTGACTACAAAAGACATTCATTTTTCTTATCATACACCTCTTACACCTTGTATGATAATGTCAGTGCATCCTCAGATGTGTCTGTTTGTGTGTTTGTCAGCAGAGATAAGTGTGTTTGCACGGGTAGCTAATGTGTCTGAAATGGTAGCAGGGGGGAGGGGGGAGGAGGCGGGGCTGCAAAGGTAACAGATTGGCTGTGAAATATTGTGGAGTCTGCCAGTTGCACCATGATGTATTGGGAATCACTCGCTCGCTAATTACCTTAAATTAACAGCAGAGTTGGGTGTGACAGTTCACGCAACTGTTTTTTTCTGCTGCTACAGATGAATGGGCCGGGGGAGTTGATGCCAGGACGCTGTTGACAATCGAATTCTCCTTCAAACTCCCTCCAATCAATTTCTCTCTCTCTCTCTCTCTCTCTCTCTCTCTCTCTCTCTCTCTCTCTCTCTCTTGCTACACGTGAACGTGGAAGAGATCTAGACGGGCCAGTGAACATGTGACGAGGTTCAGAGATTTCTGTGTCACTGATTTAGATTCAAGATTAGTAATTTGATGATATCTTTGTTCGTAAATTACCATCTGCTTTGCTTTCATGAATTGTGAGCACAATATGGCTCTATGATCTTTTGTGATCCACTATTCAATTATGTTTTGGCAACGAGAACAAGCTGGACTGTTGCCGTGGAAACATTCCTCTTTGTTTGTAATTTGAATCTGAATCTGACCGAATAAGACTTTTGTCTTTGGACTAATGTTCAGTTGACTTTCATGTTACAGACTTATAGTTTATCCTATGTTTGCATTCGAATGCATACATCTGTGTTCCTTCACGGATGTCCTCTGTGTCTAAGAGTGAGCCAGAAGTAAGCAATATATGTCCCAGATACACACACACACACACACACACACACACACAGTCACAAAGTACATTATCTCCAGCCCAGCCTAAAGAGAGCTCGGGGAGGATTTGTGAGTCTGTGGAAAGGACCAAGAAAAATGTTTTCTGATAAATTATTCACAATCCCACAATCCCTTTTGGGCAGAGTGTTGCATCGCACTGTGTGACGCATTACACCTTTCCTGTCTCCCTCTCTCTCTCTCTCTCTCTCTCTCTCTCTCTCTCTTTCTCTCTCTCTCTCTCTCTCTCTCTCTCTCTGTCTTCCTCGCCATGTCCTCTTTCCTTTCCTGCATCACTCACTCACTCTTTCAATGCCCCCCCCCCCCTCTCTCTCTGTCTCTCTCTCTCTCTCACTTTTTTGTATGCTGCGACACCAGGCCTCACGCCCCCAGAGAAGGGCCCAGTTCTCGGGCAAGCTGTCGCTGGTAATGGCGGCAATTAATAACATGTCATAATCCTGCAGAGAGACAAAATATGTGTGTACTTGTGTTTTTGTGTATGTGGGTGAGTAGACGACATCATGGACTGGGAGTGTCCGTTTAAAGACGGGGATATACACTTTGGTTTTGTGGTGTGATGTGCAATAACAGTCTTTGTTTATGTGCTTGCATTTTGTATTGATATGTCTTACGTTTGCTTATGTGTGTTTAAATTTGTGATTATGTGTGCACATGTGTGTATGTGGCTCTTTGTTGTGTGACACAGTAAGAGAGCGAGAGTGGGACAGGGATGCTTTTTGCAGCTGCAGGTCTTTAATACATCTACTGCTTAGTGGACACAGGTGTTGTACACATCCAAGGTCACAGCTTATACACACACAGACACACACACACATACACACAAGGCTTCAGAGTGTCAGTCCACTGCCAACCCACAGGCCAAGTCACACTACACTGGTACATATCTGAACATAGAGTTAGACTGAACAGAAGGAGCACTTTCTTCTTTAACTTGACAGTCAGCGCTGTCAGCTCGTGTATCACGTACAACCAGCTGTGTGAACATTAGAAGTGGGGATAACATCATTAGAGTAGAGTATGACTGTAATTTGTGAGGCAATATTGTATTGACACACAAACGCCAAGAATCAATCTTTTTCATATTAAACGACATTATTCAGGTCATATTTTTAAACACAAATTAAACCTTGAAATACTAAAAGAAAAAAAAGGAGACATACGATTGTAACTATACTTTTACCAGCATTTAGGACAATAATAGGGTGCTGTTAATGTTTAACATATGAACTACAGCGGCGTAGTATTGAGAGTTTCTATGTGTTGTTGTTCTGTGCTTGTGCAGCCATCAGGTCCTTTTCTCCAGGTGCACAGGCGTGTACAGACACTGCATGCCTGTTGTGCTTCCCCTCGCCTCAGTGCAAACTGCAGCAGACAGGTGTGACTCAGAGTAACTGTCTTTAGACTGTATCCACTCAATTGTACATGTAGACACTTCTCTGCATACATATGCCAGAGCACTGACACAGGTTGGACCTCAACCTTTGACATTGTTGTACACACACATCTTGGCATGCACATTTTTATTTCATAGACCATCGTTGCTGTCTTCATATCACTTGAAGAGCATCACACATCCTTACCTTAAAAAGTTGTGAACAAAGTCAAACACTTTGAGGACCCTATGTTTCTGAGGTGCCTCTGCAGTCTGGGCTTGTCTGTGTTCTCTGGTGTTGTAGTGTGATAAAATAACAGGTCTGAGGGAGGACAAACTCAGCGGTGTGGCAGGATCAGAGAGCAGGGTGAAACATTCCTTTCTCTCCCTCCACTTGTCTGTCTAACAAGGACTCTGCACAAACTGATACATGTAAAAAAAATACTCTGAAAAAGGAACAAAGAAAATCTGTCATCTGTAGCAGTCGTAAGCATGTAAAAACTTCGACCAATGTCTGCACTCGGTTCGATTTTTATGAACCAAACACGCCTCCCTGTCTCCATGTTCGTTCTCTACCCCATGCATGCACGAGCCCACACTCAAAGCATGAGCTGAGGTCCGCTTCTGGACTAATGGCGCTCGTGCATGTAAGTGAGGGGCGTGGCTTTTGAGGGAGCACAGAGGGGAGGGGGTGGGTGAAGACGGAGCACTGAGGGAATGCTACTTTTTAAAATCATGCTAGTTTTTTCGAAAATTACCAACTCTGCCTTTAACTCATAGAACTGTGCAGTAAAAATGGTCCGCCAGTGCTTGCAGTTGTTTTGCATTTTTTGGGTAACTTCAAATGATTCATTTCCCTAAAATCTGTACCTAGACTAACTTCACAACATGGCCCTGGAAGCTGTCGATGATGATGACGATATACTGTATATAAAAGCTGTGCCTCTCTGCACTGCCTGGCCGCACCGGACTTAAAGCTGTTGGTTAGCATTTACTGACTCTGTTTCTTCCTCTCTACATCCTTGCTTTTGTCTCTGATGTACGTTGCTCTGGACAAAAGTGTCTGCTAAATGACTTGTAGAATAAATCTTGAATTGAAAGTGACATTGCAAATTCTGCCTCCTTTTGATGATGAAGTCTATTTCCCATTTAGTCTTCACCCTGCTTCCATGTTCTCTATTCTCTGTTGCACATCCTCTTATTTCTCTCACAGGTGAGGTCGATACTTATGGAAAAACACTCCCCTCTTCTTTGTCCAAATGAAGTCCAGCCCCGTCATCCTGCTGCACTGCTGAAGTGTTGATTTAGTTACCTACCTATACCACTACTGCAAAGCTTCCTACAAGCATCAGCTGCCCCTGTCCTTAACAGGCAAAGTTTACCAACCTTTGGCAATTTGATCACTCCTGTTAGTGGCCATGGGATGTGCATTAGTAACTGTCAATGCGCCCTGCCCGATGCACTGCTCTCATTTGACCCAATTCATTCCAGTGGGTGTGTCCCTGTGGCAGTGATATATACCCCCTGTGATTTTACTGATGTATAATCACTCAGCGCTCTCACAACCCACAGTTATCTTTACCTCAATAGGCTGAGGAAACAATGAGCGCACCATACATAAGCTTTCCAAGAGGTTGGGGCAGGAGGGGGGTTGTTGTTGGGGTGTGTAGGCGTGGATGGTAAGGGATACTGTACTGTGGATAGAAAGAACTTTGGCGCCTTTTCTTATAGCGGTTTAGATGGTTAAGATCCAACTTGATGGCGCTTCCTTTGACTGGCGTGATATCAGATGTGTAATGGCTATAATTACTGACGATGATGCCAGGATTGATGACTTTAAGGTCTGATTCTTGTTTCATGCTAGATTTGAATCAAACAAGAATCCGACCTCACTATTTTCTACTGGAGACTTTTGATCATGTTAGTTTTAAAAATGTTTTATAATATGATCTTTTCTTTCAAAGGAACAACTGTTATCACCACCCTTTCCCTTGAAATACTTTAAGGAACAAGTTTACCATTAAGATATTGGATATCAAAAGGGTTATTGCTTCGCCTCCTTACAGAGAGCAAGAAGAAAAGTTTGGTTTGATAGAAATGTTCCCCCGAAACAGAACAGAGTTCAAAGCAATGATCTTGATGACTGTGAGGACTCTGCTGAATCTTGACGGTTGAATTTCCATGTTTTTGCCAATTGTCTTCCGTGATATGTGGATACAACTCAGGTAGTTACCTTAAAGTTTTTGTATTCAGGTTTATAATTGTTGGTTTGAAGTCTTGGAACAGAAATGTATCCAATGGGTCAAGCTGGTAACCAGGGCTGTGTTCTCTTCATGACTGTGGAGCAGAGCTGGTTTAGGTTGGCTGGATGGGAATGAGATGGAAGAGGCTGTCTGAACCAGAGCTGTCCCGGTGATTGTCCCTGGATGGAATTACTCTTCACCATAGATGTGGGAGCGCTGGGATAAATGTTCACCACTGTGCATCTCCGATTGGCTCCACATTGTTGTCAGGAAAGTACATTCTGTTTTCCCCTGTGTGCCTGAAACGCTCCCCTCATCCCTTCTGCTGCGTGTTTGTTATTCTTATGGCATGGTGGACAGCACCCAGTGTGAGAAATGCATGAAATTCATCGTAGCACCCTTCCGACCCCAATGCAAAACCATAACCTCCGCCCCGCCGAGCTGTTTCATCTCAGACCCTTCATCTGCACTGTCTCTCTATTGCTATGCATAGCATAGCATAAATCAAACCATGCAGGACTCGCTCCCTCTCTCACTCAGCCCCAAGAGCCGTACCCCCTTCTGCCCATTTTACATTGTATTCACAGATTTAGTGGCATTGTAAATAGATAAACACAAGCAACATCTATCAATGCAACTTGCAGAAAGAGCCTGTAATCAGAGTGCCGGGACCACGGCCGGTGAGGGCTATCTCCATTTACCTTGGGATAAATCCATCGGTATGACCACCACAGGAACGCTGGGGGGGCCTGACAAATCACCCCAGTCAGGCCACGGGGCTGCTGGGCCTTATTGGCCTGGCCTCTAAGTGGTCTTCTGCTTCAGCGGAAAAGATGGGGCCTGTCAAGCATGGCCAGATTAAAAAGCATACTTTGAAAGAAATGATTTGTTATTAGAGAATATCCCATTGTGAATCTTTAGGAGAAGAAACAAAGTATGTATGACAGCAGTGGATGGTGGGAAGCTGCCTCCATCCACCTGCTTATTTTTATCTGACCCCCGCTTTCATCCCCCCCCCCCCCTTTTCTGCTACTGGGTAAGCTCTCCTTCGCTGTGTGCAATGTTTATGTGAATGCATTTATAGAATAGGGATTCTGAGGGAAAAAAGGCTATTTGGGTTATGGTGGTGGGAATTGAGAAGGTGGGATGGGTTGAGAAATTCTATTACAGTGTTGAATAGGGTTGAAGGGGTTAAGCACAGGCAGACATAATCATTTAGAGAGCAGGCAAATAGTTTGGTGTGTCCTCAAGCAGAGGGGGGTACTGTTGTTAATGTGCCTCAAACATGTATACATTACAAACACGTACATCCATGCTCCATGCAAACACGCAAAATATGGGCAGTATGTAAAATGCAATGCTCTGCAGTGATTTCTTTGAGCATTTCATGCTGACAGGAAATGAGGAGAGAGAGACGGGGAACGACCCACCGGGGCACTTTGAACTGTTGTTTTTTATCGTCATGAAGAAAAAGGAGAAAACAATCATTAGCCTATGTACTACATTTAAAGTTACACGGATGAGACTTTATGTATCACCGTTTCCACGATGTGTGGAAACATAGATTATCTATTGAGTTAAGATAACCTACATGTCTTTGGACTGTGGAGAAAAGAGGAACACTTTGAAAACATGCACACCCTCACATCAGACGAATAAACAACCGATATATTTGATGTTTGTTGGTTGTTAAAATGAAGATCTGCTGATGTGTTGCACTGTGCTGTCTCTGTGTGCTTCGGGGGAAAATAAACAGTAGGCAAATTGTTACCATCATACCATACCACGTTACGAAACTTTACTATACAGTAAGAAACTATACAACATGCTATGATACTATACATTAGAGAAAGGAGGTAGTTATACTCACGTCACGTAGGTGCAGGGCAGTGCAAAAACAGCAAACTGAGGAAGAAGATAGGTGCGCACACTTTCTTAGATGCCACAAAAAAAGGTTTTTATTAATCACAACGTTTCCATCATTTTAAAATAATCACCTGAAGAAGACCTCTGGACCTTTTTTTGTGGCATTAAAGAAAGTGTGCGGACCTATCTTCTTCCTCAGGATACTAAACATTACCATAAGAAACTATACAGTACGATTCAATATGTTACGATACATTACTATACACTACCAAACTATACGAAACAACATGATACGACTCCATATGATACCAAACACTTTATTGTCCCCCTGGGGAAATTGTCTCGGACTCCGGTGCAGTACAAATTTAACTCCCTTCACAGTAGAATAAATAATTAAAATCAATAGAATCAACAATTCATTTGTAAACAGAGAAACACAGACCAACGTTAACCAAACACAACATACATTTTTAGCAACTGTAACTTTGCTAAATGATGGATTAACGTTGGGTCTTTGTAGATAATATAACAAGGAGTAAGGCCTTCTACCTGCTCTTTTGGAAAGTGTCTCGAGATAACATTTGTTATGAATTGGCGCTTCACAAATAAAGATTGATTGATTGATATATTGCACATTACCACACGACAAAAGGAGCATTAGCAGAAGTAGGAGTAATATTTACCAAAATATTAAAACACAAAACTACACATTTGATTTTCATGCTGCTGTCAACAGAAGGTGATGAAACGCCTGGGAGGGACTGAGCTATTTTGCCAAGCCTGATATTAGCAACCTTTCCTGTATCATTTGATTAGTTCAGTTAATCCGACAGCTTTTTATGATATGTTCAGACTTGCAATACTTTTTAGAGAATGAAAAAGGTGTATGTCATTGTTTCCGGACTTACAAGTAATAAAGAACCAGCTTTAGTTTGTCCTCAGTCACTTTTCAAAGGCTACTTGTACAGATCATGGGGGAATTTGTGAGATATACGAGCTCCTGGTGCACTGACAGCATGGTTAAGAACAGGGCCAGGGCTGAGAGAAAATAAACATTATTTCTCTGTGGTTTACCTGACGTTTGACTTTGAGGGCTGAGATTTAGTGACACTTTTGTGCCAAACACTCTGTAGAAACATGGCAGTAAATTATTTGAAGGTTGGGGGTATGCACAATCTTGCTGACAGAAAATATTAGCTGCTTTTTTTTTTCCTCGTGTGTGTGTGAGCATGAGAGTGTGCGAGCGAGAGACAAGGAGACACAAAGAGAGCAAAGAGAGAGAGGCCGTGTGAGTGTTATATTGCCTGTTGTAGCCATTTCACACCTCAATGGTGCCCTATTGAAACTCCTCCAATGGACAGGATGCCCATTAAATACATTTCATTTGTGTTTGCATCGTTTCATTGAGTTAATCCTAAATATTTATTAGATGTGAGCAGTAAAAAATCTGTTCATTGGAAAGCCAGCCAGCATTTTTGACACCGGGGACGGAGAAGGAGTGAGCCAGTTTTTCCACTAAGAGTTACACCATCTGTGCTGTATTTGTGCATCAACACAGAGAAGATGCAAACTCTCCCTTGCATAGACAAATTCTCCCATTTCATTGCGACAATATAATTACCTGAGAGGGAATAGTTTTCAATTAGTTTTCCTTCTTTTTTTTTTCCAGAGAAAAGAAGAAAAAAGATAAGGAGAAATAAAACAGAGAGAAATAAAATAGAGGAAGTAGAAACAACTGCACAAACATTTACTTAAAAATATTCAGCCTGAACACCCTTCGAAGCTGAGCAAACATTTGCCTGTCATATCGAGCTGTTTGCAGAAGAAATTCTCAGTTAGGGTATAGGGCAGTGATGAGAGGAAGAGAGAGGGAAACTATTTGTCATTGCTGGGTTACTCTTAGGTCTAGAGAGAACACACACGTAAACGCACACACACACACACACACACACCTTTGCACTGTCAAAGCTAGATCCTGACACTCACATACCTTCACCTGCACACACTGAGACAACACAGCTGGAGAAAAGGCCAAAGGTCACAGAATTCTACAGAAATGCGAGTAGCCTAAAAGTGTCTGACGCAGGAGCTACAGATTTGGATAAATCAGCCGTGTCAGTTATTTAAAAAAAAAAGAAGCTAAACATACATTGAATGTGTATGTTAAGGTTGAATTCGACTTGGGTTGTTTGGGTGGATTCCCAGGGTCATTCATGTTATGTTCAGATCCAGGAATCAATCAAATACCATTATTTATCATATTTCTATAGCGCCAAAAACCGCGTTTTTCTCATGACTGTATATAAAGCAGGTCTAAAGCACACTAATATTATTTACAGAGATCCAACAATTATCAACCAGTGGGAAGCACTTGGCGAAAGTTGTATTGTTAAACTTATTTTAAGATTCAGATACCTCAAGCAGAACCAGATTCACTGGAAAGGAAGAGTGTGTTTAGAGGAAAAGACAAAAAGAGAGCTAAAGTGACACACTGCCATTTAAAGGTGGGATACTTAAGCCTCCTGTGCAGTGTGTAATGCACAGATGCGGAATAGTGGGGCAAACTTGTTATGCCCCTAATCCGCTATTGGAGATAGTAACCGAGGTGTAACGTTCATCTCGTGCCTCCCAGACCAGAACTGGTAGATGATGTAGATGATACACAGGAGAAAAGCCTGATGAGTGAAAGCTCCGCCTCCCATACTTCTCTTGGCAACTTTTGGTATAACGAGCAGGCCTGCAAGATGTTTGTTTTTTTATGATGTAATGTTCTAAAAATCTGGATGTGCATAATTTTGAGATATTACAACAGGCTGAAAATGTGTTGTCCTAAAAAGTTGTGTAATGTCAACTACATCCGCTCATAAGACAAAAAGGTCAAATGGTCAAATTGGAAATACAAAGGTTATGCAAGTAGCATGTTGGCAGTGTCTCAGTACTCTGCTTCAGGGCAACAATAGGTGACTTTATTGTAGCATCAATGAATCAGGTTAGAACAGCTTCTTTTTGCTGATGTGTCCTGGACACAGACACAGAGGGTGCTGCAAGCTGAGCCTGACCTCTGACCTGCGTGAGGACGGATTACAGCAAGAGGAGAATTTACACAGAGATCAATAATCACATTATTTAGTGCTCAGAGAGAGCTCAATTTTCTAGATTTATGTTCTTACGAGGAAAAAATTGTGCAATGAAAAATGAAGGTACGATTCCAGTGTTTGAATACGTTATGCATCAGTGAATATGAGAAATTCACTCTGCATTGTAAATACCCACAAATAGATGTGTTACCATTATGACTGAACCAATAATTTGATTTAATTATTCAGCCGAGGTCATTTAGTATAATATTGACTCTTCATTTTACTCAGTAAATTGTTTGATCTTTTCATTTATTGTGATAAATGAAGGAGCTAAAAGGGATTTACAGGCAGTTCAAATGTGTGCCTTTAGTTTGTTTAGATGTTGCTAAAATGTCTCTTTGCTAACTTTAAGTAAAAAAAAAAAATCTCTCCAGATGTGCCTCAATTGCATGAGAAAGCAGACTGGCAGATGATTGTGTTATCACAATTTAAAGAGAGATTTCTTTATGTAATATGTTTCTTTTTTCTTTACCACAAATTGCTTCATGAACGATCCGTCTGAGCCGCTCTCTTTCACTGTTGCAATGACCCAAGGATTGATATGTGTACTTTCCCTCCATAGTAACATGAACATGCCCATGGTGCATGATTGAAATTTTCTTTATTGCCTTTTATGCTATTCCCATTCTGTGGCCACTCCAGTGTATTTATTGTTTGGATGAGGTGTGCGCCTGCGTCTGGCTGGAGGTGCAGATTACCTCTGGAAAACTAGAGGAGAGAGAGAAATGGCAGAAAGAAAGGATGGCAGACAATTTCCTGAGACTATTACCCTAATACTCTCCATCTCCCTCTCTTTGACTCTGTTTTTGTTCTTTCGCTTGCTTTGTACTTTCTTTAAAATTTGCATTGAGGTTAAGCTCCTTTTCAACCCGAGACACAAGATGTAGCCCGAAGTTCATCTGCTTCCAACAGAATAATGTTCTCTCTCTCAATGGCCATGATGTCATTTTTTATGTGAAATAAACATCTGCACATGAAACCTAATCTGATTTAACAATATTTTAAATTCACTTTTAAAGTATCTCAGCTCGATAATACATTTATTTATGATTTTGTTTCAATCTCAAGCTTTATTTAGTTGTCTGCTAGCTTATTTTTCTGTCTGCTGTTGACATCTCACTTTGCCAAATTATTATAACTTTTCTCTGTGTTGCATTTTGCCCTGTTGATTGATGTTTCCTTTGGTTGTGGAGATGCATGAACCGACCTTTAGTCAACGCTAGTTCAAGAATGCAGACCAAAGTAGATTTAAACTCTTTTTTTTTTAGGTGCTTGTTGATGTGATTGTACATACTTCTGTAGACACATACATTTACTCTCTGTCCCAAACGCTCGGACAGAAAATGGGAAAAGGACTTTAGGGTATTCTGGACTCTCTGTCGCAGAATGACTTGAAACTCAAGGAGCTTGTGTTCGTACATTTTTTTAAATCTAAAACTAAAGACATGGAAGCAGCTTCTTTAGGATGTCGTTGTTTTTAGTTAGACTGCTTGAACTACTGACTCCCAAAAGATTGATGATGTGCCTACTTTGAATAAGGTAGGAGGGACATTTGTCTTACAGAAGGACTGAATATATTTAGTCCAAAGCAAAAAGTTAAACATGAGCCTTCAGATTTGTTTGGCTTTCAGGTATAAAAAGTCTGAGTGACAGAAACCCACTCACATATTACGTATTACAACTGATGAAAGGCGTCTTTATTTAGACGTTCATGGTTTAATCAGTGCAGTTTTGAAATGATATTAAAGACAAGGTAGATGAAATAAGTACAAGATTGTATAAAACCTGGATAGTTAGAACAAATAATGCATTAAAGCCTGCAGCACATTACCAAACATCACAGAGAAAGCCTGTGACATGTCCCACTCGTCCTGCCACACTTACCTTCAGCTTATTAGCCTATAAAATCATCATATTTGGTCCCTCTGTATTTGTTTGATTACATTTTCCTCCATGCCACTGAGAATATGTGAGATGTTATGTTACACCCTATTGATTACCGGTGTTAATTAAAATTTTAATTAAAGTTTTTTATGGTCTGCGTTTCACTTGTGATAATAGTATAGCGAGAGGAGACCCTCGCCTTCATAAATCTTATCTTTATTTGCCGCGGCTGGCCATCAACAAATACAACTGTGTACATAAAATTTTACTAACATTGATTTTGAAAATATTAATATTACTTTAAACACTGGAGATGCATTGTTCAATTTAGAACCGCAAAGCATAAAATCCTGAAGCTATAACTCAGTTAATGAACAGGAAAAGTCCATTACAAACCTATCAGTAGACGCATCATCTCATCCACATAAGCGCCTGTGATAGCAGCAGAGTCATTTACTTTAAGCTGCACAGAAGACTCCTTTAATAACAGCCGGCGATGTGTCGTGAAACCAATGTGAGCTCAGATGAATGGCTGGTTGTCCCTGGATCTTAGGAACACAGAGGACATTATAAAAACTATCTAACTTTCATTTCTGCCTCGTGTATCCATCATGTAGATCACCGTGTGTCATTTCGTGCGTTTCATTTACGATGAAAAACAACCTCAGTCAGTCGACGTTAGCTCGTGTTAAAGAATGACGTGCCTTTCTTTCTTTAAATGTTTGCCTTTAGCTAATTCTGTTGCAGTGTAATTGGTTGATGTAATAAACGAGCAAATATTTACTGCTTCCAATTTGTTGGACAAACTGTTTCTTCAGATTCTGATGCGCCCATGTTTCCTTCTGCCCTCTACAGCGATCATGAGAGCGGAAAAAAAGGGCGAGCCTGTAGTGAAGTTGCGTTTATTTTAGGGTTGTCATGATGCCAAGTTTGAAAACTTTTGATAAGATTCTAGTAACGATTTGATACCTGTTTCGATAACACAGTAACAAAAATACAAGTCCTAAGCAATCAATATTTGGTCATTTCTTGATTTAAGTTACCAAAACATGCCGGCAAATTCCTGCACACTGTCTTAATTGTTGCACAAAAAGCTTGGCTATGTCTGTCACCGAAACATTGCCAACGTATTTGTGCAATTTTGACATTGCTCTCTCTCGTTCACTTGTGAACTTGCGAAGGATAAGCAGACGCTTTAAGCCACTGAGGCGCTACACCTGGATGATCTAATCGACGCGCTAAACGTTACCTTGTCTGATGAATGAAAGTCCGAGTCAAATTGCATTGTTGAACATGCCCTTTGTTATTTTACTTTCATTGGCTCCACATTTCCATACCGAAAAAAAACTCCCACTTGTTTCTATTGCAGCAGCTGCTTTGCACACAAAAAACTGTTTCCCCTTCCAGGTGGAACACCTGACCGGTCACTAAGGTTCCTACCTTACGTACAGTAGTTAACCCTCAATCACCCCGTGAGATGCTTTACACAAAACACCATCAAGAGAATCTGTATAATATAGTATGTGTCATTAAAATAGCAGATTGAATTGTCTTAAAACATGTGCTATTGAAAACATCAAAGTATCAAGAATTTTGACAACGTTAGTTTATTCAATGTACTTGGAGAAACAGCTATGAGCTTATTCTATAGCTTTATGTTCAAGGTTACTCAGTTACTTTATTCTAAGTAACATATTATGAAATAAAGGCCAAAAAAAAAAAAGGCCAGGAAATGAAAGGACAAGACAGAAGAAACACAAAAAGAAAGGTGATGACTGATGCATAATTGAGTGAGTAGTAAAAGCTAAGGGACAGACAGACAGGGCTCTGTACTGGCTCATCTGTACCCAGCAGTGTGTGTTAATTAGAGGAATGTGAGTTTTAAATGAAGTGCTGAGTAGCGTGGAGCGGTAATGAACAGAGATTGGCCTGGCACTGGGTAATATGCTGCAGGCTTTATGGTATTTATGACCCAGGGGGCCTCTGCTTTATCCCCGTCCTCCTGGATTTCATCTGAGCCCTAAACCTCAATACTCTACATCTTAACATACTTTATCCTAACAAGAACACCAAATAGCAATGGGAACGTTTCATTTGACTAAAATGCCTTGATGCAACATGTCATGTGTGAAGTGTACTAGCTCTACAGCATGCATTCATTCGTTTCTAATCAAGTAGCTCAGACACTCAGTTTACTGTTTCTGAGAAGAGATGTACCTGCAAATAGAAATTTAATTGAGAATACTTATTACTAATAATCGCAAAGTAACATCAGATATATTCTCCTTTCCTGTATTAGTGTTTGAGTGTTGAGATCCTGGCATCCACCGCAGGTTCAAAGAATTTATTGAGATGGATCATTTTGCAGTTAATCCCCTTCAGTTTTACCCCCTGCTCCCTCACCATGCAGATCTCTTCCAGGTCAGGCTGTGAAAAGAGCCGTCCCGTTGGGAACGTCTTCCCCAACGGGACGGCTCCACGGGGGCATCATTGTCCCCCCCTGCCAGCCTCCCTCCCACACAGGCCTGACTGATGTGTCCCGGCATTGTTTTCCAGGAGGATCATTGGGATCATTGAGTGGCATGTTGTTTTAAGGGCTAAGCTCGAACCGAATGGCTCCATTGTGTGAACCATTCTGCCCTCAGCTGCTAACAGCCCAGGGGCAGAGCTAAACAAGACGGACTCATTTACAGCCTCTGTGACGAGCTGAGCTCAAACGAGGCTGTGAGTGATGTGGGTTACTCAATTACAGAATATCTTGAGTTTTAAATTCCTCCTTCAGTCTCCCATTAGAGCCCAAGGCCTGTTTTTAAAGTGTAGCTTTCTTTTTTTCCCTCTATTCAAGTGATAATACTCTTAGAATGATTTTATTGTTTGTTTATACGAGTGAAAGAATCACGTCAAAACAGTGTTACCCTGTAATTATGAAATCACTCTCCCTGATACACCCTCAAACAAACAAACAATGATTGCTACTCACACTAGTGAATCCAGCTTAGGTCATTTACAGCGATTCAACCCATGTACTTTATCCAAGAAGCCAAACATGTGATGCCAATTGGCAGATTTTTATATTCTTAATAGAATAAAGTGATATAGTTATAGACTGTCCTCTTGCCTTGTTTTAGACCACTTTGTCCGTGAACAGTTCAGAACTGACAAATATTTGGCTGTGTTGACTTCGTCACATTTCATGAAATATTTCAGAATGACAGTGTGTTAAAATAGGTGCCTCTGAAGTGTTGACATCATAAGGCGACGACAGTAAAAGCGTTAATCTTTTCTCTAGGCTACATTTACCTTTTTAAAAAAGTCAAAATAAGAATCTTAAAGAATTAAACAAACTATGAACACAGAAACAAACCACACAAGTCATTACTTCCAGCATTTAGCTGTGAAATCTTGGGCTTGCAAAGCTTCTCTAAATTCTGAATCCCTCTCACATACCCCGGGGATTTTCTGCTAAGAGCAAAAAGTAAAGTGCTTACGTTGTGTTGTGCTTTTCTAAACAGAGTTACACAACATTGAAAAATTGAATCGAATGTATTTATGTCATAGTGACAAAGCAATTTAACATAGTTTCATTACAAAGCATGAAACTGATGTGCTGCACAGAGAGTTTAAAGCTACCTAAGTCGGGCCTTTGAGTAAACAAACAGAGTAGAGTAAAACTGTACAACATAAAACCTCATGACACCACATGTCTCTTCTAAAGGTTTCAGTATGAAACAGCACATTTTGCTCCTGATATTTCCACTTCCATCTATATTAAAAGGAAATCATCTTTAGAAAAGGTAAAGGGCTGATAATGGATTCGGAGTGTCTAAAAATGTAAACTCTGTTTGTTTGTTTTTTGTTTTGGATTTTGAAAATGTCAAAAAACTAGAGTATCGAAAAAGACCAAGTACTTTGAGTTTTCTGTTAATTCATCACTAGAAGAACCCTGATTTACTCAAGACTCCACTATACGTTAAAGTACATATACAACAATATGGCAATGTGTTCAGATAAAAGCTAAATCACAGAACATAAGTGTAAGAGAAACTAAAATGGAAGTAACAATAACATTAAAGTCATTTAAAAAGAGGATTATGTAAACATACACAACACAGAATGAAGTCAAAGCAAATCTTTTTAAAGTGTGTGTACTGCACCCGTCATCAACTTTTTGTTTTTGTCTGATGATCCATGTCCAGCTGCGTTCAATGTAAACACAGTCAGACACAATTAAAATCATGTAAACCTGATGGAAATCAGCCCTATTAGCTAAGTAGGATATACATGTATTCATACATTTATCATATATAGACCAAAGTATTTCATAAAGACTGCAATTGAAGACATTTTTTATTGTGTAATATCCTGATAGTGTGCAAACCAGCAGTCAGAAAATTCACATTTCCACACACAAACAGAATAATGCACACCCTCTGGGATATAGGGACACATATCATAAATTCTCGCTCTCCCACGTACACTTTACATGAACTGTGTCTGATCAGCGATTCTTCTAGAGGTGAGTATTGACAGGTTTGTTATTCATAGCATATTCAAGCTATTATATTTTCTCCTCTGCTGCCATAATGTTGCCAGTGTTGCGGAACACATTGGTAGCTATCATTCGCTACCTCTTTTTAAAAAACGTCTTGAGGCGTGACATTATTACCCATGAGCCATAAGGAGCCTATTCAATGACCAAACAGGGCTGGTTGTTCCTTTTTACGGCCGCCACGCTCTCTGTAAGCGCCAGGGTTCAAAAGGGCATGGCCTCTCTGCCCTCGCAGCACACAGACACCATCTTTTTATACCTCTTTTAATCGAAACACTGTGTACTACATCACAGCTATGCTATGGGCAAATTAAGGTCACTATATTGATTTCATATTTGTCACTACGCGGCAGGCACTCGAATGCTCACAAATCGCCCTGTTTGCCTCGTCGCTGTAGACTTGTATCCCCCATCCTGCAGTATATCACCTCTCATAGAGCCATATTTGTGCAGGAAGTGCATTGTATCTTCCTTTGTTTTGGTGCAGCAGAGCTTTCTGTGCTTTAGCTGGAGTCACTTTTCAAGGCGTCGTCCTTCCCAGGAGTCACTTAGCGCCATAAAGGAATCCAGTGCGAGTGCTTTAAACATAGATTTGTTGTCTGGCATTTGTCAAAGGTCAACAGCAAACAAGCCCTTTGGTGGCCATTTAACTCTGCCGCTGAACTTGTTCTTTTTCCGTGCAGCGATTTGTGATCAGGAAATATCTCTCAGCCACTCCGCTCAGCTCAAAAACAGGTGATTCATAACAGGGCTAAAAGGTCACGTCAAGTGGCATGTTAGTATTTCACTTAAACTTTGATTAAAGATTTTTGGAAAAGATGGGAAAACGACTTAATATCGGTGTGGTCCTCCCTCTTCTACCTCTGCGCCCAGGGTTCTATATATCCTGCAGAAATCAATAAGGTGGGAACTGAAGAAACTATTGCTGCGCTCTCTGCGGCTGCAGCGCTCATTCATTCATCCTCAGCCTCTCTAATGGATCATGGGAGCTCGCAGGGGCATTACAAAAACAGACAGAGATCTCTTAACCCTTTCCTTTTCTCCTTTAAACACATCATGACATATTTAAGAACTTATAAAGATGACACTGTTTTTCCCTTCAGACAAGGAAACACGTCTTCGTGTAACTTTTATTTCACCTTCATTAGACGATGACGGTCGGCTGTGTAACAAGATGGATATTGTAAATCATTTTACTTTACACGTTTATAAGAATTGCATCAAACAACCGAAAAGTAGCAGCATTAAGTGCTTTAGGTCACATGATTGGCAGTACACGTCCGGCGGTATGACTAGTGTTCATGCACAACAACAGGATTGTGATGGTAAAAGGATATATCCTTAAAATCTTATAACAATACGATAGGATATGATACAAAAGGATAAACAGTTTGTCTTGGACTTGAAGTCTGCAATCATAAAGCTCTCATCCCAGCACTTTGGAAAAAAGACAAAAAACAGCAGAAAAGTGCAAGCGGAGTAGCATATCATAACATGTTGCTACACATATTTCTCATTGCCCATATTGCACGTGTCCTTCATTATAAGTGATAAGAAATGGCAACAAACCCTGAAGTGTCTGCATCACTCCTGTGGCCTCGAGAAAATGATCTCTCATTTTTAAATTGTGGAAGTCAGAAATAAGTTTTCAAAACAACGCTCGGGGAGAGTCAGAAAACTGTTGAAGCTTCACCTTCGGACAACTGTATCCTACAGTGAAGCCTGCTACGTTTAACACTGTGATATATTTCCGCGTTTAGAGCACTCATGTAATGGCAGCAATAAGGAGGCACTTAAAGGTCCTTAAGAGCAGCTGCCTGTCAGCACAGAGAGAAAAACACACACAGAACAAGCAGCACACATTCACATTTACACTTCCTCTCATTTGGTACCTTACCATAGAGCACATCGCCTCACATATGCATCAAAATAATCGCAGTACTGTAAGCGTCAATGAAATGCTGAATTATTCTGCATATTGCACACATATTGCAAGTTCTCACATTTATCATATCCCATGCAATGCAAAAATAGTCTAATGCCCAAGGCCTGGATAGGATAAGTAGACCCTGTGGTCCTCTCTGGGGTAATAGAGCGATAGAAAGAGAATGAAGGGGGGTATTAGCCTGATAGTCTTTCTCGTTCACTCTCCCTCTCACTGCTGCTACTGTATCTGACCATCGAGAACAAATGTCAACCCCCCCGCCATTGGTAGAGGGTGGAGGGACGATACAGGACAATTTGTTAGGCCCCTGTTTATTAACTGTAATTTGAATGTAACTGTACGCACACTCAGGGGAGTTGGGTGCCAGCCACAATTACCGCTGACCCTGGTGTAATGGGAAACAAATTTGCAGGAAAATCGCCGTCCATTCATCTTTATTTACACGTTATAATGAGGTAGTGTGTTAAAGAATGGGAGGCTTAGCCAGGTAGATATAGACAGAAGAAAGACGGGGAGTCAGCCAGCAAGACAGGCCAGAAGGACAAAGAGCCTGCAAGTACAGGAAATCAGAGCGAACATCGGACCTACCTTCATAAATGTATGAAGGTAGACACATGTTAAAGGTAAACTGACTAAGACAGACAATAGACTTACAAAACCTTAAATTGAAAAAATATGATAAATGTTATGTAAAATTCTAAATATGCTAATATGTGAAATTCCAATTTCCAACCAAACTGTATTGAATCGTACATTGAGCTAATAGCATAGTCTAAAATGGATCAATTGTTCAGCAGGCCCGCTGCCTCCTATTGATCCCACACCATGAGATGGATGTTTTCTCCACACCTACAGCCTGCTTCCTCAGTCATGGAGCGCTCAATTTACAAGCGTCATGTTATCCTCCCCATGCCAAACTACACTTCAACTCTTCGTTTTAGGGTTGTAATAAAATCGGCATGTTAAACTTTGATGCGATACAATTTAAAATCAAAGGATAACCGGTTTCGACACCACTGAGACAAAAAATAGAAGTCCAAGACAACCAATATTGGATCTTTTTTGTTATTAATTACCAAATATTTTAAGCAAACTCCTGTTCACTGTTTAAATTGCACAAGGACATTAGAAAGTGTTTACGACAGTGTCTTATGTTGTCCCCAAAAATCGGATATAAACGTGTCTGGAAATATCCCATCTCTGTTATCACTGTTGTTTCAGCTTTGTGTTGAAAATATGAGTGAGGGGCTGTAGATACTTTTAAAGCCTCAGTACTTTTAAATGCTATAGATCATGAAAATGACAGATTGTATTGTTTTAAGACACTTGGTATCCAAAGTGATCAATGTTTACAATTTGACCTTGTTTACACGTCGAGTTTAATTACCTTTACCAATGTCCACGTAAAATATTCAGAATTTTGTCTTTTGCTTAATTGGTAAAAACACACAAATCTTCTCAGTGGCACAAAGACTTCACTAGTTCATAACACATCAAGATGTCTGATCATGTCTACTTTGTATTCATTCATCTTTTTGTCATTTTTTTCTGATTTTTTTACACAGTGCACTGAACTCAAACGTGTTACACTTACATTTATACATCTGTGAGAATAAGCCCATTTTGACTATAAACACCCTTTAATTTAATTTCAACGCTAACTTATAATGAACACCCCACAGAGCACATCGGAGAAGAATCCTCATAAACAAAAAGGCCCTTTGTGAGTGTGTCCCTGTAAATATATATCCTCCTCTCTCTGCACGCCCCACTGCTCTCTGAACAAGCGTCACTAAAGCGGCATTCAGGAGGACATGTTCCTGTCAAAGATGCTAAACCATGCAAGTCGGAGCTCGGCTTCCCTGCATGAGTCCCCCTAAATGAGATGTCCGTGGGGATAATAGGACGGCCTGCTTGCAAGCTAGCGCTCTGTGTGGCTCTTTTCATGCCAATTAGACTCTGTGATATAGTCACAGCAGATGCTCCGCCAGCTCCGGGATACCCATCTGATCATCGGCCTGGTCGCACAACATGGGGGGAGACAGAGACGGAGGAAGAAGGAGGCATTCTTTGCACAATACACAAATAGTTTAAGTTGTGAACAGGCTTAAGAAGAGCTGAAAAAGGATGTAAATAACTTGTAGACACTTATTGGTTTTGTTTAATACCTAAGCTGTTTAAACATGCTGCTATTTATACAACTACCGGTTATCAATTTAAAGTTGGAAATGTCAGCAGCTTTTTGCCCCTTTGCCCAAAATGTCTACAATTTGCATTTTTGTCAAACAACAGGGTCAAATCTGAATATTTAACATTTACAAAAAGAAGACAATTCTTACATTTAAGAAGCTGAAACCAGCAACATTTGACATTATTACCAAATCAATTGACTCTCATGAATTGTCGTTAGATTGATTAATCACTACAGCTCTGAACCTCCGAAACTCCAGCTGCAAAGTTTGAGCACTAGTGAAAAAAACAGAAGTTGTTTAATAAAGATTTAGCACTAAATCACTATTCATGTTTTCTCATGACACGTTACAAGACCAGGTATGAGTGTATTCTTTGAAAAATAATTTACAAAGGCCTATATTAATCAACCATAAGAAAGCTCTGGGCAACATTAGCAAGAACAACTTCCCTTTAACAGGCAAAAAACCTGAGCAGGACTAGACTTATTAGTGTACAGCCATCTGCAGTGACCAGCTGGGCTTAGAAAGTGGGATAGAAGAGGCAAAGACAAAATGTATTAAAATCCAAAATATTTTTTAAGTTCCCTCAAATGTTCTCTTTTTTTTAGAAGATGTTTAAATCCTTGCCCCCAACATCTCTCTAGCTCCCTCTACTGCCCCCCCCTCCATCTGCCCTTTAGGTGTTCAGTGTGTCACTGAGAACATTAATCTGCAGACAAAAAAGAAAATGGCCTGTAATGGCCCCTAATGAAGTGTGACAAGAGCACAGAGCCTACCCTGCTGACACACAGGGCCCCCAAAATTGGATTAGTGATTAACCACGTTGTCCCGCATTGAGTCAAATGGCTGTGGCGACACAAAAGTGCACGGTGCCTAGTCTGCTGGCCCGTCCTGCTGGGAAGGGATGCCCACAAGGAACAGAGAGAGAGGGGGTTGAAAGGTAGAGAGGTGTTATAGAAAAAGGGTGAGATAGAGACTGAGAAAAACAGAGGAAAGGATTGAAGGAAAGATGGGAGAACAGCAAGGTAGGGGGTGTCCCCGGGGCTCATAGCAGTGCCATGTCTGGAGGCCCCACTGTGCAGTGAAATGAGAAAGGCTCCATGCACCTGAGCAAGCCCAGGAAGGGCCTGAGGCGGTGGGAGAGCCTGAGCAAGATCCTCCCCCTCACCGCTCCATCCTCCATCCTCTTCGTGACATATATCTTGCCGTGAGACAAGAGCGCCAGAGCAAATCAAACCCACCACCTATAAATTACCTCTTTCATTTTCCCTTTAGCTCTCTCTCTCACCAACCCCCAATCCCCCCTTTTTTGTCTGTTACCCCTGCGTCTTCCTCCCTCCTTCTTCTCTCTCGTCCCTGCCCGGCTCCCCTCAACGTGTGGTTTCCCATTGCAATATAAACTTGGCTGTCAAAGGGGCAGTTGCAATGTGGCAAACTTGCCATCGTAACGGACAGCTTGACAAATGCAGAGGGGTGGCAGAGCGTCGTGGTCCACATACTATACCTCCTCCCTGCTCCCCTCAGTGCATTGAGGAGGGGAGAGCAGGTGATGCAAGGAGACGAGAAGGAAAGGAGAGGAGATAGGGGGAAGAGAGGGGAGGGTGTAGGAAGAGCAGAGATAGAGAGAGTGACTTTCAGAGGGATAATGAGCCTTTGAACGATGGCTGAAATGTTGCCGTCAACCTGCCCTTCTGCTGCTGGGTAATTAGGTAATCAGTAAAGGCCTAATTATGGGATCAGGGTGCAGGGAAACAATTAGCAGAAAGTATTGCCACATAAAACGGAAATTTACGTTCTGCCAAAGCATGTTTAATTCCTGGACGTGTGTGCGCCGTCCTTCCTAAATAACCACATAAAAAGGACATTTCCCTTGCCTGCTACCTGCCAAGTGAAAAGGTTAATTTTAATGAGCCAGTCGGCATTTGTGAATAAATATGGGAATTTTGTGGGTATATGATTAAATTGAATTTTGAAAATAAGTGGAATATTCCAATCTTCCATGTAATTGCATTTAATCATTGTGTTGAATATCTTTAAAGCCTGTCTTTGTGTGTATGTGTGAGAAAAAAATGTGTGCAGGACAATCATGGGTTTGTACTGTGCAAATAGATGTATTGTTAAGTAGCCTCATTGGTTTGGTAAGTGATTGCAATTAAATTGTGTTGCAGGGCCCCCCTCTGACACAGCTGCCCTGTGTGTGTGCTAGAATTTGGTTAAAGGATGGAGGCTTTGCAAAGACAGAAGGCAGCGAGAGCAAATGTGGAAAAAAAGGATCACTCAATGCACTCAACAATGCACTGGCAGCCCATACAAACATAAAAAGGGAGAGGAAGAAAGAGAGAGCGCGAGAGAGAAAATTGAGCTTAACAGCCTGATTCTTAACTATTATTTATCCATTATGGGGGGAATGGAGCCGGGGCGCCGTGCGGGAGAGGATTAGAGAAGATTTGTGGGCTTTACAAGGCCCTGTCCTCCCATCCGCATCGCTCCAGCTCCCAGGGGCTCCACAGCCAGCGCCGGCTCAGCTTGTCTGATCATTTATCCATAATTAGAAAATTAATATTTTAGATGGCGCTATGATGAACCCATTATGGTGATGGGCCCCGATATCAATTATAACTTCAATTTCAATTTCACTTACAGCCACGGCAGCAAAATGGCTCCGGGTGGCGGAGTCGAGTGATGGGCTCGGTGCCACAGAGCATGACGAATACAGATCACTGCACATTAGGATGAGCAATTATTTGAACATGTATAAAAACTATTTACAAGCAATGTAATTGACCAGGGTCAGGGGGAGATGCGGGAAAAATGGACAGGTTGACAAATTTTTGTTCCTAGCAACAAGAAAAAAAGGGATTTATTAATTTCTTTGAGGCTGTAATTGAATTTTTGAGAGGGGTTTCTTGTTAAGTCTCTCCTGTGGTCCAGGGCTCATCTCCCACAATGACCTTACATACATCCAAGACCAAAGACTGTCTTCCACCCCCAACCCCATCCTCACACACACACATACACAGGTAGCTTTCCCTGGGGGGGGGGGGCAGAAACACCTGAGAGCAGAGAGACGAAGAAGAAAAAAAGGTGAAAAATGGTTCCTCATCTTTTGCAAAAACAAATAAAAACAAAAATACTAATTGTTGCTGGATCTGAAAATAAATCTTGTAATTTATGATATTTGGCCTATAGGTATATAAATTGTTTTCTTAATATTCACCCTTCATGTGAAATACATTTTTAAGATATATTCGCGATTGTGAAGAGAGGAGAGAGGGATGTGTTCTTCACTTGTGAAGCTTTTTAATTGTTCCCATGCATTTAGTCGACTTTTATCTAGTGGTGCTGCATTACAAATCTAAATATTATACAGATTATTTCACGTGTTTTTTTTGTCTAACAATATGTGTGTGTTTTTTTGCACGCCAGCACTCCTTCTAATGTTGCAGCAGAAAGCGAAATTATAATCCATCACCCAGCCCCATCCGACCATAGCAGAGAGAGGGGATATTACTATCTCACCACCACTGCTCCAACAAGGTTAGATGAATCCCCGTAACAGCCCTAATCATACACACACTTCATCACTGAGGCTAAACCACTGCACGTTAATTATGTAGACATCACTCAAAATACACTGCTACAGCGGGCCCTGCGCCTCCAAGAGCTCATTTGTCAGCTGTGTGTGTGTGTGTGTGTGTGTGTGTGTGTGTGTGTGTGTGTGTGTGTGTGTGTGTGTGTGCACGTGTCTTCTGTGTCTTGGGCGCAGGAAACAAAAGGTCAACAGGGTGGACATGATTTTAGATGGCCTGTTTGTTCCCTTAGCGGTCCTTTAGGCGATTTGTTTTCTCACCTGCTTGTGAAGGAAACATTTTTTACATAGGTAAGTCTGGAGGGTGTTTTTCACTGGAAATGTACTTTTTCCTTAAAAAAAATAATTGTATTATATTTCATATTTTATTATTTTGTTGCAAATGTACATGCCCTCAAATTGTCACCTGCTGCTACACATTCATCATTGAGTTAACACTGGGCCTTAACATGAAAAATTCAGTAATTATGTGTTTTTAAATGAAGCTTATTTTTATTTAAAAATCCATTTTTAATTGAAATTAGTTTCTCCTTTTTATTATTTCACACAGGGCTTTAAGTGAAGCATATGCCAAACAGTTGTCAAGTGTTACCTCTAATCTAACCAGCATACACTGTTTCCATGTCCTCCCTCTGGGTCCTAACCCAGACGTTGAACCCCCCCCTCTGCCCCTTAGGCCTGGCCCCATGTATGCATGCTCGACGCCTTGTTTTCCTCGTGTCAGTTTAATTGTTCACTGTCAGGGGCAGAGCAGCGGATAACAAGCTTAGCAAATGATGTCTGCTGTTGCTACACATTGATTAATATTTTACATGTTATTATCCTCTGTCCATTACCACAGCAAATTAAACTATAAATCACCCCCTCTGCCGGTGTCACCGGATCATAAATTGTCTCTCCCCCTAGCCGCACGCTGCGCCGTGCCACGCCGCGCAAGGTCTTCTCTTTGGTGAGACAACAAAGTGGGGAAAGTGCCTGTGTTCTTTAGCCTGAGTTATGGACTAGTCACGGTCACCATATACATCAGAGCCGTGAAAAACGAGGAGTTTGTTCTGCTATAAAACAAAAAGGAAAGCGAGCACCCTTGTGTTAAAAGTTTTCCCTGCTAGAATCAAATTTAATTATATTATAAAAGAAAAAGCTTCATAAATAGAGATGAATCGAGCACTAACATTGTAAAAGTCAATGTTCTGATTTTGGAATTTTAAAAAATCATAATGCTGTCATGATTGGCTGCAGTCATTTAAATGCCAATTCAAACAAAAGGATAATTAATTTTTGGTAAATTTATTCCAAACATATTTCGGCTCTGTTTGCATTGGTCTTTAATACCAGTTGTGGAAAGCCGCCACGGGTAAACACCATTTTGCTTCGGACAGAGATGCTGCTGCTGGTGTTAAATGGAAATTCAGATGGAGCTGTAGATAAATATTTTTTCCCTGACTGTTTAGAGCCATTTTTCCCTGGATATCATCTAAGATATCAGATGACCTTTCCTGCCTTGTCATTTTTTTTCTCATTTTCCCCACGCCGGCTGGAAGGGATGCAAAGGTGCTCCACCAGCAGCCTGAAATCAATTTATACAGTCCCGCGTTGCATGTAGGGAGAGATGGGACAGAGCGGGCCTGATATAATGACACGGCCAATTGCATTGTGTTGGGTTGCGGAGGTCAAGTGGGGTCTGAGTGTGCCACGGATGCAGGCTTTGTTCGTACGAGGGGGCATTAGGCAGGAATTACACAGCGGGGTCAAATGACCCAAAACCCGAAGAGGGAGCCAGGCACCTCGGCCCCCCGGCCCCCTCATCATCAGGCTGGGAAGATGAGAGTGACACGGGATGACACCCCAGAAGGAGGGGGGTGGAGAAACACTCCCACTAAACACTTCACCTACTGATAGGTGCCGTTGACCCTTCCTAAATCTCATCATCCTCGTCCCAACGCCGGGGGAGATGGCGTGGGATTTTCTCTGACATCCCCTCTCATCCCTCTTTCCCCCCTTTTCAATCCGGACTTCCAGCCGCCTGAATGTCTCTCTTTTACAGGCTCACTCATTTGTATACAGACGCATACGCCTCGATTTATTTATCCATCCGACTGGCGGATGTAGCGGATGTTCCCTGCTGAAGATGGCAATACTCACAGACTGATCCCCTGTAAGCCTGCTTAGCATCTCCCTGCAGATACAGTCCCTGTGCGTCTTTCAATGATTTATCAATTTACAATGTTTGTTAAGATGGCTTTTCTGTGGCGTCCCAGTGGCTCAACAGCAGCAAGCACATCACATGTTCCCGAGGCGATTTGGATTCAAACATTACTGTGATGCACGTTTGGCTCCGTGTCTCATCTGTACTGTCATTCTCTTTTATTTTCTTTGTCTGAAACACAGGGAACGGAAAGATGGTTCCTGTACTGACGGCATGCTGTCACCTGACTCTGATTTCACTGAAGGCCTAGGATGTGAGAGTTGCCAGAGGGCCCTGACCCTCCGACAGTCCAATGGAGTGCATAGATCTGAGGTTAAGTCATCTGACCTGACTGGCTAGTAAGTCGCCCGCTTTTCTCCATAATTGCTGCTCAGACAACCCAACTTTTTCCCTTTCCTGCTCTTAAATCAACACCAATCCATCCCTCAGGCCCACCATAACTTCTCCTTAACCAGACACTGATACAACCTTTACTTATCCGTCTTTCAGAATCCATAAGGCAGATGCTGTTGGATATATCCAGTGTATGGAAAAACATTTGTCACAGGCTTTGGTAGGAAGTATTAAAAAGAAAGAGGCAAAATCCATTTAATAAAACATCAAAATCTTCCTGTCATCGTCTTGATCTATAAAACAACCTCTTTATGTTTAAAACATCTAATACAGATACTGCAAAGAAATATTTGTAAAAGACCACAGAAAACATAAAGGAGTAGCTGCCTGTGTTCTGTCACAGCTTCCTTCAAAATGGATCCTTTCACAGATCTGTTTTGATTTTGTCATTTTGCCTACAGGGAAGAGAAAAACAGGAAATATGAGAATCGGAGAAATAAGTAAAAACATGACAAATACCGGGAGTCAAACTTAAAGTGTATGTGTTCTAGCAGGACAACGTTGTCGATCAGTGCGCCAAACTTATGCATTCAAGCCAAAGCAATCCAAATGCAAACAGCTTTCTCTATCTCATCGGTTTATTCCGACACCAGACATGCATATGTAACTACTGCTACCTGCCTAATCTAAAGTGAATGCAAAGCACTGTGGGTAAAGAGGAACAACTAAGAGACTAAAGAAGAGCATTATAGAGAGAAAGAAATAAACAGGCTGAGAAAAAAAAGAGGAAGAGATAAAGATAAAAGGAGCAAAAGAAAGCAAAGGAGAAAGAAAGAGCCAAACAGCAGAATGGCTCCTGTCAGCCGAGGAGCCACCGCAGTGAAACACTAACTGTAGCGACAGGCTGATGAGTCAGTGTCTGTTTAAATGGCAGCTTGTCAGGCCTCCAGCTCTGAGGTGGGCTGCCGACCTGTCAGGGCCCTCGCCACATTAACCAGCTGACCCTATCATCCTTAACATTGCTCCGCCACCCAGCCGCCTGTCACTAACTCTGCCATTTGGCTTTCCAGAGAGCTGCCAGAGAGGGCAGGCACAGCCACCTCTTAGTGTTGTTTATTGATTTCTGACCCGCCGCTTAATAGTTTTCCCAGTCCCCCTGAATGGCTTTTGTAAGCAATAGGGTTTGTACATCTCGCAGATCAATACCTTTTATATTTACAATAAAATTGAAACGGCTTCTTGGAGGGTCTCGCAGCACCTCGGCATTTGTCATCCTTCTGCAAGGGAAAACTATGTCATTATCTGAATTAAAACATTTATTTCTGATTAAGAGAGTGTCCTATCTCATTAATTTCCCCCTTTCCAATACAAGGGGAATGGAATCCTATTGATTTTTCTACTTTTTACACGTCTCCACTACTGGGAAGATAATTGAGAAGTTAGCCAGAATAAATGAAGTTTCTAGTCTTGCAGGGCAGCCAATACCTTGGAAATGTGAGGTGTTTTTGTGGGAGCAGGCCTTTAATTTTGTGCCCGCTGAAGACAGGGGGACTGAACAAATTGGATTAAGGCTGGGGATGGAGGGAGTGGGGGTCTCAAGAGGTGGTGGGAGGATGGCCAGGGGTGGACCAACAACGTGTGTGTGTGTGTACGTGTGGAGGTGAAAACTCTTTACTTCAGCTCTAATATGACTAATCTCTTTCACCATGAAAGCATCTTGGGAAGCGCAAATTAAAGCATCTTCAGGCCAATAATGATAAGTTGCCTTCCCTGTCTTATTGTTGAGGAGGAATTGAAAGACAGTAATCAATGTTTGAACTAGACCTTTTAACACAGCAGGGCTCATTGATTAAGCATTATCAAATTAATGAGATTGAATTAAGTTGTGGGTGTTTTTTTGTTTCATGCTGCTAGAGTCCTTGTGGTCAGAAAATGTTTTTCTTTTGCAAAGATTGTTCTCTAATTTTACAAAACCGTTTACATATTGAATTACGCAATGAATTATTCAGTTGTTCTTTAATCAATAATCAAGTTATTTTATTTTCAATATAGGAATTGACTTATTCTAATAATTACTTGTGAATGAATCTTCAAACTGACGGGTAAATCTTATTTTCCAACACGTCTGGATGTCCTTATACGAACATTTTTTCTTCTGTTTATGAACTCATGTTTCTATTTTCCTGCTCGTGACAAAGAGAAAGAGAGAAAAGTCACAGAGTTGAAACGTGGTTAAATGTTGTGGCATGGCCGGTGTGCAGATTTTGAGAAGACGGGGCCGTGTGGTCAGCTCCAGTTTGCACAAGCCCAGCGCGGCTGATATGGGGGTCGTGAGAGGGGTGACTGAACACAGCAATTGGACCTCACAAACACTGAAAGAGGCCAGCGCCGGCCTACCTCTGATGCTGCCCGATCTTGCTTCGGGGACTGAGAGAAAATGTTGTCGGACTCGGAGAGGGCATCGTCCATCATGGCCCCGGTCCGCCTGTCAGCCGGCTGATTGTGGGAGAAAAGAGAGAATGAAAAGAGAGAGAGAGAGAGAAAGAAGACCAGGACTCCACAAGAAAGGCAATTGTAAGAGAAACAGGAGGAGAGAAAGAAACAAGTAAAAGTGAAAGAGGAAGACAAGGAGAGTATAGCCTCTGTGCACATCGAGTTACTAACTCTTTGGCTTTTGGCCACAGGGCCCCTAAACGGATACACTCCTCTTCTCCATCCCTTCATTCTTCACCCAAATCTCTCCATTCACTCTTCCCTTCAAGAACCCATCCCTCTCTCCTCTCTATTTATACATCTCTCCATTCGTTGATCTTCTGAAGCCTGATCTCTCTCGCTCCCACTTTGTCCAATGATCCCTCCGTCCTTCCATCCCTCCTTCATGGACAGCTGAGTGTGAGGCTGATAGGCCGTGGAGTGAGTGGGGCATCTGCCAGCGCCCTGCAGCAGAACCATCTCTGACAGGCCACTAATTCAACCGACAGAAAAAAAAGCTCAACCAAACACTCAGATTATAGGTCCCAAAGAGAGGGAGAGAAAAGTTTGGAAGATTGGAAAATGGACTAAGAACGACGGAGGTGGTGGGAGCTTTGAGGGGAAAGACGTGAAGATCCAAGAAGGCAGGTTTAACGGGCGCCTAAAAGAGAACAGAGGAGAAGATAAAGAGGGAAATTGCACTTTGGATATCTGTCTTTTGTTGGAGATGAACAACTAACAGGATATTATAATGGGCCTGGGCGGCATCTCATAAAAAGATAAATAATAAATGTCAAAGTCTCTGAAGATTTGGCTCGAATTGGTAAAATAGCATTTACAAAGTTAAAGTTGAGTCTCATTTAGTATACAAACAATCTGAGTGATAAAAAGCTTTATAACTATCAGAAAACCCTGTTTAACACCCCCCCCCCCCACCAGCAGTTTAGACCAGTCCTCAAAGCTGTGTTGTCTTGAAATCTGTGTGACTATCCTGCAGAGAAACTAATGTTATATTCTGCATTGTGCAACTGTGAACACTACATTTGAGTCTCTGTGACAGAATCAAAGGAAACAGAAGCACTGAATACTGCATATTCATTTCATGGTAAAATGGTAAATGGACTTGAGCTTGTAGAGCGCTTTTCTAGTCTTCTGACTACTCAAAGCGATTTTACACCTACACATTCACACACTGATGGCAGAAGCTGCTAAGAAAAAGTGACAATCAGAAGTAACTAATGCCATTCATACACATGCATATGCCGTTGACGAAGCAGCGGGAGCAACTTGGGGTTAATTGTCTTTCCCAAGGACACTTCAGACATGTTGCTGCAGGAGCTGGGGATCGAATCCTCGACCTGCCTGTTAAGAGACGACCGACTCTACCACTGAGCCACAGCTGCGCGCCATTTCAAAAGGTTGCTGAATCAAAAAATTACAAAATACTTTGATTTTGAATACGTACACAACTTTATCTCAGATCATCCAGTTTTCTCCCAAAGCTTTGAAAGTAACGCTTAAGGAAGCCCTGCAGCGTTAGCCTGCCGCTAAAGAAATACTTCATCAACAGCCGTCACTTGATGTTGCAGCCAAAGATAGACAACAAAATGTGTCCAAAAGATCATGGTAACGGTGGTCAGAACAGCTACATAGCTGCTGTGAGACTTTTTGAAAGATGGAACTGATTACATAATACATGAAATAAAAATGGCCAAATCAAAGTCAATATCAGGAAAGTTTACGGAAAATTAAATGACACGTTTTCAAATTTCGAATTTAGATTTAAACTTTTTTTTAAATGCTTATGATTATGTACACAACATCCTATATTACATGGGTAGATGGTGATTTTGCATTGAGTTTTCTAATGCCTTAATTGGATTTTAAATTCTGATTCTCTTTATGCTTACAAAATTGTGCGTCTGAATCTAAAAAATCCATCACAGGTGAGTCTGTTACCCACATAGTCAACACGGATGGTAAAATAATTTACAATGTTTTCAGTAAAGTCTCCAACATGTGAAATATTATTCAAGAAGAAGAAAAATGGGACAAAAATAAAGAATTCCCCTTCTGTAATAGACCAGGCATTAAAAACCACCACACCACCTCTTTCCATTTGTTTATCTGTACAAACGTACTCATGGCCGACCGGCAGCAGTGTTCAATGAACAGCTTAATTTGTGAATGCATTTCTATGCCCAAAGTAATCTAAGGAGGGATGCAGAAAGGTTGGATACATTCATCACAAACACAAGCTTAACATAAGTGAAAAATTACAGGATTCCCAATGACCTTCCAACCAATCAGGCCTGGTAATTACACTCATTCATTACGAAGGAAGGGAGAGATGGAAGAATACAGAGATGACCCTTCAGGACAACAAAAATGTTTATAGATGGGAACAAAGAGGAACATGCTAATAGCTCGGCTATCTGGCTGGATGGCCCTGAAACAATGCAGAATAATAATTTCCCTTCGTAAGCCAACTATTTGTGCTCAGGAATTACAAATGAGAGTTATTTGTTGGTGTTAAAATGACAGCCATGTTTACTGTGGGGTAGGTGTGTCATTGTACTCCACTCATGTTATATTCCACATAACCAGTTTATTTAAAAAGTCGTCTATGCTGTGAATAATCACTGATCAATAGGTATAACACTTACACTATAAATGTGCCCTCTTAAATCTGAGTGTTACCACGAATCAGACCAATCTGATGTCACGTATTCTTCTCTTGTATTCTTGTATCTTAACTTTTGGGTTATTTTGAATACTTAAGTTAAAATATGAATCCATAAATAAAGTATGTGTTTGTAGTAGCTGTTTTATAACACAGAGGTACAGAAGCTGTGATAGCATGACTTTAGTATAGACAGATTTTTAGCTGTTTTTCAGCCTTACTTTACCGTCCTTCTAGTTTGATTTGTTTTAAGATTAGGAGCTTGTGTGCACTAAAAACGTTTATTTTGAGGCAGCGCTCACAACCTCAGTTTCAGAGCGCTTCTCACTGGCGCTTAATGTTGGGTAAGCTAATGACTGTAAGGCAGGGGTCTCCAACTTTTCTTCATCTGAGAGCTACTTTGAACAAATGAAAGTGGCCAAGAGCTACTTGCATCACATCGCTTGCATTTATTTACATAGCACACATCAGTAAACGTGTGAAACTGCAATAAACCAATGCTTATCAATAATCTTAAATTCACATCAATGTCCAAGAAAAAAACATGAATATTTTACACTTCTTATTGTGCCACATAGTAAGCTATGTTACTGAAAATTCACATCAATGTCCAAGAAAACATTACTACTTTACACTTATATATGAATAGTGGGAAGAAGTGTATTTACTGTCGTCAGATTTACTTTTATTTTTTTTAACACAGTCAGTCAACCTATAGGCGAGCTACTGAAAACCTGCCAGCAAGCTACCAGTAGCTCCCGAGCTACCTGTTGGAGACCCCTGCTGTAAGATGTTTTAGATTGCTTACTAATTACTCTATTCAAGGACATAACACCAAGTACACATGAAAACAATGTTTCAAGAAATCCTGTAAGATTAGTTTCTCCTCCTTAATTTTTGTTGACTAAGCCCGCATCAGCAGTCCCGCCCCTTCTTGATTTTGATTGGTTTGATGAAGGAGAACTGAGAGCGCTGGTTTGGTTGGTTTTGTATTGAAAATGGGCACTGCCAACACAAAAAATGGCCTCAGTGGACTCAGGCCCTAGAAGTGTTTTTGCATTTATATAGTCTAGTTAAAAAGAAATCTTTCAGGTAAGTTGTTTAAGGTAGCGATAGAATTAATGAAAAAGGAGACAGGTCCGCACACTGTTCATCTCCCAATGAGCAACTTTATTAAGGGCAACATTTCGATCCAAATGGATTGGCTCAATTGTGCGGACCTTTCTCTTTTTTCTGCAGTTTATACTTTTTTTGTCCTGCACCTGTATGCAATTTGCTAACATGTGCACAAACTAGTCTTTTTTCTCTTTTTGAAGCAATACAACTCATGACATAGAAAAATACAGATTTTACAATTTCTTAAAAAGAAAGTAAGTGCTTGTTTGTTTTGATCAAGAGTCCAAACATCATAAATCATCCTATCAGTACTATTATGTCCTTGAAAACGAAGTGAAGAAATGTATTAATTATTGAAAAAGGATCCATTAGCTTTTCTTTTGGTTAAGTCATCCTCTTACGAATCCTTTTCCTTAGCTCCAGTGAAACGTGATCAATAAAATAGAACATGTTAGAGTGTTGGTCTTAGTTTAAATATTGATCGTGGTCAGGTGGGGTTAGTTGTTGTAAAAGTCTAGGATAAAATAGTTTGTAGAGAAGACAAAGTCAATCATTACTCCACGTGTAGTTTTTATGACCTGCTCGATACAAAGTGTGTCATCAGTCGACTTTTGAAAACAAGTATTATTTATTCGACTTATAATTGCGTTGGATGTGTTTTAAGGTAGTTATTATGCGTCAACTCGAGTGGGCTTGTCTTGTACACAATTTCACGTTGACTCTATTTGTATGCAGCACTTTATTATTATCGCCCTCTATTTTGCTTGCCTAATAGCTAAACCACCTATGGCACGCTTATTTCCCACTCTCTAACAACATGGAGATTCCTCGCTGACTTTAAATCGAATCACCATCACGCATAAATAGGACGACGCTCTGGCACTGAACTTTGTGATTCATTCCATTTCCCAGACGATGCCATCCGACTGCTTTTCTCTGATTATGCAGATGATGCACCTTCTTTTTTTTTTCTTCATCGATATGTGTTTGGGTGTCATTTGCAGTGGATGATGTTCTCATTGCTCAGTTTACCGCTCCCATAATAAGATCACCTGTGGTATGAATACATTTTCCCACTCTGCTCGTGTATTTGGATTTGCAGGGTAAATGAGTTTCTCTCTCAGCCTCGTAGAGAGCGAGAGAGACAGAAAGAGAGAGAGAGAAAGAGAACACATCAAGCACGTTCTTAGATTCACTTTGGAGTCTGACACCTAAGCGCTCGGTCAGTAAATGGCTTTTCTACAGCGGGAGCTGGGAAAGGGGTTTGTGTGTGTGTGTTGCATCAACATCTGGGGATCTCTGTGTGAGTGTGTATGTAGCTACAAGACTCCACGTGTGTTTTCCAATGTTTGCGTGTGTCCTTTCTAAGTGTGTTTGCGTCAACGTTTGTGGCAGTGGACAAGCTTGATTTTACAGCCACATCTACATCTATGCGGCGCCCTCTTTGTATTCCACATTGCTACCAGAGCTCAGGCCTCAGCTGTCATTATTCCCTGTCCATCCACAGAGAAGTTATAGTTGGCAAAAAAACCCATCAGGTGGGCAGGACAACGGATAATTGAGGTGATGATCGGAGCTGTTCAAAGACAATTGATAGTGATGGAGACAGGGGGAGCAGGGGGCTGACCGAGATCTCTGGGGGCTTGGGGAGCGCCGGACCAGAATGTGGAATAACTCTCAGCATAGACATTGCCGCTCTTGTTGCAAAAGATGAAAGACCAGGTCTTATATTTGCTGAAGATTTATCAGGAATATTAAGCTTTTAACCAAATAAAAGGTCCTTTTCTGCTTTATCCACTGAAAAAAGTTACAGGCTTCTTACTCCTACAACGGCAGTGCAATATGTGCTGGCCCGGAGCCCACCCTGGGCTTTATTAATAGCCCAGATCCCCTTCGCCAAGCCTGCCTCAATCACACAGCAACATATTGAACTAGCAGAGAAAAGCCATGACCCGAACATCATATTTCCACCTGCTCCAATCCAAGTGACAAGTTGCCAAACTTCAAAATCTCCCAGAAAACCCAGTTAAGGCAAAGCAAGTTGTAAAGGCGTTTTTCATAAGCCGAGGGACAAGGGGGAACAAATGGAGGTTATTACTTTCCTCCATTCCAAATAGCCCCCTACTGTCTGGCTGAAATAGGGCTGGCAGAAAAAATGTCTGTATATCTCACATCCATACCTGACATCATACCCCTGGATTTTTCTATTACCCACTGGCACCTATTTTTCTTGTGATTTTTTCCCCTCAATTTCTCTTTGCCCACGCGCAAATGTTATCACCTAAATATCATCAGTGGTACATAAAAAATCAGCCCATAATATCACCTGATTGAGGATTTTCTGGAACGTGTATCTTTAGAGTCCTTGGATGTCTTTGCTGAAAACTTTGGATTCTGCAGGGAAACCAATCAGTGGTGTTCCTGAAGCGTGCAGCGTTACCTGACTTGCATGCAGGTGTTGTGTTTCAAGGAATCAATGAGTAGTTTGAGTCCAATATCAATAACTCCATCACACATACAGTGACACCTCACGCGCAAAAAAAGTCATAGACACACATAAACACTCCTACCCTGGTCTTATGTTACAGAGGTATCAATAACTCTCTCATTCGTACGATGACGCACACACGCTGTCACACACACACTGTCACAAAGAGACACTGTATCGATAACTCAATACTTCAGGTGTCAGTCTTGTGTGGTGTGCCATGCCCTCTGAGTGCCGTAAGGGGGTGGGAGCATGTTGGCAGCAGAGGACACTCCCTGACATGGCCGTCACACCTTTCAATACCTCCTCTCCTCCTGTCATTAGCTCGTACGAGTGTGTGTGCACTCCTGGCTCGAGCTGGCACCGTCAGCAACTTATCACCTCCCCTAATTTCCAGCACGCTCACACACCTCGTCGTCTCAATATTCTGCAGACTTCACCTTAAAGCTGGCTGATCTCTGAGGGCAACCCACACTGACTCCCCCCTGTGACTCCCCCTCACCTCCCTCCCCGCCGCACAATCCTCCACCAGCTCCTGAGTATTGACCTGAGCTGTCACCCTGGCCAGCACCCCTGACCCCCCTCGGTGGCAGGGGATCCATGGCGAGGCCGAAGGTTCAAATGATTTCCCTCCACCTCCCACTGTCCTGTTTTCCCACTGAGCTGATTGCTAATGACAACATTAGAAAAGGGCATAATGGAGATTCCACAAACAATTTGCACCTTGGATTTGCAAACCTAAATATCTGCAGAAGTTCCAAAAGGCTGATGGATAATTGTTCTTTCTGAGTTTGCTCATACTGCTAAGTAAAATCAGGGACTACGAGACAGAGATGCTTGAACAGCGCGGGCTGTGGGCCTTTAACTTGAAACAGCTTGTTTGATAAACTCAGCTGTTTACAACAACCAGGAGGGGAGAGCACTATATTAGAGTATTATCTTCTATGAAAAATGTTCCTGTTACATTTAGAAATAATTTCAAGGACCATGCTAACTCCTTTGTAAACTATTTGACTTCAAGAACACTGTGATCACCTGCTGCTGGTTTAGTGGAGGTTACCATCGACATCCGAACCAAAGTCAAGGTCTGAGCCTTTGTCAATTACACAACAAAGCTATTGCACACAATTCAATACTGGCTTTCTTTTTAAACTTTGCCGTGCACTGCGACACCTCTTTGAAAATGTTATGTTTAACTTGAGTTAGATAAAACACATTCTATGGACTCTTTTGATTTAGTTATTTATTGTATTGGATAGGTTACACATTTAACATTTTATATGAATCTTTTCTTTCTCAAACTGTCATGTATACTACTTTAAATCTTTTTACTTTCCATCTTAACATCATGGCCCTCTATCCTTTCCTTGATCTTTATTATTTCTGTTTCCTGTTGCATTTCTTTTCCTTCATCGTAGAACAGTTTGAGCTAGATTTATTGTATTAATGGTGCTTAGCAAATCAGGATTATCATTATTCTAAACAGAGAGTAAAACATTGAAATAGTAAGGAAATGACAGCGCAGTCTTGTTGATTCAAAATCAAGCTCTACTGTTGTATCTTTAACTGCTGCACAGATGTTTAAGGTGCTAACCATGCATTTGCAAGAACCCCTTTGTGTTCAGATAGATACTTAAGTTGTAATTCATTTTGTGTCTCTTTCACTTATTGTTCATCTCTCCACCATCTGCAATCAAAAAGTGTCCAAAAACACTGAGCAAATATATTGCGCCGATGTAAAACTCCAGAAATGCAAAGCTTTAGCACTGAAAGGGTCAAAGATATATTCAAAACATGCCGAAGAAGCTTCAGTTTTGCAAAAGAAAATTGCAAAGGTTGAAAGACAATCCTGTCTGTTGAAAATAAAACAGTCCCCGTAGTCTTTTATCTTGCGCCTCGTGGATTAATGCTAATGTACTGTAAGTTTCTCCTTCGGCACAACCAATAACATCCTGCCAAAGATCCTCAAAGGATCCCCAGAGCAGCCCTGATGCTCCTCCATTACAGGCCTTATAATAGCTGCCTGAGATATATGTATTTATGTGGCAGGAAATAACATTAGAGTGAATTGCCATAACAACTTTATAAATCAGAACGGCACAGGGATGGCAGGTAAAGGAGAGCGAGAAGGAAAGAGGCTGTGCCAAGGTGGCGTTAATGCTGATAAGAGGTTATCTGAGATGGCATCGATCACTAATGATGAGTTACCCTTGTTTGCCATTTTGGGTGCAACTCCTACGTCCCTAAAACATAAACCTTCCTCCACCTAAACCGGAGAAAACACCACCCATGTCGAACCTTCTGGTCCTACATCCATTGTGAAAAACAGGGGAGATCTAATCATTAATCAAAAGTTACAAACTGACTTCTCCGTGTCATAACTCTTACGATGGGCTTTTCCGTTGATTGATTCCTATACACACATACTGTCTGATTACCATAATGTGTTCTTGTGGCGAAAACTCTGGCGGCAGGGGCGACGAGCGGGGGGTGGGGGTTGAAGGGAGGGTGGTGTTGTTAAGGGGGTTTGGGGGAGGGTGGTGGTGGGGGCTGTTTCGAAGCGAGCGGGAAGTAAATAACAAATGGCCCAGACCCCACCTCATCCGGAGTGATTTCAATCCAATGTTCCATCATAGCTAGTGGAGAGAGGCGAGTGTTTGGGGTTTGGGCTATCAATTACAGATATGTGTAGGCAGACAGACACTATCATTTCGCTGATTGTCACCAGTCCACGGCAGTGACATCAGGAAGTGATTCATCAGTCTATTTCCTGTGACACCCAGGAGAAAGATGACACGCGCGAGGCCCTGTGGAATTATGGGGGATCCTAAAAGAAGGGCTCTTTAACATGCTCGAGGGGTAAACGCATTCTAATGCAGACATTTAACCTCTCTTCGCCAGCGATTGCTCTTGACTGACTCGGTCCATTCATTCGCTTCAGTCTGGCTGTTGATGAAACTATCTGTACTATTTGTCCATCTGCGTGTCAAAAAGTGTTCATGAAGAAACGGAAACAGTAAAAAGTTGCCTTTTTACGAGTAACTCCGGACAAATCCCTTAGTTTCAAAAACTAGACCGAAAATGGACGTGATTTTATGACTAAGTGTGTAATATAGGCATGATGTAATGCTTAAAATATGTCAAAGCTAACAGGGTGTACTGTAAATGGGGTAATTATATCATGAATTCCTCACTAGGTAAAGGTTATTCCCACATAATAATGCAAAATAACTCGACGTGATAAGGGGCACAATAGGAAGCTGACTTATTTTTTCTCATTTTTGTTCCTGAAATGATGTCCTTAACTAGAAAATGGCTACGTGCACTTGATCAGCTTCTGTAATTTAACAATATTATACTTGTCCTTGTCATGCTACTTCCAGATGTGACGGCAAATACAGTTTGCAAAGACGGCGAAGATTTCCATCAAACTATTCGTCAAACTTTTAAGAAGCTTTACATAAAATAACAGAATGAAAGTGGAGCAACTAAAGCTTGTTTCTATTTTTACTGTTTTCTCTTGAGTATTTTCTCTTTGTATCTTAAGCATATAAAATGTCATACAAATGTTAAAAATCGAGTTTTCCCCCACAGTCAAAGGTGATGTCTTTAATTAACGTGTTTTGTCCATCCGGCAGTCGAAACATTGTTAGGTTTGATGTCGTGTAAAACAAAGAAAAGCTGTATGTCTCACATCTGAGAAGCTAGAACTGGGGTCTGTTTGGCATGTTATGAAAGTAATAGTTGTAAAAGTGACAGTACTTTATCAGCATGTACTGAACAATGAAAAAACACACCACGAGGCATTTAGATATAGACATTTATTCCTAAATATGAATACATCATTCCACCATATCTTGTGTTGTTTACCACGGTTAGTGTCATCTTCCAAAAGATTATATAACAATGAGTCAATTATCAAAATACAAATTCTGAAAGATTTTTCTGACAATTGACTTAATAGCTAAGAAAACAATTTGTAGTAGAGAATCATCATTATAATATCAGTGCAGCTTTTTAATACGATAAACTTAATGAGAATATTTGTGCGTGTTCTCTGGCAGTAATGTGATGGTAGTGGATGATCCAAGCCGTTTGGATATAAAAGGAAACAGGTAAACGTCCTGCGCCTGGTCTCACTCGCAGGTCATCCTTCCTCACAGATTCATACCAAGCAGGCGGTAAGCACAGATGATACCAGCAGGCCAAACTTTATTCCTCCCCGTTGCAATTGCGTCTGCGAGCGGTGACTCTATCAATCTGCTGCCGGTCGGGGAGATTGCCTAATCCGGTAGCCGAGGGACTCTCATCATCAGTCTGCCTCTCCTTTGTATGTGTGAGTGTGGGTGTGTGTGTGACCAGCCAAAGTCTTATTGGTGGGAAATGTATGTACTGCTCCTCAGCTTAACATTGTCACCCTCATTTGTAAACACAGTCATCCGTCAGACGCCGACCCCCCACTTATCCAAACAGATGAAGAAGGTGTATGTTCTTATAATTTGCTCTCATCTTCAGAGAGAGACAGAATAATAATAATCTCTCCCTGATGTACAGTTGCCCCCTCCTCCTCCTCCTCCTCCTTCTTCTTCTCAGTTTTTCTCCTCTGCTTTCATTCTCTCTTCTTTCTCTCTTCACCGCTTGTGGATAGTGTATTAATGAAGCGGCCTAATTTGACACCCCACCGCGGTGTAATGGATTAAAACGCAACACCGCCATCCGTCTGCCAGCCACAAATAAAGCACGCAGTATAAATATTGTAATTCATACCTCTGATAAGAATCACGGTGCCATCGCCGTATGTGTGATAATAATGTTAACATGCTGATGGTTTGCAGATTGAAAAAATCTGAATGTGTGTCTGTATGTGTATGTGGCTGTTTTTGAATTCAAGATAGAGCTGAAAATAATATCAATAAGAGGACGAGCTCCCACCGTTTATGTAAAACTGTGCACATTTGATTGTTTTCTACTTTTCTAGTCCACGTTGCATATTGTGAGACTTTAATAAGCAACACACTGAATATGTCAAGGAATAAAAAAATGCATTATACACATACATAGATACTTATATTTGCAAATTCTATAAGATATCATTTACAGTTTTATTCTCATCAAGCCCTTGTTCCCTTTGGATGAGGCGTCGTTGACCTCGAGACGAGGTGACAAGTGGACCCAAACGTTGCCAACAAAAGAAACACAAGTAAAGAAGTGATCATTCATTCTATGTTTACATCAAATCTGTTTCTGTAAACAAGCTGCCACTTGTATAATTTCATTTCGGTGTAAGCATTTTGTTTTGGTATATAAGAACATGGATTTTAAGTGTTTTTTCACAGCTGTGTGTTAGGCCCCGTGTCCACCTAGCATTTTTTACGGGCAACAAAGCGCTGGCTGCACGCTAAGGAGTGTTCGCATGAAGCGTTTGTGCGCTTAGAAGAAAATAGCTGCACATCCATCCTGTCTTTATGACAACAGTCTGTCGACAACGGCCGCTGTATGACCGACACTGCTCCGTTACTTTTTACTGCATGTTTTATATTTGAGATCGTTTTTTACCCGATCAGACCCGGAGCAAAGAGGATGTGGGTACAAGGCACGATCCGTAGGAGGCTAAAATACGGGGAATATCATACATTTTGAAAAGAGCGCCGGTAACGTTTAACAGCGCCTTTCTAAAAAGTTGAAAGATTTTAAACTTGAGCACTCGGAGCTGCTGCACAAAAAAGGCGGAGCTCTCGGAAGAAAAGACGCTGGCCGCTGCTCTTTTTGTCCAGGCGGCCGATTTCTACTGATTGAAAACACTTGGAAAAAGATGCTGGCGTTCAGAAAAAAACGCTAGGTGGACACGGGGCCTTAAGGATTTGACATCTTTCAAAGAAGTAGAAGTTACTTACATGCACAGCTGACATAATGACATATCAGCGAGGTGCAAACTGATTTTGACTAATAGTTCTGGGTTGTTTATTGTGCTTGCAGATTTTTATATTGAGGATAATAAGGCTTGCAAACTTTTTCAGTGCTAAATAAGGGAGAAAATATTTAGTTTGGAGCTTGGTGGTACAGCAGTATGGATGTGTTACTGTAGTGTATAAGCCAGAAATGTGTAGGCCTGATGTGATATGTAGTTTTAAAGGCATAATGACTATAATTATGCCTCTTTTTCCCAAAAAGGACCGACAAACTCTACCATAGAGCTCCATCTGAGAATAATTTTGGATATTTTTATTACAGAAAATGAATGAAACCATGATAAAAAGGTTCACATTCTGTCTCCACTTTAAGAACCACTCTAATAAACATTCAAATAAAGGATAAGATAAATAACAGGTTGGAGCCTTACAATAAAAATAGCAATAAAATGGATTTGAAATGCAATGACTCACTAAATTAACATTATCTATAAATATTTCTGACTGCGCTTGACACCTACAAGAAGTCTTTTGTTACAATAAATGCACGTTAATGTTTGCATCTTTTGCCAGTGTGGCCTTCTTGTGCGTCTCTGTAGCAGCATGCTGTGTTAGGATATGTTCACCTCCGTGGCCTTTTGTAAAGTGACAATGGCATAACGTGCAGAAGGCTTTCATTGATCCGCCGCTGACCAGCTTAACCCTCGTCGGCTTCCTATTGCTTATTTTAGCTGCAAAGTCTTTTCCTTTGTTCTGGTTCTTTCCTTTGTTCCTGGTCCACAAATCATCCAAACAACACCATCCATGAACAAAACTTATTTCAGCGCTTTTGATGCTGTATGTATATCTGATGCATGTGAAGGGGGCTGTGATTGGATGTCTCTTGATGGAAGTGATCAGTGCATAAGGGGCTACTGGCTGTGGCCGATGATCTGATCTAGGATCAGTTCAGTGTCGTCGAGTGATTACAGAGAAGTAACGTCAGTATAAGCGACAAGGGGCGTTCAGCTCGGGACAAACCAAAATAGTTTGAAATTCTGAAAATCCGTATAAACGGGGAGAGATAACTGATGGGTTAAGATCGAAATGATACCGATCAGTGGCATGAATCTGAGTGATATCGAATAAAAAGCACTTTGTCATTGTCATTTGTCAAATTGGTTCTCCACGTAGTTTGTTCTGCTGTCTTCTTTGGCCACAAACTTTGGTGAACTCGCAGTAAATATAGGAGTGCCTATTCTCCAGATTTTTGTTGCGTGGGACGTGCTGCTGACAATCGGCAGTCAGTGAGCTTTGACTTGTTTACTTGCATGAATAAATGAAAATGTAGCCATCATGCAGCAGTAACGTACCCGCCTACATCCAGCCTGAAACCTAGTGACATTCCCCTGCAGTTATTAGTGCATGTAACAGAATAAAAAGCTATTTGATGGTATTATCTTGCTACTTAATCTCTATACCATAGTGTTCACAGGATCCTCAACTTTTAATCTATAACAGAACAGAATCTTTTCTAACATCTCCTTTTTGCACTGATTATTAAACCAGGACAGTTTCATATCGGCCAAGCTCTACATGGCTCAACTGCGAATCAGGTAACTTTGTTTTTTAAGAAAAACAATGAACCGGAGTGCTAAGATTACTCATCAACTCTGCTTTTACAATGGTCATCCTCCCTCCATTTTCCACCGCCAGTACTGCAGTGTCCATATTTCTTTCCGTCATCATCACCGTCCATCCATCATCTTAAGCAGCAGGTGTCTTGACTTTAAAAACTCTTCTTTGTAAGCAGCTCAGGGTGTCAGCCCTTTAGTCACGCTCTTGCAAGAAGCTTTAGACCTCGCTCCTGATTAGAGCCGAAGCATTGCGCGTGTAGCTTTGTCTGTTTTCGAACATGTTCGACACGCTGAGATAGTCATCAGTAACAACTTTTTAGATGACATCTAATGCCATCTGTTCGATCTTCTAGAGACCCACAGAGATGTAAACTCTCATATCTTTACACAAAATATTCATGAATATCTGAAACACTTGAAACACAAGGCATTGGGAAAACACCAAAAGCCATGCTGAATTTAAGTTTTATTTAAGAAAAAAAACAAACACATTCACATTTTAGTTTACTGCTGGTAATTCTGCAGTTTTGTTATGTCTGATGAGATTATTATGATTAAAAATGTGGATGAATTACTGCTTAATGCCTATTCTTGCAATGTATGTTACTCATTTAAACACCAGTATAATTTATGCAATATCTAATAATGCAGCTTCTCTAATAAGTAAATGAATGAATGTTTGCAGAACTTGTTGGATTCTCTGTTAAAATCTACTGAATTTCAATGACTTTAATGTTTGCACTAAAGCCTAATAAACAGCCTAATCCCCTCAGCAGCAGTATGCTTGACTATTGTATTCAGAAGTGGACCTCTTAGATAAGCACTCCTACAAAGAGGGCCTATCCCACCCGATGCTTTCTGAATAGCAAACATCCCGGCGCCTCCATTTGCAATGTAGATGTGCGTGTGTGTTCTGGCTCTCTATTGAATTGTTTTCTTAATCGTTTCCTTTGTGCCAAGAAGTAAAGAAAACAGATTGTGTCTGAAGAGCATTGGAAGTGCCAATGACCCCTGGTCACGACGGTAACATAAGGACTGCCAGAGCAGCAGATAGAGAGCCAGAGGGGTCAACTACTCTGTCCCGCCATGATTGCTAGCACCAACATTTTCTTAAAGGGAGACAAATTTAGAATTCTGTGTTAGTCTCTTGCATTGTAAAGCACTAAAACTTTTAAATGAATAGTTATATATGCGTTAAACCCACTGCGACCTGGATCTGAAATTATTTTAACATCACCTTCCATCATTGCCTGAATTCGTTTTCCTCTGAATTAGCTTAACTTGAGTAACGTATTATGTCATTTCACATGCTCTAATACAAACTAGCTCTTGCTCCTTATCGGTCAAATACAGCAGCTTGATCAGCGGCTCAAAGTGTCTAAGAAAGACCCTGTAGACTTCTCTTACATTATTACTTAGTGCTGTTTTCTTGAAGATTGTTATAATGTGGCATTGAAGGCAAATAGTGAAACATAAGCATTTTAAAGGTTTGCTTGGGACGGCAATGAAGGGCCCAAAAATAATCTGTTACAATGCTTTGATTCTTGTTTAAAACAAAGAGTAATATTGACGACTTTTATGTTGTTGACTTCTTTTTAAGTAAGTTAGGGTTACATAACGTACAGACATCAGTTAGTCATATACAGTGTGTTAGTAATGAGGGATTTTCATGGGTGACTAACTTTAAGGTCAATCAAACACAAATTTAAATTCAAGTAAACAAGCGAATTGGGTGGAATTTATTTGACCCGGCCAAACACGGGATCACAGCGTCTGCAGGTAAACAATGTCAAATTGGTTTGCCGAGTGTGGCTAACGTTAGCATTGCTAGCACCGCCAATTTTAACCTGACGTAGCCTGCGTACAACTTTATCTCCATTTTCCAGATCAAAATACTGCCAATACTGCTCTGCACGACGAGATGCCTTCTGTCTCCTGAGCTGGTTTACATCTTGGTAGTAGAGTAGTATGGCAGCATGACAGTCGTCTTTTACTGGACGACCACATTACAGCTTACACACAACATTTTACCAGCATTGCGGGCATGAATTAAATGAAAATGTCAACTTTCTGGTAATTCAGGTGCAGACAAGCAAAGGTTATGGCATGTAATCTTTTACTTGGCTAACATTTGACTAGCATTGCGGGCATGAATTAATTAAAATGTAATTAGCAATTAGTTCAGCTGACTAGTAATTCTGGTGAAAATGAGGCGGCTAACCATGCACGTCTCTATGAGTAAACTAATCTACATACTTTACATTACGTACCCACATATGTTAGTACTTATTTACACACAATCTGGGGTCTTTTTCTAAAATCCAATCCTGTCACTGTTTTCCCTTCTACGTTTGCACATCTAAAAATCATACAATGTCAGGCATTTGTCTGCAAGCTCAAATTTATTTAAAAAAAAATTACAAGGTATTGCTTATTTTTTATCATTACTTGACCACTTTATTCCAAATATCTAATTAATTATGTTCTTTTTATTATAGCTACCTTTAGCAGAGCCCAGCCTGTGTCAAACCAATGCTAGAGGAGAGTCAATAGATCAGTATAATTTGCAGCTGAAGTCCACAGACAAGCTGCCATATTTGAAAGGTTGAGAGTAACAACAGTTATTGAGCATCCCATGTTATTTCAATTAGTATTAAAATAGGAGCCAAAATGGGTTTCAGTGCAGATTCTCAACTTATAGATGTACAAGAAGAAGTGATCTAAAGGCTGAAACATTTAACGATAAGAAAGAACTCTAAATGCCTTTCAAAACTCTGTGGCACATTTTATTTTTTAATCTGAAAGTGGCTCCAAATCTCGGGGATAATGAAAATCTCTTTTATAAATATGTATGCGGTGAAGTCACAACAGAATAGGAGTCTGGTGAAAAACAGGAGGCAGCAAGGCGGCTGAAGGATGAGGCGCAGGCCCTGCAGAAAAGAATGTTCCCCTAGCAGAAATTGGTTTAATTAATAGGACATTTTACATAATGATTACAGTGTAATTGCACCGACTAGCAGAGTGTCATTAAATATATCCTTGCTCCTTTACAACACCCTCCAGCTAAAAATAATGAGTTACATTGGAAATCACTATGCAACAGGTTCATAAATAACATTTAAGCCCATACAAGGCAAGTACTTATAAATAATAAATATTTGCCTTTTGTAATTGAAGAAAAAATGACTGCCTCTCTTGTTCCACCGCTGCACGCTGCTTTGTCCTGTTGTAGCAGCAGAAAGGAGATTTTTCCCATATTTCCCCCTCTTGTAAGTGCTGAATAATTTATTTGCCGGCTAATAGTCAACACTGTCAACACCCGGTGGTTAAAATATACCTGTGTCCAGATAAATGCAGCAGCAGGCTGCAAAGCGATTATTCCCTGCTTCCAGATATTTTGTTGGATGCAGTCCGTGTATACACTGCAGTAAATCACCGACTTCCAATTACCTTCCTCCATAAAACAAGGCTCATATTCAAATCAGGCCCCAAAAGAGAGAGAGACAGAGACGGGGACGACTGAACCCATGCCTGGGGCGCTGACTGAATGTGTGCTTGCATGAGTGTGTGTTGGGGGCTGGAATTTGTTTCTCCCTATAATGCTTATTCCATTTTACTGCAAAGTGCCACTGCTCCACTGTGAGGTTTTCATTGGCTTAAAAAGTTGGCTGCTGAAATGTTTTCATTCGTCTTCCTTCAGCCAAGGAGCCAAAAGTTTCTCTTGAATATGGTCCGGAGCAGGATGAAGGAGTGTGGTATGCCATGATCAAACGGCGTGATTGCAGAATTACCAACGCTGCAGTAATTGTTCTCAGGGGGTTGTTGTTCTGTAAGTGGATCTATCAATCATTTTTATGTATTGGAGCTTGGAGGCGGATACAGGAGGCCCCGTTGAAGTCCTTGGTACTGTTGGATGATTATCTTTCATCCTTAAAAAGTCAACCTCTCACGACTAAACAAAAATGAAAAATTGCTTTGAAATGTTTTGCAATTGCGCTTCTGTTTTCAAGGGTTTAAAATGTCCATAAACATTGAGTACAAAAGTGTACAAGTTTAAACAAATGTAAGTTTCTTGGTCTTAAAGCAGTTGATAGTTTATCTTTCTGAGGGATTTCTGCTCTTATCTTAATCTGTATCATCTGATCAGACGAGCTACAGGCTTAGTGAAGTGTCTCTGCTGCACCCTCTTTGAACTCTGCGACTCACAGATTTGTGTGTATGCGTAGGTGTTTTATTTTTGGTGATGTTCAGACAAAAAACTGTTGACATTGTATAAACGGGGAATCGTCGTACCATTTTTTAAGAAGAACTGACTGTCAGGCAAATTCAACATGAACTCCACTGCATGTAAAAACAGGTATGTCAGAGTAATTAGCAAATGTGCCTTAAATAGGAAAAGCTTTAATTAAAAAAAACTAAACCCAAGCATAGTGCTGATGTAGTGATTATTAGTCTTGCTGTAATTCAGTCATACAAGACCAGGCAGATCTCCCAAGATACACTGTTTATAATGCAGCTCTAAAAGCGGAAAAAAGAAGTAAACACTGTAAGCTGAAACACATTTTTCTTCATAATTCCCGTTGCTTTTACAGAACAACTAGTTCTAAAACTTGATTGGAAATGATCTGATGACAAACAACACAAACATTTTCTTGCTAATTTTTGTGTGTCTGCATGAAACACTTCAGAGTCTCATTCAAATGTTTCTCAAGTAACACGTCCATCGTTACAGAACAAGTTTTCTACAATCACGAGCAGTGGTTCTCACTTGGTGGGTCAGGACCCAAAAAAGGGTCGCGGAGCCATTTAAAGAGAGTCGTGAGTGTGCCTGGAAAAGCCTGTGTTCAGGTCCGACCTGAGTCCCTGATTTCCTGCTCTATCCACTGTCATATTTCTACAATGGAGGCATGAAGAGCCCAAAAATAAATCTTTAAAATTCAAACGTGTGATTTGAAAAGAAATCTGTCAAAATAGTCTATAAAGCGTTTGTTTTTTTCCTTTTCTATGTTCATCATGTTTCGTTCCATCTGTTGCCAAACAGTAAACTTTTCCATTAAATAAATCTGATTGGTTCAAAAATATCAGAAATTTTGGTCCTGATTTTTCATGAAGGAGTTGTTGGTGGGTAGGGCTGGGAATCTTTGGGTGTCTCATGATTCGATTTTGATTCTTGGGGTCACGATTCGATTCAGAATCAGAATCTATATTCGATTAAAAACGATTCTGGATTCATGATTCAAAGTCTATTTATGAATGAGTACATACTTCAGGATCTACTCCAGTAACATCTGTGAGACTGGCTGAATTTTTTGCTGCTCCATTTGGCATTCTACTGAGTTAAAGAGCTAGCTTTAGCACTTAGCAGGGAGTGACTGATTAGCCCCCCCTTTGGAAGTTATTAATCTATTTAAAATCTCAGAAGATAAGAACCTTGACCGATTTTTTTCCCACCTCTAAACATTATACAAACTAATATTGCATTATTGGGTTGTTATTGATGATGTAATGTTTGCATACCATATAAAGTGGAGTAACTCAAACTATACTGTTTACTAAGATAAAATAAAACAGTTATAAGGTCAGCATGTTTTATCATTTATTTTAAATGAAACTCAAATTTGCAGAAATAAAAGATAAATAAAAAAGCAGAATTTTAAGTTAAAACTTGGTTCTGAATCGTAGCAGAAGTGTAAAGCAGCAAAAAAAGTAAATATACTTAATGCTTACTACTTACCTATTTAAATGTTCCTCCTAACATTATAGCAACGACATAAAGCCGACTGGGAATGTATGTACAGCAGTACAACTTTAAATCTATGTGACTTTCTCACACACCTCCCACATTCAATGACCTTCGTCATGTCCTCTTATTTACTATCCTTCTTGTCGTTTAGGCTTCTCTCCTCCACATCCTGCTATCCTAATTGTCCCCATTGGACGAACACAGCGAGTCTGATAGATGTCGACCTGGGTATCATCATCACACATCGTATTTCCCCCCAACACAATTCACTCGTGATCAGCTGCTCAGTACGGCGTTGGATAAAAAACATTCAGGATGCTCTCCCTGCTGCTTGCCTCCCTGCGATTGAGTGTATTAAACACCCAGTTTCCACTCACACACATACAACTAGCCGCCTTCCCCCCATACCTATACTCAGGCATCAGACACTATTAATGGATTGCATTTATGCAGAATGCATCAATAACCAGAAAAACTAAGAGGCCTTGTCAGGGACGGGGAGTTGTCATAGATGCGGGCAAACGATTCTATGCAGTTCTCATCTGAGCTGCAATCAGCCCATAATCTGAGTATACATCAGGCCTCTGTGACATGGAAATTTCCTGCTCCTCCGCTCTCATTTTCAGAGGCAGTAATCACAGGGAGAGGCGCTCAACCTCACAGAAATGTATAAATAATTTTCATTCAAACATATTAACAGTCAAAATACCAGAATCCATCATGGCGGCGCGGGGAGCTTCTTTAGAAGCAATCAGGGCCTCTGCATGTGTTCTTTGTCTTTGGCAGCTGAGAGACAGGGCGCAGATTACTTGTGCGAGTCCTGTTTTGCATAATGGCCTACCCCCTTGGTGCTTTTAAACTTTCCTGCCGATCCATTACGTTTACCAAGCCCAGCTCCCTGCCTGTCTTTAATATCATGCTTCCTCGGGAAGAAGATCTGGACGAGGGTTTAAAGACCTTTTTATTAAGGCAGGCATGTGGGCCTCCATCCATCTTCCCTAACCAGCAGACACGTTTATGTTCCATGGACAGGTTATGTACCGCCATCTTAAAGAGCGAAAACTTGCCCTTTTTACCTCATTGGGAAAAAAGGAATATAGGAGACGAGTTGGTAGTTTTCAAGGTTACCAGGCCAGAAATACTCGAGCCGCAGAGGAGTAAAATGTCTCTTTAAGCGTATATTTTCTCCCATCAAGCTACATTTTTAACAGATTTCAAAGAAAGCCAACATAAGGCCTAGAGACTCCTCGTGCTGCAATGGATAGTGTCATGCTCAACACATTTATGTACGCAGATGTGAAATGGCATAACCCAGGCATAACACTATCTCATTAAAGCACAGCAAAATATCCCCTTCTTCATGCCAGAGGAGAAAGAGGATGTTAGCACAATTCACAGGAGGTGAAAATTAAGGCAGTTTGAGCTCGGAAGCCGCCCGAGCTTGACAGGACATGGGCTGCAGTTTTATGTCACGTCGTTTATCTGCAGTTTATATTTTCTATGACCGCATTGTCTCTTTCAAGAACCTTTGGAAAATACACAGGCTGTAAAAAGAGCCACCTCTTGTCTGCAGTGTTACCTCACCAATGCTAATGTTTTTGTAACAGTTGCAGCCTCTTAATGATCCACAAACACTTTTTGGCAAGATATTTCTTTCTAATATCTGTTTGAATGTCTTCTCTAAGCAGCAGATGTGGGGTCAGAGAAGGTGGAAGGTGGAAAGTAATGAAACATTCAGAGAAACGATGTAAAGCTAGTGAGGGATGCAATTATCGTTGACGATAAAGCACACTGAGGCAAAGCAAACAGCCATGGATCACAACCCTTTTCATTACCACTGTAAGAGGATCTGTACTTTCCATTTCTCACCATCAGCTTTAAATGGTAAAACCAAAACTTTGATGTAAAGTTCCATAATAAAAAGAATAATAATGGCTCTTTGTGTGCTTACTGATTAATGGGATGGATCATAGCTGTCTGTGTGCAGAGGACAGAATTTCTAGCAAGAATTAAACTGAAAAATGTCTTTTAAACAAATAACATTGTGCCTTCACCAAACTCTCACAGAATAGAATCGTTTATTGAAATCACATTATTTACTTTTCCTTTCCCTATCATTATAAACAGGTGAAAACATGTCACCATCAAAACTCAATCATCAGTTTTAATGACAGTGGAGACAAACATAAAAATAAGAGATACAGAGGTTAAAAAAACTGTCACATACTAAACTAGTGTAAATAAAGACATGTTCAAATGTTTAAATGCAAAGAAAAATTAATTAGAGAAATTAAAAATTAGAGATGTGTTTCAAAACTCAAATGTTATTACCAGAAGTGGGTTTTTTTAAAGATTTTTTTTGGGGGCTTTTTGTGCCTTTATTGGAGAGACAGGACAGTGGATAGAGATGGAAATCAGGGAGAGAGACTGGGGATTGACATGCGGGAAAAGAGCCACAGGTCGGACCCGAACCCGGGCCGCCCGCGTTGAGGACTTCAGCCTCCACACATGGGACGCGCGCACTAACCACCGCGCCACCAGCGCCCCAATTACCAGAAGTGTTAACCTAAGAATCATTTCTTTGTTCATGTCTCTTCTGTTCATGCTACATTTTTGATTAAAGCAACTGGAAGGAACTCTTATTATTTGCTTAAGGGGGCTCCTGTTGGCAAAGTGAAGTGTGTCATCTTTTTGCTAATACCGTCGTTTACATGCATGTGTACTATTCTCTTCTCCCTCTTTTAATTTAATTGGTCATCGTACCCTCTGTGAAAAATAAGCCAGGTAAATGTAAACTAAGGCTCAGTCAGTCTGCAAAAGATAAACCCCTTCATTGCAATAGAAGTAAGGGCTATAACGATACATGGTAAATGGACTTGAGCTTGTAGAGCATGTCACACCTACCCATTCAAACACTGATGGCAGAGGTTGCTATGTAAAGTGTCCATCAGATGTAACTAATCCCATTCATTAACATTCATACGCCGCCGACGAAGCAGCGGGAGGCCAAGGACACATCGGACATGTTGCTGCATGAGCTGGGGATCGAACCCTCGACCTTCCGGTTGAGAGACGACGACTCTACCACTGAGCCACAGCCGCCCACATTTGTACATCACAATATACAAAAAAATTGATACAAATATGGACAATTTAAATCAATTTGAGAAAATTATATATCGTAGTACTCATTTTTTCCAGCAGAGGCTGCTATCTGTTTTTGCCTTCTTTTGTTTGACGCCAGTAGCTGAAGAAGGAAGGCCTACTGACATGACGGAAGCAAGTGAAAGTTTTGAGGTTGAGAATGGATCTGGTTTCAAAGCCAGGGTGTAGAGGAAATGTGAGCTAAGACAATTTGAAAAAAATGTGAATAAAATAATTATGTTTTAAGGGGTGTTCGCACATCCAACTATCTAATGAAGTAGGTGTGTAGGACATCAAACTATCACATTGAAAAGAAAAACATCTCAAACACTACTCTTGCTCGGCATCACTAATTCATTAGAAAAAAATCACAACATTTCTGTCCCTCTGAACCTTTGTCAAGTGTGTTCTGAACACATGAATTGCTGCTCCTCCTTCTCCCCTGTCTCTTCTTCTTCACCTCACTCCGGCCCTCTGGACTGTAAGGGCAACAAGGAGTTATAGCTCAGTGAAGTGCAATGCCAAAGCCCCAGAGATTCATAGACAGCCTCAATGATAAAGTCCAATCCGGGAGAATCGCTGCCAGTTCAATAACAGCGAGAGAGGGTCACAATAAAGTTTAGTTTAATGACAAGAACAAATAACTTTAACATTTGGCTGGGGCACTGAACCCCTTCCCAGGGATCACATCTGATATATCAGCAGGCAACTACCCGTGACTGCTGGGCGATTGTGCTCGCCACTCTGGCACTAGTGATGCATGCGGGGTCTGGTGGCAGGTGTCCATTTTATAGACTTATTCAGTTCGAAAATGTTGGACACTGGCTGAGGCTCAGGATGGGGCGGAGAGGCCCGGCTAGATTATTGTTACTGCACAGCTGACATCTCCCAGGCTTCTCTCTGTGCCGCTATCTGGCTTTTGGACTCTACGTAACTGTTAGCAACCGAATAGCTTTCAGCCAACAACTGAGGTGACATCTACTGCAGAGATTGGAAAGAGTCCTGTGGACAGGGACACTTAGACGCTAATCGCCACACAAACGGCACAGAGCAGAAGAGGAATTATAGGTGACCAGCTGTTAGTCAGTTTCATCTTCTGCCTGCAAATAACATTAGAATTATGCTATTGGTTTTTATCATTAAATAAGCAGCAAATCACAATTATTGACGTGATTTTTGTAATGCAGGAGGGACCTAGTGATTGTTTGGTATAAGAAAAAGTCAGAATATAGAGACATAGCCAATTTACTATCCCCGAGAGTCCTAGATAACTACTTGAAATGTATCATCAGTAGTCCAAAACCTTTCAACATTTAGTGTCTGGTCAAATAAGTTAAAGAAAAGATCGAAATCCTCCAGTTTGAGAAGGTGGATGAAGGTATTTTTGGTATTTTTTCTTGAACAACTGTCAACCTTTAATCAAGAGGTGCCAATTACTTTGCAATAACTGAACACGTATTCAACCAATCATTTAATTAAGTTGTGATATTACATATGTTTTTAAATAAGTACAAATATGATTTTTTAAACAGATGGAAATATGAGATGAAGACAAAACAACTCAAATGGTATTCTTTCAAAAAAAAATTTACAAGCTGCTCCCTCTCACCTCAACATGTTAACAACATGCACGATGCGTTGATGAGAAATATGAAATGACGATAACAATATTCAATTTGCAGCCAGCAGCACCCTCTGACAGGCTGCTTAGCCCCTGTGAGTGATGACATGATGGCCCTGAGGTGTTGCTGATGGCGGTTGTGGGTCTGCTGGGCAGCTGCTGGCCTGTGGCTAGATCAGGGGGCTTCAGGCTGGCAGCCATATTGTAAAAAGCAGCAGGAGAGGAAACCATGAGGAGACGAGATAATGGAAGATAGATACCGTGCACAGGAGGATTTTCTCACAGCTTAAGTGAATGCTGGATAACAAGGGTGTAATTAATAAGGTTAATAGCATAGCATATGTGAAGTATAAGAAGAGAAAGATATAGTTGAAGAGAAATAGCACCTAGAAATAAGTCTACACACTTGACTATCCACCCTGATAACGTGACAACCTTTTTCTTCTGACGTCACTATCATGGGAAGCTCAAATAATGTTACCAACAGGATAATGTTGCACTGCTGGGTTTCAGGCTTGAACATCATATAAATGCAGGAAATCTGACGAATCGTTGTCATTGAATTTTTCTCAGTTGATAGGCTAATGGATAATGAAAATTCAGAGGGAGTTCACCAATATTTTAAAGTTAAACACATTTAATAATCAATTAGCTACTGTTTGACACTAGCTAACAATAGCATTCAACCGATTCCTTGCTAAAATTAACCTACGATACGATTACATGGTACTTATTATAGCTAGCTGCTAATGCTAATTGTTGTGTTGAACATTTGCTCATCAAATAACTTTTGACATGTTGTGAAAATAATATTATCGTCCTACTGCCCCTTTATTAATAAATACCTACAGCACAATACAATGTATGAGGAACACAAGAAGCCTTGACATGTTAAATGTAAACCAAAATACTTGAGTAGCTATGTTTAACAACAGCTAACATTAGCATCAACCAATTTCTTGCTAATATCACTTGGCAAGAAACTAGTTGATGATATTAGTAGCAATGTTAGCTAGCAAGTGACTGAATGCTAACGTCAGCTGTTGCCAAACTATAGTGAGTTTTCCCCCATGAGCATGAGGTCAGGAAAACAGCTACCATATGAATATGGTGTATTACAGGAACTCATCCCTTTATCTGCACCTTGCCATCCCAGAAACGCTCCCGTTGGATATTTGTTGCCACATTTCTAGTTTACACGGCCTGAAAAGACCCTTTCAGGGACTTCTATTGTTGAATTCAGGCCTCATATGCAGATCCGTTTGAAGGGGCCATTATCCAACAAGAATGTGGGAGACGAGAGAAGACAAGCTAGTGACAAATGATCAACCAGATAATAGGCTGTAAAACACACTTACCATGCTAACAACACGGCGCGCAGAACGTACGCGCCCCCCGTCGAAAACAAACAATGTGCTTCCAATCTATCATCGTTGATCCGTGTCATCATTACCCCTCGATGGCCACGCGGACATCAACATGACAATGCGACATGCAGGGGTCGCATTAGCGCGATAGATTATTATCATAGAGAATGTGGCACAAATCTCTTATGGAGCATTATAGTGTGGCGTGGAGGGCAACAAACAAACAGATTTATGTCGTGCTCTCTCTGAGGAGGCGACTTGGCCAAGCTGAGTGTGTGTGTGTGTGTGTGCATGTGTGTGTGTGTAAGTTGGAAAGCTTTGCAGGTGAAATGTTGTGCTAATTCTGTACAGGTTGGGCTAATGCCGGGCCCTCGGGTGCTGTTTAGTTGGCAAGCTGATTGGTGATTAGAAACATAATTAAGAGCAGCTTTGACACAGACACTGTCCTCCACCTCCCTAAGCCCCTTTTTCGCCCCCACCTTCCTCCACACACTCCGACTGCCCCAGCCACCCAAACCGCAAAGCCCCCCCAGGCCACTTCCCATCACTGTTTATGGTGCTTCCTCCATTATCACACAACAAAAGGAGTCCTGGCACACAAAAGCCCAGCCAGCTGTGCCTGACATGCCGGGGAATACACAGCCGCTCTCCAGCGACGATAAAAAGAAACTTGAGTTTAAACAAAAAAAGTTACACCATATTTGCTCAGACTAACTATGATGAAAGGCAATGAAGACAAGGGCTCCTCATGTAGGTATCAATATAAATATTACTGGAAGGTCAATTAATATGTAAATTAACTCCTCCATTTAATTAGCTATTTAACTATTTTCCAAGGCATGGACATATTAAATCATGCTTAAAGACCCCTCTAACTAGCCTCCTGACAATAGTGCCAGGGAGTCGTGGGCTCATAAACTACCGGCTTGACCTATAAAGAGCCCCGAGTCTGCTAATTCCATCTCAGCCTAATTTTATGACTTGCATAAAATAACCATAGTGCAGCTTTGTAGCTGTAAAGAGGATATGGGTAATAAAACGGAGCCGGGGAAAGCATCAGAAATCTCCTCTTCACTAGTGTCCTCATTTATTATTCTATTATTCTTTGCAGGGTACCGGGCTCATGTGAAAGACAAATGACCTTATTATATTAAATAATTTGTGAGGATATTAACCGTTAATCACACATAAACAGCATTTAAAAGGTATTGATTTTCCAGCACTCTCAACAGCTTGTTAAATTTACGTCCAATAACATGATAATAGATAATCAGGGGAATGATACTCGTTTGTAGGGGACAAAGGAAAGGTAATGGCTATCTCTGACCCTGACTGAACTGTATCCCTCCATCCCACTCCTTCATGACCTTCTGACAGGTATTTGACCTTGAGCATATCTCAGTACAGGTCCGCAGTGATTGACAGCCACATGTCAGATATTATGTGCAGCCAGGGAATTTTTTTGTCCGGTCGTGGCCTGTACTTTTAGAGAAGCTTGAACAGGAGTACCTTAACCTTGAAAACTTTTACTCAGAGTTTGTTGTGAAACCATCTTTTTTTTCAGTGCATTTCTTCTGTTTTTTTTCCCCTAACATTGGGCTGAAATTGAAAAAAATCAGACATTTGTTTAGCGTGGCATCAAAAGCATTGAATTAACACCTGCAATGAACAGCCAAGAATTGGATTCTGCTTTCTCGGCCTAACTTTCAGTCAACCTAACGACAGGCTGAGAGCTGGAGCTGAGGCGGGTTTTAAGCCTCTTTACGAACCGTTACACCACGCCCACCTGTCAATCATGTCAGCTACGCGACTAACTATGGATAACACGTATCGTTTTCAAAATCAAGAAGGAGCCGTTTAAAAAAAAAATCCCCCCCCCCGTACAGTGTGCCAGTGATGACAATAACTAATCAGACCTATTTCGTTTTTTGTACCAGGCTGTAAACATGTTTATTTTGCCAGTCATGTGTATGTGACTTCTGTTGTTCTTGGAGCCAGCCTCAAGCGGGCACTCGACGAACTGCAGGATTTTGCACTTCCATATTGGCTTCATTTTTCAAGACCGGAGGTTGCCGCTTGGTCGATCCACCAACAGTTAATCAGTTATTTTCGTGATAATCAGCCAGCTGATTAAATCATTTGCAAAACGGCCAAAATGTCTCTTTTTGCAGTTTTGAATATTTTCTGCTGTTCATTTTTTTACGTTATAGTTACTGTACTACTTTTGCTTTTTGGAGTTTCACTATAGCTGCAAAGGTATCATTACATCTCTAGTAAAAATCTTTATTCTGACTGTTTGATTGGCTGATTTGAACAATAATAAATGGCAGGATATTGAGCCGATAGATGACAAACTATGGCCCAGGTTGAGTTGAAACACAACATCAACACTCTGTATGTTACATGTATATAGCCTCCTGAGCCACAGTGATGACCCCACTGTGAGATTTTATCAGAGCCAACAAACTTTAGGTGAAAAGTTGATAACCGTTTCTTTGTTTCCGAAACAGTCGAACACTTCATCAGAGGCATCACTTTTTGTTGACAGCTATATTCTGATCTCCATGATTACTTTTTGATGCAGCTTTTCCCCCTCATCTTTATATGCTGGCGTGTGTATGTGTGTGTGTGTGAGAGAGAGAGAGAGAGAAACAGGGTGTGTGATTTCTATGTGTCTCCTGACCGCCCGCAGATACCATTTAGGTTTGAAAAGTCCTCCAAGTTGCTGTTGGGGAAGCTGACTTGCCACAATAATAAATTTGCAGCAGGTAGCGGAGAATAGCGAGTGGCATGCAAATCCGTCTTGGTGTCCCTCTGGGGCCTCAGTGCTCACTGCGGGAGAAAATGAAGCCATGCTGCTCCAAACACTGTCTCTCTTTCTCTCCTGGGCCTAAAGTTAATTTCAGTGGAGAGAGCCAAATAGGGTGTCGACTGGTCTCTTTTTCTGCAGCCATGTAGACACAGCGGGGCTTGTTCCAGAGATGGATATGTGAGAGGATAGACTCACACTACCTACCTGACACTGGCCCTCTTGATTCATTATGACAGGCCAATCTTTTATTAGCCTGGGCTTCGTAGTCAAACCCTATCAAGAGAAAAAAAAAAAAAAAGTGGAAAAGCTGAATTTTCTCTGGGTGAATACAGCAGATTTATTATGCAGCGCCTCCTTCTTGCAGAGGAATGCAATTATTAGCCTCGGGTTTTTGACAGATCTGGTTAGCAGGCTGTTATTTGATAGTTAACTGAGACACCTAGATTGACGGATATAACCACACTCAGCTTTTGGAAATCATTATTTTAAAAGAGATAAACTCTGTGGGACCTTTCATGGTGCACCGACTAAAAAGATGGGATCAAAAATATCCTGTTTTACTTTTAATCAAAGATCTCAGAACAGTAAATGAATACAAGGCTGCCTGGTAGAGTAATTCAATTACTGTGTGGCAGTGCAGGCCCCGTTTTATAGGCTGCTCTCTGCTCCGTGAACACATCCACAGTTAAATGAACATGAAAGGCGATGGTCATCTCCCCCCTGTTGTTACAAGATAGCTGTAAGGCTGCCTCAGTAATGATACGACGATCCGGGTATTTACAAGGCATAAAACAATGTTTTAATTTGGCCACAGGATTTTCATTGTTTAATAATATATGAGCACATTTCAGTTCATGAAAATAACAGCACCGATATCGGATGAGTCATTACAGTTGCTAAATGTCATCACACCTTTTAAAAGTTGGATCTGTGATTACATTTTTATTATTTTTTTGTAGTTGTACAAATCAGATCAGGAATGAAAAACTTTGATAACTTGATTCACTTAATGAATTAAAAATTCTTATTGTGTATTTTTAACATTTAACATCCTTATTTCCATCAATTCACGTTTGAGAAATGGCTGCTTCTCTGTCTCCTCTGTGACTTTATATTGAATATATTTTGCTTTTTGGTAGTCAGAACACAATCACTTTTTTGCTTTGCCCTTTAAATTTGTATGATGTATGTTTTCCGCCATGTTTTGACTTTTAAGTGACTAATATATTCATATTAATGGGGAAGTGAAGCCAAAGACTCTGAATTATTTTATTTTGATGTTGCTGTGGTATTAGTTGCTAGGTGACTGTAATTTGTAATTCGACAGACTGTCTTTTGTTCACTTTTTTTTTCTTCCTGCTCCTTTCCGGACATTGATTGTGAGAAAATCGTGAATAGATGTCTTCCTTTTGTGAAGGACTGCGAGTATTGTCGTGTTGGGGACAAATACAAATGAAATGTTGAACTTGAGAGTATAACCTGAATATTAACCCAGTTTAAGCTTTAAAAAAAAACAACCTCTGGACAACATTATATTGTTTTGCCCATTCTTAGTTTACCCTGTTACTGTTTCTTTGTGGTTCACTGTAAAGTCACAATCATTTATGGTATCTGTGTAAGCATGCTACATTTGTTTAAAGAAAAATACCATGAAAAACATCTGAGTTTTATTTACATAAATTATTTGACAACCTGGGAATTTTGCTTTATTCACCACAAGCTGTTTAATCAATAAAGTAAAAAATCTTAAGTTGCAGCCGCTGCAACGATATGTAATTTATGGAACAAAATGTTTGTATTAGAACTTCAATGATAGTACAGCAATCATCAGAAAGCTTATCAAACATAATCCTGTGTTTAATAACTATGAAATAAGTCTTTACTATATTACAAAAAGAAATCCTGAGAAGCTCACCTGTCACTGTTTCTTTGTCCACTCCTCTGAAATGTAATCATTTAGACCAGCTCTGAACTCTGATGTTGTATAAGCAACCTGATCATTTGACCTACCATAGCAAACATTTACCTTGCATTTGGCAGATGACAGGTGCACATTTATTTACCTGAACAGTGTCCAAACTGTCCTACCCCAGAATTTCAGGTTATTGCGTTGTAAAGGCTGACAGCTGTTTTATAGATTATTAGAATTTCTTAGTCAAAGATGTCTGTCCTCAGAAAGTTGTCTGCATCCAAACTCACAACGCGTATTTGAATCAGGTTTGAGTTGCATCCCAGTCTTTCAAAAGCAATGCTTTTGTAAAATAAGCCCAGCCTGTGTATGACAGGGAGCTGGCTGGAGCCACAGAGAGACAGGCCTTATAATGCAGCTGATTCTGATGCTCCTGTGAGATGGTGTCTCTGGATGGATGTGCTCTGCTGTTGGGCGAGTGGGGTAAACTGTATTGATCCTGATCTAGTCTCATTTTTGTAAGCAGACGGCATTTCCCTCTGTGTTTGGGTACCTTTTTGATGGCCCCTGACAGCCTCTGCTGATCGCTGTCAGAGACTATTTGACAGGCTGGACGAGGGTGGGAGGAGGAGGAGGAGGAGGAGGAGTGAAGGGAGGCTTAAGGAGGAGGAGGAAGGTATAGCTGTTCAGCTCAACGCCGGCTGGTGACAATCGCCTCAGCCTTGGAATCAATTCCCTCTGTTTACAGACCATTTCACAGCCCTTTACCTGTAACATCACTTGTGTCAGTCCCATTAATACCCTCAGATATATAATGGTTGAATTAGCATAATGGCTAAAGCGACTCTCTGGACTGTGAACACATTGCAAATGTCAACATGTTCTCTTCACTAAGCCAATTAGAGGCCATTAACAAGCTTGCTCAGGCTGCATACATCATCAAAGTTAAAGACAATTCCAAACAGCAGCTTTCCAACCCCCTTTTACCCCGTCGCAGTACATGGTGCACAGAAACTAAAATGTTAGTAAACAGTCGGCCATCTTCAGTCTGAGAGTGTATTCAGCCTTGGAGGGGAAACTGCTCTGGTTGTTTTAACTCTTTCTTGCTCTTTCTTTATACATGTTATTAAGTGAACACTTAAAAATGTACAGATTCTGCAGTTTTTTGGAAAAAGCTACATTAAAGGTTTAATATGTAGAATTTGGTTGCTAATGTTTACATGAAAATATGTAGATTAATTAAAAATCGACTAAACCCATGTTATATATATATTATTGTTGAGTACTTGCATTATGTCAAATATTTCCAAAAGTTATCAAAGCCAGAGAAATCCGTAATTTTATAGTTGTAACGGGACGTGTTTTGTCGGCAGCCGCCATGATGAGCCGCCATGACAGACATGAAATGTTGATCGTTGCCAAGGAAACACCGGATGTTACGTCAAAGACCGCTGCATAAGGTAGCGCTAGCTGCTACTGAAAGCTGCCGTTCTGTTGCTGTATGTGCTGTTGTGATAAAAAACGTCATTTAAATTATACTCAAATACATCGTCGGTAAACATATTCTCTTTCTCAGGTCGGTTTAGCCCGTTTGTCTCGACTACATTCAACGCGGAGTTTGTTTTCCCCAGGGTCGGGGAAGTAGCAGAGAGAATCACTCCCATGATTCCCCGCCAGCCTCGACGTCATCTTTTGTTATTGTTTTGATTGAGAGCCCCCTGGCGGCGTATTTTACATACTGTGCGTTTAAACAAATCGACTCTTATTAGGTGGCCTAAAATCCTAATCGCAGCCAAGATGGATAAAATAATATAATATATATTATACATAATATATATGAGATAAAATCATAACACAAAGTGTGTTAAAGACAAAAGGGGTCGGCACACATTTGCAGATCATTGATTCCAACATGCATTTTGCATGCTCCACAGCTCTAATAAGTTCAGATGCATATTTAGAGCTGGCCTATTAACTTTTTCTTTTCAATTAAGTGTGTGAGTGTCTTTCACACACAGTCTTTTGACATCTGGTTACCCAACACATGCGAGCAAGGTAACGATGAAATGATGGATATAGTTTTCATTCAACATCAGAATGTAAAGTGGTTTTGGGATGCACAGAGTGAAATAAACTAGTTCTCAACTTGAGATTTTGTCTTTACACACAGAACTGAGTTTTGGGTTTACACACCCACTGTATTCAGCATTTGGCCCTTCCTTGGCCATCAAACAAACAACAGTGCTAGTGTTAAATAAAGGCCTTGAAGGTATTGTCACAAAACTGCAGATGCAAGCAAGGCCAGGAGTGAACTGTTCAGGAGCACACATCACCCTGTGTGGCCTTCAAGAACAGTTTGTTTTTTAGTTCAGATTGTGGCCAGATTAAAGTTAAGAGGCACTCAACAAGTCAATGAAACATTTGACTTTGTAAAGATTTTACAAAGGGCTGTTCATGATCACAAACCTTATAACCGTACAGAAAATAACTTTAATGAATGAGAATCCTATTCAGGCTAGAGACAGAGTGTATCACCGGCCCAGTGAGCTCAACCTGTGATTTCCAAGTGGATTTTTGGTTGAATAAAGGGTTAACTTAGGTCTGAGCTTCTTCAGCCATTTTTCATGTTTACTTTGTAAATGTGTCAAAATACACAACTTGACTTTGTTATTCTGATCATTTGTTCATTCAAGTGTTGAAAAGGTGACAAAAATAATGATTATTTTTGGAGATGAACCGATCCGCTTTTTTTCAGTTCCGTTCCGATACAGATGTACTGATACCGATTCCCATATTTGTATTACCATAACTAATAGTGTTATTGTTGTTGTTGGTAGTATATGTGAGGCCACACAAAGCTGTAGTAAATTTTAAAGTAAAGCTTTTTTTACTCGTAGCCTGGTAGCTTATATTCCCTTTATTTCAATTCCAACCTCGTGGTTATTAGGATTATTTCACCGGTAAGAAGGCACAGGGGAACGTTTTTTTAGATGTGCTCTTTGTAGTCCATTTTGGGAAAACTGTAGTTTCACCACGGCAGACCCACGTCATCTCCACCGGCGCATAATTACGTCGCCTAGTGGAAATGCGGTCGGATTGTCAGATCAACGCAATCCCCTTTCCCGGCTTAGTCCTTTATGAATTCTCCTAACATCTTTCCTTAACCTCATGACGCTTTCCCCGGGGTTAAGGTAAAGAGGATAGTGAAAGAAGATAGGAGGGACAAACTGAATGCATCCTCTGTGTTTCTTCCCTTCTGTGTCAGATCATTGTTGTTTGTTGAATGTTTCCCAGTTTCTCTGGAGTTTTGCATTCGGGTCCACCTCCTTTGTTTTTTCAACGTTTCATGACAGTTTTGAACGTCTCTACAGCGGTGGACATGGTAAATTACCTACCTGAAGCACAGCAGCTCGTCTTCTATCAATAAAAACCCACTTGTAATTGATGCTGAAGAATAAGCTTTATGAAGTATTTCCAATCGGGGCCTCGTTGTGTGAAGCCTTAAACTGACTTGGACAACAGGGATGAATGGAGTACAAAAGGAATAAACCCAAAGGTTTAAAGCCTCTGCAAAAATAGCTTGATTTAGTAAAAATATATAAGAGATATAGCAGTTATGAGTCCGATAAGGCATCTTGCAAAAGAAACAATAGCAGCATTATTAATTAAGCTCATTCATTACAGGTAAGCTCAGTGTGCAGGAGTACAAGAATGTATAATTGTTTCCACAGTCATGAATAAGATATGGACATCAAATCAATCATTTCATACACACCCTATAGCAATCATCAAACACCAAAAGCATGAAAGAAAATCAAATTAAAACCTAGAAAAAAAAGGAGTTTGAAATCTGTTCATTTTGCTTATTAAACCATTGATTCACCAGTGTGAATGCCCTCTGTAGAAGATGTTTCCCCATCTTCCTCCATGTTGACTCATAACAAATCGTTCACACGCTGGCAGGCAGGTCACCAACAGGCCTCACCTCACGTCTGCATCAGGATGCAGGCCACCGTCTGCTGCCCCGCTCGCCTCAGCTCAGCTCTGCGGCCGGTCCACGATGATAAGTCACCCAGCCAGCCAGTATTGATTGGGGGTCCTCGAGGCTTATACAAAGGCAAGGAGGGAGGTGACTGATTGTGTTTTACAGAGAACATTATCACTCCACTCAGCGCGGGAGGTGCCGACAGAATTTCCTCGCCCAAGAAATGGAGACGACCACCCGGCCTGGGAGTATATGACTTGACTCACTGAAGCGCTAAGTCCAATTTGAAAGCCAAATTGTGAGGCTTAGAACAAAGGGGGGGGGAAAGAGGAATGGTTACAGTTTGTCTGGTGATTTTTCTTTCTTTAGCGCTGACCAGTCCATATAATACTACCTTTTCTATTTGCTGCATTTTCTGTAAATTCATAAGTGCGCTGAAACAGATTGTCTTGTTCTGTACGTGCTCTGCATGCTCCAGCTTTTTATCCAGCACACAGAGAAACTTTGTAGCTATAATGTCAAGTTTCGCTCCTTTTCCTACTTCAAATTCGGTCCTTTATTTACCTCAGGTGCACAAAGTAGAAGAGACATGGATGACTTTGTTGAAAGTAGGCTACCACTATTCCTTATGGGAATTTTAATTCAGGTCTATTTCAAAACAAAAGGAGGATTCATGCCAGAGCATAGGCCTTGGCATGATTTTTATCAACTCTGCTTGAAGATGAAATGTGGATCAGGGTGAGAGCTGCTCCACTTGAACACCATAAACCGAGGCAGAAGTTAATTGGAGCTGATAAGAAGCATTTCTCCAGTTTTATCCTTTTCCAAACCCCTCTTTTCTTCCCTTGTCTCATCTTCTCTACTCTGTTCCTCTTCTCTTTTCTCTGCCGTCGATCTTCACCATTTTCTGCCCTAAATAAAGCTTGCACTCTCCCCGAGTAATCAGGCAAGAGTATCAGGATCTAATAGACTCACACAAGCCCCCTTTATCAGCCAGGTGCAATCTGAAGCTGCTGCCGCTTAATAAGGAATTAAACATTTTCCATGCTGCTGCCAGCACTTTAATTGATTGATGCTAAAAGTTTGGAAAATAAAAGCCTAGTGCGTCAGGCGCCGCTCTGCCTCCATTGCTCTGCCGGACCCTGCGGAGAGGAGAAGGCCTGGATTAGAAGTGGCAGCTCGCATTTTCAGCATCAGCCGGCCCTCTCAGCCAGGATGTGTGTAGGTGTGAGTGTGTGTGGCATGTGTGTCTGCCACTTCACATGGAGAGCGGCGGCTGAAAGACACATGTACTCGGAATAAGGGAATCAATAGAACACTTAATGAACAATTAGGAGAACAGCTGTAGGCCTGTCAGACGCCCATCTGTACACAGATCTGCTCTGAGAGAGGGAGAGCGAGGGTGAGGCTATCGCTTCAGGACATGAACAACCCCCCCTTTAGCCTATCTACATCCATTTACACCCCCCCTGCTCGCTCAGCTCCACGCCGTGAGAGCCAGCAGACCCAATTTAGCCAAGCAGACCTCCATCTCCTTCCATCCCTCACCTCACATTAGCAGGAGAAGCCGCTAAAGATATGGAAATGGCACAGGACATCCTTCAGGCCTGTATCAGGGGAGGGGGGGGATCGATAAATTTGACAATCCATGGCATTTAATTAAAATGGCTGCCGGAAGCTAGGCAGTTTGTTTTTCTGTGTGGTACCCAGCCCGGCGTTTATTGCTCAAATGAATACATAAGTGTATTCATAAGCACCCTGTACATTAAATCCACCTCACTCTTTGAGACGGGTCGGGGGGGCTTTTTTCAACTTTCAACGCCGAACGAGCACACGGACAGACAAAATTAATACCTCCACCCCCCCCCCCCCCCCCGCTGATTTTTAACGTATTCTTGATGCATAAAGAGATATCCTCCTCAACCAGGGCGCTGACAAATGAACGTCGACCACCGTCGGCTCTCCTGATTTGCCTGTCTGTGACAGAGGCGACCTTATGTGCCAGTCAGGACGAAAAATAGTCAACAGTAAACGTACACTGACAGAGGTGTTGGATAGATCGGTTCAGCCTTCGTCTGGGTGTCTGACATTTTTACGTGTAGATCAGCAGGCTATGACTGACAGCTATTATGGTTAACTAAGCACAGGGATCTGAGGAGAGCATCAGAGGATGGGTAAAAGTCTGATAATTGACCTTGTACAGCCTCTCCGTCGTTCTTTATTAAAACTTCATTTAAAGAAGAACAACCCCGGGTGGCTGCTGCTGGAGACTCTTTATCTCTGGCTCCCTCAGCAGCCATAATGGATTACATAGGAATCCATTATGCATTCCACACAAGAAAAGAAGTAGGGCCCGAGACCTGCTTAAAAATATATTTTTAGTACTGAAAATTAATGCGTTCACACAGGCCACTGAATCATTTTAAATGTTCTTTTTTAGTATATTAGGTATATGTGTTGAAAAGACCTATATTTCAATGAGGCAGTGGGCCCAGCAGTGCGAGAGTAATGGGCGTACTAATTTATTCATGATTTTAGCTGTGTCGTTAGCTGTGTTTTTTCTTGTGCTTGTTATTGTATTGTTTAACAGTGAGTACTGTTTGCATTGAAGTCTGCAGTTGTTGTTGTAGAACGTCTTTTTTCACAAACTTTAATATCTAATTCTGAAATGAGGACATCCATTAAATTAGCCTGCATGTGTGCTCCATTAAACCACAGACACTTTCAGAAAGGCACTCCTCACTTCATTGCAACTACCATAACCTACAGACTAGGTCCTCTTAGGTTGTTGCTTATAGACTTTAACCTACGGACACCTCGTCATCATGGTACTTTCTAATATGGACTAATTCACTCCCCCCCATATGTGACATTTTAAAGATTTTTTTGGGGGTGTTTGCCTGTGAGAGTGTGGGGAATTTGAAATGCAAGATAGGGGTAAAACATGCTGGCAAAAATCCATCAGTGGACATTGAAGTTATACAGTCCACGACACTATGCAAAGGGACTATACCCAATGTGTAATCATGCAGCTAACGCCTGATACTTTGACACAAAATCCCTAGAACTGAAAAGCACTAAGCTCCCTTACAGTAAACAAAAGGCCTGAGCAGGTGTATTCCCTTTCATTAGCCTATTTATTATTAAGATGTTGGTCGGGTTTTTGCTTGGGTTCTTTTACTGTCGGGGTTCTGATGTTGTTGGTTAGGTGTCTCATCAGTGCGTCGCTTTGTTGTTATGATTTTTGGTTGTTGTTTGGTTCCTTATGTTTTATTGTTATGTATGCTTCTGCATGTGTCAAAGCACTTTTTAAAGATAGTATTATTTTATTTTATGTCTGTGATTTAAACCAACAATTCTCAAGAGTTGCTCAAAGTAAGAGAACGTAATAGACCTTTTTAATGGCGTGACCATGCAAAGAGCATATCGCTAAAGCTAACAGAGTTATCGCCAATAACATTAACCCAACATGTTCTTATCTTTCTGTGAGAAAAGTCAGAATGTCAAAAAGTTGTAAAAGTTGTATTGGGGTTAAAAGTGAAATGTATTTGTGCATATTTTTGCAAGAGTGGTTGTGCTAATATTTAAGTCGGTCCAATCAGTGAGTCACCTCAATGTTTCTCACTGTCCAATCGTGTTTCAAAACTGAGCTGAAATAGTGCCTTCTCTTTTGATGCAGCAGTTTATACAAGGGAAGATTTCATCATCAAATGTAATGTTTCATCACACTTTATATGATCTTGCCCTTCCATTTGGCCCTTCGATTTTACGCATTCTTTTAAATATCTGCTGTGTCAAGGAGGTTTACAATTTGTCTCAGTTGAAATGTGTGTGGAAAAGCTCACTAAACTCTGCATGAAAGCAAAGCTTTAAGTCACTTTTTGGCTGCAGGGCAAGTTTACTGATTGTGAAACAGATAGCAGTCTGTAATTTGGCTGTTATAAAGGTTGCTGTGAACATGCAAAAAAAAAGTTGATGCCAATTTTCAACTTTCAGCATAAAAATAAGAGTTGCAGACGGTTTTGATTATTGTCCTTAACAATCAGTGGATTCTTTCTTCTTTTGTCATGAGCACATATTAACAAGAGCATACTGTATGACAGAGAAATAAACTTTAACACAAAGAATGAATGATTTTAATTACAATATGAACACTTATGTATCATGTCAGCCCGTCTTCATTCTTACTCTGCCTCTCTTTCTCTCCTCTTCACTCAGACACTCTCTCTCTCATATGCTCACTCAGCAGTCTGCACATCTTTAATATTTGCCTTGGACAATGGTCCACTCATTGTCCACTCAAGAGTTTCAAAATACAGAATGATTATCAGGTGTATAATTTTTTACAATTCTAATTTCTGGGGTATTAAAAGGTTAGATTGCACCATTAGGTCGACTGTGAGCACAGGTGCTGATTAAGTTGATTCACTGAGGCAATTACAGCCAGATCCCCTTTAATTACTGTGGGTTTTATTGCAACTGCGTGATAATGGTGCACAGGGCCTGCAGGAATTTTAGATGGAGATGAGATTGCAAAGTATTGCACACGGACACAAATCTACAGGATGGGGGAGATCTTTCAAGCACACATACACGGACATATGCACACACCAAAAAGAGAAAAATCCCCAACGATGGTTTTCCTTGAGGTATCTGACTTGATTTATTTCACACTCGTTTACACACACGTGTGTGTGCTCCAATGTGCATCCACACATTGGAGAACAGCACAGCTACTTTACTGACTTATTTTGAGTCATTTTAGATAGATATAGCCATAACACTCCAGGATTTCATGATAATGGCTGTCCACGTTTCGTGCTCATGCTTGTGCTCATGCAAGAACTGTACCGTGCTGAAGCACACCTCTTCCAAGCATGCCAGGGCCAAGGAAGTGTACCGTGCTTGAGCACGGATCGGAGCACTCACACTAGTCAAACCAGCTGGACTTTGAGGGTGAAGTGTGTTTGGGCACGTTACGGATTGCCAGTGTGAGTGCACCCTTACGCTACATGTCACATTAACACATTAATGGCAGAAGAATCTATATAAAGTGACCCATCAGTACTAACCTTTTCCATTCAAAAACATTCACATGCCACTGGCTACTCCAACGAGAGAAATGTGGGGTTCTGTGTCTTGCCCAGACCCCAAAGCCACCATTTGGTTATTTGGTTATCGCGATGAGCTTTTTCACAATTTTTGACCCTTTATTGATTGTACATTAATTGTGAAAACAGTTGGTAGATCAATAGCAAACAAAACTAGTCATTATTTTCATCCTACTGGTGGTGTGTGTGGTGGATGATACACTCCTACGTTCAGAGCATGTCCTGCCAAACACATTTAAACACTGACAGACAGGCTGACACCCTTTCTAACCTCCACCCTTCCATTCACACACACACACACACACACACACACACACACACACACACACACACACACACACACACACACACACACACACACACACACATACACACACACAAACACAAACGCACGCACGCACATGCACCCACGCTCTGCTCAACACCGGCAATGAGAAACAAGTCGACAGTTACACAGCAGGCAATATCCCCTGCCTTCAGCCTGGGTGCGTGTTTCGGATGCATCTGGTTAGTAAAAGCTGACAGAGGGCCGGCCATGCCTCAGAGGACAGCAGAATGAGGAATTTCGGCGTTCCTCCGCATCACCCTTGAGATGCAGGAAACACAGGAGTGCCCTGTGGCTCCAACAAACACACACAAACACATACACGTGCACAAACACAACCTGTGATGGTGCTCCTAAGATTCCCTGTCACCAGGAATGGAAATGGAAAGCAGCACACACATCCGTTATCTAAATGTTAACTCCAGGTCCCTTCTTGTTGTCACAGCCGGACGAGGTTAGCCAACACAGGTAGGAGCTTTGCTTTGGGCCTCCATCGAGCTGCAACCCTCTCAGGAGGAAGAGAAAAAAGACAAATACAAACCAAAAAAATGTTTCAGCCCACAGTCATAAGTTCTTGATATTTTTTTTAAAAGTAAAGCCAGGAAGAAATGTACACACAGATGTATGTAGTCTGTAGTATGTCCTTTGTTATTTTAGTAACATCTCCATCTTAGATCTAAGTTAAAAGAATTAAATGATAATGAGGCTAAGAAATCTTGTAGCAATGGCCCATCTTGCCTGATTCCCATCTTGCCTACTGCTGGAGTTTGTTTAGTTTCTTGAAGATGATCTGAACATTCAAATATCACTAAGTGTGACTTTAGTTTAGAGTAAGATCCCAGAGGATGTTTTAGGTAGGTAGTTTTACTTGTTTGGCCAGTGTGCTTTGACCATAACTTTGGGGTTTTTTTCAGAGTGCGCTCCTCCGTCATTACGTCTTTGGACAGTCATAGCGATGCCGCAACGGCGTAATATTGTTGTCCTAGTCTGTGAGTTCACATTGCATTACGTCGTTGTGGAAGCACGTGTAGAGAAACAGCAGGAGCTTCACATACACACACACACTCAGACATGCACGCACATACACCTGTGCTGCCCTCCCTCGCTGGCTCCTCCAATCCCATCTCACCCCTGTAACGCCTCTGCTACTACCTCCGTTGGTGGTACAGAGATGGGATCACTTTGTCCCCCCATTACCTCTCTGTGTCATTTATATTCAAGGAGAGACGTCACAGGGGCGTTAATATCGGCGACTCATTTGTTACTGATTCATCACTACACTTGTGATTCTTAGTATGCCAGTAAACCTGGTAGTAATTGTGTTTTAATACCTTTTTGTCTGGGGCGAAGAAGTTGAGAGCTGTTGACCTGATATGTACAGAAGGTCATGTTCACATGGCGGAGCCTCCTTAAAGCTGCCGTCCTGTGTGCTGCTGATTAATCATAGCATCATGACATGTCTTTGGCTTCAGCCCAGAAGAGATGTGTGAGGCATGCAGTGCCTCAGCACTTCTGCAGAAGCTCCTGTGAACGGGATAGATGGTGTATGGGGGGTGAGTTGGTAGAAGGAGACGGGTGGAGACAAGTGGACAGTTGCGTGGACAGACTTTAGACTCTGAATGCAGAAGTCTGATGCAGCGCAGGCGGTATTTACGCTCTGACGGCTGCGGGATCCGGGAGCCGGATATATTTAGCCGCCTAGAGATATCACGCCGAGATGAGATTTCAAAGTGAAGTACCTGTTTGAAGATGCATGGCATTCCACAAGGGTGGGCAGGGGCTGCTGGGTATAAATCTAGCACCCCTGCACCTGGTGTGAAGACAGGGAGGGAGAGTGACACCTAAGATTTAGGATGACTTACAGACAAGACGTTCATGTGTAAACTACACACTCATCCATATAAATTTACACACTTCCTTTGAATAGAAAAGCTCAGACACTTCACTTTGTAGCTCCTTAACATCTGCACAGATTGTGCATATAACATTTCCTCCTGTGTCTGTCCCGTTTTGTTCGATCTAATTCTCCTGGATGTTCTCAGTGTCATCAATCATGGTCTGATCCTGGCTGGAGGAGATCCTCAGCTATTTCTGTCATTTCTCAAATTTAAAATCTGAGAACTTGTTTTAAAGCTAATCTTGGTATGAAGAAAAAACCCAGTCGCTCCTCAGTTACCTCTTGGTTTACACTACTGATGTTCTTGTTTAAGCAGGGGCTGTAGGACTAGATCTTCTATGTCTTAAAAATACAAGTGTGATTTTAAGATATTTTAAGAACGGCCTTCCACAATCCCTTTAAAAAAAAATCCTTCTTATGGCTGCATGCCACGCTCGTGGAGATCGCCCCAAAATACAATCTTTATTCAGTGTCTCTGAGACTTTAAATGCTCCTAAACACCCTCTCTACCCATCCATCCATTTCTCCATCAGTAGAACAGAGGAGTGATTCTCGTGGACCCCCTCTTTGTGAGGAATTTGCTCGGCTGCAGATTAGTTTTTTAGGAATCTGCAAGGTCAATGACACTTTGGGCAGCTGTGTTAAACAGGTTGGCACAGTGTATGTGTCCGTCTGTGTGTGTGTCTGTTTGTGATCGGCTAGCTTTGTAAAGCCACCACACACTTATTGCCTTTCCCCTGAGCCTGTGACTCATTAATCAAATATTCATACATCCCCTGTAAATACATGGAGAACACAGTCAACCCTCAGAGCTCTGCGTGCCCCCCCAGCACAAATGCTCTTTCATGTGTCAGACAAAAATCCCCAAATATCCCGTCTTGTTCTCCCAAACTTGGAGAATGTCACTGCTCTTTCTTGCATACTTGATGTTCCCGCTCTGTCCACATAGCCTGTCGGCCGTCTGCTAACAGAAAAAGAGACATGGACGGTCACACAGATCAGACAGGGGATCTAAATGATGCCTTTATGTGTTTTTTCTTTGCTTCTCCATGGTGCAGAAGAAAACAGACGAGGGATTCTTCTCCCTCTCTGTCTGTCCTTCCTCACCCTTGCCCCCGATCGCTCACTGAAGGGACAGTTCCCTCCTTTAAAAAGCAAGGCTCATCATAATACAAGAATTTGTATTGTACAGGAAAACAGTCGGGCATAGCTCAAACTAAGGGGGCAACACACAGATTATCCATGGTAACAGAGCTCTGCACACAAGGATATTTTCTTTTCCTCCACGGAAGAACACAATTGCCGCCAGTGTCACTGGGTCACATATTTTCCGGTCCCTGGTTAATGGGCTGTAGAGGTGGTTAGCACGTACGATTAGTTTTAATCTACAACAATTGACTGGGAGAGAAAAGGATTGAATACAATTCAACACACCACTGAGGTTTGTATCTGGCAGAGAAAATGAAACAAACATTTTTTTGTATTCCTCAAGAGTCCCTTCAAGTTCTCCAAGAGGACCAAAAAGAAAGAAAAGGGATAAAAAAAAAAGTCAGACTCTGACTTTATTCAACTTCTTTTATCCGGCAGTGTTAGAAAATGATTCTACAGTACATGTTTGTGTTAATCTGTGTTGTTATGAACACAGAAAAACTCACAGAGCACAGTGAAAAATAAATATAGTTTTAGAAGGTTAGCATGACTCACTTAATGCTACACGGAGAAAAAAAGAAGCTCTACAATACATTTCAATTCCCTGAATCTTAAGGAATTTATGTTTTTTTTTTTATTGTAAAGGGTCATTTTTAAGAGATATTGCTTAGTGAGATCTCCTTTCACCACCAGTCACTTTGCACTATGATGCTTAACCGAGGCAAAATGTATGCCACTTGAAAAACACAGTATGGCAATCAAACACATTGTCACACAACACTCATATTATTGCATAGAGGAAGAGAAGAGTTCAATGTGGTGGTTAAAAAGGAAACGTTGACAATTCTAAACAAAGTGTCCCTCAAAGCTGGTGACTCGTGTGCTTCTCTTGTCGAGGTCTTAACAAGACAAATGAAGAACTGATCTTGTTTGATGAAATGTTTTTGGCTGAGAAGTCATGAGGAGTTACCGAGCTCAATCTTTAAAAAGTGATTGGCCCTTAATAATGACCTGTTATGCTTTTACAATACTGCTCTCAGCTGAACACTAACCGTAAAACTGTGTGAGTACTGTAGGTGGAGCCGTGTAAAAAGACTCAAAGCAAAGAAACACTTATTTTAGTTTCTTCTTCTCAACGAAAGTCGTTGTTGCGAGTGGAAAATCAGTTTGAAAGTGCTACGACAGACTTCAGGTGTCCCAAAATCTGGTGTGTGATTTGATTCACTACGAACAGTTGTCTTTAAAAACATATTAAATAACAGTAATGTTGTAAAATGAAATGTGTCCCCTAAATGTTCGTCTTAATGTCCCAAGGTTTCCTCACAAAGTGTTCAGGAAGCCTGCGTTCGCTAGTCAACTGAAGTCTAAAAAGTTTTGGAGAAAAAGTGCGGGGCAACAGCTAAAGTTTCCAGGGTTGTTACTGTTTTAAAAAAAGAAGGAAAAGTTCGATAACCTTCAGTGTCACAACAGGCTCAGACTCAAGGTTTGGGCTGTGGAGCACTTTGATTCATTAGAAGAAGTTTCCTGTCAGTAGTAGTTCTGAACGGTGCTGTCAAAGCAGCACAAAGTCCCCGGCAGTGGTCACCGTCCTCCGCGGGTCACGGATGAAGGGCCACTCTCTCTTCTCCGGGGTCAGGCCGGCCGACAGGTCGTAATCTTTGCCATGACCTTGTACGAAAGTGAACGCCGGGTATTTTTCCTTCGCTGACGGCTGCAGCACCTGGAGCAGAAACAGAACGGTGTTAAAGAGGAGTGCAAGCTTTACACAAGACTGAATGTTCAGAACACTTTGAATTTCATCACATAGTCTAATGAGGGCCTTCTTCTTAAATCGTATATGTGCTCTCCTATGGTACAAAAAACTAATTAATTAAGAATGACTTAAATTTGATCAATTCCAGCACATTACTTTTAATATCATTTCTTGAGAGTCTTTTTAGCACCAAAAGGAAAGGTTGAAGGAGGAAAGACTCTAGCTTCCTAAAACATCTACCCAACATGTTGACTGGTTCAAGAGGCAAAGTAATCAGTGAGATTCATGGCTAAATGCTGCCACCTAGTGGTCGACTTTTATCATACCGACTTCACATTTTCAGGGAACAAAACTGAACTGATATAGCTTAATAAAATAATTACTGTGAAAAGTTGGCAGCATTGCACACATTTTTAAGGAGTATTTTAATGAGGCATTACTTTTTATTTTTTATTTTTTGTACCTTGGACAGCTCTTGCTTGATTCTCTCAAAGTCCTGAACACTTCTGGAGTAGAAACCGATGGTGCAGCTTGGGTCCATCTTGCTGAAAGGCATCTTCTTTGGTGAGGGGCAGTGGTATGACTTCAGACAAAAAGAGACAGAATACATGAGCAAATATTAATCAAGCTGACGGGTCAGATAATGTGCAGCACCTGCAGGGCGTACGTACATACGCTGCATGGCAGTGTCAAACGCGAATGAGATGTATTCTGCATCATTTGATGAATGAAATCCTATTTATCTGCTGTCACAGCATAAATTTACACCTCTTGTGTGTTGTCACATTGTATACCACTGCATGCAAAAGCATAAAACAAAGTTGCTACACAGAGCTTGGTGCTGTTTTTTTATGTATGGGTCGTGAAATATTCACGCTCACCGTACCTGATCCAGTATTTGCCGTATTTCTCTAATGTGGCAGCTCCACACATCTGAACAGCAAATAAATCAGCAGATAGAGACTCTGTAATTGGGCCGAGGGCTACTCTAAGATTCATACCCTTAAGTACTAACAGAAACTATTAAATTCACATTACTGGGGCACCCAGTCAGCTCGCCTGTGTAATTTCACATTACCTGGAGAGGGAAATCGCTGGTGCTGACATCCACAAAAGACTGACAGTAATGAGGGTCCATGTAAATCAAGCTGTCATCTGCAAGGACAAAACAAAAGACAAGTTATTCAAAAACATCAGATTATTACAAAAACGCACTTCCCTCCAATTTCTATGCAGAGTAGCTCAAAGTCACCCGCTCGGCCTATTGTTAGGCTTGTGTGCGTCAAATATGCCTCCCAGAAGGTTGTTGCTTTTTAATATCCACCAGGGTGGATTACATTCTGCATAATCAGATGCGTTTGTTCACGCACATTCTCTACATGCACCAGAAAAGAGGCTGTCATTTAATTTTTGTGTGTGGGAATTACTTTTACAAACACACAATTATATTGGAGCATTTACATATGATAAATGCCGCGTGGAGCTGCACCCTGGCAGGGAGAATGTATTGCTTGTCATTTAGACATCATCCACCACTGTATTTCAAATTGGTAAAAATGTAAATGTGTAAATATTGACTGCCAAGATGTACAACTGAAGGTTCCTCCTGGCTCCTGAAGGTGATGAAGAGTGGCTCACTTTGGGGCCAGGATGAAATTTAATGCATGCCTCCTATGGAAATCAATTACTGCTCACAACTTGGGAGGTTTACTCGTGATAAATGGGCGAGGCTTTGATGGGTCAGAGAGAATAAAGTAAGCCCTGCTTCACTTGCTTCCAGCTCCACTCCTCTCCGTTTTCCTCACGCAAACACGAATACATTAACTTACTTTGTCTCTCCTCATAAGAAGGGTACATTATGCAAAATAATCTGCTTTTCACATCAACCTCTCTCTCTCTCTCTGTTTCTTTCTCTGTTTTGCATAAAGCTAACACTAACCTTGAAATCCCACAAAGTAGCAGGCCTGTTTGGGCTTTCCTCCGATGATGCCAATGCAGTACTCTAGACTCAGTATGCTCTGAAAGCAGAGAGGGGGGACAGAAAAATACAAAGAAGACACTTTAATTTCTCATGTTCTATATTTAAGAAAAACAGATATTTCAAACTCATGTTTCCCTGAAGTGACTACTTCCTGTTTCCATTATGAAAACAACTCTTACTTGTGTCAGTGTGTACAAGTACAACGTTGTTATCAAACACCAAAAGGTCAATCAAAGCTACCAAGTCATGCCCCTCTCACTTTGGTGAAGTCGAAATAGTCAGGGTTGGTCTTCTCCCCTCCCAGCCGCACAGGGATGAGGATGATGACAGCTCGGCTGGATGAAGGCTCGGGCCGGTCGCTCTGCGGGGAAGCGGAGGTCTGCCCTGCTCCCGGTGCCTTGTGGCTATCGATGACATCAGCAATGTACACTGTGGAGGGTCAATAATTCAGAGGTCAGACAGGGGTCAATTTGTCTGTATCCATGTCTGCCCTGTTTGTATGTCAATCAGCCTTTTTTTTGTTCAGCAGACTTTCAATCAGTCTTTGTCGTTTATTGTCGGTGGCTTTGCAATTTTGTTTTTTGCATTTAAAATACAAACGCTTCCTTTTTCATAACGACTGTTTTTATGATGAATTGTGTATTGTTGTTTTCTTGTTGCAGAATTTGACTTTGTAAAGCACTCTGGTCAACCCTGCTTGTTTTTAAGTAAAGAAGACTTGACTAACTGCAAACAGTCCGACTCCATTTAGTTTCACCTGGTGCAAGAACAACAAAGATATTTTATTCTGTTTAAATGTACTCATATTTTATCCATATGTCAGTACACGTTTGTTTCTTGAATCCTAAATGAAACTTCATCTTGAAATATTTCATAAATCTTCTAAAATCAACAGAAAACACATTATCTCAATTGTCACCCAATTGTGTTTATTGTGTATTGAACAATATTTGAAATATGTTTATTTTATTAAGTGGATTTATGTTTTGAACAGGTTTAAAAATTCCTCCATCCCTCTGTCTGTAAAATGTTTAAATAGTGTCATATAAGGCAGGATAAGGACTCGGACAGTGATCTCTCTCTGCACTTTGGCACTAGTATTTTAAGAGCCGGATGTTATTCATCTTTTTAAAAATTATTTCTGACATTATTCATTAATATTCAGTGTTTTATGTTTAATGTGAATGTTGTTGAATGTTGTCTTTTTCTGGCTGTAGCAGTGTTCAGGAGCCCAGGACAAATTGCTCACCTTATGCGACAAATACAAATAATCTTGATTATTTTCCTAAGCCAATCAGTTCCTCTTAAAATCGTTCACATATGATTTCTCTTTTGCTCTGTCCCAATTTGAACCATTTACCATTATTTCACTTCATGTGAATTCTGTTTGCATCATGTGTTTATCTGTCTAACTTTAACAACTTATCTTTTAATCATTGTATCTCATATCTCATAAAGAGTCACCATTTCTTCTGGTCCGAGGTCTTACTACTAAATAATACAACCAAAGGTTCAAGACCAAAAGAGTTTCATTTGAGAAAATAAAACACAAAAGCAGCTAGTCAATGACTATAACAAATCATTTATGACTTCGACCTGTTTATTTCTTTAAATGCGATATAGTCAGAGTTGGTTTTGTTTTTAACTCCTCCTTTTCTCCCTGACTCTCTTATTTGAAACACACAACAAACCAGCAGGACACTCTGGCTCACAAAGCTGCTTTTTTCTAAGACAAACGTCTCAAACACCAAGTTATTGGGTTTAGGAAAAGTTTGCAGTGGGCTGTTATGGGTTTTTATAGTGGATGTGTTTGTTGGGGAACAGACACAGAGAGTCCCTGTCAGCTCAGGAGTCTCCCAGCAGCAGAACCATGGTGGAAAAAAAGGGTCAGTTTGGGCGATGTGCCCAGGATCCTGTTTTATCAACAGCAGGCTCATCTTTCATACCTGTGCAGTCCTGGGAGACGTAAGCAGTTATACCCGCCAAGCCAGGGTCCATCGCCTCCTCGACAGCTTTCCTAAGAGAGAAACAGAGGACAGAGAGAGAGAGAGAGGAGGAAAGTGAGTTAGTGGTTTCAAGTTTACAGGCAGAGAGTATGCTACAGAAGCAGCAGGGCTGTATCCAGTCTGTCACCTTTAATCTAAACACACTGTTTATAGTGATTCAACATTTAGTTAAATATTTAACTGTTCAAAGACATTTTATGTGCACACTTCAATGAGGGAGATGTTGGAAATCCTGTCCCTCGTGTCAAATAATCACATTGCCATGGAAACAGAAATCACTGGTAAAGATGGTCTGACACAGTTTTTCATCCTGATGCCAACATTTTATAAATAGACGAGTGTTGGCTGATATCAGGTAACTCATATAACGCACTGTATATTATCAAGTAGCTGTAGGCTGTCATACTAACCCTATAACGTAGTATAACAAATGTGATATGACTACTGTCGTTGCTGTTTGACCTGAATCTGTAAACTAAAAGAGTCCTAACCTAAAACAAGCTCAGCAGCTAGATAGAAGCTAAGCTAACATTAGCTGCAGCTGGACTCAGACCTCCTCATGTCTTGTGTCTGTCGGGGAGTGTTAGAGAAACAATCATTTATGACAGGAAACGTCTTTATATAATATGTTTACTGTTTTAATAACCAAACCTGAAGTTATTAAAAGTGTGTCCTTAGAAAGCCCTGATGTCTGCTGACATTTTGCTGACTTCAACTTCAGTCAAAGTTGTTAGTAGCAACAATAAAATCTGTGCAGGGTATTGTTTTCGGGAAGAAGAAATAAGTCAATCTATCGGAGGGCTGTGACCAACATCGTCACTGAACGGTAGCAGCATTACAGACGGGAGATGTTATGTGAACATCATCAGTATCGTAATAAGTGATCGTGTCCCGTGAGCAGATACAACTGTCAGGTGACACACACACACTGTTGAAACTGGCCATTGAATATGTAAAAAAAGAAATAAGACACATTTAGCTGATTCTTAGTCTGAGTGATAAAGAACTCTGCATGTTATTGAAATGTATTTATGGGTTTGTTAACTGTGTAATACCATCTTTCTCTCTTGTTAGATACTTTATTCCCATACTCTGTACGGCTGGATTAAATTATGGGAGTTTCTAATTGCTCAACAGAAAATTATTCATAGTTTTATTTACTCATTTTAAGTTATTTAACAAGTAAGCACAACAAGCATAAATGTTGGCTTGCCTGATGTCAGATTTAACAGATTGTTCATTCATGACATTTATCAGTCAGAAAAAACATGTGTGATTAATCATTTAACAAGAACCATTCTAATTGATTTGACATACAAGGTTTAACGTTTTATTACTATACTCTTTGGACTTACTTGAGGATGTGTGCCACCACAGCAGGACCATACCAGTCCCCTGCCTGTTTCCCCATCGTCAGACCCAAGCGGACCAGCCGGTGGAGGCCTAGCTGAGCTGAGGGGCTGTCTCCAAACCAGGATACCAGAGAGCGGTGGTACATCTCTTTCAAATGTTCATCTGCCTCCTCTGCAGATCCCGGCGCCTGGGCTTGGTGCAGAGATGGTGCTCCTTGATGGGAGGGCCTGTTTGGAGTTTGCAGAGACGCCTCCAGAGAGGCCACCAGACGCTTGGCTTTGGTGGTAGTCCAGGTTTCTGTGTCTAAAGGTTGGAGTGTCAGAGCCTCTGACCAGGTCCAGTCTGCAGGAGATCATGCACAAAACATTGCAGCTACAGTCAACATCAGAGACCATAAAGCACGTTTTTAAAACACCCTGAGGATATAAATGGTATGGTTAATGGTAGTCAAAACAAAGTATCTCATGCTTTTTGGGCACTGATTGGCAAAATTTGGGAATAATTAGGCTAGATGATGACGGCATCAAGTAAGAAATCCCCGATCAAGACAACCAAAGGTGAGTCAATTCAAGTTTGACATAATAATGTTATACTGGATACTAATAAGGGCTGCTCAATTAATGCAAATATTATATTCACCATTATTTTGATTTATATTGAGATCTCGATTATTAAACACAATTACTCGTTGATTTGACAACATCTACATCATATGAATTTACCAAACTATGACACTCGGAACACTTTGAAACACAAGCAATAAATGAAAATATGTCTGTTGAAAAATATAAATATATAAAAATAGGAATATATTAAAAAATCCACTACGTTTTTGAGGTATTGGTGATGTTGTGGTCAAAATGTAACAACAAACGAGCGCGACACAGCCTGCAGCACAATAATTGTTTTATCTTGTTACTAACTACTAACTATACTAACACTACCCATTAAAGACGTGCTCAATCTCCATCCATCATCTATACCACTTTTTCCCGTTCTGGGTTGCGGCTGGAGCCGATCCCAGCTGTCACTGGGCGAGAGGCGGGGTACACCCTGTTCGCTAGTCAATCACAGGACTGACATGTAGAGACAGACAACAAGCCACACTCACATTCACACATACGGGCAATTTAGAGTCACCAATTAACCCAACAAGCATGTCCTTGGACTGTGGGAGGAAGATGGAGTACCCGGAGAGAACCCGGAGAGAACCCACGCATGCAAACTCCACACAGAAAGGCTCCTGACGAGGATTTGAACCAGGAACCTCCTCGCTGTGAGGCGACAGCACTAACCACTGCACCACCGTGAAGCCCCGTGCTCAATCTCTTAAAACGAATTATAAAAAGAAACCAAGATGACGCACTTTTAAGAACTTAACTTTGACTACACTCGTTACTTGTGGAGGGGAGATTCAAAGAAAACTATTGAGTGAAAATTAAAGAAATAGGAAACCAAAAGTCACATGACAACACAGAATAAAAAAATAAACAAGTCCCACATTATGAAGCGGTCAAACTTCTAGTGAAACAAAAGCCTACACCTCTTTAAACCCGATGGCAGTAATAGAGTGGGACTTAAGACTCATATTTGAGCGGAGAACTATGAAGCTCTTTGAAGCTCATCATTCACTTCATCAAGTTCCTTTAAGAGCGTCAGCACTGAGAACACAATGTCTTTCAGAACTTGTGAAATTCAGGATTTTTTTAAGACCATGTGCACTTCATTAACAGAATAAGTGTCAGTGCGTTCAATTATAAGTCTGAGTGTCCCAATATTTCACTTTAACATGCCTTAGCCTTACAAACAGGGTGGGAGCTGCAGGCAGAGAGTGAGGGAGTGGCCCAGCTATAAAACCAGCCAGATTGGAGTGTAGGGCATTAACCAAATGACCTTGATATGAAGTGAATCCGAGTGAAATTGATCAATAAATATCCTTTAGAGACCATTAGGCATTTTATAGAAATATTTCATCAGTGACATCTTTTAGATTTGACAGAAGAACACGTTTTAAATATTGTTTTCTAAATGACTGCATTAAACTGGCACTCTTCTCATTATGTAGAGCCATAAAAACTCGGGCACTTTACAGACAATAGACCTGACCAATAAATGGGGAATTCGCTCATTTGATCAAACTCCTTGCATCAACTAAATTTAACTTTCCAAAGGTGGGGAATGAGAAATCTGTCACGACTCAGTTGCAGTAGTTTCCAAAATGTCTAACATCACCTGACCCCATCAAACCTTTCTTTACCTGATGTTCAAATGGTCCCTTGAGTGTTGAGCCCTGTTAAATATTACTGATGAAATCACTTTTTACGTTACAAACAGCAGTTCCAAAAATGAACAGAGTTAATTTTAGGAGATCTTTTTAAATGTCTGCAGCATTAGCAGCCTCCCCTCTCAGACAAAGCCGCTGATACACATGGCCATTAAATAAGAACCTATTCATACAGTTACAAAAGCCTGGGAACCAAAAAAATCTGCGAGCTCATGCTTAACTGTAGCCAAGTTCCACCAAAAGCACCCGTGACTTTGAGTCAGAGGAGCTACACTTTAGGGGTCAAAATGTAACAACAAACGAGCGCGACACAGCCTGAAGCACAATAATTGTTTTATCTTGTTACTAACTACTAACTATACTAACACTACCCATTAAAGACGTGCTCAATCTCCATCCATCCATTATCTATACCACTTTTTCCCGTTCTGGGCTGCGGGGGGGCTGGAGCCGATCCCAGCTGTCACTGGGCAAGAGGGCTGATGAAATCACTTTTTACGTTACAAACAGCAGTTCCAAAAATGAACAGAGTTAATTTTAGGAGATCTTTTTACTTGGAGTCAGAGGAGCTACACTTTAGGGGTTTGAAGGCTCTTCTAGACTGTTATGTCAGCGACCAATAAAGAAAGGGCAAACAAGTCAGATTTACAGAGGTTTCACCATTTTTGTTCATTTTGAGCAAAAATAAATAAATAAAGTATCGCAGCTGCATAACAATGTAATCTAATGCACTGTTAAATACTTAGCTTACTGTTGTAAAATGATGAAATTGAATGCCACTATTTTCACAGAGCATTGTTAAAATTAGTGCTGCACGGTGGTGCAGTGGTTAGCGTTGGTGCCTGGCTTGATTCCCCGTCAGACAGGAGCTTCTTCTCTGTGTGGAGTTTGCATGTTCTCCCTCTGCATGCATGGGTTCTCTCTTGGCACTCCGGCTTCCTCCCACAGTCCAAAGACATTCTCATTATGTTAACTGGTGACTCTAAATTGCCCGTAGATGTGGATTTGAGTGTGGCTGGTTGTCTGTCTCTACATGTCAGCGCTGTGATTGACTGGAGAACAGTCCAGGGTGTACCCCGCCTCTCGCCCAATGGCAGCTGGGATTGGCTCCTGCCCACAACCCCGAACGTGTAAGCGGTATAGGTATTGATGGATGGATGGATTGTGAAAATTAATCTATTGTTTATAAAGTTAAAGTGTAGTTTGAACAGGCTGACCACCGATGACTGCCTACCCTTACTTGATTACATTAACCATTTCATTTAAAACAACAAACGTGACAAATAATTAACAACTTTTAGAACTCCTATAAACCGTCTCACTTACTGCTAAAATATTAAATTGATGTTTCAGTCTGTCTTACCGTTGTTTTAATGAATAAATATCTAACTTTAAGTAAGACTACCAGCCCTCCTGTCCCTGGAAAAGTTCCTAAGGGGAAAATTCACAACTTCTTTATCTAAAAAGCTTTGCGAATAGTTTAGGCATTTCAATCACTTTGAAAATCTGAACAGCATCCAAATTGATCTTTTTAGGGTTCCTTCCCGCTCAATTGGAGAAAATGACTATAACTATGAACTGAGAAACTTTAAACTCTTTTTTTGGCATCGCTGTCTACACCTCTCATATGTATTTTTTATCTCATTGAAAAGGGGCTTAATGTAACTCCAACTATTCCGCTTACCTCTACCAAGGAAGTGCAGCACGAGAGCCTGAGCCAACATCATCTGCCCGGCTCTCAGCATGCAGCCCCAGCCGCAGTCGGAGGTCAGGGTGGAGCCGGGCAGTGTTGGAAACTCCTCCCTGTAGGTGAGCCATACACGGGATGTGAAATCTTTGCGGAAATCCTCAACGTTCCCCATGATGGAATCCTCTTCTGTAGTTTCATAGCAGGCTTCTGTAGGACTGTCGTCATCTGAGGAGAACATATGGCATGTGAGCCACTCAAGATTTTCCATTCACATTTTTCTCACCTATGTCCAGCCTTTGTACATGTGTTTGTGGTTACAAGTAATGCAGTCAGCTAGTATTTTAATAACTTTTGTTATTGTGTTTTCTTAACAAAGCCAGTCTGGGCAAGATTCCCATCTACTTATCCTTACTCTCAATTTTGAAGGATTAAAATAACAACTTTCATTCTCTGGAGATTGTGTGATTTTCTATTCCTAAAAATGATACGTGTAACCTTCTGCAAGTGTTAGCTTTTTTTCCTCGAAACTACGTAATGCGGCTTATCTTGGCAAGGTTTCCCTCGTGAATGAGATTTCTGATCTGAATCAGACAAACAAGGATGAATTAAGGTGAAAAAGAAAAAGTGAATAACTACACTGTACCTTCCACCTTAAAGTGGTAACACTTTCCAAGAAGAAACACAGGGGAATTCCGACTGAATGAGGTCTTTGATTTCAGAGCCCAACCTAAGAGACACAATAGAAGACAATATTTCACGGTCGATGGCTGAAAAGAAACACACCTCCACATTTTCTGTTTAATAGTTTGGGTCAGTCTCATGATCCCAATTTTTTTACTGTATTCAATTTTCCTTCAGTTCCTGTAACACAAAGCGCAGGAAGTAGCCATTGAAGTAAACACAAACATAGGAGAAACTTCATCCTGAGTGACCTGAAAAACTACAATTCAGTGTAGACAGTATGACAAAGACCTATTTTAAGGGCTGACTCAACACCATATGGTTGTCGTCTCATTGAGTTGAGTTATGATGCTAGTTTTTTTAAGCAGGCTCTTATTATTGTTGTGCATATGTGTAAAATTAAGTAGTAAATCACAGTTAGTCAAGAAATAGTATAAAGGGGAAAAATAGCACAGCAGTGATGCATTAAGCATGAGGAACACAGAGCACCAAAGGAACAAAAGCTTGATTGGCTGATGTGGTGTGTGTGAGTATTAGCCTCGGGCAAGTAACTTACTGTACTTCACATTGTGCCACGCTGACAAGAACTTTGTCTTCATTTTTTCCACCTCGTCGCTCCCTTTATTCTCCATTTAGGCCGGTAAGGGATGTAACCCATTCCCACACAGCTTATAACCCCTGAAGCACACAGTAAACACACACAAAACCATACTTAACACCGTTAACAGGGCGACTAAAACATGTTACATAAAACACAGATTGCTACACGCGCTTCGTTACCTTGGTGATTCCAAGTTAGTTATTTTCCCTGCTCACGGTCGCTCTTTAGCTCCGTACAAAAGTCAAACCGACTCATTGTGTGATAAAAAGAGATAAAAGAAGCAAAACATAACACTGTGCTGTGACTACCAATGTTTACACTGAGGAAGGAGAAGCGAAGTCATGTGATCTCGCGGTGTTTCCGACGGCAGTAGGAGAGGGGCCATGTCTCTGGAGGCTCGATTTATGATTATAAGCAGCCCAGGCGGGCGGTGTTGAGATTGTTTGTCGGGTATTTACCATATCTGGCATAGATAGTGCGCTTGTTTTGGTTAGTCTATGTTACAAAACAAGTGCATTCTGTTGTATTGAAGTAAGACGAAGAGTAAAAAAAGTCATAAACGATGCTATGACGGCTTCATCGCATCACTTACCTGTAAATTACTGCTCCTTTAGGTGTGTGTCGAGAAAAAATGTTTTAACAAGTTCCTCTTTATTTATATTTCCCTTATCAAACAAGATTAAAAATTATCGGGATTTAACTAATTAAATTACAATCATACTTATTAGAATTGAAATGATAAGATGTTTGTTGTCACTTGCACTGAACAGTACAAATGTTGGAATTGTTGTGCGTATATTATAATAGATAGAAGAACGGTAATAGAAATAGAGTATAAGAAATACACACAAAAGATAAACACGCTATAATAAAATATAAAAGGAGATATACCTTTTTGTCATATTGTAACCACACAGAGATTATGTATTTGTTTATTATTCAGTTACCACATGTATTGTCTAACATATTTTCTAAATGTGGAATGAAAGGCTCGAGTAAGTACTGTGATGCTTTTGCAATTTATGTTTATTTATGCCTATAGCTAATATTAATTTTGTATAGAGACATCTCTTGAAAATGAGATGCTGGTCTCAGTATGTGGCAACACGTACAAGGCATGTTTTAATTGCACTTAATTCAACATTAGCTCAATAATACAGCAGCATTTTGTCTAACCTTTTTTTTTGGGGGGGGGGGGGTAAATTAATTCTATAACTACTATGAGTAAAAGTAACAGATTAATCACGAAACTGTTATTAAATTGTAAGGAAGTGTTCAAAACTTTAAGAAAATTATCAGAACAGAAAAATAATGACAACAAACAAAATTTACTAAAACAGCCTAACAGATTTTACATCATCGATCTACTCTTACATTTGCAAAAAATTTCACAATTCTGAAAATGGAAATAATAAAAGTCTAGAAATTCAGATTTGTGTTAATAAAAATTGTTTTAAAACGATAAATACCTTCATATACGATACGGTTGTGTGCATTTAAAATCTTCGGGTTTAAAACTAATTTTACAAACATCTTATTTGGTGTAGGCGGGAGTGTTGTCTCCTATTAAAAAAAATGGTGCCCAGTTTTTAAGTAATATACGGGTAATAACAATGCTGAAAGGAATATTCTCCCTGCTCCAGAGTGTTTTCAACATTAATTAAATTTGATAAATTACATTATCACAGATGAATACCTTTAGTTTACGCTGCTCTGCTGTCTCTTGGACCCAGCGTCGTTCCACTTTGTACAGTACACTGGGTCTCTTTTTTATTGGGTGTGTTCTGTTGCGCACCACTACGATCGTTACGGTAATGATTCCATTCTCCCGTTTTCCCCGTTTTCCCTGTGGCCGCAGTGAGTGAGTGGAAAGCGGAGTCTTGCCTGCAGTCTGCCTGCCTGCCTGGGAATCCCGTTAAAGCACACCAGCCGCGGCCACTGCCATGGCTGAACGCCGCGCTTTCGCCCAAAAAATCAGCAGGTAAAGATTTCTCAATCCCTCAAAACGAGCTTGTAGAAGAGCACACGGAGGGCTATGTCGTTTTTATATGGGTCGCCGTGGTAACCCAGTGAAGGAGGCCTGGCTGCTACATGCTAGCTGCTTGTTAGCCATATCGGCTAAAAAAAAAGATGCTCAGACCCACCCAGCCAGACAGACAGCGACACTGCTTATCTATTTTCCCCACTGAATACCAAAAAAAGAAGCTCGATGTTATATATGTTGTAATAAAAACGTCCTACAGCAGTGATGTCCCAGTAATTATCGGCACTGAGAGAAACTAACCTTTAAAGGATAACCGTTAATTTTGGACAGTAAGCTAGCCGTCCTGCCTACAGTAGCTAACCCTGGGCTGCTAGCATCTACTGCTAGAGATGAGACTCAACTTTGCAGAGTTATGTTTTAAGATAGAGCGTATTGACAAGAGAGATGCTTATAGTACAGTAAGTAAGACTGGAAATAAAAGCCTTCCACAACAGCAGCTATCAAACAGCGACGTTATAATCTCCTTTACGCCCCTCAGACGGATCAAAGTAATCTCTTTAACAAAGGGCTTTGTGCTAGCTGTCAAATACCATCACCCCAGGCGATGAACAATTTAGATACAAGATAGATGGATAAATAGACATTGTTGGGATGGACTGTAGTTTGCCACAACTTAAACAAGCTCTAATTGATGTTATTGCTGGTCACTTAATTCACAGTCAAGCCATTATAGCAATTATTGTAATTTTCAAAAACAATAATATTACATACATATGTGCCTGCTTGTTGGTTAAATTTTCTCTGCAACACGTATAAAGTAAGATTCAACATCTCCATTTTACACATATTAGAATTAACCTGTTAGTTTGTTTTTTTAAAATACGTCTGTCTGCTATGCTGTCACTTTGGTTTGCATTTTATATCAAAAATAAGACTATTACAAAAGCCCTTACTAATGTCCATTTTTCTACCTATTAATCTGGTTTAGGTTGTAAAATAGAAGCTGCTAAATACAAACTTGTAAGTTTAATTGCTGGAGGGGTATGTGTCATGTGAAAGCATTGACAGAGCATACACGTAAACAACATCCAAGTGCTGGAACATAAACATTGAGTTGATAAGACATTAGCGTCTCTGTGATACATGTCAATTAAACACATCACAAAAGACTGCCTAAAACGCAGAGAATAAGAAGAAGAAAACAAACAAGTACACACCCATCATGTAAACATTTGTCCTATCAGACAGAGCTGCTGAATACATTGGCCATGTTGTCATTTTATCTGGACAATAATATGAAGCCCCAGCTAGTCATCAGCTACCCCTAGATCATTTTAAATTCATTTTAAGAAAGGCAACAAGACTTTGCCATGAAAAGGAACAGTTCTTTTACTATTTAGAATTATTTCAGTTTCAGAGAAGAGGGACATGTTATAGACAAACACAGAAGGTATAATTGCACAGCACGTTGTTATTGCAGTTTTGAACAATGGTAACACATTTATAGATGAGCAAACACTTTGATATAGCACAGTTTATTGCCATCTATGATGTCAATATGAAAATCTAGGGCTTTAAAATTCAAGATTCAGATGAGGCAACAACTTTAAGACGCTGTTTAAACAAAAAATAAGCACTATAACCTCAAGGAAAGGTACTTTTATGGCTAGACTACCTGATACTACCTTCTTTAATATTGTGTCCACTGAGTACATTTGGGGAGTTGGCGTATCAGTGGAACTTTCCTAAATATTTCAAGGTTTTTCTCGTTCTTTTTGTTGTTTTTCTAGTTGACAATAACAAAAGTCATGCTCAACATTTAGCACTAAAAAAGGCGCCAGTAGTGTGTCTGTTTAAGCATTCTGACTGTTAGAGCAAAAGGAGTTTGCCCATGCCACACGTTGAAGTTAATTTAGTGACTAAAATTGCCGGAGGCTTTGCCCAGAAGGGTACATTTCATGCTCCAGTAAAACAGTTTTCTTTTATTAGATACCAAATTCCCACATGCTTATAATTGTTTTGAGATGTTACAATCTTGATGAGATGGAAACAAAACATGTTTGTATGATAGAGTTCTTCCTCTGTGCGGTGACCAGTACAAAATTAAGGTTGGATTAGAGAGAGTAAGGAGGATTTAGGAATGTGTTTGTTGGTTCAGTGCTTCTGCCTTTCTCCAGTAGTGACAACACTGCTCTGCCGAGGCCACTGGATCCCTACAACACAGTACTTGTTATTTTAACCTGGCAAGTTGGACCATGCAACTTTCAATTTGCCTTCCTGCTTAGTATTATATCCTTAAACCCGTCTCTGTTTTGCAACCTGGCCTCAGGCTTAAGGATCCTTTTGTTTGTGTACAGTTCTGTACGTGATGTAACGGTGATGATGAACTCAGCACTTTAGTGGCTTTGGGGAAACCAGAATTCATTTAGAGGTTTGTGGTTCTGGGATCTCGCTGACTGGGTTCCTCCTAATCCTTGATTATTACTGTAATCATGTCCAAGAGTTTAAAGTCACTTTAAAAGTGTTTGTTTGTGGTATTGGTTTAAGCATAGAGCAGAACGACAGAAAGTGTTGTGTAAAAACATTATTGTTGGATCCTTGCAGCCGCTGTGTAACCTGTGCGATATAACCTTGAGTCTTTTTACTGTCTAACCTTTATCCTTGGTTCTTATTTGTTATGTGTGTGTCACTTTGGGCAACTTGCTGCGTTGTTGTTTTGTTCAAGGAAAGGTTCTGTGAGTTGTGTTTGGTGGTTGCTCTGATTTAAAGGAGCTGTGTGTGTGTGTGTGTGTGTGTGTGTGTGTGTGTGTGTGTGTGTGTGTGTGTGTATGGGAATAGCAGCAGTTAAGAAGATTAGTGCTGACCACTGGGATTCACAGGTTTTTATTTCTTTCCTTTTTGTCTTGCTGCCATAAATGATGGTGTCTGAGACGACTACGTAAAGCTATGAGCAACCTAAAGAGAACATCCTAAAATATCAGGAGGCGTTATCTTCAGTGTTGGTTAGGCTTTATTCAGACAGCTCAGGGCAAAGCAAATATCCATCAATACATTATTACAGACTATAAGCCACTTTTTTTTCAAACATTGCTGTCCCTTATTATCTCCATCAAAAGCAGATCAATACTAAGAAGTCGGAGATCTTTAGTAGCTCAGTTGAGAACAGGAATCCTTCCTCTAGCTCTTGAAGTCGACAGATTTGAAATCATCCCAGATGAACACAGACGGTGTGACCTACAGTATGTGATTTAGGAGAATGAATCTCATTTTCTTTTATATTTTTTTTTATGATGACTTAATCACTTTGATTTACGAAATGTACGCTCAGAATCCTGAAATGTTTTGGAGCTCTGATGATTGAACAGCTGTTTAATTTCAATGTTTATAAGCTGGCCACGTTAGTCTCTAAAGCCTGGAAGAAACGTCAGGATGATTTGTTTCGTTAGTATTAGTATTATTGTTAAGTGTATACTTTTGGTCTCTGTGTATTAATATTGGTGTCTTATAGCCTGTTTTGGGCTGTTCATATTGTTTATGCATGACACAATAATCACCTCAATCAATCAAACTAAAATAGGCTATGCAGTTTATTGGTCTTTTTTGTTTCATTATCACAGTAAAAAGGCTGAATATCACATATACCTTAAACAAATTATTATGACTTTAAACTGGTTTTCAAGTATTTGAGTTAGTGCTCAGTTCATGTTTGCTAGTCAGGAACTTTTGTTGGCCTTTGCCTTGGTCATTTTCTTCTTCAATTATGTGATATAGATTTGTTGTACACTATTGCCTTTGGTTTTTCATTTCAAGGATCATGGCTAAATGTTTTCAGTACTGGGTATGTAAGTTACAAATAAGCCAACTCAGTCTAGTTTGTGGTTCATTACCCAGACGTTTACATTTGGGCTGTACTTACTCTCCTTCTTCCTCCCTCCACTTCTCTCTGCAGGACTGTGGCAGCAGAGGTCAGGAAGCAGATAGCAGGCCAGTATGGGGGCTCACCACAACTCTTCAAGAACATCAATGCAGGGACCACGACAACTAACACAGTGAGTAGTCTCAAGGATCGTTCAGAGGCCAGCACCTATCGTGAGACTTATTTCCAATGCTAGGTCCATCTCACCTCAACTCAATGAGCCTTACTTTTGGTTTCATGGATTTTACTGCAGATTCCTTTCTAACCCTCATTAAGCATTAAACTGCTCTTACATCATCTTCAGCATAACAGACTCTGGCTTTGCACCTTGTCAACTGAACTGAAGATTTATCTTTTTACCATCGCAATTGTGATAAGTGCATGCGCAATAGTCAAATCGCAGGACTGTGATGTCACGTGACTTGAAGCACGTAATGCTGTTTGTCTTGTTTCATGCAAATGAAAGCTGCCATTTTATTTGTTTAACTGACTAGTCTACAACCAAAGTCTGTCTGATATCACCGTCAGTAGTCAGATAACTGACCACTGTGCACGCAGAGTCTGTGTGTCTCCTGCATGTAAAAATGTACAGGCTACAGGCAACGCTGCTGCCGTCAGATACACCGGCATGATGCTCGGAGCAGATGCTCAATCACAGATTTGAAGCTAGTGTATTCACACCATCGACGGCAGCTTATACTGGTGCTTGTTAATGCTCTGGTCACATAAACAGACTGTTAACAGAATGGATGTGCCGTTGTTTACTTTTAGCGGCTTAGTATCATCTTGTTCTTTTTGTCTTACAAACCTTGTGTACCCCAATATTCCCACATGAGACAAGGATGTCATTTCCTGTTGAGTTTGTGGTTTTTTGAAAGGCTGTCTATGTTCCTTTAAATAACAGGGTGGATAACCGTTAGCTATCCTGCAGACCACAAGTTGTAAACTGCCTTCACTCAACAGTTTTAATTGTATGAAGCCACACAGTATGTTTGTTAAAGGGATAGTGTGAATTGTCCATCACCAGCTCTGAGCCAGAACAACAGCAAATATCCCCCCCTCCCCTCCTTAATTAGACTACAGCTGGCTTTTAATTAAAGTGTGAAAGGTATTTGTGTTCAAAAACCTCAGGAGGGCAAGACAGAGAAAAAGGCACACATCTCACACACACACTCACTCCCAAACTGAAGCTACTGAAACAAAATATTTCCCCTGGGTTCATCATTATGGGAGCTGTCTAAGACCCGTAAAACCATCAGTCAAAGCTTGAAGTAGCACACTTGCTTATCTGGTTATGTGTACCATCTTCAGGGAAATTTAAGGCGTTTGACCAAATCACAGATGCAGCCTTCTTAGAACTGATTTTCCTGTTTGGAATAACAGATGATGCATAAGCTAGAGCTGCTTTCTCAACAGAAATAACAGATGTGACCTTGTGTTTCGGACCTGTTGGTGTTTTTGTGGTGCACATTTGTAGAGTGACTGACAACCCATTACTCTTGCACGGGGAATCTATCCCCATTAGCCTTTGCTTAAAACTGAGACTTTCTCAAGATGTTTATTTAGACTAAGAAATTACATTTGGTGTAGACATGAGAACTGAGCAGCTGACTGTGTCGTCACAGTCAATTAACTTCTCCCATTCCTCACATCACCCACCAGGTTCCCCTCACCGAAGCGGTGGAGCCGGTGGATTTTGAGGAGTACCTCATCACTCACCCTCCCATCGTTGAGTCAGGCCCCCTGAGAGATCTGATTGAGTTTCCTCCTGATGATATTGAGGTCATCTACACACCCAGGGAGTGTCGCACAGTGGCACAAGCAGTCCCAGAGGAAGGGTAAGGGTGGACTTACTGGTTGAATCTGGTGTAGAGTTGTGTACAGTCACACTCCACAATTTCTGTGATTGATTTTTCTCATCAGAACATTTTGAGTTTTGTGTCTTACAATTCGTACAAGTGTTTATAAAGTGTATCAGTCATAAAACGTGGATACAAAAAAGCTTTTAGAAGACTTCTTTCAATATATTCTTCTTTCTAATCCTCTCTTACCAAATCATTACATTTACCGTACACTACTCACATTATTTGAAATAAGAACCATATTACTATAACAAACTAAAGAAACATTTAGTATAGAGATATACTAAGACAATCGATATGAGATTGACAGTACTTTTCCAAATTGTAAATTTGGGAAATTTTCAAATGAGTGCACGAGCACTTTTATTTTTAGAAATTGGTTTGCAGAATGTTTTGATTGACAATTTTCCAGCTCTATCATCATTACCCGATCAGGCTCTGCAAACTATCTTTTCAGCTTACTTGCTGCATTGTACTAGATACTGCACACAGGAGATTTCATACATTTATTTGTGCTCATTATATTAAATTGCTTTTTTGCTTTGAAGGTTCCATTGACTTAAAAAAAGGCAAAGTAGTTTCACTTATTTATGAGATAAAGCAGACTGTTTAAATCTTAATGTGGCGTGTTGTAATACTTCATTATTCCTGTTTTAATGATCATAAAAGCTGTACAACATATGTAAACATCATAGACCCGTGGGCTTAGTGTTATAACTCTCTAGCTCTGATTCTTGGTATTTCAGACCAGATGCTTCTCTGTGTGCTGTGCCAGAAAAGTGAAAAGACATCAGTCTAGTAGCCTGTCATCTTTATTCACTGAGACAAATTCATTTTTAAGCCTGACTCTTGCTATATGAATAACGCTTGTTTGATTGATGGGGCTTGTCTGTCTGCAGGGACACTGATGCTCATGTTAGAGACTGTGTCAGATCCTACACAGAAGACTGGGCCGTCGTCAACAGGAAGTAAGTGCTTGGAGTGCTTCACGTTTGTACATATATATACATATATCTGTATATTATTAGACAATAGACAGATGTTGTGCATTAGTATTTAGTTAATAAAAGTGTCCTACATTACTGCTTGCTCTCGCAGATACCACAAGCTTGGTACAGGCTTTAACCCCAACACTCTGGACAAGCAGAAGGAACGTCAGAAAGGCCTGCCCAAACAAGTGTTCGAGGCAGATGAAATGCCAGAGAACAGCAGCTACCAGGATGACCAGGTATTAGTTAGTCCTTTTTTAAATGTGCAAATATACATTTATGCAAATGTTTTTATACAAGAGCTCACAAAAATGCTGCACATGTGAGTTTGTGTGAATCAAATGTATTTTGTGGATTTTGACTTGTAGGATGATCTGAAGCGACGGTCGATGTCTATAGATGACACCCCACGTGGCAGCTGGGCCTGCAGCATCTTTGACTTAAAGAACTCCCTCCCCGATGCTCTCCTCCCTCACCTCCTCGACCGCGCCCCAAATGAGGAGATTGACAGACACAACGAAGAGCTGCGCAAGGCCAACCGTCACAGAGAACTCTTTGCTTTGCACCCTGCCCTTGACGAGGTAGAGTTTACTCTCTTCACTATGCCAGAATCTTTATTTTCTGTAAGACATCATAAAACATGCACCTCCCATTTTGTATTATTTAGTTAAAAAATGTGTCAAAGTCTAAGGAGGCCAGTGAGCTCAGGGTTTGTGTTTCAAATCAGTCCAGGTATGGCAGTGTTTTTGTCTTTAATGAAAACATTTAGATAATTGTTTTTAACGCAGCACTGGCATACAAAAATTCCCTCTGTTTTTTGAGTTTGACCAAATATTTGCATGAACTTCTCTGTGACTGTGTAGGAGGAGCCCATTGAGCGCCACTGTGTGCCTGAAGTACCGAAAGAACACTTTGGCCAGAGGCTACTCGTCAAGTGCTTGTCCTTGAAGTAAGTGGTGGGCAGCCTTTTTCAGAAAAAAAAAAGCCTTTTAGCTGTTTTATTTAACTGCTGCTTTCTGCTGACCCTCTCCTTTTTTTCTTTCCCCTTGAAGGTTCGAGATCGAAATTGAACCCATATTTGCTAGTTTGGCCTTATACGATGTCAAGGAAAAGAAAAAGGTAAGCTGTTATGCTTTCCTCAGCCCTGAGTTGTTGGGTCACTTCTGCAAACCATTAAAATTGTTCGGAGGCCAAAACGAATTTGATGAGTGGACGATAAAATTTGATGTTGTGGACCTGTTATGCTTGTAGGAATGCTGGTAAATCACTGGAGCTATGTATCTATTGGAAGAGGACCATTCACACCAAGTTCTTTCCCCTTTAGCTGACCAACACTAGAGGGTAGTAGTTGCCTTGATTAGCATCTGTCTCATTTACACAGTAACATTGCTCTACACAGGAGCTCCATTATTAATTTAGTGAATCATTTATCAAATTAACATGTTTTTCAGCCCCCTTAAGCATTAGGTTGAAGTAAAACCCATAATCACCCAATGACTACTTTCAAATTCTTAAAGATTTATGGTGACGCCATTTTAGTACATTTAACACTAATGGTATGAACACCTGTATGTCTGTCTTGATGTTCCCTTCAGATTTCAGAGAACTTTTTCTTCGACCTGAACTCGGAGCAGACGAAGGGGATGCTACGTCCGCACATTCAGACAGCAGCCATCTCCACGCTGGCACGCTCTGCCATATTCTCCATCACCTACCCCTCCACGGATGTCTTCCTTGTCATCAAGGTCAGACATTTATGATAGAATTCTCTTTTATTGTTGGTTCTTACTTTGCTGACTGATAAATGAGTATTTATGCTATATTGCCCAAAATGCTGAATCCTAAAAGATGATTCAAAACCTTATCTAGGAAAAAAACAAAACATATTGAAGACTCGGAGTGAACAATACTTTTTTTCTTCATTTTCTAATTATTTCATGGATCCTCAAAGTCTTTTCTCTTGTATAAGTAATAAACTCTTGGATTTGCCTTTGACACGTTTCGACACATCATTGTGTACTTCAAGACTCGTGCAGGTTTATCCCTCAAAGACACTAAAAAAAGATTTAAAGAAACTTTCTAGCCTGAGAATAGTAGACATTGTGCTGCTCTGTTGGTCTCTATCCTTCTGTTTCTTCCTCCATCTCCATCTATTCCACTTTCCAAGCCCAACACGGTCTCGGCAGACGGCTGTTCAACATGAGTCTGGTTCTGCTCGAGCTTTCTGCCTCTTAAAGGAAGTTTTTCCTCACTGCTGTAACTCTGCTAAATGTTGCTTAGTGATAGATTAATGTTGAGTAAGGTCTATTACCTGCTGTTCTGTAAAGTGTCTTGAGATAACATTTGTTACGAGTTGGTGCTATATAAATCAAGATGAATTGATTGATTGATTGATTGGCTATGAACATACAACAGAATACTCTCTGCAGCAGCTAGGGATGGACTGGGCTCGGTCTCTCTGTTCCAAAAAAACACTGAATGTTAGCTCAGCTTAGCTTTATTTATATAGCTCAGCTTTATGATGAAGAATGGAGAATGGTTTAATCTTCTCTAGGGTCTCCGTGTTGGCCATTTCTATAATTTCATATCATAGGCTTGTATTTTACAGACAGTCTGAGATCTGTATGTCTGTTTATCCTGTATGTGAGTGTGCTAACTGAGCGTGTGCTTTGTCCTCAGCTGGAGAAGGTACTGCAGCAAGGTGATATTGGAGAGTGTGCTGAGCCGTACATGGTCTTCAAAGAGTCAGATGCTGCCAAGGTATGACCAAATAAGGTTTCATGGCTTGTCTCAGGTGTTTTTCTTAGATGCATAAACAATAACATAGAAGGTGATCAGTATATTCCTTTGAATATATGTGAGCCAAATCTTCACCTTTAACTCTAGAACTTTCTTCTTGACAATGCTTCAGTTTTTATCACTGAAATGTTGCACAGTCAAGTTTTTGTAAGTACGTAAATAAGTGAATAAAGTGTTTTTCTTCTTGAAAACACTAACTTGTGTAACTGTGTTGCAGAATAAAGAGAAGTTGGAGAAACTTCGCGGCCAGTCAGAGCAGTTCTGCCAACGTCTTGGTCGATATCGCATGCCCTTTGCTTGGACCGCCATTCACCTGATGAACATTGTGAACAGCGCAGGAAGTCTCGAAAGAGATACTGAGCTGGAGATGAGCCTTTCAGGTTTGTCATCTCCTTTCAACACAGCCCCTTGCTTTGTGACTATAAAGACACAATGTGTATGAATTCATTAACAGAGAGCACGCAGGCACTGAAAATCTGGCTCAATGTTTGTATGCCTCTACCTACTCACATGTAGTTTATCAGAGGACAAAGACTGTAGCATCGATTCCCCAGTCACGCATGAGGCTCATGGGCATGTCAAAACATAACCACATATCTTTATCTAAAAGCAACTTTCAAGCAAAGTATCCAGCCATATTGATCCTTGTGTGTTATTTTGAGTTTGACCTTTGGTGTTTGTCTAACCTTTAACCTTTCAAAGTACCTTTGATGCTGACTTTTTGTTGCTAGGCAGATCAGAGACATGTTTGTATTTTCACAATCGACAGAAAAAATGAAGATGAATGAATCTCTAACCAGTTGTAGCAAAAATGCTGCCTATGAACAAAATCGGAGAGGAATATTTGTATTGATTTATTTTTGCCTATGTGCAGAGAGAAAGGGCTCATGGTCAGAAAGGAGAAACTCAAGCATCATGGGAAGGCGTTCTCTGGAGAGGACAACCAGTGGAGACGAGTCATGCAGTCTTACAGGCTTCAGACCTGCAACACTTACCATCACCAACTTCTTTAAACAGGTCTCTGCAATCACATGAACTGAAAACTCACACACACACACACACACACACACACACACACACACACACACACACACACACACACACACACACACACACACACACACACACACTCTCTCTTTGTAGTTTTGAATTAAATGTTGGTATGCTCTTCATTTGTGTTTCAGGAGGGAGACAGGCTGAGTGATGAGGATTTGTATAAGTTCCTAGCTGATATGAGAAGGCCTTCTTCTGTGCTGAGGAGACTCAGACCCATCACAGGTAAAGACATTTATTGAGTGTTTTTTTTATCCTGATGGTAGCTGAGACCCGATGCTCGTTTCTTATTGGCACCATGATTCCTGAAATACTCAAAATTTTAAAGATTTGTTTCTTTTTTTTTAACAAATCGCTATTTATACTTCTTTACGTCCCTGAACACACACTCACTCCCTTCTCATTCTGTTCTTCTTGACTGCCACCTCAGCCCAGTTGAAGTTGGACATTTCTCCAGCTCCAGAGAACCCCCACTATTGCTTGACCCCTGACCTCCTGCAGGTTAAACCGTACCCAGACAGCAGAGTACGCCCAACCAGGGAGATCCTTGAATTCCCTGCCAGGGATGTCTACGTGCCAAACACCACATACAGGTAAAGGAAAAATAAAGTGTGGGTTTCTTCTCCTTAAGTTCAGTTAGTTTTGTCTGAGGAGTATATTAAATTATTTATTCAAAAAAACACTATTTCCAAGTAGCCTCTCAATAGGTATTGCAAATACAAGCTGTTTTCAAAAATGTCAATTTTAAAGTAAATATTGAATTAAATGAAATTATGAAAAAAGCATATGCATGCAAAGTCCCTCCCCATGTCCATGTGAACAAATATTGCCCTTCAGGATTTACTTTCGGTAGTTAGCCGAAAGAAACCCTGAATCCAAGCTTTATCATGGTTTCATCATGCCCAGTTATCCTGACATTGCACCTCGTTAATGTTCAGCTAAAGCCTGAAAAAGGTCTATTTTGGTCAAGGTTACTTGTAGAAATGTGTTATTAGCAGTCAGTTTCTGCAGACGTGGCCTCGATACAGCAGACCTTGTTTGTCTGCAGATAACCAGCAGGCTTGCTATTCTAGATTTACAAATAAACAATGTCTAAACCTGAGTGATCCACCAGACAGAATATAACAAGATAAAATCTGACCCCTTTTTTCTTATATTTACACATCAGACATTTTCTTTGAGTCCATTAAACCTGACAGCTCAACCTGTTTACTAAACTTAGAACAAGGTACGGTAGATATTTGCAAGCTGTAAGCTGTAGGTTGGAGACCATGAGGTGGACCGTGGAAAGTAACTACCACAGACATTACTGAACATGTGCAGACTACAGAAATATGAAATGGTGTAACTGTTGATGTACTTAGAAATGATGAGCTTACATTGTTGGGCAGTAATTTTAAGTTGTCAGGAAGTATTAGGGCTGACCAACGTACAATTTTAATCGTGATTAATCACTTTTGATTTTATCGCAAAAGGGAGGAACTTGATCAGATCAGAAGTAAATTGTGAACAAACTCGTAATAACCTGAAGAACAGAGTAACATTTAAATGTGGAAGCTAGATATAACCAACTAGAAACAGTTCTGAAGTAAATATATCTGTAACGCAATCCTTCTCATATTATCGATATATCTGATTATTTGAAATAATTTGTCGAATAATATGTCGAATTTTATGACGATGTTTACATTTAAATATCTTACTATATCTAACTTACATTTCCTCAAATATTTCCAACAGTTATCAAAGCCAGAGAAATCCGTGATTTTGTAGTTGTTACGGGACGCGTTACGGGACGCTACATAAGGAAGCTACTGAAAGCTGCCGTACTGTTGATGTATGTGCTGCTTTGATAAAACCGTGGGGTAGCTGAGAGAACTCCCATGATTCCCCGCTAGCCTCGACGTCATCTTTTGTTATTGTAGTATTGATTAAGAGCCAGTGGGTGGCAGAATCTACATATTGTATCTTTAATTAGACTATTGTTTAATCGATTGAGAGTTAGAATCATAATGTATCAATTCCATTTCATGGTTTTTGTTCTTTTCTTCTATTATTCGTATACTATTGTATTTGGTTTAATACATAATTGTATAAAAACACTATAAAACGCTGAGTCATGGGAGATTGATCAGTAACTTTATTTTGTCATCATAAATAAATGATTTGTTCGAGCACATTGTCAGGGGAACATGTTGGTATGTGGCACATTGACAATGAAGTTGTAGTGATGGACGAGAGTCAATATGACTCATTAACAAAGGACAGACATAGAAATTGTTTCCCCAACAATATCAGCACAGATCATAAAGTAGCATTAATATGGTTTAAATACTTTACAGAGTAAAAAAAGAAAACAGACCAAAAAAAAGACTAAAGTCTCATCAGTGCGCTGCCAAAGCTATTTTTCTCCAATAGTTTGTACCGTGTTAGTCATTGCTCCTGCATTAAAGATTAGTTTCCATGTAACCAGGGGATGAAGTTGTGTAAAGGGGAGATAAAAAAAGAGAGAGAATTCACCAGTATGTGCACTTCTTGAGATGTTGGAGATGTAGTGTGCCTCTTAAACCCTGACTTATATAATGCATGCCTTATGTAATAGCGATGCCTGGAGCTCCAAGGAAACATGCAACAGCTTTACATCACAAAGATAAAATGCATTTTTAAATAGCTTAGTAGACATAGATGCAGTAAAATACCTTAAAGTTCAATGAAAACATTTCAACATAAGTCATCTCCATTGGCTTCCTAATCTATCCTGTGAGTTTTCATTCTCTCTCCTGGCGTACTGTGGCATTTTGCAGCCAGCACTGAATCAGTTTGCTGATGGGGATCAATAAGTCCATTTTGCAAGTGATAGCAGATGTTGCATAATGACAATTCCACCATCCCTACTGGATCAGACCCAATAGGTTAATGACCTTAGTGACGGTGGCAATATTGCATCATTGCATGTTCAGCATTTTCCGGCCTGTGACATTTTTTCGCCTCTTTTCGCTCGGTCAGCACCAGTCTCTGACAAAACTGCCATCGGCCTAATGCAGCAAATAACTTAGAATTTTTTGTCATATACATAAATCATGACTGTGTTCATTCACTGTCACCTTCTATGGAACTTTTTTGCTGAGCATGTTTGTTACAATGGGAACAGTTTTGGTCTTCACTTTGGTTTCAGTTGAAGCTCTCAGTAGTAGCGGCTGGTCTTACGGTGATCTTGGTCGCCTTGAGGGAATACGAGGGCCCTGTGCCGGGCTTCCAGTAAATACCTTTCCGTCTCATAGAACGCCCTTTGGCCCTCAACCACATATACTTTCCATTAAGGTTGGTTTCTCCACAGGCATTGAACCACCAACCACCTAGAAAGGGAACAGGACAAGAGACATACATTATATAAACATTAGTTGGCCTCTGCAATTGGTCTTTTTACCAAATCAACCTGTAAATTTGTTTACCTGTATAATTGCGAGCACAGTTGGGGTTTCTGTTTTTGTGATTATTTCTGTCTTTTGTGGAGAATCGCATGCCGGTGCTATTGGCCATGGCATCAGATAGGTCACCAGAGAAGTGGCTGACATGGATTATATAGTCCTTGGAAGAACCCTCCAGTGAGAAGCGGTACTCAGCCCAGTGCTTCTCCTCCTTCCAGTCCTCCATATCAATACGCAGGATGTAAACTCCCTGCTGTGTCAAGCTGTGGATCTTCTTCAAGCCCAACCAGTAGTCCTCTGCAAAGCACATCAGTCAGTTTTTATCACGTTGAGATACATTCTCCTCTTCGCTAATACCTGGGGTTTTTCAAACATTTCAAACAAACAGTATATTCCCAGGCTATGCCCTTTTGGCTGTTTTTGTCTTTGCCTGTGGTGGATTGCTTAAGAAAACTGTAAGAAACAATTACTGGATTAGTAATTGTGCATATTGTAGTGACTTGTGCCTGCAGGAGTCATTACTTTTGAATGTGGCATGACTGCACTTAAGAGCTGCTGCCAGTGAGGGCTGCTGGGTAAACTGCCAAAACATGTTGAATACTCAGTCAATACAGGAAGTATCCTTGTCGGTTCAGGGCTGATGTGTAAGAACGACTATTTCCTATGACCAAGCGTGCAGGAAGTACTTGAAAATAACTCCCCTGCAAACTTAAATCTCTGAAGTTTTGCTGCAAAGAACACTCATGACTTAAATACAATGGCATAAAAAAGCATATTATTTATTAAATGTCAAGTCAAAAACTCACTTTCTAGATCTCCAAAGCCTTTCTCATACTTATCCCACGTCTGGTCAAAGTCAACTGAACCACCCACTCTGCGTTGGATGACAGTTGAACCTTCATCTGTTGAATGGATTAGAAATATATTTAAAGTTACTGAACACTCTGCACAAATGTTTACACAAGTATTAGGAAGCCTCCTTGTCCTAGATAATGTGAGTGTCTGCCCTTTGGATAACCTGTTCTAGTGGCCTAATGACATGTTCATAAATACCAATGCTTAAATTCACAAATGTCAGCTCCTCTGAACACACAGTACAATGACGGATACAGTAGTTTGCTCTCAATTTGAACTCAGCTAGTTTCAGTCTGACCCACCTGAGCCCATTTCACAGTACACATTGAATGGCTCAGATTGGTTTGGCTTGATAACGTAGATTCCACTGTTTGCCTCGCCTTTGTTAAACAGGTCACTGCAGTCTGTGGGCAGGTCTGAAACACAATGAAGAAAAACACAAGGTTAAGGCAGCCACTTCCCCCTTACACTTCTTATCTCTACATTTAAAAAAAAAACATTCATCACACCAACAGTTTAACTAACATAATACATTTGAAATAGTTTTACCATTAGTGTCCAGACCGGTTGAGTTTCCTGTCAGATATTCAAACATATCAGAAGCTGCCAGCTCCGAATTCATTGGCTTATCGACTGTATCTTGGAAGCTGTCATAGTTTAGCTGCAAGAGAGTGAACATGAATCAACTATGGTCAATGATGTTATCATATGAAGTAGTTTCCCTTCAATAAGGCATATCATATTCCATATTAAAACTGCCTAAATAGATTCTCAGAAACAACAGATATTCGGCCTGTAGAGACAACATGTTGTGAAGTATTGTTTACCTTTTCCTCTAGATTTTTAATCTTAGTTTTCTGATGGTCAAGCTGATCATGCTGCTCCCTCACAGCATTCAACAGGCTGGTGATCGTTTTTTCTTGAGCTTCAATCACCTCCTGAAACAATTAAAGTCCATCATACCTTCAGGTTTTGAAGAGGAGCTGTTAAGCCACATGAATGCAGTTATTGTGAAATTCTACTTAACTTCCAAAATTGTCATTTTCATCAGTTACAAAATAGAAACTGATAAATGATTAGATTAGATATAATTAGATTATTATGACTTATAACAAAACAAAGGATTCTGTAGTGATTTATGTTGCTTTTCTTTAACCAGTATATATATGCATTTCTGTTGTTTTTTGTGTAAGGAAAGCCTTTGGTGCAGTTTCATTTGCTTACTCTTCTCATATGCAAACATATAAAGGAAACACTGAATAGTTTCAGTGCCTTTTAGCTCCTTACCTTGAGGGTAACCATCTCACCAAGCTGGTCAGCAGGGACCAAGCTCTGCGACAGTCCCTGCAGCCGCTCCTCCAGACTCCCCACCTTGCTCTGCAGCTGCACGCGCTCCTGCACGATGTTGTTGATCTTGGAGTTAATTTCCAGCGACAGGTTCCTGATCTCCTCATTGTTGGTCTTCAAGAAATTGGTGGTCTTCTTCAGCTCCTCCTCTTCCTCCTTTATCTCGGACGTGACCACCGAGAGCTGGTAAAAAGAGCGGTCGAAAATGTTCAACTTTTGGAAGATGTCGTTGATTTGGGCTTTGGTCTTGTGGACGAACTCCCGTAAGCTCTGGCCTAGCTGAAGGAGGCCATTTGCAAGTAGACGGACATCATCCAGCATGGCAAAGCGTGACTTGGCTTCGGTTGGGCTTGGTTCTGTGGTAAAGCCCTGGAAGGAAAGGGTGGTGTACCCTGCTCTACCTGAGGTTTCCAGAGGGATAGAAGCAATGGCTGTAGCTAACAGCAGCAACAGAAAAAACTGCTTCATCATGACTTTCTTGTCCAGCCTGGATTCTGAAAGATTTTCTCATACAGAGTTTGACTATCTTGCTTTCCTTTACTCTGTGCTAAACTCAACACTGGTTTCTTTTTCTCTGCCTAGAACCTAGACTTTCTTGCTGGTTTAATGATGTGAGAGCAGTGGCCGCCCTGTGTTATATACTGCTCTCTCGGTAGAGGAGGGGGGATTAGCTGATCATTAAACCCTACTATGTTTTAGCTCTGCACCCTACCTCCTCCCAAATCCCTCTCGAGCCCTCCCTCTCCTAAACAAACAAATCACAGCAGTGAGCAAATGACATATACACCCCCCCCCTTCTGTACTGTCCGTTTAACCCCAATTCCCTCTCCATACCACACCCTACCCTGTTCTCCATCTGTAGTGCATAGCTTTAGCTGATCAGCAGAAAGCCAACAATGGCCATCACAGGTTTTTGATGGATCGTCAGTCTGATCAATCTCAACCCTGATAACCCTGCACACTCTTTGCTCTGATTGATAATGCTGTGTGTAATTAATGCTCTGGGGTTTGATTTAGCACCCTGCTGAATCAGCCTAGCACCCAGCTCTCTATCCCTCCTTCCTTCCTTTTTTTTGCGTGTGGAGGGGAGTGAGCCTGTCATCTGTGCCAGGGTTGAGCTTCTGGGCATGAATGATGTTAAGATGTTGAGAGAGTTTGGACAGTGTGTACTCATCATCTTGGTTTTATTGCTCAGCCTTGTCATTTTTTATCAACTTTATCATGCCATGTGTGATACTTTTCTATGCCAGGGGACATGAAATGGAGAATATACAGTTTACTGATTAGCTCGCAGCTTTTAAGGGATCAGCTCTGTGCGCCGAGTCCCGTCGTAAAAAAACAATCTTTATGGCAATTTCTTAGTAAGTTGTTTCACGGAGACTTGCAATGTTGGTGAAATATGTTCACTTTCAGCCAGAGAGTGAGGAACTAATCAGTGAAATGACTTGGTGTAGTATTTAATTGGAGTATAAATATTTATTCTTCTGGCACAGGATGCTTTGTGGTTTTCAATCTCAAAAGTGAGCTCGTTCTGTTAGGATGTCAAGAAAGCATTCCAAACCGAATGATTGTTACGTCCTGCAGTCACTCCTTTTTTTGTGGCTAATCAGAGCTTAAAATTGCTTCTTGTCCAGGTATGTTTACATTGAAAATGTTCTATTTGAAACCTTTCATTTCAATGTTTATTATTGCCCTTAACAGGTATGTTCATAGGTCTGCTAACTGGTCACTCTGTACGGCAAAGGAAGATATTTTAACATCATTATGTAAGATGCACATCGAAGAGTTGCAGAAAATCTTGGGATATTTGGCCCTTAAGTCACCCTTGGTTTAAAATGGAAAGATTTTAGCACCTTTTACAGTGGACCTGAAAATACCAAACAGTCATTTTAATGAGCTTTCTCCAGTAATTTGCGGTTATGGGGACGGATTACCTCAGCACACAGTAATGAAAAACTGCAGGCTTATCCATATGAAAAGAGCAGAAACAAAGGTTCCTATAGAAAAGAAAAAAATTAACCACTGATTGAGTGAATGTTCCAGGAATTTGCTTAACCAGCATAAAGCTGATATTCAGTATCCTTCATGCCAGCACAGTGGTAAGTGCTGTGGCTTAACAGCAAGAGGGTAAAGGGTTTTGAACCTAACATGAGCTGCTGTTCCTTCCTCCGTGAAGCTAGCATCTTCTGCATGATTTAAAATAAGAGCTTTAATTTTCACTGGACAAATAACAAACATGAAAAAGTCAGCAAACACATGCATATCACTAATTCAGGCGTTGAGTCGTAAAAAATCCCTAGATATGATGCACAAAGACTCAACACTATGGCTCCCAAAGAAATACTTCTTTATTAGCTATGTGCATTCAAGAACACAACGTTTCGAGCCAGACCGGGCTCTTCATCAGGTGCTTGAAACGTTGTGTTCTTTTAATGCATGTAGCAACTATATAAGTATATCTTTGGGAGCCATAGTGTTTTGAGTCTCTGCGCCTCATATTAAATAACAAACACTCAACCACCAATCCATTGAACTCAAATAAAAATATATAGCTCACTTTCTAAAGCTGCAGCCCTTTTGTAAAAGTGTTTATCCAGGTATATTCCCATTGAGCGCAAATGTTGAATATACATGCTGCTGTATCGGTCGCCACACCAATTACAGTCATGCATTCTACCTGTAATTCCTGAGGTGCTTTATGTAAAACCTTTTCAAGCAAAAGTCAATACATTAGTTTGTTCTATTAGTGAACTTAGTTTGGAGGATTGTTCTGATGACCTGTGGTGTGTCAGTCCTTTGTTTCGTGGTTTGATGTCGTGCACACCACCAACCAACTTCCAAACGCTAATGTGAATTTTTGCCATGTTTAATGTGGACAATAAATAAAGACAGTTAAAGCAATAAGTACAGCAGAGTGCTGCATTGACAAAAAAACAACAAACCAGGACGCATTGCTGCATAAAAGCTGTGCAATGCATCCTGGTTTAATAGCAAACTTTACCCATTCCAACTGCATCTCAAACTTTGAATTTGATTTCATTCTGTTATTTTTTATTCATTTTTTAAACTGGACCAATCCTCAAATACCGTTTCTGGTTTATATAAAAACAATGATATTGCTTCAAAGTAAAATGTGCACATTTGTATGAACTTGAGACAGCATTGCTTATGAGGATTAATGTCTGTTGCCCACGGGACATAATCCAGCACTACTAGATCACTATAAGGTGTTTCATTGATTTGATGTGCACGTCCTGTCAGTAATTCAGGATAAATCCGAACTTTAAAGAACTTGTCAGACAATTTTGGGCAAGATTTGCTTCAAGATTTCTTGGTTTTTTTTAAAATGTGAGCAAAGTTTTAATTTACAGTATGTTAGATTAGTTTGAATGTCTTTTATTCTAATAACTACATAAAGTGAGTAAACTTAATTTTTAATGTCTTTCGTCACTTCAAATTCACTGACTATGAATGGTTGTCCTTCTGACAGTCGGTCCTGTTTCTTATTTGCCATTCCTTTACTGCATTACCCAAATGACTAGAAAATGCTTTGTCACCTGGCCTATTTGACAAAGTGTATGCTGATCTATGTTTAGAGTCAGTAAACAATGACTGTGTCCCCTCATTTGGTCTCTGGGCTAGAATGAGGAAGGTATCTAGCTGTTATTTTAGTTAGGAGCTTATTGGGACACCTACAGTGCAGTTTGCTTTCAGGGTATCCATGTGTACTGATTAACCTAAGATAAATTTGAAGAGAGGAACTGACCAATCAATGTAAATACCTTTTGTGCTTATATGGGTATTTCAGCTTTTCGACAGTGAAGTCATCCTAAGGTCTATTTCAGTTCAAAATCAGCTCCCCACTTTAAAGCTGCCAATAAAACTGTTAGAGCATGAAAGATGGCGGGTAACAGAATAAGAGAATGAGTGAAATTCTAGTCAATACAAGACAAGAGAGATTCCCACGCTTCTTTGTCCGTTGTGGTTCCAGCTGTGGTCTCAATGGGGCCTTCCCCCGCAGGCTTGACTACGTCATTGCGGTTTTTCAGCTGATCCTGGTTTAATTTTGCCCTTCCTCCTGTGAGGCCTCCTCCCCTCTCCCAATGGTCTATTGACCAGTATTTTAACAGCACAGGACTAACACTATTAGTTTGACTGAAGATAATGATCACAGATGCAACAATGCCCCACAACTTTTAGTATGAAAACTACCAGATCTTATTTCTAGTTATTAGGCAGAACTAATAAAAGGCAACATTAAAATTCATTCAAACAGAATTAAACTATTATGTATTATTGGTTTGTTAACATCATGGTTACTCTGAATGACCACGGCTCAGCCTAAAGTGCTGTTGAGTTTGTGCTTCACCCTGTTGAGAGGTTTTTAAATTGTTTTCGCTCATGCAGAATTGTTTTCTTAAATGTTACCAGCTTCGCATCATGTGAACAACCTCTCACTTCCTCCTCATTCATCAACTATCCTAACTTAACTACTTTATTTTTAGACGGATAGATGCCCTCCTTTCTGAAATATGAAGTGTAGTACTTTCAAGTTTTGCACCCAAATTGACCAATCAGTGGATAATAATGATAATGATAATACTTTATTTGTATAGCACTTTTCTATACAAGTAGAGAAGTCAATCGAGGGACTGACTCTGCAGGTCTGATCTCCTCTGGGCAGGCTGTTCCAAAGTCTGGGGTCTCAAACAGCTAAAGTCCTGTCCCCTTTAGTTTGGTGGTTTTGGTGGATGGTACCTAATGTTCTGGCCTTGGCCTCTTATATCTATCAGTTTGTTGAATCTTATGTAACTGTGCCAGGGAAACGGGTCATGCACTTTCAAAGACGCTGAGTTTATGTCAGAGCGTGAGGTCACGGGTTAAGGTTATCTTGACTTTCTTTAATACAGTAAACAGCAAAAAGAGAGGAACAAATCTCTGATAGGACTTGACCTTTGAATTCATTCTTAAGTATATCAGCTTATAACACAAGGTCAAAACATGGATGTGGATATCTGTTAATTTAATGAAGTTATTATATACAGTGTGCACGTTGTATTTTTTAAGTTCAACATGTAGCGTTATATATTAAACATATCCTCCATGCTTTGGGAGTAATGTAACATACAGTATTAAAGGTTATTTCTGGGAGAGCAAGACACATCCTCATGGCTACTTTCTATTATATATAGAATAGAATAGAATAAATCTTTACTGTCCACCAGAAGTGGAAATTTGCCTTAGGCTCTCCATATACTTAAAACAGTATAAAAACATTCAGGCCGTCAATAACACAGACAACATAGCAGCGAGGTTTACACATTAAAAATCAGTTCATGTCATGGTTCAGATCTCATCAGTCATGTTGTAAGATTAAGGATGTTTACTGCACTGTGATTTAATGTTTGTTTCACTTATTTAAATGACATAACTCATGATGTGCTTTCTCTGTTTGTGTTCTTGTCCGTCTGCTAGGAATCTGCTGTATGTGAACCCTCAGAGTCTAAACTTCGCTAACCGACAAGGCTCCGCCCGAAACATCACAGTCAAAGTGCAATTTATGAACGGAGAGGATCCAAACAATGCAATGCCGGTATGCCATGAAATGTATCAGACTATAAAACACTTTAGAAATATGTGTTGTTATGTTGAAAACTAATGACTCTATCATAAAATGAAAAAGTGAAAACAGCGGTCGAGTGTATTTGCTGTTATCTGCAGACAGTACTCTGCAGCTGTATGAATGCTACCAAATCTGAGGGTAACATTTTATTCATCCTGCAGGTGATATTTGGGAAGTCCAGCTGTGCCGACTTCTACAAAGAAGCCTATACTTCTGTGGTGTACCATAACAGGTGAGTTATTCTGTCTAATGGCATCTTTTGGTTGGAATTATCTTTACTGAGCACTGTGAGGAAAGTGTGACTGGGATAATGATTTATCATTTATAAACCTCTGCTGATCTAAATAACCTGTAATGTTTGACCGTAACGTGCATATCAATATGAGATGAATCCCTGCTGTTAGAGTCATTAGAACCTGATTTATGTCACGACCTCTCATGGCAGTCACAGGTAACCTGTGAGCTTTGGAACTTTGAAATACTGTGCTCAGTTTAAAATTAAATCCACTTATCTTCACCTTTTCATTTAACATCAGCGCAACATCTCTCACTCTTACACTTCCATTAGCTCTTTTGATGGCATCCATTAAAGAACAGGTTGAATCAACCTTCTGGACCGTGTGAGGTGCTGCCCTTGGCACACTTTTTTTCCCCGCTGTACATAAGAGCTAAGGGGTCTCCAATATTTTCTTTTATTACCACTATTAGGGATTTTTTTTTACGACATCCAGAGGTTTGTCATTTGTCACCCAGGGGTCAAACTTTCTGGGCTAAAATGATCGACCTGAATGATGTACCTCTGCCGAGGACAGTCATGCATCAAGAATGGATCCAAACAATAGAAGTGATTATAAGTAATGGACATTTTACAGTCTGAATTGTACTCAGAATTGCTGCAATATTTATCTTTAGATAATTCACATGAAGGAAAACTTCTAAAAAAGGAAAGTTGAAAGGGAAAACAATTCTTTCATTAAAATGTTTTGAAATCTTTCGCCTTGTACTTGTAGCTGCTTTTGGACTTTTCACCCTAGAGGTTTTTCTTTCTGGTCCGATGTTTGTTCCCATGAGAAATGAGGGCTCTGCCGGGCACCTTTTAATCACTTTTGTCATTTCCAGGCTTAAAGGGATCCTGGTGGTTTTGTTGGTGGGCCTGCTGTAGTTGGGACTTATTTGTTTTTTGAGCATTGGTCTGCAGATAAAGTTTCCTCCTGGGGGACTTAAAGAATTCAGCCAATTAAGTAAATCATGATGTGTCATGTAATTTCTAATAAGACAACTTGATTTTCACAGTGAGGTTCTGCTACGTCTGTAGATCAAGTCCCAAAGTTATAAATGGACCCAGGCAGAAAAATAAAGTGTGCTGTATACAAATAGTACAGAATGGATGAAAATGTGCTTCTTGTGTCCAAGTCTATAGCTAGCTAGTGTGTTAGTCTGTTTGGCTGGAAATGTACAGCATGAGGAGGTAAAACTATTCTTATTAGTTTCCATAAATGAGTCTTTTAAAATGTATTGGAAGAGCAAGGGGAGGACATGGCAGATATTTGTGACTGACTTTACTAAACCTGTTTTGTGGAGTGCACAGCAGCATTGACCACAGAGCAGGAAGTCAGTGAAGAAAAGTAGTCGTTCCCTTTTGGCCTCGATACAAAATAAACTCTCATAGGTAAAAGGTGAACTGTAAGTCATTAGTAGAAGCTCTGTCTAAAGTTACACCTTGTTGTGGTTTTATAGTTTGGTCATGCAACAGGAGATCCATAGTGAATATGTAATTAAGGCTATACCTTTGAGGTGCATTGCACTTGAGATGTCAGCCTAAGCAAATATTTGTATCTACTTAGAAAGGACATTAATCTTTGTTAGGTTGTTGTCTTTCGTATTCTGTCAACTACTGAATAGTTGTATTTTATGGTTATTGTTTGTTTTCAACAGATCCCCCGACTTTCATGATGAGGTGAAGATCAAGCTGCCTGCATCCCTGTCGGACCACCACCACATTCTCTTCACCTTTTACCACGTCAGCTGTCAGCAGAAGCAGAACACACCACTGGAGACTCCGGTGGGATACACGGTATGAAACACAGATGCAGCTTCAATAACCACACAATGTGATCATCCAATGGTCGAGGGTAAAAGTTCTTTGCACTCGCTCTGTTGGGAGGTTTATGCAGGCATGTGTGTACACAACACACATAATTTAATCTTGATTTATTCTTGTCCCATTGTCTGTAGTGGATCCCCATGCTGCAGAATGGACGTCTGCGGACTGGACACTTCTGTCTGCCTGTGTCTCTGGAAAAACCTCCACAATCCTACTCCGTTCTCTCACCAGACGTAAGATGCGTTTTGTAAATAATGCACATGTCTGTTAAGAATGAATCAGCTACTTAAATTACAAAAAAAGCAGGAACTTAGAAATACTTAAAGGGGGGATAGATAATATTTTTGTTCAAATTTACAGATCTTGTTGCAATAATGTTTAGACTTGTATTACTGTTTTTCAATGACTTCAGATCACCCTTTAAATGTTTAAATTAAAGTAAAATCTCAGCCTTCCACTCAGCCTTTTTGTTGGTACCTTTTGTAAAATGTTCTTTATTTAAATGATTTAAAAAAAATGGGTGTTTGTCTCTTTAGGTTCCTCTCCCAGGGATGAAGTGGGTTGACAACCACCGAGGAGTATTTAATGTGGAAGTGGTGACTGTTTCAGCCATCCACACACAGGTAACAGTAATGTGTATTAGTCATATTACTCACTGTCTTTTGGGGATTCAACTTCATCACCTCTCCTCCTCCTACTCTGTCTCATCTTCACGGATGATGCCATTGCTCTAAATCTGAGTGAAGGGAAAATGTAGCTGCACAATTTACTCTGTATCCTGCTTTTATATTTTGTTGCTATATCAATGTCTATAGAATCCTTTTTATACATGAACACAGGTTACACTTTTAAAAATCCAGTAACAGTGAAGACAAACAGGCTGTTTTCAGGTTTAGACTGTAAACCCTCCGTAGCATCAGTTCATTAGTGGGTGAACCTCGCCTCACCAGTAATTTATTGGAGTCTACTCCATCTCTGTGTCGGTTGGGGTGTAGAGGGCTTGACTGTGGTCCCTAGGAGCCTAACTGGGACTAATGTGCTCATAAATCACTGCTCCTGGCGCAGATTAGACTTGCTGGATTCTGGTGTGTTCTTGTAGTAGCCTTCGTTTTGTGGTTTCCACTTGGTGAGCCAACTTAAGACGAGTAGATCCAAGCGTACTTTTTTTGACGACTACCTTTTAGCTTTTTCTACTTTAAATTTCTCCCTTTAACACTGTTGTGATTTCTTTCCTTTAGGCTACTTCAATTTTTCTTGCTGTCCTCATTTCTCTGCACCCATCTTGATCATCGCTCTCTTCTTTTTCTTGTCCTGTTTTACTCATCTTGAATTTCTTATGTCAACAAATATCTCACTCTCTCCCGTCTCTCCCTATCCAGGACCAGTACCTGGATAAGTTCTTCGCCTTGGTTCACGCCCTGGATGAGCACATGTTCCCAGTCAGGATAGGCGATATGCGCATCATGGAGAACAACCTGGAGGCCGAGCTCAAGTCCAGCATTGCGGCGTTAAACTCTTCCCAGCTGGAGCCAGTGGTTCGATTTCTTCACCTTCTGCTCGACAAGCTGGTGTTGCTCGTTGTGCGGCCGCCAGTCATTGCTGGGCAGATTGGTAAGATATTTTATTGCCCTAAACTGATAAGCCATAGATCACATATTGATTAAACTCCAGCTTGGAGGTGTTAATCTCCCTAGTATAGTGAGGCATACATTTCATCACCTCGAGCTGTAGATTGTTGCTGGAACAGATAATGAAAAAAAATTGGAATAATTAAAATGTGGTCATAGTAACTTGGTCGCCTTTGCTGCGGATATATTTTCAAGCTCTGGTTTGTCACCACTGCAACTGTTTCCATTCAGAGTTTCTCTCCTGCATCAGTTTTTGACATTTTATCTTTCATTAATAGGAATAAATGTTCTAAAATTGAAAAATGGCAAGGAACAACACAAAGACAAATAAAATAGTGTACAAACCAATGCTGAGATGCTGCTGGACACTGCACACTGGAGATGGATGTGACTCAGGAGATAGAGCGAGCTGTCCCCTGATAAAGAGGTCGGTGGTTAGATCCCCACCTCTGACTGTCTATTTGTCAAAGTTACGACAAACACTGCTGGGTGATAATGAGCAAAATTCCTGAACTGCACTTAAAGCTGTTTTGAGGAGTTTTTTTCTGGACATGAGACGGTCTGAAGTAGTACTATTACGTAGCTTATATATGACCTACAAAACAAACAAGGCCATCAGGAAAAGGTTTAAATATAGCTTTATACTTAGTATTAAGGTGACAGATGAACAATGTAATGCATGCATCTTCTCCCTCTAAATGAGTGATATCTTTGACTATTAACAGAAAGCAGGGTGAGATTATTTGTTAAAAAACACGTACATGAACAGGACAAAAACAGCAGTTTGATAAGAGGTAAGGCTTTGTCAAGAGAGGGCGCCAAGATCAAGACAAACTGAAAGTCCGTATGGTAGCTTTTAGATTAGTAAATTTAGCCATTTGACCATTTGCCATCGGAGAACTAACCACCCCCCCATTTAAACCTTAGTTTTACTGTTTCAGCACAGCTTTAGTAGCACACGATTATTTTGATACATTTATGTTTGGGACTTCAACTATTAATGTTAAAAAAAAAAGTGCATGGGAAGTCATGGTTAGAATGATCATGATGCCCCCCGGGGGGGATGGAAACATGAACAGAGCTGAATGTTCGGCCTGGGCCCCCCTTGAAATCTGATTAGCCAAGCCAGAACGAGCTCTGATTGGCTGATTGTTTGTCAGAGGTGGGATTTGTGCTAAAACCAATTATTTGGGCTGTGTTGTAACAGGCTGCTGGTAGCTTTCTCTGTATTTCAATGTGGTTCATTTCCTTTTGTTGGAATTTGAATTGTGACTTTGGACAAACATCATGTTCTCGAGTCCTCAAAGTCATATGTGAAGAAGATTTAAATGTTGCCACTCTGCTGTGTTCATTTAGTTCAAAAATAAACTGAAATATAAAATCTTTACCATACTTTAATGTAATTATTGGAAGTAGATATGATGAGTTGATATAGAAAAGGTAAATCAATACTATTGATTACTGAGTTTGAACACATATACTTAATAGAGAAATGAATGTTTACAATCTGGATGGCATTTGAATACATTTTAGCTTGGTCCTATTGGTTACCATTTTATTCAGGTGGGGTCACTAACAGTTTTCCTCCAAGCGGGGTCATGACAGAAAAATGTTGAGAACCACTCACGTAAACAGACTTGTAATTATTCAAATTCAACAGTAATTGAGTGTATCATTTTGTTTGCTGGTCAGCCGGTGCACAACTACACAGTAGCAATATCTTATTCCATGTCTGCATTGAAACATGTCACTTCTGTTTGTATCTGTGTGTGGGTTTGTGTGTTTAGTCAATCTGGGCCAGGCATCCTTCGAGGTCATGGCATCCATAGTGAACCGTCTTCACAAGTACTTGGATACCAGCCAAGACATGCACGGCCGCAACGGCCTGCTGTCATCTTACATCCACTACGTCTTCCGCTTGCCCAGCGCAGACCCCAACTCGCCTTCCCCAGGTATTTGTAATTTCAATATTAATCATTCTATGTCTTCTTTTCTGTTTTCTCCTTTTAAGTTAACTTCATTCAGCCCACTTCATCTTCACTGGGTTTCTATTGTCAAACCTACTGGCCATAATTTTTTCCTCTTCTATTTCTTTTGATCTTTTGCTTTTTCCCCTCCTGCATCTATTTTGTCTTCTGCCTGCTCAACACAGACCCCAACTCATCCGTAACAGGTATACACAACTGTGCATCTTAACATTGTGAGCAATTGTTGTTCCCTCAAAATGAAAATATCATGCTTCATCCTTCTTTCCACTAATTTCCTGTCAAGGTTGGATGATAATCATTGTGGAATACATGTACTTAATTCTGTATTTAACTTTATGTTTTCCATATTTAAGTTGAAGAATTGTGTCTGGGTTCATTGGCTCTTTGGTTTGAAGTGGGGTTATTACAAATGTACATGTGGGCATTGGGCACAGAGTAAACATGCAACCATCATGTCAGTGTACCTTCAATGACTTCCTAGAAGCACATAGCCCATCATATGCCTTTGTCCCACTTTCCTTTCTTTGTTTTCCCAGGCCCGGGAGGGTTGGGAGGTTCGGTTCACTATGCCACTATGGCTCGTTCAGCTGTTCGCCCAGCGAGCCTCAACCTCAATCGCTCCCGTAGCCTTAGCAACAGTAACCCTGACATCTCTGGTACTCCCACCTCTCCTGACGATGAGGTCCGCGCCATCATTGGCAGCAAGGTAAAGCTTTGAATTAATATCTTCCGATTTGACATCAGCCCATGACTTCTTTAGTCTCAGTTCCTTTAGATATCAGTTTGTGTTCTGTTAGGGCAGATAAAAGGCGCTCAAACTCAAAATGTTACACGTGGTTCTCATGTGGACAATAGACAGAAATAGTAGTGACAGTCAGATGAAGTTAAATGTTTAACAAAGCTGCAGCTCTGACTGATTTGTGATGTATTTGAGACACACTTATGTAAGGTGGTTGAACTGAATCCATAGCTCGTAACGCACACAATAGGCCATGTGCTCAGTGACCGGAGGGGACTATTTTATCAGCATGCAAACTGTATGGCAAATGCGTAAACATAAGACTGGACATCTTATCTCTGTAACCTGTGTAAAAGCAGCCTGACACCCACACAAACATATGCATGTCCTCACAATGCACAGTGTTTGCAGGTTGTGAAAGGCATCAAAGAGACATCAGCGAGCAGATGATGGCAGGATGATACTTTAGAACATTGTTCGAATAGTCATACATCTTTTAAAGGCATTATTAACAGCCTCAGTCTCTTCTGGTTTTCTGAGTATCTTTTAGTTCATTTATCTTTGTGTTATGTATTTGCCTTGAATGATTCCCCACTTTTTTAATTTAACCCCAAAGTTCCTGAGCAGTGAGTGAATGCAGCCCTTTGTTTAATGAATGTTCCCTTTGCCTCTTATTTTTGAACTAAACCTTTCTTCTCTTGTCTCTGAGTGAGGGGGGGTTGTTTCTTACACAGAGACTAAAAGGGCGAGAGAGAGAACCTAAGTGCTTTGCTCCTCTGTGGTGATGATTTGGATTTTTTAATTTACTGACGTCTAACCTTTGTTTTGGTTGTTTGGCATCTTCCAGCAGTCCTGACCACTGAACCTCTTTAACCTGTCATTATTCCTTCCCTCCTCCTTCCCCCCCGTGCTGCTCGCTCACTCCCTTGCTTCCTGCCTGCCTTGTGTCCTTTGACATTGGCACGCCTAGGGCTTAGACCGCTCCAACTCGTGGGTGCACACCATGGGCTGTAAGAGTGCCCCCTGGGGATCCAGCCCTGGGTCTGCTCCAGAAACCATGCAGGTGGTTTTATGAATGCCCCGTCCTTCACTTTGCCTCACCGCTAAAACAGCTCACCCTTTTCACCTTGAAGGGATACTGGGATATTTGGAGTTTTGGTTTATTTTTGTACTTTGTCAGAAGTCCGTAAGAAGGATGAGAGTTTGGGAAATGCATTTTCTCCCTGAAGAGTATTAAAGGAGAGTTTTTTGTCCTGATGTCATGATCACATTTTTCATTTATAGATCCAGCTAATCATAAAGCTACTTCCAGACTTTTTACAACACTTTTTGCTGAGTTTTTTTCAAACTAGAGGAATTCCTACCCTGAAGTCCAAAACTTCAAAATATTACAGTATTCTGGTAAACTTTAAATCACAACCCTCCCATGATCTCTTACATGGGAGTCACAGCCGCCTCCATGACCCTCTGTCTCACTCTAGAGTCTGAAGTGTCATCCCTTCCACTTATCATCTAACACCTCTCTTTTTCTCAGTACTTGCATGATTCAACACGTTAGACTCAATCCAAATATTTCAGTACCTCTTTTTATCTGTGGCAGTAATCTCTCGAACATAGTTGACCTCCTCTTTCTTTCCGTGTCATTCTGCCTGTTTTGGGTTTTTGTCTGTTATGGCTAAACTCAAAACCAAGGCACACTGTAAGGATTGTTGGAGTAGAAGAGAAAAAGGGTAGTGTTAGAAATCATCAGACTAGACTCTTTTTGCATTCATTTTCATTTCATAAATTCTTTCTTCTATCGCTGCTCTCTCTCTTTCTGCTTTAACCTCATAGTCTTCACTCTCAACTAGAATCCCTGCATGACTCTATACTAACCCTACACAGTAATCACTCTGTCTCTGGAGCATGGTATCACTGTGAGCGTGAGTGTGTGTATGTCTGTCACCTTTCTTTTCTATCTTCATGTGACGTTATGTCCTTTTTTTGTCCTCATTTTAAGTTTTTATGACATGGAGACATGTTTGTTTTGTTTATGTTTGGTTCTCAGTTACACATTTGTTATTGTTCATGTCAAGAAACCGAAATTATATCACTTCTGCTTGCTTATTGAAATCACAAAACAAGATTAAAACATTAATTAAATAGAGCCAATATCCACTAACAATTGATCAACATGATAGGCATACTCTGCCCTTTTATTGATAACTTTTAAAACTTAAAAAATGTTATTTCTTGATGACATTTTACACCTATGAAGTATTCAGTTCACCTGGAGGGACATAGAATGGCACATCATTGACTCAGTAATGCCTTTGCTTGAGCTCTCAGCCGTTTTGCTCCCCTCCTTCAAGGCAATCAAACCACTGATCACTGTTTTAGATTTCATGAACATTTTTTAAGTGTTGTGGCCCTATCCTGTGTCTAATTGTTTATTTGTGTTTCCATGTGTTATAAGTGTGTGCAACAGATCACAGAACTGTTAAGTGTGCATGTATGTGGTAGACCCAGCAGACACATTTTCCCTGTGTGCTGTGGAAAAAGGTGCAACCCCTTTCTCCCGTTGCTCCTCCACTAACCTTGTTGTCACCGTTCCATTCATTCCACCCATAGGCCATGGAGCGCTGTGGCAATCGCATGTCTTCGCACACTGAGAGCGCCAGTTTCTTGCAAACTTTAACAGGACGGTTGCCCACAAAAAAGGTAGAGCCACTTGCACTGGGGGAGGAGCCAACCCCGCCCCGCTCTGTACTCGCCTCCTCACCTGTCTTGTCTGTGGATGTGTGCCTCTCGACTGGTTGATGTTGTATTTGGTGGCTGTGGAGTCTTGTTGAATGCTGAATGTCTTTGATCTGCCTGTTATCCTGAATGTGTCACAGTGATTTACATGTGACATGAATGTTGTTGTCTGGGAAGTCTCCTTTCATTTTGCACTATTTACTCAAATATTGAGTGCATGTTTTTTTTTTTTTTTTTACTTTAGTGTAGAGCGACAGTCAAGTCAGTTTATTTTTACCCTACAAGAGATACTGTACGTGAAATGTAAAATTAAAGAAAAAAAAAGAGAAGGTCTATTTAGCAGATTATTTCCCCCAGAGCTTTAAACATCAACGCTAAGTACTCCTGAGCTGTTAATAGAGGTGGGGGAAAAAAATGGATTTATGTAAAAATCGAGATTCTTCTCTTCTAAGATTTAAAATCTATTCATAACTTCCATAAATCGATTTTTTTTGGGGGGGGGGGCTAATCAGTCACTCCCTGCTAAGTGCTAAAGCTAGCTCTTAAACTCAGTAGAATGCCAAATAGAGCAACAAGAAATTCAGCCAGTCTCACAGATGACTGGAGTAGATCCTGAAGTATGTACTCATTCATAAATAGACTTTGAATCATGAATCCAGAATCGTTTTGAATCGAAAATAGATTCTGAATCTAATCGTGACCCCAAGAATCGAAATCGAATCGTGAGACACCCAAAGATTCCCAGCCCTAGCAGTTAAGTTTGCTCCATTGTTAATAATTAGTTGTCAATGTTATTTTCAAGAAGCAGGATTCATGCTTCTTTTAAAGACACAAATAAAATCTCAGAGGCAGGCAGCCCTTTAGCCATCACAATTAGCTTCACTCTAAATCTTTATCGTACATCAGCACTATTAAGGGAGGCTTGGCAGACTCATGACAGGAGTTAGCTGGACTGTGTTGGATGTTGGTTTTACATAAAAAACACAAACAGGATTAAATGATATTCAAAAGCTATTGAGCGTATTACTTAAGATGAATAATACTCTCTCCATTTACAGAGGAGAAACATGAAATCAAAAATTTAACCATTATTCCCATTATCAGGAAGTTTAATGGTTAAATCTTTTAATTTGCATGATAATACTGGTGCATTGTCATAATTCATCAAGAGTAAAATGTTGCTGCACACAAAACTCAATCATGCTAAATGTTTTTGTTCTTCTTCAACTTGTAATGTATTCAAAAGTGTTGTTGGTAACATGTTTAGGAAATATTAGACTTGTCTTAATCAAGTTAATTTTCAGTGTAGGGGCCCCAGCGCTCAACTGAACTGTGTTTTCTTTTCGCTTATCTTTGATTTCATGTCACAATCCCCTTGAGTAAACATGCTCTGGTTTCCAGTTAGAACTATATTTACGTAGTCTGTTCACAGCGTGTAGACGCAGGAAAGGTAAAAATGTTTTAGATGGACAGTGATGCTTCTTCTGGTGCCTCACATTCTTTCTGTTTGGCCTTGTTGCCTCTCCCACTTTGTCCCTCCCTTTCCACTTCTTCGTCTTTATTTGTGTACTTTCCTGATCTACTCAGCTCTTCCACGAGGAGCTGGCCCTCCAGTGGGTGGTTAGCAGTGGAAGTGTCAGGGAGGGCGCTCTACAACAAGCCTGGTTTTTCTTTGAACTCATGGTAGGAGTCAAACTCTTTTTCACAACTAAAACTTATTTGATTCATATATTTTACTGTATATGTAGTCCATATTTACTGTGCTGTCCTTTTCCCATGACAATATCTCGTGTCCCATCCAAACGTTTTAACCACAGGTGAAGAGTATTATCCACCACCTGTACTTCACTGATCGCTTGGAGTCACCCAGGAAGAACCGTTTCCCAGAACGCTTCATGGATGACATCACAGCCTTGGTCAGCACCATCGCTGGCGATATTGTGTCTCGCTTCCAGAAGGTATGTACTGGCCTTGTGAGGTGTGTGGTGGTGGTAGAAGGGTAGTTAAGAGAATAAGTCCATACAGGGAATTCAGAAGAATATATTCAATTTACAAATTGTTTATTAACAAAGTCAAAATTTTACTGTATACGCCAGTTTTTACAGCAAGTTTGAGACTGCTAAGGGTGTCCTGTAACATCATTTTGGTGGTTGTTTCATAAAGTTTATGCAGTCAAGAAAAGCAATAACAGGGCGCAGGATGGCCTGGCGGTTATTCCGCCGGCCCCATGTACAGAGGCTACAGTCCTCGGTGCAGCAGCTGTGGGCTCAATTCCAACCTCAGCCCTTTGCTGCATGCCACCCCCCCTCTCTCCTCACATCATTTCCTGTCTCTCTTCAGCTGTCCGATCCAATAAAGACAAAAATGGCCCAAACAATATAACCTAAAAAAAGAAAGAAAGACAAAAAAAGAAAAGGAAAGCAGAAATCATTTTCAAACTGCCAACTCCGGAAACTTCTTAAGGAATGTGTTTCTGATCCAAACAGGACCTAGAGTTGGTGGAGAGGCTAAACACTAGTCTGGCCTTCTTTCTCAACGATTTGCTGTCAGTCATGGACCGAGGTTTTGTCTTCACCCTTATCAGGGCATACTGGAAACAGGTAAGTGCCTTTTGTATTAAGAACATATTCATGCATAACTCAACATTTTTTATTACATCACATATTGACACACTCAGACCCTTTCTTCAAAAAAAAAAAAGAATGTGTACTGGTTTCTGTCTTCAGGTGTCCACAAAGCTCTACGCTCTGCAGAACCCAACCCTGGAGTCTCTGAGGCTTGATTTCTTGAGAATCGTCTGCAGCCACGAACACTACGTTACCCTCAACCTGCCCTGCAGTCTGCTCACCCCTCCTGCCTCGCCCTCCCCCTCTGTGTCTTCGGCAACTTCACAGGTCTGACTGAAAGTGGATAAATTAGAACACCTGCATACATAATAAGAAGCAGGCATAAGAAAGTCTAATGAAAGCACTTTGTGATAGTTTTGTCGGATCAAAAGTTTCCCCTTGAACTTAGCATACAGATACAGAAAAGATTCCCCACAAAATGTCCCTCATTTGTAGGAAAATCAACATGGTAAAGTATTAATGATCTTATTTATTTAAATGTCCTGTTTCTCTCTGACCCACAGAGCTCTGGGTTCTCCACACATGTCCAGGACCAAAAGATAGCCAACATGTTTGAGCTGTCCGTCCCTTTCAGAGAGCAACACTTTCTGGCTGGACTGGTTCTGTCTGAACTGTCTGTAATACTGGACCCAGAAAATGAGGGGTAAGTATGCTTCAGATGCAATCCTACTTATACAAAAAGAGGTGTTTTTGGTCCAAGGGTAAAAATTGTGGTTCAGTTCCAGGCCTCTAGGGATGTTAGGGATGTTAATGACAGACCATTGCATGTGTTCCATATGTACGAGTGTCATATTGTCTGTGTTTAACTCTAAAGGATTGTAATGAAAGGAAAGGGATGTATTCAGTCTAGAGGCTAGCATAGAGCTTGGTTGATATTATGTGTCCTCTTTGCTTTTCACACTTTGATACAGCGTCTCTTTGTTCATTTCTAATTGTTCTCTTTCTTACTGTAGGATGTTCGGCCTACATAAGAAAGTTGTGAGTGTCGTCCATAACCTCCTGTCCAGCCATGACTCTGACCCACGCTACGCTGATCCTGAGGTTAAGGCCAGAGTCGCCATGCTTTACCTTCCTCTCATCGGCATCGTCATGGAATCACTACCACACCTCCATGACTTCACAGGTACATCTAATCAGATTTCACACAATTCAAACTGTCGTGAATGAGGCTAGCTGCTTGATGGCACTGATCAACACTTGTGCATTTTGTCTCCTGCATTATGAGGCAGATCGAGACATAATGTGGCAAATAACTGGAGCTATTTAAACGATTGCAGGTTGGTAGGCAAGTTGTGTTGCCTACCAACTCTCCCTGAAGCTCAAATTAGCAATGAAAAACATTGGTCTTGATTACCTCTACAACAAACACCTTTTCACATTATAGTGTACCCACAAGAATTTTACTTTGTTTTATTTTACCTTTTTTACTTTAATCCCACGTTTCAGTCCCATTAATAGGTTAATTTTATAGTCTCTCTTTGTGTCTGTGTACCAGAGTCCCATAACCAGTGGGGTCGGCCAGGCGGTCCCCAGGGGACAACGATTGGCAGCAGTGGAGAAGAGGCAGAGGGCGACGGTAACAGCTTGATCAGTCAGACTGTTGCCATGGCAATAGCAGGCACTTCCACGTCTTCCCCAATGTCCCGGCCAAGCAGCTTCTTGCTCAACTCGCAGGTGAGTTGACGTTTGTGACAGTTATCTTTCAATAGTCTGAACCAATATGAGGCTGTTGTTTCTTGTAATTAGTGTTTTTATTTATTTATTATTTTTCCCTCTGTGATTTGTTCCTCCTCATTCATCTCTCCAGGCGAGTCGTCAGCACGGTAGCTTCTCGGCCGAATCAAGTCGTAGTCTGCTCATCTGTCTGCTGTGGGTGCTGAAGAACGCAGACGAGCTGGTGTTACAGAAGTGGTTCACAGATCTGTCAGTGTCACAGCTTAACCGTTTGCTGGATCTCCTCTACCTCTGTGTCTCCTGCTTTGAGTACAAGGTAACATCAACAGCAAATACACCAATAACTAAAGAGACAGAAAGATTGTCTGTGTTTTGTTGCCAAGGGAACAGAAAAGAGTAGGAGCATTGGCTGTAAGAAGTATGCTTTCCTCTTTAGTGTACTTTTTGCCCCCATTCTTGTCTAACAAGAAGTAAATCTTTCTAGCTAATTGTACAAAAAAACATTATTTAGTATATTCATAACGGCTATCATATGCAGGGACTACATATGAAAATGTTACCAGAGAAGAATAAAAAAAAGAAGCACGTTGACATTGTTCATTTTTATCTAAATGTTCTGAATCTTTGGTAGATGAGTTACGCACTTTCCTCTTTCATCATATTGATCATATTTGATACAACCATTCATGTTAATGATCAATAGTACTGAAGCTTTATAAAAACTTCAAATCCTATTTTAACCAAAAGCTTCTGTGAGCCAGAGAGAGAGAACTCTGTCTCAAATGCACAAATACGTTGGCAGTGTTTCGCTACTGAAACGTTGCCAATGTGTTTGTGCGATTTAGACAGTGTGCGGGAGTTCGTCAGCGTATTTGTTAATTAAAAACAGAAAAATACCCAATATTGGGTGTCTAGGACTTTCATTTATGTTGCTGTGGTTATAGCAACAGGAAGTGTTCGCGTTTGATTTTTACTAGAATCATATTGAAGTTTCAAATTCTGGTATTGTGACAACCTTACACTACTGCCCCTTCGCTTGGTTTGCTGAATATGGTGATCAAAATAGGGCAGACAACTTGCTACTTTCTATGCGGCAATTATCTATTTCTTCCTGTGTATTCAAAGCTCTTTCTGCTGTGCAATCTGTCTGCTTTTTCAGTCCTTGCTCATACTTCTTTGCACTACTAACCTGCTTTGCTTGCTGAGTGCTTTGCTTCAAATAACTTCCTTGCTTTCCTCTCTTGTCTGTCTGCTCACCCTCTGCATCATGGATACAAGGCCCATGTTGTGTTCACCATGCAGGGGAAGAAGGCGTTTGAGCGAATGAACAGCCTGACCTTTAAAAAGTCCAAAGACATGAAGGCCAAGCTGGAGGAGGCCATACTGGGCAGCATCGGGGCCAGACAGGAAATGGTGCGACGCAGCCGCGGACAGCTAGGTAGGAAAACGTGGTTTGGCACATTCACACGCACAACAACATATCGTTGTTAAACACTCAATGGCAACTGAAAACAGATGCCAAGGAAGGCTTTAAAAAGTCAAATTCCGATTGTGAAGTACAGAACGCAACACATGAATGACTGAACCCAGCATCCACACTCCACACATGTACAAACAGAGCGCACGCATACAGCTGATCAAGAGTCAAGTCACGTTTTCACTGTGTACACACTACCTCTTTCACCACCAATAAAAAAGTAAATAATCCTTTCTCCACAATTTAGAGCGGAGTCCATCTGGCAGCGCTTTTGGCAGTCAGGAGAACCTGCGATGGAGGAAGGACATGACCCACTGGAGGCAAAACAGTGAAAAGATGGACAAGTACGTGTTTTTTTAAAACATTTAACTCACTTTCTAAACTCTTACTTTATGATATAGAAAAAGCCAAAAGATACTCACACACAGATCATTCAGTGTAATCAGTTAATTTGTCCCCAATGCAGTCATCAGCTCAGTGTGTTTTTTGTTTTTACAAGTCATAAGTCGTTTAGAAATATAAACTAATTCAATATTGGTCTGTGAAACTCCCTTAGAGGGCTTAAGGTCGGCATTTTGGTTTTTGCCATCTTGTGTTTTTTTTTTTTTTATGAATCAGAAATTATTGAAATGACAAAGAAGATGCACATCATTATGTATCTCTTCTGGTTGGCTGTCCACTGTAGAAGTAGCTGTCAATCACAGGTTGCCACGCCAACGCTTTACTGTTTTACTTTGAGGTTCTTAATTTACTAAATGAACATCGAGCTGTATTCAGACTTGAAACTTATGATATAGACAAAAAGTGAGGTCATAAATCAAATGAGAAGTAGCTTTTTTTGATTTAACCTTTATTTAACCAGGTAATTAACCCATTGAGATCAAGATTTCTTTCACAAGGGTGACCTGACCAAGAGGGAGGCAGCACACGTCATAATAAGACATTTTTTGCCAACCAGAGGAGTCTTCCCCTGCTGGTCATTTAAAGAATGCAGGTTTAAGTCTCAATCATGTTGGCTTCAATTTTAAAATCTGAAAGTTTCATTAATTTCTTAAATACAGCTTTGACTGTTTGAGAAAACAAAAAGTATAAATATCATCCTTTAAACAGACTCAGGGACTATTCTTGATCCTTTCAGTAATGATAAACTATCACAAACTCAGCCACATCCCATTCAGTTCTCATCGTTCCCATGTTTGCCCTGAAACGTCACATCTATATGTTGCATGCACTCTTTAAAAAAAAAGCAACAGTTTTGTATCTTGTGTCACTTTATTCAGACGGTGACCAAACATACAAAGCTCTGCTCGATTTCATTTGACATTTCATTTTCTTTCCTGTTCATTAGTCAATTCAGCTCCAGCCTTTGTTTTTCTGTTAATTCCCATTTGTTTTCTCACGTTGCTGTGTGTTGATGTAGGAGTCACAGAGCCGTCAGGTATTGTATGGTCCACATTTGCTGTGTTTTCATTTGAATTTCCCTGCTGCTGTAGTTCCTCATAGTGTATTCAGGTGTGTGTGAGCAGTTAAGACAGTAAATATGGACAGAAACAGACACGTTAGTTTGCGCTGAATGTTCTCCTGATTAGGTTACCTTTGACTGTTGCTCAATCTGCTACGTAATTCAGTTGTTCTTAACTTATCTAGCCACTTATTCAGCAATGTTAAAGTTAATTTCCTCTCCATGTTGACTTCTTAAGCTCACACATGCACACGAATACACCAACAGTTACCCTCTCATGCTAGTTCCTCCCTCCCCAATCCCATCAGCCCCTCTGTCCTGGTAACAACGTCTGTCTCAGGGTTAATAAAGGTTGCGTTGGGTCTGTTTTGCTTCTTAACCAGTGTGCTTCTTGTTTTGGGGTTCTGATTGGTGTGTCTTTGTGGTTGCTGCTTCAGTAAAAGAACAAGACAGTTATAGAAACAGCTCTTGTTCGGCATAGATTGTTTGATTGTTCTTTAGATTACCAAATATATATGTATATAGTAGCTGAGGACCAAAAAGCAGTCCTAATAAAGCTTAACATGCCTATGAGTTACAATTTTAGGACATGTAGATGTACAACATTTTGTCATAGTGTCCTACCAGTAGACAGATATAATTACTCATTCACTCACTTATGAAGAGAGGCCTCTTTACTGCCTTCAAACCTCTTAACTCTCTGGTGAAGGAAGATTTGGGTATTGACTATCAGCATGTATTGTTTGTGTGGATTTGAGGTCGATGCCTTGCTGGTTGAGAGATATCTTACGGTGTGAATATAAATATAGATAAGCTAACTACTTTTAAAAGTTTGTGCTGTTTTTGTTGTGAAGGTTTTAAATTACAGTTTTCCACAATTTCCAAGTTCGAGATCAATAAAGTACTTCGCTCTATCTCTCTATCTTACAATGAAAAATCTAAAAAGACACGCACATCCCTAAGTGGGTGCTGAATAAAAAAAACGAATAGGTATAAAGAAGAAAACAAAAACATGTTTAAGTCTGAGGAAGAGCATGTTGGCTCGAAACGTCACTTATCAATAAATCCTTTAAACAGGTTCTCCTCGGTGTGCTGATTTGGTTTGCGTCTTTATACCGAGGTATCATATTCCATAGAAGCTTATGAAAACAAAATGTGCTGAGATTCTACTCAGCTTTTCTTTTTTTCTTTTACAATCCTTCTACTTTGTACTGAACTGTGGCCAGTGGCTTGCATGTGGCGACTGGAAGCCCTGTGCAATCTTCAAAAGTTTGTCATCAACACCACAATTTGGCAGTTTAAGTCATTTTTGTAATTATTGTCTTTTTTTTTTATTGATGATAGGACCAGAGCGGAGCTTGAACATGAAGCACTTATCGATGGAAACCTCGCAACAGAGGCCAACATCATTATTCTTGATACTTTGGAGATCATCGTGCAGGTATGCAAGTGAACGTCATAATGCATTTACCACTGCAGAATGAAACATGCATGGCTCTTCTTAAAAATACCGGGAATATCTGAGTAAACATGAAGCCCATGTGCTAAAACAACTGCTTGTTTCTGCAGACGGTATCAGTGACAGAGTCCAAGGAGAGCATCCTGGGTGGAGTGCTGAAGGTGCTGCTTCATAGCATGGCCTGTAACCAGAGCGCCCTCTACCTCCAGCATTGTTTTGCCACACAGAGGGCGCTGGTGTCAAAGGTAAGAGTTTTGGACATCCATCCTTGCAATTTCTTCCAGACTTAATATCTTTTGTTGCATTGTGTCACTGTGGGTGTACTTCTCTCTGCATTTGTAGTTTCCTGAACTGCTGTTTGAGGAGGAGACGGAGCAGTGTGCTGACCTGTGTTTGCGATTGTTGAGGAGCTGCAGCAGCAGCATCAGCACCATCAGGGCCCATGCAAGCGCCTCCCTCTACCTCCTGATGAGGCAAAACTTTGAGATTGGCAATGTGAGTACAACGGAAATACTAAAGGTTGACAAAATGAACTGTTGTTAGGCGTGTTATATCACCTCTGTAGTAACATGTGTTCATGTAGGATGGGTTGTAAATGTTAGAGACTCTTTCTTTAAGCTGATACATTCTTAAAGGGATGAAAGTAAATAAAATTCCTTACCTGTGCCGAACATGGCTCGAGAAATAACCTTAAATTGAATTATAAATGAAAAGAAGTTTGTATAGCCATGTGTTACAAGCCTCTCTCTAATCTCTTCTATTATAATTGAATCAGTCATTAGGAGGAGCTAATTAATTGCTAGTTTTCCGGTTATCAGCTATATTCTTGTAGTGGTTTAAAAATGCATTATTTTACATTAGGTCACCAAATGTATCCCATAACCAATCAGTGAAGCCCACTTTCCAGCCTTTACAAAAAACTGATAAATCCTTAATTTCCTTTGTAATAGTGTGGTAGTAGTAATAGTACTGACTTTTCACACAGAGATCTTTTTGTGAATGAATTTGAACACATAGACATCTGCTCTTCAGTTTGCTTCCTCTCCAGTCCCCTCGACACGAGAAAGCCAGTCACCTTTTCAAGTATTATTCAGGTTTGTGGTGGTTCTTACAGAACTTTGCAAGAGTGAAGATGCAAGTCACCATGTCTCTGTCTTCGCTGGTGGGAACGTCTCAAAATTTCAACGAGGAGTTTCTGCGTCGCTCTCTGAAGACCATCCTCACCTACGCAGAGGAAGACCTGGAGCTGCGGGAGACCACATTTCCAGATCAGGTTCTGATTTATCCGTCAGCTTGCTAAGTTGTTGTCCATCACAGTGTGAGAACACCGTTGACTGACCGATAACAAATTATTTCTACTTATGTGGTACATTGTGTGGTCTCTTGTTTTTTGCTAGGTCCAGGACCTTGTGTTCAACCTGCACATGATCCTGTCTGACACAGTCAAGATGAAGGAGCACCAGGAAGACCCTGAGATGCTGATAGATCTCATGTACAGGTAAGACTAATCCTGCGTATCTGTACTGCCATCATCATCTTCTTCTTCTTGTTTTTTACACGTGTGGTTTTCTGTTTTGTGTTCCATCTCCAGGATCGCCAAGGGTTACCAGACGTCACCAGACCTGCGGCTGACGTGGCTGCAGAATATGGCTGGTAAACACTCAGAGAGGAACAACCACGCTGAGGCCGCTCAGTGTCTAGTACACAGCGCTGCACTGGTAGCAGAATACCTGAGCATGCTGGAAGACCGCAAGTACCTGCCTGTGGGCTGTGTCACTTTCCAGGTACAGAGAGTAGTGGACACATGGAGTGTGCCTGTGTTTAATTGTTAGAAAATGTGTGGTTGTATTTTGTCTTGTATTTGTTAATGTGTATGCATGCTTGCTCCAGAATATTTCCTCCAACGTGCTGGAGGAATCGGCGGTATCTGATGACGTAGTGTCACCTGATGAAGAAGGCATTTGCTCAGGGAAATACTTCACTGAGATCGGCCTCGTGGGACTCCTGGAGCAAGCTGCTGCCTCTTTTTCCATGGTGAGCACTGGAGAAGGATAGATAGGCGATAAGCTGACAGGAAGATTACAAAAATGCCAATGATGTTGTTAGGGATTTTGGAAAAAGGGGCCAACTTTTTTTGTCGTCTCATGAATGAATTGATGGTCTATTTTCAGCAGCAGATGTTGAGCGTCTACATAGAGTTTACTTCTAAATTAATATTGGACTACTGAAGACTGCAGAGTTGTTGTACTCGTGAATGTGATGCAGAGTGTAATGACTGCAGTGTTTACTTGAGAACTAAAGGGTCATCTAAGCTAATAATGTACATGTATGCTAATTGCCACCTATGATATAGGCAGCAAAGCATTGACTAACTTGACCATTTAGTGACTAATTGAATTATGTTATGTATAGATAGCAGGCGTTCTTCTTCTCTCTCTGATTATTACTCAAACTGTTCAAGGCTGCTCTGTGCAGACTTCACATTCACCTAAGAAGTCTGCAGAGCGGGGGGAGATGTCATCTGTCGATGTTATCTGCCTTACCCTACAATCTAAGTGGATGCTTCATGAGACTCTTATCTGGAATATATATTCATTTTTACTATTTCCGGCCCATTTTCCTGAGGCTACACATTAAGATGTCAGGATTTAGGTTAGCTGATTGTCTCATTTTTCCCTCTAGGCTGGCATGTATGAGGCTGTGAACGAAGTGTACAAGGTACTGATCCCTGTCCATGAAGCAAACAGGGACGCAAAGAAGCTAGCCACCATTCATGGTAAACTACAGGAAGCCTTTGGAAAAATTGTACATCAGGTAAACCCAAACACACACACACACACACACACACACACACACACACACACACACACACACACACACACACACACACACACACACAAACTCACACACAAAAACATCTGTTTAAGTCAATGTGACTCAGATTGAATTGTTTAAAATCCCACTGCTGGTACATCTGGTTTACTTTAGTATATGAGTGTTTTTCTCTTCTTGTTGAAATTCAGTATTATGAATGAATCAATATAAACAACTAAAAACCTCACTATGTGAAAAGAACATGATAACATACTGTAGCTGTTTGCACCATTGCACTTTTGTTACCTTTGTCCCATTAATAGCTGCAGCATGAAGGGCCTATGTGTCTGGCTGCAGAATGTAATACAAAAGAGGGACAAATCAGATGTCAGGCCCCTACAGCACAAAACTTTGTATTCTATACAGTCTTGACAACAATCCTGGAAATGTAGTCATAGCCTTCACAAAGACACAGCTCTGCATGGTTTTAATATTTGTGTATTTATGTATTTAGACTTGTTCAGATACATTGCATGCTTGACTTTATCTGTGAAGTGTGAAACAGAGGATGCATGAGATGCGGGAATAGACTCCTTCTGTGGTTTTTTCTTAAAGGCCAGTTGTGTGACTCCTAATGATGATGTCAAGTTACAGTTTGGGCGAGGTTACAGTTTACTGCTGGTCAGAGCAACTTCTCTTACAAAGCCAGGACGTTTGAGTGGCGACTAAAGATGACCCTTAAACCATTTCATAGACTCGATAAAAGAAGTGAATCTAGTAACCGGGGGGATTAGGAAACCCCCCTATGGAAACAACTTCTTTTTTACTCAAAGGGACCAGAGTGTGATGATAAATCAAGTGGGAAGCAGGCCTATAGTCATACAGACTTTTAAAGAGTTAGACTTATTTTTGCATCCATTGGAGCCGCCCCCTGCTGGCCATTAAAAAAACACGTTTAAGACACTTTATCCAATGCTTTACTTTTGAAATAAGAGGCTACATGCCCTTATAAGCAGTCCATGAATAATTGACATTATGTTTCATGTGTCTGAGGTCAGTTGCTCTGTTCTCCAGCTTAAGCTAGTAACCTGGATAAGAGTCCATTCTCCTTGTTGTAACATCACCGTGTGTGCAGTTGCCACACACCGTGGGTGTGTTTTGGAGGGCTGTATGTGTGATGTCGTTCACGTGTCCTGTATTCTCTTGTCACACAGAGTACTGGCTGGGAGGTAGGTGGTTAAACAGTTCCTGCTTGGCCCTTGCTTGATTCGTTTATCTCTTGTGCTGTTTTACATACTCTCATCTTTTTGTTTGCTAGCTGCGGGCATTCAGATGCTCTCTTTGCTTTGTTACAAACATCCAATCCATTAACATCTGCAGACAATGTCAACTGTCTGCCCCCTGCTGGGGTCACTTTGCTGTACAAGCAGCAACACCCTCACTGTCTCCCTCTCTCCTCCCTCCTCTTCATGTGCAAGAGGAGCTTGTTTTCTATAACGTGACAGAGTTGGCAGGCTGTGCATGGGAGCCACAGTGTGTGACACTAATGACCAAAGTCTCAGTGAATGCATCACCTGCACAACCCGCACTCCCTCCCCGTCTTCATCTCTTGTCTGTCTGCTGGTGTGTCAGTCAGAACACACATTGACTGACACGTCTACTGTCACACATCGCCTCATCTCATCTTCAACCACAGGGCTCGATTTCAGTGCACTCTTTTTATGCAAAGGGTTTTGTGTTAGCCTCTCCGCTTTAGCCATTGATCATTCTTTCCACACATCGTTAAATGAGCCTTTTTAAACTCAAGGTGGTGCAGACTTGCATTGGGTTGAAGCTGGAACCAAATTCCTGAGGCAGTCAGGTTTTTTCTAAGAGGGTTCAACTCACAGTAATCTCAGGATTACTTGATTTATCCCTTTTGATTTTGATCAGTTCTTATTCTTACCCTTTCTTTGAATAGTTCAAACTAAATCGACCCCTGGTTTAATTTTTCATTCATTCTTTTCTTTTGTTAACAGTATTAACCTCTGAGTTCTCATGGTTTGTTGCATGAAGACGACTTAGCACTCCGTGTTTCTTCTTGGAAATGCACTGAGAGTGCATGCTGGTTCTCTGGAGGTGGTGGATCTCTGATTCCTCCCTTTCTTTTTTTCTTTGTAACTGTCTGCCATTGCATGGTCGGGATCCTCCACAATGACTTCATGTTTTCTTCTGAATTAATGGAGATATTGTTTTGCTGTTGTAAGTTTGTTTTGTTTTTGAATTTCTCTGGAGGAACCCAATCCTCATTAAATTTGTTCTGTTTTCTCCTTTTTGATTTCCCTGGTTGCCGACCCTTCCTTCCCACTTTACTTAAATGTGTCTTGTGGTAAGTTTCTTAGTTTTCAGGGCTGTTTTAATGTTTCCTTAAGTTTTTGTTTGAACTATGAGTTACAGTAGGATTTTAACATTTGATTTAAACTGGCAGTTACCAAGTGGACTTGTTCAGTGATGTCATACTAGAGGTCCGATGTATGTACTTTATCCTCAGCTTCTCCCTCCCTCAAGTTCTTCACACATCAACACTTCTCTATGAACATTTTCTGATCTTGAATGTGAACTTCAAATGTATTTTGTTTACTGGATGTTAATCCAAGCAGACTGTGCAAAACAACATTCAGAGTTTCTGGATTTGATCGTCATTTTTCCAGTCTGACCGTCTAAATCTGTTTGTATTACATCAAGACTGAATCTAGAAAGATGGGCAGTAAATGAAACCTCATAAAATATGAATAAACTAGATTTAAGTCACATTTCATGCTGGTTTGGAAATCGATTCGTATCAGGTTTCTACAGATGATTGTAATTGGATCTCAAAGTGCAGCAGTAAAGCCTGAATACATGCCGATATGTCACTGATTTTGGAAACTCGTGTAAATGATGTCTGGACACCATTCTCTTCTGATCAATGCAAATAACAGTGCAGACACTTTTCAGATTTCAGAAAGAATTGTGATATGCCTGCAGACTGACCATAGCCTCATACTACCTCAGATATCTCGGGATGGTTGGGTGGAGGAAGTCATTTTAAAGCAAGAGGAAACCGTCAGTGTTCAAAACAAACTGCAGTTCCTTGAGTGTCCACTTGAGGCTCATGGTTTCTCTTCAGAAACCATGAGTGATGTCACTGAGACTACAACCGTGTTTCATACAGTCTATGGTGTAAAGTGGTTTTGTCCACTTTAGATCTGTGGACTCTTCCCTCGGGGCTTCTTTTGTCCTCCTCCTCTGTTCATGCCTTCTGAGGCGGCTTGAAGCAACTTTCCCTGTAGCTTCAATCTTTAAACACAGACGGAGAATGTTCAGTTACTGAATAACATTATTTAATCAGCATCTTTTATCCTCGTTGATGACATGTGAAAAGTGTGCCGGCTGGTTAAGAAGCATCTGTTGTTGTTTCTCATTGATCTGTTGTCTATCTGTTATACTGAGAAGAACACGCCTCTCCTCTATGTGCTTATTACCATGACCTCTTTATAACTGTAGGGCTGTGTTTACCATTTATTGAAAGTGTGGTTGGTAGTCTGGATGTTGCTGACATCCTTTTGGCTGCTGCCACTCTTTTTTACAGAGCATGTGTGTAGACTGCAGTGAACAGAATAACTTGTTACAGCAGATTGCTGTGCAGATGATGAAACTCACTGTAGGAGGTTTATCCGTCAGTTCTTCTGTATGAACGACATTTTCTCAGTTTCTCCTCCCCAGTAACCCACACACTCATTGCTGGAAGAGATTCCAATCTAAATATGAAGCACACACTCATTCTTATGCAAATGTGTACCTGACAATAGTAGATTACAGTATGTACCAAGAGTGATCACCATTACAAGACTTAAAGAGTTTGCACTGTATCCCAGTCTGGTACTGTATTTGAAATCTAACTTTTTTTATTCTCATTGCTTTAAAGTTGGATACATTTTAAAATAGTTGTCTTCTCTACCTCATCTCTGACATTACATTTGCTCTGCTCACAGGATGGAAAGAGGATGTTTGGTACGTACTTCAGAGTGGGCATCTACGGTTCAAAGTTTGGAGACTTAGACGAGCAGGAGTTTGTGTACAAAGAGCCAGCCATCACCAAGCTGGCGGAAATCTCCCACAGGCTAGAGGTAATTAACCCTTGTGAGGCCAGATTTGAATGTAACACCTTAACTGTGTCTCATTTCTGTTTGTTTTTTATTCCTATAAGTAATGAGTGTCTGATTTTCTTCTCAGGGTTTCTACGGCGAGCGATTTGGAGAGGAGCAGGTTGAAGTCATTAAGGACTCGAACCCAGTGGACAAGTGCAAACTGGACCCAAATAAGGTAAGTGTTGGGTAGAGCGTGAATTCCTTTATTGATGAAAAAAGTGTCAGCGGGTTCATCTTTAACAGAAACGTGTAAAAAATGAAGCCAAACAAAAAACACGAGTCTCCGTCATTCTGCAGGCATTCATCCAGATCACATACGTGGAGCCGTACTTTGACACGTACGAAATGAAGGACCGCATCACTTACTTTGACAAGAACTACAACCTGCGACGTTTTGTCTACTGCACTCCCTTCACCCTGGACGGGCGAGCACACGGGGACCTGCACGAGCAGTTCAAACGCAAAACCATCCTCACCACGTCCCACGCCTTCCCTTACATCAAGACGCGCATCAACATCATCCACAAAGAGGAGGTGGGTGAACGGTTTACAAAAGGGCTGTGACTTACCCTTATTTAGTGTTAAAGGCTTATCTAAATAAATAATCGAGTAACTGAGGATTCTCTTTGATAATCTCCTCATCTCATTTTTACCCTAACCCAAAGTGACTTCTTCTAAATGTTTCTCTTGCCGAAAGAATCCGAAAAACTTTCAAACACACAAACAAAAATAAATCTCTCATCTTATTTTATCTTGCTGTTACTCCTGATCCTTGAAACCACGCGTCTGTTCATCACTCTCCAGATCATCTCCACACCCATCGAGGTTGCAATAGAAGACATGCAGAAGAAGACTCAGGAGCTGGCCTTTGCCACCCACCAGGACCCGGCTGACGCAAAGATGCTGCAGATGGTGCTGCAGGGATCAGTGGGCACAACTGTCAACCAGGTACAGATAGAAGTCGGCGGGTACATGTGATAACAAGGGTACGCTTTTCCTTCGCAATGGTATGAAATGAAATGCTGTGTTTGTCTCAGGGTCCTTTGGAGGTGGCTCAGGTGTTCCTGTCAGAGATACCAAGCGACCCCAAACTGTACAGACACCACAATAAGCTACGGCTCTGCTTCAAGGACTTCACAAAGAGGTATGCTCTGTGCATGATCATTCACATACAAGTGTTGCACCTATCAAAAAAAAGACAAAAGTGTAGAACAGAATCTGCATGCTGGTATCTCATGGATACTTTTTCTGCTAAAGGTGTGAAGATGCCCTGCGTAAGAACAAGAGCCTGATTGGTCCGGACCAGAAGGAATACCAGAGGGAGCTGGAGAGGAATTACCACCGACTGAAGGAGGCGCTGCAGCCCCTCATCAACAGAAAGATTCCTCAGCTTTATAAACCTGTACTGCAGGTCAACTCACACAGGTAGGACTGAGAACGTCGCTGTTTGTGCGTCTGTGTGTGCGAGTACGATCATGTGGTTTGGATGTCAACAAAATCCGTCTTTTTTTTTTTTTTTTTTTTGCTTCTGTAAAAAAAAACCCTGCAGCAAACGGACAGCTTGACAAGGTAGTTTGTGATTTCAGAATGCATTTTGTGACGCTGTTGTGTGTCTTTGTGTTTGTACTCTTCTTTTACATTTTCACTCGTCACTGAATATATGAAATAAAATGACCCATTATTATTATTAATTACCCAGAACTTCCACCAGATACGTGTGCATTGCGTGTCCGCTCCACTCTGTAGAGGCTCCGTGCACCCTCGTCCGTCAACACCCACAGGCTGCCAGATAATACCATGTATGTGGTATAAAACCATTTAAAACCCTTATTAACACAACAACAAACACACATATAGTCATTGTTCTGAACTTTCAAAACAGAGTGTTTTATTCTGAAAAGAGACCGGATGTTCTTATGTTGTTTCGGTGTCTCGACCTTTTCTGTGGTAAATTAAGGCGTCATGCTCCGGCATCCAGCAAAAATGTAAGCTTAGCGTATCTGCTGCTCAGGACTCCGGCCTGAACGAGCTGAGACGCAGCGCAGCGGAGCCAGTGGAAGCACACACATTGAGTAAAGTAAAAACCTATCAGCTCCGCTCTGGAGCGGAGACTGACCATCTGACGCATCTGGTGGAATTTAGGGGTTAGAGTTATTTGAATGGAAGAGTGAAGAATCACAGCAATACAGTAAATATGAACTTTTACAATTTTAAACAAAAACAACCTTTATCAAGAGTGAATACCGACAGCAGAATACTTTCTGTACTACGTCCTCACTTTCCTTTCAGGGCTTTTATGTTTTAGAGAATTGGATGAAAATATTACTCAACGGCTAATCGAACAATTCAGAGTTCATAAAATAAAAGGAAAGGCAAGAAGCCGGTCGACGTCATTTAAAGAGTCGTTGAACTTCTGAACTTAACCCCCGAAACAGTTTCTTGTTGATAAAATTCAAACAGATGATCTTTCTGTATTTGTCACTAACAATATTTTTATTCTTTTTTCTTATTTCCAGAGATTCCTTCAGCAGAATGAGTCTTCGCAAGCTTGACCTTTGAAGATGAAGTCACACGCAGACACACACACACTAGCACAAACACGTTTCAGAAAATTGCAATATTAATTTATTCTTGAGTGTACATAGGAGTGTGTTCAGAGGCGCTCAGTGTTTCGGAGAGCGTGCAAAAAGGAAGGTTTAAAGTGTTACAGCTTGGTACGTCATTCCAGTGTCTTAATTTGTTTACAAACTGTTACACAGCGAGAGGGACGAACAAGTGGATCTTAAAGGTTAAACAGATACCTTGGCGTTTAGAATCTTTTCTCTGCTGGCTGTTTGTCAAACAAGGAAACAAGTCTGTGATTGTCTCCGTGCTGCCACTAAACGAAAAGTTACTAATGTTAGCCACGACTTCTGAACCCAACAGAATCTGCGTGAATCAAACCAACACGCCACTGATTTCAGAGAATGACGTCATCCTGTCGTTGTTTTCAAAAGGTGCCAAAAAAAACGTTTTCTTCTATTTTTTATTTTCAGCCGGACTTTGACAAATATCTGCAGAAAAGGTACGATTGTAAAAGTCAAGGTGTCTATTTAATAATAATGTGTCAAAAATCTGTATTCAATTTCATGTGTGCACTTTTTTTATTACCGTGTAGCAACGCATTTTACAACTTGAAAGATTATGTCATTGAAAAAACAAGAAAACGTGCAAAAAATGGTACCATTATTTATCATGATGCTTTATTATTATTATTATTATTATCTTTTTAGTTAAAGGACGTTTCAAAGCTCGCTACTTTAACATCCTTTATTATTTTATGTAGTTTTGTTTTATTTGAAATATTTTACTAAATAAATATTTTAATGTTCCGTGGTTGGGAATTGTCTCGCTTTTTTCTTGAAGTAGTTTTCATGTCGTGTTTGAGACGACAGATCAGTGAGACTTTAAGAAGAGCAGGACGGCTTAAAGGCAGAGTTGGTAATTTTCTCCAGATTCACTTTTTAAGGTTTTGGTTGAATTGTCTTTAGGTCCTGACAGAAATGAATAACTCATGTGCTCTGAAAAAGGAAAGAAGAAAATCCGTCATATGTAGCAGTTGTAAGTCTGTAAAAACTTCGACCAATGTCTGCCACGAGGTACCAATCTGATGAACCAATCACGTCTCCCTGCTCATTCTCTACCCCATGCATGCACGAGACCACCCTCAAACACTCACCCTCACACTGAGGTCTTCCTATGGACCAACGGCGCTTATGCATGTTAGTGAAGGACGTGGCTTTTGAGGGAGGGGGCGGGTGTAGTAGCTACTTTCAAAATCATGCTAGTTTTTGGAAATTACGAACCCTGTCTATAATGTAAAGAATCAGCAGCCAGGACATCTGAGGGTAAAAAGTTTATTGCTTATAGTAAGAAGCCGCCATCGTTAATCAAAGTACAGCTGGGATGAGTCGCAGGTCAAAGGAGACGACACTCTGATTGGATCTGTTGTCACTGAACCAGATCAGGAAGCACTGTGAATTAAAACTTCCCAGATCTAAAAGTGAAACCTGAATATAACGTACTTAAACACTTTGCTGTAGAACCTGAGATGAGCTATGTAAACGTCCCTGATTAATTTAAATGACCCAGACAGATGCATGTTTTTCACATGTCAAACTTACGTCTAATTAACTCCCAAAAAGTCGCTGAACAAACACAAACGAATGCAATGTTTGATCAAAACGAAAAATCCTCATCTGAGCGATTACGAGGACTTATTAAGCACAGAACTTTGATTTTGTGATCAGTTCAAATCTTTCATTATTTTTTCCCAGGCTGTTTTCTCAGAAAGTAGTTATGAAATACAATTACCGTAGTTATTATAAAAAATTACCAGGACTAGAACAACCCTGACATTTGTAGTTACAGTAGAGAGCACTCGTCACATGTTGAAGCTGATTTATAACAGCCAACCTGCATCAGGCGTGTCTGCTTGAACTGATTGCTCCTGAGGGAGGGACTTGTTACTTTTGGACGAGTCTGTCCATGTGCACTCTCAGTACAGATTACTGCTCATTTGTTGTGTTTGTTTAATTGAAGTAGATCACAATGTTATGAGCTCGTTGATTAACAGATCTAAAGGCAGGTCATCATGATGTCTCAGAGAGCAGAGACTTTCTCTGTGGTTGAACCCTCCCGTCTCTTACTCTTCGTTCTCTTTAAGTTCTAATCCTGTAAGTAAAAGATCCAAAGATTAAGACATTCAAACAATGTGACGTGCATACATTTGATATAAAAGCTAAACGAGGCAGATTTCCCCTTAGCTGAAGGTGTTGTTTTAAAACATGATTCCTCACAGAAAAGAAGTTTTGCAAAATGGAAAGATTTTTGGATCCCAGTTGACTTTGGATTTTATGTCAATTTGAATTTAATGATTATAGAAAAGACTTCGGCTACAAGAAAAATATACATTGTCCAACATTTGGGTTTTCAATCTTAAATTTTAGTCCAAAAGTGCTTCTTTCAGTTTGTAAAAATGGATCCATACAAACTGAGTTACCAAGCAAACATGAAAAACAAGACAGCGACAGAAAAAGAGTCAAAACCAGTGTCCAAGAATTGATGACACAAACAGCAAAAAGACGGGCTGCTGTGTTCAGTCCACAGAGGCAAGAGTAACAGAAAAAAAGAGTCATCCCTGGCACACAGAAAAAGAAACCCCATTTCTAAAAAGCGCCTTCATTGGCTCGAGGACATCTCTGAGGTGAATCCTGAAGTACGAGCTCAGTTCATAAGAAGGCATCAACAGGTGCTAACATGGCAGCAGTCTTTTTGGCACCATTAGTAGTTTTGCATAATTCAATGGTCCTTGTGTGGGTGCCAAACTGGCTCCTGGCACAACCCAGCAGCGGTTCATGTGTTCACAGGTTCAGGCATCCTCCTGTAGAACAGCAGGTACGGAGTGGACGAGGAGCACGTCTCAGGAGAGCACGCTTGCAGGAAGTCCTCCTCCTCGAACAAACGCACCTCAGAGTCATCAAACAGCATCCACTTGCCCTCGTACTCCAGGAGGTTGTTCACAGCCTGCTGCTGGCTGGTTTCTGCTCCACCGCTGGAAGTTGTCGTTGCAGCTTCGGGCTCTTTTTTAAGTCCCGCTTCAGTGTTTTGGCTCAGGCTGTTGATGTTTTTTCTCCGTTTGGATCCCTCTGTTGCCCCACTACTGGCTGCTTTCTCAGTGTGTTTACTGCTGCTGTTCCCAATATCATAACTGGACACACTCCTCTGACCCCCCAAGAGTCCGACCCCGCCCTCAGAGACCTTTTTGCCTCCTTTTTTGCCGTTAACCAAACTGGCACCCCTCTGTCCTCTTCCGTTCAGGCTGAATGAGACCTCTCCATCGTCATAGTCCAGCACTTCTTCTTTCACCCGTGTTCCCTCTTCATTCTCCTTCTGCCCGTCCTCGTTCTCCTCCGTTTCCTTTCTGTCCTGCAGCCACAGCTTTACGTCTTTCAGATCACTCATGCGCACGTAGGCGGTGTAGTGGCCGCTGCTGATGGTGACGCCGCTGTGCATGACAACAGCGAACAGCTGATAGTGTTGACCCTTCTTGGATGATGGTCGCGTGCACCACTCGTCCAGGGACAGTGTCAGGGGGGTCTGCAGGGGGGTGTTCACTTTACACAGACCTGCATATGGGTCCAATCTGGGAGGGATAGAAAAAAGGAAGTATTATTTATTGTGATATTTTTGTGTTTTTCTGTGAATTAAAGTTAAAGGATTATTTTACATCATTTAACCATTATATCGATACTCTGTTTTTGGAGGGGGGGTCGTTGGTTAAATGTATTTTTTAAGGCTGTAAGAAGACAGATTGGTGTTGACAGTTCTTGTACTCACTCTAAGCTGCTGGCGGAGAATCGTTTCAGGTGAATGGTGATCACTTCAGGAGTTTTATCAAACAGCAGACTTCTCTCGGCCTCCGTGTAATGATGACACGTCTCACAGAAATATTTGTCCTCTCCTACGATGCGCTCCACGGAGGCAAACTGGCCGATGGCCCATTTCAGAGTCTTCAGCTCGGGTTTGGGATCAGGAGAGACTGAAAGAGACACAGGAGCAGTTCTTGAGTAGATGAAGTCACGTTTTACATGTTTGACACTTTGAATCTGCAGAACACAGACTGACAACATTTTAATTTTGTTTTTTAAACGTGCGTGTGTATTTAGTGCAGTTTTGTTAGTTATCTAGACCCTCATATTTCACTTTGGAGCGTGGTAGCCCCGGTCGTTTTTAAGTCCTTCCAGGGGTGTCAACACAGTAAATAAGGTTCTAGTTTTTTCTTCTTGTTGTTAATAACGCCCTGCTTCGCTGCTTTCTAAAAATATCTCCGTAGGAAAACAAACCCTCTTCCCATTGACTTCTTGAAGCCGTCATGTTGTGAGGGAGATCCTGACCACACGCACATCAAGGAAATCAACAAAGGCATTGTGAGCTGTTCGCTCAGTAACTGTGCTCATGATGGATTAACGCTGGGTCTTTGTAATGTAGCGATGAGGACGGTCTTTAGCTGCTCTTTTTGTAAAGTGTCTCCAGATAACATTTGTTATGAATTGGAGCGATAGAAACAATGATTGATTCATTTTTCATTATAACCACTGGCTAACAGCTGGGCCAATCACAACGCAGTATTTCTGATTTTGTTTTTTTCTAGAAGTTTTGTAACATTTTCTAAATCCTGGAATTATCCTTCTTTGGTTGACTGAATGTAACATATGGTAACAGATTAAGTCTGGCATCATTACAGTATTTAAAGCTTATTTAGTTATGTTTCTATGTGAAGAGAATAGAAAAAAGAGTAAAGGATGGAGTTCTTGTCGGGTCTATATTACTCAATGAGTCCTTGTTCTTTGGACCACGAGCAGAGCGTTAAACTCCTCACCTTTCGAGAGGTCTTCTGGACTGCTCGGTTGGTCGTCGAGCACGGGGACGCTGATGTCCTGGAAGTCTTCTCTCCTCTCCGTGAAGCTCTCACACTCCAGACAGCGAGTCCTCAGGACCAGCTGACCCTGGAACAAGCGCTCCATCAGATCCAGACCGTCTGAACGTGACGAAAACAAAGAGAGACACGGCTGAGTCATCCTTCACATTTCATTTCTGTGGTCAAATTTAAAGGACTGCCGTATTTTAATTTCTTTTACTCAGTTCAAATGTTTTTAAAGGAAGACAAACGCCACTATATACACGAGCGTTTGAACGCCTTTAAAAGGTCTTACAGATAACTGATTACTAATAACATGACTAGATAATTTAAGTACCAGTAATTTAATAACAGGCTTCAAATACTCAGTCAAGTCAACTTATTTAATCTCTCACGTCCTGCCTCTGCTTTTTGTCCATGAATTACGCCTTAAAACAATGTTTACCTCCATGTTTTATCGTCTTCTTGTCGTCAGCCGTGTTTCCGGGTGCTCTCTCCTCACTGCTCTTCTCGTCCTGACTCTGGTCGTCGGTGGTCCCGTTCTCCTGCTCTGCTTTGATTTGACACTTCGCGCTCATCGAGCTGATCTTTCCCACGCTGCGGAACTTGGAGAAAATACTCGGCTGTTTCCCGGAGGCCTCAGCCAGCTAAGCTTAGCCTTCTTCTTTCTTTTGCCCTCTGTGTCTTTAGAGTTCTTTCCACCTTTCCCCTCACCGTCACTCCCTCCCGCCTCCTCCTCCCTGTTGGGTTTCGTTACCCCTTCATCCTTCGTCTCCCCCTCCTTGTTTTTGTCTTGGTTGCTGTCGAGCGTGATGTCACTGGAGGACTTCCTTTTGGAGCGTCTGAGGGGCTCATCTCTATTCACGCCAGCTTCCTCAGCATCAGATTTCTTTGACTTGACTGATTTCGGTTTCTTTTTGGCGTTTCCCACCTCGGTGTCGCTCTTCCTCTTGCCACCGACTTGGTCGTCCTCTTCCTGGGCACTTTTGGATTCTGCTGTAGAGTTGAGACTGTCTGCTTTAACCTCAGTCACATCTTCAACCTCACTCTCCAACTTCTGCTCCTTTCTGATGGTGTCACAAGCCTCGTGGATGTATCCCAGCATGCACTGCAGCACCTCCTGGGCGTCATGCTGAAGATAGCCTTCATACATAGGGTTCAACTGCCTGAAACACACAGAGCCTTCATAAGTTTACTCCTTAACAACGCCTGTTTCAGCTTGTAAACATGCCGCTATTCTTTAGATTATTTCAATGTTGTTAAAAGGTGCGAGCTAATCTTTTATCAAATCAATGAGTGTCTGTTAACCATTTATCTGTTAAATACCCCGGTCAGGTCATACAGTAAGGATAACATGTTGTGGTTTAAGAAAAACATTTCTTACAAGGGTCTGGTTTCAGAAACCTGACCTGACAACAGGCTTAGGACTCTTGAGCCTCGCCTTGTTTTGTTTTTTAACCTATTTGACAGCATCTGTGACTCACAGTAACCTCGTCATTACCTGAGTGTGTGGAGTATTTTACGAGGCGGTGTGGCGAGTTCTCCTTCATTGAAGCTCTCGGGGTTCAGCAGGAAGCTGGACTGCAGCTGCTCCACTGATGTTATCAGACTGTTGAAGCTCCCGAGGAGCTCCATCTGAGCTGGTGAATCTTCAGCAGCAACTTCAGCCTGCTGACAATATGTTTGCAAAGATCAAACACAAACAAACATAATTAAAAAGACGGGTCTTTGAATTGAAGTATCTGTTGTAATAAAATGAGCTTTGGAGGTCTACATTCAATAACAGGACCCCCCCCTTTATGTTTGACTTTTCAGAAGTGTTGATGACTGAAATGTGAAACATTAATCAGAAAATGTGATTTATATTTCACCCACCTCTTCGCTCTTATCCGACTCTTGCTTTAGTTTCTCTTTCCTTCTGGACAGGTCGTACAGTTTCTTTATGCCCTCCCTGAGACCCGGGCAGTAGTACAGCACCTACAGGAGCATTATTACATCATATTTTAACACTGACATCTTTAAAAGGCAACAATCTGAACAGGAGCTCAAAAGGCTTCCTCAGAGTCTGTGTTCACGTGGCCTTTAGATGCACTGTACAATATCAGTGCAGCACAAGAACTCAGGACTACAACATTGAAATGTGACAAATACTGTCTGCACTAACTTTTATAATGTTTCCTCTACAGGAGAAAATACTTGATTATCCAAACAAGCAGAGCCTCTTTTTACAGAGGGGTTTTATCTAGTTTAATAATCATGGCTCTATAAATAATTAATCAACACACCTCCAATCAGACTTAAGCATTTTTCTGACCCTTGTCCATATGTTTCAAATGACCTAAAGAAAAGTTACATGTCATGAGATCCCTTACCTGCACTTACTTTGTAAAGTAGCATCATTGTATGCTTCAACATATAAATAACACACATCTAAAAACATGCATGTTAAAGCCAAACTGCCCTCTGAATTATACAGTGTACAAGTTTATTCTCGATTCACGGCCCACCTGTAAGACGCTGTTCAAATAGCAGGTGTTCCCCAAGTTGTTGAGCCCAACAAAGGGCACCAGGTTCTCTCTCTTGTCGCAGGGCAGGAGGAGGCCCGGTGAGTTAGGACACTGAGGAGGAGCAGGGACTTCCTGATCAGAGGTGCTGAACAGCAGAGAGGAAAACATGGTGTCAAAGAGTGAACCCGTTTAAAAGCAAAAATCATCATCATAACAACAGGATAGTCAGCATCCTCTGCTGAACATTACAAATAAAAAAAACTCCTCAGATTCATAAAAACTAGAGAGGCAGAGATTGGGGAAATCAGGGCTGATGTCGATGTTTGAAATAACAATTTAGCAGATTCGGATGTTTGTTTCATGACTTCTTTTGGTGTCAGACTCCCACAAACATTTGCTCTCGTGTTTGACAAAGAAAACATGTTAGTTTGTACAACAGGTGATTTCTTCTGCCCTAAATAAACCCTCTTCTCTGAATTAGCAGCCAGGTGTACTAGAGGCCAGCGTTAAATTGATTTAGCACAACAAATAAACATCAACTAATGTCACATTCTTTGCCGATGTCTGTCAGAAAGCCCAATATCAGCCGATACCGATGTTGAAGCGATGCCTCCCTAATAAATACGAAATCTGACTTATGAGCAAGGCTCTCATTCACATTTTTCCTCTTCAAAAGCTGATGTGTTTTTGTTTTTTTAAACGGCTGCATTATAAGATTATATCCTCCCAGTTTGATTCCACTTTAGTCTGAGCTATTATAGTTCTTACTTTCGTTTTTGTGTTGAACGCAGATTCAGTGTCATGACTGTTTCTGATCATAAATGTCCAAAATTGCAATTCTCTTGTATTACAACTTCACTTGGCTCGCCATAATTATTCAAATATAAAGCTTGAGTCGGATTATGTGGTCAAAAGAAAGGCTTGGGTGGTCTCATGTAAGGATTCTTTTTTTTTTAGTTGTCCTTGCTCACGTAAATGTGTAACTATAAATGTGAATATTCTGCCTATATTCTGATATCAAGACTATTAAGAAAATAAGGATGCATCTGGGAGATTTTTCTTCTGTGTCCTCACAATGGCTGAAATGGCGAGACAGTGACTGAACGACTGGTTCTGCCTTCAATGACTCATTGCCCAAAACAAACAAGCCAACCACACCACTCTTCAATAAATAAGGGCTATAAAGCTGTGTTTTGAACTTTGTATGACCCCAAATAAACCTCACACTGGCAGCATGGACTCACCTGGCCAATTTTGTATGACCCCAAATAAACCTCACACTGGCAGCATGGACTCACCTGGCCTCAGGCTCCTCTGGTTCCGCCGTTTTGGGTTCTTCCGCTTGAGGTTCAGAGAAATCCAAAGCCCGTTTAGTGTCTTTCTTCTGGAGGCACTTCAGAGACAGTCGACTCTTCCTGATGGGGCTGCCGAGGGCCGCCACAACATTTTCACCCTGCAGGCCTGGCATCTTCTTATTTGGTACACCTAAGGGGCGGGTGGTTTCTTTCTGCTAAGATGCAACAGCGCCCCCAGCTGGTAAGAGAGGAGAAGACAGCTGCATTTCAGCGGGCGCCATCAGAATGAAAGTAACTACGCACTTAAGTTTAAAGAGCGCAGGCATTACAAGTCAACACAAACAGCCTAATTAAACACGTGTAGGGATCTTAGGTGAACTAAACCAGACCCATTACCCCATTGAACGACGCATAACAACGCTGGTTGACGCAAACTTACTGGTTACCATCTTTACCATTTGCTGCATTCATGTGCTGCTCGGGTGGTCCACGTTTCCGAGTTGGGAAGTTGTTCTTCCGACTTCAGTGTGTTCACAAAGTTGAGGCGCAATAAGTGAATTAATAAAAAGTATGTTAACATTAACAAAACATATTTTCACAACTCGGGAGCTCGTTTTTCCGACGTGTCCTACACTACATGAATGCACCATTAGTCCCCATCAACTGTGACGGCCAAATACGTCCGTTAAAACCGGTAACTGCTGTATTTTAAATGTAAGCGAGTAGACATTTGTCGCTAATATCGACATTAAAGCTGCTTTTGTTCAACATTATATCGACAACATTGACAAAAAGTGGGTCAAAACGGTGTGGAGAAGAAGTGGGAGGAGAAAACAGACGGTACGCCGCTCCTAACAGTTCACAAACCTTAAAATGAACCCTTGAAATCTCCACAGTGTTCACAGCTGATTAAGTCTTACCTAAAGAAGTCATCACAGGTTTAACTTTCATGTATTTCACAGAATATCCCGTTTTAGAGTCATTTAGAGTATCCGACGATTCACACGGTGCAGCAGAAGTTGGCGCTTTTTCCTGTTGGAAGACCCACTGACTGTCACACCGCCGGGCGGAAACACGAGCACCACATCGAAATATTCCGCAAGTATGTCAAAATAATAGCACATCCTGACATCAAACCTATTACAAACATTCACGCAAAACTCATAAAAGTGCTTAGACGTCTTTAAAATCGTCAACTACAAAAGTAATACGTTCCGAATATCAGGCTAAGATTAAGTAACCTATGTAATTCAGGACCTCTCTGGCCGATTCCTTACGCCATTTTTGTAGTCCATTCTCAAAAGGCGTCAAGCTAACAACAGCAAACTAAAGATTCCTACTTCAAAGTAAGAGTGAGGATAGGCTGATTTTGTACAGATAAATATTCGCACTGTTCATATGATATTTTGACCATGTCGAAGTAATTCTTATGGAGTTTTTGGTCCTTAAAAATTTAGATAACTTTGTTCATAACTATGTTAAGATTGGATCTGAGTTTACAACACACGCTATAGCATATTATGTTAACCTGCCCACTGCTACAATTACCACTTCATTGAATTACTTGAACATTGAAGGCTTGTGTGCAGCTTTGGACAGAAGTGGGGTTTGTGCTCTTTCTTCTGTAAAAACAAACCAAAAAGGGAAACACTGAATTACAGAATCCCAGCAGGAATAATAATAATAGATACCACTGGACATAAGGAAAAAGTTTATTGTAACACAGATCACATCATCAGTTAGATTTACCATATTATGACAATAACCACTTTAAATCACATAACAAAGTGGAACAACTGAGACTGACTTTAAAGAATTGGAATAACTCAGTGTAGAAATACTCTGCTACAAGTTAAATTCATGAATTCAACATTTTAGGAACAAATATATAATTTACATAAAAACAAAAGCAATGACTAGTTTATATTTTGATTATAATAAAGGTTGTATATTTGTGTACATCCTTCTTTGATGTTTGCAGCTGCTCTGGTCAAAGCAAACTACTTAGCGTAGCCTACTGTCACCTGTGAACTTACCCAGTCAACAATTTAGTACTATCAGAAGACAATTATTAAGCATAACTTCTTCTTTTTCTTTTTTCTTTTTACATAGAGACCATTTTTGAATCATAAACTTAAATCCGAGGGGTAACTAATGCTGTCAAATAAATGTAATGCAGTAAAAATTGCATATTGTCTGAAGTTCTGGACAATAGGAATACAATTGCAGAAAACTGAAGTAGGCTTTACTCATGAACATTTTAAGTGCCTCAAAATGGTACTATTGTATATATTGTTTTAGTATATTAACTAAGCTACCTTCAGCTTCACTTTTAGCCTTTTATTTTTACGATTGTAGATCACAGGAAGTGATGTGTGGTTGTATTTCGTCTGACTTTAAAATATTCTTTAAAATATAACTCTTACTACGTACATAGCCTTATTTAAATGATTTGATATTATTAAGATATGTGTAGCTACATTTATATTGTTCAATCAACTTAATGAAGCATTTTTATTTCTTGTTTTTATTTATTTATTATTAATATTATAAAATCACGAAATTGAACACCTCGTCACAGTGAAGTGTTTGAAACGGCGGCTACCAGCAGTAACCACCTTTGACCAACAGGGGGCGGCATTGTCCATTAAAATGAAGGTTGAACTGTCCAGCATCAGTCGTACTTCCACTGGAGCATCTCCTCATCTGACAGTCAGCAGAGGCTTCTCCTCCACGGTCTTCACGGTAAGATACTATTTAAGATATTTCTGGTTTCTGTGTGAACAGATGACACAAAATCGTCTTGAAATGTTTCCCGCGAGTGTAACGTGTTTAATCTCTGTTGCGTCTTATTGGTGCCAGTTGTAGTGTGCCTTAAAAGGGCTGCAGAGTGTTGTTGCTGACGTGCCTTTTTACCACACAGGGAGGATGGTAGTAACTGAATGCAGCGTAAAAAATGAAAATTGACAGGTGTGACGTTTCCTACATGCATGCAGTTAGTGTAGGCATTTGTCAATACGGTGGTATGTATGCAGGACGAACCTCTGCTGCTGCTGCAGAGTGGCTGCTTGCTCAGCAGCAAAGATGTATCGATGAGCAGAAGCTACTGCTTCCAGAATCCACTTATTTTCTGGCTTGGGGATCAAGTGATGTTGCAGTAAGGATTCAGTAATGGATGGGAGTAGTTTGGAGGTACATGACTCCCTGTGGGTCTGAAGCCCCCCCTCCCCCTCCCCCAGCTGTGGTTGTGATGCAGCTACAGCATGTTTATCCCCTCACTATCTACTGACTGTGTATATCTTTGCAATCTCCTGCTCTGAGTTGCCTCTAACTGTGCATTTCCTAACTAAATGACTGTACCAGCACTGTTTGAATTTGGCTATGATTATCTTCAAACCCCACATGCGATGTTTCATAATTGCCGTGATGGAATAGATTTCATTACAGATGTAATAACCAGCAGTTGATTTATCCAGATTTAACAAGGAGGACTGGTGGGGAGGTGCTTTTTTCTCTCACATCCCAATCCAAATCATAGCCAGGAGATGTAGATTACTGTAAAAGGGGATTACTGTGTTTCACCTCCGTCATCACCTCCTGATAACATCATTTTCTCAAGGGGAGGATTTTTTCTCTCTCACTCACATGGCAGATCCTTTCATCCATGTCCTGAGCTAGATACTACACAGTTAAATCCACACACGTCTTTGGTTTTTGATTAGATATTTTGTGACACACTAAATGCAACCAGATTTTAAGACACTGAAGCAGGTCAGTGGACATGTTTGAGCAATGAAATGTTGATGAAAAGAAGACACACAAACACTGATCAGGAATTATCCCCAAATGTTTTCATCCTCCTGTATGCATGCAGACATTTTCAGAGATGTTGCCACCTACTGGCTGATATCAGAAGAATTTAACCCCTAACCTGCAGTAGTAATGAGGGCCATTCTCCATACACTGCACACTGGAATTGGTCTTTATCAAGGCAGGCATTGTCCCAGGAGGCACGGAGCAGCAGAAGTTGGTGGTGTGGCAGCTCAAAGCCGTGACCCATGACGCAAAGTACCCCCACCATCTACAGCCCGTCCTGCCTCCCCCACCTTCTCTCTGAGGAGGGGACACTGAAAGGAAAATGAACGCATGTTGAGCGACAGGCAAAGGTGCACTCCAAGAATGAGAGGCATGTCCTGAAGTCGACTTCAGTTTACCTCTCGACAACAATCCTCTGTACGCACAAGAAGGTTTGTCTTTCCAGGATACTAAATACCCTAGTATACACCTTTTAAGCATACAAGCAATACATTTTTGGGTCTGCAACTACCTTTCTTTTCACTATAAGTAATTTTTCTGCAAATAACTAAAGGAAAATTCAGACATAGCACTGGCAATTACTGCTATCAACAGCAGTAAACTTAACATAATCAGACTTCTTACAACTGCAAAGCTCACTAACTAAAAGGTTATGTCTTGTACCCTTTTCACACATACGGAAATCTCCTGAAAAACTCAGGAGATTACCCGGAGGGGCTTACCCCTAGTATTTTTTCCACAGCAAGTCTGAGTAGGCTGATGTGAGTACGCTGCAGCATATTCTCCGGAGAATTCAGCTCGAGCCAATAGGAGGGAGAGTGACGTTCTATACTGTTACTGCTGCACGGTGCCTAGAGTGTCTGCACTCTACGCACAGATGCAGTGACCACCACAATCTCCGTGCACGTATTTAAACTGCTGCATTATGTTTCTGTTCTCCAGTATGTTGTTCTCTGCTCGTGTGTCGATGTTGGACTACAGGTAGCATTGATATAAAGGCAAATATTGTCATAATAGCGTTGTGTAGTGGACTCTGTTGCTTCTTCTGCTACTTCCGCGTTGTTTTTTTACGTCACATCTTACCTCAGGAGACCCCCCGTCCCCCCTCCCGTCTGACAGGGATAGTCTCCAGCTGTGAGGAGCATATGTGAACGGCTAGGTCGGGAGAATCTCCGGAGCAATCCTCCAGTAATTATCTAGATATTATCCGGACACATGGTGTTGGACTAGCCTAGTGCTTGGTTAGGCCCGGCACCTTCTTAGCTAGTAGCCTAGCATTTACTTTGGGTCAACAAATCCAGGACATAGGCTAACTCACATTGTTAAAGCCAAAGTAGAAACTTTATACGCTTGTTTTTTTACTAACTTAAAAATATTGATAACTTCCAGTCTTCCCAATCGACAACACATCAAATTGCACAACAACCTTTTCCTTGATTGTTTTATTTCCTGGACCCACAAATAATGGGCATTTAATGTAAGACAGAGCTAGCCGTTAGGCCTGCATTTGACACGCTTAAAACAAAAAGCTAGACATTTTTACTTTAACAGATAACTTTAAATAGCTGATCAACAAAAAATGGCAAAAAAATGGCAAAAAAAACAGGTCAAACATTCAAAACATTACAATTATAATGAGGCAATGTCTTCATATGAGCGTCCAAGAAGGGTCATGTCCTCAGTTTGGATGATTTCTTATACCTCCGATTGTTTCATTTGAAGGTTTTTTGTGGACTTGAAGAAGCTAAAGTAGAAGAATCAGGTTTTATTTTTCTGTATTTTATACTTTTTTGTCAACATGTGAGCTCCCTATACAATCCAAGACCGACCGAAAATTTGAGCTCTGTACCTTAACTTAGATTAGATTTAGTGAGCGTTAAATTCAGCTCATTAAGGGCTGTTTTTGCTTTGCTCTCGCATGAGCTAGTTTATTTATTTTCACTGAAAGCCCCAGTAGACAACTCATACAGGCTCTGTTCAGTCTCGACTCATGTGTGTTGTGTGTGTGTGTGTGTCTGTGTGTGTGTGTGTGTGTGTGTGTGTGTGTGTGTGTGTGTGTGTGTGTGTGTGTGTGTGTGTGTGTGTGTCCTAATGTGTGTGTGAGTGTGTGTCCTAATATGTGTGTGGGTATGTGTGTGTCTGTAGAAGCGGTTTAATGAGATCCTTCATGAGTCTATGCATGTGTGCATAACACTGCATGCATATGTGCATATATCATATGTGATCAGATTGCAGGTTGCATGTAGGGATCCTCTCTCTCTCTCTCTCTCTCTCTCTCTCTCTCTCGCTGTCTCTCAGTTTGGAGAATCAGAGCGTCTCCTTTTCGCTACATGCTGAGGAGGAGGTGGGTGTTTCCAGCCCAGCCGCTCTGATGTTAGGAAGCAGCCGCTCCTCCATCCTACTCAGTCTGCTCTCTCCTCTGCCTGCTCTCCTGTTTCAGCCAGCCTGTCTCTGCCCTCTAGCGTAGTACTCTCCTTTCACTCACCGCTATTCAGCACCATCCAGGATACATTTACACATACCCACGCAGGTAGACTGAGTCCCGTCCTTGTGGACTGAAGTTTGGCTCAAAGATCGTGATTTATGTATTATTATAGAAAGAGCTAAAAGTGTGGACCTGTGGCAGTGCTGCTGAAGCTGAAGTTTTCTCTTCTCAATACGTCTTTTTGTCCCAAAGGATAACACGCAGCTGCAGAGGTAAGGCGAGGATAGATACGGTCTGCACTTTTTCAATGTCTATTTTACTGTCATGCCCTTATTCTTCCTTTGTCAGCTCTTTAGTTCATCCTCATTTTACTTTTATTCCGTAAATGTATCTTCTGTTACTATTTATTTACACTGAAGTGCTCTCTTCCCCTATTTTTTATTCACTTCAGGATTGAAATGGTACATTTCCAAACAAGGACACCTTTCTTTTTTAGAGCTCTAACTGTGTTAATTGATAATCAAGTACTTTAATGAATTAGCACTACTTTGATGAATTGTTTCAGTTGTTTTTCAAGCAGAAATTAAATAATTTGCTGGCTGCATCGTCTTATAAGTGAAGCTGTGCTGCTTTTCTTTGTCATTTCAAACTGTGAAAAGAAGTCTCTTGATTATTAATTGGCTGGTTGGAGAAATGTATTAATTTGAATATTTCTAGGAGATTGTGATTAAAAAATGTCAAAATATCGATTATGTGTGAACGTAATAGGTACATAAATCCACAATGCCATTAAACAAAAGTTGCTGCCCTTTATAATATAAACATTGCAGCCATGCTGATATAATGACTCCAGCTTTATTCATCCCTCTCTCTCTCTCTCTCTCTCTCTCTCTCTCTCTCTGTATGCTGATGTTTTGCTTTTGCCCTGAGCTTTTGGATCTCCTGCATCTGTTTTCTAATCAGATGCTGCAAGCGAAGCGTGCACTTTCATCTTCATGCACACGTGTAAAAGCATACTGACAAAGGGAATCTCTCTCTTAATCCTCATTCCTCACATTTCTCCCTGCTTGTTGTTTTTAAAGTCTCTTAACTGTTGATCCCTTCTCTTGAGCACCTTTTTAAGTGTGCTATAGGTTTCAGTAAAATCCTCATTTCTACTGACAGTTGTCTGAAAACAGTTGTTTCGTGCATACAGCTACAATAAACACATACTGCAGAAAGTGCTGGACAGTGTATGGAGTAGAGAAGAAATGCCATGTGATGGTTGTTGTTTAGAGAGGTCATATATGCAGTTTTTGCATGGTTGCCTCTGAGCGATATGCATGCATTCACTCTGCTGCATATAGCCTCCCTTGCTTTCCCTCTTTTCCCTCCTTCCTCTCTCTCTCTTTAGTGCAAACCCTCCCTGTCTCTCTCTATCTCTGCTCTTATGTGCTCTGCGTTTATTCTCCGTTAAGACTTGGTCACTGCTCTGCTTGCCTGCCACAGAGCATTGGCCATGGTTGGTTGGCTAACCGCAGCTACACAACATTAAAAAGGCAAAGTGTTCTTGTTACAGGGGGCATGTTTACACCGTGTCATTTTGTGTGTTTGTGTGTGTCTACGACGTGTGTGTATTTATCCTGCATTCGCATTAAGAACTCACCATCCATGCTGAGGTTAAAGGTCACATTGTTGTTCACACATACACACACACACACACTCACTGTCCTCCGAGATATAACTGACCCACATTAGTACAGTCCCCTGCTGTGTGTGCGCGTGTGTTTACGTATGTGTCAGTGTGATTTCCTCGGAGGTGCTGAGAGGTGAGTCACACCAGCTCACACGCTGGTGGCTCTCGCTGTAACGGTGTCATGATGAGTGATTAGCAAAAAGTACTGCATCTTGTTAAACAGTGGATCTGTGAAATGTCAACTTTTCAGGAAATCTTAGCAAAACAACCTTCTTTTTTTTCTCCGCTCCACACACATATTTAAAAGGTTACCTGCACCCAGTTATGTAACCCTCACTGCGTCCTAGAAATGTCTAAACTCAGACAAGACCTCAGAGTATTTTAGTTGATGTTAAAATCTTAGGATAAGCAAGAAGGGGCATTGTTTGCATGTCATATTTTTAAAACTAAAAACCCTGAAATTTGGTTGACACTTTACTGCTTGCATCAGGAGGAACTGTGATAGTTTTGGTGATCCTTTTTGTTCTTCTATCACCAAACACCTGCTTCGTTGAGTTGTCCTGGTTTTTGATGTCTCATACACTCAACAGCACTCATCTTTGGTATCTCCATAAGATGCACCAAGCTTTCAACTATCTGTAATGTAAACCAGAGGTCACAACACCAGAATATGAATCTATGATACAATACTAGTGAAAATCAAACAATGCAGATGCCTGTTCGATACCATGGCGACAAAAATAGAAGTCGTTGCCACCCATTGGATAATTTCTTGTTTTTAGGGTTAAGGTTGGTACCCAAACATTGGCAATGTATGTTGTGCAATGTGAACAGTGTTATCAATCCTAATCCAGTTGAATCAACCTGTGAATTTTAAAAGACCACACTCTCCCCATACTTTACCTTGTGCAGCTTCGTATTAAACATAATGCATAAGGCCTCTTTGTAAATATGGAATAACAGATATGAATGCATCTTTACTTTTCATGCATGTCATCCTTACTCTCTCCTCCCCACATTTCCTCCACATCTGTCTTCAACTGTCCTGTTCAAAAATGCCAAAGCCTAAAAAAAATCTAAGAAGTAAATAAAAATGTCCTTTTGTACAGATTCCACAAAATTCCAGTCATTTTACCTTCTTCATTGTTCTGCACTGAACCAAAGAAAGGCTTCATGTTTCTGCTGCACATTATGATTTTACAAAGCAGCAACTTCAGGTGTTGGAAAAGAAGCCAATACGGTAGTGGATAAAAAAAGACAGCAGAAATAAACAGCCTGGTTTAAAAAACAAATTTGATCTCATTAGCCGATTTCTTTATTGGTTAAAACTGTACAGGGAGCGACACTTTTGTAATGCCTCTGTTTTGATTATATAAAGGTTAAGAGGAATGCATACATTTTGCATAATTAGGGGTGTGGTGGAGTTGACTGACAGGTGGGCACGTTGTACTTGCTAACAGGAGGTTTAAGGCCCGCCTCATCTCAAACTCTTTCCTTGTGTCTAGATTGATCACAAGGTAGGTGAAGATAGCATTTCCAACATGGTGCCCACTATCGTTGGGGTTCAAAAAACCACTTCAGAAACCAATGGCTGACTTTACTGAGACCACGTGACGTCCATGTTTTCTACATGCCTTCATTAGGGAAGAATAGAGGCGGGACATGAAAAGCGTCACACACACACATTCAGACATGGCTGTCTAGTCCTCTCCACTGCCACATTTCCACATACGTCAATTCACATCTGTAAATACCGCCATTCTGTCTCTATGCCTTTTATACAGAGCGGCAAGGGAGGATAACAGCACAACAGTCCCGCCTCATACAGGCCGTATAAAAGGGGCTTTAAAGTCATGAATAGTAAAGTGGCTCAGTTTGGTGCTGCAGTGGAAACCAGACCATTAGGGATCAAGCCTTAGGTAGAACTGTATAGGAAAGGCTTAGCAGCTTAATCTGATGGAAAGTGTATTGAAGCACAGAGGCAAACACACACACACACACACACACACACACACACACACACACACCGGGCCCACCCAGAATCTGCAGCCACTCCAGTGAGCATCTTTGGATGGCTGCTCTCATGCAGAACCCAGCTTCACGCTGAACATTTAAACATGATGTATTTTTCTCAGCTCATCACCACACGCATTGCATCCTCACTTTCTTCTCTTGTAGCGGTTTGAGTGATGGTCACGATGAACAGTTTTTTTGTATTATTCTGAAAGATGGCTGAGCAACAACACAGCACAAACCACATGGCACACGACACGATCCCTTGTGATGTGTGTGTGTCTGGCGTGTCTGGAGCAGTTTGCTGCAGGTTGTTTTCCCAGTGAGTGTTAGCTGAGATGGGCAGTTATGTGCCTGGTGTGTGTATGTATGTGTGTGTGTGTGTGTGTGTGTGTGTGTGAAGTTGGCTGGTGCCAGTCGTTGCCAGTCTGTGCTCTATGTCGACTGGCCGAGCGCCCGGTGCTCCCATGTGGTTCGTGTTCTCCAGACTTTTCACGTCCACTGACTCCTCCTAAGGCTTCTCTGAACCTGTAAATGCCTTTGTTGGCCCACACAGCCGGAGTGTGTTTGTGCACAAAGTGTGTGCTAAGTTGATTGCTTTAAGGGATAAAGGTGTTCAGTTTCTTAGCCAAATAATCCACTACAAAGTCAAAACAAAGCTAGAAAAAGAAAGAGCCTGTGATGTGTGAGCTTTCAGAAACACTTTATTGCATGTCTGCCTGAGATGGAGCCATGCAGGGCTACATAATGTTGGAGTTTTTTTTATTGTTTTATCTCCATGCTGTTTTTTAGTTAACAGAAAAATATGCTCTTTTATCGTACAAGTGGCCCAGGCTAAGGAGCTTTAGGGCTTCTTAGCTGTGCTGTAGGCGGGAGGGGGACTCCCTTAACTCGCTGTCTGTGTCAGTCAAAGACGCCAAAAAACCCTCACTGCGAACACACACAGATACACGAGAGCCTGGAGACAGCATGCACACACACATACACACACCAGCTAGGCGAACGCCCAGGGATAGCACTACTAATCTCATTCTCTGTTGACACAGTATTCCTCAGCTGTGCCATGCGTTCACAGCTCTCTCCCTTCTCATCATGTTGGTGTCCTGAAGCTGGAGGTGTGTCTCTCCTATCAGTGTCAGCAGAAGGGTGAGTTCACACCGAGCCCGGGGTTTGTGTACAGCTTGTGCCTGCAGCACATCTGTCCTGCTTACCACAGCTTCCCACAGACGACAAAACTTTGAAAAAACTGTAGGAGTTTGCAGAAGTTCACATAAAGGGGCTCTGAATTTCTAAGATGTTTGGGTTGTAGGGCAGTAGAAATTCTCCTGCTCTTGAACAGATTTGCACTAAAGTAGAAGTATGGATAAGTGAAAAAGTACACACTTTGAAATGTAAGCACAGTATTAAAGTAACAAGTAGCCCTCTGAAGGTACATTTCTAACAGCTAACTGAACTTTGGATCATATTTTGGAGACTATTGAGCTTGATAAGAATCGAAGAGCAAACTGAAAGTACTGAACATTACCTCTGCTCCAATTTGTAAATCAGTCAGATGGGAAATTTCTTCCTGATCTGCACTTTCAGCTGGTTCACCTTCATCTGTGTCATTACAAGTGTTGTTGTGCTCATGAACATTGCAGAGACGCCTATCTTGTCTGTTTCGTCTTGAAAGTCAATTACATTGTCATAATTATATAATGTCAATTGTGCTTGGTATGCACGGACCAATGTGCCAAGGATTGATGTTTTCTAAAAAAAGAAAGTCCATTCAGGCTTAAATCAGAGCGATATTGATACGGCTGTGTGCCATGATGCCAATTTAAAATAATAACCGATTCCTTAAATGCATGAAAAATTTAGTAACAAGTCGGTTTTGGAAATATAAGGCGTAAAAGTACAGATACTTGTAATAAAATGAAGGGGGTAAATTAAAGTATTCAGAAGAAAAAAATCTTAAGCAGATAAACATGAAAGCTCTACTTAAGATAAGATCAGATAAGGTCATAACGAACACAACACACAAGGCTGGCAACCTTAAATACACATCGAGTAAAGCATACAAGTACAAGAAACAAACAAAGTATTGAGTACAGTAACAAAGTGTAAGTGCTTTGTTACTTCCCACCTCAGCAGTAGAAACATTCACACACAAAATAGCAAGACATAATTGACATGTGGTCCACAAAAAAGGACACTGAAGATATAAAGACGGAGCTGAAAGGTAAAATAAATATATAGTATAAGAACAAAGGCTGAGGCTTTATTTACCTTTAACCAAATCAAGAGTTTGTAGACATCAGCACTTTGGCCGCTGACAATTCCTGAGTTTGTTGTGGCTGATGTCGATCCAGCCCATTGTTGGAGAGAAGCCAGCAGAAAGTGAAGTCGATGCCAAGGGTAGGCAGATTTCTTTTATCTGCTCTGAAAGCACATTTTGTGTTTAAAAGGAATGTCAGCTGGTTTAGATCTGTACAAAGCACAGACTCTCTACAGACTTTCATACCTGTTTGAATCATTGGTTTCATTGTGTCATTTAAAAGAGCAGCTAACACAAGAGATTACAATTGACCTTCTCTGTCCTCAATGTACCTTAACATCTACTGGGTAGACTCATTTCCTCTCAGTCTAGTTAGCTGAATGGCTTATTCTTGGTGTCATATCCTTATACTGCACATTTCTGCTTTGAGGAGAGAAACGTAGCTACCAACAATGGGCTGTTCCTTTCTTTACCTGCAGTATCTTTAAAGTGGAAACCTACTTGTCTTGAAGCACTACGATGTCTGTCATCAGGGAGGTTAAGTTGTCTTCGGCTTTGATGAAAAATATTCTACTGATCAACAAAACCTCGTCAAGTGCTGGCTCACAAAGCTTCAAAGCAGAACATACCGCCCAACAGAGCATTTATCTTGACTTTAAAACAGACAGTATAAAAAGATGATGAAGCCATGTATGTAACATCACCCATTGGTTTATTGACTGCTTTTTTTGAAGTCTTTTTGTGTGAGGAATTAAGCATTAAGACCTTCACTGTGTTGCATTTTTGCGAGGCTAAAAGTGACCATATTTGAACAAAAGGGTATGTCATTTTTATAGTCTATGCTTGAGGCTAATTCTGTAACAAGCTAATCAGCAAGTTAATGAGCTAAGCCTTATTAATTGTCAAAAAAATTCTCTCCAAGGCATCGGCATGTCAAACACAGCCCAAAGGTTACGTTCAGTGACTCCAATTAGCTGAGGTGATGCCTTGCAGACAGCTGATGGCACCCACCTGTCACTCCAAGCAGCCAAGCCCTTAATTATGCATGTCTGAAAATGTTAATATAACTTAAACCATTTTCACACATTCACTCCTGAGGCAGCACCTGAAATCTTCCTGACTTGCCTGTTCACACATGCACCTCACAGTGGTAGTTTTATGCTTTTCAGACGGGAGGGGGGTCGACTCAGGAGGCGGAACATGACATTAAACGGAGACTCTTTATATCAGTGCTACATGTGATTGATCTTAGTCACAGTATTTTAACGGATGTGAGGAAAAGAACATAGTTGAAAGCAGAAAAGAGTATGAAGCAGCTTCACTTTGTACATGATAATCAAACCAGTCACACACCAGTCCAGTAATATGAGTGCCATCATTCCCCCGCTGCATGTTTGTGGTGAATTTTTTCAATTCACCAGACTGCACACAGAAGTTAAACTAGCGGGCTTGCAGAAAAGATTCTGTGGGGAAAAAAATCTAAGCACATGCTAAGCACACATGCAGCTCAACCCAAAACATCTGGGAAATGTGTAGTGAACATGTTATATTCTGTTGTAAAGTTTGGCATTTTTATAAAACATGAGGTGGACTAACCTCATCTGGACTCAGCATCATGTGGCCATTTTTGGAACTGCAGATTTTGGCATTTACACTTCACTTTCCAGCCCCTTTGAGGTTGCTCCTTGTTTGTAAAACCAGGCTGGTAAACAGCAGGTTGACTGACACCTTAGGTCAGAACAAAACCGATGAGACCTTAAAGTTTCAAAAAAGGTTTCTTGCCAACATCTCCGCAACAAACTCTCTGAAAATACATCCAGTCGTTGAAACACAGTGGGTTATGCGGTGCATATTTTTGCATTGTTATCAAGTTTAAGAACAGTATTTGTTTTTGAGGAGTTTCCATGATGTATGCATGAGTGGGTGAGTAGCTGGACAGGGGTCACTGAGGTGGGCTGTAGTTCATAACGCAGAGGAACTATGGAGATCAAAGGAACAATACACCCTCTTCCCTTGTTCTTTGGACTCTGTTTGGATGAGTGGTTTTCACCTTCTTTCAAAAGCCTTGTTCACATTTGCACAAAACTCCTGAAAAACTCTTGAATTCTCTGTGTGAACGCAACATTTTTCACTTTATTCAGAGTTTCTCCTGCCAGACCCTTGGTATTTCTGCGTGAAGACCCCTGGTGTTTCTGCGTGAAGTCCAAGTGAGCTGATGTGAGAATGCAGCAGGATATGATCAGTAGAATTCACCTCGTGCAAGAGGGAGAGAGTGGTGATGTTTATGCCTTGCAATCGGTGCACAACCATAGACTGTATGTACAATCTCCATGCTGGTAATTGAACGGCTGTGTTACATTTTCTGTTCGCCAAGTATGTTCTTCTCCGCTCTTTTGTTGATGTTGTGATTCGGTTGAACGACACATATTATTGACATAAAGTCAAATATTCTCATTATAGCATTGTATAGCGGACTGTTGCTTCATCTGGCACTTCCGCATTGTTCTGTGTACGTCATGTCTTGCCTCAGGAGTCCCGTCCAACGGGGGATAGTCTCTCACTGTGAGGTTCATGTGTGAACAACCAGATCAGGAGGTTCTGCGGACAATTCCCGTGGTTAGCTTTGCTCCATGGTCGAACAGCATAACATGTCGTGTGCTACAGCAGAAATGCATTTTTGGAAAGACTAGCAGACCCAGTTTTTGCTGTGTCAGCTGAAGGAGTTAACATATTGGAGTATATAGATTGTCCCTTGCTTACTTGTTTGACGATTGTCTTATAAGTGACATTTTATGTATGTATGTAACTAGCTGAAAAGGGCATATCCCCTAACTACCTAAGCAGAGTCAGACGTACTTCTGTCAAAAATTAATGCTCCCCCACTGATTGTTTACTGGTCCAATTAAATGGCCTAGTGAAGTTTATAATGTACTGAATAAACATCCAGAATTTCTCCTTATCCACTTTGCTTTCAGTACCTGACACTGTATTTGTGCTTTGCAGTCAGTGCGGTACAACATGTTGATACAGCCCTTAAAGGAGTTGGTTCAGGATGCAGTTCCCAGTGTCTAAAGAGCAGAACTATGATTTATACCGACAGGTTTTCAGGTAGAATCTAACATGAGGTCTTGCACTGCAGCTAAGCCAGAAATAAAACACGGACATTTCTTGATGAGCAGCGCTGAGTAACAATGGCCGGGTCCATCCCTACATTGTTCCCCTGAGTTGTATCCCCACCACTGCTCCTTAATGGGTTCCTGGCATTGACAGGCAGGAAAAAACAGAGCCTGTCGTGAGAGGAGCGGTGAGCGCAGAACGAGAGGGGAACAAGTGACTTCCTAAATGGAACCTGCATGGTCTAATGCTGTGTTTCAATTGGCTGGCTGAAGGAGGGAGAAACTTCCTGCCTTAGTGTTATTGGAAGTGACCGCTCCCTGTGAAAAAGTGCAGACTTATTGAATGTGTGTTTATGTGTGTGTGTGTGTGTGTGTGTGTGTGTGTGTGTGTGTGTGTGTGTGTGTGTGTGGGAGGCTGCTGTGTGTAGTGATCTGAAGATAGCCTTAGGCTTTCTGAGTGCATATTTGAATAATTTGGATGCTCATGTGGGTATAAATATATAAATTGTGGACACAGTGGATTGTTGTTCTCGTGAGGTCTTGGTGTGTTGTTTTTTCTCCTTCTTCTTCTTCCTTGCCAACATCTGTCTTTTGTTTTACCTTTGAGATAAACATTTTACAGGCACTGTCTCTTAGCCGGACATTAAAACATTCCAGCCAACTATAAGACTTTGTGATAGAGATGTCCTCTGAAATAGAGATTTTAGTTAGCTAATAAGCTAAAGTTAGCGACAGCCCTCAAAGCCCCACCATGGACTGTCAGAGAAACACTTATTCTTCATGTTAAACTACTTGGTCATGTATCTGTTTTTTTCTGATTTATTTTTTGGCTTTTCAAGCCTTTATTGTAGAGATGAGACGGTGGATAGAGTCAGAAATCGGGGAGCGAGAGAGTGGAGAATGACATGCGGGAAAGGAGCCACTGGCTGGATTTGATCCCAGGCCGCCTGCTTCAAGGACTACAGCCCAGTTGTAGTCCTCCTGCAGGGACTGATTAGAAGTATTGCCATATAGGTTCATGAGCTGAACTTAAAGTATACTAATAGCTGATGATGACAAGGCCAAAGCTTAGTCCTTTACATCAGCACAGTACGTACTCTGCTGCTTCCACACAATAAGTCCGTTCCATGTGAGTTTGCCTATTGAATAACAAAAAAAACCCACATAGACCTAAACAGATTCTGTAGTGCCTGTGGTCCTCTGTTTCATTGCCTCTTACTGCTCTCACTGACAGCACAAGTGAGGAAGAAACACTGTTGGTTTACCACAGCTATGCGACAGTTCAGAGAACTGGGACAATAGTGGCAATTCTGAGCGATCTAACTTTTATATAAAACCAAATCAGGGGTTTGCAAAATTCTGGTTGGTGTCATAAATAGATCCAAGGTTTCTATTTTGGGCTTCAACAAAAAGGAGTGCTGCTGTAATTTTATAAACTCGTCACAATGTATTACCTCAAATTTTGTCAAAGTTCAGACTCTTTCACAAAATGAGCAAAAGTAACAGAGTCATGGAGATGTACAGGACTGAGTGACTAGTTCTTGTATCACGTAATTCTATTGATTCTTGTGACTACTTTTAGTAAATAATAGGCCAATGAGAGCATCTTAAAAGCTGCAATCATTGGCATTCAATAGGCTGATAGTGCAAGTCAAAGATCTCTTAGTATATGTCTTAGATATATTGGTTAAAAAGTGTTTGACCAAAAGCAAAACTCCTACGTTACACAGCCAATTTCCAAAAGCAGAATAATACCTCCATATCTGCAGGGAGACAAACAGCAGCAGTGGCAGAGATGAATTTTTCTTTTTTCTGTCTAGAATGTACATAGACTCTGACACCATTAATTTAAAGGTTTTTTGTGGTTGGATTGTGTTCCTCTTGTGCAGATTTTTTGTTGTTTTCAGTTTCTTGACTTCTCTTTAGTGTAATTTCCTCTTGTAGCTCTTGTGTGTTGGCCTCTGTGCAACCGTGAGCACAGAGTAATGTTGGTCTCCAAACCTCCCAAACATCCTTCTCAATCTCTACTCATGTTTCCTCTATCCAATGACAAACACATTTTTTTCTCATAAAAGTTTCATGAGTCCCATCTGAAAGCAAAAGAGAAAATCAGTTTTCTGGTGCGCTCTATCTCTGCTCTCGTCTCCCGCTCTCTCACAGATATACAGACTAATGTTTCTTTCAAGGTAGTTTTCTCTTCTCTGCTTTTTGGAGGGTTGACGCGCACATATTCGAGGTGATAGAAGTAAAGAAGAGACCAAGAAAAGGAGAGTTGAAACAGGGACAGAGCAAAGACCGGGCAAGGACCGTGCGTGCGTGCGTGCATGCGTGCGTGCGTGCGTGTGTGTACCCGCAAAGCTTGTTTGATGTTCTTCCCATCTTTCATGTGAACTAGATAGCTGGCACACACACAAACACACACACACACACACACACACACACACACACACACACACACACACACACACACACACACACACACACACACACACACACATAGTTACTTACTTGGGAGATTTCAGGTTATGAGCTTCAGGTGTGTGCGTGTCTCAATGTGTGTGTGTCTGTGTGTGTGTTTGTCTCTTGTGTGACTCTCAGAGTGTTTGGCCTCAGTGGAGCTGCTGCCTGACCGGCATTTAATGAGCCCTGAACCCTGTCTGCTGCTCCACCTGTGAATGCTTGTTTGTGCTTTTCAGTTTTTCACAGGGTCCTGTTGGTGCTGCTAAAACACTTGTTTCCCACCAGGGCCCAGGGCTCACACTTCTGTTTTCTATTGCTTCATGCATGACAAATGTGGACATTACTGTTCCCGTTGTGTTCTGAGATATATTCATTTAGTGGCTCCAACAAAAATATGACTGCCAGACAAGTTTACGTCATACTGTACCAAAAAAACAACATCAAGCAAATCTGGCAAAAATCAAAAGCATTTAAATGGGTCCACCTTTTTGAACCAAGCTGTAAACATGTTTATTTCTGCTGTAAAAATTGATATTTTTGAATGGGTGTTAATGGGACTTATGGGGCTTTTGCAAGTAGCTTCAAGAAGACACTCAAGGAGCTGTTGTTTATTGCACTGTCGCTGGGCTTCATTTTTCAACAGCGGAGGATATAGTATCATTCTAATTCTTGTGCATCAAAAGCTAGTGCTAAACCTTATCTTTTCTGTGTTGCCATGTTTAGTTTATGATGCAAGAAACACTAAAAATGGTGTCATGATGGAAATACGAATAGCAGCTGTGGCGTTTGTGCTTCATTCTGAAAATGTCATGGCTGCACAAGTGTACAAATATTCACGCTTTATAAAAACAAGGATTAAAAAAAAAATATCACCCAGACTATAATTCATTTTCTTTTGCTTTCAGATCAATGCAGCGTCATATTTGCTCAAAGCTGGGTTTTACTGACGATGGGTAATAGGATCCAAGTGTTAGTCAAACGCCAGCTTATGCAGGCCAATACTTTAATTTGTGACAGGCAGGCGGGATCAGGTAAACAAACGGAGCAGGCTTGGCAGCCAACACACACAGCTGGCAGGTAATAGGTAAGAGGCAGGCAATGATACAGATACAGCTCAAAATGAAAAGAAACCTGACACTATAACAACATTTGGAAAATAAGACAATGAGTCAAAAATAAAACTGTGTCATCATTTTTTGAAGCTGCTGCCTTTTAAGTGTTCACTTCAGGAATTATTACATCAAAAGGACATCTAAAGGCTGTCTCCTTCCAAGGGAATTTAAGAACTGTGGACTCCATTGCATCTTTTACAGCCCTTATTATTCTCAAAACCAAAATGCATCCTTTGAAGAACTACTTCAACTACAGACTGTGAGATTCAGAGGCCTGAGTGAAGGGAGAGAGGGAGAGCGCAGGTGTCACTGTGACACAATCAGACTAGATTGCAGCACTTGAACCAGCACACCCACCATGAATAGCTCCAATCAGCTGGATTGTATCATCAGAGAGAGACCTCTTCTGATTGTCTATGTGTTTGAATACATTATTCATACGAAATGAAATTCACGAACTGAAATCCCGTCTCCAGAAAGAACTGGTAAGTAAAACAGAAATGTGATGAATTGTAAAACATTGAAACTCCATATTTAATTGAAAATAACACAAAGGCAACTAATCAAATGTTGAAACTGAGAATAAAATTGTATTTGGAAAATGATATGCCCATTTGGAATTTGATTTCAGCAACAGGTTTCAAAACTATCGGGACAGAGTGATCTTTATTGACAACTGTGTTGCATCACTTCTTCGGTTTCAACACTTTGTAAGCGTTTTGGAAACAGTGGAGACCAGTTTCTGTCATTTTGAAAGAGGAATGTTATTCTTGCTTGATTTAGGATGCCAGCTGTCAAACAGTTCAGGGTTTCCTTTATGTTTCATAATGCCCAAAACATGTTCAATTGGTGTCAAGTCAGTACTGCAGGCAGGCCAGTTTAGCCCCCAGACTCTTTTACATTTTACACAGTGTCCCAACTTTTTAAGAAGGATTGTATGTTGCAAAATCGCACCATGACTGGTATGTTCAAAGATCTTTAGTTGAAATGACTGCAATTTTAAATAAATTGGTGTGCCAACAAGCAGTAAACATGTAATTCAGCAGAACCTCTGCTCAAACCATAGATGGAGCTTCTATGGAGCTTCTATGGTGCAGAGAGTCAGTGGGCGGTTGGGTGTTGCTTTTGTGTGTTCATGAGTGAGACCGCTTTGTGGTACAAGCTGTTCCGGAGTCTGGTCGTGTGCGCGTACAGCACCCTGTAGCGCTTCCCTGAGGGCAGGGGGGTGAACATGGTGTGTCCGGGGTGTGTGATGTCATGGATGATGGCTGTTGCCTTACGGGTGCAGCGTGTCCTGTGAATGTCCTCTAACCTGGGGAGCTGGGAGCCGGTGATCCTCTCTGCGGTCCTTATGATGCGCTGGAGAGACTTCCTGTTTTCTAGGGTGCAGCCAGAGTACCACGCTGTGATGCAGTAGGTGATGACAGACTCGATGGCTGATCTGTAGAAGTTCACCAGCAGCTGTTGTGGAAGTCATGCTTTCTTCAGGCACCTCAGGAAGTGGAGCCTCTGGAGTCCTTTCTTGGCCATCGCTGTGGTGTTGACGGACCAAGTCGCGTCCTGGCAGATGTGGACACCGTGGTACTTGAAGCTCTGCACGACCTCCACTCTCTCACCGTTGATGTTGATGGGGCAGTGGACATTGGGCTTCAGCGTCCTGAAGTCCTTGACTTCAGTAGGCCGAAGCCCAAAGTCCACTGCCCCAGCAACAGTGAACTGCACATGAGGGTGATGATGCTTGTTGTAATCCATATAGCACGGCCTGCTGGTGACAGAGAATATAGAAAATATACAATGAAACTCAAATGAAAGGCTATTTTTCTGGTGAATGCATCTAGTAAAATAGGCACACATCTGCGATAAAATTAGCCGATACTGTCAGTCATTGGATTTGCTAATATCGGCTGAGATTATTGGATGGCCGATTAATCGGTCAAGCTCTATTCTTCTACCCAAATAGCCATAGGATCTACTCCTTTCTTTCACGTGGCCCCTGCAGCTCCAGAAGTTGCTGACATGGTGTCATTATCTCCCTGTTCTCCCCGGTTACTAAAACCCACAGACAGCTCTCCTTGTCGGCCAATCAGATAACAGATAGCCTCTGGTTTTGAATCAGTGCTACATGCCTTTCATCCTCCTGCATTTTGCTGGACACATTTGATCCTGCAGAGTGTTTACTCTGTGCAGCAGCTGAGGAAAAGGTGTAGAGGAAGAGGAAGAAGGAACAAGAAGGGATGATGCTGTGCTTGAAGGATAGAGAAGGACTGAACGAGGGAGGGAAGATGGGAGGAGGGGGACACAGTTCACCTTTCCCATGTCAGCTGTATTGAGGCTTGGTAGAGAGACATTAAAGGACTTAATGACTTGGAAAAGGAGAGAGAGAATGTCAGCAAAGCATTCCAGAGGCCACGTTTTCCCTCACTATCCATCTTTCTGCCTGCATGTCAGCCTCCAAATCAGGCATTTCTATCAGTCAGCAGTGGGTTCCTGAAACACTGAGGTATCTCTTTTTTTTACATCCAACAAATCAGATGCAAAGGGTTGGAGTACTGAAAGGAGGAAGAGAGTAAGATCCAAGATAGGAAGGGGAAGAAAAAGCAGTGAGGGTGGGAGCGAGTGAGCGAGCAGGATCTGCATAAATTTGGCATCTTAAAATAGGGTTTCAGTAGCATCAGTAAACTCACTCTTTGGAATAGATTTCTTTGCACGGCAGTCATATTTCCTCAACAACATTAGTGTCCAAATGAAACTCTCGTCTTAGCTCAACAGGCCTCAGAGCAAATTACTTTTCTCCCCGCTGCAATCTCTGGAAGAACCGCACATTTACAACGGACAAGGAACGCTCTCCTGTTCAAATTAGCCTGCTTGGGCAGCTGTCAGTGTGAATTATTTTAACCATCAAGTCTAATAAATGTTTCAGGTTAGCTGTGAACTGACATCCTGCAGTTACAGAGCTCTATGCATACAAAAGAAACACCACAGAAAAGAGGATCTAGTGCATGCAGAATGTAGAAGAAACCAAAATACAATCAATAACTGGTTCCTAAAGTAGTTTGATTGCAGCCCCAGAGGAATGTTCAATAATGAACTACAATGCAGACGCAGGTGTACTGTAACTTATACTGAATCAAAGAACTGCATGCAATACAATGCAATAACTGTTATTACTTTTGTACCTTTTGTGTTGCCGTAGTGCGTTTGTCTGTACCCATACGTTGCTATTTCTTTTGTTTTAATCAATTTTTACTTCTTAAATTGGTTATTTTAGCTTTACCTGGGGCACATCCAAGAATGCAATGTTGGTTGTTTCCTCATGAAATGTCTCAACAGTTAATGTAAATGATTAATATGGTATTTATTAGGGCTGGACCTGAATATTCGGCTATTCGGATATTCGTTCGTCGGGTAGGCAATCCATTATTAATTTTGGGATTCGGATTTTTTTTTTTTTTTTGGGGACCTTATATTCCTATCCTCACAGCGGTCAATGAACGTCACACTTCAGTTCACCACAGCCGTTAAAGGGAAGACAAAATGCCGAAGACTTCAGCTCTGTGGGAACACTTCAAATTAAGTGAAGACAAGACAAAGGCAGTGTGCCAAATATGCAATGCCTGGTACCATGGTGGCACAACAAGCCGCAAATTCAGTAAAGTAGCTGTCATGCTGTCTGTGTTGTTCTCCGATGTGCAGACACGGACTCGACTGCGCATCCCTTTAAAAAAAAAAAAAGCTTGAGTCTGTCTGTTTGTAAACTGAGCATGCTTCATAATAACATAAAGAATGCATTTGTTGTATTAGGACGTTAAAGAGGGCACGGTTAGTCCTGGTGCAGTGTGACCGCGCCCTTATTGAGCCGCGCCGCCCCCGCCGGATATTCGACTATTCGCTGTTAATAACTACCGAATATCCAGAGCCCAAAATATTCTGGACAGCCCTAGTATTTATAGAAATAATCTGGTTCCCCAGACGATGAATCCTTATCACTTTTCTGATCCTCTTAATTCTCTTTTGGTGCCACCATGAGATTCACAAATGTGCTTTTTGTGAAAGGGTGATCTTACTGTTTTTTTCTTGATAACCACATCACAATTTAAATGAATCCATTACAACTGATCTAGTTTTATTCTGCATTTAGTGTCAGCAAGTCAGAGTTCAAAATATCCATAACACCAAATAACCTCCAAATGACAAACTAGTCGATAACCCCAGTTGTGTTTTTTTAGTTCTATTAAGTCAGTGTTGGCATGCTGATACACTGCATTATGATGCTTAGCATTAAAGCTGCTAAACATCAGCATGAGAACATTTTATTGTGATTCCATTAGCATGCTGACATTATAAGTTAGCTCAAAGCTCTGCAGTACGGCCTCACAGAGCCGCTAGCATGATGGTGGACTTTGTTGTTGTGTTTCATAATGACTGTACTGCTCAGTGCACAATACCATCTGTATTCAATCTCTGCATGTTTGCTCCGTGATCTGGCACACTTATGATCTAATAACTATTTTAAGGTTTAATTGGCTTCGTTTCTTTCTGCTTTTTTCCATTAGGGCTGCACAATAAATCCCAATTATCAAGGCTGCCTAATATGCAATAAAGTAAAACAACATGACAGTCAATCACCATGGGAGCATTTGACCTCAGATTGTTTGCATGGATAACCTGGGCCAAGCTTTCAAACTCTTTGTCCAGTCAGATGAAACCCAAAATAGCTGCAATCTAATCTTGGTTGAATTTAGTTCATTATGGTGGCAATTTCTTGGTAAACCAGCATGATACCCAGGGAAGGAAAAAAAGGCAAAGGAAAATGTGATTGTGTCTGGAGCATTTATAAGATATTGGAAATGTTACAAAATTTCTCATTTGCACAATTTATTTGTGTTTATATAAACCGTCATCGTTATATTTAACAGTGTAAACACACATAGATTTTCCAAATATCATGCACGCCCATACGGTTTCAGACCATGGTTCAAAATGTCAATAAAGGAAACTCTCAAAACCCTCTCATACTGAAAAATAAGCCATTGTGCATCTCTGCAGCGCCACAATTATTCAAAATGTTAGCTTGCAAACAATACAGGCAGCACCTGTCAGGACAGAACTGAATAAAACGGTTAAAAATAATGCTTGTGAGCGCCATCAGGCCTGAGAACATCACACTATGCTCCTGCTGTGTGGTCACGCTGTCTCCCAGTAGATAGCTAAAGCCAGCACATGCTCTGCCAGCTTTCATCATGGCACAAAAACAAACCAATAGTGACCCACTGACGCTTTGTTTTTTGTGTGTCACGATACCACTGCTGTGCATTGTTTGCTGCTGACTAAGCCGATTTCAACTGCTTTATGAAATGCAGAAATTTGGCCAGCATCCAGAGCCCCAGATTTGTCCTAAACCAGTTAGGATGCCTGTGCCAACTGTGGTTAAATATAGAGAGAAATAACTAGCCTGAGTAACAACCCAATTTGTCAGCCTTTTCAGGCAGATGTGTAGTGTTTTGTGTGTTTATCATGAAAAATGTAGGATTTCTAGACAACCTGCACCTTAAGGAGATTTATATTTTGCCTTTATCTTCTGTATTATAGTTGTCAGTGTATGAACATGTTTCATCCCTCGTCTTTATCGATGCTGGAAAAAAAACATGATTCTCTCCTTCATCCTCCCTCTGAGCTTTAATACCATGCAGGCACACACATACATAAACACACACACACACACACACACACACACACACACACACACACACACTCAGGCATGCACAGATGGATGGAGAGAGGTCTGCAGAAAAAAAAAATCTCTCCCTGGCTCTTAGGTTATTTTTATCCAGAATGCTCATGCTCAAGCTACGTATGTGTCTTCCCTTTCACACACCTCTGGCCCCCAGTGACTTCTTCTTTTCCTCTCTCTCTTTCTCTTTTCAAATCTTTTCTCTTTCTCCACACACTCCCTCTCTCTTTCTTTCCATTCATTCACGAGAGCTGTGTGTGAGCGAGGCCGTGAGAGAGGGGATGAAAGACGCCAGAGTGGGGTTTTCATCACTGACGCACAAAAAAATCACTACTAGCAGTGCTCCTTATACAGTGCATGTATGTGTGTTTACTGCACAAGACCCACATTGTTTAGAGTGTTTCTTCCTGCATTGTGTTTTGAGAAATGTATATGTTCCACTTCCTGCTGAAATTCTGAAAATGAAAGAATTCATAAGCTGTTGGAGGATTAAAGCTGTGTAAGCATTTCTGGAATTAAGTTAGTGTGTCGATTTTTGAATGACCAGAATAAGTCTGTTACCAAGAAAGCATGACAGTGCGTTTGAAAAAGTCTGTGTGTTTGTGGTTGGGAAGGTGATTGCATGCATAATTACCAGATGTTAGAAGGGCATGGATACACATTTTGCATGTCTTTGCAAGCACATGTACACACTCTCTCACGTTCCCATGCACACAAACAAACAAAGAAATCTAAAACCTCAGGATATTTGCAATATTTGCTTGATAAATGTGTGAAATGATTAATCAATTACTGTCTCTATATTAGTGTTTTGTTTTGTTTTGGCGAGAGGTTTAATTGGGGACCATGAGTGATGGAGGGCATTGGTGCATGAACTTTCCTTCACAAGGAAAGCTGGGGTTTAAGTAAGCCAGTCTAATGGTTTTAACTACACCAAAAATGCGTATTTTCTTAAGTTAAATCGCCATTTTATGAATTGAATGTACAAAGCTTATCAGTACAGCAGCTACTCATAATGGTGAAACACGTTAATTCTACTTTTCTCCATATTACTGTTAAAAACCAAATGCACTGCCACTATTAATTTGCCTCGTCAATGAGAAAATCCTCTCTGCAGCATCTTGAAATTGAATGAATTGTTGGTGGATTGGATCCAGCGCTGCTAAGCGAGGGCCCGACGTCTCACGCCGAAGCCCGGACGACTCTTGACATACAGCTTTGTGGCTTGTTTAACATGGTGGTGAATGGGAAGAGGATAAGCTGACAGGCAGAAAGAGCCCTCCTTTGATGGGATTAACACAGTGGCAGACAGGGACTAGTGCTTTAGATTGATTAAAGTGTAATCCTGGAGGATAATCATGCCTCCTGATGTGACATGTGTGGCCAGGACCCTCATACAGCAGCCCTCCATGTCAGTTGTGCACACGTAAACAAAAGCAGCCATCTTCAGTCACGCTCTTTGTGCTCCCTTCATCCTAGTCCCTCATTTTGTTTTCTTATTATGTCTTCACTTGACTGGTGCTTCTTAGAAAAGGTCAAGAGGAACTGAGAAGACGTGGCAAAGATGGGAAATGAACACTCCAGTGTCAGGTCATCTGTCATTCATCCAAGGTGCATTAGGAAGGTTTAAGAGTGTCGAGCTTACACCTCTCGCAGTAGAAAAACAGATTTCCTTCACTACTATGTTTGTGGCTTCAGAGATGTTTCCAAAATCAGCTTTGTTAGCTCAGTAACATTGTCATGATACAAGAATTTTGAACTTTCTCATACTAGTAAAAAAAAAAGCATCAACGCATGTTTGATACCATGACAAAAAAAATAGAACTCCTGGGGGACCCGAAATTGGAAAATATCTTTTAGATACTATCAAAGATTAGAGTTACAGAAATTGCATCGTTTTAAAACATGCGTTGTGAAAATTGTGAAAAAACTTGACAACTTTAGTAACCTGCTAATCTGTGAAATTAGATTGTACAATGCAATGGTTTACTATAATCATATATGTTTGATCATATTTGGGCCAGAACAAAAACTTTCAACCTTGGCATGACATATATATTAACATGATAAATTAGAAGTGGATGTGTCTTTGGATTTTAGGATTGTATATAGCCTCTGGTGTCAAACATGAAGCTAATGAGGAATTTCCTTAAACCTGCTTTCTTTGAATGGCCAGCAGGGGGCGTTTTGACTGTTTGCAAAAAGTAGTCCTTATAGTATACGTATCTAGAGTCAAGTCTTTTTCATTGCACCATGATGTTCATTTCATAAAAATGATCTAATTAAGCATAAATTAGACAATCAAGCAGGGTAGGCTTCATTGCGTTGCTACAGGGGATAAAGATAAAACAATGCATATCCACCCTATCTTTTCAAAGTTGGTCACATTTGGCCCCAAAAGACAAAAAATGAGGACAGCCATGTTGCCAAACTCATGGCTTCCAAAGGGTATTTCCCAACCGAGGGAGACCAAAGTTGAAACAGTGGCTAAGTCCACTTCTTTCTTTTTTGTTAACACCCTTGAACATGCATTTGTGTCAAACTTTCCATGCTTTGTTGCCAGACATGTGATTCATGGGAACACTGTGCATTGGGGGCACCCACTGCAAGGAAGTGAGGTCACCTATCAGTGGTTACTCAGGCTTTATCATGATGGGGGGAAAAAAGCTCTGAGCTCTGCAGAGTCTCTGTGTGATAGCCTCGAGTATGGGAACTTGCCTGCAGCCTGAAAGAGAAAGAATGCTATTTATTTTAGATTCATACAGCACGTCCAAGGTCTGGATAAATGCATTCGTCATGGTCTGAGGGAGATTAAAATGTGTTTATGTTGGTGTTTTGAGGTGACTGTGGTTTGGGTTTAGCTTTGGGAACACAGTTAGCAGCCTATAACTGAAGGCATCAGTCTTTTCTGACTCTATCCACTGTTTATTCTGGCTTTTACAGCAGGATGTAAAAAGTTGAAACATGCAACAGACAAACTTTTGTCACAGTGGTTAGTGAGAGAAGAGCAAAGAAAAAAGAGCAATCATACATACTGGCAATCAGATAAGACAACAAACATAAAAGGTCATTTTTATATGATTAGTCATGTTGTTACCACCCCCTTATTTAATGCTTTTATATCACCTACACAAACTGTACACTTCTCTCGCCTCTTTCTTTTCGCTCAAAGATTTCATTATAGCAACTCAAGTGGTGACATCTTATCCTGGCAGAGACAGGAAAGGAAATCAATTTCTAGAATAATGCAGAGCAGAGATATGGATGGTGCTTGCTGGTACATGTCGAAATGAAGCAGCAGATATGTGGTTGACCCCAATTCTGCTGCTTTTCTTGCTGTCCATAAAGGAGAAAAGGCCCTTCTTTTGACCATGTTTTGCATGGTAGCATATGGAGCCTTATCAGCATGTTTACTGGTGACATACTGTACCCATATGTTATTATTTTTTACAAACCATGAAACAAAGTAGGAGGCTTTAGGTGACCATTTGCTCTCTTTGAATCATTTTTTTCTGTTTGGCGGAGGTCATTCTCTTGTATTTGTACCAGTTGCCACATAATTTGCCTTCAGATTTTTCTCTTGTCTACTCCTCTGCATCATTTGATGTCTCTCTCTTTGTCCCTCGTTCAGACACTCAGGCCTCGCACATAGACAGAGTTCATCTAAAAACCATCTGCACTGTATGTCTTTCACCATCTGCTCTCTCAACCTCCTGACAGTGGTGAAAACGTTACTCAGAGTTTTGGATATAGAGGCGAGCGGATTAAACTTTTTGACTCACACAGTCACAGTGTGTGGCAGAATGTAAATAACAGATGGGCTTCTCACATCGGCATCATGAAAGGGAAGCGGATAGTTTGATATGAAGGGCACCTCCCTCAAGGTGATGTTCTAATAAATATACAGCGCAGGTTCTATTGGTATGCTAATCCGTTTCATCCTGTGCTACAATCGACTGGACACCTGACAGCGTGATGGGATATGGATGGATGAACTGCAGGATGGATGGATGGATAGATCCATTGATGTTTCACATTGCTGTGCCCTTCCACTGTCTAGACGAGGCAATATTGTTTTTGGCCAATTCAGTTCACGTTACCCTCATTCGAGTCTGACGCGCCACTGTGAGGAATCATAAAGTAGCGACGCGGTGAGGCAAGTTGGACGTTAAATCTGTTTAAAGCGCAATTTAAAAAGTGAAGCTACCTGACATTATTTATGTTAGTTATTAGTAATGTTGATGTTATGTCCTGTTAGCTAGTTCTGTTGCAGCTGTCGAGGTTGCTAGGTGACAGGCGGCGCTTAGTGATGAAGTGACAAGGGGCGGGACAGCTGGTTAGGCATATGGGGAATCCTGAAGACCGAGCTGTTTACATGCTGGGTCCTGTGAAGGATGCTCCCCCTAAATTGAGACACTTGAGCTCATATCTGGTGACAAACCCTGGAGCCAGAGATGCTGCTGAAGTGCTGGGCAGATGAATAAACTCATTTATGTTACTGTTTGTATACTGAGTTAGCAATTTAAAAGAAAGATTTTAAATACAGAACTAGAGAGATCTATTGAGAATGTAAACAGGAACACAGTTAAGTTTTATGTCCATAATGTTTAACATTTTCAGTAAGACTTTTTAAGATTTGCTCCCTTCTCATAATTTCAGACTGTTGACAATATAAATACCAATGTTTTTATGGTTGAACAAAATAATTGGAAGACCTCACTGTGGGCTCTCAGGAGCATTAATAGACACTTATCATTGATGGAAATTTTATAAGCTCAATGAATAATCAATTAAGTCCTTGCTGTGCAGCTTGATTAACAGTTGATTGATGTAGTCACACTGTGAGCTGGTTTAGCTATTTCTGTCTAAAATGAAATGGTGGATATTTCAAGCTTTTTCATCCTTTTATTAATGTGTAAACTTTTTATTGCAGACCCTCTTGTTTGGAGATTCAGTCTTTGCTGACTCATCTGTCTCCTTCACTTATTCTCTTCGTCTTGACAAGTGTGAAGGTCCAGCAGAAGCACTCGGCTCTGGGAAAGCACACTTTTTTTTTATGAGCTTGCAAAGCTGTAAGTTCAAAGTGGCTTTTACAAACTCTGGCAGGTTGACAGCCAATCCATGTTTTCCCCTTGGTCAGAAGTCCAGTAGGAAACGGGAGCGAGAGATAAACAGCATGAAGTTGTCCCGGTGTTTTGGACACAGTTTTCACAGAGAGAGGAGCAGACGGCGAAAAGAGAGCCGATGCATGAAGCAGAGACGGGCTCATTTGCACTCAGTCCAGGAGCTAAAATAAAACAGGCAGGAAACAAACATGTCTTTATCTCACAGAGTAGAGACACACAGACAGTTATGGTCCTTTGAAGAGCAGGGGAATCCCACTGAGGTGACCGGCTCCCAGTATCCATCTTTCTGCCAGTTTCCTGTTTGTGGTTCCTCTTCCATGTAGCATATGTTCATGACCTTAGAGTACGCTCTCTCACAAACAGAAAACGCATCCAAAATACTCTCCTGTGGTTACATCTCAGCAGGAGAGTACTGGTTGAGGAAATAAGTTAAGCTCTCTCTCTCCCTCTTCAAGTGTGAGCACCATGAACTTCTGTTCCTCCAATGGCCATTATTGACCTAAAGTGGAAAGAATTGACACAATACACTCAACTTAATTTGCAATATTAGTTCTTAACTCCACTTAGTTTGCCATATTTTTAAACGTAACACTATTCTTTTACATACAGTATCTAATCATCTCATTTTCCACTTCAGAACTGATTTCCTCCCTTAACAGCTCCGTCGCTACCCGTCTTTCTAACTTTCTCCAGTTTAGTTTTTTGTGCTCTTTTGACTTTCTCCATCAGTAATATGGTTCATCTTAATAACATTTTCTGAGGAGTTATTAGTAGGCCTGTATGACTCAGGAGACTTCTGACCACATTTAGTGTGTTTACAGGGGCAACGACTCTCAGGGGAGGATGTCCCCAAGTTACCGTGAATAAAAGTCGGAATAAGTCGCACCGGTATATAAAACGCAGTCTGTTTAGGGGTCTCCCCGGGAGAAAAAAGTTTGAATGTCTTTCTGCATGTGACTTTCCATTGTGTTCAGCAAAGTCCACAACATGCAGTTTCTATGAAGGTGTGTAGCTCTTGTAGTATCTGTTTTCAATTTGTGCAGTGTGCACTCCTACTAGGAGCTCTCAACCTACGGGGAAAGTAGGTGACTGAACAATATACCATAGTTTTCTTTAAATGCATGATATGACCTAATGAGGGAGAAAAGAAGTTGAAAAGTGGCGCCGCCATCCTGGTCAGCGTTGCTATGTGTCCAAGCACAGCTTGCAATGCACAATAAATGGGGACACATTTTCAATCTTGTCAGGTCACATGCAATGTGGGATGGTGGCGTCTGCAGTAGTGGTATGTCAGCCCGTGTCAGCATTTTATACTGGTATATTAGATTATATATTTTTTACGGATTTTACAGTAATCGATTGCTGATGGTGTCGTTCTCTTGGAAAGACAAAAATAACATGCAAGCTAACTTGTGTTGCTAACTACACCATGGCAGCCATTATGTCTGGGAGACCCTCAATATTCTGTTCTTTATTAACATTTGATAGCAATGGATAATCAAATATTGCAATTACCTCCCATTATTTCCCCATTATGAAAATGACAGGGCCCTGGGTATCCATGACTTTGTGGCTATGTTCACTTAAAGTTGTCTGAGTCCAAAATGTCAAACTTTAGGTTTCAAATACAACAGTCCAAAAACAATTACATACATACATTTCATACAATCTATGAATACAGACCCAAGTAGCAAAAAAGCTGCCCAAGCAGTAATCTATTGTGGTGGCTTTGGAAAGCACCCACTTTGTATCTTGAGCTGTCGAGTGTCCATTGTAGACCAAAACATACATGTTCTGCAAAATCTATCCTAACATTATAGGAAACTCCACAAGTTTTCTGCAAATTTCTCTTGACCAGCTTTCACATTTTCTCCTGCACTTGTGGAAACTGGATGTCCTGATTCATGCAAGAAATATCTTCAGGGAGTTTTTTTGCTCATTTGAATAGTTTAGATCTTTGAGCGAATTACATTTAAATAAGGAGGCATTTGCATGAACAAAACACTCTGAGCCAGTACAGAGAGATGCCGCAACACAGCCTGAACAAAACACTCTGAGCCAGTACAGAGAGATGCCGCAACACAGCCTGAACAAAACACTCTGAGCCAGTACAGAGAGATGCCGCAACACAGCCAAGTTTTCATGGAGATGGGCAGTTCTTTTCCCTTTTTAGTGCTTTCACCAACTGCCTCTTCTTGGAAAGAAATATGACTTCTTCAATTTTCTCCTTGGCTGCCAGGACTCTGAAATTCATATTTAGAAAACTCTCCTTGCACAAGAATCTTCATTTGGAGTTTTGGTTATCACAGCTGCATCATAAACCAGTTACCCTCTGAGTTATTCATCCTACCTCAGAAATGTATCTTTTAAGCTCTTTATTTAAGTAGATGCAAACAGAACACACAATGAAATGTTCCTCCTTACATCAAATATCCTACATCTTTTTGTTTTTTCATCTAGTCATCTAAACTGCCTCAAAGCGTTGTGTCTGCCTCTACTCAGCCGGTCAGCCTCTTGTTTTAGAGTCTGTGTTTTTAAATGAGTTCCCTCCAGGCCAAACCATACCATTTTCTTTCCATTTCGATTTTCTACCCGTCGTGTGCATGACTGTGCAGTTGACTGACCCAGTGCCCGTGTCCTAATGTGACTGCAGCATTCTTCAACAGAGTCTTACAAAACCCCTCTTAGTGCTTTCTCTTTTATTCTAACTCGGAGCTGAATTTAGAAGCCAAAGCAGAAGTGCCGTTAGCTGCAGTTACCCTGCTGGCCCCGACATGCTACATGGCTCTGGGGAAACTTAAACTGCAGCTGAAGTGAAGGGAAAATGTCTGTTAAGTGTTAATACATCTTTCCTTCTGGAGGCCAGGACATACTAGGTTAATATATTCAAACTCATCTACCCATATAGACATTTTTATCTCCAAACAACCGAGAGGATGACAATTGGCGACAAATCTAACTCCAGGCTTCAAAACATCCTTTCAGGAAGCTACATCAAAGGACCTCCTGCTTTGTTTTTTTTACAGTCAGCAATGCAGGATTCCCTCTTATGATTCTGCAGACGTAAGATGATTTATCATTAGATTTATAGCAGGGATTTAGTTTCACATGATAGTACAAAATAATCTGACAAATCTCACAGTGACAAAGCAGAAAGCTGTTGTAGCCTGTGTGTATTTGTGTATTTGTTGAAGATGTTTTGCCAAGCGTAACAAAATGTGTGTGTTTGTGACAGAGACACAAAGACTGTGTGTCGGCATCACTTTTCATTCATTCCCACTTTGAACCTGAATACACCCATTTCATCTCACCAGAGAGCAGTGCAAAACTATTTCATGGAGCTGGTAATTTGGGAAGCTTTGGAAACAAAACGATGCGGGAGCAGCTGTCTTTTCTCTCCATCTGTCTGTTCTCTATCCCTGCCTCTGTGTGTTTGAGACTGGCTGATCTGAATGTGTGTGCAGCTGAGGTGAGGGAGGCGGGGCTGGTGTGTGTAGCCCTCTGTCTTTTCCCTCAGATGCAGAAAGAATTAGGGTGAGAGGAGCACTTTGAGATTTATTAAAGTCGTTAAGCTGCCGCCGCAGCAGCAGCAGCGTAAGCTATTTCATCATTATTAATATGTTCTAAAAAAAAAACACAAATAGATTTGCAATGGATCTGAAAGTGTACAAAGGTTCTTACATTCATCATCTGCCGCCATCTTTGCATGCATGACTTTTTAACCTTGCACATGAAATGAATGTGCACTGTGATGGGATGTTCCAATAAGTGTGCAGTGATTCATGTGTGTTGTGTATGCAAACAGGGGTCCGTTTCAGTAAGCAGGTTTAGTGCAAACACTGAGTCTGTTAACTCTGAATTGAGGGAAACTCTGGTTTTCCGTTTCAGAGAGGGAGGTCACTCAAACACGAGAAAGAGGGGTAACTGAAGCGCGTGCCAGAGAGGGATTTGACTTTAGCTCTGAGTCAGTTGCTATGGTAACTGAGTCTGAGGACCGAAACTGGTTGGGAGTAAGTTTTCTTCAACGAACCCCGAGTTTCTCTACGTCTCCTCCATCTTTCAGAGCCAGAAATGCTGTTTAATTTCCTCATTCATTGATTCAGTCCGTATCACACCGTGTCAGTGGAGATTCACTGTGTGTCTGAATTAAAATCCAGGCAACATTGTTTTAATATTAAACTGTAATAATATTAAAACTGAACGAAAGTCAGCTTCAACTATTCAGCTGGGTCATTAGTGGTTGCTACTAGCAAAACAATACTCTTCTGGAATCACATGCCAGGGGCTAAACATGAGAAAGAGGATGTTTCCTGCTCATTGAACGCATACCAAGAAAAATACACAATTCAAAACCATGCTGCACACTGATACAGTGAAGTGTCCTCATTTCTATCTTAATGATGTCAAACATGTCACCCAACATAAATCATGATAGTGTTTCTCTCACTCTAGTTAACTGAGGCGTCTCTTTTGATTTGATACTGACATGACTGATGTTTAAAATCCTCCATGTTGCTCTTCCTGAGTTTCCTCATGGGTATCTTCCACTGCCCAGAGATTAGTCACAAGACCACTGCAGTGAATAATTAAGCAGGACTCCCATCATCAGCGGAAAAGATATTTTCATACGTCCTCTGAGAATAAACATTTATATGTCGGTTGTGGATTGTGTGTGGAGAGAACGAGAGACAGAAAGTGACCTTGTCAACCCTTTTCTTTTCTCTCTCTCCTATTTCTCCTTGAAGGAAGGAACGGGAGGCGGCAAGGAGAGGAGTGGGAGACGGATTTCACTTGATATCTCTCCCCTGCTCAGGGAATACTCCCTCCTTCCTCTCTCAGTCCGGCTATCAGTGTGTCTTTCTCTTTGGTTTACAGCAGAATCAAAGCCGTCCTTGGAATTAATGACTCGGGTCTTCATCTCCATTAAAGTGATCTTCTCAGGGATCATGGATGGGTTTTAAGGGAATTAATGCCGAACTGTGTGACCTCTGTGGAACCTTAAATTAGCATTAAACTCAGATTAATGCTCTTAATAATGATAAATAGAGCCAAACAAACTCCAGCGCTTTGTTTAGCTCCTTAAAAGCTGCTTTCCACTTTTGTAGCTTCCTTGTTTACACCAAACAAACACAGCAGACATTTTTCAAGGGCACTTCAAACCTCCTCTAAACTTCTTGATGCTAATACTGTAGTTCAGCCTGACTTAACTTCTACCAGCTGTCTTATTTGCTGGTGTTAAGAGAGCCCTGATCAATACTTTCCACATCTCCTCTTGTTGCTGTGAGCAGGAGATAAATTGGCAAGAAGCTTAGTTGGGCTGGACACAAATAAATTGGACCTCTCGTCGGTAGAACTGCACCATGTTTCATTTGTAATGCAGCAAGCCTGTGTGTGATCAAATTAGTCAGGAATAAAACAACAATTATTGGATTAAGTTGGTGCTGTGAGCTGAAAGAAAGGCAGTGACTTTAAACAGGACAGCAGAGGAGAAAGGGAGTCATGATAAAAAGCAAAGAAATCAAAGAGAGAAGGACCACGAGGCACAGAGGGAGACAGCCAGACAGAGACAAGATGCTATTGTATTGGACGGCAGTGTAAGTGAGTTGAGAGAGCCTGCAAGCTTTGGATCAGAAGAGATTTTTCATGTCTTTTGTGTGTATGTGTGTGTGGTGTGTGTTTGTTGACCAAGCAGCAACCTCAAGGCTGAGAAATAAAGCCAACACAGGACACAAGGGCCAAGACTGCAGTTCCTTGAATGGCCACTAGAGGCTGTCAACAAAAGTGAGTCAATCATCATTAAGTCCAATGTTAAAATGCCCAGTTTAAGTAAAAAAAAAAAACCTGTTCAGCCTGTTAAAGACAGCAATCAAAAGGAGCCAGTTGAGGTGGTTCCGGCATCTGATTTGGATGCCTTCTGGTCGCCTGCCTTTGGAGGTCTTCCGGGCATGCCCAACTGGGAGGAGACCTCAGGGTAGACCCAGAAAGCCCCGTAGGGATTATATATCCCTACTGGCCTGGGAACGCCTTGGGATCCCCCAGGAGGAGCAAGAAAATGTCGCTGTGGAGAGGGATGTCTGAGGCATCTTGCTCAGCCTGCTGCCACTGCAACCCTTCCCGGGATAAGCAGAAGATAATGGATGGATGGTCATAAAGATCATTAGCAGATATCACAGTTTGCACTCACCACATGGCTTATTTGTTCATTGAATTGATTTATGTGTGTAAACTTGGGCAAGGGACGTTAGGATGTTTGTTGGCTTGTCTTGCAGAGATGATGGAGCTGTAATGATGACTCATTGATGTAATTTTTGGGTTGTGTGTGTACTGTTGTACTTGCTGTTTTGTTAAACCACCAAAGATGTGGGCATACAAATATCAGTCCACTTATGTTCTCCAAGCTATTTTTGGTGTCTTTAGTCTAACCGTTGAAACATCTGTTCAGCTACAAACATAATTAGAATATATATCTGTTGGAAACAAGATGGCTAAATAGCTCATTCTTAAGCTAATGAATTATACGCACGTCTAGGTGATCTTGTTAGCTTGTCATTTGCCAACTCGTAGCTACTCTCAAGCACCACCCTCTTGTCCAAACACAGCCACTTTTGGCTTCAAAAACCAATATGGCAATAGCCAAAATGCAGAACTCAAGGCTTTAGAAATGTCCATGGTTGTTGTCCCAGGGGCTACATCTATTATTTATACAGCCTCTGCTGTTGACCACTGCCACAAAAGAAAAATGTGAACTTTGTTTTTTGTCCTTTTTTGACTCATTCATTCTTTAGCAGAAATTAGCCAGTCACAAGCACAGCCTAGGCCCTGAGTGTGACCCATTTAAAGGCCCCGCAGACAGGTGTGTTCATTTATCCTGATGGATGAGACCTCTGCTCGGGCTGAGACCGAGAGCAAGGCTGGAAAATGTGAGGTCAACAAACTCCACTGCTTTATAAAAAGGATGAAGGTGAATCCAAGGGCGGTGAAGAAAGTGAAAGAACAGTGACAGAGATTGCTGGCGGTAAGGATGTGGAATAGATTATAAATATGCAATGTTGTTGGACCCGCTAAAAAGAAATGATAATATAGTTCTGTTCAGGCGTTTCAATAAGTTAAAAGCAGTATGATTCAGTTGTACTTAAAAGACCATGTTATGAAAAACAACTCCACAGAGAAGTTACCATTTTATTTATTTATTAAATGCCATTTATTCTGTCTTTAAAAACTCAAAAAGTAATTTCAAAATTAGACACACCATCTGCTTAGTGTTCCTCATTTGCTGCTCTAGTTTTTTTTTTTACAGAGATGACAACTCTTGTGTCGTATGTCAGTGTTAGCACACGACTGAAGTGTAAATGATTTCACTTTTCACTTCAGTCCCATCTGCTGTTCCAGTCGCAGTTGTCAAAGTTTACAGATCCCTCATCATGATGGAATTTTAAAACAATTGGCTTTCACTGGTTGAAAAATGGCTTCAATTAAAGGCACAATATGCTGATTCAGCCGCCAGGGGGCTCTCAATCAAAACAATTACAAAAGATGACGTTGAGGCTGGCGTGGAATAATGGGAGTTCTTCCTGCTACTACACTATGCTATACTTTAGTGCAAAGTATGATCAGATCGTTTCAGTTCTCTGTCATATAAATGTGAGGGTGGGGGGCAGGACAGGGAGGAAGGGTGAGGGCTGGTGGTGGGTTGTTGATAGCGTTTAGCAGTCTGACTGCAGTTCTTCATTCTGTTGTCTTTGCTCTGATGGACCTGTATCTTCTGCCTGAGGGCAAGACTTCAAACTGGTGATGAGCTGGGTGTGATTGGTCACGTCGACGAAGGCAGCGAGAGGTGTATGTGCTGATCATGTCAGGTAGTTGTGTCCCAATTATTTTTCTCTGCAGTTTTTAAAAAATCATTTTCTGGAGAGCCCTCTGGTCCTCCTAAAGTGCAGCTGGAGAACCAGGCTGCCACATGTGTATGTGAGCACACTCTCAATGGTACAGGGATAAAAATACACCACAAGCTCCTGGGGCAAGTCTGCTCTCCTCAGTTTCCTTTACTTACTTATTTAGTCAGTTAGTTAGATGAGTGAGCAACTTTTGACTTATGTCCCACATAAGAGTACTCCAAGTGTGGGAAAGTGGGGCGGCAGTAGCTCAGTCTGTAGGGACTTGGGTTGGGAACTGGAGGGTCGCCTGCTCAAGTCCCGATGCGGACCAAAATATGGAAGTTCTGGTAGCTGGAGAGGCGCCAGGGTACTTCCTGAGCACTGCCGAGATGTCCCTGAGCAAGGCACCAAACCCCCAACTGCTCTGGTGCGCTCCCTGCGTAGCAGTGTGTAGCAGCCCCACTGCTACTGACATCTCTCCACTAATGCATGTCCACAGGTCCTGTTTGTGCATGTGTGTGATACGGGCCTATGTGTGTGAGAAGCATGTCACTCAGTAACAGAGTGTAAAACCAGAACTTCGCTCAGGGATTAATAAAGTATAGAAATTTAATTCAAAATTCAACACCCAGATATAATTCTTGAGTTGGTGCTAAAGCCCTTTTAAAAACATTTCTTGGAGTTCTGTAGTTTTTTTTTATAACTTCATCAACCATCCTAAGCTGACTCGTCTGTGTTCTTTCAAAACGTTCAGGCATAAGCCCAGAGTGTAATAGTTATTTATCCTGGCTCTCATAAACAGTTGCCTCCCTCCTGGGCTTTCATCAATAATGACAGAATCATTTTACACATCCGTCACCACCCTTAGTCTGAAACACCTGCGTGAAGGTATTGCATCAGCATATGAAGGAATACATCCTTTTATACAACAAATTATAAGGGATATACGAGTAGTTTCCTACGCATGCCTAAGGTTTAATGTCCCACATCAGAAACTACAAGGTGCATGTAATGCTATACCTTTGTAATGTAGCTACAACCCTCTGACCAACACGTTGCTCGTCTCAGTTCAGCAAGATGCAAAAGTGATGGATTATGACACAGCCGCAACCGAGTGGAAAATCAATTTTACCCTGAAAAAAAAACAGCTCTCCTACAGACATTATCATATTTCACGCTACATGACACACGCTGAGATGTTTTATTTCCAGATATTCGATTTGGCTTACAGCAAAGCAGAAGCGGGCTGCTGATTAAAAAAGTGGGAGCGGGTTAACGAGGTGAGGAGAAGTAGTACTTCAAAGCTGCAGCCGGGCGGTGCAGAGTTGGCAAAGAGTCTGAACTAAAACAGCTTTTGTTGCTCATTAGCAAGGAACGCATGTGAAGTTGAAGGGAGGTTTGTTTACACCTACATCAAATACTAACCTGGATGTCAAGCTGAAAACATATTGCTGGTCTGATATCTGTTTACGTTTTTTTAAAAGATCCCAGAGACACGCATCCATTCTCCTTAATTGAATTAATTTGACAGAAAATGTTCAGGCCCAGATTTAGTCAGCACATGAATGTCTCCAAATCTGGCAGTACACAAAGCAAACTCGATTTAGATAGACACTGCTTTATATAAAATATTAGGAACTGATTTAGAAAAGGTGTCAGCAACAGAAAATAAATTGGCTCAAAATGAAAGCACAAATTAAGCTACTCTGTGCAGTCTGGGTGGTAATATGCCAAAATCCTCAAATAGCCTTGTTTTCTAGGTATGTCTTTCAGTTGATGAATATAGTCTGTGTTTCAGGTTTGGCTTGGGTTATTTATTCCACCTGCTAAAAAAATGATATCTTACGGAGTAAATTGGGACAATACATCTGCCTCAGGGAGGGAAATATAACTGTCATGTGAAAGAATAATTAAGGATTTCAAATTATGTGAAATGTTGTCATTTGTCGTTAAACGTCTCTTTACTTTTTCTAGCCTGTCCTTGTTAAAGGTTTTATGCTTCATTTGAAGTCAAATGTACTATTACCATGTCTGAAATGGACATTTGTTAAACGTACAGTATGTAAAATCCGCCGCTAGGGGGCTCTCAATCAAAACAATAACAAAAGATGACGTCTAGGCTTGCGGTGTATTATGGGAGTAAAAACGAACGAATCAATATGAACGGGCGAAACCGACCTGAGAGACAATATGTGTACTGACGATGTATCCAAGTATAATTTACATGACGTTTTATATCACAGCAGCACATACAGCGACAGAACGGCAGCTTTCAGTAGCAGCTAGCGCTAGCTTATGCAGCGGTCTTTGACGTAACATCCATCGTTACCTTGACAACGATCAACATTTCCTGTCTGTCATGGCGGCTCATCATGGCAGCCGCCTACAAGACACGTACCGTTACAACTATAAAATTACGTATTTCTCTGGCTTTGATAACTTTTGGAAATATTTGAGGTAATGTAAGTACTGAACTAAAAAATATATATAACATGGGTTTAGTCCATTTTTAATTGAAGTTAGATATTTTAATGTAAACATTAGCATGCAATTCTACATACTGTACCTTTAAGACTGAGAGGATCAGCAGCCTTTACAGAAACGAAGATATGACGAGAACTGATACTTACACCAACCTATTTTATGTTTAAGTTGAACTATCCAGGACACTCTGTTTCTGTGATTAGTTACATTGTGAGCAGTTACAGCACAAAATATGTAAATCTGGAACCAGCAGCTCCTCAAAGACCACAGCCCAATGTGCCTGTTTGCTTTATTGGATCAATATCCCCACTGCAATCATTTCCATGTAATACAAATATAAATTGAATCATAGACATGTATGGCAAACTATCATAAGACATAAGATACATCATGGCGTAGGATACATGAGTAAATATATACTGTGGCACATTACCTACATTCTTGCAACAAGCATAAACCTTATAAGAGGAGTTGACATTACCTCTGGTTTTAAATCTGCATGGCCAGGAGGGGGCGACTCCACTGATTTCAAAGGAAGTTAGAGTGTATGAAACCAGATTGGAAAAGCAGCCCTACCACTTGAATTATGACCGTAATAAATATTTTCATGTTAAGTTTAGGGTTCCCAGTCACTTATCTTTGGTCTCCTTGAATACTGCATGATGTTCCTTTCGTAAATAATACCATGTTTCCCATTTAGATTCTCATTCCAGGCTCATTTTGAGATTATTTGTTGATAGAAAAGGGTGTACTTTCTTCATGGCGACCTGTGATCAAGAAGTTGCCAAAATGACGGCGTATCAACCAGGATAGAAATGTAAAAATGTCCAACCTGTCGCCCAAATATGCTCACTTCTTCTTTAAAAAGAGAAAACTACTGTAGTGTGTGCACATCCAGGCGAAATGTATACAGGTGCAGAGGAAGAAATGTACCTATTGCAGAAAAAAGGAAAAAGGTCTGCACACTGTTCAGCTCCCAACGGGCACATCTATTCAAACAGGAAAACATTTCTATGTACAACCGTGGAAGATCTTGTAGATCGAAACATTGCCTTGATTAAATAAATGTGCCCATTGGGAGCTGAACAGTGTGCAGACATTTTTCCTTTTTCCTGCACGTCTATTTAAAAAAAATTTTGATGACTGAAACGTCAAATTCAAAGCTTCAATAAGGACTTCATGCTCATGCTTATGTTGTCCATTTTTTATACCCCCTATGGATAAGACTAATATTTAGGAATGGTCAGTAATCCTTTAAACCTTGTAGTTTTATTGATACATGTCAAGCATGCTTGGCAGAGATAGCGTGTCATTTTCATGGCCACACAAACATCAAATCACTGTCTCAAACACTTTGCTTGCTGTGAAATATTTGCCTTGACATCAGAAAAACTGGGAGTGCTGGGAGGTTTCCAGACACCTTCTCTAGACCTTTCTTCTGCTGTGGGTCTTTTAAAATTGATAAAGCCTTTGGTTTCTTCTCTAGGAATTACTTACTTATTCCCCGTTCACCCCGTGGTTCCTGCTGTGATAGATGGCTTCTGTCAGACAGTGAGAGACAGAATGAGGCGAGCTGAAGGGGGGTTTAGCTATAAAGAAGCAGGTACCCACACAGACGACATACTCTTTTGATAAATTTGGGGTCGATGAGATTTTGGGATTCAGCTTCAGTGAAAGGAGACGATAGGGAGGCTGACAATTATGTCATCATTGTTCAGCATGTCCTAGATCATGAACATCTGCGAACACGCGTGTTTCTCTCATCTGTGCACACCCTTTATGCCCTTAAGCTGCTGTAATTATAAGTTCCCTGTGCTATTTGTGTGTCTCATGTATGTGTTTGCGTCTGGTGTGAGAAACTGTATCCACCCACTAACACTCTGCAGCTGACAGACAGACAGATGGATGCTCAGCAGCTCCCCAGTGTCTCTGGGGCAAAAACAAACTACAGCGCTGTCAACATGAAAATCAAGTAGCTACATTTTGCAGCAGGGCTGAGCGACCGTAAACAGGACCCCTCTGAAAATGCTTACAGCGCAAGATCAAAAGCACTTAAAAAACATTGGTTAATTACAGGGATTGCATGGACGTGATCAGAAAAACAAAAAGCCCAGGAAAGCAGCACCCACTTTAAAATAAACGAAGACAAATCGTGTTCACAAACCTCCTTGGAATCATCTAAAAAAAAAAAGAAATGACACTCCAGCAAATGATTTATCTCTGCTGGCAGTATCAGGGGAGGAAAAGTCAAAACTCTTTGGTCAAAATGAGCCCAGGCTGTGCACTAAAAGCATGTGTAATAATCAACATCACCTCATTCCCATCTTGCTTTCTTCCTGTTGATATTTAGTAAGTGGTTTTATGGCCTCTCTTCACTTTAACTCCTCTTTCAGCTCCTTGTGATTCCCACGATTCTCCTCCCATCTTTGCCTAAATGTCCTAATTGTCTGCCCACTCGTGTTTCCCATCATCTTGCTCTCCCATATCAGTAAAGGCATGACCACATTAGAAAGTGGCAATCCGTTGTGGTGATGTACAGACTTCTAGCTCGGCTAATGGTGATGCACTATTGCATTTTTTAGCAGAATGGCAAAACAGAAAAAAATTGCAATTCTGTTATCCTGTGTTTATGCTTCATCCTAAAAGGATTAATTCCATAGGAAGTCTTGTAATATACAGAATACAAGCCCACACACTGCACCTACATGATGTGTGTATAACCCTCCTTTGAATCTTAAGCCTTTTCAAGACTGCAATTCTGCAACAGCTCTGTAACCAAGCTCTGCCGTCATCATGTCTTTGTGTTATTATATTAGTGCCTAGTGTGTGAATTTCACATTAAGTTATGACGTCGCTGTAGAACCAGAGGCTCAATATGTAACAAACAGCAGGAGCTCCAGGTATTCACACACTTTGAACATGCACGTACACACAGAGTGCTGTTCCTCCCTACCGGTTCCACCTTTTAGTAGTGATCCCGTCTTGACAGTGTGACATCTGTCTTTCTACCTCTGATGCGGGCACAGCGGTGGGACGACTTGGTCCCACTATCACGCCTCTGTGACATTTACATTGGATGCAAGACGTGACAGGGGCGTTAAGTCCCCCCTGAACTTGCATCATAAATGGGGCTTTGTATAACCATACACCTATCCTTAATAGCTTCTTTTGGCGTGCTACATTTGGTATTAATAGGGGTGAGTTAACCAAATTCAAACAATGCATAGATTCTTTTAAGTTAGCCTAATTGATGCTTAGTCATATTGCCTGTTAGTTATTGAAACCATCAGTTCTTGCTCATTTAAAGAAATTGTTGCCGTCAGAAATTCAAAAATTCTCTGACAAGGTACAAAAAGTTTGAGGCTGACGTAAATGTACTTTCTGTCTTTTCTTATGTCCATTATAGGAAAAAATTGTTGTGAGCGCGCAAGCTAACATCTTTCAAGCTACAAGTGTGCATAAATGAGTAAAAGTGCGTTTTTATTCACTTTTTATTCTCTTGGTATACAGTGTTCTGATGTATTACAGTGGCCGATTTCGTACAAATTCCCATTATTGTCCGTTCAGCTATTACTTTAAAAGATTTGTTAGGACTAAACCAGAATGGGGTTAGTTACGTCTTCTCTCTACATTTCTCCTATAGCTACTCTTGTAATCCAGTTAAGACGACTGCAGGAGCCGCATTTGTCAACAAAACGTTCATTCATGATGTTACATGTTACATCCACTCTTTGTTTTACAAAGAGTAACTAATTAAAACTAAAGCTTTCAGAAATGTGAACACTTACATAGATCAGCATGATATGAACTAACTTTGATGACAGAAATTATGACTGTCAGAAATTTATCTGACGTGTATTTCAATTTGAAAGTTCACCTCATGTCCCTCTGCTAACATGGAGGAGGCGGGGTTTATAACCTATACTGCAACCCGTCGTCAGGACGGCCTCACTTCTCTACTGCTCTCGTACTGTCCATTTTTTATACAGTCTATGTCATAGATAATCACATGCCTTTCTTGAAAACTCTCTAACTTTATGGAGACGTTTACTTGGAGAAGTGCAGCAGCATTTGTAATAAGTTCTCAAATAACACTCCATATTGGTCTCCTCCAATCCCTCAAAGGACAGCCCTTTTCTGTTCCCTTTTTCTCTCTCTATATTTCAGCTTTTTGACATTCCTGGATTCTCCTATTGTCCACCTTTCTTTCTTTTCATCAGTCTCATCCATTTCTCTATTTTCACCACAGGAAAATCCCCACACATAAAGAACTGCCAATCAGCATCTTCTGTCACAACATTTATCACGGTGAAGCCAGCAGACCTCATTCATCTCGTCTGTCCGGTGTTCCACCAATGCTCTTAGTGACGTCCCTCTGCCTGCAGCTCTTGGCTGTATTTAGTGCGCTCCCTTATGTGGCGCGACAGATAACCGAAGTAAGGAGAGAAAGAAATACAGGTGGAGAGAGAAAGAGGCTGAAGAAATGAAAGGTTCTGACTTCTTTGTAGCTGTAGGCAGCTGTTGCCCTACAATGCCAATAAATAAACCTCTTCCCTTTGGTTCTACTACATCTCCCAGATTAGTTTGACACACCGGCTTTTTAAGATAGGGAACCATGGAGAGTGTCAGGAGAGATAAGAGAGCGGGTGTGACACAAGAAAAAGGGCTGAGAGCCAGACTTGAACCTTTGATCTCCAAGTACATGGTAGGAGCCCAGCCAGCTGAGTCACCAGCGCTGCCTCCTTCTACATCCCTTTTTTCTTTGCTCTGATTTTGTCTCCTTATTCCTGGAAATCTCTCCTCTCTATTTTTCCTCTTCTCTCCTCTCCTCTGAGTAGGAGTGAAGCGCCTGAGTCCACAATCTTTGTTTACACATAACTGGATCCAGACCAAGCACAAATTCCCAAACAAGACAGTTTATTTACCCAAAGAAATTATTTCTATTGTTATCATCAATTATGCAAATCCCCAAAGCCATTCCCAACATGTGGCTGCAGCTTTTTATTTAAATTGGAAGCTTTTTGTTTGAATAATAAAGATTTATGTCCATGCTATCCCTCAGTTTTCCTTATTTAACTCAGAAGAAAACATTAGACTCACAGAAAGGACTCCCTTAGGGCAGATAAAGAAGGCTCTGCTTTGTGTGAACAGTGGTCACGAGTCGGAGTTTTGCAAGCTGTGAGATGAGTATTATGTTAGTATGAAATAATGTTTGTCTCCATCATCTTTAATCCTCTTTACTCACTGATTAAGGCTCAGACTGGATTCCCGTGGGGCGTTTCCCCCCCCCAACATTTTGTTGTCGACTTTGTCAAATCTTGTAGAATAAAATATATTACTCTAAGAGCATGAAGACAAACCATATGTTTGTTGCCCCTTTAGCATCAAAACACCTCTGACCCACAATGCATCACTCACCCCTCCCATTCCACTCACGTAAGGAGAGATTCCTGGGTATTGTTCAGACAAGGTCTCGACCCCGTGTAGCTTCCCGTCAGACTCAACAAATTGTCTGTGGTGAGAGAGGCGAGGCAGCCTCCTGGTTAATGCTGCTCTCCTCTTAAAGCGTGGCACAAAGTAAGCTCACATGGACGTGAAGATGATAGCTGGAAAAATGTAAAGAAAATCAGAAGGAAACTAGACCAAACTGAGCCTTACTTTCTTTGTGGAACTTCTTTATCCTCCCAATAAGGTACATAAGGCACCGTAGGAGGTGCGACAAGCTGAAAAATGCCAAAGCAGAAAAAACATCTATCCTCTACAACAATCGATAATGCAGCAGCTTTGGATTTGCCACCTTTTTGGGGATTTGTTGTGTGTCATTCTTCCATTTTTATCCTTCGTCGAATTGCATTATTTCTAAAATTGCACTGTTGGTTCCTAGTTTGAGGCTTCAGGCTAAACATTGCTGCCAACCACTTTTGTGAACCATATGTTTTAAGATTGATTCAATACCTTCCCAAAAACACTGATTTCTGTGCATATCAAGAAGTGATTAACTAAATACAGAAACAAAATGTGCTTTTATATTCAGCCTTCTTTTGGTAAGAGTTGTCCAAATTCCACCGTTGCCTTTCTGATATCAATTCCAAAAACCTACACTTGAGGATTGGCCAATGCCAAGTACCACTAAGGTACCAGTGAAATCAACATGGATATGCTGCTTCAATCAAGAACTAGCATCCCAAAAGCAGGACGAGCGTTTCTAAGGCTAAACAGATTGTGATTTGTCACGAACGCCTGTCTTATTTCAACAGTAGTATGTTAGTTTTAATGATTTTTTTTTAGGAATTTCAAAACATTCTGAAAGTGCAGAATGTAAGATTTCAAAAGAGATCTTATATGTGCATGTAGTCGGTTCAAGAACGGCATTCAATGTCCTCGGGGTGTGCCTGGATAGGTGTTTGCAGGTTTAACATCACTGTGTGCTTTACGACAGTGCGTTTGCATTTAGAGACCTTCAGTGGACGTCCAAGTACACCAAACTGAATTCCTACATATTGTTGCTTTAATTGGTCATTATTAGGTTAGCTTTGTAATTTAGCCTGTAGCAAGGCTGTTGGTTTTCTACTACAGGGCCACTGCTTCCCATTGTTGCCTTGCCTGTATATCATGGCATGTGTTTACATGCAAAGCTTACAACTCTCCCCTTAGAGTCTGTAGGCTGAGACACATTGGCTGCCTGCTCCTGTCATTGTTAAGGCTTCACAGGCTTCAGAGTTGATTCATGGGCAGGAATAAACACAACAAGATAAAGCAACACAGAGAGAAATATGAGACACTCTGTGCTATAGACACAGTAAAACATAGATGAAATAATAGAGTAATAAAAGCATCTCTCTACTTTTCTCTACTCCCTCAGTGCTTTCTAGCTGCGGTTTGTTGGCTGCAGTGATTATTAGTGATATTAGAGCCCGGCCTGTAGTCTGTGGAGTCTCATGCCCCCACAGGTCAGCAGAGTTCAGCTCTGCAGGAAGAGCCTGTCTGTGGGAGAGAGCACACCAAAGCCACAATCAGGTTATTGCTCAGCCATGCTTCTCCCACACTTAATGATAAAACTCTCCCTGTTTGTTTCTGTTCCTCTATCTCTGTCTGTCCTCAAATAGTTTCTTCTCAGGCTTGTGCATTCTCTCGTTTTATTCCCTTCTGCAGTTTGTCTCTGTCCTCCAAACCAGATCACAGCCTTAAAAAAAGACAGAGATTGATATGGAGAAAAGATAGTCAGAGTGACATTGGTGATAAATAAAAACAGATCTCATTTAGGAAGTGAGACAGTCAATAAGAAGCGAATGCTGGAGTTCCACTGCTGCCAAGGGTGAAGCAGAGTGCCTCCTCAAAAATCAATGAAATCTGATCACGTAGTCGGGAATCGAATACATCGTTTCACACCTGATAGAGACGTGCAAACTCAAGTATACCCGAGATTACATTCCTGACAGCTGATGCACATTTTAATCGACACCCAGTGCACTGAATAAGCTATAATGCTAACTTACAGGTAAGTCTGCAGTGAATTTAGAGCGACAAATTAGATCGTAAAAGCTCAATTCTTCAAGTGCCTAGATGTAAATGCAACAGTTTAAGCTTAGCTACTATTTACATTTTGCTGTAGCCGCAAAAGCTGTTCTTCTGCACACTTTATAAGCCACAGTATACAGATGCTTTCCCTTCAAAACGAGCCACTCTTTGTCAACTAAAGACACAGTCTCGTGTTTTTTCAGGTTGCAGTGTCTTGACTATGACTCCGAAGAGAATCTGAAATGACAGGACAAACCAGGGAAATAGGACGACATGAAGCACAAAGGAAAGCATCTGGAAAAGTCAGAATGCAGATTCAGTCTATCCCTTATGTTTTCTTTTTGTTTGTCCGAGCTGCTTTACTTGCAAGCCAAGAAAGGGGGGTTGGTCCCCCCCTTTTCCCCCCTTGTTTGCAAATTCCTACATACATGAAGAGAAAGAGCTGAATGTTTAGAAATGATTGACTAAAGACGGGCAATGCAATGCAGCACAAATAAGTTTTGTATGCTCTTAGAAATGAGCAAACATACAAGAAAAGGCTGTAAGGTACGGATTTCTATCAGCTGTTCTTTGTTTAAGACTGTTTGGCTCTCTCTCCCTTTCTCCTCATCTCTTCATTACTCACACATATTTGCACACCGAGCGCTCACCACAGTTCAGCTCGTTTCCACTTGAGCAGTGAGGTGTGCACTGTGGTCAGTTCAGTGGGCGTTTGTTTCGTAACGTATAAACAGACTTTTCCCTGCCTCAAGGTCTTATCAGTGAATGGCCTTCCTCAGGATGTCTGTCAGCTACACGACACACACACACACACACACACACACACACACACACACACACACACACACACATATAACGTAACATACTGTATATGTAGCTTTTTATATACAGTAAATGTCATGGTGGCTTGAGAGTTTCTGAGCTTGAAACAAAGGTGTTCTTGATTTCTTTCTTGAATGTTTTCTTAAATATTTTAATTTCCATAAGCTGCACATGATAGTGCCATGCTGTGCCACTGCTCTTCCCATATCCATATTACACATCTACACACAAAACAGAAGGGTTGGCCCAAAAGAGGATGTGTTTCAGAGTTGATGACCAGTTTAATATTCTTCAGAGGAGAATAACTTTACATCTATGCGTGGATGTATACATCCTCCCCAAAGAAAACTGAGCAATGAAAACAAAGCAAAAATGCAGCTCAAATTCTTTTTGTTACGGTTGATGGCCAAGGATTTCTCTGTCTTTGGTGCAAGGTTAGAGCAGGCTATATATGGTCTTCAGATGAAAGTTCTTCTGCGTCCAAGAAGAGCTAGTTGAGACTTGTGTGTGTATCCAAGCAATGATGTATGGCTTTAATAATGCATACACACACAACATACATTTTAAACACTGGAGAAATATTCCAGGATAAATCAGAATCAGTTTGACGGATGTGGTGTGCCGACATATTTGCAAAATATTGTAAGTCTTGGAAAGAATCTCCGCTCAGAGTATTTAAAGTGTTTCGCTTGAAGAATGGGATGTACTGTAAAAATATGAAAAGAATGGCAGCTGAAAAACATTGATGTATTGCCAGAAAGGATTAAAACTGAAATGTTACAGTATATATCTCCAAGCAAAGGTTGGTTTTGATTATGAATGATTACATTTTACTGGTATTTCATACAGACAGTTTACTAAGAAATGACGCAGAGTTTCAGTTATTATCGGATTCCTTTTTCCTTATCAAACTGCATGTGTTTCTGAAGTTTCTAAAACAAACACTCCCCTGATTTTTCCTGGAAAAATCCCAGTTACTCTAATTAATTTTAGCACACAATCCAGTGATTCTGCAAATAGAAGCAATTGTTTTAGGTATACAAGAGCAAGTTTTTTGTGCCCATTTGACATAATTGTTCATTCATTTTGAAATTGGGTTTTTCTGGCATATTAAGAAGGTTTATTTTTCTTACAGAAGGCTTCAAGTTGTTGAATACGTTGTTGTCCAAGAACAGTAAGCTTTGCCACTTAAAGCAGTTTCTGTTTTATTACACTTAATCCCACTCAAACTCATGCACACCCATACTTGCAGATGCACGGCTAGACGAGTGCTACAAGACTTGGGATAACTCTTTAGCTGCCACTTGTCCAGAACTACAACAACAGCTAAAAAAAACCTCTCTTTGCAGACATAACAGGCAGTTAATTTGATAAGCAGGAGTGTATAATGAAAATTGTGACAAATTGCTATTCCCTAAACTGCGATAATTTAAACAATTTGCATGCAAAATCAAAAGATCTGGCATTGCAAACTGCCATGAGGTGTGTTTTTGTAACTCCCACAGTGATAAAAACACTCTTGCGATGAGTTTAAGCTGTTGTGCTGAGCTGTATGTTTATGAGCTGTGCAGTGCAGCAGTTAAAACATTTTTAGGCATTCACACTTACACACAGCCAGACACATTCACACACATTTGAAAACTCGTGGGGTGCCAGACTTTGCATAACAACGCCTGTTGTTATTTTAACATTTTAACAGTGTGTGTTCAACCGCACTGGAGCAGGGACACTGCTGATATGCAACAGTTCTTTTTATCACTTGTGTCCTACGCAGGAATGTTTGCCTGCAAGAATTAAGCCGTTTTCACATTTGCACTCCTGAAAATATCTAGATAATTACGGGAGGTCTCCTGACCTGGCTGTTCACATATGCTCCTCACAGCTGGAGGCTTTCCCTGTCAGACTGGAGGGGGGGCAGGGGGTCTCCTGAGATAAGATGTGACGTAAAAAAACAACGCGGAAGTAGCGGACGAAGCAACAGAGTCCGCTACACGACGCTATAATGACAATATTTGCCTTTATATCAATGCTATGTGTAGTCCAACAGAATGACAACATCAACAAATGAGCAGAGAACAACATACTGACGAACAGAAAACGTAATGCAGCTGTTTAATTACGTGCACAGAGATCGTAGTGGTCGTGTGCAGACACTATATGCACCGTGCAGCAGTAACAGTATAGAAATGTACCTCCCCCTCCTATTGGCTTGAGGTGAATTCTCCGGAGAATATCCAGCGGCGTTCTCACATCTGCCCACTCGGACTTCCTGCGTAAAAAATACTAGGGGTCTGGCAGGAGAAACTCCCAACGAAAAATGTTTGCATTCACACATACAGCTCCTCCAGGAAATATCAGGAGTTTTTCAGGAGATTTCTGCAAGTGTGAAAGCCCTATTATAGTTTCAGTCGTGGAGAGTAAAGATCTTCAAGGTCAGAGTTCAGTCTGTCTGCAGTAGAATACGTATGAAGTTCATCGATATGTGTGGTAGTTATTTGTCTGTTTACTAGTTAAACTTGTTTACATTACACGGTGCACCTTTGGAGTGATACAACTCAGAGCAGGGCTTGGTTTTTCCATCGTTGCACACAGATTAAGGGTATTTCTGTTGATGTTGTTTTTGGAAGAGCTTTTGTGACAGCATTTCCTGTTTTCTTCAGGCTGAGCTGACCTGGTCTAATGAGAACAAGCCCAGCCACAAGGCACCCTCCCTTTAGCTTCCCTCACAGACCTTGCTCTAAAGGTTGGCATAAAACTCAAGGCAGAGTCTACTGTGAAGCTGAATCATCCAGTCTTTTTAATCAGTCCTCCCGCCACCTGTATGCTGCTATAGAGCTTGTTGAATGTGTTTCACCTGGCCTTCAAGATAACAGTTTAGAAAGCTCCACACACTTTTTCTCTTCTGTTGTCAGTTGAAGATAAGGCAAAATAATTGGATACCTTACTGCCGGGTTTTAGCATTGCCTTGGGATACTCCCCGAGAAGCTTTGATACCTACAGGCCTCAGGGTCATGTGGCCATGGGAATCCCTTCAACATTATTGAGAAGATCAAACTAATACCCTGCATTCACTCAGCCCAGTCTGCCATTTCATTTTGTTCCCAAAAAAGACAGAGGGATACACTGAAATTGAAGGCAGAGCCTCAGTGCCAGCCCTTGTTTGTTTCAGAGCACACCATTATCACATTGGATTTGAATTTCTTTAAGGGGAGAAGAAGCGAGATGGACAGCAATGTCTATCTTCGACACAAAGAGAAAAGACGAGAGAGGAGTGAGACTCTAGAAGACCTAAGGGTCCGAGGTGGGATCTGATCCCTCCTGACAGGAGACGGTTCATGTGATCGGCAACATGGGAAGCTTAACCCTCTAGGCCGAATTACACCCTCTTTCAGTCCGCTGCTCTGGATGAAAGGATGGGAGCTGATTTTATGCAGTGTGTTGGATATATATGGTGAGGGGAGGGGAAGATTTAACCACAGAAGATCATCTGAGTTTGTGTTTGACAAAGATTCTCCTTGTAAGTCAACTCTCTGAGGAAATACATTTGTTTCTTCTTTCATCAGTTTTGAACTACAAACCATGAACATCCTATGATTTGTATATCAAAGCCTTAACTCAGCATAAACATACTAAATGCCATGTCTGACCTTCAGCACTTTCGGTTCTGGCTTCTTCAGTTCTAACCAGACTGGTGGACTACAACATCCATAAACACACTGATGACCCACAGACACTTAATGTTTAAAGCTCCATCCACCATTTAGTTTAAAACTTTCAGATGGGAGACGATAAACCTTTAAGAACTCCATCAGGTCCAGTTGCCTTTTTGTTTCAACTTTGAAATACCCTGACCTTAAAGACTGCGTGCCTACACACGCATGCTGCCAGTTATTCTAGTGTTTATTTGATTGGTAATAATAAATCTGTTCATTTTTTAGTCTCTTTCACATATGAAGTCCGATGGACTCGGTGCAACTCAGGGGTGAAGTTGTAACATTGTTCGTTTAGTTCGGTTTGCTTTCACACTGCAATTTGTCAAGCGCACCAAAGCCTGTCAAATGTTGTGTACCAAAGCCACCCACCATTAGTTGGGGCTGTAGCTCTGGTCAGCGGCTACTCCTACTACCTTTTTTTGGCCAGGAATGCGTTCTTACATACGGAGAAACCGAACACTGGCGCACTAGGAAGCGAACCAAGACCCCTGTTTTTAAGCGGACCAGAGTTCGGCTCTTTGGTCTGCACCAGAGTTCGTTTGAAACGGACCAAACGGCTAATGTGTGAATGCTCCCTAAGTCTGTGATAAAAGCCTACCATGGTATCCCAGAGCCTAAAGTGACCTCTTCAAATCGCTTCTTTTGTCAAATCAACTGTCAAAAAGAAAAAAAATCAACCATTTAGTATGCTTCTAGATAACATCAGGGAGGCCATATTTGTCAAAATGATCATAATAATAATGTGTATTTGATTCAGCTGTTTCACTTATCCACATACAGTACAAAGCTAACTATACTCTATGTGCTGTGCTGTATGTTTTCTATGTCTGGCTTCCTGTTGATGGCAGAGCAGTTTGATAATTGCACTCACAAACATCCTCACATGTTCTGCATCCTTATCACTTATTTATTCATTACAAACAAAGTGATTTATGAAACAATTAAAGTGTAAATTATCAGTCAGGCTTTGAGCAATGTGAGTTGTCAACTTTTTTCCTTAATGAGTGTGAACCCTTTGGTCTCCAGTAATCATGGAGACTTGTTTGATTTAGAGCCCTGGCACTGCTACAGCCATGCCATATATATATCTATATGAATATTTCATGCACTCTGTATATCTGTGTACGTCATGTGGAGGCTATTTTACAGACTCTGCATGCTGAGCTGTTTTAGGCTGAATGTTTGCTTTTGAAATGTTTTCCACACACTCGCTAAGAGGGGAATTTAGCCTCGGTGGTCTGAGGGATTGGTGCAGGAGTGAGATAAGAGATTGGAGCCATTAGCCCGGGCAGTTAGCCTATTTAAAGGCAGTTAATTATTTACCTCATTTACACTACAGAGCCAGCCAGACTAGCCAGGGTTTACTCATTAGACTGCTTTCTGTTATTGAGAAGGATAGAACTAACTACGTGGGTTACTCGTTACATTTCCCAGAGATGATCCCTCAGGAAAGCCAGTGCGATGTCTCTAAAAAGCATTTTTGATCCAGTTTGGACCTGGTCAAAGCAGGCCTCATGTGGCCCCATGGCAGCACAGCTTGGGTTGGCTTCAAGTCCTGTAGTAATAATCGGCCTGGTGCATAGTAGTTCACTTTAGGGTAGGTCTTATGCCTGCAGGCTGGAAACCCAAACACTCTTTTAGCACACAAACACACATGCATGCACCCAGCAGTAGATGCATGAATGAACAGAGAGCTACATGGAAAGTTTGCATAAACACAAATGAAATACATTAGTGCCTTTCCTCATATTTTGCTTTTGGTCATTTGGACCTTAAAGAAATCTCAAGTATTACACATATTCACAGATGTGTAATGTGTAATAATGCAGAGTTCAATTTGCACAAGGTTGTGAAAAATATCAATATTTTGATCAAAAACAAACAAACCCATAGTGTCCCATGATTGGGGGCGTGGTTAAATTGACTGACAGGTTGGCACATAGCTGTTTGCCGAGAGGCTCAAGGCCCGCCTCAGCTCCGCCTCCTTGCCTGTTTCTACTACATTGATCAAAAGTAAGGTGGAGTGACATTTTCAATATGGCTGTTGCTATCGTTGAGTTTCATATTGCCTCATCAGAAACCGATGGTTGTGGTCAACGAGACAATGTCCATGTTTTAAACGGACTAGTTTGTAGAAATAGCAATCAGACATTTATTAGTATTGAAAAGTACCTAACCTTTACAAAAATAGATCTGCAGTCAGAGTAAAACTCAAAATGCTAAAGGAAAAGAAAAAGAGAGAGAGCATTAGTGGTCGAGCTGCATTACAGAGAGTGGTGTAGAGATTTATGAATAAAAGTGTTTTAATTGTTTCAAAGGAGTTAATTAAGAACAAATTAAAACACCTACTTACCTTCACCCCGACCTGCAGGACGTTAAGTAATCAAGTTTGTTGCTGCGTCATTATTGAGGGAAATCCTCCTAACTGTGCCTTTAATGATATTTTAAATAGGCTGGTTAATGTTTGGTGCCTTTTTTTGTATCAGCACTGTATGCAGGCTTTTTTTGCAATATTGAAAAAGGTCTTAAATGTTTTTTTTTATACGAGTATCCTTTTGAAGATGAGAATCTTTGGTACTGTGAAATACATTTAAAGTTGTGACACTATCATCACATGCAGAGCGGCAGTGTTTTAAGATGTCTTTGTGTTCAGCATTCAAGTTTAAGGGTGTTTCTTCTTCTCTTCTCCGTCCTCCACCCATCAGGACCACCTCTGCCAACACCTCCCTTTCCCACCCTTCCTCCCTCCTTTTTTTCTCTCTGTCTTTTCTGTGCTGAGGTTAGAAGAGAGACAGGGTCTGCAGCACTCACAGAAACAGAAACAGGAAGGACAGGAGGTGAAAGGAGCTGCATGGAAGGTGAGAGGCAACCAACTATGAGAATTCACCTTTTTTTCTGACTCATCCTCCTGTTTTTGTTTTCTTATTATTTTCTTCCCTTCTGCTCCTGTGAACAATTTGCTCTCTTTATTCCCATGTTTTCATCTTTCACAATCTCATTTTGTTCACCTCAAATTGCTCATCTTCTCCTCTTCATTCTGCTACACCCCACCTTCTCTTTTCTCACTCCTTTGCTTGCTCTATTTCTTGCTGGGTAGAACATGGGTCACATGTTTTTTTTTTCCTGGGATGTGTGAGAAAATGTGTGAACAACAGAAAGAAAAGAGTGTGTATGTGTTCGTATGAATTTGTGTGTGAGGCCCCCCCCCACCCCGCCAGAATGTTACACTCCTCACACAGCTGAAATAATGAGGGAGAGTGAGTGAGCTTGCCGACAATCAGGAGTCACACACGTATGCATTCAACCCATCACACACATAGACACACACAGTGAAAAGAGTATTGAGCCACTCAATGTGGAAATTAGCCAGCTGTTTTCTTCCTATAGGCGGTATTTGAATGTGCTTGCCACATGTCCGATTTGTGCATGTGTGTGTTTTTCTCTGTGTGTGCAAGCGGAAGCCGAGCTGCAGGGCTGTCATCATGTTAAAATCAATAGAGTGTGAATTTATAAGTGTTGATTTTTTTCCCATAGTCGTTGTGCCTGCTCTGCAGACCGAGCTGCGCTGCCATCGCCTGCCTGTCTTCACACTCTGTTGGTGTCAGGCGGGCTCTTTATCACCAGGATATGTGTGACTTTGTTGGGGAATTATGTGTGATCACATGCATGTTTATGCACGCGTGCATTCACAAATATCATGTTTGTTGGACTGTGTTTGGATTTTGTGATTGCATGTGAGTGTGTCTGTGTTCCATCAAGTTTGGCCGTGTGAGTGGAAAGTGTTAAATAATGAGCAGGGGGAAGGAGACATTTATTTATAATCCATGTTTCTGCTGAGGTGTGTTAACACAGGAACTAAAACTTGCTTATATTGTACATTTAAATGTTTTATGTATGTTTGGGGTTTGTGTGTGTGTGTGTGAGTTGTTTTACCTATCCGAGTGAGTGGACGGGGATGTAATGTGACATGGCAGTGTGAGCAAGTGTAACTGATCTACCTCTCTGCAGCAAGGTACAACACACCTGCCCCTGATCTATCTCTCCTTCCTTTTGCCTTTTTTCTTTCATTCCTGCCATCTCTGATTTCATTTTCTCTTCCACCTCTTTCTCTTTCTTTGTTCAAACACGTTCTCAGTTCAAACTTGTCAAATATATCTAATCTCAAGATATCATGATCTAGGCACCACTCTTGTGTCAGTTTTGCACATGCAGGGCAATGAGGTCAAGTTAGTGATGATACATATGCAATGCCTAGTTAGAGTCTTTAAATAGAGCTGTCAAGCTATCAATAAAAAAGAGCATTATCTGATTTGATTTCCAATGCAAATCTGTTAAAAAACAAGTTTCTTTTGGATGCGCAACGATCATAAACAAGTGGTTAATGTTGTGAAACGGTGGCAGTTTTGTTATATTTAACCAGGAAACTACTTGGTTAGGTAAGAGAAATAATCATGGTTGCAGGTTGCAAATTGGCTGACTAATGTTGGTCAACCAGTGAATACATGTATTTTGTAACTTCTGGGCAGGGTTGGTAATTGCAGGATTTGTAATATTCCTTTAAAGTTTAAACGGTCTTTACAACCCGACAGCAATCAGAAATCATATGGTGTGAAAAAGGACTAAATAAAGAGCTGTCATCTCTAGCTGCTGTAATCTTGTATGAACTCTGACCTATCACTGCCGTGAGGCACAGATGAAGAGTATCAATCAAATGCGTCCCTGGCTCCCCGTGTCTCTTGTCATGCTCCAGCCAGTGCTAAAAGTGCTTCACAGCCGCAGGCGGTATTCCTCATCTACCGGAGGATGGCAGAGAAAGCTCATCTCAGATGACCACTGCCACGGTTACTTGGAACCACTCACCCCACTAAACAAGGCAAGAACAGAAAGACAGAAGCAGAGATGCTCAATTGGAAAGAGTTACGATCAAGCAAGACGACGAACCAGTCTAAACATCGTCGGCGATGTCGACAATTTAGGGAGATAAATCGTCTGAAAAGTGACGCCATGGTTGCTGTCTTCCTGTTGCCTTGTTTGTGTTTTTACATTCAGTATGATAATGTGAGGTGTTATCAAACAGCTGAATGAGACATGAGGTAACATAGTTGAATACAGTTGAAGTGATGTGTGTTGGGGGGGTCGTGGCGTTGTGTTTGATGAAGAGAATGGCCAAAGACCAGGCTGCTGTATTTGACGACATGTGAATGGAAAAGGGCTGCTTTTTCCATCACTTTCAATGACCTACATTTTTTCCTATCCCTCTATGTTCCTGCCCTTACCACACTCTTCCTCCAATCTCCAACTGTCCCTGCTCATTTTATCTCTCCCCACCATCCTTTGCAACGCCTTGTAACATCTGCTACTGTTGACACAGGAATAGTAAGATAGACCACATGCTAATTAGCAGTGGCAGTTACTTCCTCATCCTCATTAACTTCCATGAGCGGAAGTAGCCAGGATGCTAACAAAGCTCATGCTAGAAGGAGCTTGACGGTGTGGTCCAATGAATAATAGATGGCGTGTCACTTCCTTTATCGCTAATGAAAGCAGGCAGCTGTTCCTCGTGCTGGAGTACCACTACAGGATGTGAGGAGAGGAGACTGTAAAAGGAAGATGCTTTCATGCTGTGTATGGAGGGATGAAAAGATCGAGCAATAGACTGATAACAGAACAGTTTCAGGGAGGGCATGGTGAAAGGGTTTATCTGTCCTCTCACAGATGAAACAGAAGCAGGAAAGGGTTGGTTCGGTTGAGGTCTGTTCACAGTGATGCAGATAGAGTTCAAATTGCATCGTCTTTTTTGAAAGCCCTCTTAACAGCAAAACACTCTGAATTACCTGAACACCAGTGATGAGCAAGTTACCGTAAAATAGTTACTTTTATCAAAAGTAACTGAGTTACTATCTGAGTCGTTGCATATTAAAGTCACTTTAGCATTACTTTTTTAACTTCAGTAGTACTCATAATAATGTTCACATTATTTAGTGTTGCTGTGGCTTTATGACAGGAGAGCCATTTTTAAAATGGAAGCATTTTGCTAATTAGTTCCCTGAAGGCAACAGACTGAGTAGTTGATATGAGAAGCATGTCGTCAACATACCTTTCTTTTTTTTAAACCTTTATTTTTGGTCTTTTAATGTCTTTATTCTAGAGACAGGACAGTGGATAAAGTCAGAAATCAAGTTGAGAGAGTGTGGAACGACATGCAGGAAAGGAGCCACAGGTCAGATTTGAACCTGGGACACCCGCTTGTAGAACTACAGCCTCCATAAATGGGGCGCGTTAACTAACTACCAGGCTACCGGCGCCCACACAGCATACCTTTCTATCAGTCTGTTCAGCCCTGGCCTACGGATCGTAGAGCTGGCAGTGATTTAAACTAAAGCTTGCTGTTTGTACAGAGTGGCCCCTCCTCGGTCTGCCGAGCTAACGTGAGCTGCACCTTGACAGTTTTTACGATTAAAGAATTGAGCTATTCAAAGCAAAACTGTTATTGAACCAGGCTGTGAACATGTTTATTCCTGCTCTAAAAATTGGCATTTTTATATAGGACCAAGTGGGGATCCCTTGGCTTTTGCAGCCAGCCTCAAGTGGACACTCGAGGAACTGCAGGGTTTTGCACTTCTGCAATTGGCTTCGTTTGTTAATACTGGAGGTTACCACTTAGATTACCTACATTTATGGGGTTCAGAAACCTGGAACAGTAGGACAGTATTTGACCGTCCCACCCTGAACGGGAGGTCAAAGAAAGGCGTCCCTTTGAATATTGTGAATTGCCATTAGTCTCTAAGTGTCATCACAAAACTCCTGGAAGTTATGGGTGTTTCTGAACTTCCTTCTCCAAAACACAGGAAATTGGAGAATCAGGCATACATGGATGACATACTCCATTACTTTCCAGACACAACACTAATATTTGGCCTCTGCATGAGCAGATCTTTCCAATCTGAGCCACAGAAAGATACACTGGAGGTCACCATCCATGTGCATCCTGTTCACTCTTCTTTCTGAATGTTAGAGGTATCCTTCGTCTCAGCGGAGTTTGATCTTCTGACAACTAATTTCCTCATGCAGAGGCAAAGGAAACTCACAGCTTAACAATAGAAGAAGGGACTTTAAATTCATCCTTTGTGCCTTTTGGTTTCTTTGTGTGTGTGTGTGTGTTTTTTCATAAGCAAGAGTCTCTATTGTTTGCTCTGAGCTTGGTCAGAAATTCCATTTAGCAGTCAAACACAGAACGTATAGTTTAAAGTAAGCTGAAGTAAAACAGTGATAAAAAAATTTTTTTAATGAAACAGATGGTCTGTTTTTTGTGTGTCTCTTTTGGGGTTTACAACAAACTGATAACCAGCCAAAAACTGGAGGTAACAAGCTTCTGAGCCTCTTTTTATCCAGATTTTCCCATTTGTCCTTTTTAAGACAGCATCTGCTCATTAAAGTTACATTAAAATTCATGCTCCTCTCAAAGCTCAGTTCTTTATAAAGTATCCAGTGCAACCTATAATCGTCATTTGTAGTTTCTGACAGAAAAAAGGCTGCTTGTACTGGGCAATAATGAAACAGTAACTTCCTCACTTCAGCTCTTTAGACTGATTTTGCCTCTGTTTAATGAAGCCAGCAGGCAGAAGTTCACTCTCTTCCTCTCTGGGGTTGAGAGCCAGATGTTGTTTAGTACAGAGGGAACAATCCTCCCCCCCTTGTGAATACTGACATTGTCATACTGGACGAGACTAGATCATACTGGATTAGGAGGGAAAAAGGAGCCAGCATGATCTATATTCTACCAGACAGAAGTGAATTGGGGAAGATTAAAAGCAAATTGGTCCAGAAGACGCGTCGTTGGTAGATCAGTATTTTTGAGACGTACTATTCATAGACAGGGATAATCTTAGACTGGAGTTGGAAGGACCAGACGGTTCTCAAATAGCTCTGATAGAGCAGCAGAGGGATTGATCTGTTCCTGCAGAGCACACACACACTCAGCTCTGAAATCACAGATAAATGTCTCCTACTCTCAGTCTTCTAGCAGCCTTTATTCGATCGGCTATCAGATACGTTCCAGTTCCCAGTGGCCTTGTCGTGAATTTTCTCAATTTTCTCCTCTCGCCGCATTGGAGCATCTCGGAGCTGCTGAAGTGATGAGTGATTATGCAGAAGTGTCATGCAGACCTGCAACTCACTTGACTGAACTAATTCTACCATCAGCTGCTCCCTCACTCACACTTGCACCACAGGGAATGTCTCTGTAATGAGACACGGATAACAAATAAATGGATAACAAACAAAAATGTACTCGTAACACTTGTAATATAGTGTCATTATGCATTATTTAAATTTCAATGCAAGGCTTATGTTAAATAGTGGCAGAAGTACGACTTCTAGTTTTATACTAAATGTAGTTTTTAAAATGAAAGTAGAAACTATCAACAAAACAACTCAGCTAGCAAGGTTTGATGACTCTAGCTAATATAAGCTTTGAAAGTCAATTGGTGATACCAGACTGGGTAATCATGCAGCAGTACTGAATCGACAAATTAGGCATTTTATAATTCATTCATGAATTGAACTATCTGTACAGGTAACACTGTGTTATTTCCTCTTCCCTCAGTTACAATGTCTCATTTTAAATGTATGAAAAGAGCATGAAACAGACTGTCCTTGAGGGTTGTCCCCTTGCCAGACTTAAACTTCAAAATGATACGAGTAAAACTCAAACAACATCAATACCTGTTACAAGACCACGGCAACAAAAACAGAAGTCCTTGGCAACCAATAGCTGGTCATTTACTGTTTTTGGTCAACAAACATTGCAAGCAATTCTTGCACACTGTCTATATTGCAAAAAATACATTCAGTCCCGAAATGTTGCCAATGTATTTGTGCAATGTAGACGGTGCTCTCTCTTTCTTTAAATACATTTTCGACTGCTTTGCTTTTGAAGGTCTGTATCTTTTTTGGTATTTAGCTTTGGTATTAATCGATACGGATTACTACAATAACAGATTGTATCATTTTAATGCATTTGATATTAAAAGTATCAAAGTGTTGTGTGATGTAAACCATGGCATCCAAATTGTTGTGCTGATTGGTTTAAATTACTCATAAATCGTCCTTTCCCCCATTTTACTGCAGTCTCATTTTCACCAAATGACCCAAATAACAATAGGGAAAAAATCAAATCCAAATACTATAACACCAAAAATCGTCCAGTGTGAAGGTAGCGGTTTATTTCTTCACAGCTACAACATCTGTTGTGGTTTGGATTGGCTTACACCTTCTTATATGAATGAGGTAAGCCTGCTTAGTGAAAGCTTTTAAATCCGGCAAACGTGCCTGATTGAATACATTTTCCTGATGAGGCAACCAAAAAAATCAACGTAGAGGTGATGCAATGTTTGAAGTTTAGAACTGCGTTGATTTTAAAGTGCTGGGTTTTCTTTTAAATCTGTAACTTTCCATTTTAATATGTCTTCAAATGGCTTTATACAATTAAACACCTGTTTGGTTGCAAAGGTTGTTGACATTGCACTTCTTCAAGATTTTGCAGCAGTAGTCATTTGACTGCAGCATTCAGTAGTAAGCGTGTTTATTTATCTGTCCCTGTGCTTGTCTGCACATCTGCTCCTGCTTGAAATTGTTTGCGTCTATCGCAGCAGGCTGAGGGTTGGCATATTAAGCTGGACAGTCCTGCCCTCATTCTCATGGTAGAGGGGTAAACAGAGATAGCTGGTCCCATGTCTGGGCTGTGATAAGGACTCAGGATCTGTGTTATTGTTGCTGTCCTGCCTGTTTTGCTCTCTCCTGCAGCACTCCTGCTTTCACATAGCCAATGAAGATTCACCGTTAGAGCTGCAGCTGCAGCCGGAGAACAGCACTGTACTCTAGTGTGTGTGTGCAAAAAATGCTAATCCTTTCGAGCGTATGTGTTTTTCTTTTCATGAGATAGAGTCAAAGACAGAAAGTGACGGGCTTGAAGAGAGGGGGGAATAACGGCAAAGCTTCTCTGCATATCTGAGATATGAGTGTGTACAGCTGCCACTCCCATTTCTGGGACCTTTTCACTTTCTCACCCACTTTCTCTCGCCCACCTCCTGTCCCCTGCTCGCGCTCTCCAATCGTATTTCCTGTCGGCCTGCCTTCTATCTAAGCCTGCTCTGTGTCATATTAACAGACTAATTCAATCTCTGCTGCACAGGCACTCCAATGTAATGACCCATGACATTCAATTAATGTTTTTTCTCCATCTTGGTAGTTTCGCTCAACAGTAGTTTTTTTGTACATCTCTGTTTGCATTGTGTGTATGTGTGATCCTCTGAATGGGGTAAACGTAGAATTTGAAAAGTGAAGCCGTCACTGTTGCCTTCATTTTTTTACTACTTTCAGTATTTGCAACACTTTCTCTTTCCATACTCATTGAACAGCAGCTTGGTTTGTTGCCCTTGGCCTTAAAATAAAATATCTAGGTACCACTCTACAGTTTTTTAGACATGCAGGGCTCTGCGGTCAAATTAGCTAATCAAATGAAAAGTCAGGTTAGACATCTAAAGACAGCAGTGAATAAATATTGTTCCAAGTGTTCTGGCTTTAGGGAGCTGCTTTGTTGTCCATCTTATAGTCGATGGTCATGATGACATTTACATACATTACAACACTATTGCACCTTATCCAACATAACCAATGTACATATGTAATGAAACTAAGGTGAAATACCGGACCTACTTAAGAGGTAAATCTATTAAATTAATTGTATATTGACAGTTTGCCTCACATGGAAATCAAAAACCATTCCCCATCCAAAAATGACACTGGAGGGTTACCCACAGTGCAGGGTGTTTGGCTGCTGACAAAGCCGCCATATTTGGAAACTTAGAGCTGGGAACAGGCTGTTCTTGTAGTGAAGAAGAAGAAGAAGAAAGACAATAAACTTTACTAATTCACTAATGTTTTCACTCAGTTATTATTTAAACTTGCTACACACACCCAGAGTCCCATAAAAAAAACAGGACCCTATGTTAATGCATTAATGGAGATATCAGAGTGACGGGGGCTGCACATGGATGAGCACCATGGTTGGGGGTTCAGTGACTTGCTCAAGGGCACATCGGCAGTGCCTGGAGAGAGAACTGACACCTTTCCAGCACCCAGTCCCAATTTCCACATTTGGTCTCAACTGGAACTTGAACCACCAACCCTCTGGTTCCCAAGTTAGGTCCCTACAGACTGAGTTACTGCTGCTTTACGTCGCTTCTGAAGATGGTTTTTAAGGTTTAAAATAGCAGCTTTTCCCTTTGACTTCTACTGTATGTGTTTTTGAAATTTCACCATACAGAGTAAAGTATGGTTGATTCATTTGGTCTCTGCTCCAAAACAGAAAACAACTACGCTCCTTTAGTTTTGGTTTTCCTCCTGATGACATATGTAACCACCTACCTGTCAGCACAAGCTTATTTAACGTACTTCCATTATTTCGTCTTCCGTGCTCCACATTACTGATGTCGTCGCCTCCCGCCCAGCTGCCACGCTTATTGCATTGGTGTTGACAGACAGCTGTGTGTCCTTTCAAGGCTTATGTGCATGTGTGAGACTTGGAGTTTGTTTCCTGTTCAAACACAGTGACTCAAAACAGGCATCATAGAAACCTCCACACAGTAAGCAAATTAAGCTCACACACATAAACAAACAGAAACAAAGAGAGTGACTAAATTAGAGCTGACAACAAGCAAACATGGTTTTGGACACAGAGCCGTGACTTCCTTTTAGCCTTGTGTAGCCGGTAGCAAATTATATCAAGCTGGATTAGCGTAGCTATATTGAGCTTTTGGGCTCATAGTTGTTATTACTGTAATCCAGCGTGGATCCTGCATCGACAGTATCATCAAGGGCTACCAATTTAATCAATTACCTCACCTAGAAAATCTACAAGTTTTCAAGCTGCAATAATAGTGTGGGTGGATGTTGGTAGACTCATTATTTATGCTAATCGTTAATATTACTATGCCGAAGCTCACCAAGTTCAACATGATTCTTTTTATTACTGTGGGGCCTTCATTAGCAGCACGAGGATTAAGAGCGTCTTTAATTAAAAGAGAACATTTAAAAAGAAAAATCCTTACAAGTGCACTGTGGGGAAGGTCAGGTCGTTTCTTTCACATTAGGGAATTTCAGAGTAGTTCTGCAAAGTCACTGATTGCTTCACTGAAACTTATTTACATGGTTTCTTCTCTGTCTCCCCTGCCCCTCTTCGTAATTTCATTTATTTCCACTGCTAAACTTAAACTTCCTTCCACTCATATTGTCTGGTTCCCTATATCCATTTTTCATCGATCGTCTCTCCTTTTTTGACCTCCTACGTTTCTGTCCCTTCTCCATTTTCTCCAGCTTCTCTCCATTTCAGTAATGATCTAATTAGGGAGGGTTTGTTGCCTGCCCACTGTGTATAATTGCCAGAGGGGTCCGCCTGTACTTCCCAATTACAAGCGGCATTCTTCTGCTCCCCTATCGTCTAATTAGGCCTTAAGGACAGCGAGCCGATCGTAGTCGCACATAGCGTCAGGGAGGAGTCAGGAATGTCTGTGCTCTCCTCACTCCTGGGATGTGCAGAAGCAGTGGATTGAAGAGTGGTTGCCATGGTAGCACTCACATGGTGTCAGATCATGTGCAGAGGCTGTCAGTCAGTTGCAGGGTGTGTGTGTGTGTGTGTGTATGTGTGTGTGTGTGTGTGTGTGTGTGTGTGTGTCCCTATCTCTTTTTGTTGTTTTTGTGTGTGTCTTTATATCTGTTCGTCTGTAACAGAGACAACAATGCTCCCGGTCACCGATCCTTTCATTATTGAGGCTCAATCTATGAAGACAGGACAGCGAGCAAACACAGCTTGTCACAATGCCTGTTTAGGTCCCTGTGTGGACTGGCTGTCATTTTGATTGATTACAATGCCAGCTCATGTAATGCTTGCCTTGCAATATGTCCCCACTCAGCACCGCACACACACAGATTACCCTGTGGACAACTGTATACACACACACTCAAAACTACTGTATACCAGCAGGCTGTTTTGTGAAAGCACACACACATCAATTTTGCTATAACAATTTTACTATAATCAATTACAGAAGTTTCTCCGTCACATCCAATTGACTGTTGGTGACTTTCAGAAATGCAGCCTGTGCAAGGAAGGTTGAAATTTTGATTAGAAACTTTAATATTGAGTCATTCTACAGAACAAATGGTTAGTCTGGTTTGTTGAGATTTGCAACATGTTGGAGTTTTTGTCATGTGACAAACTTCTTAAAGGAAGATACAATTCTTTGAAACATCAAAGCGGATATTTCAAATGGGAAAACTGCCTCCTTGGAGACCGTGTTTCCTTATTCCCATAAGACCTTTATCTTCTTTGAGGGTAAAAATGCTATCAAACAGGAAAAATGGCATATGAGAGAGGAATCACCATGCAAACATGAAATAGACTGCAGGTGACTTTAGGAGATGGGTGCACAGCCGTGCTACTCATACGGGGTGCAGCTAGAGACAGCTTTTCAAGATCAGAAGAATCCAGCACACACCAGGATTGTTCAGATAGACTTTCAAGTTGAATGCATATAAAACATTGGAGCAAACAACTCGTTTCACATAGTGGATTCCTCAGGTTCAGTTTACACACTTGTAAACCCACACCTGACGCTGATCAAGAGGAGAGCGAACCTGAGGAAGCCACTTAGCAAGAAACGCGTTGTTCGCTACCTTGTTTCATATGCTTTCAACTTTAAAGCCGATCTGAGCAATCCTGGTGTGCTCTGGATTACTCTGATCTTGAAAGACTGCAGGTAGCTTTACTGAGACTTCATTAAAAAGTATCATTTGTGACTTGTGGCCTAGAGACATAATAACATACATTATGTGAGTGCATTGACGAGGCAATTAAAGCACGTTTATTTATGTAGCACATTTCAACAACAAGGCAAATCAAAGTTCTTCACATAAGTGTCATGACAAAGGGAAACAGAGACATTAAAATAGAGATTTAAAAATCACTAAAACCACGGTTAACAATCACAGAGAGAATTAAATGTGAAAATATCCCGACGGACTCAGATTCACAGGCTGGTATTGCATAATCAAAATGGATTCTGTTTAATAATCCACCTCAGCACGTCTTCCTGAATATTTAGGCATAGTATAAAAATATTCCCCCCCATGCATCTTTGATATCTGTTCCAATACATACACTGCATCTGCTTTGGTAGAACACCTCCTACAAATAACAAAAATGCTAAATAAGACCTCTGAAACGGCCTCTCATGTGGGAGGTTGAAATCCAATTCTTATTATTCAGAGCTTCAGGCACTTGCTGGCTGTGTCTTCTACATTGCAGATGTTCTCCAGTGACACACATTTGCATGGACATTGCATGAAAATGTGTGTTTATTTGTTATATTGCCTAAAAGTTGATATTTGGCTACAAGGGCTGAAGTGTTCATTGAATGTGGATTTGAAGGGTGCAGCTCACTCAAACCTTTGCGACCAGCCTGGGTTTTATTATTGGACGTTTTACTAGGAAGCTTTATATAAGCCCTTAAAAGTTTTGCTGAATTGTTTTCCATCTCACTTACCTTTAGTCTTTAGTGGGCTTAATGTAAAACAAATGGGAAAGTGGCTCTTGTTTCTTGGCTTCAGCAACTGGAACAAATGATAAAGTGGTACAAAATGGAACGTGTTGTCCGGGGTTGTGTTGACTCTAAACGGCTTCTTAAGGTTTGGCTCAGCAGGACAAATGCAATTAAGTTAATGGACAAAATGGCAACGCCTTTCCTCTCATTGTGCTTTTACTTTTGGTGTTGCTTGAAGTTACTTAACTTAATTTTCTGTCCTCAGTGGAGAAGCTGAAACTGCACAATAATTAACTACATATTGACCTTTACGTTATATTTAACATAAGCCTAATAAACGAAATGCCTTTTCCCATCTCAGCAATACAATAAGGACAACATACTTTACCATTTGCTTTAAATGATGTGCTGTGTTTTGTTTTGCCTAGAGGGACGGCTCAGTGGCTTAGTTGGTTGAGTTGGTTGTCTCACAACCGGAAGATCCCCAGCTCCTGCAGCAACATGTCCGATGTGTCTTCGGGCAAGACACTTAACCGAATTGCTGCAGCTTCTTCGTCTGCGGTGTATGCATGTTTATTAATGGGATTAGTTACTTTTGATGGACACTTTACATAGCAACCTCTGCCATCTGTGTGTGACTGTGTAGGTGTGACCTGCAGTCTAAAAACGCTTTGAGTAGTAAGAAGACTAGAAAAGTGGTATCAAGCTCAAGTCCATTCACCATTACTATTTGCATTTAACATGTTCCTGCACAAGATGTTCGGTTTAACTGAAAAACTGTTCAAACTACCATTTAAAATAGCTTGGGATTGATTTGAAATAAGTTAGCATAATTATCTGCAATTTTCCAGGTACCTTTGCTAACACTATACACGCTTTACCTAACTGATTGAATATCTTATCTCAGGGAGGCTTATATTTGTACTGTTGTACGAGGCTCAGAGAACAAGCATTTTATATTTCAAGCTCCACTATTTCTCACTCACAAGGACCAGAGGCATTTTATTCCCCTTCTTTCATGTGATTTCACAGATCCGTCAATCTCCCGCAAAGTCTCGACATAGCAGAATGTCGAATACAGTTCTGTTGAGCAGATATGATGGTTAATATTTCAGTTTCTCACACGGCTCTTTCATTTCTGTTTTATACAGGCTGCCAGCTCCCACTGTAGCAAACAAAGTCGATGACTGAGAACTCAACCTCCTATGATGGACAAGAAAAGTGGTGAGTGTCAATAAGTCTGCATTTAAACCAACAATCCCCTATCCTCCAGTTTGTTATACTAAGAATCAGATTTCCTTCTTTCAGTTGGAACATTTCTGATTCATGTAAAGCCGTTTTTCATTTCATTAGCACAGTATCAGACATAAAGAGTTTTAAATGTAACCCTCTCTTCCTGCATGTGGCCAAAAACAGCAACAATTGATTTCCTTCAGGTGATAACCGCCCCTGTCTCATAAATTGACACAGCATGAGCAGCATTTTTTATGCTGATTGGATTGTTTTGGCAGAGACACTGCATGATAATTACTTCCCAGTGAGTGATATGGTTTTACATAATGAAGCGCCATGTGTGGAGCACATAGAGCCTGTCTGTACAAGTGGGTGAAAAGGGATTTCTGATGATAATCAGCAATCTGGCTATGCTCATCTTGAAAGAGAAAACGGAAACTGCAAATGTTTATAAAGTTTAGTTTTTAAAAGTATCTATTATTCACATTTTTATTTGTAATACTAGGAGATGCATTTATTAATTGACTGATTTCATGTTAATTCCTTTCAGCCAACGGCTTTCAGACCAAGGCCAGTGAGAGTGGTGTTCAGAGGAAGCAGCTGCCCTACTCAGTGGAAACTCCCTATGGCTTCCATCTGGATCTTGACTTCCTCAAGTATGTTGACGACATTGAGAAAGGGAATACCATCAAGAGAGTGCACATTCAGCGCAGGATTAAAGGCCCACCCAAATTCAGCACTCTGCCCAGAAATTTTAGCCTTCCTGGGCATGGGGTCCGGCCTGTCCCTAAGGACACTGCATGGTCTGGGACATCCACCCTGGGGCCCAGGCCTAAATCACGTGTGACAGAAGTCCAACAGATCTTTGACTTCAGGGCAAGTGAAGGGGGAACTTCGAGCCAGAGCAGCAGAGTTTCACAGAGTCAAGGAAGTGGCTATGTTCCAGCTAAGCCAAGAGAAGAGGTAGGAGGTGGGGGTCGGGATATTGAAGAAAAAAATGTGGGCATTCAAAACCGACCGAACCTTCTCCGAGCATCAAGCATGCCGATCACCCTACAGCAGCGGAAAGGGTCTGATTCCAGCAGTCCTGACCGTATAGTTGGGACACCTGAGGGTGGCTCAACTGAGAACGTGTTCCGTGCTTCACCTGACATAACAGAAAGAAGGTGTGTTCCCCAGGAACGGACAGGGCTTCACCAGCAGATCACTGTGGCACTGAAGCGAGTCAGAGAGCTGGAAGAGCAGGTCAAAACCATCCCAGAACTAAAGGCTCAGATCTGCTCTCTTAGGGAGGAGAGAGAGAAGCTTCTGCTTCAGCTCCAAGCCCAGACCAAAGCCCAGGTTTCCACATCATTGTCCAGAATATTACCAAGTTCTGATTCTAGGACACACACTAAGCCACAAGTACACAGGCCTTCAGAAGGCCTCAACTTAGTTCTGACGACTCAACCAACTGGAGGTTTAGAAACCTCAGAAACAGGGAATGAAAATCAAGGTGTGTCAGGAAAAGATGAAGTGTTACAGAAAGAGAGGACATATCCGGAGCCTGTTAGGAGTTCCTTGTCAGAGCAAGAATCTAAGAAACAGACCCAGCCATCAGAAAAATCAGACAAAACTAAAGAGACAACAGAGCGTCCTCTGAATCATGCAGTGCAGAAGCTATCACAGGACATTGCAGGACAGGAATTAAAATCACTTAAAGTAGCTATAAAAGACATAGAGACAAGCGGCATTCAAGACAGTAATGCAGAGAGTACACAGAAGCTGCAGGAGAAGCTAATGATACTTGAGGCTAAGCTAAATCAGGCTAGCCAAGAACTGGAGAGAACTAATAGTCGTTTAAAAGAACAATTAGAGGAAAACAAAGTAAAAGAGGAGAAAATACTACAACTGAGTGAAGGAGTGAGGGTGGAGATTTGTACTCCAGAATTAGAAAACAGACCTAGAAGAGAAAGTATCGATGCAGGGACAGTGACAGAGAAAGTGGATGTTGCCAACCAAGAGACAGAGACAGAATCACTGGGTACAGTAGATCAAGGGACAGATACAGATAGAATCTGTATTGAAGTTTGTGTACCAAGGCCCAGGACAGGAAGTACGGATCAAGGAACGGAGACTATTACAATTCAGACTCAAGAGCAGGTAACAGAGGTTGAAGATGAATTAACTGCTGTGAGTCCCCCAAGACCGAGAACCAACAGCATGGAACGAGGCACAGTAACTGAGAGGATCCCCACCCAGGATCAGATGACTGAGACTCCTGTATCAGAAAGAGTAAACCAAGTCACAGAAACAGAAGGAGAGACAATAACAGACCATCCACATAGACCAAGAGCCAGCAGTGTAGACCGAGGGACAGAGACAGAGAGAGTGGACACTGTGGACAGGGTGACAGAGACAGAGGTAGCGCAGAGGACAGACCAGCAGGTCGGAACGGAGACAGATAGACGTCCGCATAACAATCCAGGCACAAGTGCAGAAGCAGGGAGTGAAGTGAGTGAAAGTGCAGGCAATGAAAGGCTGGAAGATGAAGGCACTGTGGTCAGTGAAAGAGAAGAAGATACAGAAGCTAAGGAAATGATTCAAAGCGATAGGGGAGAAAAGGAAAGTGTGGACGTACAAGTTGTTGCAGAAAGTTTAGTTGCAATTATAGAAAGTAAAGTTGATCAAACTGTAGTTCCAGATAATGCAGGCCAGGATAAAGACCATGCCAGTCAGTCTGTTGCAACAAAAGAAAGTACAGAATCAAAGATTGAAAAGGTTATGGTTGCAAATGACTCAGAAAGAAAAGAAGTTTTAGCCCTGAGGAGTGAAGCAAAAGATACTGTAGAAACACAACAGATCGCTCTAGAGTCAGCAGAGAAGAAACAACTAGTAGATGCTGAGATTGTGCATGCTGTTATCAAAGACATTGCGGTCACTGACAGGGTGGTTGTGGAAGGAGAAAAGGCAGCAGCTCCTGTGCGACCACAGAGGGGTAGAAAGTCCTCATCCGAGCAGATTCAGCCCCTACCTCCTCAACCTCAGGCAGCACCTGTGCGGCCTCGTAGGGGCTCCAGTGAAGCCCAAATTTCCCAGTCCCAGACTAAAACACAGCCCCAGGTGGAGGGTCCACCTGAGGAGGAGACTCCAATCCCCACACAGGTCTCTGATCCACAGGTAAAACAAGCCCCATCTTTGTCTCAGGTCGAAGAGAAAACTGTAGCGAAGACGTCCCCTGGGGAAAAGCAATCTCCATCAGAACCTCAGGCTGAGACTAAGAGTCCATCACAAGGCTCCAGTGAAGTCCAAATTCGGCCAAAATCTATTCAAACACAGTCCCAACCTCAAACCACTGCAACTCGACGAGACTCCAAAGAGCTTAAAGCATTGCAGAAGGGATCAAGTGTGTCACAACCTCCTTGTCGTGTATCAGGAGAAGCCCAGACCCACCCAACACGCCAAGCATCAAGTGACACCCAACCTAAGTCTCAGGGTTCTCGTAGAAGTTCAAGTGAGGCGCAATCCCCGAGCAAAGCCACCAGCGAGACACAAATTCTTCGCAAAGGCTCCAGTGAAACAGTACAGCGCCGTGGTTCAGGAGAAGTTAAAGCCTCACGTCGAGGCTCTGGTGAGTCCCAGACATCCCGCAGAGGTTCCAGTGACACAGTCCTGCGTCGTGGCTCTAGTGAAGCCCAAGCCTCACGTAAGAACTCTGTTGATGCTCAGCAAACCTGCAGAGGCTCGGGTGAAACAGCCCAGCGGCGTGGTTCAAGTGAAGCCCAAGCTGCGCGTAAAGACTCTGGCGATGCGCCCCGCAGAGGTTCCAGTGAGTCACCAACATCGCCTGCGGCTTTGGGCCAAGTCGTAACCCGGTTAACAGGCCTTCTGGGGGAGCAATGGGCACAGCTGGGGAGCAGCTCTGCAACTCAACAGACGGCCAGCCAGCAGGAGAGCCCCATCACACAGAAACAGACGGCAGGGAAAAGAGCAGAGGCTGGGAAAGGAGCAACAGCCAAGCCTGCAGGGAAAGCAGCTCCTGCAGCATCAACAGGGAAACCAGCAGGGAAGCCCGGTCCTTCCAAAATGAGCTCTATTCAAAGTCAGCTGGTCAGCTCACTCAGTGTCCTCTCTGCCTTCTACTCACCGGGCCAGAAAGCTTCTGCTGCCAGTAAACAGCAAGAACAAGGTAGGCATGTGGTTCATTTAGGACCCTGTGGTTTATACTGTAAACAAATGTGTGCATCTGTTCCATACCTTCTTACCAATTTGTGACCTAGACTCAGAGATTTTAAATCATAATCCTATTTACTAATACCCATGACACTTAACTATATGTCCTTTCTGATCGTATCCAAAATGTCTCTGAATTATCTGTACATTAACAAGTCAGTAGCCTTGATTATTAATGTTACTTTCTATTACTTCTCTACGTTGAACAAGAAAGCCGACAGAAGCAGGCCGACCATCACCAGAATGGTTTGATAGATTTATGTGGTGTCACTTTTATAGAGCTTTGTAGCTGTTCAAAGCAGACGCACACCAGCATACTTCTCAGTTGATGTCAGGCACACACTGTTACTATCAATTTGACAAAAAGTGATGTATCTACAGCAAGCTGCTCTGCCCCAGAGATTTAACTCTACTACTAGTCCAAATGTATTATTTAAAAGTGCTCTACTCTTGGATAAGGATTTGTTCCTTTCTTGTGAAACATATCACCTCTTACTCCTCAAGGAACTTAACTATCTAATAGTTTTCCTGAAGTCTAATGACTTAGAGGGATTTGGAATTCATAACTTAGAGCAAAGTCTACCTAATTTAAACCCCCCGTATTACTGTCAGTGGTGTAGTTGAAAGGGAAATGTCCACCTCTCCTTCTAATTAATGGTGATGTTATCCCTGTCAGGTCTATTTCCCTATTTTTATTTCTGTCAGACTTCCCTGCTGTGGCATCGTCTCCTGAAGCTTTGCTAATTTGAAGAGGAAATGACTTCTCAATCGGTACAATCTCTGCATGATATTTATGAATAGTTCCTCCATAGTTTATAACACATATACAGCTTTTTCAAATAAGTAAAATACAAATCATAAGCTCTCCTCTCCATTTATGCTACTTTAAATCACAGTAACAAAAGTTAAGGTCAATAGATTTGGATGGAAATATACATATCCACTACTACTCCATGCTATGCAATACTGTGTTTCAAAGCTACAATAACTCCTTGTAGTCATATACAACCTTGAACAAACACTAGTTACTAAACATTGGTAAAATGACCTGAAAGAGCATTTAATGGTTTTCTTTATTCACACAGCATAGTGAAGCACTCACACACTCACACAGGGACGATTACCACCTACTGTAACACATACCTACAGTAAGCAGTAGCCCAAGTAAAAGACCCTTGTACACTCTCGCTAACAGACATCAAACAGACGATGCCTTGCTTCCCTCCCTTGATGTCTAGCTGTTCTGTTTCTGGCCCAGGAGCTGGAGTACAGAATCGCTGCTCCACTATCACACACATTTTATTTTCAGAGTTCATTTGAAGTTCAGTGTTAGGATTACGCACTGATTTGAAGTGTTTAATGTGTCTGTGTGCGCCAAAATATATGTGTTCTTTCGAGATTGTAAGTTTAGTGTCTGCTTTTTACGCGCCTGACTTCTTTAACCTCAAATTTCTCCAGCATTTTACTGTGTAACGTTCAAAACTCTGTCTCATCCCATTCATCTGAGAATCAACTTGAGCGTCGGAGAATTTCAAGGATGAGTGAAATATCTCTTACATGGTGAGGGAAGGTGAAATTACACCTCTGTTTTATTTATTAGACGATAGCAAGAGGCTGTATTAAAATGCCAAATACGTTCTAAACCTCCCTTTTCCACGTTGCCATCTCCTGAGAGGTATTAGATCTCAAAGCATGGTGGTCGCAGAGATCTTTTCAGCCCATCTTTCTTGGCTCAAAGCCACATTATGTCCTTGCATAAAACATTACAGAGCCTCTTCACCATGTCTGCTGTCAGGCACAACTAAGACAGCAATACTGGGCTTAGAGCCAAGGGGAGTCAGCAAAGAACCCCATGCAGAATCAATTATAGGGCAGTTATATACATGATATATACTGACAATGTCAAGGTTGTATATTGTCATCATTGCCTTTAATCCTGACCTGTGTATATCGCTGTGGAAAGCCTTTGGGTGGTCCTAAAGCTAAGGTAGATGTAATTACATCAGTGGATCAATTCAATTAGAACAGATTTTGAGTTCTTTATTGTCCTACATGATCAAATGGTAATCTAGAGACACTTAAATGTCAGACACTACTGATAGGACAGGTCATTTTCTTGGCACTGTTCATGCACATTTGTTGTGTAGTTGCCTTTGTATTAAGTACACAGATGGGGCCCTAAGCTTAATTATATGCTGCCAACACAGGGATTGGACACTATTTGATGAGCTGTACTTGCTTGTAATTGCATCCAGAGGCTCTTCAATATCAACTGTGCTAAAAATGTCCACATGCAATCACACACGGACACACACGGACAAGCAAACAGACATACTATTTACACTTGCACAAAGGGAATACAGCCAAAATTTGCAAACCATTAGGATCCGTGGTCTCACTACCTTTCAAATAATGGTTTGATGTATTGCTTAGTTTACTCAAAAAAATGATGTACAGCCATGTTGTCTTTGCCTTTTACTCAGTTTTCCAATTCGCTTTTTAGCACCGAGTCAAATGTTTTATAGTCACGTCTAAAGAGGGTAGCTTGGTCCCAGGTTTCAATCTCTTCATTGAAGGCTTTTCTAAAATGTCAATGAAGGATTTGAATGGGGAGATTTCCTTCCAGAACCAGAGGCGCCAAAAAAGTTGGTGGTCACTGTTGAGCTCTATGAGAGAATAACACTTTTCCCAGTTGATTTATTACCTCAGTTAACATTTTCCTAATTTGTTTATCGTCTCAGTTTTTATTTTCAAGTCTTCTTTACTTGTCAAGCTTGTCATTTTTTAAAATGATGCTCCCTTTTAGCGTTGAATCGTAATAAATCAGGATATATCTTTAGAGCAGGGCTGTCTGAGGTTGACAAATCACAAACAAATAACAGTGGCCTGTCAACGAAGATAGACATGTAGCAATGCATACACCACCCTGTTCTCAAAACATGGTCAATTCTAAATCCAAAAGATCAACATGTTGTTTTCTAAAATGCATACTCACGGTTTTTAAACAGGGGACTTCTGGGTGAGGTCAAATTGGCTTTGTCTACTTTTATACTGTGGGATTTTATATCAGTGTTGTTTCCTGTTTTATTTTGGTGATTTCTCTGGTGTCTTCTGGTGATTTCACCTGGCTGCCAGCACCTGTGGACAATTAGGCTGAGTCTATTTAGGCAAGGCCTTCTGTTTGGTTCACTCGCTCTCCCCATCTCACAGCAGCTAAACCTCAGTGGTTTGTTTTCAGATGTTCACTTACTTTCCGTTTGATTTTCTATAAAATGAAATACAATAAATGTATTCCTTTATGTTGTGTCCATTATTATGTTTTGTACTTGAGCCAGACGTATCAGGGAAGACGTGCTTTTCTAAAGGCTCACACGCTTTGTTACAAAATAGTCTTCGGAGCGCTACTGGAGCTCGAACATGTGGTCCAAAATAACTTCATGGTGCTCAATTTCGGTTGACAATGAATTTGGGAAATGCAAAGACCACATGTGGTTGTATGTAGTTTTCATACACATGGAAGGCTTCAGTGATTCCTGTGGCCGTTTTTTTTGGCTCATTTATTCTTAGTTTTCCTGGATTTGTAAAGGTTCTCATTGTACTTGTTCACTCAAAGACAGCAAGTACAATAATGCTGCATGGAGTGTCAAATCATGCATCTGGAAATGACTAGTGCTGTAATAGCTCAGTGTTCCTCACTCATGTCTACCTTACCTAAATAAAGCAGTTTGGAAGTTAGTGTTTGTGTAAACTCATAACAAGTGGATTGACAGATCTTAAGTGCTCGTATGTTTAGATATAGGAAAATGCGAGCAGTAACACAGAACATAAAACTTCTGGCTAAATGCATCCACACACAAAAAAAACACACTCTCCCAATTCTACAAAGGTCAAGTGACATTTTCCCACCCTCCCTTTTTTATCCCCCCCCCCCCCCTTTTCTCCCCTTCTCGCTCCCCCTTTTTCTCCAGGACTCAAATCTATTATGAAGAAAAAATGGTGTTGCTGACAAGCAGGGGAATAAGGGAGCCAAGAAGAACTTGAAGTTTGTCGGGGTGAACGGAGGGTAAGATCTCTTTTTTAATCAGCGTCCTATTTCTACGTGATTAATTCTTTCATATGCATGTCTGCATTGCATTTTTTTTATTGGTGTGCAGCAATTTTCCCCTTCCTCATAAATCCAAGCATGTATCTAAAGAAATCAATTAGCACTGAGATGTTAGGGGGGATAATGTTTGAGGGTCACAGTATCACGCCAGTATCGTTGTCTTATTATCTTAGCTCTCCGTTTGTTAATGAAGCTGTAAACACTATAACTCATTTCACACTGACTGATACAGCTCTCGCATTGTTCATCCCAGTTTGACCACAGCGACTGTGAACTCCAGTCCAGCTGTGTCTCACACATCTGCCTCAAGCTGTTAGTCATCAAGGGCTCGCTGGAAGACACACTGCCCTGAATTTGACCTCGGCGCTGCTACAGAGGGTGTGAATGTGTGTGCGTATATGAATATGTGCGGCGCAGGATGTGATGTGTGTGCATATTTCGTCAGTATTGATGATACCTCAGTGCTTTGTGCGAGTGTGCTTATGCCAGCATTTACTACTGCTTAGAGCAGTCTGTGAAAGTGTATGTGTGTGCGTGACGTGCGCGTGTGTGTATCGTCGTGCATGTCGGAGCTAATTATTTTAAGTTAGCAGATGGTCGTGTTTGGAAAGAACAAAAGTGCTACTTAAGACAGGGAGATCTGTTTTTGGCTGCTCCCATTCTAGTAATATGTCTGATGTTACAGTTATTACATGAAGCACCTGTGTACAAACACACACACACACATGCACACGCAGCCACACACACACACGCACACACACGCACACGCAGCCACACACACACGTTTGTTACACTTGACTGCAACAAATCCCCTGTACATGCCTACCCTTACAAACACGATTCTGTTAAAAGAAACCAAACCCAAAGAAACATTTTGAATAGGTACAGAGAAAAGGAGAGATCGTGATAGCTGTTTTAAATTCATCCATGTCTTTATGTACTCAACTCAACTCAACTTTATTTATATAGCACTTAACACACAACACAGTTGATCCAAAGTGCTGAACAGCGCAGATAGAAAAAGAAAACAAAGCATTAGAAAGTAACAGACAAGAACAAGAACAATCAAAATGAAAGAACAAGTAACAATTAAGTCCAGTGTAACACAAGACTAACAGAGCTATGGGTTTTGTGCTCGACGAGTTATTGAAAATGAAAGGCAATTGAGTATAGATATGTTTTGAGGCGAGTTTTAAAAACACCAATAGTGGGTGAGAGACGGATGATTTGATTTGAGGTAACTGGTTCCACAGTTTTGGTCCTGAAAGAAGGTTTTGTGCAGATGACCTAAGATCTCTTACCGGTTGATATGGGGACAGGAGTTCTGAGAGGTAAGCGGGGGCAAGTCCATTTAATGCCTTAAACACAGTCAACAGTATTTTAAAATCAGTCCTCAGCTTGACTGGTAGCCAGTGTAAGGAGGCAAGAACTGGAGTGATGTGATCTCTTCTCTTTTGACCGTGTTTTGTGTTGGTTTTTTCTCTAATATCGACCCTGGGTACATATTTTTGTCATGGTTAAAAAACAGCAAGGAGATAGGTAAAATAAGTGTTAACTACATCCTACTCCTTTTCAAACAAACTGTTTGCTTTGTGTCACAAAGTCGATTTTGTTCTTTTGGTTAACTTTTCATATTTTTCATTGCTGTTTGTTAGGTGTGGGTGTTTCTTCTGTAAATGTCCAATGATGAAATCGTGAAACAGACTGTGGATTATTTTAGATGTATTCGGCCGAGGTCAGACAAGAGCAACAGAGTACGAACATCTGACAAACTTTTCATGTTAACAGTCTTTCTTATATTCTGTGAGAAGGTACAGCCTACAAATTCCTTTCTATTTGGGTACACTTCTAATAGGCTAGAAAGAAGACAGGACTGTACCTTGACTTGTCAATGTCAGACATAAACATGTCAGTCTTAGCAGACATTGTTTCATTTTAAGCTCACAACATACACTTGGCTCCTATTCAAATATAGATCTGCTGCTATGAAAGTCTTACACATACTGTAGCATGTATGCATACCTAACGAAGAATGACCCTCAGATGGTAGACAAATTTAAAATTACAAAGACGAATGAATTCATAAAAAAGCACCGTTCTTCTTTAGTTATTTATCTATTTCATTTTAAAAACACGTTGGAAATAAAGTTATTAATCAATCTAAGAACAGAAAAGCCCTAACTTTAAGCAGAAGTACTACATGTCGAATCCTAAACCTTCGCTCATTTGTAAACGCAATAACAAAACTAACTGTAGTCCCACAATTCAAATTGTTAACCCGTCAGGACCAGATTTTTTTCCCCAGATGGGAAGCGAACGCATGCAGACGTTCGATTAGTATGTGTTGACATTGAACAGCTTTGTCATTTTTTTGTAGTAGTGTGTAGCTACAGAGCTACACACACGTTCACACAAACATAGTAATTACCCTCGGTGTTCACACAGGACTTGACAGCAATCAGCTATCAAAGTCAAAGTCAAGTCAAAGTCATTTTTATTGTCAATTTTTCAACATGTGCTGGACATATCTTTGGACTATCTTTAATCTTTTCAAGCGTGCCCAGTCTTATTATGTGTGAAATCCCAAAGATAACCAAAATGCATATCAAATGAGTACCGTATTTAAGTGCAATGCTTGAAACGTTTGCCTCTCATCAGTCAATGAAATGTTTATTTTACCCCCCATGCAATACATCCGATATTACCCATTGCTTGTTTGAAAGCTCATCTCCACAATACTTCAGGGGATTACCTCCTGGATAACAAGGAAACGAGTGCCAATAGGGAGACATGTTCCTGTTCTTACATTCCTGAGCCTTACTGTTTTTTGACCCTTTAACTCTACTATGTTTTGTCAGAGCTGTGGTGAGGTCTATTCCTTCCTCCCTTTTTTTTTTTGAATGATCCAAAAACAAAGCCTGACAGCCATTCCCCCTGACCAAAACGATGAATTATCAGTGGTATTATAAGCATCTCTCCTTCATACACGAAGAGTTTAAGTAATAAGTTGTAAAAGAAGGACCACATCTAGTTTGTTTTTCTGGATTTGTTTTGTAAACCCTGAAACGATAAATCAATAATAACGATTCCATTGAGACAAACATGTCAGACAATATTTTCTCTGACTATCTTGAGGCATCTGCCCACATCAGGAAGTGGGCTGCTGTTTGTTCTTCTTCTTCTCTTTGTGGATGCTCTAACCTATCTTTGGTCTCCCTTGAGCTCCTCTGGAATCCGGGGAATGCTGTGGCCCCTGAATGCCTCTCGTGGTGTGGTGTCTCAGTGTGTGTGTGTGTGTGTGTGTATCTACGAATAAGCATGAATCAGTGGCATTCAATATGAGCTTTATCTGAGCATTGGCCTCACAGAGGTTCCTTCATTATACACCCCAATGATCACAAACACACACACACACATACACACACATATACACACTAACTATACCAGAAACCTCCACAGCTCTAAATATATCATCAGCCTTTCCTCACTGAACAAGGTTGGCTTTTATCCAAGGCGTCATATGGCAGTATGCAAACACACCAATGGATTTTTATGTGTATGTTTAACTGTGTGAAGGATGTTTTGGACATATGAGCCAGGGGTCGTATCAGACAGAAATCTTTTTCATGTCATGCTTCAGGTCTAAAGAGGAATGGCCTGCTGGTGTTTATGAATCCCTGGCCTATGTTGACTTTACTGCTTTCACGGTAGTTTTTGACCTGCTGGTGTTTCACTGATGTGGCTTCTTCTGTGTATGTATGATTTCTGTTTGCTTACTTTTAGGGAAGAAACAGGTTACATTGATAACTGACAAAATGCTGCCTGTGCTGTATAATTTCAAGGGTTCCTTAAAGGCTGAATGTGCAACACTTTACACATAAATTTAGCAGAAATCCAGAATATCCTCTGAAAATATCTCTGTGACTCATCTACAATGAGTGAGACGCGTGAGTCACGCTGTCTGTGATGTTGTCTAAGCTGTATCTACATTATGTTTACATGGACGGGACGGCCGGCTCATCCCCTTGCATATAAAAGCTGTTTAAGTGAGGGACTAGAGAAAAGAAGAATAACATACTGTCCTCACTGCTTATTTGAATGTCATGTAAGCGTTTTTAGATCATGGTCATTTTGTGTACATTTACATGCAATGTGAAGCTACGAGCTAACTAAAGAGCGCTACCATTAGCCTGCTAACACAACAATGCAGCTCGAGTTGTTTTGGTTTCATGCTGGTGCTCAAGGGCGACATCTACTGGATCAAAAAGTCGCACATTCAGCCTTTAAGAGATGGGAAATCGTTTATTTTTGTACTTTTAACTTAATTCTGTCGCCTTTAGTCATTCAACACAAGGGGTTTGGAGAATAATGGGATATTATCACAATATATTAGTCATGATACAATAAATAGTATCATGTATAGTGACTCAAGACCTTGAGATAGTTCGGATTATGTCACCAAAGAGAATCTTTGTCAACTTCAGTTTTTTCTAAGGATTTAAGGATTTTAGTCTTTGGTTGATCTCATTCTCATTTTTATCTGTCATCCAAACCTCCCTGAAATATTGTTCGCACCTGCATTCTCTAATTGTACAAGAAAGTTATGCAGTCCTCTACAAGTAAAATACCGTGTAATGAATGTTTAACTAAGTTACATGCATAAATACATGCAGCATCATATAGAGCCAGAAGACAGATATCTTCATTCTTGTAAAAATAAATACATTTTTACTTCATAACCGTCATAAATCAAATCATATTTAGGATTAATCATGCAGTCTTTATTGATACAGTATCACCATGTGAAAATATTGCTGTATTATGCTGTATTGATCCTTCCACATCAGTATTGGAGACATGCTTGGAAATGCCTTAACCTTTTATTTGAATTTACCGATCATTACGATGTCTGTGTTTTGAAAACTCTGCATATGCCAATTTGTCTGTGTCCTCCCCCAGCTATGAGACAACATCCAGCGAAGAGTCCAGTGGAGATGAGAAGTCAAAGGCGGAGGTGGAGGTGGAGGAGGAAGACAGCTCAGAGCCGGAGGTAGAGAAGGAAAAGGAGACGGAGCCTCAGCAGGCGGAGAAGCCCGAGGAGGGAGCAGAGACACAGCAGGCGGGTGCAGAGGTCGCAGCCGAGGGAGGAGGTGCTGCGGCGGCTGCTGCAGAGAAAGAGAGTGAAAGAGGCCTGCTGGATCCAGATGTGAGCCATGAGCTCCTGGATGACCCAGCTGAGAGGTGAGAGAGACAGTGAAGCTTCATTTATTAATATTCTTTAGAATATTAATAGACCCATTTCTACCACAAAGCCACTGCTCATCACGATCTGAACTTAACATAACAAAACCGTTTCAATGACCAACCTTGATACCCTATAAGTAATTGCATAATAAGTAATAAAAAATCATTTTATAAAAAAGAATGTGAAAACCGTGCTTCTTGTGATGTCAAGAAAGAACAAGTGGGGTCTTTGTTTTGTGTTCTGCTTGAGCCTGCATTCTTTCTTAGACAGGTGCTGAATGACACTTTAATATACAGTGGGCCTTACACACACACACACACACACACACACACACGCGTGAGTGCACCCACACACACACACACACACACAATCAAATTAAACCCATCATACCTGCTTACACTTTTGTACAACCTTGCTCACCTCTTAATACCTTGCACAGACTCAGAGCGGCAGCCAAACCCTATAAGCCTCCGTTACATACACAAGCACTTAAAGCACGTTTGTTTCCTCACATACTTTAATGTACAGTGAGAGCTTCACACACAGCTTGCTTCTACACACCTCAGTTTAAGCTGCTCTTAATCTACTAGAGGTCTCAGACAAACACACAGATGCATTTCGTTCCCTGAAGTGTTCGATGTTTGGGACAATAAGCAAAAAGAGGCAGCGCTGTCATCAGTGTCACTGACTGATCACATTTCTGTCTCACCTGTGTGGACAGAGCTCTGGGGCTCCGGGGCCAGACAGTGGATGGGGCACTTTGAGAGAAGGCAGGACTCATATTAACCCATCACTCAGCACCTGCCTGATCATCCCTGTGTGCGTGTGTGTGTGTGTGTGTGTGTGTGTGTTTGTGTGTGTGTGTGTGTGTGTGTGTGTGTGTGTGTGTGTGTCTGTGTCTGTGTCTGTGTGTGTGTGTGCTTGTACATATTTTGTGTGTTATGGCTGGAGTACAGTGTGATCCACTCAGACTTAGTGCTGCAGTATGACTTTGCATGATAGATGAGCGCTCTGTGAATATTATTGGGCAGTGAATCAGGGTAAATTGTAACCATCGAGGTTTGCATGTGCTATCAATGTGTCAGACCGCTGACTGATGCGTGTGTATTCTGCAGTAGCCCGCCAGGCATCTTTTATCTTTTGTTTTTATCCCAGACAAAACTTAAACAAGAAGTAAAGCAGCCGTCTCTTGACCATATGTGAGGCAGACTTGAGGGTATTTCCACAATAAACTTGAACAAAGAAGCAAAGAAAACAATGAAAAGAATTACACCTTGAGATGGACGGCTAAGATGTGAAGTGTTTTTGGATATTTCGTACTTCCAGATACTTTCTTTCTGTTCAGATATTCTTGGCTCAAACAAAAAGATATCCAGAATTGGTATAAAGCAGGGTCTGCTTCTTACTGTGTGATGTGTTCTTTCTTTCCAGGGAGAAAGTTGACAAAGGTTTCTTAGACGCCTGTGTTTATGTCAAAGACCGCATGGAAGAGGTTTCATCCCCAGATAAAGAAATGGTAAGAATTTCTTCTGATGTCGTTTCAACTCTTCACAGCTGTAAAAAGTTATTTCACGTACTACATCAAATGTGATTTGAGTGCAAAAGGTTAAACAGTTCAGATTCTTTAAAGTGGGGTTGTATAAGATACCTATCAATAAACAGTGTTTCAACTACAGTAGACAGAGTTGAACACGGCCCCTGTTTGTAGAAGCCCGCAAAAGTACAGGCACAGAAGCTAAGGTACAGCTACGGACAGTCGAAGAAAAACACATTTTTTGAAAGTTATTTTTGGGGTCTGTTTGCCTTTTATTAGATAGGACGGCTGAAGAGAGACAGGAGATGTTGGCAGGAGAGAGTGGGTGGATGACATGCAGCAAAGGAATGAAGTCAGATATCAACTCACGGCCGCTGCGATGAGAACTTCAATCTGTGTACATGGGGCGCGCAACATAACCGCTAAGCTATTGCTGAGCCAGAAAAAATGTTTTAAGCCAATTGAAAAAAAATCATTATACGCCGTTGGAAACATTTGGTTTCCTCACCTTACTGCCAGAGAGCCCTTTGTTTCGGGCCTATTATTTCTTAACCGTACAATGACTGTAGTCCTGTATGTGCAGAAAACTGTATATACAGACTTTAAATAAGAACCTCAAACAACCTTCTTTTAAAAAATCGGATCTAAATCAGCCCACCATGCTGTATCAACTACAGCCTTGTGTGTATTTCAATACCTTCTAGTGGCACAACGATGCCCTTTTCATTTTATAAATTAATTGTTTGAAACAATAATGACATTTTTTTTCGTTTCAGGATTAAGCTCAGGAGTTTTTGTTCATGTTATGTTGGAGCCCTTCGACTTCCATAAGTACAATAATGTGGTTCGTAATGTCATTCCTCAGGCTGAAAATGCAAGCTGCTAAACAGGCCAAACTGTAAAAAATGAAGTTCAGGGGACAATAAAAAATTCCGCCCATGGCTGCATCGCTTATTTATACCCTTCTCTCCTCTCCTTTCTCTTTCTTTAGCGTCAGGTTTTAGTGGTGCTCTACCAGGAGTGGTTCAAGGTCTCCAGCCAGAAAGACTCGCAGGCGGATACAGTCAGATTATACCTGCGTCAAGTGGGCTTGACCACACCTACTCTCCTGCCGTATGTGGTTAACTTGACGGACGGCAATGGGAATATGGCCCTCCACTACAGCGTTTCACACTCAAACTTCCCTGTGGTCCAACTTCTGCTCGACACTGGTGAGAATCAAACACACGCAACCGCACAGAATGCAGAAGAGGACATGCATAAATATTGAACACAATTTGTACCTAAGGAAGGTGGCTAAATAAAGCAGGTAAATCCCTGCAGGAATTGCAAAAAACGCTCTCCATGGCTCAGTAGAACATTGTGTCTGTTTGTTCAGGTCTATGTGAAACAGATAATGTGAACAAGGCAGGCTACACTCCGGTGATGCTCGCTGCTCTGACGGCCGCTGAGAGCCCTGATGATCTGGAGGTGGCACAGCAGCTGTTGAAACTGGGTGACATCAATGCATGCTCCAGACAGGTAATTTACAGTATACGCCTATACTGAAACTCAGAGTAAATGTACTGAATGATTCGCTGTGTTGTATAATGATGATACATGTTGTTGTGAAGGACGTTATCAGGCACATTTTATATCATTTCTCCAGGGAAATTAGGGCATGGTAGACATGTTTTACAAGTGGGTCAGTTTATTCCATCACATCAGCTATTTACTCTTGACAGCCATCTATAGTCCAAACCAAACATAATGTACAAATAGAAAGTTAGAAGACTGAACAAAAGAAGAGGATGTAGCCTCTTGTTTTAATAGTGAAGCCAATACAGAATCCTTCAACCTCTTGTCTTTGTAATGGCCAGCAGGGGGCGACTACACTGGTAGCAAAAACATGCCAGTTTGTATGAAACTAGAAGGGAAAATTACCTAACTTCTTACTCAGTTTTATTTTTCATTCATTTCTTCATTCATTCAACCTTTATTTATACTCAAGAGATCTTTGAGTAGCAGCTCAACAATTACAGAATCAATTTAAAGACAGAGAACAACGCATGAAAAGAACCAGAAGACAGATGAATACTAGGCCACTGAAATCAACAAACCAGGGGATTTCTAAGAAGCTTAGACTATTAAAAGGAATCATCCAAGGTTTGATCTGAAACGAGGAACACTTAACAGTAACTGGTCTGAGGACCGTGTATGATAATGCCCAGCTCAAAAATGTATATGTCCCGTTAAGTATGATGGTAATTTTCCTATGAGAGCTTTTCAATGAAAAGATGCCAATGCATGTTATTAACTCATAAACCTTTTTAACTTTTTTAGTTTATGGTCTTGGTTGCTAGTTGAAAGTCTTCTTTAATACAGCAGGATGTTTAATTTGTACATTTTAGCTGCATATTGAGCAAAATAGACGATAAAGCAGGGGGTGCTTTGGTGTTGCAACGTGTGATTGACAGGTCACCTTGTCTGTCTGCCATCCATCCATCCATCCATCTATCCATGTATATGATCTCTTCTTGTTCCAAACGTAAAATATAGCAACTGAAAAATGGTGAACTCAATGCCCCAAAGTTGGGGTTTACAATCAATGGGCGAGTTGAAGTGGTTTTTGTCCTCTTATGTTAGGCTGTTAATGGGAAGGAGTAATGTGTTACACTTTGACAACACATGCAAAAGTCATGGTAACCCTTAACTGGACTCTTTTTGAAAGTTCTTAACTACAGTAACTCAGTGTTAGAAATGTATCTAAACTTTGTAAAAATGAACTACTTCTAGACTTTGCTGCAGTATACCCTGTAATCACCTTTGCTTCTTTTCATACCTCTATCCCTCTTTTCCTCGCTCATCCCCGACCCTGCTTCTCTCTTCAATTATTCCTTAATCCCCCCCTCACACACACCTGCCCTCTCGATGTTTAATTCTAATTCTCTCTATTTCGCACTCTTTCCCTAGGCGGGCCAGACGGCGCTCATGCTCGCGGTGAGCCACGGCCGCGTTGCCATGGTGAATCTGCTCCTGAGCTGCGGCGCGGATGTAAATGCTCAGGATCGGGAGGAATCCACGGCCCTGATGTGTGCCAGCGAACACGGACACACACACATTGTTCGTCTGCTGCTGGAGACAGGTCGCTGTGACACCAGCCTCAAAGATAAGGTAAAGTTGTTTACTGTTAAGTTAATATTACACTGTCTTTGAGTATGTTGTGATTCTGAAGATGTTTTTTTACCTCTCATCAAACATGTCTGACTTCAGTCTGACATATAAGACCTTCAGGATTTAATACTTTCAGATCCTCTATGCAATCTCTCTAAGATGTGTACTTTTAAAATAGAGTTGTTTTCTGTTTCACCAATGGCCAGATCAGTACTTTCTTTACTTGCATAAACATTGTGGATTCGCTCATCTTTTAGCGCACAATTCTGGGTGCTCAGTTCCTTTAGTGTGCTGCAAGAGTTATATTTGTATAAATAGAACATGTCTCAACCTAAACTAAAACTCTTCACTTACAGGCCTGTGTATAATTAAACATGTATATAACGATTGGATTTAACCTCTGGTTTTCAAAGTTCATCTGATGCGAAAGAGCCTTGAACCTGCATCCTTTCTTATGCCCAGCAGGTTTCAACTCCACTGGTTGCAAAAAGAACTCAGATTGTAAGAAAAATAGATGAGAAAATGGCCCTGATTCTTTCTCATTTTATTTATTTCCTTAGTTTACATTTTGGTTCGGTCGCAATTATTAGTGTCAAGTCTACTTCAATACAGCGTGAAGTTTGTTTGGTAAATTGTGTTTCCATTTGGGGTTAAATTCACAATGGAGCAACCTTTGGGGCGTACAGTAGCAACGTGTGATGGACTAGTCTCTTCTGCTTTGACCTTTCAACCAGGATAGCAAAGTAACAGCGTATCGACCCATTTGTCCAAGTATAGTCACTACTGATTGTAAATATTAACATGGCACCAACTGGTCAAACGTGGGGCTTCTAAAGGGGGGGCGGGGGTTAAAAACCAATGGGTGTCATCACAATGGCTACTTCCACTTCATCAATACAGTGTTTGGTTTAAACACTTTGTGTATATAATACAGAGGTTTCCCCTTTCAATGAGATATGGCTTTTAAATGGGATTCCCTCACACTCCCACAGAAAGATCTCCTGTCTGTGCTGTCTTTGGCTTGATTTGAAAACATGTTGTCTCTTTCATTGGGGTTAACTCTTTTCTGAGCTGCAGGGCATTAACAGCTAGTTATATTCTGCTTATTGCTAATAAATGAGTGGTAATGCTGCAGAATGTGTCAGCCGATATTGTGCTGCCCCTGCGGTCAGCAATTCATGTCCTCTAAGGTTATAACCAGACAGTAGCTGGTGCCTGTGCCCACACACAGGGGATTGATTTTTCAACCTAGTACAGTATTGATTTTTCGAGATTGTTCATTCCCCTCTGCAATCTGAGGTGGCTAGTCAAAGAACTGCCATATCAAGACTGGTGCCTCGCCCTGCCAGTGCACTTACCCCGCACAAACACAGCTGTAATGACTGCAGCTGCCTGCCCTCGTTCCTCTCCCACAGGGGAATTAAAAAAGCGAGACTGCAGCAAAAAACTAACCAGGAAATAGAATAAAAAAATACAATAAAGCAAACCTGAAGAACACAACACAATCACTGCCTGTTCAGTCTCCTTCACAAATAAAGAAAATACACTAAATATAAGTGAGTTTAGTTTATTGTAGTATTGTAAGCAGAAATCTCTCTTAAAACAAGAGTTTTTCTGTTGATAAAAAAAAGAAAAGAAAAGCATAGAAGTGCTTCTATTTAAGTGCACAACATTCAATGGTCACAGTATTGTAGCAAAAACATGCATATACAGTATTACCCTTACAAATATTTAAATAAGTCGTACATTGCACTATTTTTTTTTATATTAACAAGTTGGAACATAAATTATTACAGTGTTGAGGAAACAAACAAGCAAAAGAATATGAGAAATGATGATGAATGAGCTGAAAGAAACAGACCTTAACTCTTCGATGGGGGAGCAGAAGGGGAAAAGGTAGGGGGCCAAAGGAATTTATAGATGGTACCCCAGAAGAAGAAATTGAGAAGGAGGGACGTCATCTCTCAACCGGAAGGTGGGGGGTTTGATCCCCAGCAGCTGTAGCAACATGTCCGATGTGTCCTTGGGCAAGACACTTAACCCAGAATTGCTCCCGCTGCTTTGTCAGTGGCGTATGCATGTGTATGAATGGGATTAGTTAATACTGATGGTCTCACTACATAGCAGCCTCTACCATCAGTGTGTGAATGTGTAGGTGAGACATGCGGTGTAAAAGCACTTTGAGTAGTCCAGACTGGAGAAAGGCTTTACAAGTTCAAGTCCCTTTACCATTTCAACTAAGACTCATGCTTAATTATGTTGGTAGGTCCTCCATTTCAAGTAATAATAATAATAACTTTATTTATATAGCACCTTTAAAAACACAGGTTTACAAAGTGCTTCACAACCACAAAGTGCTTCACAACCAAAGTAGATAAATGTACATGTGACACCTGTTTCAAATATGTACCTGTCAGATTTGACAGAACAACACAGATAAATCAGCTCAGACGGGTCCTTCAATTATCCTATATAACTCAACCATCTGGTTCATCATTTGGTGTGCGACTCCATGACAACGCATGAGCGCAGACTATATTTAGTGGAACTTCAGGGCGACAGCATGGTCTCCAATCTGAGGAAATAAGAAGCTCTGGCCAACAATGTAAAGTTAAATGCTGTCAGAGTAAGTCAAGGAGATTGTTTGGCAGGTTTGTAAAATAAATGTAATGTAAAGTCAGAGCATTCACACTTTTCTGCAGTACTCCCAGGAGACGAGGGCTCTTTGAGCATGCAGCCTTGTCTGCTCTAGTAATTTACAAAAATCTAGCCTTCAAATAAGAAAATGAATAGAAAGACATCAATGCATGCAATGAGTTAAAAGCAGCATTATGGAGCACTGCCAGTTAAGTGAGGCAGGAAAATGTGTTTTAGAGGGATTGGCTTCTTCAAATATATATTTAGTGTTTTAATTTTTGAAGACACGCATGATCTGTTCCATAATTAATGAGTATTCTTGTTTTTATAAGAGACACATCTACAAATATAACAGATGTCTGTTAATACATTATCGACGATAAACATGATAAAAACAATATTTCTAAATCTACAGGTACAACTCAACTTCCTCAAAAGTTAGGGCGCTGAGTTATGTAAAAAAACAAAACAACAGAATGTGATGATTTTCAAAACACTGAAACCCCATTTAGGACTGAAAATGGCACAAATACAACATCTCCATCTTTACTACAGAAAGACTTAGCCTCATATCCAGTCATGTAACTAACCTGTAACCAGGTAACGGCATTAACTGTGAGATGTTCCATCTGGTGTTTCTTTGTCTTTTTTTCCCAAACCTTTCTAGACTTTGAAATCACCACTGTCCCAAATTTATCGAAACATGTTATAGGTATACGATTCAGAATTGGCTTATTCCATGAACAATGACATTTCTTAGTTTCAACTTTAGACATGTTGTCTTTCAGGCGACGGTAGCGTAGGGGTTAGTGTGCGCCCCTGTACGGAGGCTATAGTCCTTCAAGCGGGCGGCCCAGGTTGGGATCGGACGTGTGGCTCCTGTTTAGCTTGTCATTCCTACTCTCTTTCTCTCCCTTATGTCTGACTCTTCCCACTGTCCTATATCTACAACAAAGGCCCAAACAATCTCAAAAATAATTATTTAAAAAAAGACATGCTGTCTTTGTTATATATTCAATTAAATATAGTTTTTACATTTTTTTTTTTTATTTTACATTTCACCCAATGTCCAAACTTTTTAGCAAGGGGTTGTAAAAATCTGCACCTAATCCCCAAACAGAATAGTTTCCCCCTTTATCCAATTATCCGTTATGGAGCAGTGACACCGAAACCATCCATGTCTGTTAAGAAACAAGCAATAAGTCGACCTTTTTAAAGCTTAAGCATTACATTTGAATTGATCTTTTCATCTTACAAATGACATAATTAGAGAAAAACACATATTTGCAAAAAGCTTGTTGTGACAGCATTAAACAGTTCTGATCAGACGTTACTTTAGATTGACCTCTGTTTATTTCAGTTTGTGGGGTTGAAGTATTTGTATGACTCTTTTTATGATTTGATATGAAAGTGTCAAAAAGTATTCTGACTGATATATCTTTTTAACTTTGCAACATTTGCCCCTATTCCCCTTTTCCCTAAAAGTAATCCTCCCTGAGCTTGTTATTAAACCCGGCTTATTACACACGATGCAAAGAGGCTTATCAGTGGATGTCATCGTGATCTTTTTTACACATTTTGATTTGTAATTTGTGGAGCAAACTGTCAGATAAGATGAAGTGAAACGTGACAGATTGAAATCTTCACTAGAGTTTAACATTTCTGGAAGAAAAATGCAAATACTTACAGTATATCTAGATACTGATCACATCTCCTCTAATGATGTTTACAGCTGAAGAGTACCTTTATCAAAGTGCAAAAGTAGAGGGTCCCATTACTGGAGAAAGAGTAACACAACACTGCCCCCAACAGGATAACAACAGTCACTGCAAGGCTTTCAACATGAATATGTTTATTTTTCTCTCTCCAGAATGGGCAGACAGCTCTGTCGGTGGCAGAAGGAGCCTCCCACAAAGAAATAGTCGACCTTCTGAAGGCCCACGCTGAGACCCGAGCCTCCGCTGAACCCTCGTGTACCACAGACCTCCTCTGAGCCAGGATGACCTTGTTTACTGCTACAGTCCAGTTCAGTTGAGCCTCAAATTCAAAGACACTCTGTCCACCAAAACAAGGGGGGAAAGACTCTCTTTGACCAATGGAAGAAGAAGTGGAAATGCTCTGTTTGCGACTTAAAAAACAAACATGTGACCCGAGTGTCCAGCTACAAAAACCCCACATTTTTCTTCCACATCTCTGCCCTGTCTGGGTGTCTTAGGATATGCTGCATCAGCCACTCAGTGGACAGACAACAAAAAGGGGGCGGCTCAGATTAATATTAAGGCATTGCCATAGCAACATGTGATTGACAGGATTTTACTAAGGGGACAGGGTGAGGATTTAAAAACGGACTAAGGATGGGCAGATCGAAGAGATAATCTGACAAACTGCTGCTTTTTATCATCCACAAGCTCTTCAAGAAAAATCACTAAGCACATGATCTACCTTTCAAATAGAAATATATCAAAAATATGACATTACTCCTTTTTTTGTTTCTCCTCATCTTTCTTTTCATATTTGGACATAAGCCATTATTTGAGAATATATGTAGAATGTTATTCTAACAGATTATAATCATATACAAACACAGAAACTGTATTTTCTACTGCACTTTTTTATTGTGATTGTGTACAGTGAACTATAATCCTCTCTAATATATATATCTATTGGTGTCCAGGAGGTAAATATATATAACTCTAAAAGTGCTTATTGGAAAAATTGAAATACCAGTGGAAGTACAAATCAATGTCCCATCATTCAGTCGATACTTGACTTCATTTAATGCATTATGTTTGCCACAGGGATGATTTTATTTTTTTAAACGGGGCACCGGCAATTATCAAATGTAAAATATATAAAAAATAACAGTTGAGGATCCAAATCTTTGAGCTTCATAAGAAATCTTGTTTTCATATCCCAATAACCCAAAGTAAAGAAAGTCTTCTGATACGGAGATTGTTGAGAAGCAAGTGCTGCATGTCGATACACAGTTACTCCCCCTACTGGCTGTATAACAGTACTACACAACGGTATGTTCTAATACTGTCTGTTCTCCTGATTATTAACGTCTCCCTCAGATCAAATATAATGTATGTCTCGTTCTTCTGCTCGTTTCCAATCATGTATGCAACTGCTACAAAATGCACAATGAATGTCAGGCTGGCTGTGACACATTCCAATAAATATGTAGCAAGTGTAACTATACTGGCATGGGGTTATGAGACTAACAAAGACATAAACTGTCAGATAATATATAACAGGCCTAGAAAAGAGTCTGCTTCCTCTTGTGTTTGAGACTGAAGATATTGAATCTTTTAGAACATCTTGATCGTGAGGATCTAACTTTATGTTCCAGCCTCAAGGTACCATGTTCAAAAACAAGAAACAGACAAGGAGCAGAAAGGGGAAGGAATCATTTGTTTATGGTTTAAAGTCCTCGAAGAATTAACATGATTGAAATACTACCTTGTCTGGCAGTAAATACAGAGGGAGACAGACCATGCTCCAGCCAAAATCAAATGTACGTCCTGCATTTAAAAGGTGAGATAAGTTTCAGGAAGTGTGCTCCCTTACTTCATCAAACCTTCACCCATATTCTTAAAGTGTCTTTAAACAGGAGTACTGATGTGATTAAATGTTTGTGTAGTTTCTCAGTCGTCCAGGTCATGGTGAGTTCAAAGCTCGATCCAAAGGCAACTGGAATTAGTTGAAGATCCTGAAGACGTTTCACCTCCCGTCCGAAAGGCTTCTTCACTTCTTAACTAACTTGGTGGACGGAGCTAGAAATGTAAACCTCTGTGGATTATTAGCATGCTAACGTCAAGGATGACTCACATCAGAGTCGTTAGCTTAGTCATTGACCTAGTTCGCCTAAAGTCGTTAACAACTGACACGATACCATACACTTTAATGTCCCCTTGGGGAAATTTGTCATGGACTCAAAGTGCTGCCAAACATTCAGCTGCTTCCACTCCAATCAATAAATAAAAACAATAGAAAAACATCCACACACAAACAGAAAGGCACTTACCAATGCTAGACAACACAACATATATAGCACTTTACCCATATTGCACAAGATCTGCAAAAACACAGCATGAAAGATAAAATAACAAATTGGAAACCCTGGTCGTCTGTGGGTCGTTGAGGTCACATGCTCCAAGGTGGGACTGGGGCTTCAGATGTTCTGAACTGAAAGTGTCTCAACCAAGTCCAGTTGCCTTTGGATCAAGCTACGGATGTGATTTAATGTTTACAACTGAAAAGCATCACTGCAGTGACCAGAGCAGAAATCCCAAAAGTGTTCATCAGGTTGAGATATTTATCTATTTGTATGCAGGCAACAGGAAGGGTTTTTTAACCCCTGTGGGCAAAGCTTGAAAACCTAATGAAGATTTCAGAACAAAGAACGGACAAAAAGGAAGCAGCGAGGTCGGGATATTCTGGACGTTAGTCACATATTGTAAAATAAGTTGCATAGCTACCCTGACTTCACCTATTCGTTTGTGAGCATCGCTTTTGAATCCTTAAGTCTGGCGTTCTAACACTAGCAATCGGTAGCATTTAATTTCAAACCCAATTGGACCATATTAGGATGACAGGGTGGACATACACGTCTGTATCCTGTTCAACAAGTCGTTGTGGTATCAATACACAATCTATACAAGCTCAAGGCCATTTACTAATATACTGCTTATGTATATTTTACTCTAAATGGGACCATGATTTACAAGATCTACAGGCTTCCTGTTATGAATGTTTAATCACCAATTAACCAAAACTGACATCATCAGTGCGTATGTAAACAGACCTGTCGGTGTAAATTTGATGCCGTCTCTTTAAAAGGTGACTGGGCTTTGTTGTGGTTACTGAAGGATGAACTTCAAGGGGAATACCACTCACTTTAACAACTGCCAAATATGTGGTCCAATGACAGCCTGCCAGTTTCACTGCCTGCTCTTGCTCCTACACAAATGAAGTAGACATACAAAATATAAGTGAGTTTAGTTTTGCTGTGACTTTAAACAAGCAGAATTCTTTCCTAAAAGATTTCTGAGCTTCTTGTTGCGTGGGTGTTTTGACAACATATTCTGAAACAGCACTCTCCAATTCCCGCGACACTTTCTTGATATGGGTGATAACAGAGGACGGAATAAACTGACAGGAACACGGACCAACTAGCAAAAGTACCTTACTTGAATAATAGCTGCATCTACTCAGCAGTGGCGATTGTAGAGTCTTTTAGGGCCCTTAGCAAAATTCACTGGAGGCCCCTCCAACTCATCGCCATTATGTTAAAAATCAATCTGACACCAACGGCAACTTGAAGTGACTTAAAGTTTTCACAGGAATATTGGAACGCGTAGCGGTGCAACAACATTGAGTACTGTCAGATGGGGCCCCCTGAGGGAGGTTTTCTACTGTCATTGTAAAATTTGCACAATCTGAGCCACTGCAAAATATGGTTGAAAGTTTGTCAGTCCTCGGTTGGACCCCCTACTGGCCAGGGGCCCCAAGCAGTTGCCTGCCATGCCTGTTGACAAGCAGCACCTCTGCTACTCAGCAACAAAACCGATTAGTCAGCAGTGAGTTAGAAATCAGATCGGAGGTGATAGTCACAAAGCCGCACAGGTGCAGCTGCAGATGAGGCTGCATTTACGCAGGAGCAGAGAGTCTGAATCTTAAGTCTGCAACTCATTATTTATTGTTCGCATAACAATTCAAGTCTGTGCAGCTTCCAAAATTTCAGACAGCAAAAGTAATTTTGGATCAACGCTGAGGGACATTTCTGGTATATATCTGGTCTTCCGTGCCTGTGTATCAAGTCTATAAAAAGAATCACATCCGTACGTTGTATCCAGTGTGACCCAGATGTAATAAGGTTTCATTACTGGCTCAACACCAAAGAACTGAAATCTGATTCACATGGGGTTAACAATAAAGTTTTATGTTTCTGTACAAATCAATGTGTACATACAGTATTGTGAGAAATATATAACAAGTATTGTCTGACAGTTTACTCTAAAAACGATCGTAGATATTTATTCCAAATTCTATATTTTTTACCATATATATAAAGTATACTTATGTATGCATGGACATGATGTTTTGGATGATTGGAGACTATGCTGACAGTTCCCTGATGATGTGATTATCGGGCTCATCGTTGATTGGTCGGGTGGTGTAGTTACATGTGTGATTTGACAGGTTGTGTGTCATGTAACCTTTGATGCTACCTATGATGTTTGTGGGGAAAGTATGAAGCAGTTTGAACACTGGCTCAAGCTACAAAGGGAGATGTCTCTTTTGTTTGAATACCCATCTGAAAATTGACGTATGAACATGAGTCAAATGTTTAAAAAAAACAAATACCTCTATAAAATATTCCTTGTACAATGGGCTTATATGTAACAAACCAGAGAAATACTTCTAAATAAATGAATATGAAGATTTAACACTTGAATGGTCCTTTAAGCTTGACTGATATCTTAATTTAGAATATTAAATGTCACTTTTATCAATCATTAAAAGACCCTTCTCCTTACCAGAACTTACGCTTTGTTATAATATTTACAACATGAATCCAGCATGATCACAGCACTGAGCAAATGTTAGCAAAGTTACAGTGGTGGGGAAAAACTTCCTTCATAGGCAGAAACCTCGAGCAGAACCAGACTCAAGTTTAACAGAGCTCTGCTGAAACTGTGTAGGGGATGATTTGGGGTAGAGGGAGCTGCAGAAAGAGAGAGACGGATAGAGACAAACAGAGCAACAACAACAATAATAAATCAATTTATAGCTATAATGCCAGTAATAATGGTAGAAGTATGTGTAGTATGAGCAGTAACAGCAGTGTATGATAATAGACCGCTCATCTAAACTTAATGTATTTTCATTAATGGTTGATCATGTTGTGATGGTTAGATCATGTCATTTCAGATTTTTAGCTTTAAAGGACAAGTTATACTCAAAATGTTGCTCTGTAACAACATAATACACTCGCAGGGTTGCTCCTTCAGAAAACATAACATTGCAAACACCAGTATTAAAACAAACATTACCATTTCATAAAACTGCATCATTCAAAACTGAAGTGGATATTGTCCTGATATTCTAACACTTAAAGCCTTCTTTCTCTGAATGCTAATGTGCATGTTGAAACAGTCACAGACTGTAAATGTTAAGGAAACGATGCAGTTATGTGTTGTAATGAACCACAATGTCCAGCAGATGGAGGTATTACCATGTAGTAAGGAGTCAATGAGGGGCAACAGCCTTCAACAGCGTTGTCAACAACTGAGAGTCGTTTGAGATCTCATTGAGAAATGCTTCTCCAGCAGGAAAGTTGGGTGAAGATAGCTTTGAAAAATGTGCACCCTCAATCAGCGGTATTCAAAAAATGTAAAAGTATTTACAAGAACAAAAAAGATGTGCATTCACATTTTAACAATGCTTAAGTGCAGAACTTTGGGAAAAAATATGTACAGAGTATGCTGCATTAGTTATCAAGTTCACTTGACGTATGGGTTTGTCTCTGATTATCGCAGAGAGAATCGCGATTTCTGTGACCCACGCTGCTCCCTTTTTATGCAGATCGGGCACGCGCAAGTATCCTGATCACTCATGTCTGAATCCAATTAACGATACTGATTTAGCGCGTGGAGGAACGGACTTTACCAGCCTTCAATCATCACGTTAATTGAATCAGGCTAAAAGGACATTAGCTCTGTTCATTTGAACCACATAGGAGGAACGTGGCCCAGATAAGATAGAGTTTGAGACAGGAGGTGAAGGAGGCTCAAAGATGACGTTAGGCGAAGAGGGGAGAGGTAGGCCTATGAGGGGACAGCGTATGTCACTCTTCCCTCCGATGATGACTGTCCTGTGTTTAGGGAGCCTGCTGACCACTGTCGTCTGGTACTCAATCGACGAGTAAGTGTGAAAATGGCATTTCCCTTTGCTACGTGCACACTCACACACAAATGTTCAAAGGTAGATTTGATAGACTGCTGGACCACAACGCTGATATGTTTTTTTTTCATTTCTTTCTGCATGCTTTACTCCATACTGCTAAAATGCACTTAGCCTTTGAAGACTTGTTAATAGTTTTTTCCGGCTTCATTCATGTGCGTAAGATCTCTAATTTGGCACCACGTGTGTCTGTGCTGGTTGTTCATTCATGGTGCATGAAGATGACAGTTACTGAATTCATGAGGTTTGCATGATTACTCCTTTTGCTTTAGCGTTTGTTGGAGTTTGAAGTTCCTACAGAATCGCATCAAATCTTTCACTTGTTAAATGCTGATTCATTATGTCTCCTGGATGTTTTGAACACAGCACACTCAGAACAGGGTTTTTGTTTTCAAGTGATGAAAACAAATTATAAAGCTAACATGTTGGCCTATGTGAGCTTTTGGATGTACAGTAGGGGTGATTTTCTTTGTGTTGGCTATCATTGTGAGGAGGGTATGTCCACAAAGTAACTATTAAAGGGGACATATAGTGAAAAGTCCACTTTAACAGTGTTTTTGAACATATATTTGGGTAACCTGAGTGTCTACTGACCCACAAAATGTGAAATAAATCCATCCAGTCCTTTGTTTGTGGTCTGCATAAGTCTTACAACACAGAGAAAAATGCTCCATTTCAAATTTTCTCAACTTGTGACATCACAAGTTGGATTGTGGTAAAAAAAAATAACCACCCCTCCCCTGGTATCTCCACCCCCAGCCTAGAGCAAAACTTTTGCGCAGGTCCACCATTTTTATTCTCGCTAGCAAAGGAGTGATGTCTACTGGGAAAACTCAGGGGGGGCTCATTGCATTTAAAGAGACACACACACCAAAACGGAGCGTTCTGAGAGAGCTGGTTTATACAGGGTCACAAACCTCCTCTGGTGCTTGATTCATGTTATATTTTGACCAAAGCACATCACAGATGTTTCATTTAGACTACAGGGGACTGTTTTAACAGGTGGAAAAGGGGGATAATATGTCCTCTTTAATATCTGTAAATGTGGGGAGTGGTTCATAGCTATATGCAGACTCCAGAATGTTGTGTTGCGCCCCTGATTACATGATCTGATTTGTGCCTGGCTTCTGTATCAACACATGTCCTCATTTTTTTTCTTTTTGTTTGTTCCACAGCCATTTGGACCAGCGCTTACCTGCCCCTCAGAAGAAAAGCGCCCCCAAGACCTTTGACCTCTGCAAAGGCTGCAAGTGAGTGCAAACACTGTCACTGCTTCTCCTAACATTACCATTTTTGTGCATGACTACCATCAGATGGAGGCATGTCAGCGAAACACAGGGCTTACTCACCTTGTTGTGTATTTGTATCTTTGTTTGTATGTATTTTTTTCACAGGAATAGCATCAAAAAAGTGATGCAGGGTTACTCTCAAGCCTGGCAGAAGCAGGAGGACAATTATAAAAAATTCAGGTAAAAAAAATCATCTGTCAGTTTTTAACTTTAAGGGGACAAAATAAAAGAAAAATTTGGGCAAATTAAACATAATAGTCAGCATAGTAAGCTACATCTCCAGTAAAGATTAAATGTTTGAACAAAATCCAAATCTGTGCAGGATCAGAAAAGATTCCTCTTGACATGGAAAGAAAGAAGAAGTGGGAATTAATGTAGAGTGAAGTTGAGGAACTTCCATGTAAATGTTAAACACTTTGTTTTACCAACACACATGATTTTAATGTGTTATATTTAGACTGAGGACTTTGCCTGAAACACACGACTGCTCTTAATGTTTATTTGCTCTTTAAAAAAAAAACTAAACGAACATTTGAGGGAGCATCAAAACTTCAGAGTCTCTTGTACATGGTTTTACAAAGTCCTTGTGGTTCCTCAGATCTCAGCTGAGAAGCACCTGCAGTGGTTTTGACAAAGCCATCATCACCCAAGCCAACACTCCAGTGGGATTCACGCTTGTTTATGATGGGGAAAAGAAGAGGAGCCTCCAGGTGTCTCCTGAGGTTTTCAGCACCTTTACGAAGGTATTTTGTTTGGCACTCATGAATATAACCAACACAGCCACAACACTGTATCTGCTACTTGCTTTCATTCATATCAAAAGTCCTGAGCGTGATGAACTATAACTGCGAGATAATTCTATTATTTCACACTGCAAATATTAACGACCGCTCACACATTTTTAAGTTTATCTGCACACAGCAACACACCTGAGCAACCCACGCAAGCATAAGGGACGCTCGCCCTGAGCAGCTCTGTTCCTAAAGTTGAAATCTGCTCGTGCTTATCAACCTCACTTGGTAGACCTGGGATGCCTCGAGCTAGCTGAAGGGTGAACAGAGCTCCTTTGCTAATACGATCCCTGTCCTTTGAGCCAGACATTGGGCATAGCCAGCTGATAGTACCGCTAGCCGCGTGGCTAACTGTGCTCCGCAGATCTTAACTTAAGCTTTCTTACTCTCCTCGGTGCATGGCTCTGTGGATGTTGTGCTCGTGTTGTATAAAAAATTGAGGGATTGCTAAGGTAATTAAAATATTGTGAGGGGATTGCGATTTTCTGTATGAAGTTTCATGGCAATCCGGTTTATGATTGCTAGTTGCTGAGAAAAAATGCAAAAATGTGTACTTTGTTATGCTGCAACTGGAAACAAGTTGACAACCGAGCAGACTTAAGAACAATAAATGGACTATAAATCCATCAGATTTTCTTACATGAAATAATACACTAATTTAAATAAAGTGAAAACGTATGAGGTATTTGTAACTCAACTCTTTCCACAGCTAATTAATAAATTAGAGGTGAGGAACTCTTTTTAATCTAAATCTCAGGAAATGTTCCCCTAACCGCTTACAGCATGTATCGTGTAATTTTCACGACACAAATTAACTGTGTCATCAGCAAGTTTAAAGCTGCCAGTATACTTCACAATGAAGTATTATACTGCTGAATTTATCCATGAAAAAAAAGTTTCAGGCCCAAGAACATGTTGGAAATTAAAACCTGAAGATTTCCAGGGGGCAACCTCTTATAGGGCTGCCTGCTGCAGGGAATTTCCAAGAGGGAAACATTTGCAAATGAGATCCAGCAGTAGTTTTGATCTACTGTATTATACAGTATCGTCATTGTGTGGTAATACATAGCCATTGATTACAATTCCAGGAGCATCCTTTCTCGAATAACACATGGGACACGTGTGCTGTTGTCGGGAACGGAGGAATCCTGACTGACAGCAACTGTGGAGAGAGAATTGATTCAGCACAGTTTGTCATGAGGTGAGAAAGGTGTCCATTGTGGTGACAATGTCAACTAGTATCAAAAATCATTTATGTTGAGATTCCATAAAAAAAAGATCTCTGACTTTTTTACTTGCTTCTTCAGGTGCAACCTTCCTCCTGTGGGAAATGGTTATGAGGATGTCGGTGTCAAGACGGACCTTGTGACAGCGAACCCAAGCATCTTCATGGGGAAGTGAGCAAGAGGATGGATTTCACTTCACTGTCATTACAGAGTTCTCTTGTCTTGTTGCTTTATATCTGCTGTGTTGTCTCCAGGTATGGGTCTCTGATGCGGCGTCGTCGCCCGTTTGTGGAAAGTCTGCATAAATACGGCAACTCCCTGCTACTCCTTCCCACCTTCTCCTTTCGCCAAAACACTCCTGTATGTCTGCGGGCCACCTACACTATTGAGGACTTTGGAAGCCCCATGAGGCCAGTTTACTTTAACCCTGAGTACCTCCAAAGTCTGGCTGACTTCTGGCGCGCACAAGGCTTGCGATCAGCGCGGCTGAGCACTGGGATAATTATGGCTAGCATAGCTTTGGAGGTCTGCGAAAATGTGCATCTGTATGGGTTCTGGCCCTTCAGTAATCACCCCTATGAATTCTACGACCTGACGAACCACTACTATGATAACATACAACCTAAACGTTTCCACGCCATGAACACTGAGTTTGAGCTCTTGTTGCGGTTGCACAGTCAGGGGGTGCTCAAGCTTCATCTGGGAGATTGTCAACAAGGAAAAAAGTAGACCCATGGACTACTGACAGAACAGAAGCAAAGTGCCTTCTTTGTACCATCAGGGTAAAGCAAATCACTCGTGTAGTCTGTCATGTTCTTTTAAATGAATCACAATCATTGGCTGGTGATGCAGCTGAGACATTTGGACTGAAATTAAAATGCAGAAAATCAAAGATATTACCACGTGTTTCAGCTGAAGTCTGGAGGGAGTTGTTTTTATTTAAACGGGAACTCCTTTGTGAGGCCCAGGTTTACAGTGAAGTGCCTTATGTTAATGACGGTAAGTCATATAACCAACCACAGAAGCTTTTAAAACAAACTGAATGTTATTTGAAGAAAATCAAATACCTCTCGTACATGAACATTGTCTGACTTAAACAGCAGCACACTGGAATGTGGAGAATCTTTTGGTAAAAAATTAAATCAAGTATTTCACCACTTCAACAGATATATCCAGGAAAACTGTTGAGGGTAAATGTTTGGTCTTCACACACTTCTTTCACAGGATTGTTTTAAAAGAGGCTGGTACTGATTGTGAAAGATAGTTTCCACTCTACAACACTGACAATGCTTGATTTAAAAAGAAGCAGATCTCAGAGGGCCTGAAGGGGTCGTGTCTCTGTAGCATTACAATACAAACCATCATGGCCGCCCTCTGGGAGCAGATACCATAGAAAGAAACAGAATAGTAACACTTGTATATGAAGGTTGCTAGAGTGAGCTTGTGTTAACGATGTGCTACCTGTTGTCTCATCAGAAACCAGGCAAAACAAGGGTGTGAACTTTCACATACTGGTACCAATGAAAACAGGAATTTTAAATATGAATGCTAAATCAATGCCTAACTGACTTTAATGATAGTGATTGTCATGTGTGCACTTTGGGTGAAAAGTATAACTTTGGGTAAGCTGTTAATATTTACATCTGAATCAAGACTTGTGTTGATATTTTGCAGCAATGTGTATCGCCTTTCATGCTGATATTTTAAAAGTGTTGCCAGTGTTTTGTTTTTTTTGTAATCCAGGGAAATAATGTTCAAGCTGTGGACGACCACACTTGTCGACTCTATGAGCCCACTTTAGAAAAAAATGTATTGTCTGTGATTTTGTTTCCATTTCGTGAATAACACGAGGTGAGAGCAAATATTAAAGTGAATTGAGGAATAAATATATTTTGGTTGTTTCACTGGCTGGAGATGAATTTGTCTTTTCTTCTAAGTGGTAAAAATCTTTTCCCCAGATCTCTCAGCTTGCATGATTTAGAGTCCTTGAGCCTTTAAGGGCATAAAACCTGCAAAGATTTGTCCTTAGAATGCAGTATTTCTCCTTACAGCATTTGGCCAGTTTTATCATATCAGGAATTTTCAGATTTATGGACTTGCTTTTACATGATGTCGTCGTCTTCTTATTATTATCTTTTATCCTATCTTATACTTTTACTATCCTGATTAATTTCGATATATTGCATCTATCTGGTTTTATTGAGCGCAGTTCCTTTTACTGCTTCTATTGCTTTTATTTTTGATTTATCAGCAGTTTTTATTGTTTTTTAGCTTATACCCCCTCCTATGGTTTTGATCTTTTTTCTTTTATTATTTATTGTTCACTTTTTTTAATCTCTTAATATTTCTCTTTTCTTCATTTCTAGCTTCTAGTGTTTTATTGTTTTTTAGAGCTTTCATTAGTGATTGGATGCACATGTGGAGGTAAGACTTGTGAATGACTTTCATCTTTATAAGGATCTAGTCTGAAGTCCAGTGGTGGGTTTCGGCCACTAGATGGCACTCTTTGTCCATGCAATGTGAAGTTTATGTTGCGCTGTACAGATAGAGGTATACAGTTTTAATGAGGCAGTTAGCTTGTATTGTCAACTTGTCAGTTATTCTTCTGTGAAAGAAAATGAAGTTAAAGACACAATAGGGTGATAGAAAACTTAAATCAGTGAAGGTGTAATCACACACGGCTAAAACGCCAGTTTAAGCCATGTTGGACACTTTGTGCCAGTGGAGCTGAACTAGACGAGAATGTAGAAATTAAAACGTATTTTTATGGGTAACACAAAGTTTATCGTGATTGTCATACTAAATGAACACACTTTCCACACATATAATATCTTACAATGATATAAACCTTTATTAGAATGATTTGATTGTTTGAAGCAGATGGAAAATGTATTTTTACTGAGAACAGATGGACGTTAATAACACAGAGCAGGAGAGTAATTGGCTCTTAACATGAGTGGATGATGTGTTCAGGATTTTTTTTTTAGTTCTTCTGGCTGCAATAATTACATAAACACAATACACACTGCTGTGTTCATACACAATTTTAAATTTCCCTTCACACACAAAGTATTCCCACACAGTAAGGGAAGTAGAGGAGAGGATAATGAGTAAAAATGATGTTGTTCTCTCCTCATCCACCACTGTTTGGAGGCAGGGGAATGTAAAGATGGAGGCTTAACTGGCAGTTTGCAAATCAGATTTGTGCTTCTTCTGCCTCTGAACGCCCTCACCTGCCCCAGCAGGAAAAACTTAATTACATTTATGCCTCACAAATTACATCTGCAGCGCAAAAGGTTAGGATATCTGTTTTGGTGTGTTTGTGTAATTGCACCTCAGACATGTTTATGTTCCTTTAGCTGACTTCCCAGAACATTAAAAGTGGAATAAGTCCATACCAGGCAGTGAGGAGAGAGAGCATCACATTACGAGCATCATGTGTGTATGGATGCCCTCCAATTCAACTCACACTGGGCTCCTGTACCATCCAATTACACTGATGTACAGCTTTTACACGAGTGTGTACACTCTTATGTGCTTAGATAGACTGGTTTGTTATTGAAAAAGTGAATCCCTACTTCACAGGAATCCCGTCAACGTACATGTAACTAAAAACACCAAAAAAGCGAGGAAAAAGAAGAAAAAGAGGTGGAGAAAACACACACAAACACACAAGTGTTCCCTAATCTGCATTGCAGATGTTTTTTGGGGCCTCTCTGCCAGCCCAGGGATGATGAGGCGTCCTCGTTAGCGTGGAGACTTTTAGCTGTAATTATCTTGTAATGGCACTTAGCCCATCAGCTCCTCCTCTAGTGTGTCCCACCACACACACACACACACACACACACACACACACACACACACACACACACACACACACACACACACACACACACACACACACACACACACACACACACACACACACACACTTGCAGATTCAAGCACACATGTTGGCATGCAACTACAGACAGGACATACATGCAGACACACATGGCCCCACACAGCTGGACATAGCAGACAAAGAGAAGCACGGACAGAGACAGACATACAAATATAGAAAGGCAATCATTAATAGATGCACACACGGCTAAACAGAAATCCACAAATTTGAGCAGATACACATAAATATCAAACACGCACCAATAAACATACATACAGTGAGCCATATTCCTGCTCATTTGTTTGACCACTCGTCTAATCAGTGCAATTTATTATCCAGGAGATAAGAGGAGCTGTCATCCATGTGGCAGAGGGAGGACGGAGACACAGTGAGAGATAGAGAGATAGCTGGATTGCCGTGCCTTTACTGCATTTTTAAAAAAAAAGACACTTTAATGCAATAATTCCATGAGGCCAGATGTGAAAAATTAAGTCAAAAAGTCCATATCTCTGCAACAAAAAGTGCCACAGTGTGAAAGTGGTACAAAGGGATAGGCAGAAGTGCTGATTGATGTAAAATGAAATGGACCAAGAGGGATAGAGAGACAGAAAGAGAAAGAGAGGATTGTGGGGAAGGAGTTGATGCAACTAGGGAAAAATGTGGAGGGAGACTGAGTGTTAATTTGCTTTTAACAATCACATTTTATTGCAATGCCTGTGAAACACTTCAGTCGTTCATTGTGTGAATTTTTTTTACAGACAGGAGCGCAATAAACCTGTGTCCCATCAGTAAAGCTTTCAGAGTGGAAACGAAGAAAGACATGAACATAATGAGAGAAAGGGAGAAGTAATACAAAAATAGGGTTAAAAAAACAAGTATTAAAAGGAAGTCCTACAGCCAATACAAGCACAGACTCTGCCTTATGTCACTATGGTTTACAGAAAGTGCTGTGCCCTGAAAACATTATGGCAGATTCACATTTTGTAGATGAATGAGCAAAGCAGATTGGCTGCGTGTTTGGGTTTTAGTCTGTTGCAGAATTCATATCTTTGATCCTACTATTACAAAAATGTGTAGTGGGGACCTCCGGCCTGCAGGGGCAGCAGAGAATGAAACTTATATATTGTCAAAACGTGCCCTGATACCAATGGATGATGTGATTAGTCCTCCTCCCCTTATACAAAAAAATGAAGACAATAAACCCCTTCGATAGGCACTGCCATATTGCACTGGTGACATTTGGAGCCAAGACATGCAACATCCACTAATAAAAACAGACATTTAACGTACTGATAAAACGCCAAAAAGAGAAAGATACCTCACAGCAGATTCTTGAGACGGTTTGAAACAGACACTGATGTTTAAGGGAAGTTTAATTATTCTCGTGTTAATGTCCATTTGCCTACTGCACTTTTTCTCTTCTCTGCTAATTCGGTGCACACAGCACTACAGGAGACACATTTGTCAGGGCTGTCAATTATGACATCACATCCGCTCTTTTTAGTATCAATATTTAAAGTAAACTTCTTATATGTATATAATTATTTGATGTGTATTTTGATTTCATAGTTTGACCCATGTCCCATCTGTTAACATGGAGGAGGCGGGGCTTATGACCTATACTGCAGCAAGTCAATAGCAGAATGTCCAAATATTTTGGCTTCACTTTCAGGAAAAAGTTGTGCCATCCATCTTTCAATACAGTCTATGGTTTGACCCCTTGTGCACATTTTTATAATCTTTTATAGATGTAATTGAAAATGTAACCTACAATTATGCCTCAATTTTACAGAACTGTTCTCTCATGAGGAGGTGAGCCCACTGAGGTCAGCTGGGTACAATTCCAAAATAATTTTCATAAGTGAAGTTGTCATACTGGGCTCCAAAAATATTTTATTCATTTTTAAGCGACAGGTGGAGAGAGAAGAGTTTCTGCACTCAGCCACCTGGACGCCTCACTAACTCTGAATGTTAACTAATGGAGTCCGACAAGAGCTCCATTTAGCACAGGAGAGGAAGATAGTGAGTGTGTGAGAGTTTTTCCAACTTTATTCTCACTGAGAGTAATCTAAAAACGCATTAATTTTATATTCCATGAAACAATTGGTTGAGTACAGGTCAGACTTGGAAATTGAAATCATGTTTCCTGCAACTTTACGTGGAACAGTAGGAAATACCAACTTTTCTTCAGCACAATAATCAAGTAGTTTGGGGACCTAAACCTGACGAAAGCATCCACTGTACATCTATGTTTAAAGGTAAAAGAACTATACAAACTATATTGTGCTTTTGTGGTCCGCTTACCACTCAAAGCACTTTTACACTACATGTCACATTCACCCATTCACACACTGAGGTCAGAGGATGCTATGTTAAGTGCCCAACATTATCAACCAATACCCAAAATACCCATTCATACACCGTTGTCTATACCAGGGGTTCCCAGACTTTTTCAGCCCGCGACCCCCAAATATAACTGTGCTAGAGGCTGGGGACCCCATTGTCCCTGGAGGTGCTTAAAACATTTGACATTGCACGCAGCCACACACACTATTAGGCCTCTCCAAACACTGGCATTAGAACACCACACATTAGCCCAAACACCATCATATTTTTGTATATATTTTCAAATTAATCGGTGAAATACGCAAGTTTAAACCATTTTCCATTTTTAAATGTTTTTGGAAGGAATCTCGCGACTCCCCTAACAGTGTCTTGTGACCCCCCAAGGGGGTCCGGACCCCCACTTTGGGAACCACTGGGCTATACCATCAAGATAAATTTGGTGATCAGTGCCTTGCCTAAAGACATAACAAAGACTACAGGAGCCGGGAATGGAAACTGCCATACAGTTGAGTGATGGCTGACTCTACCACTGAAACCATTTATGGACTACAGTTAAGCTAAGATTACCTCCCCACCTAGCTGAACTCAAATGTAAGTCACATCTATGTATTATCATTTATCTATCTCTGTCTTTGCAACCCATCACATAGAAAGGGGTCTTGATTTCTTGTATGAAACATGCTTTATCAATTTGTCTGTAAAAGTTATTTACTGTTGTCAAGCTGTCCTTTTTGTTCAAAGAAAAAAACAAACAGACAATATGTTTGGAAAAAGAAAATCCATTGTCGCCTTTGGCCTCACACAGGGCACCAAATCATGTCTCCATAATAAAAGTGCTAGTTTTATTTGACCAAAGCCTGCAACCACCACACCAGTGCTTTATGAACTCAGTCCCCTTACTTTCTGTGGGTTTTGATGTACATGATATACAGTACTTTACAATAATTGAATTTAAATTAAATGTCAGTACCTGAAATTCATGCTGATTGACACAAAAGTGGAAATATGTATCCACCTGAATCCTCTGTATATAATGACTTAGTGACAGTTTTTCTTGGTGGTTTCAACATGAATAGAAAAGGCACATGAAACAAAAGTATTTGAACAAATTCCATTATTATTATATATGTATTGCCTGCCAAAAAATACCCACCTTGATATCTGTATTGATGTACACAGTAAAGACAGAAAACAAGTTTAGATAAAGTGATAGTTGGAAATAAAGACACTGACATACCATTTCACCATACCTCTGATTCCCCATGAATCCTTCACTTACCACAAATCTGCAGTGAAACCAGCTCCTTTCACTCCTGGGATGCTCGGGAAGATGAAAGTGTAAGGATCTGGCAGGGTTGAATCTTCAATGAAGAGCAGCAGACACCTTGGAACAATGGTCAGGCCAAAGAGCGCCCATATCCTCTGCGAGCTCTCCCAGCAAGCTCATCCATCAAAACCACAGTGAACTGTCACTCCTCTCAACCCTCCAGGGACTACACACATCTCCTGTCTCCTGTTACTTTGGACTCTTTCTTTTACTGTCAGCCTGTTTAGTCCTCACACCACAATTCTGTTTATTCTTCTTTTTTAGTATTGGTGACGACGAAAAGGAAATAAAAAAAAGGGTGCCATTTATACATCATCCGTGTGACATGATTGACAACTCACATCTCCAGACCTTGAAAGGTTTCAAAGTTAAATATAGTGTAATAATCCCAGAGGGGAAATTTGGGTTCACACTCTGTTATTGAGAGATGTGTTTGTTCACCACCTTATTTGCCTCTGTGAAGGTTTATTCTCTGATGGGCCCACTGCCCAACAAACCTGTAGTATTGCTTAATATGTAAATTATGTAATCTGAAACATATGCCCGAAATACACCCATCAATATATCAAAATAATTTCTGATTATATCAAATGAAACAGGTGCAATTGTTTTGATGGAATTAGCTACCTTGCTATGAGCAGAATTAATAACTTGAATTGTTGCACTTCAAAACCAGGAAATATGTCATCATCGCCACAGTTTAACACCTAATTCCTTTGGCTGACACTCTCTGATAAACAAACCATTAAGAATTGTTCATCTGCTTAAATAAAGCATGGGACTTAGAGAAGATTTAGGAGCACATTTCAGGGTAACTTGCCTAAAATAGTCTCAGTTTTAACCAGGTTACGTCAGCTAATGACTATGCTTAATTTTGTTCAATTTTAACTCCAATTCTTCCACTCACTTTCTGTTTCCTACTGATAACACTCACCAGTCTATCTTGTAACCTCCCATGATGCATGATGGTGTTTTTACTCTTCAAGGGTCTTAGTAATGATGGTGTTATGTGCTCTCCAGATTGCGAAACCCTGTTGGAAAACTTCTCTTTATTTAACTGAAATAAACAAGACCGTATAAGCCACAAACACACTCTGTGTGGGTGAGCTTGGGAGCGTGGCCATGTAAGCTGCAAACTGTTTACATTGGTTTCCAACTATGTCAAATTATTATATTTAAACGGCAGAAAATAATAAATCATTAAATAAAGCTTGCCTCTGAAATATCCCTGCAGAATAAACTATAGTGAAACTATTTTGGATTCTGACTATTGTGTACATTAACTCAGATAGTCACTCTTTTTTTGTAAGCCCAAGTCAAGTCGCAAATCTTTGGTCACAAGTCCAAGCTAAATCTCAAGTCTTTGAGGGCATGCAACAAGTCCAAATCAAGCCTCTTCAATACATGATAATATATTTCAATTCAAGTGAAAAAAGGTAGAGACATTCAAGCATGAAATAATAACTGTGTGAGTCAAAGTACAGCTTTATAGTATAATGACTATAAATGAACAAGTGTCTAGCTAAACACACTGTAGTGCGCCAGTAACATTAACGTTATGTGGTCAAGAACAAACCTGTAACCTAGACTTACCCTAGCTTTCATTTTAAATCATTTAGTTCAGTTAAACATTAGTAAGCGCAAAGTGGCAGCAGAACATGGATGCCAATCTCAGAGCTAACATAACACAAAGCTAATGTTAGCAGCAAGCTAACACGAGATAACCTAGCTGATGCAGCTAAACTAAACATGTTTGCTAACTGGACTGACCTATCTGTGTGTGTTTTTAGGTTCCTGATAAAGTTTGGTGTGGTATATATTTTATTCTCATACTGAAGATGTTGCATTCTGTGATTCTTTTGTTTAGGCTTTGCATGAAGTTAATACAGCCAAAAGATTCGACAAATTGCAAAGTAGCGAGGCAAAATCTGAAACCTGTAGTCCACATTTCTAAATTAAAAAGTTTGAAGGCTTTCGTTGAGTTGGTATCAGGGGCTTAAATTCTCTTTTTGAGTAGGTTCTTATTCTCTACTTGTGACTTATGAAGATTTCAATAAAGGTTAAACCTAATCGACATGGCCTTATGTCATTTCAGACTTCTATAGGTCTGTGTGTTTATATATTTAGCATGTAACTTTTTTTTTGGAACTGAGTCAGTGTCTATATCTTTTTACCTGACTGACTGGGAGACACATTTCCATTTTTGGAAGGATTTAGGGTTAAGGTGAAGATGAAGTTTAAGGTCCATCTTTACCTGGTGAAAATAACACATGAAGGTAGCATCAGAGTTAACACAAGGGGAAAAGAGGAATAAAGTATCAACTCTAAAGGTTGGACAGTTTTTATAAATTTAATATATCAATATATAGAGATATTTATCAACAGGTTGATTTCATAGAAACGTGAGTGAGACCATTTTGGCATACAGTACAGATAATCCATGTAAGTACAGAAGTAGCTAAATTTTTAATCCCCCCCCACCCCACCCCATCATGTACCAACCCGCCAATTAACAACCCCCCCTCCCCTCCCGTCCCTCCCTCCCGCAGACACGCAACACAGAGAAAACAGAAAGAGTAGCCTAAAAGTTTACAGGAGCACAAAACAAGGCACCAATAAATTAAAATTATAACCCCTCTTTCCTCTTTCTTTTCTTTTTTTAAAAACACAAAAACAAAACCTATTGAACAGAATTCAATACAGTATGAACACTAAAAATCTGCAAGGCTGTTAAAAAGCATAAAGAAAACAAACAAATGGAACGGACAGGAAAGAAAAAAAAGAAAAACACTTTGGCAGATTATTAATTTTTAGTTACAATCAAGTAGTAAATAAATCCAGTGCTCTTGTGTACAAATAAATTCATATATAGTCTACACTCCTTTTTACCCCAGAGGTTTATGTACATCTTTTTTTACAGATACATTTAAAACATTATCAAAAGGTTTTTGCTGTATGAAAAGGTATTTACAAGTCACGATTCAAAACCATTGGACTGTACCACTGGACCCCCTCCCTCCCTCCCCCTTTTGTATTTCCCCCCTCCTAAGAACGGTATCTCTTTACACAGTGCAGAAGGCTTCTTGAAAAGTTTTGTGCAACAAACAGCGTAAAAAAATGCCTGTCGTATGGCTGTGGAATGGACAGAGGCCCGGATGGGTTTGGAGATTTCCTTGCAGGCGATGACACATCTGCAACATTAGGAGCAAATGCACGTAGACGTTTCTGCAAAAAATTGGAGCTGAGAGTTTGTTATATTGCGGTGATTTTCTCCAACTTCAATCACTGCTGTAGTAAAGTGTCCAAATCTGTGACAATGATGTTACTCATCAAAATATTGCCCATATATGTCATCATCCAAACCCATTTAAAATTTCACAATGTCCCCACAGCTGTCTTCTTCCCCCCCCCAACCCTTCATTTAACAATGACTGGTAGAAAAATGTAGGCGACTCAACACTGCCCTTCAAGTAATCAAACATCAAGAAGATCAAATATGAAACTGAAAACAGTTCAGTGAGGAGAGAGAGAGAGAGAAACAACTACAACTCACAGACTAACAGTCCAAAAAACACATGATAATAAGAGGAAGCAGGTTTTGAAGGAAAGTCAGTGGGTCAACGAGATAACCTTTCCAGGCAGGTAGAGTCAATGAGGGCTTCTTCCACAGTCAAAAACTGAAGCCGGGTGGGGGGTGTTGTAGATGGTCTTTGTGGGGGAATGCTCCTCCTGTTCGCTGGTTCACAATGAGTTTTTATTTTCAGCTCTGGGGGCTTCATTTTTGGGACTCCAAGTTAAGTCCTTCAATGAGTTGTTTGCCACGTTGTTCCAGTGTTTTTACATCTGTCTACCCACAAACTGATAGCCCTTGCCAAAGAAAAGATGGCCGTGAAGAAGATGAAGATGTAGAGGCGAGAATATGAGAAAGAGACTGAGCTGGTTAAGCTAAAATTCAGTAGTACAACAACTACAGTCAGACTTTTGAGTGTTGGAGGAAGTGAAGCAGTGGAAAGATGTGAATGAAGTTAGAGACATGTCAGTGTGTCATGGTTAAAGCAGCATGGGTCAGATTCTCTGGTAATACAGATTGGAGACAACTAATAGCAGAGTAAAGAGAGGACGAGAAGGACAAGCAACAGGACGGTGAAAAACAGGGAGCACAAATCAGGAACACTATAATTAGAGCTTACAATAATTAGATTAAATAATGGGTTATCATGGCTGTTAAAATTTTCTCATAATGTAACATCCTTCCCATAAAATGAACCCAAATAACCTCATCATGAGGTGACAATGTGATAGCAACCTGTCTAACACAAAAAGGACCTATTTGTTTTTTCTTTATTCCATCAGTAATTTGTATATACTGTAAAGTTCTTCCAAAGTTAAAGTAAAACAAATCTACTTAAGTTAGAGTCATGTGGAGCCCCTAAGGAGACACTGGCAGAAAAAAATAAGAACATTTGTTTCAGGTGCACAGGTGCAAGTCAAACAAGCAGTAATAACCCTTTAGTGTTGTCTAAGTCGAATCAATCACCTATGCAAACAGTGGCATCTCAAATCCAAAATTAATATTCGAGAATATAAAGAGGCATATTTGGAGGAACATTTCTCTAAAGCAAAAACGTCCGATTTTTTTACTTAATAGTTAGTATTTGCATTTTAATAGTAAAACTTCTGGTTGAGTGTTAAATAAGTCTGTGCAAGATATTGTGTTGCCAACCAAATAGCTAAGTACATTTACAGGCGCACACACACACACACACACACACACACACACACACACACACACACACACACACACACACACACACACACACACACTATCTCCTTAGCGGTAGCCTACATAAATATATGGAACAGGGATGTCTAAATTTCTGCTTCTATAGGATGAATGTCAAAAGTCCCTTTCTGGACTTTTTTAACGTCCTTCAGCAGAGGAGGCTTCTCTCAAGGTGGCCTCGAAGTGGACCAGCCAATCTGTCTTCACACTGCAGCAATAATAACTTTTCTACAATGCCACGCTCAGTCACCTCAATAAATAAGCAATTTATTCTCAAACTCTCACTATGGAGCTCCGTAGTACCTGCAGCAAACGTGGACATAAAGGAAAACTCTGCAGAGTGCACAACCGACTGTGTGTTTGGGATTTATTTAATCTAAAATTCACAAAGATATCTGACCTGGGGCATCTTTTTACATCATTTTCATCTTTCTTTTAGGACTTTGATTTAAGTTGATCAAAAATATCAAAAAAAAAAAATCTATTCACATCAGTCATCATACCGCTGGGTGATATTAAAAAAAAGAAGATCACTGTAGAGACCAAATTGTAGCAGTGTCAATTTATACACTTTCATACCCAAATTCTGCCAAAAAAACAGACCCTGCAGGATGCTATCAAGCGTGTCCAGGATCATACTGAGCTGAGTCACGGTCTTCCCCACTGTGTAATGCTTTTTATTTTGTTTCATCTATGAAAGGTTAAAGGGAAAAGGGCTTAGATGCAGAGGAGTGCAGTGCTGGGGAGGAATATAATTTTCTTGTCTAAGATGCCAGTTCTCACATATACGACATACAAATCCCCCAACTGTGCAAAACTCAGAGGGGGAGGGCGTTCTTTTTTGAGGAAGTTGAGCTGGGAGTGTCAGAGTACTGCGATGCAACATCAAAATAAATGACCCACCATTCATCTTCCAGTAGTAGTCTAAATCCTGGCAGTCATTCCCTTCCTACCATTGTCTTTGTCTTTCCTCTTCCCCTGAGGGTTAACAGAGCATCTACGCTGAGTAAACCTTTCTAGGAGACAGTGAGAACCATGAATAATAAGCACCATTCATCAGCTGTTTGTTTGTATGCACAAACTGTCTGTATAATTAGATGAAGACATATGCTGAGTCTACATTGAGCGTGTGTTGGAAGACTTAAATGTTTGCATTCTGTGAGTTTCTTTGCTAGTTATTTCCTCACGTATAAGAGGTATGAGAAGAGTGAGGATTTTACAAACAGAAGCACTTTTTAGCTCAGCTCAGCTGAAATGCAAAGTTATTCAAATGTGTTTATCCAAGGATGGAAGAGCAGTGTTGCATGTATAGTTTGGAAAACATAACATCTCCACACCTTAAAGCTCCAACTTTCAGTTTGTGTTGATTATGGCGCCCCCTGTGGACAATTGGGTACCTTTTTGTTTGTTTGTTTTTGCTGATTTGGTCCTGTACATACAGTATATGAGTAGTGTTTCTTAACAAAAATCCCTCCCTGCTTTCAAAAGCATCACCCGTCAAGAATCTTTACAGTGGTAAATGTAAACACAAAGACTGTTTCAGCAACAAATATAAGTGAAATGAAATAACCAATCTTTATGCTGATGGCCTCATTTACTTTTACAGGTCAACTAGAGGCACCAAAGATTAATTTCAGTCCGTTTGATCACAAGTTATAAACTCCTCAAAGGAGCTTTTAAATGTGTTTACTTGAGAATAGAGCTACCTTTCCATCACAGGAACTTTCCCGGAGGACCTGGGACTTTATTGTAAGGTACTGAGTGTGTTTGCACTCCAGAGCCCTGGGTCTAAATAAAGTACCAATAACTTTATTTTACAGTCAAAGGTTCCTGGGAAAGGGGTAGCACTTCATGAGCGACTTTGGAAAACACTAGAGGAATTTTTCAAGCCTCTGTCAAAAGAAGTTCCTCGGACTAAGTGTCCTGAGTAACTCTTGATGGAAATGTGGCTATAACAACATCCAGACTAGAAGAGCCATGTTAACTTGTGGTTAACACATTTTAAGCAGTTATTGCCATAGTTTCTGGGAATGAATTCTATCCAATTCAACGGGCTGGAAGCTTGTTTGTGGCAAGCCAATGCAAGATAGCTCTTTACACTAGTTTACATGTTTCCTCTCTATCCAGCCTTCAAATCAAATCAGTGCTCGGCTCAGTCAGCCTCGGCGTATTTCTCATCTGCTCAAACAAAACCCTTAACATCCACTCTGAACAGTCAGTGACAGCAGGAAGCGATTCCTCTTTTCCACATCATCTCCTCTTGAGAACACACAGCCACGACTTAAGAAAGGGGGACTTTTAAAAAAAGACATTTGCTTTGGAAAGGAACACGCAAAGCAGTACTGTGAAGCTGCTGAAATCAATGGTTGTAGGGTGATGTTTAAACTAACATCTGTGTTTGGCAGCGGTGAAAGTTTCCAAATTCAGGAACTCAAACAGCATTTTCATATCCCAGGAAGATGCTTTGTAACACTCTGGAGCTCCATCTCCTAAATATTAATGGCAGCAGACACAAAGACAATCAAAAAACTAGAGGCAAATGTGCGACTCCTGACACCTGCTGCAAATAAACAATCCAAAGTTCATTATCGACTGTAGGCACACCTCTGATACCAGGAGAGAGGATTACCCATAATCCCTGGCCTTTTCTGCACTGCTGCTTTTTGCCCTGAGGCACTACCCTCTGGTGGCACAAATCCTCCTATTCCCCCTCAAAAAAAAAACACACACACACACACCCTGCATCACTTTTTCACCCCAAAATCACCTCCAAACATGCTGCCAACCCCATCATTTCTTTCTGTCTACTTTCCCCTTGGCTATATTTAGTGTTGCCTGCCTACATACAATATGTCACGGGGCGCATATGAGAGGAAGGGCGTGAAAAAGGATGACATCCCCCCCTCTTTAAAATATCTGTTGAGTCAACTCAAGATGTAAAGGGAACTAGGAAGAAAAATATCGTCCTCTACCACTGTGTATCCTTGAGAACAAGTCTGCCTTTTGTACGGCACTGAGAGACTTTTACGACATACTTATGACAGCAAACACATACTAATAAATAAAAAGTCATATTTTGAGGGATTGAAAATGATAAATTCCAGCATTTCCCCTTGTATCGGCCTGACAGCCTTCAATTTGCAGCCATTATGAGGTTAGTTTGAACAGAAATCATCAAGCAGCATTTCACACACCACTACAGCTACAACAAGAGGCAGATGGAAGAGAGGAGCATGGCAGGGACTACAAACTAACTAGAATTTAGGGAAGTAGTATTGGCTAGTAGTGGTAGTAATGTCAAGGAAGAAGAGGAGGAAGCAGAGGGCATAAGAAGTACATGTCATCCCTGCTCCTTAAAAAAGGTAAGAAGGCTTCTCTTTCTCCTCTGCGTTGTACCGGCCTTGTTGTAGTGCTGTAGAGGCTGTGATGAGAGGAGGAGGGGCCAGGATGGGATTTGGAAGGAGAGGACGGAGGGAGGGGGGGCGGGATGGTAGGATGGATACATCCCCCCCTCAGGGATAGCCATCATCCTCCAGACTGAGTGCCACGCGCTGCAAACAGCAGATAAAAAGACTGTTACCACAGAAGGCTGGTGAAGGAGAGAGAGAGAGAGAGAGTGGGAGAAAGAGAGAAAAAAAATCGGTAAAATAGACAGAGAACAAAGGCGGAAATCAGGAGAAGATTTGAGCCTAGATGGCACCCAGAAGATAAATTCATCCATCCTTTTCCTCTTTTCCCTGACCTTCCTTTTCTCCTCTTTCTAACCCCCTCTTGTTCTTTCCCTTGTTTTCTGGCTGCCTATATGCGAGGAATGCAGGATGCTTGCCTACGGCTTTAAATGTCTGGCCCACATAATGCCAGCCTGATTTCTCTGGCTGTCTGAGTTGCCACATTGCCATGAAAAAAACAAAAAAACAAGAACATGATGAAGAGGATAGGAAAGAAAAGAGGAGAAGAAGACAAGAGGAAAGAAGTAAAAAGACAATAAAATAGAAGCTACAGATAATAAACCTGCAAGACTTGAGCGAGGGAGTAGAGTTCCCCTGCAGTAGCCCTTCACTGAGGGTGGTTTCTAATTCGACCTTGAATCTTAATATGACTCAGTCGTGCACCTGTTTCATGTGTGCGCGCGTGTGTGTTTAAATGTGTGTGTCTCCAGCCTGTCACCATGCCAATGATACCCAGAATTCCTTGCCTCTTTTTCTCTCTGGAGCAACACAAAGAAATCTGTGTTTCCATGCCAACCGATCAAAGCGCTAGACTCCCACTCCCCCCCCCCCATCAAGCTATAATCCTTTTTGGCTGCCCTCGCTTTCCGATACCTTAAACAACAAATATATTCAATAAATGTCACAAGTGTCGGAAAGATGACACACTCTACGATGCGTTGAAGTGCAAATCATAGCTTTCGTTGTCTGAGGGAAATGCAGCTTCATGAACAGTTTCTATGTTTCTAAGAGACAAAAATCTGCTTCAAAGGGAAATCGACAGATTTATGGTTTCTGCACTTAAAACAGAAAATGTATAATTTAATTTTGGACCGTCATTGGTTCTGATTTGTGCTCCCTTTTTATACCGTCATGCCTTATATGAACAAACAAAAACAGAAAATACACGTAAAATCAACGTCAGGATGATACTATCCATTCTCATAATTTAAAATTCAAAACAAAAGTGTCTCCTTCTCTGCCCTGCTGTCCTTTTAGTAAACTTTCTGAAGTGACAATAAAGCTCTTCGTCCTAAAGCACATCTCTGTTTATTCTTTTCTTCTTCCAATAAACAGACCCATCATGCACCTCTTTTTCATATTTACTGCAACAAGACAGCAGTTATTATTTACGCCTCAGTCCCCGTCACATGTCCTACGAACCTTTATCTTTGCCAAGAAGAATTAGATGAAAGAAACAACCACAAAATTCCTCTCCAAATAAACGCTACCCTGTGGTACATATTTGAGGCTGCTAAACAACCATTGCCTCAGCTGCTGTTGTTAACAAAGATGATCTGTGTAAGGAGTGTCATAAGGAAATGGGGGCCTCACGAGAAGAATATGTACGTCTCCAAGTAACACACAAACACTTCTACAACCTGAAAAACCAACAGAATGTACAAATCAATGGGGTGGCAGGTTGACAACAAGGATACACATATGTACTGTATGATAATGGTCATGAAGGTGAAATAATGTGTACGTGAAGTACTGGTGAAGGGCGCATGTGTGTATGATTGGTGTTTGAAATAAAATGTGTGAGAATGTGGGCGTGTGCGTGTTTAAGCCTGTTCTTTCTTTCCACCAGGCAGACGTGAAGAACAAACGGGCATTTCCAAAACCCCTGTGTATGATCCCTTTAGCACACATTTTTCAGTTGCTCTCATTTGCCGCTGGACAGCATTGGCGCCCCTGAGTACCAGTGAGAGTTGCTGTCTGTGATGCCGCCCCCTAGAGGCAGCGCTATGAACGGCTGACTGTGGCTGCCACTCACTGCTGGGTACACATGACCGATGGACTCGCTGTGCCGCCCGATGTGGATCTCGTCGTCGTCGTCCTCCGTGGTTTTGCGGTAAACGGGGTTGTCGAAGTTCATGCTCTTGGTGTTCTTGCGCCTCCAGTTGCGCCAAACCAGGTAGCCGCCGGTGCAGAGCAATCCGATGACCACTGTGGCAAGGATAGGGACTGCATGTGTTTAACACACACACAACAACAACACACGGCGGGAGCGTTAACACAGCCCAGGGGACACATAGCGGCGCTTTAAGCACTCACACATACACACACAAACACCTCACACACTCCATGTACTGAGGGCTCATTGTTTCAGAACCGTTTAAAATCGTATTTATACCTGCGAGACACATCAGTGGAGCAGGGGAATTAAAACAAGCAGAAAAATGGTGGACACAGGGAAAGCTTAATGTCCAGAGAATCCTTTGCTGCTCGTTATGCTTTAAACATAAATACAAATAATTTAAAAAATCTCGTACCACAGAAACAACTTTGCTGACATAATTGGTAATTTGTGTTGGTATTTTTTTTATTTGTAGAAGTAAACCTTGCTAACACGAAAAATATTGTAATCCGCTCCCTCTTTAAAGTGCCATAAGATAACTTAAGTTGTGATTTGATTGGCTGATATACTGATTGACTGATGAATAAGCTCAGCTGTGCTCCCTTCAAGATAACTTATATGCCCTAGTTAAACTCTTGTCGTCCGTGTTTTTCTTGTTGTTGCAATTTTGCACATTTTTTGAATGCAGGAGGGCATCATGTTTTGGATCTGATGAAAGAAAACAGTTTATACAAGGATTCACAGCACATTTTAAATAATGTGCTAGAATGTAGATGCTATTTCACACAGTAAATGCCTTATATTATGGGTGTTGTTTCCGCCCCCTTAAATGACGAGTCAACAGCGGTCCCTCCTCAGCTACAAAATTAACTATGGGATTCCCTGTATTTGTATCGTGTTATTTACAAACAATATTGTTTCCTGGTCTTAATTTTGAATTATTTGAAAATTAGTAGAAACTGAAAACAATGAGCCCTCATATGCATCGATACATTATAAAATCATGTTTTGTTTTTTCTCAGTCTCAATCTTACAGAATGATCAAAATGACACAAACATAAATGCACATGCACAATTTGCAACGATGAATGCATAATGCACAAACACACATTTTAATCAGCACATTAAAGACACACACATACACACAATCACACAACAAATGAACCATATAGGTTATTCTAGTGAAACTTATAACATTCAGGTCCTGAAGCCAGAGATTTTAGTTTTGCAGGGAGGTGGCCTAGCTGTCATCAGCCTATTATCCTCATCTGATGGACTATTGGGCTATGATTCCTAATTGTGTAACAGCCTGTGAAAAAAAACACTGTCTGCAGTCTGTCTGACTCTGGTGTTTTTTTTTGGATGGGGTTATGGGAGGGGAATGGACAGGGGAAGAGGATGAGAGAGAATTGGATTGAAGGATTTCAGATAAGCTTGGTCTCCCCTCTCATTACCATATGAGCACGACGGCCAAGCTGCCCTGTAAGACCTGTGTGTATGCAGTGTGTCGATGAGTCTGTGTGTGTGTGAGAACAACGGCCAAACCAGAAGTGTGTCAATGAGTAGAGATAAAACAAGCATGTGCGGAGGTGTGTTTTTGTGTCTGTGGATGTGTCTTCCTCCCCTGTGGAAACACCATCTAATTGCTCTTTTGTTGGATCGGCACTTGAGATCCCCTGTGTGACTGGGCTGGAAACCCCACATCCTCCTTTGTTCTCCTCTAAATGAATACTGTCTGAAAAAGCACACAAGCTTTTGTCTCATTTAGAACATTTTTACTCCAATTAAAGAGCGACACAGCAGCCTGACTTTGGCTAAATACTGATAATCATGTTGGGCTGTTTCCCCCCTGGTGGAGCCGTGGGTGGGCGTGGTGCATTAGCTGGATGTGAGGAGGGTGGGCGGGGTGCAGAAATCCAGCCCTGGTGGACCTCCAGCAATAATTAATGTTTCAAAGCTGCCATAAAATGCAGAATGGGGGGATTTATTCATGGCCATGAAGAATGGCAGAAGGACAGAATGAGGGATTGGGAGGAAAGGGTTAACAGTCTCAGGGGTTGTTTTAATGAGCTGATATCTCAATTGTGAGGAATGAAGAGAAAAAAAACGGCTTTACGACGTTTTAGCGCTCCCATACTTTATCAAAGTCTTCAATATTAGGGATGAAAGAGATCTCAATTAGCGACATATGCTGCAACTTTGAGGTCATTTGCACATTCAGCGGATTTGCAAAGTTATGCATTAGCATTAAATACATCCAATAAATTAGATTTCCATTTTATTCAAAGCTAATAGAATAGATTTACTTTATTAAGCTGGTTTGATTGTAATGTTACAACCACATTTTGGCGGGCTTATAGTGTTTTTCTCCAAATAATGGCAACAATAATGTTATTTCCGAGGTCAAGAGTTCCCCTGCTCCGAGCCAAAAACACAATTTTATCTCATTAAGCCCTTTTTCAGTCCTTTGATAATTCCTTTACTAAAAAAAAAGGGTTCAGTGACTGTATAACCGGCTCTCAGTCCACTGGGTCACAGAAATAGGTCATTGATTTTAGCTGAGCAATACTGTATGAGCGTCAGAGTGGGAACAAGAGCTTAATAATGTTACAACAGCTGGTCAAATGTGATGACAAAACAGGAACTGAATTTCCCATTTACACAAATCGCATTAATAACGACATAATGTGCACGTAGCAAAGGCCTGACCATCGCTGACTGACGAGCTTAGTGGCCCATAATGATTTACTCTAGCCGTAGGCCAGGAGTCTATTGTTGGATAATACCATGGCTCACTACGCTCTCTCAATTACTCAACTATTATTTTGTACTCAAATGTCAGTGCTGAGGCTGATTCAGGACTTGCATGTTCAAGAGACACAAAGTGGAGGTGTTAAATCTATAATAAACAGTCTGGTGGGATTACAAACACTAGAAAATACATGCAAGTTCTCACACGCACACAGGCACACTCACATGCACGCACACACACACACACACACACACAGAGCCAGACACATGAAATAACAGATGCACACATAACATGCAGGATTTGAGCGACAAGCGAGCCAGAAGGGAGAAGCAGGCGGACAGAAAGCAGAAAAGGCAACACAGCGAGAAAGTGAAGAGTACTCACCGATAGGAATGACTATCCCCAGAACAGCTACTGTGATGTTGTTACCTATGAGGTAGTGATCACTCGCAGCTGAGAAGAACAGAGAGAGAAAATAAATAAATAAAAATGAGCAAAAAAGTTTGGATCCAAAACACCATCCCGTAAGACCTTTACTAGAGAGAAAAACAACTTTAAAGCACCATATGCCGGGGAAAATATTTGCATAACGTAAGGAGAGAAGAAAGAACCCCATCTGATTTCACTTTGGGCTGCCGCCTTTTTTACAGTGTATGTAAATGTGAATCATACCAGGATGATATAAAAAGCAATGAGATCGTTTTTAATCCAAAAGGAGACAAATGCAATTCCAGGAAGTAATGCATCACAAATATAACTGAAAAACAAATGTTGTTTCAGCAAGCAAAATATCTTCTTAGTCTAAGTTTGACAAATGGCTGTTGTTTGGAAAACCTTGGGCGTGAACTTGAAAACATGACCTTGTATTAACAGCCATTGTTTGAGCCATAATTATATGCAGGATTCTTATGTTCTATGCATGTTTTGAAGCCCCCTCCCCTTCAAACTTAACCCTAATAGTTTGGTTTTTGAGCTTGACATGAATCCTGCTCCCAAAACTCCCGTTAGCAGCAGGCTAGCATTTAGCCAAAGTGTGATCATATGGCTTTAACAAAGTGTAGTGAGGAAGATTAACAGAAGAGAGCACAGCGCTGGTCCTGCATACTGATTGGCTCATTCTGGAAGGAGAGCTGTGTGAGCTGTACGTCTGCAGAAGGCACAGATGGGAGTTGAAGGATTGGGGCGGACCATTAAGACGTATTTTTGCTCATAAATGCCATAATAAGGGGGGTATAAAGCCTTTCAATAAGTGCACACACACGCTTCCACACTCACACTTAAAGTGCATACTGTAACATAAAGAGGCTCAGCAGGTGACTGGACTTCAGACTGAGCAGTGAAGCCTCTGAGTCCTGAGTCAGCTGAAGTGAATAAGTATGAATGATGTCCAATGGGTGCTAAGACTCTAAAAGGCGGATTAATAGAATCTTATTAAACAGCATGAAAGAAGCAGTCCTCGAAAAGGGCGGCAAAGAAGAAAGAGGAAGAAAATGAGTTTCATTTTCATTAATACTATTACCGCTGGAGGAATTTTAAACTCAAAAGAATTTGTTGTTGTCTGTATCCATGAAAAACTATGCTATTTATATCCCCATACTCTGCTCTTGTTAATACAGACATATCATTATGTGTAGTGTAACCACAGTGTAGTGTACTATGTTTGGAAAGCAAACAACGAATAATAGAATCTGCAATCTGTTTTGCCTTGCCTTGAATGTGATGACAATGTGCCTTGATTTGGCTGTTTGATTTAGAATTTGTTTGTTATTTGTCGGTACGAAGAAACGTTGTCTAAAGCCGTTCTTATTCCCAGGTCTTTAAAGGTCAAATATGCAAAATGTTAAACATTAATATAGCAGATATCAAATATTTCCTCACTAAATAAACTGTTGATTAATGACTTTCTGAAAAAGAGTGAACGGCAAACTCCCTCTGGGTTTGTTGTTCTCAGCTCTGTGTTCACACTGACGGTAGGCGCTTCCTTCAGCCTGTTTATGTTTTGCTCAAAGGCTCAGACATGTTTCAAACGTTTTTTTCCCCAGTGTAGATCTCCTCCCTGTCCAACAGTTAGCCCTGCCACCATGTGGAGGAAGAGAGATGGCTCCGTCCACTCAGGGACGATGTTTTTAGAGGCATAATGGCTGCGTGTCATCGCAAGAGAACAGTTCAAGGAGAACCAACAGACTTTGGTCTGAAATACTTCAATCATGTTTAAGCAGTTTGAGTCTATCAAGTGAATTAGGTATCTTCCAGTGTTGGTCTTTTTGTAGTAGAAATCCGTCTTTTTGTTTCTTCACACAGTGTGTTCATACTTAAAAACAATCACATGGAATCCAATTTATCTTTTGAAAAGCACTAACCTTACTTGTGTAACTCAGACTGCTGAAACCTCATATTAGCTTAAAGCCAAAACTTTTTTCAATGTTTATATGGGCCCTTGATTATAGCTTTAAGACTGACTGTCCTGACCCCGTAAAGGCGAGGCAGCGTTTTCTGGCGCTGTCCAAAGTTGCGGAAACATCGATTAATAATTTCTGCTTTCGAGAGCGAAGGTTCCACTTCTTAAGAGCCTGGATGTACGAGCTTTGTGTACCAGCTGTGGTTTATCTTTTATTCCTGAAACTCCTGGCTCTTCATCGCTCCACCATGCCAGCCACGGCGCGGCACCATGGGTAACAGCTGATGCCGGCAAACCTGACAGTGTGCACTGAGTTGAAAATCATAACACATGGCCCGTGGGTTTGGAGACGCGTCTTGTTCGTGCTCCATTTTCTCATCTGCATCTGCTCCACCTCTCATCTGGAGCACTTGCGGTTGTAGTGAGGAGGCTGACAACTTCAGAGACCAGAGGAAACATGTTCTTGCATCTTAGTAACTCTGGAAAAAACACCCTCAGCCCCCACAGTGATGAGACTAGCTGTAGCAGCCATTCTTTTTAATTCCCAGAAAATCGATTTCTCTCCTGCCTCTTTTTCACCCCCTCCTTTCTCATCCCAGTAAATTCAGTTTCCCCCAAAAAAGTGTTTCACTTAATAACTCCCCACCTCCCTGCTCATATGCCAAAATGTCATGATTCCTTTTGGGCCCTGTTCATTTTTTTCCCCCTCTATAGCCTCTTTATTGTCTGTCACTGTCTTTTTAATCCAACAACCTTTAGTTTAACTCCTCACCTTTCATCTCACTCATTTCCCTGCCCTCCCTATGTCTCCAATTCCTCCCTTTCCTTCAACTTTCACACCCTATTTCATCATCCTCTCTTTCTCATTTTCCGCTGCATAGCTCTTGCAACCTCAGTCCTTCTTCCCCTGGTTTCTCAATTTAACAAGAAATGTCTGTGATGTAAATGCAATATTGTAAAATCAGAGTTCAAACGCAGTACAACAGCTTGCAAACGTTCTCACTTACTGACCACTTCTTTCCTTCACTCAGTTTCTTCTGTTCATATTTCATTAACTTTGAAGCAGAAGGCTGTGTCATTAAAGTAAAGGAAATGTGTAACGAGCGTAATGAATAATGCATGATTCAAAAAGTGCCCAAAACTGTTTTTCTTTTCTTAAACCATATTAAGAAAGCAAGACTTAAGAATTAGCTGATACAGAGTAAGTTTTTAGAGTTGTAGGTTGAATTTCTAACCCTGTATTGATGTGATATGATGTCTTAGAACACTGCAGAAATCATCCTCCCAAAAAAGCGACACATCTAATGTGCAACATTTTACACATAAATACAGCAGGAATTAAGTATATCCTCTGTAAATGTCTCTCTGAGTCATGACTGTCAACAATGAGTGAGAAGCGTGAGTTCCGCTGGATGTGTTGTTGTCAGAGTCATGTTTACATCATGTTTACATGGACGGACGGCCAACTCCTCACCTTGCGCATAAAGCTGTTTTAGTCAGTCTTATTTTGATGTCACGTAAGCGTTTTTAAGTCACAGTCATTGAGTATCAATTTACATGCAATGTGAAGTTATGAGCTAACTAAAGTGTGCTAACATTAGCCTGCTAACACAACAATGCAGGCAACAGGCAATCGCAACTCCAGCAAAGGACAATTTTGCCCACCGCTTGCGCTACACTGTGGTGGGGGGTTGGAGGTGTGTCGCTGGAGGAGAGTGGAGGCTTTTAGTATGGCGGAGGTGCAGCCAAACAGCAGTTTGTTTTGGTTTCATGCTGGTCGTCGTGGGCGACATCTACTGGATCAAAAAGTCGCACATTCTCCCTTTAGAAACAAGCTAAGCTTAAAGTAGCAAAAGGGTGCTGATTGCATCCACTTCTGTACCTGTTTCCATCAAATAGTGTTAGTAACTAGAGTTGATGCAAGTCCAAGGCGCCCAGTATTGGATAATTTTTTGTTTTAAATTTCCAAACATTGCGAGCTCCAGCACGCTGTCTAGACTGCACAAATAGAGTGGCAATGTTTCAAAGGTTGCCAAAATAGTTGTGCATTTACAACAGTGCTCTCTCTCTTTCACTTGCTGCAGCTTTTGGTTGAAATAGAACTGAAGATCAGTTTTTTTTTTTTTTTTGGTACCTTTGGATACTTTCGATCATTTAAATAACGGAGGTTGCATCTTTTTTAAACATGAGGTATCGAAAAGTATCAAAGTATTCTGACAACCTTCATGTGAACCTGCTTAAGTCCTTGTTTTGACCTATTTGAATTCACACCTTTACTTAACACTCCACCCGCAGCCGCTCTTCTTCTTTGCTGCTCTGAAACAGTAGATGTGAAGGCAGCCATAATATATTTTATTGCTGTGCAAGCTTCTGCTTTGGAAAAAGATAAATGTTGATTGTTTGGGGTGCTAATGACTGTCATACTGGCTGATACCTGATAACAGGTTTAGGCTGTACAGGAGGAACTGCCAATACTTAAACACTGCACAGTACATATGTACTTGTATGTGTATCTGAAACACTCTCTATGTTTAAGTTGTAGCTTCTTACTTTGTTCTGAAAAGGATGATACAGGGGCAGTAAAGTAAGCATGCAAAAGACCAGTCATAATAAAGAGATAAAAAGGATAAAAAGTAACCTATTTGAATGTGTCATCTTTCCTCTCCTATAAAGAAAACATGACTTGAGGAGCAATAGCTGCCTTGGCAGTTTGACAGCTACAACTATCTCTTAATGTCTGTGTAGCAAAGGCCACAAAGGTTCAAGCGGAGAGCTGAAAACACTGATTTCTGCAACAAAATAACACCACAGCATGTGGTGTGCAGCACAGTGGTTTATCAATTTCTACTTTGCCGTGCTATCAAGGATTGTACTATGCTGTCAAATACAATTTGAGTCTTAGCGTGGCTTTGTAAACCATTGTTACTGCTGTTATATTCTGCTGTCATTGCTTGTCTGGGCAACAAACTGTAAAGCAGTATTTTTCTTCTGCGCCAGTAAAGCTTGATTGGTGCGAGGACGGAAAATGCTGCCAGTTTGAGAGAAAACAGGGCAAGAGAGAGAGGAAGACAAAGAGAGTAAGAAAGGCTGTCAGAAAGTGAGGATGAGTGATGAGAGGTGGCAGGTAAGAATCGAGAGGACTGTCATTTGTTAGCTCGACAGCTTTGTTACACGCTGCTCATGAGGGACCAACTGCAAGCAAACCGAGAGACACACAAACCAGAGAGTGAGCGTAAGTGTGTGTGTCTTTTTGGAAAAGAGAGAAAAGCAGCGAAGAGAAGAGGACAGTAGAAAGACAGATGGTCAGACAAAGAAAGAGAGAATCCACAGAGAGGAGGGAAATTGATGTAAGTAGTGGTTTTCAGCTCCCTGCTGCAATAATGACAGGTGGTTATAATTCGCAGAAGAACACATGCGGCTTGCAAACACTCTCTTCACACAAACTCTCTTTCCTATGCACAAACCCTGCTCACCATGACCCTTACCTCTGTGAGAGAGGTTGCCGTTGCTCTCTCTCTGAATTGGAGCCACTGGGCCCAGCAGGGGTGTGTGTGTGGAAGTGGAGCTCTGACTTTTGAAAGTGGTCGTCTCTGTACTCGTGGATGAGCGAGTCCGAGGATGCTCCGTAGAGGTTCTCCTGGGGGCCTGAGGAGGGGTCGGGGTTGTCAGACGTCTGGATGTGGGCCTGAGCGTGGTGGCAGGAGAGGTGGTAGACGTGCTTGATGTCGTGGTTGTAGGGGAAGTCGTGGTGTGAGGGAGAGTTGTTGTGCTATTTGTTGTAGGGCTTGTTGTTGTGGTAGGAGATGTAGTGGTGGTGGTGGTGGTGGTGGTTGGAGCGGCTGTTGTGGTCGTTCTTGGCCGAACTGTAAGAAAAACAGGGCGGTCAGGATTAGCATTTTATTACTTAAAGGGGCTAACAGCTAGCAACTGTCTGTGACAAAAGTCAAAGTACCCTAAGGATATCTTAGTATATTTTGTTTTAATGTTTTATTCTGCTTAAATTTCACCAACACAGAAGTGCCAACACCTGCACTACCTCAAATGGCCACTGGAGGTCAGCTCCAAAAGAGTAATTACCCAAAATCCCCCATGATAAAATTCCAACCTTCACAATAGAATTTAACATGCTTAGTACATGCATGCCAGGTACAAAAATAATTTTTGGTCTCTAGATTTTATTTAATTTTATTCATGACAACTGTACAGGGCAACCAATATATAACAAACTGAAATGAATAATATTAAACGTCGCATATTATGCAAAATACCCTTTACTGTGTTTTTCTAACACTAATATGTGTCCCTAGTCTTTCTACAAATCCCCCAATTAATTAAGAGAAAAGTCCATCCTCTTCGTCTTTTGCCTACTGCACTTTTTAGAAAATGTGTGCTCAAACAGACCTTGGGGAATTTCCCTTTGTGACATCACAAAGGGCATAAACCCCTCCCCCAAATGGGTGACACTCCCACAGTTTAGTGTTTGTTAGGCCGTCGGATTCCACCTTTCCAACGTAAACAGCAGGGCATGTTGTGAGACAGCCCAAGCCACATCCCCTTCCAGAGAGGGGCGTGGTCACACAGCTTATTTGCATTTAAAGCTACAGACACAGAAACAGCCTTTTCTGAGCCGGGTTTATAGGCATGCTTAAATACAAGATCAGAGTGGGATTTTTAGCAGGAAACTTCACATACATGTTTTGGGGAGCTCTGAGACTTATTTCAACTTGTTAAAAAGGAGGATAATATGTGACCTTTAAGGCTTAAAGTTCAGCATAATCAGGCCATGTTGTAAGGTGACAGCTAGCTGACATAGCCTAAGACTTAAATTTGGAAGAACATAATGCAGAGGCCGTTTCATTAAACCTTAATAAGTGCTCAGCAGAAATACTTGTATTGCATTGGGACTTCCAAAAATTGTAAGTGTTCTCTGCACGCTGCATGGCCATGTTTCCTCCCCCATTCATTCTCAGAGGAATTCTCTGGATGGTAGCCTACATACATCATCATCTCTGTGAGAGCTTCTTTCCCCCCTCACATGTGCAAACATTAAGTGCAAAACAGAACAGGTTCATTAAGGATAGCAGCTTAACAGTTGTGAAATGAAGCGACTGTACTTGTGGGCCTGGCTGTGCGGTGAAGTAAGGTCAGTGTAATAAAGGAGTGAGCTGGAAACACAGGTAAGCTGGGAGAATTCTGACCCACTTCCCAAGATAGCATTACAGTCAGCTCAGGTATCATCTTCTCTGAAGGAGTTGGCTTGAGATCAATCATAATTAATGCCGCTTTTTTTAGGCTGACGTCGGTGAATATTGAATATGGATCGTATTATGTGTAGTCAATAGGCTATTTTTCCACGATTTTAAATAAATATGAATGGATATTAATTGAAGAGCTTTGGTGTGTAGCAGAGCCGACATCTTAATCATGAATCATTTGTGTTTAAGCCTTTTTATTAAGAAGCTTTTGAAAACAGATGGGTTTTTCATATAAGCCTGTTTAAACCGATCTAAAATAAAAAAACTATAATTGCTAAAGCCTCCATTCTTCTTGCAAGAGAAAGCTAAGACTTCCTTTCACATCATCAAATTGTATATATCATACAATCACATTAGGTTAGGGCACATGCAGTACTAAAAATGTGGAGCTATCTGGCCTCGGGATATTGTGGATTGCATAATCCTGTTTCAATTCACCTTAACAGCCACAGAATAAATGACAACACTCACATTAGCTCGTGATTGTGTCGATTATAGGCTAATAAAGCGTTTAAAAAAAAACACCAAACCACATTTGCCCTCTGCTCATGACAATAATTATATATCTTAAACTTTAAAAAATGATACTGTACAAATAACTTCTTGAATGTAAAGGAATATTTTTTCCATGTTGCTACATTCAGAAAGGTTTTGGATTGTTTGGTTATCGCGTATTTTTAAGCAAAGGCAGATTTGTTTTTAACACAGTTTCGATATTTTTAACAAGTTATTCTGGTTTACTGACTTACATAACCTAATGAGCTGTAGTTGTACAGATTCTAGGGATATGAGGCATTTAAAAAACCTCCAACCATTTATATCACAAAAGGCGTGTGGTGTATGGAGTGGCACATTCGTTAATATGGCAAAACTCAGAGGGTTAAACGTACAGTATGTAAAATCTGCCGCAAGGGGGCTCTCAATCAAAACAATAACAAAAGAGATGACGTCGCTCCTCGCAGGGTCTCATGGGATACCAACCCCCCCCCCCCCCGTGAAAACGAACGAACTCCGTGTTGAATCAATACGAACGGGCAAAACCAACCTGAGAGACAATATGTGTACTGACGATGTATCCAAATATAATTTACATGAAGTTTTTCATCACAGCAGCACATACAGCGACAGAACGGCAGCTTTCAGTAGCACCTAGCGGCTAGCTAATACAGCGGTCGTTGACGTAAGATCCGGTGTTTCCTTGACAACGATCAACATTTCGTGTCTGTCATGGCGGCTCATCATGGCAGCTGCCTACAAGACACGTCCCGTTACAACTATAAAATTACGGATTTCTCTGGCTTTGATAACTTTTGGAAATATTTCAGGTAATGTAAGTACTGAACTAAAAAATATATATAACATAGGTTTAGTCAATTTTTAATTGAAGTTAGATATTTTAATGTAAACATTAGCATGCAATCTCACATACTGTACCTTTAATATGTTTAGCATTTAATGTATGCACAACAATATTTCCTAAAAAGTTGGGACACTGCATAAAATGCAAATAAAGACAGAATGTGATGATTATTGAGACATTGAAACCCCATATTAAGTTGAATTCAGCTCAAAGACAAATACTACTTCTCTACTTCAGAAAGACTCAGCCTCTCTCTGAAGCTCTTTTTTTTTTTACCCAACCATGTTACTAATCTGCTGCCAGTCAACCTTTTGAACTGTGAGGTGTTCCATCAGGTGTTTTTTTTAAGTATTTCACAACTTTTCTAGCCTATTGTTGCCACAGTCCCAACTTCTTAAAGATGTTGTTGGCATCAAATTTAAGGCATATTTCCAAAACTAACATTTCTCATGTTATCTGTGTGCTATTTTCAATCAAATATGGGGTTTAAATGTTTTGCAAATCATTGCATTCTGTTTTTATTCACATTTTAGACAACATCCCAGCATTTAAGCATGATCTATCCTTCTTCCTGCATCTCCCTCTATCCCACTTTCCAAGCCCATCACAGTTCGGCAGGCGGCTGTTCATCATGAGTCTGGTTCTGCTCGAGGTTTCTGCCTCTTAAAGGAAGCTTTTCTTGCCACTGTAACTTTGCTAAATGTTGCCTAGTGCTCATGGTGGATTCATTAAGTGGATCTCCTCAAACGTTACATTTCAGGGCAGAAGGCACACGTGGAAAAACCCTCAGCAGGACTTCAGCTCTAGCACTGAAAACTATTAAGGGATGAGTTGTTCTTGGTCTAGCTGTGCAGAATGAAGTACCGAAATCAAATGTAACATGACAGGCCAAGATTTGAGTTATCATACACGACCGGGAAGAAGTTCTTCCGTCCTAGAATGGCGTGAGAAATACTTCCCTAAGCCATCCATGCATACGCTGGATACCCCCAATACACTGAATAGTTTAAAGTGGAACATTTATTTCAAGACATGTTTAAATACTTTATTATGAGGTGAACTCCTTTAAGCAGTGCTGTGAGAATGAAACCAGTTGAATTTCCTCATGACCTAGCACTTCATCATCTCGTCTCCATGGTTACAGTGATGTAGACTTTGTGTGACACTCCTCAGCTCAATCCTGTTAATTAAGAGCGTGTCTCTTAGACTCTGTGATTTATCGTTCAGAATGTGACCGACTTACCTACTGCACAGCGCCTCATGTCCGGTCCCAGCTCCATGCCGTCGGGACAGGCACACGTGTACTTGGGGGAGTGGTCTGTGATCTGAGGGGCCTTCAGACACAAGTATTCACAGCCTCCATTCGGCAGACTGCCCATGTTACAGGTGTCGGGGGCTTTAAGGAAACAAGAAGAAATAGAAAAAGAGATAAACTTCTACCTTACAAATCAAATACAAGTAGATTTTCTTCATACATTTGGAAGCCTTGCATGTTCAATACACTCTGTGTGTAAAATAAAACAAATCTAAATTCAGAATATTCCACATCAGTGGCAGCCATCTTGGTTGTGTACAGATCTGCTTAAACGGCTACAAGCCTTCCCATTTCTGATAAACTGTTGTGATTAGCTTGACCTGAATCAGGCTGGATGTAAATCTGTCTCAACTGAAGGGGACCAGATGCAACTGCCGGAGCAAATAAAACACAAGCTTTGCAGATTCTCTGATTCCCAGGCTACTCTTTTAGTTTTTACTGAGGGAGCTATATTTATTCCATTACCTTTTTTTTCATGGCCCACTGAGGAGATGCTTAGCTTAAGGCAGGGGATGTCTAAACTTTATTTCTTAATCTCAGCACTCAAATGAAAAATTTACATTTGGGTTTCCAAACCGAAGACTCAGCCTGGTGGAGGAAAATATCGCTACTCTTGTCATGTGGGGAAGCACCAGAATTAGGTCAGATCGTGGTCGATTCTGCCTCCTGACATGTGCGTGGTTTTCGAGAGTGGCACATCAGAGGAATCATCAACCATTGCAGGGAGGCGGAAACATCACTCACTACACACAGTCAGATTTTAATAAGCTGGGAATACATTTGTGCTTGATGTACAGTAGCTCAGAATAACAAGTATATAATATGAACAGCTGTTGAAATGAAATTCTTCAAAAGCTCCAAATGTCTTCCATACCTGCTCTCCATATCAAGAAGAAAATTTGAAAATTTGAAGCTCTTTGCTTAAAAGCAAACCTTCAAAATGCCATGACACATCATGAAAACACCTGAAAAAGTCTGTGCTGGTGGACAAAAGAGAAAGAAAGGTGGAAGAGGAACGTTAACAGAAAAAAAATCAAAGAGCAGGAATGGAGAGAAATGGATGCAAAAGAAGAAATAAAGTAAGAAGGATACAAGGACAGATAAAGATAATGGATGAAGAATATAGAGGCTAACTGAGATAAAAGTTTGCAGGAATCACTTTGATCCCAAGCTGCTATAGCTCAATTGTCCACTCCGAATTTCAGCACAGCCTCTCTAAAGTCTAGAATAAGACATCGAACATGAAACCAAAGGCTTCAAAGCACAGCATGATGGACAAAAAATACAAGAATGAATAATAGAAAAAGCCTCAAAAAAGACATGATAGGAAGAGAGTCTCTTTTGAGGATGTATGCCCCCATGTTGAAGAACTTGGAGACATCTTTGAATGTGTGGATGCTTACTGTGAAAACAGACTGTAAATGTGGCCGTAGCCTTTTAGTTTCAAAGGTGAAACCATTGTGGAGGAGCCTAAAACGGGCATTTTTTCTATCGGATAAAAAGGAGCAACACTGGTGCCAATAAACGTGCAATTGTATGTAACCCCTGTTATATATACATTTTTTCTTTTAGGTCATTTTTGGGCCTTTTTGCCTTCATTGACTGGACAGCTGAAGAGACACAGGAAATGTGGGGAGGACAGAGGTGGGTGGAGGGCCGGGGCCAAAAACTGAGCCTGCAGCCAGTGCATGAAGGACTGTAGCCTATTGTGTGCTTGATCTACCAACTGAGCGAATCCCGCAAACCATTCGTCGTCATACAGTATTAACCTCTGTAAACTCAGTACCAACCGGGCCTGAGCACGGTAACCTCTTGTACATATGTCATCATGTCGTTATATGACACTCGCATGGCTTTACGTCATCATGAAGCTTCATTAAGTTTACAAAAACTGTGGTGTCAGAGTTAGCCCAATGGAGAACAACACAAAGAACATGACTGCAACTTTACCGACTTCGTGGCTCATTTTTTTGATTCCGCAAGGTGGCGTCGTCATGTCCACTTTGAGTACCCTACTTGTGCTGTGAATGAGCAACCTACAATGCCGAAGCCCATCTCTTCCAACCGTGCATGGGCCAAGGAAGTGTATCATGCTTGAGCACGTTACAGAGCACTCGCACTAGTCAAACAAACTGGACTTTGAGGGTCAATCATGCATGGGCATGGTACAGATTACCTAGAGTGAGTGCGCCATAAGAGGTTGCTACTGCGGTTGAATGTATTTGGCGTTACAATCTGTATCCACCCTGTCGTCCAAACATTGTCACTTTTGGTTTAAAAATCCGTCCACATTTTTTTAGTGTGTATTTTCTTACACACAAAAAAAAAAGAGAAACAAAAGAGCGAGACAAAGAAAGCTAAACAAATGGAAGAGTTGACCTTGCACCCTGCTTCATTAAGGTCACTTTGTATTTTATCAAGTATTTCATGACTAATATCTTCTCAGGGCAGCTGGAGATTATTCACAATGGTTGTTTTAAGACTTGCTTTTGTAGGATTATGGAAATAAAGGAGTATAATTCTGTGAGATCAATTTGAGCCGAGCTCTTAAATAAATAATGAGAGAATGCAATTAGCTCCCTTACAGGCACTCACACGAGACTGCTTTGAGCTCTGAGTGAGAGGAGGCAAAAAAACCATGAAAACAAACTCTTAGTAAATTGACACTTTCAGATAGACACACACACGCACACGCACACGCACACGCACACACACACACACACACACACACACACACACACACACACACACACACACACACACACACACACACACACACACACACACACACACACATAGACAGGTGTTTGTTCCTGGGTAGCATCCATCCAAACTACATCACAACATATCATTTTCCATTCACTGCATACTCATCGATCTAATCACACACATCAGCTTGTTTGTTTGTTGTTTGAGACAGATTCAATAAGAGGATTCTTTGGTCTATTTATGGATTATTCAAGACTGTGTTGGCAAGGAGGGCAACTCTAAAATGATTTTTTCCTATGGTTTGTTTTCTCTGCATTTAAATCCATAATCTTTTTACTTAGTTGGACAACACGAAACCTTTCTTTCGTCTAATCAGTTTCCTGTGATCTCCTATTTCTTTCCCCATACTGCTCTGAAAACTCAAAGTAGCTAAATAAAAACACCCATGTCTTTTAGTAGTTTTCAATTTACGACAAACTTAGCATACATCGTATGTCTTACCCTTGGGCTGCCTCTGCTCATGAAACACTACCAGGTCCAGCGGGTTGTTGAGGTGCTCTGCCACCTTCGCTACATCGTGTCCCGTCAGTCGGTTGGCGCTGTATATCGCTTCATCCTCCAAGTCCGTCCAGAATACTCGGTCCTGGGTGGAGAAGAAAGAGAGAATGAGCTCATCATTATGGTCCCATTTAAATAAAGTCGACGATAAAGCAGGGTTTGCTTTAGGATGTGGCTACGAATGGTCGACAACTTCCTACCAAATATGGTCATTCTAGTTCCAAAATATGATTTTTTTTTTAGACTGAATACAAGTTTATTTCAACTTGTATTACACTCATGTTCCCTAAACGCAGCATACTAACATATCCCAAGAGAACAGTTAACATCATCTGCATACAAGTGTAATTCATGTATTCAGAATAATGGCTTTTGGTTTTGTAAACAGAAGTCGTCCAAGGAAACTCCACTGGGAACCCTGCAGTAAAGCATAGGAGACATGCTACCACTCGATGCTTATATCATTGTCCCAGGTTAATATGGTCAAAGTAAAAGTCAAAATCTCTTTTGTGACGGACATTAATGCTGATGAGGTTTCTGGATTTACATTTTACTTGACAGAAGAGACATATTTAGGGGATGATATCGCCTGGAGGTGACTTTTATTCAGGTTCTATTGAAGGCATATGAGAAATGATGGGTTTAAAGGGAAACATTATTTATAGAAGCAAGGTTAAAAGTGTTGCATTTAAATCAAAGTGAAGAGATTAAACATGCTGAATCAGATATACATTATTTTCATCATCTTTCACTTAAGCTTCTTTCTCCGTCTCTGCTCTCTCCTCTCTCTCTCTCTCTCTCTCTCTCTCTCACACACCTCCTCAATATTCTCTTTATTGGTACGCCAGGATTAACAGGATACACTGCACAAGTGGTTATGACACTTGGTTTCCATGGCAACTGCCGACTGCTCCATAAATGCAGGCAAACATCAAGTTAAGAAAAATAGGGGGAACGAAATTAGAGCAAGAGGAAACACTGAGTTAGTGTTTCCTCACAATCTTAGAAGGGTTTAAAAAAAAAAAAAGACTTTTTAGGGAGACTCTGTCACAGCTCCTGAATTATCTCAGGAAAGGTGGCTCCTATCAGCGCCTTCTTTTTTTCCCCTAGACAGAGGTTGTGTCTACAGTTGTACAGCTTCTCTAAAGGGCAACAACCTGTAGGGGGATCCAAACATAGCTTTGTCTGCTGTGTGTGTTAGTGCATCACTGTGTGTGGTTCCATCATAGCAGCGGTCCACGCTCCTCTTTTGAGCTGGGGTATCAGTGGACATGACCTTTCTCTCACCTTCTCTTTTTCCATCTTTCTTTGTGCTCTCCCTCCCTCCATCTCCCCCTCACTCAGATTCAGATAACCTTTACTCATATGACAGAAGTGCTGAAACAGTCAAAGACAAATATCAGCCATGTTGATAAAACTAAACTCAAATCTACCATTCAATCTCTCCCTTTGCCTTTCCTCTCCCCGTGGATGTCTTTCTACGTGTCTGTCAGTCTCAAGCTTCTCCTTTCTCTTTCAATATCTCTACTGTCAATCTCTTCAACCTCCATTTTTCTCTAACCTTGAATGCTTCAAACAGCGATGACGACCTGAGCATGTCAGTGCTTTTCATTGTAGAATCAAGTTCAGTGTGCGTGAACTAAATCACACGCACATGCTCTCCTCGCACACATCGCCTTGCGTCATTTCAGTCAGCGCTGTGTCTCTCTGTTGGTATGAAGGTACACCACCACAGAGGAAGACTTTTGAGGGTCAGGGGGAGAAAAGCCTTTGATGGTTTCGTCAGGACTTTGTCCCTAAAGGAGCCGTCAGACGAAATGTTGGACTCTTTTGACTGACGCATGTGCACAGGGAGATTTTCATGCCTCGTGCATGCTTGGATGTCATGCCAGAAAACAACAATTAAAAGCTCAACCCACTCAATTTTTGAAGCCTTTGATTTTGTGGGTTTGATTTATATTCTTTGTTGTATCAAGTTTTGAAATATTAATGTGGGTTTGGTGTAAAATCTGTGTAGGAAAATGAATTTTAATTAGTGGTTTGCAATAATGAAGAAATGGAAAAGGTAAGTAAACCTAGTGCTAGAGAGAAACTAGAGAGAGGCTAAGTAAGCTTGCTCGTTGGTGGAGGCCGTTCACCAACCAGCCCTGTGAGGAGTCATGACTTCACCAAGTTTTGGCCCAACAGATGCTGATTGTGGACGCAACTTCTGGTTCCCCCAGTGAAGTAAAGGGGGGGAGGGGCTCCATTGTTTGCAAATTTTTATGAAACCATATGGCAGTTTATGTATTAACTTAGAAATCATTTTTGAGAGTTGATGGTGTCAACAGCTACTGTGAAGTCTTCTTTACAACACCATTTTCCTTTAAGTGTTAAATCTATGAAAAAGGAGGCTCTGCTACCTGCGATTGACAACTGTGGTTACCATGGCGACCTGTCATCCAGGTCAGAGGTGTAACAGGGCTTAATATCAGAGAGTCAATAGGTTTGACCATTACTTTAGTTTTGTTGCAGCTTTAAGAGAAAGATATTTAGAGGTCCACCAACCTTTTATCGCAGAGGTGAATTTAAATAGAATAAACCATCGAAGAACTGTGAGGGTGTGTGTGGGCCGTTCTAATCTGTTTAAATGCTCCTGTGGATACGTTCATGGCAAACAGACAAATAAATGACAAAGCAACATATTTTCTTTCTTCCAGACTACTTATTCCAATCGTCTTATTCTTTCAGTCATCATCCCCCTCTGTGCCTTTTCTTCCTCAGCTCATCTTATCTTCTTCTCTTTTCCCTCCAGTCAAACAAAGAGAGGATAAACAGTAATGCCATGATACTAAAGCTAGTGAAAGAGAAAACATTACTCTCTGCACGCTTCTGTGATCTACGTGTCCTCAGGGCTCGGTGTCTATAGGCAGCTGGTGCACACAGACGGGAGGGGTTACTATGTGGGTGTTTGGTGGTGGAGGATACAGACTTTGATAAACAAACTATTGTCTTTTCTCTGTTAGTGGTGGACATCAGCATCAATGTGAAGTCTGCAGATGAGATCACCATGAGAACAGTGGTATTTAACACTTGAATGGGCCATATAACACACTCGTATGTGTATATATCCAAATGATTGAAAGTCATGCATAGTATGCATCGGAGGGGTATATCATATATCTTAAGACAGTCAGAATTATTCTTACCGACTGGACACTAAATGATGAGTTAATAGATGATTTGCTATCCATATCAGAGAGAGCAGTTAGCATACAGTACACACACTATATTCACTGAGACGCCCCTATTTTAAGAAAAAACTAACAGATAATTAGTTGTTGTAGAATTTGTTTGTGCTTTACATTTTCTCCAGCAACTAGAAACACCAGCTGCTCGTGAACAACCTCCACTTAACTCCCACAGCAAAAAGAATCAACCCTGGTCGACGCTTGTGGTGCATTCATGTGGTGTCGGACACATCGGAAAAACAAGTTTCCGAGTTGTAAAATGCACATGAACGCCTGCTCAAGTCGGAACAACAACTCAGAAACTCGGAAAAGAATTAGGTGCCCGACTTACCGACTTGAAGTGAGAATCATCGTCACAAATATGTTGTGTTAATGTCAACATACTTTGTTATTAATTCACGTATTGCACATAAACCTTTTGCTCAAATATAACTTTTAACAGCTACATTTCACAGATCTTCTTCAGAGCATCAACGCTGTTTTTTGCTGTTGTTACAAGATTCCGACTTTACGAACTGAAATCACGTGAACACAATGAAGTCGGAAGAACGACTTCCCAACTCGGAAACTTGGACCACCCAAACAGCACACTAATGCAGCATTAACACCTGAGAAGCTGGGTGTAATAAGCCTGATAGCTGCTGTGTGACTGTTACTATGATTGGTTTAAAGAATTCATTGGTTTGTGTTAAGCTTTACCATGCTCTATTAAAAAACACAAATCAGGGTCGCTGGATAGCCGCCCGCCTTATGTACTGTGCAGAGGCTATAGTCCTCGTTGCAGCGGCTGTGGGTTCAAATCTGACCTCGGCCCTTTGCTGCATGTCAACCCCCACTCTCTCCTCCCAACATTTCCTGTCTCACTTCAGCTGTCCTGTCCAATAAAGGCAAAAAGGCCCAAAAATAACTTAAATAAATAAATCATAATCAGCATAGTTTATAGAAACTTTATTGATATTTATGGAAGAAGGAACATATATTCATAAACTTTACATTACTCCAGTTTCCAGTGCTACTGAGTAAAATCTGATTTTTTTTGTTTTTTTTACAACTAGACATTTTTATGTTGTCATCTCGAGATTACAACGCTGGTTTTCACATAACAAGTTATTTTTTCAAGAACTTGAAAGAACACAGAAAAAAACCCAGCGCTGTTATCTCAAGATAACCAGATAAATAAGTCAAGATCTCGAGAGAACTCCTACATATTCTCATTATCACAATAAACTGAGCAAAATAAAATGTATTGATACATGTCCACTTAAGGCTTCCGTAGATATTTGAATTTTGATTAAAACTAATATTGAAAACGTTTCATTTCCCTTTCATGTACAAAAGACGCTCCTGGGCATAGTGAGAAGGCTGTTGTTGATTGATGTTTCCAGATGCTTTAATTAGTTTTTTAATTGATAATTATTTGGTTAAAAAAAAGTTAAAAAATAGAATAAAATTCCTCTTAATGCCCAATTTTGTGTATACATAAAAAGTTGTTTTTTATTGGACCACAATGTCAGGAAAGAAAAATGATATTCAGTTGACTTCGCTTACCCCAAAAACAGAAGAAGACGATCTAAACAGGAGGCAGAGGCCAGGAAACTAGTTTGGCATTTGAGCTGGAAAATGACTAAATAGAGATTCATTAATCTTTTTTATTAGCATCCTCATGTCATTAAATGCTGCTCCATTATCTGCTGTGACATATGGTGAGTTACACAACTGGGCCTAACTGGGCCAAAGTGGGCCTACGAAAACCTGAAGACAATGATGCTCCCTTGACGCCCATTTCCTAGATAAGAGACAAACTTAATTAAAAACAATAAAGGCTCTTTGTTTAAGTATACACCTTAAACCAAAAACTCCAAAGAAACAAACTTCCCATTATCGCTGTGCTGGAACCCTGACATTCTGCTGCACCGCTAAAGGATTTTTAATTTGTTCTGTATCATAAACAGAACAGAACAAAAACCAAAGGAGCAGAGGGCTATTAATCTCTGCGGATGAACTTTCAGAGCCTGCCTCAAACCTTGCTTCTCTTCCTATTTTGTTCTTCACACAAACACACACACACACATGGACGCACACACGCAGGCATGCACACACATGGACGCACACACGCAGGCATGCACACTCAGCTGGACATGATGGATGTCCCTTCTTGGCTTTGCTCCTCATCATCACAGTGTGTGTGCAGCACGGAGAGGAATGGAGAAAGCACTTCCTACTGTTCACATTTCACCTCCTTCCAGCTCCCCCTCCTCGTCCTCCTGCTCGCTCTGCTCTCCTCTGCTTCTCCGTTTCCCCTTCAGCGCTGCTTTACACGATGGGCTCTAACAGTCTGACTCATTCCTGCCTCAACAAATACACCACGATTAGTCTCATCGATTGCTCTTCTCTACTGTGACTCCCTGATTGTCAGTCCTTAAAAAGATTATTCCTTTTTTGGCTCTAAATTGCTACTTTACTTTGAAAACATCTCTCATTTCTTCTCAGTATCTCTCTCAGTCAGTCGATTATACTCCATTGACTTATTCCTCTTCCTCCACTTCTTTAAGCTCTTGCAATCGGCCAAACAAGTATATATCCCTCAAGGATATATACTTTTCTAATGGGTTCTTCCATCTCTCACAGTGAAGCTAGCCAGACCTATAACAGCTTTAAATAACAGCAAACACTCGTGTACAATTCTTAAATTTGGGGCACTGGAAACCTAAAAATACACAGCCAAGATAAGAATCAACAACAAAGATAAGAGAATGTGGCCTACCAGGCTGCGATAAGTGAGGACAGACCTTTTTTTTTCCTGTGTGTATCCAAGTTTGGAGGTCAAATAAGGATGTTAGCAACTTGTTTGCCTTTCAGGTAGAGATCTCCTTCAAACACTGCGCACAGTATTTGGCTGAGGATTGAGGTTCAAGTACCAATGGAATAAATGAAAGTGAATATATTGATGATATTTTTCAGGGTTATCATTCCCATTTTCTTTATTTGCGGTCAGCTTCAATAATGCTATTTGGGAAAGCTGCCTAAAGGTGTAATATGTAGGATTTTCACACTAAAATACCTAAATGAATAAAAAATGGACTAAACCTATGTTTTATATTTATTTTTAATTGATACTTACATTACCTAAAATATTGATATATGTTATAGATAACAGTTATCAAAGCCAGATAAATCCTTCATTTAATAGTTGTAACCGGCCGTGTCTTTCATTGCGGCCACCATGACAGAGACTGCACGGCAGAGACTGCATGTTTATCGTTGCCATGGAAACAATGGATGATATGTCAAAGACAGCTACATAAGGAAGAGGGACTGCTACTTAGAAGCTGCCGTACTGTTGCTGTATGTGCTGCTGTGATAAAATACTACAGCTCGTAGGCAAACACATTCTCCTCCTCAGGTTGGTTTCGCCCTTTCCGTCTTGAGTACGGTCAACTTGGAGTTTGTTTTCACCGGGGGTGGGGGTGGGGGTTGAGTAGTAGAGAGAATCATTCCCAATATTCCCCGCCAGCCTCGACGTCATCTTTTGTTACTGTTTTGGTTGAGAGCCCCCTGGCGGCAGAACTGATTTAAGCCTCATGCCTTAATTATATGTTCTAATTTGTATTTTGAGCTGTTGTAAATTTCTAATGCTGAAAAGCTAAACGGTTCCTGACTGCTATGAAATCAACAACACCTAAGTAAAGATAAATGGCTACAAAAGAGATCCATTTCAACATGTGAAAAGGTATTGAGAATAGGAAAGACTGAAGAATCTTCAAGGATTTATAAACTCAATGCTCCTTTACCTCGAACACAGTGAGGGCGAAGGGGTGACCCAGGTGGTGATGGGAGGACAGCAGCACTTTGCGGTTGTCTCCATTCAGATCCACACTGGACAGCAGGTGCAGCTTGGAGTCCACCCAGTAGAGACGTCTGTTTGACAAGTCTGAGAAGATGGAGAAAAAAGAGAACACCAAACCAAGACAGCAAAGGAAAGAAAAGGAGAATGGAGGAGGAGAAGAATGGAGAGAGCGAGAGAGAGGTCACTCAAGAGAAAAAAGCCTCGGGTGAGAGGTATATGAATGTAATGGCCCAGTAGCTACACCATCAATCTTCCCTGGCATGACGTCTGAGGCCCCCGCGCTGAGAAAACACTGATGTAATTGTAATATTGCAGTTTGACTTCTTTGCTTGGGAAAATTTGTTCAACCTTGAGCAAATTCATTAAGTCTTCCAGGAGTTTGAATTCAAGAATTTGGCAGCTAAGGCGCCTAATCCAACGGCTCGGCTTAGTTTTTACACATTATGCATAAATAAGGGAGTGCAGGTAAGCACTTTATACACATCTTTACTCACATTAAATACAGTTTTAAAAAAACAATCAGGCCAGCGTTGCCTTTTATAGTTTAAAAAATGTGTATAGTTTTTTGTACATTTTATAGTTCTTGTGAACATGTTGTAATTACAGTGTATTCATTTGTCTGCTCTCGTATCTTTATATCGCTCTTCAGTGTTTACACTTTGACTTGTTTGTCGAGTTGACTTTAGGAAGAACCCAAAGATTCCGATGTACCTGTACCGCCCTGTACCTGTGCAAATAGGAATAAACATCTAATCTCATTTATTACATTTCAATCATCACATCAAGTGTTTCTTTTTTAACAAAATGTGTGGCTGAAATAAAAGTGCAATCTTGTACTTGCTGTATGCAAGACAGAAGAGAAACAGCAATCAAAATTAAAGACAGAAAATATCCTCTTATTTTGAAAAAATCTACATTTACAAGTTTTATTTATTAAAAAAGACAGAAAATGGTTGAAAAACTTAAAATAAAATGGCTCAAAATATAGTATCTGACTTAAAAATAATACATATGTGTGCAGATATTTCTAATTAAAGGCTGGCGATGTGTTTTCTTGTCCAGCTGTATAACCCTCAGGTGAGGTGAACAGACCAGAGTGGGGAGGTTATTTTTCCTCTGCGAGCGTTGGTTAAGTTAAAACAAAGAACAAGATTCATTTTAATAAGTAGCAGTTCAGAATTGCTCAGTTATGGAAGTAATCACACTTTGAGTTCCCATTTAGCACAATAAGGAAGTGCATAAATGTCTGCTAACAGCGGGAGTCGTTTTATTCTATGTCCTCTGATTTTGTTGAATTTGAACCAAATGGACTTGAACTCTTAATTTCATCGTATGCAGGGCTCATGATGTTGAGTTTGATCAAACTCTACGTAATGCATCGTCTAAGCTGTGTTAACTTCAGAAGAAGTTGATTAAACATCATCCGGAGTATACAAAGAGCAGTAAAGGCACACAGATTTATTTTTATTCACAACTTCACCTCTCCTGACTCAGAAAAATCACCCGCTCTGTTCGCTGCTGTGAATGAAATCAATGGCCGAGGGACACTAATCCTCCCCGTCTTTCACAGCAGCGTAGTGCAAGTCTGGCCAACAACTCCTTCATTCGCTTCGCTCTAAAAAATAATTTGTTTTCATACAGATGTAGTGACACCTCAATTCCCACCGAGTGTGGCGACTGTGTGCCTGTGTTTCTCCTCAGGCAAGGGCAGCAGAGAGAAATTGGCTGGTGCCGCTGAGGGAGTTGAAAAGGACGACGGGAGGTATCGACGGCACAGTGCGTATGGCTTATTAATTCGGAGGCTTCGCGTTCGCAGGCTTGATTGATGAGAGCCAGACACAAACTGAGCTGTAACAATGAGAGCTACTCAGAGGTTGCAGAACCCTGAGTCTGTTTTGGTCTTCGCTCACCTCTTGCTGTGTGTTATTTTCCCTCTCTGGTGTTGTCTCTTTCTTCGTGTTCAATTTACTCAAAGCATTTTCCCACATCTCTCTTCAAAAGCAATACCAGCATTATAAGTTTCTTTATAAAAACTTATTTTAGAGCTGATGGATTGGCTGTCTTTGCATCAGCTTATATTTTTTGGAGCCCTCGTCTCTTCGACTTGCGTTGCATGTTCAGAGTTTTATCGTCCTTTCTTACCCAGAGTGATTCCATTGGGCCACTCGATGTGTTCGGACACCAGAACTTGTCGGTCCACTCCGTTTAACCCAGACTTCTCAATTTTGGCCTGGCCTCCCCAGTCGGACCAGTACATAAACCTGTGAAAGAAACATCAACCAGTTCAGATATGCATGAATATTCAGGCGGAAAAAACACAAGTTATTAATCTGTCAGTCACAACGGATTACTTCTATAGTTTGAGGTTCTTCCATTTTCAGTACGTGGTTAGCGTCCTGAGCACAAAACACCCTCAGCATCAGCTGTTTATTTGTCGCAGCGCTCACAGTTTAAAAAAGGTTCACATTTTGGAACAGCGCTATTCTCATCAATGTCAAGTCTCCCTCAGTAACCAATCAAAATCAGGAAGCGGCATGCCTTCTGATATCAGCTTTGTCAACAACAATGGCGGAGAAGAAAACTATGTGACTCGTCTTTTCGAGGGTCTAGTTTTCCAGGTCTGGAGCTCCTGCTTGATCCAGGACATGATACCTTTACATAGTTTTGATGTTTTCATGGAGATATTTCCATGAATAAAAGTAAAAAGTTAAAAAAGGTAAATACTAAGCACACAGAGCTATATTAATAGACCTGTCTTTACAGAGTGAAGAGGAGGTTAACATTCGTAACGTAGAGAGAATGAGTGCTGATGAGAGCTGCTCTAAAACTGAGGTCGTGGGCGCTTTTGCAGAAAACTTCTTTGCAAATAAGAATAATGAAAATAGATCAAATAAGATAGACCTTTTCATGTATCTAAGCAGAACGCTTCATTGTTCATTTGTACATAATTTGAACAATGTTAAATGTAAAATAGATATCATACATTTGGGATTCCATATTAATATCCCCCTATTTGTTATGAAGAGATTCTCATTCTGTCTCCAAATCAAAAACTTGATCTTCTCAAACAGGCCTCTGAGACCCTGAAGTACAGTAGATATTGTGTTGAACAGCAGGTACCAGAAAGTTGGACCACCCTCAGAAGTGTGTGTCTGTGTGTGGCCATACTGTAAAGGCCGGGCTTCATTTGCATGTGTTTTGTTCTTTGTAAAGTGGTAGTGAAGAATCCTTGGAGACAAATAAGAGAGGCAGATGAAGCAGAACAGGGCCACATTGTTCCTCCAAATTGTTGTTAAACTGTGCTGCACTACAAGTAGTTCTGTTATCACGACGTTAAAAAGTTTTAAGGGACTACTTTTAGACAAAACAACATTGGCATAGAGTGACACTGATGCCCACGAGCTGTCCGGCCTCCCTCCCACTTCCTACTTCCTGCTTCCTTCCTTCTGTCACACTTTGTCCATCCGTCCAAATCTCCCCCCCTACCCTCACACATCACCCCACTCACCCTTGGTGTGGATCCACCGCGATCGCCCGCGGCTCGCTAAGCTCAGTGGCTATCAGCACTTTCCTCTTCCTGCCGTCTCCCGTGGCGACGGAGATGCTCTTGTTGCCTGAGTCGGTCCAGTAGATGTTCTTGTGCACCCAGTCGACAGCCAGGCCCTCGGGGGAGTGGAGCGAGTCGATGAGAGTCACCTGCTCGGACGAGTCACTGGCCTTGTTGATGTAAGCGCTGGTAAAAAGAAAAGATGGACAAGTTCAGGTCAGAGCGGTAGGAATCATGAAAGACCCAACTCACTTTGTAAAAGGCAGAAAAAAAAAGACAGAAATGAGATGTATTCATGAGATTTGAAGCTGTCTGTTCCACTTTTGTAATTCATGTCATCAAATACTGACAGCCTTTTTTTAGCATCTCATTCAGACACACAAGCCTGATTTCAACATGAATTCCAAGTTCCTGAAAAGTGTCATTTTCTTAAAATCATCTAGAAAATGACAAGATAGTGTCTGTTATTTGTCAAACAGAAGAGCAAAAGATAACTGTGTTTTCTTCCACTTGAACACAAGGCGAAGATCAAACAGTCCACAGGTTAAGTTTAGAAACACATGGTTAAGGGTCTCACAAAGGACTCCTTTATATGTACTTGTTCTTATTGTATTCTGTTAACATTAAATGTTGCCGTTCTTTCAGGTTCAGGTAACTTTTTTTGGTACACATAGGTAGATTTGTTTTGCAGCCAGCGAGATAGTGACATTTCAAATTGCAAAACAGATGCAACAAGAAGCAACACATTAAGGACAGCGTTTTTCAACCTTTTTTGAGCCATGGTACATTTTATACATTAAAGAAATCACACAGCAAACCAACAACCAACAATCTTTTAACATGACACATAGTAGCCTATTAAAGTAAATAATAAATACACTTCAATGACAATGTAGCCTCTATAATTTAACTAGATGTTACACAGACGCCCAACAAGTGTACTGTATTACTGTTCATAAATTCTTTGCAGCGCCTTCATCATTTTTTTCTTCCTAGACCAATGAAGTGAAATTGGATTTCCCAAGGCACACCTGACGATCTCTCGTGGTACACTTGTGTGCTGCGGCACAGCGGTTGAAAATCATGGCATTAGAGAGAAATGGAAAACTATTGAAAACCAACTTAAACATGATAAAAAAAAATATATATATCTATCAAAACAATAAAAAGGAGCTAAAGTTTTCACCAATCAGGGCGTATGAGATAAAGAAATATCAACCAATGATATCCATAGGAATCACAAATAAATAACCTCCTTGAATTAAGCCAGGGTAAAAAACAAGTTTTAGACTTCAATAAGTAGATAAATATGTTGCACGTGCGTTTACCTTTTTGTTGTTTCACGCGTTCACTAAAGGCTTTAAGCTTGAACCTCAGACTCTTGAATATTTGGTCTGTGTTGTTTGGCCCAATCACAACGCACAGCCTCCACACTAAACAGACTTTCTCTTTATTTGTACCAACTCCTGATTGGCTATTAATCTTAGCATATCATTTTGATAAGATTGGGTCTGAAACCTTAACTTCTTGCATTTCATAAAGATGCTAAAGAGTGCCTTGTGCGTTTGTAAATGAGGCAGAGAGCTGAGACAAAGCTTGAGTATTCTTAAACCTCTGGAATAAGGATGAGCTGTCTATATAGGTTTCCTTTTCTTGTGTGGAAAGTCTTAACTCGTCTTTGTGTCTCATATACCAACTCCACCGTGTTGGGAAAGGGTGTTCTTTACTTTAGGTAATGGTATGTTTGGGGCACCCAAACCTGACACCTCTGTAACAACCTCAGGCCTCTCAGCAAACAGCTCCTCCCAGGGAGATTGAGTCTGTCTATATTTATCAGGAGCTTACAAAACAACCTGCCTCTTCCTTTGGTTTTGTCACGCTCTCTGTCTCCCTCCATTTGAACCGTCCCTCTCCACTTTCTCTACGTCCATTGCTTTGTCCCCGTATGACTGTCTTCTCTTTCCTGTTTCCTCCTCAACATCTGCACATCATTCTCTTCTCTACATGAGGGCTGTAAAACAAGACAACCTCGTTAAAAAGTTGGGTAGGTCCCATTTGCACCCCTCTGTCACAAGTTGGCAGAGGATAAAAGAGTGACGTACAGATGGCAAGAACAGCTTAAATAAAAGAAAGGGCTGTAGAGGTAGTTGGAGCGAGGGCGGAGGTAGAGATGGATGAGTGAGGGACGCTGAAGCAGAGTGTGTTGTTAATTGGCTGTGTGACTGTTTTCCACCGCAGACATCTCCATCTATTTTAGCGGAGAGTAAGCCTGCTGCTGTCCTGAGAGAGATAATCTTAGATTCTCTCTCATGTCACACGGTTTGGATGTAACACCTGTCGCTCACTTACAGAGCAAATTAAATAAGGGCTGTGAGTGAAGGGGAAGCAGTGGACAGAATCCCTCATGGCACAGGTGTTACAGTGCTTTATTTGGGAACCTTTCAATACAGACAAATGTGGGATGTAAAATACAGTTAACAGATTTACTCTTAATGATACTTGAGACGTGTATTTGAAAACATTTCCTTATTCAAAATACATTTAAAATGAGCTGTCGTCTCTTTAGAAACCCAAGTGTTACGCTCTCAAATGGTATATTCAGTATATACGTTTTCAACACATTTGGATGCTTTAGTATACAGAGCTTCAAGCCGTTTTTGAGAAAGCTGCAGCATGGGTTGAAAGATGTCGGTTATGCGGTCGTGACGTCGTTGAAAGTGACCAATCATAAATGGGCCAGTTCCATCCGAGGTATCGGCCCCTCAATGTGTCAAGAGTAAGGTCGATTCAAGCGAGCAGATTTCAACTTAGTCAGCAGAGCTATTTGGATGATGTTTCCCTCCCGAATGCGAAGGAGCAGCTTTGTGCGCTCGCTGTTTATTCTGTACATACAGGTGCTGTTATTTGGACTCTCACGCTTTTTCGTTTCATGCTCTCAGTTGCCGGGACAACCTCTGGGTTGGTGAATGTGTGCATGCAAGACCTTATAATGTGTGAGTGGTAGCTAATATGTGCGTGAGTGAAATAATGTAATAAGCTTGTGGTACCATTTATCCACAGATTTCTGTGTATGTATCTTTTTTTCCAGAATTATCTTTATGAATTCGGTCTAATTACTCTCTTTTAACAATCTAAATAACAACACAACATATAACTTAGTTTACACTATTCGAGAGGGGAATCAGGATCACATGAGACATTTATACTCATATGCATATGTATCTATGTAAGTTGCAAACTTGCTAGTTTATTTAGAAAATAGTTCAATATCTGAAATCCAAATGGGTTCTGATGTCTTAAGTTCAGTTTGAAGTTTGGAAACAAATGTCAGGATGGTTTATACAGTATATTGATTATGTTTTGTTATCAATGTGTCAGGGAATACTTTTCTCCTCTGTCGCCCCCTGGTGGTGGAACGTACCAAACTCCATACGATCTGCAGTCACTTTGCACCGTTAAGAAAAAGCTAAAGACCCATTCCTTTCATGAATACCTACACATTTTATGATATTAATGATGAGATGATGATGATGATGTTGATAATGTCAATATTTAGGATGGCTTGATGCTGATTGGTACTCTCTCTAAAGTGCACTTCCTGTCAGCACCTGTGTCTGACCGGGCTGGAAGCTGTTCATTTGCACTTACTGACGTTGTTTCCTCCGCTCTAGATCCTTGCTTGTGTTGTACTTACTCTCTGATGTTCGTCACTTTAGCTAAAAGCGTCTGCTAAATGAATTGTAGAATAATATAATAGCATGATACAAAAATCAAATCACATCAGATATATCATGAATAAAACATGATCAATTCTCCAACACTTGACTAAGCTCTCCCCAGATGAATGGAAAGTTGAAGTTCCAAGTTTAGTTCCCATAGACGGCACTGAACAGGTTGTTGGGATGAAAGCAGGGCAGAGTAGAGTGAGGAATAAGACAGAGACAGATGAGTCCAGGCCAGGCAGCAGATTGCATCTTTAATTGGCTGAATCCTTGTTTGCAACAGACGTCTCCATCACAGGAGGAAGTTAACAAGTCATCGACCCGGAGCTTGCTAATAACTAGGAATTAGCCTGGAAATCCACGGCGTCACAGTGAGGGACGATGAAGAGGAATCACTTTAAGATACACACAGCTGCTTACACTCAATAAAATGCTCCTTATTAAATGGTGGAGGTAGTTGGGGCATTTACTTAGGTTGTTTCAAGGGGTTTTTCTTCCACTGATATGATCAAATATAACATGATGGCTTAAAAAAAAGATCATATTCTTATCTTGTTACTTAATGATTTTACTTTATAAAAGGTTTTCAGGGGTTTTCAATCTTTTTAAAGTACAACTAAAGAGTCATAGCTATCAAACATTTGATAGTTGTTGATTTCAAGTCTTCCTTATAAAATGCTGCACTGGTTGTTGTCCCACAAATGCATGTTCCTTAAAAATGCTGCACCATTTAAAAGGGAAATGAAAAGGCTTTCCAACGCTATCAGATTTATTGCCAAGAAGTAATGTTATAACAAAGAAATAATCTACCAAACACAAATGTCCTTTGCTTTTTGTGTGATGTATATTTTTTCAGTCAGTTGTCAACCACCTGGACAGCTGAAGTGCTGTCATAAACACTTGACAACTTTTCTATGGCAATTTTTTTTTCTGTGGGAGGTTGACTTCTTATTCAATCTATTGGGCTCTGAACGGTCAACAGAATCTCTAACTGGTTAAAACAGCCATCAGCACTCTTTAGATTTAATCTATGAACAAATACAAACATCATGGCTACAAAGTAAAAAGCATGCAAAACAGAATCAGAGGAATTAATGTGATTAGCTTATTGTAGCTTTGAGACTCTTTTAAAGTAATCTTAGGGTGGAAAGACTCCAAGTACATTCAATGATGCATACTCACTTCTGGCACCTTTTTTAAAAAAACAAGTCTGTGCTGTTGAATCTTCACGGAGTCAGATGTGCAAACTAACTTGTTGCAGGCTGTTTAAATTGTCCGTGTGTGTTTGTTTATTGCTGCTTCTGAAGTCGAGTTCATCCTAGCTGATGAGTTAATTTGTCCTTTCTCTGTCACAAGCCCTTGAGTGTCTCACTGAGTTTGTGTGGGAGTTTGTGTGTGTGTGTGTGTGTGTGTGCATGCAGATGAGTAATGGTGGCGATTACTGAGGCAGTGAAATTAAGAGTGAGCATATGGTTCAGCTGAGATGATATAAGGCCCCTCCCACTAGCTGTCAGCCATCAGGGTGACACGCACATATGAACGCACTCACACACACACACACACACACACACACACACACACACACACACACACACACACACACACACACACACACACACACGCACACGCACACGCACACGCACACGCACACGCACACACACACACGCACACAAACACACTGTGCAAAGTAATGCTATATAGTGTTTGTAGTGTGTATGTTCACATACACATACTGTGCGTGTGTGAAGGAAAAACAGCTCCACCTTTAGCTGTCAAACAGATGAAATAGCCCTGCAGGTGTGACTGACGCACACATGCACACAAACTTCACCTCCAAGTGTGTCAGTCTCACTACCAGGAGGTGTCACAGGTTGAAGCTGACAGGGTGGATGGATAGAAGAGTGTGATCAAGAGAATGGTTAAAAAAAGGAGAACGCTTTAGCCGAACTCTTAATGCCCTGATTCAGTTCAGTGTCTGTGTGTGTGTGTGTGTGTGTGTGTGTGTGTGTGTGTGTGTGTGTGTGTGTGTGTGTGTGGTTGTGTACCTGTATATTTTCCGATGGTACAGATCACACCAGAACATCTTGTTGGTGGACACATCGACATCCAGCGCCACAGCGTTCTTCAGTGTGGGAACCACCTGAGCGTACTCACTCTTCAGGAGGTCGATGCGACGGATCTCATGGCGGTTGGTGAACATCAGGTACGGACTCTTTCCTGATGGAGTGAGACAGACATTCGTGTCACAACAGTGTGTATGAGTGTGTGAGTATATCTCTCTCTGCCATTATTTACTGCCTGACATCAGCGAGATTGGACAAGTAGGCCACAGAGCTCTGGTGGTGGGTGGAGACCTTTGACAGTCTTTAACTACTATTGTAACCCCAGAACACATTTGTCATTCTCACATTACTCAAAAAAACATGGGCCATTTGTTAAACAGTCAATCATAATTGTGCTGATGTGTATGTGACAGGAAACAAACGCTGACCTTGAGGATAAAGCATCACCTGCAGCAGACTTCATAAACATTTGAGAAGTGATCCTGCTGTACATGTTTGCAGGACTGTTTGAAGACCTACAAATACTGTTGTCTCTCATGGGTGAGGTGAGTGGTTGCTTCTTATTCCCAGGAGAGAACATCATGTGAGATAACTGAGGTTGTGTTTTGCATTTGTACTATTTAGGTCCGTACAGCATGCATGTTTGATGATGTGGGGATAAATAAATTATCCAAATAAACCATTTAAAAGGAAATATATCTTCTGCACACATACTACACAGAGAACTTTTAACCAGCAATAACGCTTTCCATTTAATTATTCACACAATTCACTCTGCACAAAATAACCAATGCATAATGTGAGATGGTCCAAACTGAAAGCTAGAAAAGGATGGAGGCATTAAAGGAGTCTTATCTCAAAGTGTGTATGTGAGTGCTGCTGCTGCAAAAAACTGATGCTAAAATGTGCAGGTGGATAAAGCAGCCCAACAAGACCTGACACATTGTTCTATTTTTAGAGACACAGCACATCAAAAAGTGTGTTTCTGGGTTCTCGTCCTCAGGTGTGCACATTCTGTTCTGTTAGCTGGCACATCAGTTACCTGCGGCACAAACTGAAGGTGAGCATGACTCCAGCATTTGAATAATTTCGATGCAGTTGACAAGGTCAGCAGACGAAGGAGGCACCCAAGTTTTTCTCCTCTCATATACAAACTGTATTTACACCTAAAAACCACTGGACTTTACTAATTGACCATTCATCAAACTGCACTGCAACAACTTGTTTTTTAAAGTGGCTCAACAGCACTATTTTGTCTTTTCTGTCTCTTTATTTCTTTTGCTTCCTTTCCCGTTTTCTAGCTTGTTCCCTTCATCCTCATATTTCACTTCTACTGTATCTGTCATGTTACTTTCTGCTTTGCTCTGTCCAGTAGAGCAGAAATGCCTCGTAAAGAGACGAAAGTTGGGCACCAGTAACACTTACGTTTCCACACAAAAACACACAAACTCAAACTTCCACACAGAGCCAACCATGCCTCACTCGTTTCCCTCAGTCCCGGTTTAATACGGCCTACTGCACAGGGAGAAAATATAACATTTCTACTACTGTTTGGATCCAATCATTTTCCTCTGACTACAAGGTTTGTAACCATCAATTTCACCTGCTGAGCGAGAGATAGAGAGAGAGAGAGAGTGAAAGAGAGAGAGAAAGAAATCAAGCAAGACGGAGACAGGCACAACCAGATGTGATGGAAGCAGGTTGGGCGATAGAGGTTGGAGATAAACTGTATTTTGATAACAATAATAACCTTAAACATTTACTCTGGATATGGATGGATCAAAAACTCTATCACACAGCAGAAATAGCCTGAAACAGCCAGTAAGGTGCATTTTTCAGCTTGCATGTCAAGATAATGCTCAGTGCATGAAGGGGTAAATAAACAGAACTGAACAAGATGCAGAATTCTTAAAAATAATGGAAACATTAATTGATTTGTATGAATGTGACTGGCAGCCCGCTAAGAAACGCCCTCACTGGACACCCAGTATACGCTACAGAGCCTCAGAGAGACACTGGTTTTTAACATGAAATAAAACGATTCTGTTTTTTTGTGTTCCGAAATGACTAAATTCAAAGTTGCTTAAATGCAAATTCAAATTCAGATTAACTACCTAGTTTAAATGTAAGAAAACAATCAATATTCAAAATTGAGCACAACTTATTTTAAATTTTGGCTTATTCTAATTTTGGCTAACATTAGCAGTGCTAGCATCACCAGCCTTCTGTCCTCTCTGCAGGTTAACATCCACAGGCCTGTGCTAAATCTGGTTACACATTGCTCCGGTCAATATGCCTGTTTAACCAGAAACAGCCTTCATACCGGTAGATGCTCTGCTACTACAAGTGACATCTTGTTCAGTGCGCTTGTTTACATCCTGGGCATTAGAGCCAGAAGAGGAGGCCCATTAGGCGGAGCTAGAGCCAGTCTCTCTGCAGGTTGCAGTTTGGACATGATATTTGACCAGCTGCCTTATTTTGTGTTTCTATCTCTTTAATTATATTGTCTTATTAATCATAAAGCCTATACTTTTGTGATAGGATAACTTTGGGGCATATAAACAAACTATATTCTAAGTTCAACTCGTGGATCTGTCTAGATTCTACCAGCTTTTTTCATTATCCTACATATTGTGGATTGTGGGTTTGTATAAGGGGGGAAGCAAGATGGAAAAAGATACACCAGATCAAGTGACAAAAGGGGAAATAAAGTTTTGAAGGTAGCGTAAAAGAAAGAGAGAAATATTAGCCAATTACAGGACAAGAAAGACTTTGGAGTGCACATAAGGAAAAAATAGCAAAATGTATAATAAGGATGGAGATGGATCATTTCTTGCATCATTCCCCCTGACTCACTTTTTCAAGACAACATCTCTTATACCCTGTCATTGTTGTCACAGCAATGTGTCATCCTCATGGCCAAAAAAAGCTGAGTCACTATTTTTCTTCAGGCCATAGCACTGGGTATACGTTATCAAAAAGTGCATAAAATCGCTCCTTTGTAGATCCCAGCAGAGCAACAGCTTTCTTAACAAGAACATGGTCCCCTAGATATATTTTAATCTGTGCTGCCAGTTCAGTGCCGTTCTTTCCCTGTTAGCCAATTAAGATAATGCAGTGAAAAGATAAATACGGGCTGGGGAGATGCTTTCAGGCGCTGCAAGCAGGGGCATTGATTTGCATCCCACCAAAGCAGATGTTTTTGTTGTGTAGAAATGCAAACTAAACAGGAATAATATAACATACAGACGGACATAAACGTCAGACATAAAGATGTGAATTTCTGCAGGATGATGGGGGATTTTTGGTTGCAGCTGTTGTGGATGAACTCACAGTGGATGAGGTTATTAGGATGATGTTACGTCTGGAAGCAGACATATAAGTCAGGGTCAGTTGTGTTCTTTAACACATACACACCGGCTATATAATGATGAATCTGCTGCAGCAGGGATACAGAAATCAACTTCCTGTCAACAACCTAGGCCAAATGTCAGAAAGTCATCCTGTCTGCTTGCATTGCTCATGAAAGTTATGTAACGCCTCATTATTTCTGTGTCTGAGTCTCCATGAGAAAGTTGAATTTTTTTTCTTATAAACGTGTAAAAGCGATTTCAAAGTTGGTAGTCCAGCAGAAATGGTAGGTCATTGAAAGAACAAAAAACAAAACAAGATGATTTAATATAAATGTGCAAAGGCAGAAAATATGATTTTCTTTTGCACATTAAAATCAAAATTTCACTTTTTCACTTGACTTTAACGAATCAAAGGTAGTTTTATTTCTTCCTTACAGTTTTTTGGTTTTGTTAGTTTTTAACAGTACATTTACTCTATAAGGTTATATTATACCACAACATATTTTAGACAGCCTACTTGCATTAGAAAAAGATACGATTCATGCCACCCCTGCAAGTTGGGGCCCCAGTTAAATGTCTGGCTTCGCCCCTGCTTGTTAAACTAACCACTTGCAGCACGTCTGTTACTTTGACCAGCAGCAGGACAGAGGGTTCTGCTGATAGACAGAGGTTGCAGAAAAGTGAAGGACAGGGACTCAACTTTCACCCAGGTTAAAGCCAGACAACTTCTCCAGGAAAGAGCTGTTAAAACATTTCCTCCTGAGACTGACAAATCCTAGAAACAAACAGAGAAAGTAGGAGGTGCAACAGAAAGTTCCAGCTCACTCTGATCATCTCTAAATTGTTTTTAAAGAACAATAAGACTGTTTCTGTCGTGGGGCCCTCATAAACAGAAAGCACAGGGCACCGCTCTCTCTCTCTCTCTCTCTCTCTCTCTCTCTCTTTCTTTAAGGTAAATTAATGTAGATTGCCCATCTACGCTCTATCTCCCTCCCTGCTATCATTATAAAGAAATAATCCATCCAGGTCATCAAAAATAGGTGACTTTCTTTAACAGAATCAAATTCAGTGTTGTGAAAAATGAATGTATTCCCCTACACCAACCTTTTAGCTGGCTATAAGAACAGCCTGCTTTACTGCCGTGTGTAAGTTAAAAAGTATTATAAGTCAGCGGGTAAACAAAGGCTGTCTCGGTATTGCAAATGTTTCAGAGGAATATGTTTGAAAGAAGCAGATAGAATATGGTACAAGAAAAGGAAACAGTTTTACATAAGTTCTTCAGGTAGGGGCTCAGCATGAATTCACATCCTGACGCTGCGTCTTTGACAAACCATAAAGGATGTTTGTCATTCAGTGTGATTGACTAGCCCTCGGCAGGAGCACACGAGCAGGGCAGAGACATTGATCAAGACAGCTAAACACATAAAAGACGCCCATGCTCTGCTGAAATAAAGAGAGTGAACTTACATTTTGTAAATTCCATAGGACTTAAGGAAGTTATTTGTGACTCATTCGGGGTAGCAGCCATGGTAGAGGAAACATTGCTATACTTTTTTGCACATCCATTAAGATCTAAAACTGCAGGAGAAACTTCTTAAACTTGGTTTGACAGTGCTCAACAACATCTTAGGTCCCAGGGCAAAATCTTCTGACAATGGGCAAAATGTGACCGCTGCTTTAAAAGCTACTTTGAAAAGTGTGTGCTCAAACTGTCAGGTTTGGCACAAACTGCTCTCGGCACTGTGATGAAGCCCGTAGTGTACTGTAGATGAGAGAGAGAAAGGACAAGGAACAACAAAGAAAACAAGAGAGAAGTTTATAAAAAAGTTTGGTCCGCAGGCAGTCGGTACATTTCCTCTGCATCACCGTGACAGCGTTTCCTGCTTTCATCAACCAGTTTCTGTGTTACACCTGTTATATATGACTTACTGTTACATGTTTTTCATCCTATTCCTCTTTCCTGTCTGTTTATATGATAAACTTTTGCTGGACAACCTTAAAGCATTCACATCTCCAAACCACCTGTGCTGAATGTGTGGGAACCAAGGTTTTAAGCTATAAGGCTAATGGTTGCAAGTTGTGCTTAAAAGAGTACATTTCCACTTCTATAGTTTATGCTCATGAAAGATGGATAACAGAGCATTTTCATTGAGTTAAGCAACAGTGGAGTTTACAGCTTGGTGATTATTTGGTGGTGTAGTATCCTAAGACTGTATAAAACATGGACGTAGTCTCAGTGACGTCACCCGTTGGTTTCTGAAAGGGAATTTTGAAACCAAACAATAGAGGTCACCATATTGGAAATGCTGACTCAATCTAAGTTTTCATCAATCTAGTATCTGATAAAGAGGTGGCACTGAGTCGGGCTTTAAGCCTCCTGGCAAACAGCTACAACACGCCCACCTGTCAATCAAACCAGCCATGCTAAACTTATGCAAAACTCTGATGTAATGAGCTATTGACAGCCAAACTGTTTTAGTACCAGGCCTTAAACAAGTTTATCTCTGCTGTAAATAAGAGAATCGTAACATGGGCTCGAATGGGGATTCCTTGGTTTTTGCAGCCAGCCTCAAGTGGACACACGAGGAACTACAGGTTCTTGCACTTCCGAATTGGCTTCATTATTTTAACACTGGAGGTTATCGCTTGGTAGTAACCTTGTAAATGGTCTTAATCTTTCTTTATCATGTACACAAGTAGAAAGAGTTTAAGCAGTTAGCTTTGATTGCGTGATAAATATTTAAGTGGTTACAGTATAAATCCAGTTTAATATATATCGTAAGTATGTGTCATGATAATGAAATAATAAATACTTTGACACTTGCAATGCTAACTCTTCACTCAATGATCAAGATGGATAACACCACAACATCTTCTTTTATCATTTTAGTTTTGCATCAACTCTGATTTATAAATAACAGATGTCCAACTGATCAAGAAATGTTGGAGGACCTGCTGTCTGAAAGCACTGGCGTTAACTAACCCCCCTTTCCTCTCATACAAACAGTCAACTCCCACACAACCTCACTTGAGTTGACGACTCAGTGAGTGGCATCACACCCATAAACACAAAAACAATGAATGCAATTAGTGTAGAGCGAGGAGTTCTTCAGGGGACGCTGCCATGTACTTATACGAACATGCACACACATACACATAGACAAACAGCAGCTTAAAAGAGTGAACGCATTAAGACTCCAACCTGGGACTTTACTTTTAATTAGCATTGCAAGGCTAACACTTGCATATTACTCTGAAATTAATCTGCAGAGCCTGAAGCGGTGTGTTAGGATTACACTGTAATGCATTCTTTGAGCATTGTAAAATGAAGAGAGCAGAGGTTAGAACTCAGCTGTGAATTACTCCTCTCATATTTATCTGCACAAGTTCAGCTTGTGCTCAGTGAAACCAACACAAGAAGGAAATGCAGGAAAAAGCTATACACGGCATAAAATGTTAATTTAGGGTCATGACATTGCGTTTTACTCAGAGTGTATAAAAGAAATAGACAAAGGCTGTTAATACTATTTATACTAAGTGTGACTCACACTATGTAATACCTTCTGAATTCATAGCATGCAATTTTATAAAGAAGTGCCCTGATGTATACTAGCCTATCATTTTTAAGTATCATACAGGAGCTCACTTGTCATACACAACCGCCCCACAATGCATTGCAGCTATTCAACGGGGCTCATCTGCCAGTTAACAACATCGTTGTTAAATTGTATATAAGGCCAAAAAGGCGTGCTAGTCTGGTGCTCACTTTTTGAACATAGTTCAGGCATGAAATACGTGATAAATTAATACGTGTGTGAGGACGTTCAAGACATGTGTAATATGTTGAATATGGCATACTACTCTTCCTGTCAGTATGCAGAATAAACTGTTTCAGTATGTAGTAGCCCAAATGTTAGTACGTGCTTTCTTGCACGATCTTAGACTCTTTGGGAGTGAAGGCAAAGTCGAAGTATCTTGAGTCTGCATTATTTCTAATGGCCAGCAGGGGGCGACTCCACTGGTTTCAAAAAGAGTTGTGATTGTATGAAGTCAGAGGGGATAATGACACTACTTCCAACTTGATTTATTACATCAATAAACATTTTCCTGATAAGGTTATGTTTTCGATCACGAGTTTCAAGTCTTCTGTAATTTGTCATGATGTTCCTTTTTTTAAATGATGGTCCCTTTAAGAGTGCAATGGAGGCATGTCAGCTGATCAACAAGCTGCTGCAATAGAGGTTTGTAATCCAGGAGAGTGACGTAACGATGTGTATCCACTCTGACGTCCAAACATATTCACTTATAACCCACCCCCCCATTTTTTATTTTTTTTTAAATAATAAAGTAAGCAAAAAACATCAAACTCAAGGCTTCAAGGGGTTATGGCTATATCCACTTCTATCATGCAGTCAGTCTTTTGTTTTGCTCTGCGCCTCTAAGATAGAAGCACCAACAACAGTGTGGCATTTTGCAGCATGAACTTCCATACGTGCAGATGAGATTGGTGCTTGTCACATCTCATCACAGAACATGAGATTCCTCCAGGCAGGTCGGTGACTATCCTGGGTATATGTGCAGTTGTGTGGCCGGAATCCAAAGTGTATGCTGATGTCTGCGGCCATGCATTAATGTGATTAGGTGTTCATTCTATAAGTGTGTCTAGGAATGAGTTTGTCGACAAATGCAGCCTCATTAAGTCCACATTATGTCAGCATCACGAAGCACATATCGTCTGCATTTAAGCTCCCGTCCTTGTGTGACTCTGAAAAAGAAAACTTAATATAAACAAAAGCCTTTCCGCTGCCCTTGACACGCTTTGACATGTGCCACCATCAAACGGCACACATACATCTTAGCATTACTTCAGTGAGCAGAGAGATATTCATCCAGTGCATCCAATGATCCATTTATCTTCTTCTCCTCTGCATGCCTGTCCTCCCTTCTAATAAATGCATTGCCCTCTGACAAACACTGTTTGCTTGGCCTAACAGCAATAAAGACTCACATGGAGAGACATGAAGCAATCAATGACGGTTTTCATGCCACTTAGCTTAAAGAGCGAGGGCCCGTTTCTGCTTTAAGCTCCCTCATTAAGAGACCAGTTCAGCCTGTAATGACTCAACCTCAGACCAATGGTGATAATCACAAGTAACACTCTTTTCTCCCACTTTTTTTTCCTTAACTTAACCCATGCAATTAGTGTAGAGCGAGGAGTTCTTCAGGGGACGCTGCCATGTACTTATACGAACATGCACACACATACACATAGACAAACAGCAGCTTAAAAGAGTGAACGCATTAAGACTCCAACCTGGGACTTTACTTTTAATTAGCATTGCAAGGCTAACACTTGCATATTACTCTGAAATTAATCTGCAGAGCCTGAAGCGGTGTGTTAGGATTACACTGTAATGCATTCTTTGAGCATTGTAAAATGAAGAGAGCAGAGGTTAGAACTCAGCTGTGAATTACTCCTCTCATATTTATCTGCACAAGTTCAGCTTGTGCTCAGTGAAACCAACACAAGAAGGAAATGCAGGAAAAAGCTATACACGGCATAAAATGTTAATTTAGGGTCATGACATTGCGTTTTACTCAGAGTGTATAAAAGAAATAGACAAAGGCTGTTAATACTATTTATACTAAGTGTGACTCACACTATGTAATACCTTCTGAATTCATAGCATGCAATTTTATAAAGAAGTGCCCTGATGTATACTAGCCTATCATTTTTAAGTATCATACAGGAGCTCACTTGTCATACACAACCGCCCCACAATGCATTGCAGCTATTCAACGGGGCTCATCTGCCAGTTAACAACATCGTTGTTAAATTGTATATAAGGCCAAAAAGGCGTGCTAGTCTGGTGCTCACTTTTTGAACATAGTTCAGGCATGAAATACGTGATAAATTAATACGTGTGTGAGGACGTTCAAGACATGTGTAATATGTTGAATATGGCATACTACTCTTCCTGTCAGTATGCAGAATAAACTGTTTCAGTATGTAGTAGCCCAAATGTTAGTACGTGCTTTCTTGCACGATCTTAGACTCTTTGGGAGTGAAGGCAAAGTCGAAGTATCTTGAGTCTGCATTATTTCTAATGGCCAGCAGGGGGCGACTCCACTGGTTTCAAAAAGAGTTGTGATTGTATGAAGTCAGAGGGGATAATGACACTACTTCCAACTTGATTTATTACATCAATAAACATTTTCCTGATAAGGTTATGTTTTCGATCACGAGTTTCAAGTCTTCTGTAATTTGTCATGATGTTCCTTTTTTTAAATGATGGTCCCTTTAAGAGTGCAATGGAGGCATGTCAGCTGATCAACAAGCTGCTGCAATAGAGGTTTGTAATCCAGGAGAGTGACGTAACGATGTGTATCCACTCTGACGTCCAAACATATTCACTTATAACCCACCCCCCCATTTTTTATTTTTTTTTAAATAATAAAGTAAGCAAAAAACATCAAACTCAAGGCTTCAAGGGGTTATGGCTATATCCACTTCTATCATGCAGTCAGTCTTTTGTTTTGCTCTGCGCCTCTAAGATAGAAGCACCAACAACAGTGTGGCATTTTGCAGCATGAACTTCCATACGTGCAGATGAGATTGGTGCTTGTCACATCTCATCACAGAACATGAGATTCCTCCAGGCAGGTCGGTGACTATCCTGGGTATATGTGCAGTTGTGTGGCCGGAATCCAAAGTGTATGCTGATGTCTGCGGCCATGCATTAATGTGATTAGGTGTTCATTCTATAAGTGTGTCTAGGAATGAGTTTGTCGACAAATGCAGCCTCATTAAGTCCACATTATGTCAGCATCACGAAGCACATATCGTCTGCATTTAAGCTCCCGTCCTTGTGTGACTCTGAAAAAGAAAACTTAATATAAACAAAAGCCTTTCCGCTGCCCTTGACACGCTTTGACATGTGCCACCATCAAACGGCAAACATACATCTTAGCATTACTTCAGTGAGCAGAGAGATATTCATCCAGTGCATCCAATGATCCATTTATCTTCTTCTCCTCTGCATGCCTGTCCTCCCTTCTAATAAATGCATTGCCCTCTGACAAACACTGTTTGCTTGGCCTAACAGCAATAAAGACTCACATGGAGAGACATGAAGCAATCAATGACGGTTTTCATGCCACTTAGCTTAAAGAGCGAGGGCCCGTTTCTGCTTTAAGCTCCCTCATTAAGAGACCAGTTCAGCCTGTAATGACTCAACCTCAGACCAATGGTGATAATCACAAGTAACACTCTTTTCTCCCACTTTTTTTTCCTTAACTTAACCCATTAAAGGACCCTTCCCTTTTAAAGGGAAGTTGCAATAAATTAAAACGTCAAGGAGAAGTAGTTTGCCGGTATCCCACCACGTTTTAAAATGTAAAAGACGAACTGGTTTGCTTAGCAAACAGCACCAAAATTCTCTTTCAGCACCCCTAGATGTGACATATACAGTATATCCTCTTTAATCAAAACATCAGCAAACATCTGAAGCTCTAATTTGTCAGCAGAAAGCCTTATCAGCAGGTGTTTAAAATATTGTGACAGACAGCGTTGTTATCTGTAAAAACCAGCCGTAACAGACCGATGAAGAGGAGGGGACTGATTAGAAACACCCAGAATTCACATGGAGCTTTTCAAAAGGCAATCTGAGGTGCCGCAAGCAAGCTACATCTTCACTTTGGCATTCAGGCGGACTATTTTTCAATAACAACCTTGCCTGCTGAAGCTTTGCAGAAAAGATTTTATTTCCAATCATACGCACTGCTTGGAGTGTTTACCCAGGCCAACGAGGGCTACAGACCCTGCTTGTGTCCTATAGCAAGAGTGGCCAGGCAGCCTTCCCTTGGCGCTCCGGGGACAGCAGATGCAGCTGGCTGCAAACTTTTCATTAGTGAGGGCTGCAGAAAAAGGTGGCAAATATTTATCTTTGCACAGATTGCTGAGCAGGGGCTGCATACAAAGCAAGCCTCTGGTTTAACAGAGTCCCCCGGTGTCAGAACAGTGTGGGATTTGAATCGGTAGCTAGGGGTGCTGGAACGGGAGAGTAATTTGAGTGCGTATAAAGCTTGGTCTCGACTTGTGATTCCTTAAGCTCTTTAAAAAAACAGCTCCAGCAGGCGGCCTCTGAGGGTGCGTTTATTTTTTTCCAACATGATCCTGATTTAAATCAATCTACAATCAAAAATATGATCGCTACAGTCTTCATCATTATTGCAAATGAAAGATACGTCTTCCTTTTTATGCCTCGTCATGACTGATCTTCGATGATGTCATTAAATTACCTAACAGGCAGTAAAATACTGGCTTGCCTTGTAATGATTTCAGCTTTGTTTGTTCACATATGGGTTTTAAATATTTAAAGATACTCCAAGAAGTTATATCACAATAAGCAAAAATACCAGCAGACTCTTTGCTGTTGCTGAGTTCATGTCTGGCCATGACCATATTATACTGTATATGTAGTGAGCGCATTAATCTATGACAATGTGTCTTTTACGGTACGAGTGTGTGTGTGTGTGTGTGTGTGTGTGTGTGTGTGTGTGTGTGTGTGTGTGTGTGTGTGTCTGCTTGCGTGTGATAAATGGCTCACCCACGGCCTTGCAGGTCTTAGACGCTGGATCCATCTCATAGCCTTCGTAGCATTCACACTTATAATCTCCTTTGTAGTTGATGCAGATCTGACTGCAGGCGTCTGGGTTCTCACATTCATCTATGTCTGTGGAGAGAAACACGACGCACACATCAAAGTAAAACAACAGGGACACACACATTGTCAGTTCTGTCTGAAGAGCGTGAAGAATGTCTATCAAAAAATATTCACTTCAAATGGAGACTCTGATTCTTCAGATCGAGTTTGTATGATTAATATATAGAGTAACCGGTGGGGCTTCCAGAAACAGGACAAATTATCTCGTGAGAAAAGCAAATATTATAGCTTGTTAAATTATGATGTATCTATGAGAAAACAAAGTCGGCAGTAGCTCAGTCTGTTGGGAACCAGAAGGTCCCCGGTACAAAGTCCATGGGCGGACTTAGTCTGGAAATTGGATTGCTTGGTGCAAATGTGCCACTTCACTTACTGAGCACTGTCGAGGTGCCCTTGAGCAAGACACTGAACCCCCAACTGCTCAGACACTCTTTCATGTGTGCAGCCCCCTCACAGTGCATGTCTAAAGGATCCTCTTTGTGCATGTGTGTGTATTTCAGCCTAAGTGTGTTGCATGACTCAACAACAGAGTGTGAAAGTGAATTTCTACTCGAGGCATTAATAAAGGATATCTTCTTCTTTTTCTCTCTAAATTAAATCTCAGTGGATCAGCATTGAAGCTTTTGTTGCTTTTAAGTGTTCAAGAACAATTTTGAAGTATTTGAAAATATGTATTTCATTTCTATAAGAGAGGTAGAGTATCAGTGAACATACATGTTACATTGCTTAGCTGGACTGGACTCTGGACCCTTTATATTAAAACATATCATGTCCTCGCCACATTTCACACTTGTCACATCCATGTTGGTTGAGATCAGTTCCGATGCTGGGAAGGTGGCTTACAATGATTCTCTCGTCTCGGAATCTAAAGTATTTTTACTCCGTTTTGTCTCAGTCTCAGACTGGGCAGACTCCTGATTTTAAATCAAGACCAGTCAAGACCACCACTGAAAGGCGATTTTTCCATGTCATTACTGTGATTAGAAGGAAAAAGCCCCTTTCTACAAGAACGCATAACTTCAATTCATTTGAAGTTTGGTTTTTATACCCCTGGTTACGGCCGCAACCTTCCCTGTTTTTCAGTCTAAGTGAGTGACTCAAGATGATGATTTTTCATTGATACTTGGTCTTGTCTTGGTCTCGATCCCTAAATGTCTTAGTAGTGTCTCTGGCCTCGGGTATGCCTTGGTCTCGGTCAGTGTGGTCTTGACTACAACACTAGTAGAACGACCTGTGCATTGTTAAAGTATGTGTACCTTGACCTGTATTCAATAAAGAAGATACAATATGAAAATGGTCTTCTTCTGAGTGTTTTTTGCAGCAGTTTATCTGCTTAGAGTCTAAACTGCATCTAAAAATGAACCTTTACAAGAACTTTTGCCAATAGCTTGGTTAGTAAGATCCAGTATAAAACTCTCACTGAGCTCCTGTAACCTCTGAAAGTGCTACTACAGAAGTGGACCAAGGGACACAAACAGCCCTATAGATCATAGCAGCTCAGCCTGGCCAAGCCCATACAGGGTGTGATTGTACATTAGTCATGGCTCTCTACATCGCCACTCCAGTTGGACCCAGAACTTCTTTTTTCTTTACCTCCACAGGTCTTTTTGTCCAGCAGTTTGTACCCAGAGGGACAGTCACACTCGTAACCGATTCTCCGGTCCCTGCAGATGTGGGAGCAGCCGCCGTTGTTGTCTGCACACTCATTCACGCCTGCAGCAGAGAGAGAGAGAGAGAGAGAGAGAGAGAGAGAGAGAGAGAGAGAGAGAGAGAGAGAGAGAGAGAGAGAGAGAGAGAGAGAGAGACAGAGAGAGAGAGAGAGAGAGAGAGAGAGACAGAGAGAGAGAGAGCGAGAGAGAGAGAGAGAGAGAGAGAGAGAGAGAGAGAGAGAGAGAGAGAGAGAGAGAGAGAGAGAGAGAGAGAGAGAGAGAGAGAGAAAAGAGATAAGCGTTGAATAGAAAGACAACACTGAAAATATGTGTGCATTGTTTTTAATGATCCGGCATGTTGAGATAAATTGGTCCTCTTTTTTGTGTGTATGTATGTTTGAAGGTGTGTACAGTATATTCAAAAGCCTGCTTGTTTGTGTGTGTGCATCCTTTAGGCAGAGTTTTTGCCAAAATGCACCTGGATCCATTCCACCCTCCAACAGGGAGCATGGCTGTGTGCACCAGGTGTCACTCTACTATGATACCCATTGTTACAGACTCATCCTCCAACCACATTCTCTCCATTCCCTCCTCTTTTTTTAGCCGAACAGATTGGACTCCCTCTCAGGCGTACTGCCTCCAAGTCCTTTCCTTTTCGTATCAGTTTTCATTCACTCCTTTGTCTTTCAACTCCTCTCCTCCTTCTCCAGAGGGCAGAGAGACGCCGCTGCATAAAGCTAAAGCTGGTACTTCATTACCGGTTTGCATTAAAGATTTAAGCTGCAAGGCTACAGGTGCTGCTGTGAGACAATGAGGGAAATAAAGAGGAAGAGACTACAAGAGCAGAAATAGAGAAAGTCCGACAGATTAAAAAGGAAAAGATTCTTAGTAGTCCATTTTACCAAAAATAATGGTATAATTTAAAGAATTGCAAGGGGATTCTATAAGGTAATAACAGAACCTTTTTGACTGATTTATTAGGCCCGTGTCCACCTGGCGTTTTTTTCAGCGCCAGCCTCTTTTTTTCAATTGTTTTCAATGAGTAGAGAACGTTTGCAGCAGAAAGTAGCCGCCTGGAGTAAAAAGCACAGCACCCAGCGTCTTTTTTCCAAGCACTGCAATCTTTTTTGTACAGCCACTCCGAGCGCTCAAGTTAAAAGTCTTTCAACTTTTGAGAAAGGCGCTGTTGATGTCACTTGCACTCTTTTCCAAATGTATAATATTCCCTGAGCGCCCAGCCAGCGCTTTTCTGCTCAGAAAAAACGCTAGGTAGACACAGGGCCTTATTTTTAAGCAAGACAGCTGCAGAACACGCTAAAGATGTCAAATACAAAGACACTCTTTGATATTTGTACACTTTTTTTTGTCTGCAACGACTTTCTAAGGTTTGGCTGAGGCACAAACTCTCCAATAAGGTTGTAATCCAGTGATACAACACTGTAACACCCATAAACTGTACATACAGTACATGGGGAAAGTCTCAGTGACGTCACCTATTTGTTTCTGAAGCAGACTTTTGAATTCAATCGATGACTTACTTTTGGTCAACCTAGCAACAGGTAAAGAGCTGGAGCGGAGGCGGGGCCTTAAGCCTCCTGACAAACAGTTACAACACACCCGCCCATCAGTCAGGTCAGCCACACCCCGTATTATGAAGCATCTCAAATGGATGAGCTATAAAGGAATCACCTAAATTGACACCAAACAGCAATGAAAAAGTACATTAGTCCTGCGCTTCTGATATAATGGTTATTGTGGGCAATGTTTATCGTATCTTTCTTATCCTGCAAATCCCACCCGTAGGCATAATGCAACACAAATAGTAATGCACAACAAAAAAACATTGCAGTTAATAAAATGCAAGACTGCAAATGCAAACATAGAAATTACATTTAAAACATCTGGTTAACCTGAAGGATACCCACAATGCATTTTGGAGACTAAACTGAAGATAAATAAAGTCTACATTTTCACAGCTTTGTTTAAAGATCCATCTCGATCTTCATGTTGCAGATAATTACTGTCGCAGCTAAAAGAAGAGGAGCAGGTTTGCCTAGAGACACTGAACATCATGTTGAACATCAATGTAATGGTTACAGGGCGACCTCATTACAGTTTATATCCATGTGCTTTGAGATCAGAGCTAAGTGAGAGGGCAGCACTCCTACATTTAATTATACTTATGTAACTGGCTTGAGACCCTCTACTTCATAGCAACCTTACATTTGATTGTAGCTCTTCATGAGTATCAGTGCACAGTACTTCTTAGTACTTCAATTGCACAAATTCATTAGCTACATTTACTCTATCAATTGTTTTAACAGGTATGTTATGCTCATTTGTGATTGCGCTACTTGTCATGTTAGATGCATGACTGAACCTTGTTTAGTGGGAATTATCTATGGTGTGCAGATAATCTATATGGTTACTTATGGGTAATGTAGTCAGGACACGTTTTCCAGGCTAAGTTCGCACTAGGGGGAGAAACACTCGTCTCTTTGATCATTACAAGGCAGCTGAGAAATGTCCTGATTTCTCCTGCCTTGATCAAATGAAGCTCCATTTATTAAGAAGATTGACCACCCACATTAGAGGCAGCTGATGACGCCTGGGTATGTGTGTGTGTGGATCAGTGCTATTACACAAGCATGTTACTGCATTTATGTATGCCTGAGGTGGTGACAGGGCTAATGAGAATCAGTGCATGTGGGTGTTTTATGTGGGAACACAAACAGAAAGGAAATGATCTTACCGCACTCCTTCATGGGTTCATCAGACCAGTCTTTGCAGTCTTTGACGTTGTCACACACCTTGCTGCTGTCAATACACTCCCCATTCTTACAGCGGAACTTTCTCGGCCCGTCGCACTTTGTAACTATGGTACAAAGAAAGGTATAAGGACATTAAAATTATCTTGTAGGTATAATAAATGTGAAGCCTTTACAAGCAAGACAGTAAAGGTTTGAAGTAGATTGAGCAAAAAGTTGTTGATCTGAGTCGAAGGAAATTAGCTTTAAGATGTGTTAGGCCTTGTTGTGATTTGAATTTATGAAGCTTATCGAGGGAAAAATGCTCTAGAAATTGCACCATTCTATTCCTTGAAAAAAAAACAACCCACGATGCCTTGGAACTAGGTAATTTTATGTAACGTCTGAAAGTAACAGGTGAGATTTGCACATTTCCTTGGTGAGAACTGGAAACTGTGAATACTCCCAAAGTGGTTTTATGATCACAGATTTAATGGATGTGACTTGTACTTAGTAGACCACTCAAATGTTAGCTATAAAGAGTTGATTTTATGTGCACATTGTTTCATATTTAGCCATGGCTTGTGACTGAAACACATACACAGTATATTACACTTATTTTTTTCCTTCTTAACATTTTCTTTTTGCCAAGTACAGGTAATGCAGACCCCACTGTGCCCTTTGTGAAAACTGTGAAGAGTAGAAAATCCATTTCAGGTTCACAGATGCACTTCAAAAAACACTGGATTCAAGATAAAGTTCGCTGCCAGGCTGAGCGTCTGATGACGACCTTGAGTTTTTCTGTGCGCTTCAATACTGTATGTCAGCTCAAGAAGATGTGTGTGCGGAGCAGGTAAAATTTCACTGTAACTTATTTGCAAATACAAATCACGCTCCCATCCTTCCACAGTCACTTTTTACTGTGAACACTTCTTGTAGTCATAAGAAAGAGATTTAACTCAGAAACATACTGAGACTCTTTAAATGCTTTGACACTGTCGATGTTCAAAACTACCATTCCTCTAAGTTTTGAAGCTCTGCCAACACAAAATTTACCTCTTTAAACACTCTCATGGGGCTGATTTCACTCGTTCAGCCAACTTCTGCCATCTGTGCTACACTCTGGTACATACCACATGAATGTGGTTTGAGGTATTTAAGTCGATATTTGACAGATTTGTTCGACTAAATCAAGAATCACAAAGGACTCAAACATGCAAACAGAAATGTGTTCTTTAAATTCAAATATTGAATATGTATCCTACTGCAATCGGATGACACACAGTAGCCACATTTGAATGAATACAACAAGCAATTTGAAATTATAATGTTACAGATAGCGTAGTAGCCAGTTATCATCTGTCGCTTACCGTTGACACAGCCAGCTTCATCACTGTAGTCTGGGCAGTCGTGCACTTTATTACACTGCTTGGTGCCGTGGATACAGGATCCATCTCCACACTGGAACTCATCAGGTCGGCAGGTGAGCAGGGCTGCAGGACAGTTCAAAAAGAAGTGGAAAATGTCATTGTTTGGTCTCATCTATACAAATATACAAAGGCTGAATCTCATTGCACACAGACACATAGCAGCTGCATAAGACACGTCACATCAATGATGGAGAAATCAATGTATTTATCTCTCTAAACATTCCTTAATAGAGACATGCTGATGTAATCTGTTCCTTCCTCAAGTCCCAAAACTATATTTGGGCTTATTGAAAACTGCTGTGACACTAGAGTGATAAATAAGTATCCTTTTTATTTGACAGATTTAGGCTAGCTACTGCTAACTCTGAATGATGATATGATACGACCACTATGATTGCTTTGTGGCCTGGTTCAATACACTGAAGGAATTCTAACATAAAAACAAGATGAGCATCATCAACAAAGCAATGCTAATGTTAGTGGCAGCTTAGCGTACAGAAACTCCAGTACTGATAATTTGTGACAGACAAACACTGATTTTTAACATGAATATCTTTGATTTGAGGTTTTGACACTTCTAACTTCTTTCACTTTAATTATAAAAAGACTTGAGTGCTTTAAAAACAATGGTTGCTAACATCTTGCTAGCTTGGCTTACGTGACTTTCTCAGCTAGCATTTATCCTCTGGTGCTCTAAAATACAAGTTGCTAATTTCTGCCAATATATATACAGTACTATTGCTGTGAACGCTTTTGTTTTGAAGGAGCAGAAACATTAAGGTGTTTTTGTGGGGGATAGGAATTGATGTTTTCTGATGGATACATTTACTAGCATAGGCTACATAGAAATATTGCATTTTAGGCATCAAAGACATTTAAATAGCTTTACTTTGATATACTTTATATCAAAGTTCTGATACTGGTATTACATCTGAACAACTTTATGTCTCGACTCCCTTTTCTTTCTGATTAAGCTACATCCCCGCTGAGTTGAAGATAACACACATAAACCCATATACACAATATTGAGACAATTATTTTTCTCCTCCACCTCCTCCGTGAAGATGCACTTGTGTGTGTACAGTGTGTGATTTTTTTCTTCTTTCATCAACTTTGAGTTAGGTTCAATCCAACAGTAATCAGTCATACACAAGTCTTACCTACACAGAAAAAGCCCCGGTGGAAATGAAAACCAGGCAGGTATTCATTCACTGTCGGAGGAAAAACCTGCATCCAGTGACCTATTGAGTGTGTGTGTTTGTGCAGGTGTGTATTGGTATTTGTTTGTGCTCGCTCTAATGACGGAGGGGCAGGTTTATTTAACTCATTCGTCTTTTTAACTGGCTGTTTAATTATTCATGTGTTGTGTTTTGGACCCGCTCTGCAGAGGGAACGGAGGCAGACATGATCAATGGTTGTTGAGGGCCACAAAAAAACTGTGTGGCACACAGTCAGTATCACATATCCACAAATGTTCACAACTAGGCTACTGTAGGTGAGCAGACATGGAGAAACATTTAACTGAAATTTATGTAACAAAAATATGTCCACATTTGTAATAACAAACAGGGACTTTAAGTGCTCAAACAGAAATAAAGATACACACGTTAATGCTAAATTCAGCTAAACGTGGAAGACATTTCCCTTTACCTGTGCACAATGTGATGATTCTTTAAGCTAAGTGATTGGAGTCTGAGCTCAGCTTATCATACATAGGATGAAGAGTAATTTTAAAGAATTGCAATCTGCAGAAAAGCTGGCAGAGGGAAAAGGAGACAAACAACTGTAGATACCATTTGACCATTTCTCATTCCCTTTAACCTCCTGTCATCCTCCTCACAGTCACTTGTCTTAGCATGTTTGAGAAGCAACACAAGATTACGGAGACAGATGTTTCAAATAAGAGGAGGGATGATAACCGAGGGGACGGGTTTGTGCGAATCAGCAAAGCTTGTTGGAAGTGAGGAGGAGGAGAGAACAAAGTGGAGATAGGCGATGATTCTCACATTACTCATTTACATTGAAATGTTGCACCTCCCTCAGGTGAGCTCAGCTCCCTCATTTACATAACACAGACATCTGAATCTATTACATGTACATCTTGTTTGACACCAAGCTCCAACCTCCTACTTTTCTTCACACCATGATGGGCACACACACACACCCAATCAAATCTATATAATACACGCAGCTGCTGTCTCATCATTTCTGTCAAACAGCGGACAAGATTATTAAGACAGATGAATCCAGGGGTTGTTTTTTCATTTTGAGGAAGACCTGCAGTTTGCTTTAAATCATGCATTCTTTAATAATACTTACCTTCAAAGTGGTGTTGGTTTTTTAGGTAAATTACATTTAAGTGAATAATTGATGTATTGATTTTTAGGATTTCCTCACCTAGACACAAAGGTTAGGTAGGATTGGAATCATTGAGTTAGTTCAGATGTGACTCTTTAAAACCAAATCTGTAAAAATCCCCTCTTTTCTATATTATTACAATACAAAGTTATTACATTAAAGAAAACCATGAATGGTTCGTGTTGTACAGTTGTGGAAAACAACTTCCTGATCCCTCCAGAAAGGTGAAGTGTACATAAGACTAAAGATTTAATAACCAGGAAGCTCTTAAGCGAGGCTTCATGCCTGAATTCTATGACTGTGATGCTGATTTGCAAACCGTTTTTAACCATGTCATATGATATTCTCCTCAAAAACTATCCCATCATGCAGTGCATGCCTACAAAGAAGATAAACAGTAATGACATTTGTGCAACAGATGAGCTGGAGGGAGTATTATTATAGATAACAGTATTATTATAGGGTATGTGCACTTGTCTATACATTAAAACTGCTCTTTTAAATGTACCGCACAAACCCTCAATGATTGCATCATTATTTCAGCTCATGCATTTTTCATGTACTTAAAAACTTGCGGTCTGATCTCCACAAAGTGTACACGTGGCTGTTGTCTTCTGAAAGCGTGTGTGTGTGTGTGTGTGTGGCGGCGCACTGTGCTTGTATCATGTTGTACGTGTGAGGCTACTGTCATCTCCCTGAGTGGTGTGTGGGAGTGTGAAGAGGTGACCAGATGGGGGTCTGACTTGATGAAGGACCTTCGCCTCCCACACGTGCAGAAACACAGATACACTCTCACAACAAACACATATGGTCGAACACACTCCGAGGTTCTCCTTCTGCTTCGTCAGATCACATGGTTGCATGGCAACACGCTCATGGATCAACGTGATGAAGTTAGCATTGATCTTTCTTCAATCACTTGGTGGCACAACACGTTTTATCATGTAGTGTTTGAACAATTCACAACAGGACATTCCTGCACAACAAAACATGGACTTTTGTTGATTTCCCTTCATCACCTTAATTAAAGTCTACAGCTGCTATTAACTTTTTATCACCATCATAAACCTCAATGAAACTACCAGCAGTGATTTCTTTCATCCTCCTGTGTGTAGCCTCTGTGCAACACAACAGATACATGACATAAAAGAAGCATCACATTGCAATTGGAAGCCATATTCCTCCATAATAATAAATGCATTTGAAATAAGCAGCTGTGTCTCTGAGCATATGCAGTGACGTCAAGGTTACCCTAGGGACTAAAAATGTAGTCCTGGACTTCACAGTCTATGATGATTTTAATTTAAGAAAATGTCAGTTTTATTACTCTTATTATCTGTTTTTTTATGAATGGGCTCCTGACAACAAAGTTAAGATCATAAGAGCATTTGGATCTTATTTTTTGCTTCTAGGTTTCTTGATTATAATTAACCCTCTGGACCCCATAGGGCCCTGCCACTGCCGTAGACAGACGGCTGCAATTTTTCACTTATAAATGGCTTATGGTCATAAGAAGTATAAAGGTTGCCTAAGACACTGTCATGTAGTTGTTATAACATAACTGCATTGGGTAACATTTTGGATCTTTGTCTTTTATTTTGAAAGTCTAGCATTATGTTCAGTAATGTTCAGCTGTTGTCCCTCTGAATGTCAGCATAGAGTAAAGGGTACCCTACCCTAAGACAGAGAAATATGTTGGATTGCATGTTATTTTAAAGGTTTGGCATCATTCCATGTATTAATTTGTTAAGTTTAAGGTTTTAAAGAAAAATATTTTACTAAGGCTTTAGTCCTAACTTTCTGTGTGTGTTTTATTTTATTCATTTTTTGAGTAAAAAAATCAAAATGCCACATATCTTGTGACAAAATAAAGTTTTTTGCAAATGAAAACATTGTGTATTTGTCATTTTCTTTTTTGTCTTTTTGAATAAAGCCCCATGTTTAAAAAATTCTCATTGAAGTGGGGGTTCTAATAGATCTGCATAATCATTTTACAATCTTACTAGGGTCTGGCGTTTGAGAACAACACTGGCAATGTGCTTCACAAGTCTATGTCGCAACACAGTTATTTACCCACTCATTTAAACACCCAGTCCACAGTTAACTTACGACAGTTTGCTTCATCTGATTTATCCTTGCAGTCTGCGTCTCCGTCACACTTCCAGTTCATGTGGACACACTCTCCGCTCCCACACTGGAACTCTCCCACTGGACAACGAGGTTTCTGAGGCTCCGTCCTCCGGCTGCAGCGCTCCATCGACTCGTCAGACTTGTCCTTGCAGTCCGGGTCTCCGTCACAGCTCCACAGTGCAGGGATGCACTCTGAGTCATTGCAGCGGAACTCATGCTGGCCACAGGTGGGAGCCGAGCACTTCTCCTCGTCACTGGCATCTCCACAGTCGTCGTCGCCATCACAGACATAGATCGGCGCCAAACACTTCCCATTTCGGCACTGGAACTCTTTTGAAGGGCAGGCCTTGGCGTCTGTTGAAAAAATGGGAAAAGTGTTTTTTAAGGAACAAAGTTTCTGTTGTCCCATCACCTTTGAGCATTAAGACAGAGTGTAGGAATGACTTGCAGGAAAGGAGCCGCAGGAACCTGGGCCATATGCTTTGAGGACTATAGCCTCTGTACTCGTGCCCGACCTAACCGCTAGACCCCCTGCGCCTCTGCACCTACTTACTGATACCTTTTGCAATCGCTAGACTTAAGTGGTAGCCAATTCTAAGAACCCCCTTCAATTAAATAATATGAAACCCTTTAAAAAAATGCTAATACGCGTGGGGGCAGATAAGAGAAAATGTGTATCAGAGGACAGATAAAACTTATGTCTGCATGTATTTAAACTTGATGAAGAGAAAGAATGTGTTGCTGTTTACATTTTAAGTTAATGAGCAAAGGTTATGTCTAGACCTCCCTGCTCGTGGAAAAGAAAGTCTGAATCAAATTCACACTTGTGACTGTTCATGGCGCATAGGGACGATCACTGTTTTAAGTAACAAAGGACACTGAGCCAGAGTTTACAAAAACACAAACATTTTATACTATTGAATAAAATAAACTTCAACTGCATCCTCAAAACAATTACACTAAAACACACTGACAAACATCACATTGTACCGTATTAAGCACAAGGTTGAGAGCATATGTGCAGCAGAAGTGCAGGATGTGGAAGCAGGTGTGTAATGAGCTGAGTGAGGGCACAGCTGCAGGTGCCCACCGCAGTGCAGAACCCCCCCCCCCCCCCCCCCCCCCCCCCCCCCCACCTCGCATAACGTTCACTGTGTGTTTTTGTGTGGAAATGTTTTATGTGTCTAATATCCTTTGTGTGTCTGTATTAAGTCAAGGCTGGAATATTGTCACAAACACTACGATGAATAACATTTGAACTTTTCATTCATCAGTGACGGTGTAGTTGTGTTGTTGCTGCATGATTCCTGTGTGCAACATCCCAGCAGTGGCATTATCTACTTCAGGCCGAGTCGGACGGATCAATTTGAATAATGTATTCTGCTACAAAAACGACTTGTCCTTTGATGTAACTCTCCTCTCTGTGCGACAGACGTTGCCGCTCCTCTCTCTCTTTTACCTTCCCACACAGAGCGCCAAAGGGACTCATTATGATAACAGACTATTGGATTCCCTGCTAGCTATTACCGCTATCATGCTAATCATCCCCGCTAAGATCTCTGTAATTTAATTAACATGCGCAAATAAACAACAGCAGCATCACAGCTCACACGCTCAGGTGGTTTGGGGTCATGTTAGGTGTTAGTGAAAAAAACAAACTTTAACAAAGTTATAAAGTGATTACTCTAATACTTTTTGTAAAAACAGCGAGAGCCTCTATTATATCTTGATTTTATAAACACATTGTGCTTGAACTCTCAGGGTGTTGATGTATCCTTAGCTGGACTAAACATCTTTTCTTAAGTCGTAAAGATATTTGAATGAAAACCTCAAGTTTGGTCAGCCAGCTGTGTAAGGTGTAAACAGCAAAGTGTGGGTCAAAAGTGTGCTAGTGTGTTTTCCCATTGGGATAGTGAGTGGGGAAAAAAAGACAGCTTGCTCTCAACAGCTTTATTTCCACTTCAGGAACAGGCAGGTAGGTTGAAAGCAGTTCATCTGACAGGTGTCACCTGGATGAAAACAAGTTAAGTCTCGGTTTAAAATTCACAGGAACACAAGGTTTATTGAACCTGTTCTTCAACAACATCCTGCAAGAGTTACACAGGTTTGGGAAGAGGTCTTGAATTCTTTAGTTTTTTCCCCATCCCTGGATCCCTAAACGTCTCAACTCTTTACAATGTTTCTGTCATAACAAGATACTGAATTCTGGTTTGAATGGAAACTTTAAGCAGTAATACACAGTGATCCTACAAGTCATACTTCAGTAACACTATGCTTTTCTGCAACAGCTGTGGAATACTTTGTATGTATGGTACTTTTAAAGCTTTGGCATATGAGACTCTCTCACTGATCTTTTGCATGACATCCGCCAAGAAGTGACTGTGTTTGCTGTTAGATTGTTTGTCAGTGAAATACAGAAAAAGACTTAAATTACTTACTATTGCTCACTAAGAATTAGGGTTGCAGTTTTCAGAATAGTGATTTTTAAAACTTGCATTTTTTTTGTAAATTGATAATTTTTTTAAATTAAGAAAATGTCACAAAATTGTGGGAAAAGCTCATTAAATCTTTCAGAGATTAACTTAAAGTCCAAACGACTCAAAAACATTTTAATTATTGACACAAATGACAAAGACAAGATAGCAAATTCTACAGTAGTTTGAACCATCAAATGTTTAACATTTCTGCTTGGCATACCAATGAAGTGATTGATTATATAAAAAGTTGGTGATTCATTCTCTTGATCGAGTAATCTAATAATTCTTGCAGCTCAACACAGATGTCCCACCTCTCTGAACCAAAGATAAAGCTCTGAAATGTCTCTAAGAGTTGAAAGGATCAGATTGTTGAGCTCCTGACGGTTAATTAAACACATCCATCCAATAGATTATTCTACCAATTACAATTTTAAACAGCTAATCAGTAATCAGTAACTGAGAACATCTTGACAGTAACCTTCCCCACCTTCAGCTGATTGTGGTTAACTTGGGGTCGACGCTTTCTATCCATCCATCCCCCAGAACCTCCACCGGACAGCTAATAGATGGAGCCGGGAGATAGGGCACAGCTCATTGACCTTGATCTGAAGGACAATTGAACTCTTTGTCCAGCAGGGACTAGTCTAAAGCAAGCAGCTGTGTATGTACACAGACAGAGAGAGGTGGACATTAACACGCCATATATTTGATGTTGAATATCCATTCAAACCGTAAAATGTAGAAATAATGGACGTAGCCAGTGTGATGTCACACGCTAGTTTGTCAACTGCCTTTTTTAAACTTTGTGCTTGGCATTTTGGCCACCATGATAGTTTCTAAGAGTCAGAAGTGACCACATTTGGACAGGATGGTGACACTCGAGACGAGCAAAGGGTTAAGTGATCAAAATGTAACGCAGTTTGTGTGCAGATAATATTTAAGAGCGTTTTTTGCCCTTGTACATGAATGTTTCCCTTTGTTTTAGTGAGTGGAGATCCTGCTTTACCAGGTTAGGTTTTCCGTTGAGAATTAAAGTCATGCAACAGCGCTGCTCTCAAACCAGCAGAAACTATTGGAAAGTTCCCTGCACAGCTCCATGTGAAAATAATGTTTTGAGGCAGTGGATACTTTGGCTCCGGCCTTATCAAAACACATAATGAAGTGGACTGCTAGTGAATAATTGAACGGAAATGTTTCTCTTTTAGAATTTTGAATTTTTTCTCCCATCAGTCCTCATGAATAAGGATGGTGATTTGTTTGAAATTACTCGTGTGTATCTGACAGTACAAGGCATGCCTGACTCAACACGGATTTGTTTTTTATTGATGCTCTCATGTGAAAGATAAGGCATGCATATTGATGTTTCATAGTGTAGATGAACGCGTCGCCAGTCTACTGTACGGCCCATTAAGCCTGCACTGTGCTGAAATGCCTCCAGGTGTGTGTCTGTTTTTAAGTGGTTGTAGAGCTTGTATGTTTCTGCTTCTGATGTAATGCAGCATTTTACTCACACTGCTGTGAAGTAAATAGTTTATTTCCACTTCTGGTTGATAGAGCTAGTCGGAGATCTTTAGCTTGCATTTCTGCTGAAACACCTGGTGAACTAATGTGATGACAAGAGCATGTGTGTAGGGGGAGAAGGTGTGTGTACTGTGTGTGTTAGTGTGTGTGTGTGTGTGTGTTCGTAATCTAGTGCACGTGTGTCTATGCTCCCACACAGCGGCTCAGTGGCTGACATGTTGGACCAGAGTCTGATTGGATTCCACGCTCCAGAAACATTGAACCCACTCAATCAGAGAGAGAGGTTGTAGTGAGGTCTGTGTGTGTGTGTGTGTGTGTGTGTGTGCATGTGTGTGAGTGTGTGCGTGTGTGTGTGTGTGTGTGTGTGTGTGTGTGTGCGTGTGTGTGTGTGTGTGTGTGTGTGTGTGTGTATGTGTGTGTGTGTGTGTGTGTATAAAAAGTCCCTGCATTACATGTGTTTGAACCAAGCAGCCACATCTTTGGCTAAAAATGAAGCAAATGTGGCCATAAAGTGCCAAGATGTGCAGTTCCTTGTATGGCCACTTGAGACATTCCCCATTAAGCCCAGTCTTAAAATGTCCTACGTTACAGCGAAATTACACATATTCACAGTCAAGTACCAAAAATGTTTTTGGTACTTGAAAATGATAAAATTGAGTTGAGCATTTTGCATTTACTTGACAACACAACACAGTTAGAGATACCAAAGTGTCAAAGGACAGGGTGCCAATTTTAACTAATAATAAGATTAACAAACATTCAAAACCTGATATAAAAAAATGACAAATTTCACATCGTATTCTTGCTCGTTTCAGCTCTACACAGCCCTCAGACACAGTCTGTGTTTTCAGGACACCAAGTTAATGTAGCATTTGGCGTCTATCAGGCACCATTACCCTTCATATCATTAAAACAGCGGAGCGTCAGAGGAAGCAGTGAGTGCCGTGGGCGTAGGCATCCACACATCTGTAGTTAGATGTTTGTGTGCTGCAAAGGTTTTAAGATGTTGTGACTGTCACAGATTTGGGGACTTAACGCTGAGACATTGTGTGGGAGAAGAAAGACAGAGGCAATCTTAGATCAAACTCTGAATGCAAGACAGTGCAGGGGGGCCACAGGGGGCCCTTATAAATGTGTGTGTGTTCGTGTGTGTGTGTGCGCAAGTTTAGCTAGTGTGACTATGTGTGTGAAGAGAGACATAGACATTTTGACATGCAGTCCCTCTCCAGGGCACTCTCAAAGTGTTTATGAGTGCTTTGGCTACATTAGACCTTTAAAGAATTGCCGTGGGAAGATAGCAGCACACATACACATACACATACGCATACGCACACGCACACGCACACGCACACACACACACACACATAGACACACACATAGACACACACTCGTACACTCTAGTGACCACCAGACAGGCAGGCCCTAAGCCCTCAGCTCTCTGACTTGCTGTAACATAAAAGTGATTCTCTTTTCCTGATGGAATTGACAGACAGACAGTGAGGGGAGATGAAATTCAGGATAGACGTATCACTGACAGACAAAGAGAGAGGGCGGCTTCAGATGACATTCATGTTCCAGCAGCGCGGCCAAATGGGGTTTACCAGGCCCAGAGCCAGCGCTACATGTTTGGAGCTTTGGTGAGGGGAAGCAGCATCTGACATGTCAGTCATCTCTTTTCTTTTGAAGATGTGAAAAAAAAGAAAGTCTCCCTAAAAGCACTAATATGTTTAGTCTCAGAACACTTATGACATTGTACTGTATTTCCTTTGTTAACAGCAGCTCATTTTGTCTTATCTTTCAAATTCCATGATTATTTCAGACACTTTTTGCTTCTCAATAAGCGTTATTTTATCCAGCGATACAGAAGAAGGGCTGGTGAAAAAAATGAGAAAGGCAATAAAAAAGTTAATACAGCTGCGTTGGTGAAATGTGAGCTATAATGTGGTTTTGGATTTGCAATAAACTGGAGCTTTATCATATTTATGGGTGCAGCATGAGCTGACTTTAGCTGCATCCAGTAGTATTGAAAGTTAAAGTCGATGTTGAAATGATGAGCTTCCTGAATCTATTGTCGATATTAGCCTTCGTTGTATTTCTTTTTCACTTCTTCTCCATTTTACATTTCAGAATATAGACTTTTTCAATTCACCTATGCTGGCTGGATTGTCTTTGCTCAGAGTAAAAACTTGTCAAACTGGGTGTGATAAGCCACTGAAAATAAGACCTTAATGTAGTGTGGCAGGAGAGCCTGGGGATTCCACGTGAAATGGCAGCTTAGATGAAGAGAAAAATGGCACAAAATTCACTTGGAAGCTGAGTCTTTCTCTGTAACCTGATGGGTATACACGAGGGACAAACTTTCTCTTAACCACCTTCATGATGAGTGGGGACTATGGGGATAGCACACACATATACAGATCCACACACACGCACACAGACACACACAGCCCAACAGTGACTGCATACTGAAAAGAATGGGATTTTTCAGAAGCTCAATCACTATGCCATATATACCAGCAGCTTCCCTTGAATAGTCTCTCCCTCAGTAACAATCACAGCAGATGGAATGGGTGTGAATGCATGTGTGCAGGTGGTGTGTTGCAGGTGTGTGTATTGAAATATAGTCAGACATTACATATTCATTTTATTCCAGTCAGTATTTGAGAAATGTGACATGGCGATCAATAAATCCTCAACTAAGTTTTCTCAGCGCACCCCTCCCCCATATGAACAGTGAAACACAGACACATGGACACACACACACACACACACACACACACACACACACACACACACACACACACACACACACACACACACACACACACACACACACACACACACACACACACACACACACACACACACACACACACACACACACACACACACACACACAATGTGCAAGGCTCTCTGGAAAATAATTGCATTCCCCCCATTCATTGTTAACTAGTAAATCTATGAATATTTTAAAAATAGCTCATTGTGATTAAGAGTGCTGATTACATCTCCACGATGAACATGTAATCCTGCATTTAACATGGGTGCTGTAGGATAATGGCATAATTAACATTTTAGATGGCCTCATCATGATAGAGCTGTTGTTTCTCATGTTAATCGCTTTCCACAGCTACATCCATTTCTATTTTCTGAAATGCCTCGAAACTTCACGAGCCATACTTTGTTCCCCTCTGCTTCCAGGTGAGAGTCTGTTCCACAAGATACAAAGAAAAACACAAAGATTTATTTTAGAGACAGGACAGTGGACAGAGCAAGAAACCCGGGAGAGAGAGAGAGAGAGAGAGAGCGGGGAACGACACACGGGAAAGGAGCCAAAGGCTGGGTTCAAACCCCCTGCCTGCCCGCCCTCGAGGACCCAAGCCTATGCACATGAGGTGCGCACACCAACCGCCAGGCCACTGGTGCCAATATACAAGAATTGAAACAAAATGTAATTAAAAAAATGGCTGCCTTCCTGTTGGGTTTATGGTAATGCACGAAATAGTTTTTTTTTTAGATCATCATGAACAACACAGGTAACCTAACACATACTCCGCCTAACATAGCAGCTAGCTAGCTAGCCTAAAGCTAGCTGCCAGTTACAGTTTAAATTACATTTTGGCCTTTATTGGCTTCAATATTAGCTCGCCAATAGCTGTGCTATGTACAGTTACAGCTGATAATAGCCACTGACAGTAGGTCACAATATAGAGAGAAAGACAGAATGTGTCTATAATATTTAAATGAGGCTTGTAAAAAAAACTGTGTACCAACACAATGTGGGCGGAGGCTTTGATAACACAAGCTTGCCATCTTGCTGTATAGGTAACTGGCTAAGTAAGCAGCATAATTAAAAGATCCTGATTCTTCAGCTCTTTGACTCTTCTTCAATGGAGCTGCTACAAGGAGACTTCCCTTTGATTGTATTCATATGTACTGTATGTGTGGCTGTATGAGTAATGTTCTTAAAGCTATCGCAGGAAGAAAGCCGCCTGTGTCTGAAGCGAGAGTAAACGCCTCTGGCTGCAAAGGGGAGCCTGTTTGTGTGCCGGTGCTCCATTACATTACACCTACGCACACAGTGAGAGTCGTCAAAGGATTATAAATGAAGGAGTTGTAATGGGAAGAAGCTCTGAGAGAAGAGGCTGCAGAACCACTTCATGCCTGTGCAGTCCCCTCTTCGAGTTGAGTCGTGGGTGAAGTAGGATAAAGAAGGCAAGAATTCACACATCACATGCACTCATCCTTTTTAATATGTAGGTGGACTATTCTTCGTATTTTCTGATTTGTTATCAAAAAATAGAATAGAGGTAACGTTTGCTTTGGCCTCAAGCGATTTAGACTGAAGCAGTTATTTACTGTATATGTGCGCTGGGAATGTTTGTTCATATGTGTACTGTTTGTACCTCAATTTACTTTAGCACAAGAAAACCAATAAACTTGAACCTTTATATATAAACATAAAGGTGTTTATTCACACCCTTTATTCTATTTCCTCCCACAATAACACACATACATCACACACACATACAGTCTCCATCTCCTCCACCCTCTCCGCACTGCTATAAAACACCAGCTAACATATCCCCAAAGGGCATCGATCCAGCAACAGCTTGTTGTAATGTTACAGGCCATTGTGAAAAGAGCAACAGGTCCCCAGGGCCTGCAGGAGCCTCCCTCAGTATACTGTCTTGACTCTATATCTGCCTGTCTCTCTGTTTGTGTTCCCCCTCACTGTCCGAGCCAAGATAGAGATGATAGTGACTGTCAGTGGAGCCACGGTACTGTCATGGAAGGGGAGACAAAACAACTGGCTGAATCCATGAAAGTAAGAACAAAAACAGACAGAGAATGGCACCAAAAAATAGCACAGACAGGCAGACAGCACTCTACCAATGCAGTGGATATATTGTGGGAAAAATCCTCGACAGTTCTTTAAAGACTGAAATCCAGGGATGTCAACGTAAATATGCTAACGCATGTGATTAATCTAGAGACCTGAACATTTCTATTATTATTAGGTGTTTGATGCAAATAAATCGAATACATTTTCCGTCTGGTATGCATATTAACAAATAACCTTATACATTTTTAATTAAGGAGAAAGGGGAGAATGAAAGGGAGACCTGCACCTTGTGAGACCTTGTTATCTAGCAGCAGAAAACGATTGAGCAGGTCTTTGTGGACTGAAGTGATTAAGTGGTGTAAAATTTTGTTTGATCATGAAGCCCGTTGCTACTCCACGAACTATACTGCAGACTCAAGTCTCTTTTCTACTGTGAAAAAACTGAGAAAAGTTCAGCGTTATTAACACAATATTCCCCATTATGAAACACCAGTCTCCTCTCTGTACTGCATTTAAATCACAGCATGTAGTTGATGCGTGATAATGGGGCGATCTGACTTAAAAAAACTTTGTGTTTTTGAATCCACTATGCTGCATAATGCGCGCCGTGATAGACAGGGGTGGATCAAGGGGATGGCCAAGGATCAAACCTCATCACTGCCATAAGATAGTAGAGTTGATTGCAATGTTAAATCCAAAGTTTGTAGTGATTCCTCTCAAATTTGTTGAATCAAATCGTAACACCATCATGATACTAGATTAGGTATCTTTTGTGTTTTCATGAAAGACTGTGGCAACAGCTAATCACCCTGACACAGAAGCTTGATTTTGAGGAGCTAAAGATGCTCAATATGTCACAAATCCTGCATGAATCACAATAATTCATAGTAATTGAAAATATCCCTGCCTTTGTACATATAAATTATTATCTTATCTTTTCCCGATTCTTATATCCAGTTATGATTAGAATTGTTCCTGCTTGATATTTTGATACTTTATGACAATTTCAAGTAGACTTTTAAATCATCATATCTCACATGAAAATCACACACAGCTGTTTGACATTTTGTAGGTGGTGGTTTATTTGCAGTATCGCCGTCATATGTTTGCTTTTATAGCTCTTCAAGGATCAGATATAGCCCGTCATTGCTACACCTTAGCTCTACTATCACAATAATATTAAAGTCAAAATATAAGAGAGAGAGAAAACTGTCTTAGTGATTAAGGTACGCTAAAGAGGATTCAAACAAACAGAAGGGGGGGCGGGGTTAGTGATGAATTATGTAACCCTGGTAACAAGGACACATATGCAATACATGTACGTAACATATTTGAGAATGAATTCAATCAATGGACAACTCAATTATCTCAATGTGTTAATTCAAACACTAACACAACTCTTCAATGTTTCTATTAACAGGGAATTGAGATGCATTGAGAGGTAAGGGGGAAATCAGATAATCCTTTGAGTGTCTGTTGTCATTTAGCTGTGCGTGATCTTATAAGAGTTCTTGGATAAGTGAACTTCTCTTGTGATCAACCTTAAGCGTGCTGGCTCAATCCAGTGCTCCCTAAATCTGCACCTACACTCTCCAATTTGTTTGTGAGCAGGTAACGAGCCGTTTTCTCTTCTGGGTAAAACATGCTGATTTTTGTATTCAGCAAACAAAAGGTATTCCATTTGTAACCTAAGCACTCTCTCAACTCAAACATAAAAAAGAGGATGTTTTACGTACACACACACACACACACACACCCTGAAGCGCGCAAGCACACAGCCAGCAGCGCCTGTGTGCCTAAACAAGGCAGTTTCACATTAACATAAATGAAAGGCTCGTAAACTTTCTTCAGAAGCATCCTCTAAATGTGATAAGGATCCTCTCCTCCTGGACCCATGTTTCATTCAACATTTGGATATGCTCAATTAGCATCGCTAATTAACGTTAGCTATATTCCAAATTGTAGCTGCAGCAGGGGGGAGTGGAGGGAGGGCAGAGGAGATCAAAGGTTCAAGGGCAAAGGGGGGAGGAGGGAGGACATTTGAAGGGGGCGTGAAGAGAGATGAACATTTAAAAAATTAGGTTTATTGTTAAAGGGTTACAAAATGGAATAAATGTGTTTATTCCATCTTGTATATAGTTCAGGTAGTGTGATCTAGCCTTCATGAGCATTGTAGTTAAGGTGGTGCGTTGAGCTCCTGAGTGGGAAAGTATCAACCAACCACTGAGAAGCTGCAGCTAATGCCCTATTTTTTCTGCAGTAAAATGAATATCCTGTAGCGCAGTAAAAAGTTCACAAATATTGTTATTTGAACATGTTTTATTGACGTGTATGCTTAATGTAAAAGCATACATAAAAAAAGAGCAAATTGATCCTTTATGAGGCCTTTAAAGTGGACTTTTATGAGTAACCTCAGACAACACGGGCGCATACGAACTTAACATTCACAGCAGCCACCTTCATCTTTAAATGATAGATCAAAGGCTGATCTCTGCAGGTGATTATGACAGCTCTCCTGCAATAACTGGCACACACACACACACACACACACACACACACACACACACACACACACACACACAGTCTCACACATACATATACACTAACACCGTCTGGCAGGAAATCAATTATCATCCAGACCCCTATGAAATATTTCAAAGCTTTATTATCCAATTTATATTTTCAGAGATAAAAGCTCACACGGGTCAGAGGCATGAACCGCAATGAGAAGAACATTCAGTGTTCGATGCCCTTTGAGTCAATGTGCAGGAATTAAAAGAGAATAAAAAAGTGCAGGTGTAAGTAACGGGCACAGAAGAGAAGACGTGAAGCCGTCTTGTTTTCTGGTTGTTTATACTCCACAACAGAGAGGCAGAGATGTATGCAATGGAAGTTCAGGTTAGATGACTGAATCAACAGAGTCGGTTGTTTTCATTAGGTTGAGGCCACACACTCCCTGATGCGATCACTTTGTGTATTCACAGCCTGCACTCCAACAACTTACAGACAGAGTGGAGATGAATGAAAGGTTGGAGAGGCGAAGAGGAACGGATGAAAGTAGACGCAGTAAAACAAATATGAAGAGGGGATTGAAGATATTTTTCTCTCTATCCGGCAAGAGAATTATAAAGCAACTTTTGAAACGTGAATAAATTGAGATTAATTCATAAGTTATTTACATCAGCCTGCTCTGAGGAAAATACTTACAATCAACTATTTGAATGTCAAAACCATCAGGGAGTCCTCATTATTGGGCAGGATGTTTATCCGACATACAGTTGATAATAACTCGCAAAATCTAAAGAATTCTTTAATGCAAGGATGTTACACAGTTTGACATTTATGAGATTGGGTAAAACTTGCATCATACATTTCTTCTCCATTGCTGTCTATCATGACTCAGATGAAACCAAGTGTTCCTGACATATTTAAAAATCAATTTCATTCACTCCAGTTATATTGAATTAGATAGAAAATAAATAAAATCCCTCACAGTGAAGGAAACTGTGGATCAGAATTCAATGCAAAAGAAGAAAAAAAAGGAATGGTATTAAATGAGACAGACGTTTAAAAACACAGAGGAGGCCTCAAAAGAAATAAAGAGGTACTGAACAAGAACTGCAGATATCAAACTGTCTGTTGAGCTTCTGGATCGTTATTGGTCTCAACACTTTTCTCACAAACCATCACTATGTACTGAACAATTTCTAACACATCACTTTCCATTCCAGATACAATGAAACCTTCTTAGAGGCAACTATGTCCAAATGTTAGAGCCAGCCCACCTACAGGGGTCAGGAATGTACGGAGCCCCTGAAGTCCCAAAAAGTAAAAAACATAAACTACAAATGCAGGCACAAGATATTAGCTTGTGTCCACAACATGATATCTTGTGAACACAATATTTTGGTAACTTGCGCTCTCAAGTCATTGTCTAACTTGTGGGAACAAGATTATTTATTTTTTTCACTTTTTGGGACTTCAGGGGCTCCGTAGAAAATCACATTCATCTCCATGTGAATTTTTATCAAAATAATCATTTTGATTTAATCACTGATTGAGTAAAGCCTTTTTTAATCTAATGTGAACGTTGGTTAATGCTATATTTAAAAAAATCACCCTACGCTGCCAAGAAAAGAAAACATTTAATTTGAAACAAAAATACTTAATGTCATGCTAAATGTTTACTCCATTGTAATATTATATCAGAATTATACGTAATTACATTTGTCAAAAACTTTCATGAGATTTTTTTAGGTTTAAATCTTGGGATGGTTGCAAACAACTTTTCAACTTTTGTACCACCAGAGGTTCTGACAGTATCTAAAATACATGTGGGTGTTTTCTTTAAGATGTTGTAGATAGCTGTAGTAACTTTTCCAAGATACCCCCGGGGAATTTACAGGGATAAGATTGCACAACTTGAAATAAAAATTCATTAAACTTTGGTTATGATTTGATCTGAATCGCCTCTGGAATAATTGAAGTTCATTAAAAAATGGTAGTTTCACTTTCTATTTTCACACATTTTTTCTTTCCTCACATTCGGAACAGGAAATGTAAAAGTATCCAGCAGAGATCTTACAGTGGGTATGTTAATGTGTGTGTGTGTGTGTGTGTGTGTGTGTGTGTGTGTGTGTGTATGTGTGTGTGTGTGTGTGTGTGTGTGTCCATAGTTATAAATGCATGTGCATGTCCTTCCAGTGTGCATACATGCATTTTGTTCATCACTCTCAGAATGCAATTGTATGAATATCAAAACGCCTAAAGGATGATGGGAACATTATGGAAACTGAGATGCATCAGACAACCAACACGCACACACGCATGCAAGCATACACACACACACACACACACACACACACACACACAGACACACACACACACACACACACACACACACACACACACACACACACACACACACACACACACACACACACACACACACACACACACACACACACACACACACACACACACACACACACACACACACACACACACACACACACACACACACACACACACACCACAGCCTCCACATAATGAAGACTGGCCAAAATTACTTCACATCACAAAAAAATTCGATCCCTCTGAAAGTCATACTGACACTCGCACACAGTGCTGATGTTTATACAGAAATTTAAAGCAGTTTCTTTTTCTATGTAACAGAAAGCAGATTTAGTAATGAGAAAATATCACATTCAATCTATATTCAATGAAAAACTGCTGTGTGTGCATGTGTGAGCTTGATAGTGTGTGCATGTGTGAGCTTGATAGTGTGTGTGTGTCTCCGAGCCGTAAATCACTGCTGCTGTACAGCCAGATGTTTATGCTGATGAAAATCGATGCCCTTTTTGCAGCTTTGATGCCAGAAAGTAGACTAGATAATGTGATGGGAGCCTGTGTGCACATGGCTACACAGAGGAGGGAGAGTCTGTGTGTGTGAGAGGGGTGTGTGTTTGTGTGTTTTTTTTTCTTTACAAAGCCATACTACAGCTCTTATAAAGACAGCATCGTGTGTGAGCATTCAAGGAAACCACTATCCTGAAATATCTGTCTTCAGACAACAAGAAAGAAGCTCACACACTTTTACTCGACTTCTGAACTGTTACGTGTTTGTGTGTGATTAAGGATCAGCTCTTTTTTATATTTTTTATGTATACATCAGTATATGATGTATATTGTTCCTGTCAGGTGACCTCAGGGGTTTAATTTAAGTGGAGGTCTGTCTTCTCATTTGTTCATGTCTGATGAAGGTCGAGGGCCTGAAATGTTACATGTGGTGATAATTCCCATTCAAATTTAATTGGAGCAGCTTCTGGTGTGCAGACTTAATCTTTCTCTATATTTTTATGTGGCTACATGCGTTAGCAGTTGTTCAAAGGAAATGGTTGGAGCTTAAATGATTCACCAGCCTCTGACAAACTCACTGCACCGTTACTTGATTGTAATCCCATTTTGAGACTCGTGGTGCACCACAGATGACATCACTGAAAATGTACAGTATAGTATGACTATTCCCTGTCCTGCAACATGCAACTGCACCCTCTGCATACTGTGCATGACACCCTGAGCAAAACTCTTCTTCTTTGTGTGGCTGTGATTTAAATATCAGTACATTCATGTAAACTTTGGACAACCAAGTGTATGAGACAGCCTTTTTAAAAAGACACACTTGCAAGATGCACAATTGTTTTTAGCTTCAATAACACAACATTTCTCACTCAGCCTATCAGCAAAGAGACCATATTTACCCCCGTTTCCAGCTCAACAGAAACAAGAGCAAGATTCCAGGGAGAAAAACTGAACATGTTTGGCATTACTAGACACGTAACAAATAAATATATATAAATGAATAAAAGGTAAAACATTTAACTTTCTTGGAAGCCGAGGTAAAAAACTCCTGGCTGAACTCTGGACCAGATCTGAACAGAATCCTTCACTAACAGATGACCCAGGTGACCGACTATAAAATGTACAAACATTTTCCAACTTGCCCTGCAAACCTCACATAAGGGCGAAAGCTATCCTGTCATCAAGTATTCTCTAAGATCTGAACTTAGCATTGATTATTGCCCAGAGTCTGCCAAAAACACGAGGCTCCATGCAGTTAGCAGTTCTAGAAATATCATCACATGTGAACTTATTTTACCCCTCTCTTCTCTCAGGTTCTTTCCTCCAACAACAACACTTTCTTTCATCGATTTCTCATCTCGACTTCTTTCCTGCTCACCTTTCCTTTTCACCTCATTTAAAACCCTCAAACTTTATTTATAAGAGTTTGTAGGGTTTAAAACCGTCACCTTTTATCTATAAGAGTTTGTAGGGTTTTCACAGTACGCAGGCGCACTGCAAGTTATTTCGAGGAGGAACGGTCCTGAAGCTACGTATTATAAATCAAATGACAAGTTGAGCAGCTAAGGAAACACAATTTAACAGATAATACTATTTGTATTGTGTATTAATCAAACAGGAACATGCAGTAAACAAATAGCATCAAATTAACACTCTTAGCTGAGATCGCTGGATTCACTTAAAATGCAAATCGATTTCTTCATCACCTCCGCTGCCAACAGCCAGTGGTGACAGGAAATTAACATTATTACTCGTGTCGATCATCCCTGAGTAATTAAGTCTTTAGCTGCATCTGCTAGCCCTGAAAAGTAAGAACCTGGCATTGTGAAGCCTTCTTACTTTGATGATTTTGATGATTTTTTACCTAAAGTGAGTGACTTGAATTGAGGTCAAAAGATGCTCACAGTAGATACTCTTCTATCCTTGGTTTCCAAATCCCCCCACCCCCCCCACCACAAACTTACCTGCGGCGCACTGGTCCTCATCCGCCCCGTTCTCACAATCCCTCTCTCCATCGCATCGCCATGACAGAGAAACACATTTGCTGGCAGCCCCTCCGCAATCAAACTTCTCCGGTGGACACGTCTGCCGGCCTGTTGTGAGGAAAGAAGAGGTGAAAAATGGGCACGGGATAGGGCACAGAGATGTTGGAGGAGATGGATGGAGGAGAAGAGGAGCACAGAGGGATGGAGAACAAACCGAGGGAGATTGAAATGAGAGAAGAGGTAGGGAGGAAGCAAAAGATAGAGAGAGAAGGGACAGCCAGTCAATGAAACAGTTTGATAACTTAGTTATCTTGTTGCTCAAATCGATTCCCCCTCAAAGGCCCGCAATTAAACTAGACACACAGTGAAAGAGGAACAAAGAAGCAGGAACACTGTCAGCAGGCACAAGCCCCCCCCCTCACCCCACCCCGCCCCCCAAAAAAACACACACAGAGACAGTACACAAAGCAAAGAAGACAAGAAACGTACAGACAGGAAAATAGACTCAAGAAAAGATATGACAAACAAAAGCAGTGTGTTGTCTGAACGCGAAGCATGGTTTATGCAAGGGGTGGGACTCACAATACAATACGAAATGATACGTGAAATGTGGCCCGTGATAATGATAAATAACGATACAGTGATTCTGCTGTGCTCCTAAAAAGATAAAGTGTGATTTGGTATCAGATTCACCTCTTATCATGCTTCATCATTTAACTTCTTTTAACTGCAGACCAAAATGACCCTGCTGTCAACGTCTTTCATCCCAGGGTCATTTCTTCTTAGGCCAAACAAAGCGCTCACGTTACCCTCGTTCGTGTCATGTGGCACCAGCAGCTTCATGATTTTATCAGATGAGTCAGGTATTTCAGTATCCATATTTTGCCACAATGTATTTGATTGGGATGAACTCAAAGGCAAACACAAACAACATGTAAAGCTCAGATCTTCTCTACAGTGTAAATACATTCAGACCTACTCTGTCTGAAGTCTTATTCAACATAAAAATACATTTTTTACAGTAAATCAGAGAACGAAGCGAGAAACAACCCCATGCAGTTTATCACTCACACACACACCCACATAGTGTGAGTGAGAAAGTGGTCCCTGTTGGCAGAAGCCCATTACAGCAGAGAAGGCCATTGTTCGTACATGTGTAACCCGGGGGGTTAGCACAGGGAGGAAAAATACTGCCGTCCAATACATCAAATTTACACTGAGTCCCCACAGCAAATCCCTGTCCCCTCTCTCTGCAAACCACTACACTCCCTCACCTCGCCTTATTCTCCCCCCCGCAATCTCACTCACACACATACACACACACACTCTTAAACCATAGGGAATCTAGTCCCAGATTACATTACAGCACTGTGTCAAACTCAGCTCTATCAATTATACATATTTGACCACCAGAATGTGTTTTGGCATCCAGCCTGAGGGTTTGTGTGTGTGTGTGTGTGTGTGTGTGTGTGTGTGTGTGTGTGTGTGTGTGTGTGTGTGTGTGTGTGTGTGTCTGTGTGTGTGTGTGTGTGTGTGTGCTTGTGTCCGTTTCAGCCACAGATCAATAGTTCCTCTGGGATTTGCCTATTTCAGTCTCATTCTCTTTTATTCATCTGTATTTCTTTCCTCTCACTTTTATTCTTTAACAGTTCTGAAGAAACGCCTACTGGTCAATTGGGACCCTCGCTGAGGGACGCTGGGAGTTTGAGCCTTGCTGGTGATCATTGCCGGGTTTCCCTCCAGTTGTGCAGTCAACATAGCAGGTTTTACACTATTGAGAAAGTCCCAACTGGAAATTGTAATTATCTATAGAACTAAAGATGTTTTGACTCCAGTATATTTCTTCCTGATACCAATTCAGACACCAAAACTTGACTATTGGCTGATACTTAGTACACCTCCAATACCAGAATGAGAAAAAGAAATACATGCATTAAGGTATATATTGCATGATGATTTGGATTTCTTTCTCCCACTGTCTAGCAAAGACAGCGGGCATCTGGCTACATCTGGCGAACTGTTCAGTCAAATAAAATGTGCATCTTTTGTGTCTTAGAGATAATGTATTCTTTCCAACAGACCACACTGGCTTCATGTTTCACATTATTATTATTACTGCTCCAAGTGTATAGATTTGTATTATGTGGGTCAGAAGAGTCCAGGGGCTACTGTTACAGACTTTTTCTCTCTAATACGAACCATCACACAGGAATACGAACCGCGAGGGATTCTGCCCACTAAGTGTCTGACTGACAGCTGAGTTGAAAGGATGTAATTTGTCTGACTGACCATTTCATGCCTTGGGAGCCGAGCGGGGCGGAGCCATGGATCAGCTGCCAATCAAATGACTGAATATGGGCCAGCAAAAAAACAACACTGTGCTCTGCTGATATTGATTATGACATCATCCATTAGATGATTTCCATCCCAAGGGTAATAATGTTTGCTAAATGAAAAGGACAAATCCAATTTCCCACCAAGAAATTGTCTGCTCAGCTGCTCTTCACCGGCCTCTTCATCGAGAATACAATAGCAGCTTTATCTGTACTGTACATTCATGCTGTCTACAAAAAGGTTTTTCTTTTTACGCCTTTAGTCGGAATACAAATCTGTGCGCAAACTAGGAGATGTATTTCAAATTGTCTGCAGAAGCAAAAGCAGTTTGACTGGAATAAACAGAAGCAGCAGCACAAGTAGGTAATTAGTATGATGAACAAGTTCCACCTCAGACAAAAGAGTGTGACATGTCTGCACCATCAGATCACATAACCTCACTGAAATATCACATTTGACTCTATGAGAACAGACATCTATCTGTCTGTCTGTCTGTCTGTCTGTCTGTCTGTCTGTCTGTCTGTCTGTCTGTCTGTCTGTCTGTCTGTCTGTCTGTCTGTCTGTCTGTCTGTCTGTCTGTCTGTCTGTCTGTCTGTCCGTCTGTCCGTCTGTCCGTCTGTCCGTCTGTCCGTCTGTCCGTCTGTCCGTCTGTCCGTCTGTCTGTCTGTCTGTCTGTCTGTCCGTCCTCTCAGTCCTTTCTGTCCTGTTTGTCAGTCTATTTTCATTGCAGATTTCTGATGGTTAAGCTGCAAACGAGGAACCAGAAAGTAATCCAGATAAAAGAGAAATAAAAATGTAAGTATTAAATCGTTTCATTTTTCTTAAAAGGCCTTTCCTGTCTGACTTTTCCTCTGCTCATGCTGATAATGAAGTTGTAGTGAAGGTACTTTTCCCACACTTTTGAAAGTCAGTGTTTGATTTGCCCTCTCTCTCTGTGCCCTTCCCACTTAATGCTGACAGGTGTATCCAGAGGCAGAACAGGCAGTAAGCATTGATGGACTTATCGACAGTAAACTGCAGACAGGTCTGAGCCTGCAGAGATATTGCAGACTATGATCATATTCCCGGCCAAGAGCAATATCGACAAAATCTCACTGCAGAAAACTGTGTGAGGGTTGCATTTTTTTTACAAAATATAAAGATATAATAACCTACAATACTGATCAATGGTGCAACTTTGTGCATATACATTCATGTGTAGATTGTTTACACAAATGCAAACACATGTTCATGGAGACGGGGGCAGGCACACAAACACACTCTCACACACATCCACAACCAGAGTATACTTGCAGCTATAAATCTGTTCCCAGCTGCCAGTCATAGGCGTTTAACGGAATTTACTATTCTTCAGACTTTGTGTTGGATGAATATTTCATGGGCTATAAAACTCCTGGGGGACAGTGAGACAAACACTGGGCTGTTAGCAGCCAGCTAGCTTTCTTACTGCCAAGGCCTTCAGCGAATAACAGCTGAGGAGCTGATGCTATAGCCATGCTCCAGTGGAGCTAAATGGTGGTGAGCAGTGAGAAATGGTGTTTGAACACGGCAGCTCCCAGGTGGCTGGATGAATTATCCAATGAGTGAGAATCGGGGTCAGAACAAGTGTGCGGTGAGTGAAAGTATGCAGGTTACAATGATGTAAAGCTAACGGTAATATAAAAACAATCAGCCGTATGACGAGCGCACATCTTTTCATTAATCTCTGTGATAGAAACAGCAGACATATCAAACTCAACAGATAGCAGTAAGCATTTCATCCAAACTGGAACCTACTCAAACTTGTGTTTAGAGTCTTTAGAGCCTTCAAGTGGTATAAAATGTGTCTGTGTGTAAATAAGAAAAGTAAAAACCTGAAGATAATAAGAGATAAAGTCTTCGGCTGTACACTGACATCAGACGAGGATTCTTTCCAACAATTTTAAATATATCAGAGAACAAGACTTGACAATATAAAGGTTTCATCAAAGACAGTTTCTGTTTTAAGGGTAAAGCAGAACGTGGTACATACAGGCATACATTATGGGCATGTTGCATGTTTTTCCAGATCGTCAAAGTTACGTCTCCATGGGGATAAAAGTGATAAGTAAATGTGCAGAGCCTCAAACCCCCTCTAACCCCCCCATGTCAAAAGAACAATGGGACAGTTTAAGCCTTTATATGTTGGCAGGGCGTAACCTGACCCTTTTTGTTATCCTTTAAATATTGTATGTAAGTCGCCTGTCTGTATGTGAAGTCTTTTTTTTTTGTTCATTGCTTTTGATGAACATTTTTTTAATAAAAATAATAGTTTACAAGACTCAGTATGACGCTCCGTCTGGAAGTTGTAGGCGATAAACGGGATAAACACATCATTTTTAAGGAATTATGATTCTGATCAGTTAGAAAAAAAAATCTTTCTATACAATAAATGTCCTGGAAACGTGGTGTTTGCATTATATGCATTTTATATAAGACATGGTGGTCATGATGGATCAACATGTAGAGGAGTAGTGCTGTAAAAAGACACATTAGAGCAATATTATGATGTAAAATAGAGACTCATTTAACAATGTATTGCTTTTTCATACTTCTACAGACTTTATTTTTGCATTTAACTAAAACCCCCATAAAGTTATCCGTCTTCTTTAGCGACAGCTTCTGAAGGTAAACATTTGTTTAATATTGCTGACCAGACTCCCTACAGCGTTTTAAAGAAAAAACCTAAAGGTGGTACGCTAACTGGATTAAAGGACGTTCATACTGATGGAAATATAATGTAAAGATCAGCTCGTTGATATCCAGCCGGCTGTACCTGTGCATTATATAAAAAATAATTCAAAAGTAATTCAAGAGTTTTTTTAATTTCATTTTAATAAAGCTGTGTCCTTCAAAATAAACTTGTAAAAATTATATTTTCGAAAAAGCTGCTCAGCAGATTGTGAATAGGCTTTGCTGGTCCTGGGGTCAGAAAACTCATTTGGCACATAGGGGACGATGCACTCTTTTAATTCAAACAGGCACACAACCAGAAGTGCTCCAGCCTTGTTATTCTCCTCACATGGCCGGACTAAGTGTCTATTATGAGCAGGGTATAGGGGTGGACGGAGCAAGGCGCTGTATGCTAATGACTTTTTGATTAACTACCTTCTTAATTTCCCTTCACAAGGAGGGAGGGGACTGAGGCATTGTGGTCCGCTCCCTGGCTGCCTCCCTAGCATCCAAGCTAGCTGCCCTGGTGATTGATTTAGATGGCTGGTATCCCTGCAGGCTAATGCTAAGATAATTTATTTATCATGAGGTGTGTGTATAAGACCTGGAGGTAGTATAAGTCATCCTTCAGTCAGCGTCTGTCACAAGGAGACAGCACGTCAAAACAATGACACATGGTTGGAGGAGACGTGATAATGATGCATGTGTTAAATGAAAGCTTACTGTATGGATGATTTACTCTGCACTAGTTCTACGGCTCGCACAGGAAGTCATTTAAATAATGAAAGGTACACTGACTTCTCTCACGGTCCAGACAGTGCAGTCCTAAATGATGAATGCTTTAACAGCTTTTATGCAAACACTTGAAAATCATGCCTCATCAGGGTGGTATTATGGATGCACAAATAATCTGCACTGCTGTGAATATCAATTGGCTCCACATGTGCTCCAAAGCAAAACATCAAAGTGAAAGCAGTTTTGATTTAATAATACAGAAGCACAGGCTCTTTATTTTTTACTGGGTAATATCTCAAAATACTGTTTTTTTACTGTGTCTATAAACTGTGTAGAAGAACTGAAGGGGAAAAGTCTGAGTGCTTGAAATCTTCACAAAGAACAGTTTTAAAATGTTTGTACCGAGAGAGGAAGATAATTGAACTCATTGATCTCACATTTCTGGCATATCACTTCTTTGATCTTAACTAAGAGGAGGTCTCTTTGAAATGTTTTACTTCTTATGCCTGATGATGGTTTTTACCCAATTTGTCCTTTTTTAGTGCAACCAAAGAGTCTACAGAGTAATCATATTAACAGTTAAAGTTTATTTTCAAATATATGCACTAGGGGGCGGCTGTGGGTCAGCGGGTGTCAATGGTAGAGTCGGTCGTCTGTCAAGCGGGAAGGTCAGGTGTCGATCCCCAGCTCCTGCAGCCACATGTCCGATGTGTCCTCGGTAGGACACTTAACCCTAAGTCTTTCCCGCTGCTTCGTTGTCGGCGTATGATTGTGTATGAATGGATTAGTTAACACTGATGGTCACTTCACATAGCAGCCTCTGCCTTCAGTGTGTGAATGGGTTTACTGTGTAGCTTTGATCTGCGGCGTAAAAGTGCTTTGAGTAGTCAGAAGACTAGAAAAGTGCTATTCAAACTCAAGTCCATTTACCATTTCTCACAGGAACAAGCACACTCACCCACACACGAGCCTTAACACTTCTGCTGATATTGATTATGACATCATCCATCCCAAGGGTAATAATGTTTGCTAAATGAAAAGGACAAATCCAATTTGACTTTATTACACATTTAAGGAATCCTTTCCCACCAAGAAATTGTCTGCTCAGCTTCTTCTGTGGATGAGTAGATGTGACCCGTGCTTTGAGTAGTCAGAAGAATAGAAAAGCTCCATACAAGCTCAAGTCCATTTACCATTTTACCAAAATACACAACATACATAATATAAACATTAGCGCTTCACCAAAATGTGTATTAATTGTTGTCATTGTTGGAAAATTAAACAGGCAAGGTAAACTACTGCTGGGGGCCCCCTACTGTTAGTATAGTAGGGCCCCCCCCCCCGAGTGCTGACGAAGTTTTTACCACAGCAGTGGCTTGAAATGTAATGTGCAAAGTTTGCAATGACAGTAGGAAACCTACTTATGGGGGCCCCATCAGACAGCACTCAGTCCCGTTGCCGATGCCAAAAGTTGCATGCATTATTCCTATGAAAACCTAAGATTGTCAAAGAAAGTCACTGAAGAGAAATGAAGGAAACGATCTGTCTGGAAGTGACAAAAGAAAGCAAGTGGAGCAGATTTAATGTAGGCTAAATGACTGAATGCTGTTGGTCTGGCCTTTACTACGACAGAGAGACACATAACACAACTTCCACCAGCATGACATTATTGCACAGGAGCTTCAATGTGTCAAATAGCACGTTTTTGACTCTGGGTCTAAACTTAATAGGACAACAAAAGGAACCAGTGCCAGAAATCACAACGAATATAACGTGTTTTACAATATCTAGTAAGAGAATAAGATGATTGAACTTATTTCGAGCATGTGTTTGACAAATCAACATTTCAATCTAAACTAACAGGGGTCCATAACAGCTGATCGTCTGTGTAATGGGGACACTTAAACTGAAGTTTCAGCCATGAGGTTGAACCATAAATTGGAGAGTGGCTGCTTGAGGATAGTAAACTTTTATCACTTGGCTACCCTGACGTAAAAACAGGGCCAGGGCATCCCTCCAATCAATATTCAACTGTGTGCTGGGCCATGCTGGTGACTCACAATGCTTATATAGAGACAATATACGGAATATCTGCCTCCTTTCAGACAATTAAATATATGTCAGGACCCTTTCATTAACGTGTCTAATTTTCTTGTCCTTAATTTGAGCCTCGGTCAGCTGGATTAACCTGGACTCATTGACAGTAAATTCAACGGGGATGAAAGATTGAAAAAGACAGAGAGAATACGGCCGGGCAGATAAGGAAAATATAATGAGTGGGGGAAGTTGGGTCAGATATCGGTCACAGAATGAAAAAAAAAAAAAATCAATGTGAGGGAAAACTTGGACCGAGGCCATATGTAGAAGAAGAAACCTCAGAGGCACACTGAAGGAGAAGGAAGTGGAGGTATTCAGCTGCAATGTCATCAAATCTGGGCTTCTTGTGACCTGAGGGCCTACAGATACACTTGGACTTCATATCCTCACTTGGACACCCATTCCACTGAGGACCCTCAGTGCAGATATACTTTGAGAAGCATATTAACCTTTTGAAAACAGACCTCCAGTGGGCAGATCCAAACGGAAATGCCAGGCACTTTGGGGGTTGAGGAAAGGTGGTTTGTGTTTGTAAGCTAAATCTCTTTAAATTCAAGTTTAATTTTTGTATTTGAGACAGTTTCTTTTTTTTAAAATATTTTTTTCACCATAAAAAGACAAAATGAGGACAACAACAAAAACAAAAGAAATAAACCCATGAAGAGTTATAGATTGTCTTTTCTCTAAAACGTACATACTCTGACTATTTCAGAAATCAGTCTTCATGCTGTCATTGTAATGTAAACACTGTCCATTTCTCGTCACACATCCTACTATTCTACAATTCACTTAGCAAACGCTTTTATCCAAAGCGACGTACATCAGAGAGTAAGAACAACACAAGCAAGGATCAAGGAAAAATAAAGGAACAATGTCAGTAAGGACGAACGATCAGCTTTGAGTCCGATTGGACACACAGGTGCTGAAAGGCATTGCCCAGAGGCAAGGCACAACATAAACTGCCGTTCTGAGACTCTAATCAGTATATAAACCATCTTATACGTCGTCGTTTTCAAACAAAAACAAAAACCATCATCATTACCATCATTACATCAATACTATCGAGATCATCATCATTAAGTTAAGTTAAGTTAGTAGGTATTCCTGAAAGAGCTGGGTCTTTAGCTTATTCTTAAAGGTACAGAGGGACTCTGCAGATCGAATGGAGTTTGGAAGTTCATTCCACCATCGGGGGGCGACAGAGGAGAAGAGTCTAGTCCTCGTCTTTGGACTCTTGAGTCCTCACTCTTTGGACTCTTGAGTCCTCACTCTATGAGTTAAGTGTTTCATGACAAATTATTTCATTCACAATTTCTAACCATTCTTCTTGTGTTGGTGGATCAGTCTTACCATCTCATTGTGACAACCTTTTTTTACAGATTGCTTTTACAGACAAGATTTTCACCAAAGATTTGTCCTCTCTCAACACAATATCTACTTCCATATTACTAAAATAGAGTACTTTACCTAACACAGGTATATTGTAGCCCAGAATTCTGTTAATAACCAAATGAGCATTTCTCCTAAACTGTACAACTCCCAGACGAAGCCAGAAAACATTTGAATGGTTTACATTCAAAGCCCCAACGTGTCTGCGTATTTGAGACAGTTTCAACACTTTTATTAAATACGATGGTTTACTGACCTACATAGTACATAATCCACTACCACAGGTTATACAAATAAGATATTCCTTTATTCATCCCACAATGGGGAAATGTACAATATACAGATAGTGCAAATATGAATCATTTGAAAAACTCCAACAAATTGCATCATAATAAGAAAAACTACCAATATGCACTGGCGGACTGTCTGGTACAGAGTTCAGAGGGTTAATGCAGAAATGAAATTTACAGACAATAAATGTCCCCAGGTTACGCTGCGTAGAGATACGAGCTGGATTGCATCTTAACACAGCAGAGAGTATAATTAATATATAAGTCTTATTTCAGTGTCTGCAGTTACATCCCATTAAATAAAGGTCTCATGGCAGCGCATAGGGACGCTCTTCTAGTTAGTTCACTGCATGCAGTATAAAATGCTTTCCTTTCAGTGCTGTGACCTTTATAAGGATAAAGACTGGAGTCAGACTGGAGGCTGCAGAGCACAAAGAACAGGAGGTGGAGGAGGAGCTTCAGGCTAACAGAGCGCTCATATGCATCAATGATTCATACAAGCACAGAGATGTATGGATCAGCCAATTATACGGCTTGTAAAGACTTTGCAAATGTAATGTTTTGATTGGATGCAGTGGGCCATGTAGTCATGGTGACGCTCATTAACCTTGTTCCAAGTGGTGGTCCTTTTTTGCAAAGCCTTGTCAAGATACGTTTAGAAGTGTTAAAGGTTGTGTGTGTGTGAGTATGCTTGTTCCTGTGAGAAATGGTAAATGGTAAATGGACTTGAGCCTGTATAGCACTTTACTAGTATTCTGACTATTTAAAGCACTTTTAAACCGCATATCACACCGACCCATTCACACCCATTCACACACTGATGGCAGTGGTTGCTATGTAAAGTGACTTGAGGTTAAGTGTATTGCCCAAGGACACATCGGGCATGTGGTTGCAGGAGCTGGGGAGCGAACCCCCAACCTTACGGTTGAGAGACTACTGACTCTACCGCCCTAAATGAGAACCATCACTGGAGCTGCTGTTGGATCTCACATACGCAGTAAGATTTTAATCAACATGTTTTTGAAAACGGTATTTAAGGCGGAGAGCACGTGTTGTTAAGGTGGACGCCTTAACTATAAAGCTCTGCAGGAATCACTGGACATCTTCTAACTAAAAATCATGCCTCAGAAGGTTTGAGAAATGGATAAAACAAGTTGATGGACCTGAATACAACACAAGTACAACTTCACAGGTCAATGACAACTCCTTCCCTTCATGGTGTTAAACCCACAAAGCAATGCATGGACAACAATGTGCAGTGAAAGAAAGCCTTGTTAACTTATTTGATGCAGAATGTGTGTTTGTCATGTGTTTGTCATGTAAAGTACAGTAGGCATAATCATGCATGAGTTAAAGTGGGTTTGTGTTTGTATAAGTACAGTATGTACAGGAAGTAAGAAAGGATGGTTCCATATATTTATGTATGCATGACTGAGTGTGTGTTTGGTTCTTTGTGTGCATCAGAACGTAACATAAGTGTGAATGCACGACTCTGCGTAATCATCATGTCATCACTCTGCATGCTGAGAACTGGAGCATGATGTGTCAAACTCATGAAAAGAAAGAGAAGGGATGCCACACTTTCTGCAAAAGGCTGTTCAACATGAGTCTGGTTCTGCTCGATGTTTCTGTCTGTTAAAAGGACATTTTTTCCTTCCACTATTACTCTGCTTAAGGTTGCCAAGTGCTGTGCTCATGGTTGATTAATGCTGGGTCTTTGTATAAAATATAACAAAGAGTAAAGTCTAGACCTGATGTTTTTGAAAAATGTCTTAAGATAACATTTGTTATGAATTGGCGCTACACAAATAATGATTGATTGGTTGATTACAAAATCCAGAGAGGTTAAAAAAATTGGGAAATTAGGTGAAAAAATGGTCAAAGTAAATGTAATCATATTATCTAGTTTAGTTTTAAGTTGTATTAAGAGTCACCTCTGGCTGGTGTTGGGTTGTATTCAAATGGTTCAACACCAGTTGTGAGTTGCTTCGACAGCTTTAACAGTGCCAGCTAAATAAATGAGTTTAAGTAAAGTGGTTACGATTGGTCACAAAGTTACATTAGTCCAGATAACTAATTTGCATATTTAAACCCAAACCCTAAAGCCTTGAGCTTTGCCTTCAAATAATCAAGTGGCTACCAAACTGCACCATTCCATATTGATAACTATTTGTTCCATGTGTTTGTCCTCTATGTTTGTGCTCATCAGTCATTACAGGCGTCAGTTACCGCTGATCTGTTGTTTTAGGTGTAAGGACAGATCCAGATGGATTTACATTAACCCAGTTTAATCCAAATGTTGTTTCTCAGGTGCAAATCTCCCCTCCTCCCCCCACACAGGGAAAAAAAGCAGCTTTTAAATGTTAAGAATAGTCTGGCTTCATATATTAATGTCCCTCTTCGCTCATTTGTACTTTTGGACTCTTAGGTTTGGTTACGTTGTTTAAACCCTCTGTGCTGAATGTTGATGAGGAGTCCGGACATGGAGGGCGAAGCTGACCCGCTACATCTTGCTTTGAATGGTGCTCTAGCAGCAACCCTCCCTTGTCCTTCACATGTGAAATCCAATTTACCAAAAGGGCGTATGTGGTTAATATGAGATTACATTTTAAATGAAGGTTAGTGTTGATTAGTGGCTTTCATTGGAACACTGATCTCCTATTATTGCAGCTCTGATGTAGGGTTGGGCTGGGGGAGCGGGGCGGTGAGTGCTGAGGAGAGAAAGATCAAAGTCGGGAAAAAAAGGATCAGGGAGCGTAAAGATGAAGAGAAAGAAGTGGGAAAAAAACAAGATATGGAACGAGACAAATAAAAGCCGTAAAGTGGAGTAACATAAGAAAAGCATCTGAAGTTTGAAAAAAACTCTCAGAAAGTAGAAATGATGTCTTATTGAAATATTTTGGGGTTTAACAAATCTTTAAGTGTGAATCTGTGTGAAAGAATTACTTGTTTTCTGTGTAACGGCGTCATAGTAAATGGTTAATGGACAGCACTTTCTGGTCTTTCGTTTAAAGTGCTTAACACTACATGTTAACATTCACTCTTTTAAACTCATTATAATGGCAGAGGTTGATATGCAAGGTGCAAATTACCAATCGTATTAATACACATTCCTTCACCAATGGCTTTGCTTTTAAGAGACATTTAGGGTACATTTACTTTTCAAAGGAAATTATTACATGTTAACTTCAGGATCTGGGGATGAAGCTGCCAATACATTAGTTGGAAGAGAACCGGCTCTACCTCTGGGCCACAGTAACCCCAACAGACATGGAGATACAACTGGCAGGAGGTTGCCCCAATCCTGATGCAAATTGATTCCAATGAAGCTGCTGAAACCCATGAAAACTAAGTTCTCTAAAGTCTTGTTTTTGGTATTTTAGATTTGGATCCGTGTAAAACTGGCTGAAAGTTAAAATTGTCACTCTTTAAACCGTAACACCGGCACAGACATTATGAGAAGTGAAACAATCATGTCAATTGACATGGTTTTGCAAAATATGACTCTGCAAGCATCTTCAGTGTGTTGTTTGCTGGAAACTGGAAGCTGGTGTGTGAACTAGTGCCATAAAGCCGCATGCACTTCTTATGAGATGACCTCAGCCCGCTGCCAAATTTACATAGTCATATCCTGCAGTGAACAGGTAAGCAGGCCGAGCTGTGGACATGGAAAGTGACGCCGCTCTCACTTTTGAAAGTTATTGTGCTATTAAATTGATCTTTGAAACACCTATTTTAAGGTGGAAAAGTTAAATATTGTTGCCTAAAAGTAGATGATGCTGCAATGTAAACTTGAGTTGTTATATTCTCCATATCTCTCTCTCTCTCTCTCTCTCTCTCTCTCTCTCTCTTGGCTGTGTGAAGGAGAAGCGAGGCCTTGTTAAATGTGGAACCATTAACACGGTCTAGACTGTGGGTCTGTCAGTGCCTTCGGGGGAAGAAATACAGCGCGACACTAGTGCTCTCGTAGGAAATTGCCACTTTCTACCAACAGGCCTCTCTTAATGGTTGTTTAGCAGACGACACATTGGGCATTAAAAATGCCGCCTGTGGCTAGTGCCACATCTCAACTAATGAGAGAGTGCAGGAGAAGGAGGCGGACAAAAGGAAGGAGAGAGAGAGGGAAAGTCAGGGCCTCTATTTTTGGATGCACAGAGAGTGGAGCTGAACTTGACGTCTGGACTCTGAGCTCGTTTCCTCTGTGGCAGTTTATATCAAAGACTTAGCAGGAACACAAAGGCATGCTGGGAAGATTAAAACAGGCGGACACATTATGGAGAGTTTAGCTGACTCCTGAAGGTTTCTGAATGGACTTTTTTATTCTTTCACGCTAGCTACTTGCTGCGTTTCCATTTAAAGTCATTCCAAAGAAAGGTGGGTTTGGATGATTTACACTCTGGCAGGTTTAGTTGTCTCAAAGTGTCAGATTTTAAATTCAATCTGGCAAAATAATTTCTAAAGCAATCAATTGAAGTCATGGAGAAATGTGGAAACCCACAAAGAATGTTAGAAAAGAGAAACTCTGCAGAAAGTCTGCGTGACTCAACAGATATCAGCCATGACTCATATTTTATTGAATATTTTTTATTAACTGTCTAAACTCAAAATAAATCTGCTGATACATGCTGCCATTCATTACGTCCATATTTAGAAGTGGTTTCTCAACAACTTTCAATTATTGCTGGACCGGTATTTAAGACCAGAGCTAAGTCTTTTAATTTGTACCTCTCCTTCAAGTTCATCTTTATCTCTAATTCTAGTTGTTTTAATGACAATGATTTATTTCACTATGTTTGATTTTTCTTCCTTAGCCTACAGTACTAAATCTGTGGACTTTCTCTGACTGTGGTCTTTTATGAAGGGTGGGGATAACCGCATTGTATCCTGAAACTTCTTTGCGAAATTGTATACATACAAGAATACTCTGTATCATATTTTGTCCTACAGTGATAAATCCAGAGATTCACCGATCACGCCAAACGTCTGGAACTAATTTTAATCCGATGTGAGATCTTGGATTTCCTTAGAAGACAGTGTATGATGACAAATTAGACCGGCAAGGTTTACAGCCATCCTGGCTGAAAGAAGAATTTAAAGGAAACAGATGTAAACATAATTGTATTTATGCGTAGGTTTTCACAAACATGACAAAATACAAGCGAAAGCCCGTCAGGCTGTTCCTGCTCCACGAGACGTCCTCTGAGAGCAAAAACATATTGACCAGCGATCAATCGAAAGCAGCCGAGAGCACGGGTCACTAATTGAACGGCAGAATGGGATTGATGAAAAAATCACATTTAGTGGCTGTTGCTGAGTTGGAGGTTTTCTCTGTTTGATTTCTGCGTACAGTGTAAACAAGTACGCAGGTGAGATGTAAGCAGCTGTTTCAGAGCACACAAACACCACACAGGCTTCTGGATGTTCTGTATCACACGTCAAGATTTCATTCATAAAACAGCTGAAAACATTTACACAAACAGGCTTCCCCAATGATTCATTCATTTAACAGCATGTTCTTAAAATCTGCATTTATCAAACATGATAAAAAACTTAAAGAGTTGTGCCTCAAGAGGCCGTTATAAGCCGTGACTCTAAATTAATTGTTTACTTTCCAGGAATCACAGAAGTACCTTATTATAAAATTACATATATCAACATTTTGAAAGCTCTACCTGCAGAACCTGGATCAGGCTAATTTAATTTATATGTCATTTATTTCTCATAGGGCTTCTCAGGATTAGCTTTCTGGGTGTTATCAATGCACAACGCACTTTTATATAGCAGCTTATGTGCTGTGTGTTTCCCTAATGTCAGGGGTTTTTTCTTTAGGTGTACATTTGTGGTCCAGTTGCTTTTCCGTATCTTCCTTTAGGGATCAATACACTTTAACTTATTACTGAGATAAATCAAGGTACAGACATGTGTGGTTAATGAGATGCTACGAGATACAGCAAGATAAGCAGAACAATGCGCATGAGGGCCCGAGATGATGGGAGTACAATGGGAGAGAGAGAGAAGGAGGAGAGAGAGAGAGAGACAGAGAAGGGGGAGAGAGAGAGGAGGAGGAGAGGGAGGGAAGAGGAGAGTGAGAGAGAGAGAGAGAGAGAGAGAAAGAGAGAAGGGGGAGAGCGAAAGAGAGAGAGAGAGAGAAAATTAGGAGAGAGAGAAAGAGAGACAGAGAGAGAAAAGGAGAGAGAGAGAAAAGGAGGAGAAAGAGAGAGAAAATGAGAGAGATAGATTAACTTTACTGTGACCTTAGAAGTTATAAACACCAGTGTAGGTACTGAATCAGTCATTCTTCACATGCACACACAAAGACACTGTTGAGAGATAATTATTGAACTTGTATGGTGGACATAAGCCCTTTAGACATCGCCAGTTCGTCTGCAATGTGTAACGCACTGAGGCGGATTGGTGGAGCGAAATCGTTCCACTACTGATTCTGATCCGGAGGTAGTAACAGAAGCTTCACATGCAGTATTCGTACTCTGCGTTCATTTCGTTAGTATTTCTACAGAAATGAAAAGGGAGTAACTGAATACCAAGTTCCTTTTTCAAACTGATAGAGAACTTATAACAGCGTCAGTGGTTAATCAATGGACTTAGACCAGAGCGGACAATCACAGGAGAAAGTTTTCTGGCTGAACTTTTTTCATTCAGCTCCGGTTAAAACTGATTAAAAGTACTGAGAACTGCAAAACCCAGAAAGTGCTGGTGTTCTTTGATCATTCTTAAGGTTAGATTCACTTCAAACTAATCTAAAATGAAAGTGAATGAGCGGATCTAAGGAGGGTCGATAAATGTGTGAGTTTGCACAGAAGTAGTTTTTATGTGTAATGCACAGTTGTGCTTGTTAAAATGTGAGTGAGAGTGTGTGTGTGTGTGTGTGTGTGTGTGTGTGTGTGTGATTTAAATTCAGCTCAGTGAAACAAACGCTACCCATTAAAAACGCACACACATATCAATAACTACAACAGAGCATGTCTCTCCTTGTTACTATTTTTTTGTTTCTCAATATGTTTGTGATACTTCATGTGAGCCTTTTTACTTTGGGGTCACTTGATTGAAAAGAGACACAGGTAAAGATACAGAGAGAGAGAGAGAGAGGGTATAGCGTGCGTGTGTGTGTGTGTGTGTGTGTGTGTGTGTGTGTGTGTGTGTGTGTGTGTGTGAGAAAGAGAGAGAGAGAGAGAAGGCCACATGGGAAATTTCACTCGTACCAGCCGCTGCCTGAAGCATGAAATTGAAGCCGTCCGGCAATGCACCTCATTGGCTCCTTCCCGCTCATATTCCAAAATAATTAACCAGCACCACCTCATGCCTCCATGCTATAATATAATGACCTGGCTTTGTATCAGCAGACAGGGACAAGGAAAACGCACCTCAGTACACCTGAGCAGGTGGAAGTGATGACAGCAGGGACAGAAAGAGGAAGGGATGTAATGTAACCACTTTTTATTTCACTTCTAACCAAAGAACGGTGCTCTTTGGGCCAGGTTTGACCTGACCAATCAAACCTTGACTGGGCCAGTATTAGATGATTAACCATCAGATTTTCTCTTCACTAGTTTATATAAATAATTGCAGTTAGATACGACAAATTGACCAAGTGCTGTTCTTGGAAAACAGTGTTCCTCATGAAGAAAACCCGCTGGACTTTGGCGAGGACCAGGGGTGTTATGGAATATGGTGGAAGCAGCCACCTCATAGTTGTACAGCACCAGTCATCAGCAAAATCCTCTTCAACAACACCTCGTGATAATGGTGCTTTCTTCCTACCTTCAAACAAAGAGGATGCTCCTTAATGAAGAGGCCAAAAAAACAGTATGACCTCGAAGTACCAAGAAGGTACATGTTCTAGTCCGACTTTCTTACAGTCCTTCTTCCATTTTTCTTTGCAACAGTTTTCTCCCCAGCAGTGCTTTAATTACCATTTGGAAAAGAAATACGGCCTGTCAGTAGTGAATCGAAACGAGCTCTTTGACTCGAGGTGAGAAAAAGTAGGAGAGACGTCACGCTGTGATGGGAGGCTTTGCTTTGACAGTTTTTGTCTTTAGATGGACGAGTTTCATCAGATGGAATGAAATCAGAAGCAAAGTTTGAGAAGATGGCAGATTTAATGACTGGAGGTGGTTGAGTAAGATGGTGAAGAGATAACATCAGATCATCAGTTACTAGTACAAAACACAAAAGTACTTTTTAAAGAGAAAAACGATATTTTCTGACTCACTTTTATGAGAGCCTTTTGTCAGAGGGATGAGGTGCTCAGGTGGAGCTCTTATAGAGATTAGTTTGTGGAACAAAGACATTTAACATCAATGAAAACTATTGGCTAAATCTGATTTCATCTCCTTCCAGGAGAGCTGAAAGGAAAAGTGCAATGATAGCGATCTCAGTTTTTTATCTCTGTGTTCTCCTCTCTCTCTCTCTACTGTGAAACTCCACTTCAAACTTTTCTTTCGTGTTTGTCTTTTTTTATTTGCTTTGTTTCACAGTGACTTTAGAGGTTTTTCACTCGAGCCTTTGTCAACATGCCTCTGAGTAAGAAATGTGCCTGAGCTGATTTGTAATGATTAGATTACTTACGCTGATGATGCAAGGCTTTTATTTCATGAATTTATAATATCCTCCATACAACACGGAGCTTAAGCACTCTTCAGCGGTGTGCCCTCGATATCCAAAGTTTTGAAGCATCAGTCAAGTGTGGCGGGGATTGTGAAGGTTCTGAGTGTCTGATGTTGCATTTCAATAACCTCTATCTGCACACAGACTTTGGTGGTGTGTAGGGCTCACTTTGTGTGCATTCATAAAGACGCAGTTTTAATGGCATTTGATGCAGCTCCTCTAATCAGCACTGATTGTAAGACTGTAGGGTCTTTGCTGGTGACTCTCAAGAGAAAAAAAAGATGCTGACTTAGTGATGTCTAGACAGCAGAAAATCAGAGCTCTGAAGTTTGCAGCATTGAATACACAAATGGACAGCAAACACTACAGCACAAAATGATTTTAGAAAATTAAGGATGTAAGAAGTTACTCAACTCACGATACATTACATATCACAATACTGAGAAAATGAATCATGAGTGTTAATTTATATATATATATAATTCTTATAAAGGTCACATATTATGCAAAGCACACTTTACTATGTTTTTCTAACACTAATATGTGTCCTTAGTCCGTCTACAAACCCCCCCAATTATTAGAAAAGTCCATCCTCTCCATCTTTTCCCTGCTCCACTTTTCAGAAGTGGACATCACAAAGGGCAGTAACCCCTCCCCCAGGAGGGTGACACTCCCACATTTAGGTGTGTTTTCTGCCCTCTGAGTCTGCCTTCTCATCGTAAACAACAGGACATGGAGCGAGAAAGCCCGAGCCACCCAAGCCCTTCAAGAGAGGGGCGTGGTCAAACACAGCTCGCTTGCATTTAAAGCTACAGACTCAGAAACAGCCTGTAATACTTTTAATGTTGAGGTTGTATAGTTACTGATTAAACAATGCATAGTTCTGCTGTAGACAGTAACACTGGTTATGTCCTATTAATAGACCTTAAAGGATTTTGTATTTGAGATAAACAAAGGATTTTAAACAAATCCCAAATCAGATAAAGACACATTTCTAGCAAAAATAAGGAAAATGAAGAATAAGTGAAACAACAGTCAGTATTTTCACGTTTTTAACAACCAAATTAGTAAGGTAATTATACCTCTAATGGTACTAATGATGCTGCTGCAACAAGAACTGAGGGATGATTTCTGCACTTGAGATCACAGCACAACATTGGGTGCAGACACGCACATTCTTTCATGCATCAACCAGCACTCATCTGATTGAACATTTTCTCCTGAATCCCCCGAAGGCCCTGATTCATTTTCAGATATGTAATTAAAGACAGCTCCAGAGGAACCTGTGTGTGCGCCTGTGTGTGTGTGTGGATTCAGAGGTATCATAGAAGGTCCATAGTTAATCAGCAGTCCACCAGAGGTCTCGGGGATCAGCCCATCGATTCCCTCCGAGGGAAATCAATTCAATCAAAGGCATTACTTAAACTGAACTCAGATCAGAGAGTGGAGGACATACAGCAGGAAGATCAAGAGCACAGAGAGGAGGATGTGGAACATGATGGGAGGCTGTTAGAGAGATGTTCACAGGGTGAGAGGAGGTAATAAGAGAGAGGGTGGGACTGTTGTGTGTTACATTAACTATAGGTAAAAATGCAGACAGCACTTCCTGTGTCATCCATCTTTATATGACCTCTGTTATCTATCTTTATTATCAGGATGGACGAAGATGCTTTGAGACAGGGAGTCATTAGGAGTCATTGAATGCTGCAGCAGCTATAGGAGATTATCAGATGAAGTATTTGTCCATTATCATCCTCAAAGCACTACCGGTGAAAATCACCAGAGACCGGATGACAAATTATTATCTAAATACGTAAGTCACAGTATAATGTTATTGTTATTTTAAATATATATACACATTGCAATAGTATTAACAGTTTGCAAGTGCTCGTTATGTTGCCAGAGCAACTGTTCAACTAAGTAAAACCATTTTTATCTTAGTAAAAAAATAGGTTGTAAAGCAGACAAACAAAATGAAAAAAGCAGCATCTATACTTAAAACGGAAATTAAATTAATAATTAAATTTGACATTTTTCAATGACAAATTCTTTAAACACCAAAGGAGAGAAATTCAAGGGCAAAAAAAACCTGGCAATATCCAATGGTTTTTCCTCATGACTGACAGCAGCTGTCACTCACAACTACATTGCTTGTATCAAGAAGTGCTTTTTAACCACTGCACATACACTGTGTTCTGATGACGGCATCCACATGCAAAAGCACGCACACATCATGATGCAAACAAACACTTGCGAGCACACACACAGCTGTGAGCATCAATGGAAAGTTTGAGGAGCTCTCCCAGCGTCTGACCTTGATTAGACGTAATGAGACTTAACCACATGTCCACTAATCTGATGAAATGACTTACAGATTCACAACGGGATGAATACAAAATACAAGCATTGACACCGGCTTAATACACACACTTGTGCAGGCGCACACGCTCAGGCACTTAAAAGGCATGTGAATACACACAGACACACAAACACGTGTCCTTGGCTCTTTTCAATCACACATATTACTTAGTGGATCTTCAAAGGACTCCTTGATCACCTTTGAAAATCATCACTGATAAGAATTGCAGATTGGGACTTGAATTGGAAGTGGAAAGACTGACCTCTGGAAATGAATCTCTGCTGGTGATGTCATTTGGTGCCACATTTGTGTGGGTTATTTTGGTGCATTTGTCTTTGACAGTAAAACTTCTGTACATGTGGCTCATCTAATGTTGTGAAAATGAAAAGGCTGGTTTAAAAACAGAGATCGAGGAGGTGCCAACTTGATCGAGAGCTGTTAAATTATCGTATTGACAACACACACTTCTGGATTATTTGGACAAACAATTGGCTGCAACAATCCTCAAATTGACCATTGGGGGGGCAAATCAGGCCCAAAGGTTTTAGGGTTAAATTTCATCAGTAAAGTTTCTGATAAATAATAGTTAGCTGGCTTAAGCACACACATTTAATCTTGTTTTAGCAAGTCAAGCATTCACAAATGTGAATGTTATGTAAATGTTAAATGTGTTATCAAATCGAACCTCAAGAATCGAAATCAAATTATAACGTGAGATACGACTTCAAGATGCCTGAGACCTGCAGCCGAGACCTGCTGCCCTCTGCTCGGCACTCGTGACAAACTCAAAAAGGTTGAGGTTTGAAGAGCAAAAGAAAGCAGACATGTCTAGGGCTGCTTGGCGAAGATTCCTACAGTTTTTTGGGTCTACCAAGCTCCAGAAATGTTGTAAGTGTTGCTGAGATTTTAGCCAGATGTGATCTTGGAGATTTAAAACCTCCATCTCCACAGGATTGATACTGAACAGTTCAGCTATCTGGTCTGGAATCTATGTCTAAAGGGGGAATATATGTTCATGAAAGGAAGAATATATGTATGTAAAAGAGATTATATGTATATGAGAGGAGGATTTATGTTTGTGAGAGAGGGCCAGAATTAATTAAGACTTGTACTCATACATACATGACACTGAAACACACGCTCACACTTGAAGTGGGTAAAGCATTGTCAGACGTGTCACATGCATGTGACCTTCCTGACTGTGTGCACATGACCTTTCTGTCTGTGTTTGTATATTTGCCTTTGTGGCATTGGTTGACTGTGGTTGTGCGTATCTGTCAGCATACATGTGTGTGTCCTTGTATGTATGTGTGTGTGTGTGTGTGTGTGTACGGCTACTTACTGCAGATTGCATCAGCCTCGTCTGAACCATCTGCACACTCCGGTTCTCCGTCACAGCGCCACCTAGCGGGGACACACTGTCCGTTCTTACAGGCGAAGTCCGTGGTTGCACATGTTTTTTTTGCTGTGGAGACAGAACATAATGGGACATTACATTATGACTCAAAGAAATGTAAAGAAGTAATGGGTCTGTTGATCATTGGTATAACTGTAAAGGGAATCTTATAGATTGTTTTTTAAGAAACCAAGCTTGACAGATTCTCTGGAGCTCTGCTTTTGAAGTCAGAGGTAAGGTGGAAAACGAGGAGACCCCAAGAACCTCGACATTCTGTCCAACGATGGAAGTGGCAATTTAAAAAAATCAGTAAGTGGAAAGAAAACATGTCAAAAGTCTCATTATCCACTTAACAAGGCAAGAAGACAAGGCAATTTAAATTCAATTTAAGTCAAGGGTAAGTCCTGAACACCAACTTAAAGCAAATTTAACCATCAGCAAGTAATGTTTAAATGCAGCCTGTTGCACACCGAAGCCTTGATGGAGTGTTCAAGTGCATCTTGAATCAGGAAACAAGGGAAAATCAGAGACGTTTGATTAGTTGTCCTTTTCTTAGTTTCTTAGTTGTTTTTTTCCCCCCTTTGTGTGTGCATCAGGGTGTATTCAACAATGTTTTTCATTAAATATGCATCGAATCATTGCCCGGTCGAATCCAGAGTCCTAGTGTTTTAATACTGCTTTATACAAGTTTCAGATTTACAGGTGGTCTTTTTTTCTTATGTAGCCTAATGCGACTCAAGCAGAATTGAAGTTGCATTGATTTTTTTTCTGTATAACAACGTATTACATTTCACAACCTGGAGCAGATTAAGGAGTTAAGAGATGTTCCAATACCAATGTTTCTTTTCAGATATAGATTCCAATAAGAGACTTGGGTTTTGGCTGAGTCAGAGGAAGCCTCATATACAAGAACTTTAAAGAAACCTACAAACCATCATAACTTCACACCTGTTAGCTGTACTGCTAACTTTCAGTGAATGTGTCAGGTTGCTATTATTGTTATTTGGCTCAGTATACTGAAGGAATCCTAACCCTATAAAACAAAGACAAGCACGCAGAATCAAGCTATGCTAACATTAGCAACAGCTCCAGTTGCTGCCTTTCCTCAAAACCCATGTTCGCTAAGAGCGTGAGAGGAACCAGATTTTTTTTCTAAACCTTTATTTTGTGTTTTTAAAGGCCTCAGTATTCTAACTTTAGAATAAAAGCAATACAGTATTAAAATCTGTGATTGAAAAACTCTTGCTGCTGACAGTTTTCAATCTTAAACTGAAGCTAGAATCTTTGCTAGCATCGCAATGTTCTTGTTTGCTGCTCTTAAATAGTAGTAACCAGTTGCCAACTTTTATCACTGTGTAGGACACAGTAATAAAACCCAGTGGAGGACTCTGAATCAGAGTTAAGAGTTGTTTTAAATCTCAGCCATGTGCTTTTGTGTATAAGTAGAACAGCTTCAGTAGAACCCCTAGAAGAGTGTGTTGAATAAATCTAGCAGGGAAGAGAGCATTTCATGCGCCAACAGAGCAGAAACACACAAGTCTCCACCACGAACTGAACCAGCTCAGAGGTTGTGCTCTATTTTCACAGTCCTATGATCCATTCTTAGAGTCCAGCTCAGTCTTTTCAGAACCAGCTCTGACTCTCTGTGATCATGATAGCCTTTGGACTTCAAAAGTCCCTTTCCAAAAGCACGGGGAAAATTGAAGCACTTGAGTCTGTCATGGGGAGAGGCAATGAGAGCAGCTGAACAAGAGAAAGCACTCGCTCGGCGTGTTAGCAGTGCCTTGCCACGCCATGATGAAATATACTGTACAGAGAAGGGGCTGACAAATGGCAAGAAAGTGCTTTTGTTTGTGTGTGTGGTTGTGTGTGAACAACCCCTGTGTGCGTGTGCGCTTTTGGTGCATGTGTCGGGGGGATTTTCATCTGAAAAGTAGAGTGAGTTACTGTGACTGCTACTGTTCTATTTTTCTTTCATGTGAGCCTGATGTTAAAACGCTCCAACAACCCTTATCTCTGATCGCTGCAAAGGTAGCAATGTGTGCCAGGATATATGGTCATAAAGTAAAATAAATCATATTTGTCCTTTTAGAGGCCATTATTCTCTGATCTCTTTCTGTGGCATCTATTACAAGTTAAGCACACAACAAAAAGTCAGTTTTTATGATCACAATAACCGCCAGACTTCCATTCAGAGTTTAAAACTTTTGGAGCACATTAGCAATGCAAATATAAGCCATTAAATAAAGGACGTGCCATTAACATTTGACCAATTAATTTGGACTTTAAAGCTCCTATGAGGAATTAATGGTTTACATCGACTTTGGCGCCCCCTGGGGAACAAGCTGTACTTTTTATCTCTTTGCTTATCTTGTCTTGTACATGCTTAGGTTTTGTTTTCTGGCATAAAATCCCATCCTGCTTTCTTCTTCACAGTCAGACACCACTGAGAATCACTGCAATGGAATATATTAGAAAATAGTCTATTGCTTCAGCTCATCAGTGTGCTGCAGGCGAAGGAACACGTATGCGGGGTGCTGAAGTAGTTCTAAAACAAAGTGGTTCACTAGTGGAAAAGTAAAGCGCTGTAAATTCAATACAGCTTACATTAACCCCAATGTTGTTCAGTTTAGTGAGTTTTTGCTTTAAATTAGCTTAATTATGTGAAACAAGCCTAGCTTCCATGCCTGTACTGTGGCTGGTCTCTCCTTAAAGGGGCCACGCTGAATGGCATCTCCTGTGGCTAATATGCTTACTATTGACAAGTACCTCAAACAATCCCACTTCAAAAATACCAAACTATCCCTTTGAGGGAAATATTCCCTTATTTGGTTTTAGCAACAAGCGTACTACTAAATAACTATCTTACCCATCAATGGCCCCCAACCAGCCAACTAGAAGTCTTTTATTCTCGTCATACTGCTTCACCTGACTTCTACGTTACATCAAAACAGTCAACTACAGGACAGTGTCTAGAAAAACGATGGAGGTTCACAGGCCAAGCTTCCTTTTTTGAATGTTTTTCCACAAAAAACTTTAAGAGAGTGCTCTTAAATAAGAAACTAATCCCCTCTTTATAGTTTGCTAAAACAATGACTGAGCAGCAAACTTATTTAAGCTGCTGAACACAAGGAATTCTTCCAACTCTGGCAGTGTGTCAGAAACAGTACTCCTCTACTCTCCTCAGTTACGGAAAAGCTAGCCAGCTTATTAGCTTGTTGTTTATGTGTGTAGCCTTGGATGTCCCACAGTGTGTGGTAAAAGAGAGAGTTATGACTGATGGCACAAGTGGGAGCTATAGTAATGAAGTACACGCTGAAGGAGTTGACAGCGCCTCAGCCATGGAGACCGATGCTTTCAAAACGGGAGTCTGAATGTATTTATATGGTTCACGATGGATTGCAGATTGAGGAAAAGAAGGGGCCAACCACAACATCACCAGGGCAGAGTATTGATTCTAAGTAGAGAGGGAAAAAAGAGAAAAAGGCAGTCTTAAAGACATGAGAGGGATGGAATTAAGGGAGGTGTAGGGCTAGAATAAATGAAAAGCTTGTCTGATGGGATTACAGAGAAGTCGGAATCCGCAACAAAGGTAAGAAAAAAAAGGGAAAGTACAGGGACTAGGTGTACAGAAACAAAATACAAGAAGGACAGAGCATTTGGAGGTGGGGTCTAATGGCATCAGTCTTCACAAAGGGCTGAATAAATCCTTTCCTTTCAAACAGCATGTAAGCATAAATCCCACCTCTCCCTGACCACCCTTACTGTGTTTTTTCACCTTTCCCTCTATCTCTGCCTGCGGCCTGATAACAGAGCCAGCTGCAGCCAAACACAGAGTGTGCACTGGGCAGTATGATTCACAGCACTACTGTAGATCGCAACAAAACTGATATCAGACACCTGAACATAATGGTTTTCCTTTACCTTGGTATCATATTTTCTATCACAGTTCATCCTCTCCAATAGCAGCTTGGATAATTCAGCAGGGGATGCAAACTGGTGCAGGTGACAGACCGGCTTACAACATATCTCACTCAGGAGGATTAATTAAAATGCAAAAGCCAGCAGACGTAAGCCTATCAATTTCCTGCAACCCTTTCCTTACCTCGCATTTCTTCTTATCTAATGGACAAAAAGAGAAAGAATACGATTCAACCTTGGCCCCGTCTTATTCTGGGGCACCAAAGGCATTCAGCAGCAGCTCTTTCTGTGCAGGCAAATACAGAATTCTTGTAATTAACCCTGATGAATAATGCTACCCACACAGTGGCTCTGGAGAAAGATAAAATAGACACAACAATGTGAACCATTTCTGGGTTCAAACGTCTAGAGCAACTGCAGGACAGGTTGTGATATGACACGTTTTTAATCATCTATAGAAAAGAGTCAGAACAATTACAGGACTCATAAACTCAGGATGAAGACTTTACCGAGAAAATGACACCCCCGCTTTAAGTTAAAATGGAAGTAATTCAGTATAGCACATTATGGAAAGCTATTATCGTCCATCTTGAAAAGCCCAGAATTTTATTTTATGGGAGTGCAGTCATTTGGGGGTTTTAATACTCAATGAAAAGCAATTAGTTTTATGCAATGAAAATGTCTTGCACAGGGGGGAAAAGTGCCACATGCTGAGGGGGGGAAATGTATCATGTAATGAAATAAGCATGTGAACCAACACGAGGCACAGGAACAGACACCCCGAGTGAAAAAAAAAAAGGAATTAACATCCCGATCAACAGGAAAAGATGTGCTACAATACTTTAAAGTAAACAGATCTTTTTCAAATGGAGGACAAATATTTAAATAAAGAGAGGTCGTACATTTAAAAAAGTTGACAATCACAGCTATTTTACAGCAAATGCGTAAGAAATCTGCAAATAAAGAAAATTGTTTCCCCCCCGTGCCTCTCAAGACTTGCTGATGCACACACAAACAGCTGCTTACATTTACATTCTGATGCACCTGACCTGTCATATATGAGTGTCATCCATATGGAACAGCCTAAACCCGCCTTATGAGGTGTGAGGGTGAATGTGGAGGGAGACAAACACCGACACATTGTGCACACACACACAAACACACTCCTACCTACCAGCCACTCCCCTTCCTAGATTTGAAGCACAACGTTATTTTACTTTATTAAGTCCTCCATCCGCAGATAGAAAAAAGTGATTAATATTTATGTGGAATAGCAGACACCTACATGAGCTCTAGGTTGCTCACTAGATGATCCCTAGACTTTTGTTTTCATACTGCATGAAGTTATACACCATATGCGTGCTAAATTAGGTCTATATAGGCCGCCATGTCTGCTTCCTTAGGCAAAGTGTGAATAATGGATGATATGCATCCTCTTTAATTTTTTCTATACTATCTAATATTAATATCTTATAGGGCTTGTCATTCTGTAAAGCTTAAATTGCAACAGTCCTGTGATCCTTTACATAAATGTTATACCTTTATAAGGTCATGCAGGGTCAGATCGTTAAAATAACAGCCATTATAGTGATGAATAGGAGTGACCATGTGGGCGGGGCCAGAAGACATGTTCAGAGTACACTCGGGCGCGGCTGCGGTCTACTTTCTCAACGGACGTACTGTGTTAATTATCTTTTGACATTCAACTAATGTCACGCTCTGAACACCCACATGATCAATGAGGGGATAAGCTGACCTACTCATGTTCATATGGTGTTCACCTCAACCACACAACACACACACACACGCACAAACACACACACCGCGTGGACATCTCTTAGGATTCATCACCACCATCTCCTGATGACATGATTTGGGACGCTGCTGTTCGACCTGGGAAAAGGTGAAGGTCGACGTCTTCCTTCAAGTCATTCAATTTACACACTTCACTGAACACACATGCACACACAGGTTGATAGGGGAATGGAAATAAAACATCCAACAGCACAATAATAGCTAAGGGAACACGGTGTCGCCTCTAATTAGGATTTGTCGACTGCAGTCCCAGCATTGTTGATTTGCTCCAATAACTACAGTCAGAAACAGACACTGTTATTTGAGTACGGTTATTTTCAATCCTTAAGACGGAGACACTGACGCCTTTAAATGTGCTTCAGCTTAGGAGAGCTAAGTGCACGAGAACAAAGCTAGTCTTTGCCCACGAGCCTTTGAACTGCAAAGATCTCATTTTGGGGGGATTGCAATGCATTTACTGAGGGTTCAAACATGTGGTCGCCGCTTTGAGGCCTTTAGCCTCCGTGCATTGGGCCCCAAGTTCACTTGTACAGTTGTCAATGGAGCAACCAGGAAAAGGCAAGATAGTGACAACAGCTAAGGGAGAAAAATTAGAGCCAGAGAAAAAGAAAAAAGGGCGCGTTTATGGGGGTGAAAGGAAATGGATGGTCCTCCACATTGTTGTGATCAGCTAAAGAGCTGAAGAACGTAGCATGTCAGTGGAAGGAAAGGGGCCGTTTATCAGTGAGCGGAGGGTTGAAGAACAACTGTGAGGGAGTAGAGGGATACTCCATGAATTGTGAGGGTGTCTGAGCGAGAAACAAAGTGAGGAAAAGTGTAAAGTAGACAAGTATAATATTGGTCTTTTGAGGAGATTAAAGACCTGTCCAGTTTCCCAATGAGCAGCTGGAGACAGAGAGATATCGTGGCGAAGGGACTAGAGTACAACAAGAGAAGCCGAAAAATAAAGCTAATTGTAAAGTGATGGAGGGCAAAGGAAGGATTTGATGTAGCTTTTTTTCTGCTGTGAGGAGCAGAAAGAAAGAAGTAATCAGTGATGATCCACCCATTGCCTGATTGAAGGTCAGCACAAATAGCTGCTGACCCTTTTTACTGCCAAAACAGCTGCAAATGGAGCTAAAATTGTCAAATGGAGGTAGGTGGAGTTTGAAAATAAATATGGATGCAGTTACTCCTCTATTATACTTTTCAAGACCCTGTCCTCTAGCTTAATGTTGTGATGTGGCTTGAAAGTCAGTTGAAACAGCACGGAGATCATAAAGTCTGAACAGAGTCCAACGGATTAATTTATCAATCAGGACTTTCAGCCAAGAGACCAGATTTTAAGTTTCCCATATGAAATAAAACTAGAATCTTTGGCTTCATTTATGAAGGTGACTTCCTTTAAAGTAGCAAAACCTTACACGAGCTACTTAAGTAACGGATATAAGTTGCATTTTTGTTAATCGCAACTTTGTGACTACGACATATGAAAGCAGTAATTCACGATCAAGTTGACCAAGCTGTCATATTTGACTGACTAAACTATGATGATCATTTAGCTGGCTAGCATTCCTGTTAAGCATGTTTTGCTTAATATCATAGGAGGGAATCAATAAAGTAAGGTACTTTACATGTAAGAACAAAGTGCCTACCAAAACTCTGAGACTCTGAGTCTTTCTACCTGTATTACATGCTCACAGGTGTGTTGGAGTGTGGTTGTGTGTTTGGTCAGGGAGTCAGATACACAAAGTACAAAGGCTGCAGATGTGAAGAGAACCCCTGGACTGGCAAACCACACAGCTGGCTAAAGATCAAATACACAATATATTATGCCTCTCGTAGCACATCAAATACCACCTACCAGTTCAAAGGAGCTTGTTAGCATTTCATGATCTCTATTCTGGACACAGGAGAGTCCAGACCATCAGGCAGGACGTGGACTCAAAGAATTTTTGAAATAACAACACAAGTGAGTCATTGAGGGGGGCGCTGAGCAGAGTAACAGAGTTGAGTTGAGACACTTGAAAGTTTCATCATGTAGTTGAGCTGGACTCACCTACAGCTCCGTAAGGGACAGATACAAGAGATGGGGGCAAACTTAAGAAAAGTAACTTCTGCTAGCTCACTTACATATTCTTTGAGACATAAAAACTAAAGTGGTGGAGACTTTAAATGAGGTTAAAGTTGAGAAAAAGCCCAAGATGAGGGAGTGAAGTAACTTGTTCCTTTTCAGCAAATTCATGACCTCAAATCTTTGAAGTTTAGCGTGATGAGTGCACTGACCATGCATAGTTGTTGGTGGACTGGAATGACAACTTTTTTTTTTTACTATGAACATTGTGCAGTGTGCTTTACTAAATCTGAAAGCTCCAATATGGCTCATATTAACCCATTAAATGTAGATTACACAAATACAATGATGGACCCATATTATTAGCTTTCACAGATGGGTATTAGTGCATTTGTTTGAGTATATTCCAACAAACATACACAACTTTTTTTGTCCAGAACAAAAATCTCAGAAACCAATGGTTGGGTTGAAAAAAAAGCAGCGGGAGCAACTTGAGGTTAAGTGTCTTGCCCAAGATCACATGGGACATGTTGCTGCACGAGCTGGGGATCAAACCTCCAACCTTCCCGTTAAGAGATGACCAACTCTACCAACTGAGCCACAGTCACTAATTACTAAGTTGTACTTGATCATCTTCTGGGACAAAACAATTTCTCTCTGGAAATGAAAAATAAACCAACAGTGAAATCCTTCACATTCAAACCACTTAGATAAATCTTGGACGAGCAGGTGGTCATGTCTTGGAGAAATAAATAGCTGCCTTTAACTTGATAAATGACAAAGGAATGGTGCTGAAACAAAGTGGAGCATTGGTAAATACATCCCACAGCTGCCATATCAAGAGGATTTCGAAGAGGCAAACTCTGAAATGGGATGAAATAACACCAAGGCAACTAAGAATGCTTTGCAGAGGTAATAATTGTCAGCTCCTGCTCGTATACAAGTACTTCACAGAGGTTAATCCCTCTCTTGTGTGTGTCTGTGTGCTCATGAATGTGTTTATACCTCTGCTGAAGTCGGCATCTGTTTACCCATTAGAATACAGATTGCACCGATTTCTGTCTTTTAAGCTTTCAGAGAAAAGTGAAGAGCCTTTGTGTGACTCACTTTCAGTAATTGGGATTACCATTGAGAGAAGCTTGAGAGAGAGAAGCACTGCTGCAGGGTATGATGTACATTTTGAATTTTTTCACTATTAACTATTAAGTTGTTGTGAAGCACCAAATTAAACACACCACAGACTTTAAGCAGAATAGCTATCATGTTTGTTGAGGCCCCCTTTTGAATCCTCAAGTTGATCATTGTAGTCGTCATTATCATGGGATATCGGTATCAGAACTTTATATATTTGGACAACAGGGTAAGTAGACTTTGTTACGTCTCATTTCTGGTTGACATGTCACCTAAGTGGGACCATCATGCACAAATGAACAGCAGTACTGAAGAAGACTGATCACTAGAGATTGAGACCTTGGAGTCATAAAACTGAGGAAATAATTCAAATCACAACATGCTCCCTAGTGAAATATCTGTGTGAAGTCGGCATAAGCTGATGTCTGAACACATCAGGTTACATTCAGGATAATTCACCATGAGGAAGTGGGCGGGGTTAATGACGTTTATATTCTGTTACCAGTGAATACGTCCAATCACACGCAGCATTGATATAGAGGCAAGAAACTGACATTATATAGTGTCAGACTTTCGTGTTTTTTCTGTTGCAATCTAGGATTTCTTCAGAACCCTTTTTACTTCATGTCCTTCTTGTACCCCATCCCCACCCCCATTCCCATTGGACAGGGAAAACTTCACGATGTCAGAGATGTCACATTTGTCTAGAAATTATCAGGACCTTCATGTGTGAAAACAGCTTTTGACTTTTTCCAACAAGTGAAGACTCCATGTATTGGCCTTTTTAAAGAATGCAGTTCACTTTGCTCCACTTTTGAAACCAAAAGGCTACGTCCATCTTTTTAATAGTAAGTGATACAAAACTATCAAAGAATCAGCATAGAGACACACTTTAAAAATCCTGTTTTTCCAGACAAATTTATCTTTGATCACACGAGCAAGAATAAAAAAAGTCACACCCACAGAGTCATCAATGTTTGCCCAAATCCTTAACCAAATACTAGAGCTCTCAAGTACGTGCTTAATTCCTGTTAATCTACGTAGGCATTTCTTTCTACTGTTTCCTGTTTGATGGATGAATCCAGGTCCACTGTCAAATGAGCTTGATGATTTTGTCAGAGATGCAGCAAGAAGGTCGATCGAAACATTGCAATGCAAATATGATACCAATAAAGAAGACAATTTGTATGTTTTCACATTGTTTGCTTTTTGCCAGCTGAAGGGTTAACATTCCCTCTAAGCGTGTAAAACCATTGTCCTCTTGGCTTGTTGTTGCTCCCAGATGTCTGGATTTGAACTCCCCGAACAACAGGGTCTGCAGCAGACGAATGCCAAAGACCTCCCAAATCCTGTCACATCCTGGGTCCCCAATCCTCATTCCCCCCTACATAAGCAGGGCATTACAGCACAGCAAAGCAGCTTAGACGTGGAGGGGAACAAGCATGACAATACAAGCAGAAAAAAAAAGAAGGAAAAGAGGGAGAAATAAAGATACAGAGCGATGTTGAAGATCAAAGACAGATGGAAACGAATCAGATATAATGGGAAGAAATTGCTTCTCAGGAGATGAAAAGTATCAGCCTTGTTCTTTCTTCTTTTTTCATGTTACAGTTTTCTATAAACTAAATCTCTCCATTAGTGTCTCTTCTTTCTTTTTCTTGTCTGTTTTAACCTTTAGTCCACTTTTATCACGCAAACTTTAGACATCCCTTCTCAGATTTAATAATATAAAATAATCGTCTCTTTTCAACACGTGACTATTTCCCCTCCTCCCCCCGTGTCCTCTTCATAAGTTTTTTTCGTTTATCTATTTTTTCTTCCAGCCCTCCTCACCTTCTTCTTTTGTTTTCTAGATGTCGTGTGCCCTGAAGGCTCTTAGCCAGCTCTCGAGACAAACAAACGTGAAATGTTTTTGTTGTTTTGAGGGTGAGTGGATATCTCATCAGGGGGATCAGAGAGCAGTCGCTTCGTACGCCGCGCCGCGTTAGCTTCAGAGACTGCTAATTAAGTCACAGCACAAAAGGGGATGTTGTGGGAGCACATGGTGAGGGAGTAACAACAGGAACAGGCTTGTTTGGTTTGGTTTCTGAAGCCTATCAGTCCCTCAAATGATGGTGTGCAGACGACCAAATGCTCTGAGCAGAAATGCAGACGAAGTAGTCACACCTTACTGATTCTGTCTGTTATAGCAAAAGCAAAAGTTTGCTGAAAAGTCAGACTGCCCTAGTGCAGAAATGCAAAGCAATAAAGCACATTTCCATATAAATAGCAGTATTTCTACTCTGCAATTTTCTGCTATAGACGACAGAACAATATTGATCCAGTGCACCAAGTTTGTGTTAACTTTCACGTTAGAAAACATTATAAGTGCCTCCTCAATAGGACTTCTCTAGGGAAAATATAATCATACTTTTTTTTTCAAACTGTTTCTTCAATTTTTAAAAAACAAGTCGAACTTAATAGTGGATCCTCACAAACGAATCCATGTAACATTAAAGTCAAGAGAAGCAACACACCAGCAACATGTCATTAACAAAGACACGACAAATCTTACAACTGTATACAAAAAAATGAATGCCTCAATTTCACTAAGATCATGAATATTATGTTGATTTCTGTTGTATTTAGATCAAGTTGTTCCATTTTTGATTTTTTAAAGACCCTCAGTTTGATGTACAGCCAAGTGTGTTTGTGTGTGTGTGCGTGTGTGTGTGTGTGTGCGCGTATGTGTGCGTATGTGTGCGTATGTGTGCGTATGTGTGTGTGATGGTATTTTATCCCCAACCTGTCTGGAGACTGTATGAGGTCATACAGCCTCTGCTTCAGTACCTCTCATTAGAAGTGACATATGCACAGAGAAACCTCCCTGCTACTGGATCATCTACCACACACACATACACACTCTCTCTCTCTCTCTCTCTCTCTCTCTACAAATCCCCCTAACAACAGGCCATCTGTGTGACATCCGGCTCTCAGACTTGACCTGCATTGATTTATTAAACGCTCAGACACCGATACCAGCCCTCACATCATCCCCTCCCCCAGCCGGACACTCCAATCTCATCAGACTATCAGACCCTCACTTACCCAGACAGGGTCATTGTTTTAATGATATCAGCTATCAATCCTTTAGTCACCTCCTCCCCACACAGTATGTGGCGCTCTATACACCAGAGGGCTGTCAATTCTGTCTGACTGATGTCATCACAGCCAATGAAAATCAGGAAGTGTGTAAAAAAAAAAAAGGAGTCCACCCAGTCTGTCCCTTGAATGCACTATGGATTGTACAAATGTTTAGATTTCATTTAAGGCTGATATTGAAACCCAAATTGAGTCAGAAATAAATGATTCCACGGCCGTGAACATATCCAAACCATCACCAGTTCCTCTTTCTTTTCACTGATTTATTTTTTCCTACTTAAAAGAAGCACTGATTTGTGTGAAAATGCTATAATTATATTGGTAAAAAAAAAAAAAGGATGACCAAAACACCGACATAAAAACAGAAAAATGTGTTTTTAAAGAACTGAATGGAAATGGGGCCAGCTCTCAGACTGCCTCCAGAGGTCAGAAGACCACTTGTGATTCACACACACACACACACACACACACACACACACACACACACACACACACACACACACACACACACACACACACACACACACACACACACACACATCACACACACACACACACACACACACGACACACACACACACACACACACACACACACACACACACACACACACACACACACACACACACACACACACACACACACACACACACACACACACACACACACACACACACACACACACACACACACACACACACACACACACACGAATGCACACCTACTTACACACACTTTCACTCACACACAAGAGCATAAATATCCCACTGGGGCTATAAAACCTGTCTGATGTAAGGGGGGAGGGGTATACAGTACTGTATAAAACCTCAGTTAGTCCAACCCTTATGTGACTAGCCAGACGAACACACAAACACCCACACACACAATGCACAACAATTTCCACCCTGTATGTGGACGCATGAGTTCTGATGGATATTGTTAGCTTGTCAAACCTATATTTGTATGATGACGTGCCGAGTAGCAGCCTAAACATACGTCTCCAACTCGTAAAGACATTTTAACACTCGTCTTTATCAACACATAATTGCAACACGATTAATAACCTTGATGATTATAGCAATTTAATTTTCAATTACAATCATACATTCTAAATCCAAATTACTCTGCACGTGGCAGCCGCATTCATGTGGCAAAATAAGAATTCATGCACGCTGTTCTGTAATTACTCTTCTAGCGACTGACTGACTGACACACGGAAACACGCCAGCTTCCAGAAACCCCCTCCTACAACAAAAAGGAAAAAAAAAAGCTTTTACACTAGCAAACAACGTTCCCGCTGGTTGTATGAATCGACGCTCGATGTGAGGCCTGGTATACCCCCCCATATCCCCCACCCCCCTTCTGGCCTCACACTTCCACCATCGCCATTCAAGTCCCAAACCGCACACATGCAGTGTGCTGCTGGTCGGTCCACATGACAAATTACTTCTGGGCTTATTATCAAAAATCAGCACTCGCCAGAGGGAGTGGTTGGTGGAGGGGAAGGAGTGGGGTGGTGGCGAGGAAGAGGGACGCGGGTGGGATTCAAATAAAGCCGGCTGCAGACAAAGGAGAGGGACAAATTTCTCCTGCTGCTGACAAGCAAAAAGAATTCATTTCAATTACAAATGGCCGCCGCTCGGAAGCAACAAAGAGCCCTGCAAAGGTCACGGCGAGTCAGAACATGTGTGCGTCTCTGTGTTTACATGTACAGTTTGTGCATACTTATTTTGTGTTTGGTTATAAAGAACGAGATGGAGGCTTATATTTACCAAAGTGACAAAGACAAAACCTGCTGCTTTGCATCGCTCTAAGCTTCCATAGACGACGGATGTTGGAATGCGATTATTTTTTTGTGGCACACTGACCCCGCCTCTCTCTTGTGTTCTGCTGCGCTCTCAGCAAAACATAACACTGTACACGGCCTCCCCTCTTTTGTCTCTGCTGCCACGCTCATTCGCTCTGCGTTCCTTATCCGCTGCTCTCCTCCACCCTTCCCCTCCTGCATCCTTTAAACCACATGCTCGTACAACCCCTCCTTCCCTCCCTCCTTCTTCTCCCTTTGGCAAACAGCCGGTTGTCCCTTCCTTTGTCTGCTTTGTTGGTGATCACTGATTAGAAAAATAAATTAAAAAAACACCTGTGGGATGAAAGGATGGTGGTCCAAGTTCAGAGTGAATAACAAATTCCTGCTGGGGGAGGCCTCAGCCTGACTAAGACATCTGAATTGAGGCTGAACACCCATATAAAGATATTGTGCGTGTCTGTCTTAAGAAATGGGCTGAAAATGGCAACAGATGACAAATCTCAGGAAAGTGTACAAGGACTTAACATCCTGTGGGGAAGAATGTTTCAAAGAGATGAAAAACAGTCTGTTTACTATTGCATTTGTGTTGGTAACTGCTTATTTCCCCTCTCCGGTCCTCTGCAATAACCTCATATACAGTAAGGAGTGTTTATCTACAACGGGTGGACCTTGCTTGCCGGATAAGAAACTGATTGAAAGCTTGGAATAACAACTTTGTCAGAGTGCAGTTGAATGCGATTCACCTTCACCACTACTGATCACTAATCACATTCATAAAGGTAAATAATTACTATGAGCCATGTTTTTTTCTGATGTTTTACAGGTGCCAATGTCACAATATGGACTTATAGGATAATTACAATTCTACAATTCATTAAGCAGACGCTTTCATTCAAAGCGATGTATATCAGAGAGTATAAGTACAACACAAACAAGGTTCTAGAAAAGAGGAAACAACGTGCAAACATACAGCTTTCCGATCTGACACAGAGGTGCTGACAGGCAGAGCACAGAGGCAAAGCACAACAACGACGGCTGTTCTTTAGAGGTCTAATCAGCATCAAAACCATCCTAAAATCGCCATTATCAGGGGGTAAGGGAGTTCTGAGGGGCAGCTGACAACCATCTGATTGGCCAAATGTTGCAAATGCATTGACCATGTGTTTAGGGCTCCGTCTGATTGGCCACATTTTACCCTGCTGAGTGTAAATGAATGGCGTGTAAAAATATTTTCCCTATTCATTGTAATCCAAGCTGACTTTTTCAGTGTTTTCATTGTGTCTGTTCATATCCTGGATACAAAGTAACTGCAGTGCAGCTCTACTTCACACTAGATTCTTCTTTACATCAGTCCAGGCATCACTCCACTCTTCGAGACCAAGGAAAGCATGTCACTTACAAACACTCATATTTATTGGCGCTTACTTTTTGCACCATTGTTTCCAATTTAAAGCTAGGTTTGGCATCATACATGTTCATGATCTTTATCAAATCGATTAATTTTTGGTGTTCAGTGACAACCAGAAATGTCTGTTTGTAGTAGGTAACAGACTTAAATAGCTTATTTTTCGTCTTTTAAGTATTAAAAGACGTTAAGGGCCAAGAGAAAGCTTTGACTTATACAAGAGCTTCCTCTTCCAGCCCTCCTCAACTAGTGTCTCCATCAGGTTTACACAGTCAAAGTAATCATGTTTTTTTTCCTGCTAATTCCCTTTAAGGCCTACAAGTCCCATCATCATCGATGCATGAATTAAATTACACAATGACTAAGCTCTTTTCATTGGCCCACAAAGCTGGCTTGATTCGGGAACATTAGGAGGCAGGAAAGAAAGGGATGTGGGGGGAACCATTTGGACACAGCCTTTGTTACAGCTTATGAATCATCACACTCTGTAAGCCGGCCAAATGAGCTGGTCTGTCTGCAATAATCTTCATGACATAACTTTGAGTGGAGGGGCGCCCTGGGGTTGAACCTGTGGTTACCTTATTCAAAGATTTTTTTATTAGAATTTAACCTTCAAAATGTTTAAAATAACCAAGTAAAATACTCATGGGCTGGAATAAAAATACTATAATGACTTTTTAGTCATTTCCCTTGAGATACAACTGTTTGAAGTGTCATGGAGTCAATAGCGGGCCCATTCTGTCACAGTGGTAAACCACATAACTGCAATAAAAAGATCTGATTCCCAAAAAATCATTTTCCCAATAGACCCTGATTAAAGGACACATCTATAAGATTTAAGGAAAGAGAACTTCAGAGGCTGAAGTCATTTTGTTCCCTCTTTGATTTTGTAATAGATAAAACCATTTTTATTTTATTTTGGATGTGGCATCAACCAAATCAAACTCTATTGGGGAGAGGACAAACTAAATAGATACTGTACGACTTGCTAAGTCATTTTGTATACTTGTTACCTATACATACAAATTAGAAGCAAAAGCTAACGTTAGCATATCTCATATACATACATCATTTTCATAAAGCCTTAAATTTGTCGCTGATTTTTTTGGCTTTGTTGTCTCAAATATGTTAAGTGCCTAGAGAGAGGAAAGGTATATTTTTGTTGTCGGAGCACAAAAATGGCTAATTAGCTATAGACTGTATAAAAAGATGGGACAACAAGACAGCATCCCACAAGTGAAGCCAAACATTTGGAGCTTCCCCTATTGACTGGTTGCAGTAGAGGGCATTTTATTCAACCATAGTAAAACTACAGGAGAAATAAATGATGTTCATTCAATTTCCATCTGGTTTCTTTCTTTGAAGTTATTTCTCAAACGTTATTCCTAGTGTTGCATTTTGCGTGAAGTTTAGTTTAGAGGAATGGCGAGAAGATAACGAACGAACATCAACAAAAAAGTTATTGAACTTCCATATCCCTCAGTAGTCTGTTTCAAACTCTGAATCAGTTTGGCTGTCTTTACATGACCTGAACGGAATCTTTGCTATTTCATTGGTAAGATAAATTAGTTTTTTGTTTAGCAGAAGGAGCAGGACTTCAAGAATGTGGGTAGAGTATATAAGCCACCTTCTGACTCCAAATTAGCCCTAATGCGACTCAAAATGTGAAAATAAAGTTTTTGTTTTTAACCTGTGCATCCAACTCAGTGCACACTTTAAACATGAAAAACAGAGGCTACACCTGAAGAACACACGGGGGTAGTTCAGAGGATCTGGGAATTTATCACAGTTAGAGCAAATACGTTTCATTTTAATCTGTTCATTGGTCGAGGGCTGTTATAATTTAAATAATACTGACTGAAAATAATCGGGCATCTACTGATCCAACTCAGCTCAGGCATTTGCAAAAAAGAGCACTTTATTCTTTTGAAGTTCTGTCTTGTCTGTAATAACTTAAAATTTACCACAGGGAATTTGTGTTTTCCTTTTGGGGGTTTCCAATTATTCTTTTAACACATCAATTTAGAGGATGCACAGAAGTATCATGCAAGGACGCTATCTCGTCTGCTATTACTACCTTTTATCCTGATCGTAGAATGGCCCACAAAACATAAATGAATGAAGATGCAGCCATAGACGAGTGTGTTTTGGACAGAAATGACCCACAGTTACCCTGCACTGGTGTGCTTCTTTTTAATCATCGTGGGTATCAGGGGGCACGTTTGTGAAATAACCGCTTTCCCACCTTCCTCCTTCTGCATGCTTTCCCAGTCACCTCGGTGTATCCACGGGATACTCCGGGCCACCGGAATACAAATACAACCCAGACACTCGCCTCTCAGCCTCATTTACACACACACAAATACACAACCCCAATCCCCAAAACCACAGTGTCTTCTCGTCCTGTTCCACTGTCTCCCCCCTTCATTAACAGTTTCAACAGACTGTCACAGGAGACTGTTTGTGCAGTTTTAATAACAGGACAGGGGGGGAACATTTATTTCATTCTGCTCCCCTGAGATTTGTGCAGAATTCAGAAAAACAGATGCGCCAAATTTATAAAAGCAATCAAAGGGTGGTTTGCATTCACCTTTTGCCCTCTCCTCCCATGCATGTGCATTTAGGTGGAGACATATGATATTTTTGATGGTTTCAGATGAATGGACATGTGTCTGCATCTGTGTCTCCACCTAGCTGTCTGCTTGGGATGGGGGTAGCCCTTGGAACGCTTTGAAACCCCTCCTGAGAGTGTTCATGAAAGGACTCCCACAGCAGTGTGCTCCTGGCCCACAACAACACAATGGTGGATGAAAACGCCGCTGGCCAAAGCAGCAGAGAAAAAGTAGTGCCAGGGAAGGGCGGAGGGTGAAGGGCAGAGGCTGGTTGGGGGGTGATCATTGCATGGTGGGGTGGGCAGGTTTCAGGGGGACAGCAGTGTGCGGGGCACAGCTTTTGGATGGGAGGGCAAACAAAAGCCGACCTCTTCATAGCCATCCAGAGATGCAAATTGCTCTTCATCAAAAGTTTCACACTCGGCTTCCAGCGAACAAAATGGAAACGCTGGCTCCTTGGCTGAAACCACCCCCGTCCTCTATATGCGCTTTCAACCGTTTGTTACTGGCAGTTTTTAAGACGAAAAGCAAGGTGAGCAACACACATCACCACACATTTACACACTAACGGTGCATGTGCATCAACAGTTACCCCATCCTACACACTCCTACACATCCCTGCAGGGCCCAGCTTTTACTTCCTATGGGCTGTTTTTTTATCTTACTATCCCAGCGGTGTAAGCTTGCAATGAGCCGGGCTTCAATTCAGGCCGGGCACACAGTCATCAAAGACATCCTTGCCAGAGGGGGTTATAAAGACCTGATCAGCCTCATCCCAGAGGCCCCTCACAGGTAAGACACAAGGGTGTGTTTGTGTCTTTGTGTGCAGAAAGAAAGACAAAGAAAGAGAATGGTGGGACTGCTTGAGTGTGTGTACAACAGCCACCTTTAATATTTCAGGTGCTGCATTCTTCTCTTTTCCGCTGCTCATCTCCTCTCTTTTAGCTGCCAGCTACTGGAGATGACCTGAGCTCTCTGGTTTAGGTGAGATAACTGCCGAGCTTTTACCCCAGACAGGACTGTCTTTCAATATTCAGGTTGATTGCTTTTAAAAAGTGAAGGCTGAGCTCAAAGGCCAAATAGACTGCATTAGCATTTTGGGAAAGTATCCCTTTTTTCGGCGTTCTAATTCTTCTGTGCATGTCTGCGCTATAAGGTTTGTGTTCTGTACAGCTTGTGCCAGACACCAGGGGGGGTTATTTGAACCCGTTTGACCACCCAAATCCTTGGCTTGCCGTAGGCTGGTCTGAGTTTTACACAGGGGATTCTTTCTGTGGGTGAAGAAGGAGTGAGCGGAATATCTTGTATGACTACAACTTATTTACTTTTATTTTTAACAAATTAATTTTACTGTATTCTTCCGTATGTCCTCAATGACCTAATCACCCAGTGGATATCAGCACAATTTCACTGGTCTATCTGAACCTGATATCCTAAATACACTTCAAAGATATTCTGCGTTAATATTGTTGTGCTCAAGATCGGTTCTTGGTTTGAGATCAGTCTTAGATTCATTTTTCAGATTGTACTTGCTTGCATGATTTTTTTTGTACATAGGTCAATGAGTCTTTTTAGCTTTTAATGGAGAGACTACTTATGCTCACGCTGCAATCAAACACAATGATGCATTCAGGAGTTTGTCCACTAACATGTGAACAAGAGACTTGTGGTTCCTAATGGAAGCCTATATGTGTGGAACTAATAGACCTATTCAACCAACAGCCCCAGGGACTTAAAGAGCTCAGGAAACTAAGCTTACGGGGTAACTGTGAGGATCTATAAATCGTTCAACTCCTTTTGGTTTTGTGATCTGTTTTTTTTTTTCTTTTTTCGCAGTACACGATTGGGAAAATGAGGCAGTAGAGTATTAGCTTTGGTTTTGCACGAGAGAAAAACAATACAGATCACAAGACGAAGGAAAATGGTAAAGTTATGTCTGCACTACTTTGATTAACTTGTTGGGAAGTAACTTTTTCAGAAGTCAGTCAAATTGAAGAAATTCTAATTTTAAGTTATATTTACAGAGAGAGGATCTATCAAGTCTACCTGGATAGATCATCTCTGAAACTACAAAACCCACAAGGGACTTTTTGAAGGACAGGAACCAAAATGTTGACTATTGCAGTCCAAAATAAAGATATATACTATCAATTGATAGGCTAGGACACTACTGAAAAGAAACCCTTCAGACAAGACCCTCAAAGATATTCGAAACAGCTCTTCTCTGTGTACTTAACATAAGAGGTCTAGTCGTGGCTTCAATCCTGCGTGCTATAACACTCACCTCATCTTTACCCTGCATCATAAAAGACTCTCAATAGACTAAAAGTAATATGGGACCATCAATGTATCATATGTCTACTGTTATTTTCTACCATCCTTGACTGAATAGACTGGGCATAAGGAGGAGGCCCTGCTGATTAGTATTCTTTAGAGCCCGCATAAACAGACAGGCCCCGCGATCAGAATGCAAGGAGGTCCTCTTTCAGGCGATGAAGGAGCGAGGGTGAGGGGGACGAGACAGCAGAGTCCTGTCTACCATGTAAACAGAGCTTTAAAGATCCCATTTACAATGCTGCATAGTCTTGAATTAGGAGACAGCAGAGCAAAGAGAAAAGCTTCCCCCTCATCTTCTTTAAGGTGCAGGGAAGAGCTTTGGTGGACGGAAATATTGTTCATGGACTATATTTGTACTGCGTAAACATGTTCTCAAATTAAATGCCCATCTTTTCCCCTATTCAGAATAAAAGTTTAAAAGGTTGCATGTCAGACACAACAAAACAGACTAGAGGAAAGTGCTTTGACAGAAGGAACCTGTGAAGTCTTGAAGAAAGTAAGGTTTTACAAAGAGCGGAGAAAAGCAGACACTTAAGTCTTTGTAAGAAGCTGGAGCCTAAGTTTAAGGACACAGCCTAGAAAAGCAGAAAGCAAAGTGTGATTACTTATTATGAAATAGAGTGCTGACATCCACACCTTCGCTTTCCTATAGCCGTCTCTAAAGGTTAGAAAACACTAACTTTAGTAATTTAGTCAAGATTGAGCCCAATCTAATCAAAATTGTCTGTGGGTAAACCATGTACAGTAATATGGTTTGCTAAGTCAGGCTAACAGCAGAGCTAGGACTGCCAGCCTTCGGCCCTCCCTGGAGCTTAAAATCCACGTGCCCATGGTAAATGTGGTTAAGCATTGTGCTCAGCCTACATACAACATTATCTCAATTTTTTAGATCTAAATACAGCCAAACAGCGCTGCTCCTACATGTTGCTATCCATTCACTGTGCTTGTTTACATCCAGGTAGTAGAGCTGGGAGAGCAGGTCCATTAACTGGAGCTAAAGCCAGTCTGCTAGTGTTGGGCGGCTGTGTTGCAGTTTGAGCATAATATCTGACTGGCATTGTGGGCCAACATATTAATTTTTTAGTAATTCCAGTGCTGAGTAGCGAGGGTGATGATGTTTAAACAGTTTAGTTGACTACATATGCAGTCCAAAATTAAAAGCTTTCAATATATACAGTATGTTTATAATAAACAGGACAAGTGAAAGATGTTTGTGGGTGGTACCTGAAAATATTCACATTTGCTTCTAAATACTTTGATATATCAGTGAATTCACTGTGTGTTTTAGTACTAAAGTCTATGTTTATGCTCTAGTTTATCCACTTATGCTTAAAGATTTGAGTGTAAATTATTTAAATACTCTTCCTTTGAAACACTTGGATCCATTTTGACCTAATTCACTCGATTTTAATACAACTTCCAGTCATAAAAAAACATCTTATAGGGTTGATGACATCTTGACGGAAAAAAAACAGTAACCAATTGTATCCCCTACTGCACAAAAATCTTCAATTATTTGTACTTAACCCATGATGGCCCTGAGAATTTCATAACAGCATCCTTCTGTTTTCCTCTTCCTCTCTCTTAGTAAATCTCTTCTTCTGTCCATCTTCTCCCTCTCTCCCTGCACACTAAACAACCTCTTATTGTGGTCCATGTCATGGATATTGCCCTGCCGGGGCCTCTCAGACCTGACGGATAAAGCATCCATAGGAACCGACTAGGCCCTGATAAAGGTATGGAGGAGTGGAGCGAGTGTGGGCTCCGGCCCCCTTTAAACCCTCCAGAGGAATAATTTACAGCTCTGCCACAGTTGATTTCCCTCACTACAACCAAAGGCACTCAGAGAGCGGCCACAGTGCCATAGCTCACCGACAGAGAGCTGAGCAGAGCAACATACAATCACACACTGAGGAGCTGAGAGGCAGAGAAGAGGGAAGGCTTGAATTATTGAACATTTATCATAAAGGCGGGAAAACAGAGCGTTAATGGGAGAGATGGGGGTCGTGGTGGAGAGTGGGGGGTGTGAAACCAAATGGCTTGTGTTGGTGCTTGCTTTCAACTACAACTTAGATTGTTCTCAGTAGAATTTTGATCTATGTTCGCTAACATGCTGGGGTTTTTAATTTGTTGACTAAATAATGAAAGTACACACTTTTTCACAAAGAATCATCTTGAAACAATCTTCTCTAGACAGGTCTTATGTCCTTCAAAGGCTGAAATAATCAGAGAACAACCAGTTCATTTTCCACACCCCCTCAGAACAGCTTTTTTTGTATTTGTTTTTATTTTTTTTGTTTGTTTCATCTGAGCAGAGGAATAGACAAATGCTTTTATAAGTAATTCACAAATATTGTTCCATAAATCCTGTGAATTTAAAATGGAAAGTTTTCTGAGAAATTATTAATTGATACCACATAATGTCACAATAATTAAGTGTTTCAATATTTCCTTTCTCCCTGATGGGTCCCTGTTATCACAGGAAAAAAAACATTTTTTTTTTTTTTAATAAACCAGCTTAATTTGAACGCTTTCGGCTAATCAATTGCTTTTTTCCCCTCAAAGTCAAAAGGAGCTGGAAAACGTTGCTGGGGAGTTCTGGGGCAACTTGCTCAGCCTGCTGCCACCGCGACCCGGCTCCGGATTAAGCAGAAGATAATGGATGGATGGATGGATGGATGGATGGATGGATTAATGGATGGATGGATGGATGGATTAATGGGTGGATGGATGGATGGATAGATAGATGGATGGATGGATGGATGGATGGATGGATGGATGGATGGATGGATGGATTAATGGGTGGATGGATGGATGGATTGTTTCCCTCAAAGTCTATTACATTACATTATTATTGCAAATAAATTGAGGTTCTTATGTGTGCAGCTTGAATGTACACTCAACGCCCCACTGACTTTTCCTTTGTTTCACATACAAGATCTGACTCTCTCAGCAAAGTACACACTCCTCTATGTCACAAACACACACACTCCCCTCCAGTTCGGCTAAAAGAAGAGATTGGCTTTGACATCTGCCTCCGTGTGTATTGTCCTGTTCTCATTTGTATGGGGTCTAATATCGCCCTAACCTTTAAGCCGCGCACTGGTTCAATTGCATCAGCATAAAACTGCTCCAGTGAAAAGCCAATTATCTTCTCAATCGCACCACAACACCGCTTAGGCGCTGCCCACGCCATTTATGAACGCACAAAACAACCAACAACGCTGGCAAAGTGACAAATCTGGGGCAGTGCATACAACACCAAGAGAAGGGAGGAAAATCCAATTGCATCTTTAGTCAAAAGTCTCACCACATAGTGTTTGTGGCTGTATTTTCAACAAGCTACATTAAATTGTGATCTACAAAGCAAAGCAGACGCTGGGTTCTCTTTTTATTTCTGTTCTAGGTATTCAAGAGTTTAAGTTTAGCAAGAGGACAAAGATGGGTTGGAATAATGTGAATGCATCCTGTGAGAAGGTAAAGGTGAAGGATGCTGCCTGTTAGGTAATAAAAACAACTTCTATTTCCTGCAACCCTCTTTATGTAGAAGTCACTGAAAGAGTATGAGGTACTCTCAAAATATTCTTCATGCAGTTTTTCCGTGAGCTTAAGATACAATGTTTTTTTTCTTATATAACAAAAGCACACTAGCAAAGAGAGGATGTATCTCCAGACGTAAAAGAGCTGCACAAATATGAAAGGAAATGGTAAAAAAATCACATTGCACAAGCAAGGAAGTTTATTGATTCATTACATTAATTCCAGGAGGCAATAAATGTAAATGAACTGCTGTGCAAATATGACATTCAACTCTAAATAACAAGTGCTTCCTGAACCTGACATGCACCTTTACAATACCTCTTACCCTTCCACTTAACCTAAAGGAATTGCTCCCCAATTGACTTTAAATTAGGCACCACTGCTGGAATTCACCATATTTACATGACATTATGTTTCTCTGGTGTTACCGTTTGGGTGGGGTGCTTAAATGCTGTAAAAATGTCATATAATGTATTCCACGTTGGAAGTAGAATACAAATTGGAAATCTGAAAATGGTTTCCCGATTATTGAGTAAATGAAAATACACTGTTAGTGAGAATCTGAAGGGAGATCAGGACACATTTAATTGGTATACAGCATATTTGATTACCAATTTAGCTATCATTGGACACCAGCTAATGTAAGCATTCAACAAACTCCTGGCTTTAATTATTGTCTGGTTGTAAAACACTTACTGATACAAAAGGTGTTCATTCAAAACACAACATTTTCAAACTGTATTGTGTAAAACCAGCAAAAGTTAGCGAATCAGTTAAATACTGGAGCAGTCTGTCTTCCAATGGTGGCCAATGGGTTATCAAATGAAGATGTCAAAATTAAAACAATCGTCAGGTAGCCATCATTTCAATCACTTGAAGCTACGGTCATTTTTTTTTACATTTCAATACTTTATGATAGCATGTGTTTTAAAATAATACAATCTCTTTTATTTCAATCAACTTCAACTTCAACTTCAACTTCATTGTCCCCGAGGGAAAATTTGTTCGTTGGTATTGAAAAGTACCAATGTTTAAAACAACTTCAGATTTTCAGTCACATCTTTGACCAAAAGCGTGCCTATCAGGGAGAGAGAGAGCACAGTCTAAAATGCACGACATGTTGCCATTGAATATGTAATATTTAGACAGTGTGCAGGTGATTGACTGGAATATTTGGTCATTGAAAACAAGAAAAATACCCAATATATCTAGCATAGGACTTATTTATCTTCCTCTTTGTTGCTCTGGTACCGAAACAGGTATTAATCATTTGATTTAGTATTACATTTTAGTTTAAAATTCTTCTATTGTGACAACCCTACTTGCAAAAATGACAGTAATGAGACATCGTAGTAGCATTTTAGCTTCACACCCTGAGCATGCATCCCAGGAAGCAGCCTTGTAAAGCAGCATAAAACAAAAGTTAAGAGCTCAAAACGGATTTGCAACAAACAAAGTAAAGTAACATGTACATCTTGTTGGTTTAGAAATCTGACGTGTCATGCTGCCAGCAAGGATGGCTTTGAATTGGTTGAGAGAGAAAAGCCTCAATGGTTGAAGTTTTGTTCAAAAAAGTCACACTGACACTATGGTAACACAATAGTATTTCAAAGGGGATGAAGGTGGCAGTTAGAGAAATGACAGTGTGTGTGCGTCTGTGTGTGGGTAAAAGGGGTATAATACAACTCCAACCCTTTCTTCGAGTCATTTGCAAGGAATGGTTGACTTGAGGGAAGAGGCGGACTCGCCTGTTATTAGCTTCATTTGCTCCCCCATTCCATCAATCCATCCTCACACACACACACACACAAGAACACACACAGGATTTCCCAACTTCAGTGAAGCGTGGAACAATCCCTCTTCCAGGCCCTTTATTCCTGGGAAAAGCTTATGGATGTTAATTGCATTACCAGGAGGCGTCAGGGGCCACAGGGAGCGTCCAAACCTGGAGAAGGCGAATCAGAAAATAAATTTTGATTTAAGAGAAGAATAATCCTTCACTGACAGTCTGGAAGTTATCTCTGGTTTTCTGCCTCCTTTTTTTCACACTTATCAGTAACTCTCTTCGTCTCTTAAAAGCTGCCTTTCCATTCATGAAAAGCTAGATTTAACGGCTCATTATGTAACGGTTTATGTCATCAAAACGCTTCCACGCTGATGTGTTTATGTTCTCTGGAAGTGGGAATCTTTAAGTGGAAAATGAAATTATTTAGTCCATGGATGTCAAAATGCACTCGTTGAATTATTAATGAGTGGCTTGACATGACCGGCCCAATGAATGATTTAATTTCATTATAAGTAACAATTGAACAGAGTCTTTCTAACCTTACAAATCTTGTCCCCATCTGCCCATCACAGCCGTGAGAAAAGTGAACCCCTCCTTTCAGTGAACTGTGTGAAGTATTTATTTAGTCTGAGTTTTACACACATTTTAGGACAACATGTCTTCTCTTTGTTTCTCTCTTCTGGCTACTTAATTCCTGAAAAAGAAAACAGTCCAGGAAGGTGCACATTTCCTCTTATTGCCTCTCACCAATAACAAGCCGTGTGCTCTATTTTCTCCGTACACCTGTTAGGAGCCTAAAAATAGGAGTCCTGTACTGTACCACCTTTATTTGTCCATATGGATGGATGAAACCTGATTCCTTTGTCCATGTTGCAATTTAATGGTCCAACTTTTGCCACCTTATACTTCCAACAGGCCTAACTGCTGGTTTAAAGACACATTTTTCCTTCACAGGCGGACTTACAAGATTTTTTTTGCACTTATCACAAAAAAAAATAGCTTTATCTTTTAGTAAAGGCTTTTGGGATGTTCTTAAATTGGTCTTAACTGTGTGTTTGAATTGCTCACTGCAATCAATACTCATCTGTTTATCGTTTAGCTCATCAACATTGTTACATCTTGAGATGTCATGTTGAGCCGATTTGTGTCAAGCCTACTACTATTCTCTGTAACAGAGAAAACACTATACACTGCAATTTATCCCATCAGATGGAACACGCTGGTTGGAAAAGGAAAATTGTGGGCTCCTGAATTGTTGTTTGTGAGGCGGGAGGTGGAGAGAAAAGGAAGAAAGGTAAGAAGTCAAAAGTGGACACTTGGTGAGAAATGATTTAAGGAATGGGAGTTCAGTGAAAGAAAAGGATGTGGAGGGATGACCTGTGACCTTTTTGTCTTTTTCCAAAAGACAGGGCAGCCATTGTTAAGGCTTAACGCCTTTAGTCAGTGTCTAAGCCTCCCTTACCCCTTCCACCCCACACAGGGTGACAACTATAGGCTTGAACTCTAAGATTAATGCTGTCCCCCTCTCTGTCCCTGACATGGGCCCTGGACCTTATAAAGGCCTCCTCCCCATCATTTAGACCAGGAGACACCCACACATACACACACAGCATCCAACTAGCCTTTGGCAGGCAAGCACAAACAAGGCGTAAGAGATGGAGCTTCAATGCTGGGCAGCATTGACTGGGCAGTAATGGCTGAAGCTGAACAAAAGCCCAAAGCAGAAGTTACAACTATACAAGCCCTGATGGCGCCTCATGAAGTCATCTGTATTCTTTGGACCTGGGGAGGGCCTCATCAGTACCCTGAAAACTGTGAGTCTGAAACTCATGACGGCCCTCCAATTAAATACTTTCCTCAATATTTGACTGGCCATATGTTTATAATACAGATTTTAAGTATTGACTATTTCAGTCGGTTACAGAAATTGGTTTGAGTTCAAGAGCTGCAACAAAACAGTATTAGAGACATTGTAAACACTGTGCTACACTACCAAGTAATACGGAACGACCATAGTAAAGATAGAATATATTCAAAATGTACATTTTACTGGTGTAGACAAAATGTGGGCTGCCTGATTATGACAATGCTAACAAAAAAAGCTGCAACATTCTGAAAGTGTTGGACAACCAGCAAGTGGACTTAACATTATTTAAACACAGTAGGCCTATAATATTGCTGGTTTCTTCATGCTAATGGTGTAAGCTTTAGCTGGGCTGCTAGCTGCTAACTAGCTCACTTAGAAATGAAAAATGTTGTTGTGAAAACATAACATTGTACAACATAAACAAAGCTAGGCCCCTGCTAACAACAAAAGCAGTATCCATGTTGATTGTTAAAGTGTCGATAAAACCAGCGAGGAGACTGAACATTATTTAGCCACATCTTGTCCTGGTTTCTTTATGCTTATTGAGTTAGCTTTAGCTTGCCCCCAATAGCTGCTCACTAGCTAAGTTAGAAATTTTCATGAGACATTTGTCATGTAGAAAAAGTTATTATTAGCCTTCTAAAACATTTTTTTACCAGAAAATACACAAAGTAATGCCTCTGCTAAAGACAAAAGCAGATTGTTGGAAAACCAAAAAGGAGACGAAACAGTTGCCTATGGTCACCAAACCATAGTTAGGAGAGGACTGGTTTTCTTAAGTGCAGATTGAGTTAGCTTTAGCCTAGCTAACAGCTGCTCATATGCTAATTAAGTAGTGAGAAATGTTTGTGAGACGTTTTGGTAACATACATATAATTGGTGCTTTATTAAGATTAAGATTAAGATTTACTTTATGGATCCCCGCAAGGGGAAATTCTGTTTTTACACTCTGTCATGCAACACACACATAGGCTGATATATACATACTATGGACATGCACTAATGGAGAGATGTCAGAGTGACGGAGCGGCCCACAGCAGGCACCTGGAGGGGGGATTTGGTGCCTTGCTGAAGGGCACCTCGGCAGTGCTCGGGAAGTGGTCTGGCACCTCTCCAGCTACCAGACCAATTTCCAGATTTGGTCCGCAACGGGACTTGAACCTCCGGTTCCCAACCCAAGTCCCTACGGACTGAGCTACTGCCGCCCAACTAATTGCAGTAAACATAATGCACAACCCTTTACAAAACCACTCTACTTGAACTGAGACATTTATCCTGTAACTTTGGGAATGGAAAGCATTAGTTTCACAAACCCCATGGTACAGCTTCTTACTTTTCTCTTACTCGCACACAGGAGAGACTTGCTTCTCCCAACAAACCTGCTAGACTTTGTTACATGGTTACATTACCCACAAGACCAACTTTCTTCAAGGGGAAGCCTCATCCAGCGGCACTACTGATCTGTGTTTTAAAGGCAGCATACAAGAGACAGCTCCTCTATGGAATTTGAAGGTTTATTTTTTTTGTGACTACCTGACTATTACTGAGACTATTATTTAGCCCGGTAATGAATTAAAATCCTATTTTGAGGGGAATTTGCCAGCTATAGCAATGCCAAAGCTACTAAAACGGAAAAATAACAAGACTCTTTTTTAGGTTTATCTTCCAGGGTTAGAGGAGTTCAGCTAGGAGAGTGAGTTTGTGCAGGCTTTAACACCTGCAGAAGGAAAGGATTAGTCGGGAGGTAAAGGTGGGACCCCCCTGCAGTGATGAGCTCAGCAGAAAAATTCTAAAGTTCTTTGTGAAAAGTTAGGAGGTCCCTTAGATAAGGAACTATCCAATTATCTACAGATCTGATGTGAACAGCGACAGGGCAATTTGCACGGCGGGAGGAGGAGATAATGAATCCCTCCATCCATGTGAGGTGCTTTTCTCCTCTTTTTGCCTATTTCAACCCCTGTAAACGAGAGATGATAAGAAGATGATATGAAACGATAGAAGAAAAAGGATGACAGTGAAATAAGAAGTCGAATGAGAGTCAGAGGGAGTTAGTGAAGTAGATCAGACATGAATTCCAGATAGCACAGGTGGAAGTGGAGACGTTCTTTCTGAAGTCCTGGGTTACAAAAAATATTCGACAAGAAAATGAAAAAAGGAGCAAGAGAAGAGGCCAATGTAAAGTAAAAGGCTGAAAGAGAAGCTGAGTGAACAGCCGTTTGCTTGGACTTTGTATGCGACAGGTATTAATGATGGTGGGCTGTTCTCGGGGCAGGAGGCACCTCTAATGGCAAACACAAAGATAAGCTCTGTTGTTATGCAGCTCTGCGAGACAAATGGTCTCATTACACCTGATTGAAACCACGGAGAGAGTAGTTTATCCATACGAGACAGCAAGAACTAGTCTGGCAAATTTCTCTCTCTTTGTTCACCTTTTTGTGTCTGAAGCGGAAATAAAGAAGAAACTTTCTGTGCCACAGTAGGTGGGAGGATAAAGAGATAGAAACATTTGAAAGAAGTCGCTCCATCTCATGTCCAACTATGAGAGAACAAACACATAAACAGCTTTTCTACAATTGTGATTCAGTGTACAGTTGCTCATTTTGTCCTTACAACGCTTTACGATGCCTCCCTCTTTATACTCACAGCCTTTGTGTGCATGTTTACGTTAACATAGGAGCTTTTTTGAATTGCTTATTTTGCTTTGTAAATATAACTGCTGCAATTAAATCGATCCCGGAGCAAACGGAGAGGCAGAAAACGTCTGCTGGGAAGCGTGAATGCACGACCGAGAAGTGGAAATGTGTGCACACACCGAGTACACAGTACATAAACGCTGAGAGACAAAGGCAAACACACTAACCCCTCTGCAAACACTCAAGAGATAAAAACACTCTTAGAGCCATGCATAGACAGACATTCATGAGGAAAACTGATCTATAAAATACATAACCAGACTTGTTTGTTATTGCTTTCTCAATATGTGATTGTAAATAAATATGTCCTTAATTTATGCCAATTAGAAATCACCTGAAAAGTTCATCCTGACGATTATAAATGCACCTCCGCTGTCAGCAGTTACGATGTGGACATATTGTACCACATTGACATTTTGAGACTTCCAACAAAGGGAGATAAAATTGCACTAGATTGTTTCCATCACAAAGACGATTATTTGAACGCCAAAGTAACGGGGGGTTGTTTCGATTCAAGCTGCCCTCATAATAACAGAGTTAGACTCCTGTCAGCTTCCTGTCAAAGAGGCTCTGACCCTCCTGAGAGATTGACAGAGGAGGTCACTGACACTGTGTCTAATCAGTGAGAGAGATGAAGGCAAAGTACACTATTGAGAAGGAGCTGTCATTAAATGATCCTTCTGCTTTTCGGGCTGCTTCAAAAAGTTGTTTTTTTTTCCTGTCAAAGCAGGGAAACAATTTTCTTAAAAGAGAGAACAATTTATTTTTTAAAGGCTGCCGGGCAAAGGTTTAAAAAGAATCAAAACTTTGTCAGTTTTAACGGCAATAAAGGAATCTGGAAGCTTGAATGTCAAGACCTACAAGAAACTACTCTTGCACCGATAGCTAAAACCCAACAGGAAGTCCACCATTTTTATGTGATTTTCAAAATAATGGCTAAGTTTAGCGTTTTATTGAATATATTCTTTAAATTTAGAAGTTGAACCACGTGAGTCTAAAAATCTTAAGAAGTGAAAGCACATACAAGCTGAAAACTTTTGGTTCAACAGAATTCATTCCCCCAGCACATCACATTCAGACATCTTTAATCCTGCAAGATGAAAGACTTCACACTGTTTCAAAATGTTTTGATGTCCACCTTCAATCTTTCATATCATGCCTGCTGTGTGGACTGCAAGTCCTCTTCTTCAGCAGCTACAACAAAGAGAGGGACACACGTTTTCTTTGATAAATGAGACATTTGAGTAATGGGGTATCATTTTTAGAACAAGAAAGCAGGGTTAATTCAGACTTGGGTGTATTTCCTCATCCTTATTAGTACGGCTGCCTCCAGGGAAAACAACAATTTTGCCATTGATGACAATTTCCTGCCTTGAATGCAACTGAAAGTATTACTAATTATGACTTCAACAGGAGCTCTGCACAGGTGTCTAAAGTCATTTCAGACAAATTGAGTGGCCATACAATTACGTGTTAGGAGTATGAAAAACAATCAGGATTTAACAAGGATATGATGAGCCTCTAAAGTGCCTCTTTACTTGTAATAAAGGATAGTATTTTTTATTAGCTGCACACACTTTTAGTTGTATGTTTAAGAGCGAGGCACTTTGAATTTCTGGTATCCAGCTCCTGTTTCTATAAATTGTTAATGCATTTATTATTAGTTGCTTTGGGCAAAGTCATCTGCCAAAATGAATGTATGATCATCATTATCACCTCTATAAAGAGACCAAGTGTAACATATTCAGGGTGTGTATATCTTTAAAACATGACTTTAACAGCATGAGCTCTTCTTGTAAACAAGCTACGTTCACGATCTAAATCTGCAGCTCGTTGGAGTCAAATGACAGATTATGGAATACGACTCACGCATTTTACTCCACCATTTTTTATCTGCTAGCACTTTGAGAGCCAAATTTAAATAAACCTCCGGTGAAACCTGATTAAAGCAGCCTCTTCCAAAAAGCTCCAAAGCTGCTGTTAATTACACAAAGACTGATCCACTGGGGATGATCATCCTCAGGCAGAAAGACTAGGAGCCCCCTGGGGAGGTTAGAGGGTCAGAGGGAACAGCCTGGCATGGCTTGGCATGGCACCACAGACTTGTTAATCTGTGGGAGCAACAGGAAGGACGTCAGGCAGCAGGTGGACAATGATTACAACGACCTGTTCAGCAACCAAGATAAAGGAAATCATGTCAAACACCCTAAAGAGGTTGGACTGATCTGAAGGAGCATTTTAGGCTTTCCTAATAAAACCTTGCTAGAAAAGATGCACAAAAAACAACATTTTATTTGATGTGTGATGAAACATTTGAGATTTTGAAGAACAATGCTCCTTCACATTCAAACAAAATAATCTTTTTTTTTTTTTTTTACAGTTTCAAAACTCAAAACTCGACTAACAAGCAGATTGCACAGCCTTTGTAGACCTCGGATAGATCGACAAAGTGCCAAACTGTCTCCAAATGTTAGAGTCCATCTTTGATCAGGTCTTGGAAGTCATTCAATTCACAGTCATCTGCCATCACTTTAAACCCTTCAAGGCTGACAGCTGGCCCCTTTGATGTCAAAACATGCCCTTTGGCGAATATATGTGTACAGGGAACACTGCTAAATTATCCCCAAAAAATATTTTTTTCATTCACTTTCATCCTCAGAGAAGACAAGCAAGGTGAGGGCGATACGTTCAAAGACATCTGATACTCTGATGTTCAATTGATTGAGATTTGGCTTCAAAAGAATGTCTACTCTTATAGCAAAAACAATGTTTTTTACTGTTTCATGTGAGGATCCAACAGAATCATTTATACCATTTCAATACAGAATGTCAACCTAAGAAGAAAATCCTAGAAAAGTTAAAAACCGTGTGCTTTGAATACAATGCATGCATTGACTCCACTGCTATGAATTGATTTCTTTGTTGCAAATAAATCCTAGGATTTTTATTTAACTTCACTTTCTGAATAAAAGGAGAATCAATCAAACAGCGTGGAAACAATGGAGCTCAATATCTCTCCGGCTGCACAGTCAGATCAGCAGAAATCTCCTGAACCTGCAGCACAAAGACCACTTTCACAGGAGGGAGAGATACAGTCTCTCTTCCCTTTATTCTTCCTACCAGCCCTTTCAGCAGATCAAAGGCTCTCCATGTTCTAAAACTTATGCAAACAAAGCTTTTTTTATCACGCTAATCACGTCCTACAACTGCTTAGCTTAAACCTTCCTCTTTAACTGCTTAATATCCCCGGCTCATTACAGCGTACAGTATTTCCTGTATCGGCGGCACGAGGCTTACGGAGCTCAGCTCCATCGATCCGTCTTAGTGATGCTTAGACATGTCTGTGCTGAGAGGAGGCAAAGGGGAAGAGCGGCGAGGCGTTCACTCAGAGTGAGACGTGGCTTTCTTTCTCGGCCCTGTAATGATAGCAGAGAAATCTCATTTCACGACTCACTGCCATGTTTGCAAAACCGCATCAATGGAGGCACATCCCAAACATAGCTCAGAGGAGGCTCCGGAGCCAAGTTCCACCTGTCGGGGTCCAGGACACATCTACAAAAGAGGTGAGCGAGTAAGCAGAATGGAAAGCTGACGGGCGGGGGAGAGCGTGAGGGCCCCGGGACAAACGGTGACAGCGTCTGCTTCTTTGGTTGCTAATGGCTTATTGATTGAAGGGGCAATGCATGCAGGTTTCATTGGTGAAAGTCGTCCTCGTCCACATTGGTGAAGCAGAGGGAGATCTGATCACTCAACTAGGAAGTGGTTGTTCTTTCTACTTACTCTGCTGGACAAGGACCAACAAACCTTCCGTTAAACACCATTTCCAACTGTTATATTATCTCAAGCTTATTGGCATGAGAAAAACAAGGAAAGACAAGACGTCATGGTGGCCATATCCAATTCTTAATACAGTCTATGTTCTATACAGGTACACACCTGGAGTGAGGTCTCATTATCCTTTAAATCCCTGTTATAATGAGCTCATACTCTGTGCCTTAACCTGCTCACAGAGCAGGGGCCTCCAGCAGCAGTCACACTGTTTTCTGCGGTAATACTCTTCCTCTGTGGTGATTTAATAGCTACTGTTAAGTGTCCCGTCCTTGGGTGTTCTGTGTGCTTTGTTCTCCCGTGGAGCGAGATGAGTGTGAGCTCACCAGTAGAGAAATCATCCCTGAGAAGTGTCTTGGCGGCGGACTAAACCGTGCCCATATCCATGACTTAATGAGTCTGGATCATATCTCACAGTACGCCATCACATATATTACATATCTTCACTCTGAGTGCTGGGGAGGAAAGAATTCAATCCACTTCATATCTAATTGGTAAGTGATAAAACACTTCAATCATGATTGTTTCACCTAATCATGAGCAATAGAGGTGGTCCTTTTTTTCCCATTTCTAAAACAGTATCTTTTAAAGACGCAGCTCAGACTTATGGCTCTGTATCGAGACATTTATGGTTTGTGTGGGAAAGAAGTTTGAGGGGCAAAAACCTGCATATGCTCAGAGTTTAGTAATCAAATGAAAGTTAGCATCCAGTGCCTTCCTCCTACACTTAAGTGCAGCACATTGCAAGTTGTGCACACACACAAACACACACAACCACGCACTTTGTGTCGAAGTCATTTTGGCCAGTTACAATGAGATTCCTGAAGGCTTCAATTTGCACAGTGAGTGAAGCCAGGAAGCAGACTCAGGAGTCCAATCTGTGTGTGAGCAGATTTACAGAGGAGAGAGGTTATTAGGGGGCATGACTGTGTGTGTGCGCATAAGCCTTCTGTTCTTGCCGGGGTAAGGGGATGGATGGAAGCCCAACATAACACAATCTCCTCTCCTCCCTCTGTACTATAAGTGTGTTTGAGGAGGGGTATACATTAGCATCCACCCTCTCTTTCTCCTCCCCTCATCTGTGTTCTTCTCCATCTTTCACCATTTCATTTTCATTTGTCTGATGACTATCGTTTCTACAGAGATCATCGCTGATCTGAAAGGCAATTTCAACCCCATTTACATCCAGAATTACCATCCACCTGCAGATTAAAGACATTAGATTTTGCAAAAAGACAAAACTTATGAATGTAACAATGTGCAAATGCATAAGGTTCACTTAGCTTAAGCCGTGGTTCTTTACTCTTATTCTTAAATATGAGAGGATGAGATTTTTGCTTTCAATTGGCAGATGGATTTTATCATGCAGAACTGTCAGAGAAAGAGTGATAACAGTACCTTCCAAACAGAGAAATGGTGACAATTTTCCACAAATGACAGGGGCCTCATTGTCCCCGAGACTCCAAGACCCCAAGCAGATAGAAAATACATTTCATCTATATCGCCTTTCTGCAGGATTATACACAGCAAAGAGCCTTTTAGAAAATTGCCTTTCTCAAACCGTCCAAGTCACACTGCAGTGAAGGTGTAAATAAAGTTTTAAAGCATTCTTTTACAAAGATGTCCATAGGCGCCTATACCTGCTTTTGCAGATGGCACTGAGGGAATCAGGAGGCAATTTCAGATCAGTCAGAAGTGAGACTCTTCACTGCTTTATGCCGGTGCTTCAGGTTTTATCGGAGGCTAGAGCACTTGAGATGTTCTTTTTCTGCAATCCATGTGTTGTCATTGCAAAACAATGGTAAATGGTAAATGGACTTGAGCTCATATAGCGCTTTTCTAGTCTTCTGACGACTCAAAGCACTTTTACACAGCATGTCACACCTACCCATAGAACCCATTCACACACTGATGGCAGTGGATGCTATGCATAGTGGCCATCAGATGTAACTAACCCCATTCATTTACATTCATCTGCCGCTGACGAAGCAGCGGGAGCAATTCAGGGTTAAGTGTCTTGCCCAAGGACACATCGAACATGTTGCTGCAGGAGCTGGGGATCGAACCCCTCTACCAACTGAGCCACAGCGGCCCCAAAACTATATCTCCATGCTAACCAGAGATGCACGGATTGTGAAAATCCAGGCCAATTCTTCTACTGGTGTTACATCAATTTACCCATTTTCCAATTTTGTTACCAATGTTTTCTTTCATTACTTCTTCGTAATTCCTCACGTCTGGTTTTTAAAAATGAGCTTATGTATTTAAAATGTTGCGAGTAGTCCCTCCTTCTCCATGTCACTGGAACATGCATTACATACCACATGTCACTGATCTTTGTCAGACATGGTGTAAGACTCCCAACACTGCCAACGTTTTCTGTCACATTTGACCATGAAAACAAATCAGCATTGTCCAAAAGACTTCTACTGACCCCCGAAAAAACCTCTTCTCTGAATCAGCTGTTAGTCATCAATTTAATGTTTGCAAGCTGGTATTCCTGATAGTGATACACATCGGCTACTGACTTTTGTGCATGTCACATTATTTGGAAATAACTGATGTCTCAGTCTGTCCATAGGGCCGATATCAGCAGATACCAATGTTCAACCAAAATATACGTTTATCCCTAATAAGAGCATCAGTGTTAGGGTAAAAAAACATTAATAATCCATAAATATCAGGTCTTATGTGCGTCAGAACTTCCCTTCACAATGGGAGACATATGAAAGGGTTAACGTCTTCGAAGATCTCGAGTGTAAAAACGAATCCATGTGCCTTACTCGGAGATTCCCAGTGTTCCCTCTAAATCCCTGGTTCACTTCCCATGCATGTCTAAAATGAACAGTAATCTCCCTACGTCTCTGATGGGATGATCTCAAGGTGGAAGTCCAATTATTTCAGAGGTAAAGAGATTAGATGTAAAGCGCAAATCCTCTTTCCATTCTCTGACAAGGTACGTTGTAGGATAATTCATCCGTGATTTCCTTTAATGGGATATTTAGATGGTTCTTGACAATGACAGCCCCTTGGACGTGACTGAAGGTCCAAGTTTGAGGCTATTGGAAAGGAATGAATCTCTGGGACAGCGATGAACACATGTACCCTGTTTCACATACTAATGCCAAAAGAATCTCTGTGGGTTTAACATGACAAAACAAATCAAAAACTGGTATATAAAAAGGTGTTTTGACTGACTGTACACAGGTGCAGTCCAGATTAAGGTCAGTACAGCTGTGGAGTATTTCCGTGTATGAGAGAGAGAGTGTTTTTGATACACAAGCTGTCTAAATGTGTGTGTAGGCAGCTGTTAGTAGGCCAGTAGGTCCCTGAGGAGTTGTTGGGAGTCATCGCTATCGTCATCCCTCTTTTAATAAAAAAAAAACAACTTGGAATAGATTCAGATTGAAGAACTCACAGCAACCTGATTTTGACTGCGTGGTTAAATCGGGTCGTTTAGCGCTTAGTCATTAGCCTGGTTTCTGCTACAGGTCCTAACTGAGCCACTCAGCATTTAATCACCAGCTCATCTAGCTCTACAGTGAAACGTTCAGACACAATTTTCCTGAAATGATATAAAGGGTTTAAAAAAATATATACCCGAAAAGAGACAAACACGTTGGCGATGTGGAGAAAATAGAGCCAGAGAACGAGAGCGAGACATGCAGAGAAGCCTTTGAACCCTGCGTGCCCATGTGGGAGGCTGACGGCGGGACAGAGAGCTGGCCATGACCTTGCTTTGGCATTGCTGTGCCCGTCTGCAAAGATCAATGTCAGCGTGTTCGTGTCTGCTCACAGTCAACACAAAACCCTTCTCATTTCCCTTTTTTTGCAGAAAGATAGCCAGTGGCAGAGCCTTTAACACAAAGAACAACAACCACGCCCTACCAGCTCTTACCACTATTATTATGACTTCTAAAGCAACATTAACCCTGCTGCTATATACAGCCCTTTTTACATCCCGGGTCCACAACTGTGACATCTTTACTTCTTAGAACTTTTACAACGATGGTGTAATATTGTTGTCCCAGGGGGAGATTTTATATTGTGTACAGTGCATAGAATGTAAATATTAATGGACAAAGCCTGAGTAACGGCCAGCCATCTCTTACTGCAGAGGGCTCCAGAGGATCATCGGCAGCAGCCGCCATGCGGGAAACGCTTTCTCAGCTTAACTTCAGTCAACCTAACGACAGGCTGAGAGCTGGAGCTGAGGCGGGTTTAAAGCCTCTGGTTTTAAAAACCTCCAGCATCATTTTCTTGTAATACTGAGGACAACATGCACAACAACTATTTGTGACATTTTTTGATACTGTAAACTATATTTGAGTTTTTTTTTTTTTTAACTCACCAACAAAAGTGAATAAAATATGTGTAAAGGTATCAAAAAGCCATTTGGTAGACATCAATGTGAAGGTATTAAATCTTTAAAAAAACAAAACATTTTTATTGAGTTTTTTTTTCACAGGCAAAAAAACTCTGAAAAACTACTTTGAAACACTATTTCTTTCATTTTATAAGATTCTGCTCTATTTGAACATGCAAGCTGTTGCATGGATGCAAAATGCTTTCAGGGCGAGTTGAGATGTATGTGTATTAAAAATACAAAACATTTTTCATCTCGCCTCTCTTTTCCCTGGTTGTGTTCCCTGGTTGTGTTCATCTGTCTTAATAGGCTACCTGTCTCTCTCAAATCATTTATAATGATGATGTGGCATTGTTTCAACTATCAAGTGTGCAAAAAAAGCCGCCCGCCTGGTAATATACACGTCTCACTCGCAGGTAGAAATGAACAAAGACAACATTATCTGGCAGCAAACGGATGACCCGTCAGCGTGCTTTATGGGTGGGTGCAGAAATGAGCAGAGACAGGGATATATGCTCTCTGTTTATGGATGTTTCAAAGAAGAGGGGAGACTGGGAGAAGGGGGTGGATGAGGGAGAAGCAAAGGGAAAGATGCGGTAGAGAAATGATGAGAGATACAATAGAAAAGGGAGGAGATTATAATGGGGGGAGGGGAGAGCAAAGAGAGACAGGTGGGTTTATTGCAGGTATCCCAGAATAAAAAACAATTTGTGTTGTATCAAGATTAGCAAGCGATAATGTCTCCTCATTTCCCTCCTGCCAGATTGTCACTGTACCTCTCGTCGTCTCCTTTCCTCCTCTACACAGCTCTGAATGGAGAACAAAAGAAGAGCAGAAAAAAAGGGAGAGGCAAACAAGAAAATGGCTCTGATCTCTCATCCTCTGATCCCTCTGGCAAGATTGCAGCTAATAACAGGAAAGCATGTAAGACCTGGGAGGCAGCATAGCTGCAACAAGGTTTGGAATAAGCCCCTGTACCCGAAATAAACTAGAGAAACTGTAAATGAACTAGCAGCCTGCAAGAACAAAGTCAGGTGTTGAGCTCTGAAATATGCTCTAGATTCAGAAGAATAAGCAGAATGACTTACACAGAGATACAAATACAAATCATTGACATTGTTCAAAAAAGAAAGTAAGAAGCTCAATTTCTGTTGAATGGAAATAAGGTCACTGGAGCAGCAAGTGTTGGTAGGCATAAACAAGGAAATAAGAAAATAGAAAAGACGGATGATGGGTGTCTTTTGGACTGTATAAAACAAGTGGACATCACCTTCACCTCAAACATTAGTTTGGGAACGTTAATTTTGGATGCTCTGAGTTTTGCGTATCAACCTATGCCATCTTTGTTTTTCTGAAACAAAATAACCTTATATGGGCGTAGGGTGGATACAGAATAACCCGGCACAGTACGAGACATTTTTTAGCGATAACATTGTTCAGTATGGCGATATAGATATGTAGCACAATAAATGAGCAAATATTAAAGAGTACATATAAGTTAAAACTCACTGTAACAATGAACATATGTCAACACCTGACAAAACCTGAGTATTTCAAATGGCACTACTGAATCCAAAGTTTCCATCATATTCAGCTGTCTTTTATTAAGCTGCTTGTCAGTCACTCGTTGAAGTCACTATTCACTGAGTTATTCTCTCCTTTTTGCAGACAATGTTTGAGATAAAAAATATAGGAATGTGTTAGCAAAGAGCGCAACTGGCAGTGATTAGTGTATACCTATTTCTGTGTTGATGTATATGGCGAGAGTTGAGGGGGCTTGAAAATATGTCCATCTGCCAAAGGGGGGCCTGGCAGAAAAAGTTTGGAAACCGCTGGTCAAGATAATAGTTGAGGTAACTAATCCCATTCATACGCCAATGAAGCAGCGAGAGCAATTCAGGGTTAAGTGTCTTGCCCAAGGACACATCAGACATGTTGCTGCAGGAGCTGGGGATCTAACCCTCGACCTTCTGGTTGAGAGACGATGACTCTACCAGCTGAGCCACAGCCTGTTGTTGATGTTTTGAACAATACTTGAAAATAGCTTCTGAGACTATATCAGAAATGTTTACTGAGGTAGTAAATCAACTGGAAAGTAGGATCATATTCCCGTCTGGTTTCATATAATTAGACCTTTTTCAACCAGTGCGCCCCAAGTGGCCATTGAAAGAATGCAGGTTCATTGCATTAGCTTCACTTTTGAAACTGCGTCCACTTCTTACAGTCCATACACACCAATGTTGATGGGGAAAGTACCAAAAAAAATAGAAACAAAAATGGTTACAGAAAAGACTAATTTCAAAGGTCAAATGTACAAGTTTAGACAATGCTAAAAAGTGTGTCAACAAACTAGAGATTTAAAAAAAAACCTCAATAAGTTCACAGAGCTACACACACAGGAACAAATGCAGATATTAACTGAACCCATCCACACACAAAGACGGTGCCTGTATACCCACAGTAAGCATTCTCTCATTGCGTTGCCTCGGCCTGAAGGCACTTTACTCTAGTGGAAATTAAAGTGCATAAACAAATTCCTCATTACAACACAAGAGGCTGCCGGCTAAAATATTCCAAAGTTATGCAAGGGAGAGTGCTGAAGGCACAGCACAAGTCTTTCCCGTATGCTAATTCAACATCATTAAATATCATCAATAATGCATTTACCAGGAGTTGGTATTACAATGACTTTTATAACTGCTGTGTATAATAAAGATGAATAATGCATATGCACAATGTGCTGGGTGGTCTTTTATTGGTAAGTACATAAAAAGACACTGAGTCGAACATAACCTAAAAGTTATTTTTTTTACAATTTTACAACAAACATTTGATTCCTCACTGGTAGCTTTGTTCCACATATGTTTCCCAAAATAGTAATGTTTTCAGAGCACAGTATAGGCCTACATACAATGACACAAATCTCCTCAGAGGCAGCCATAATTAAACATAGTGATAGTTCAAGTAGGATTACATATGCAAATTGGTCTAGAGGGGATCATGCTGGTTTTTCTGCAAGATCAAAAAATTACATTTACAAATATACAGTAATTATTGAGGATGTCTATATTTGTGTAATCCTCCTGGATATGTATGAAGTACTGTTTTTAACATAATGCATGCGCCAATAATAGGAGCTTAACAAATTGTGATGACTTCTTCTATTATGCTGTGAGAATTTATTTTGCCATTATGACTGTCTCCCTGTACATAATGCCTTATGCAAAAAACATCAGGTTTTCAAACATATTTCAAATTAGTTGCTGAAAGAGTCACTTTTGTTGCTTTCCAAGTAACCATGACAACATGGTAATATTTATATAGAAATTACACTCAAAAGAGGCACTTAAGAGATTTGGTACTGCATTGGAATCAGACTCAAATAACAAGCAAGAAGCAGATGAAGGTAATGCTTCAGAGGCCTAAATATTAGTAAAAACAATGCTGGGTCAGGCTAAAAGAGAAAACATTAGATCCCAAACCTCCCACAATGCAACTCTCAATACAGCGTAGGCTTTCAATGGACGATTTAAGCCACGAAATGCATCATATAGCCTACAACTATTCACAGGCTAAGAAGCACTACCCTTAAATAGGTTGTTGTTGATATGCTAAACAGGTGGAATGATCATTCAAAAAAGACTATAATTAAAGGTTTTGTCAGCTGGTAGAGATGTTCTTGTACATTTTTTGCCTTAAAGATAATGGTTCCAATGCATTTGAGTATTGGCCCATAGCCTACAGAGTAGCCTACTACTGTACTTTGACATTACTAGAACAAAGTGTGGTATATATTATAACAGGTGTATACTAGGGCTGGAAATCTTTGGGTGTCTCACAATTCAATTCGATTCTTGGGGTCACGATTCGATTCAGAATCTATTTTCGATTCAAAACGATTCTGGATTCATGATTCAAAGTCTATTTTTGAATTAGTACATACTTGAGGATCTACTCCAGTCATCTGTGAGATTGGCTGAGTTTCTTGCTGCTCCATTTGGCCGTCTACTGAGTTAAAGCGCTAGCCTTAGCACTTAGCAGGGGGTGACTGATTAACCACCCCCTAATCTTCCAAAAAAAATTGTTTTTTTTGGAAGTTATGAATCTATATACAAGCCCAGAAGATAAGAATCTGTAATTTTTACAAAAATCTATTTTTTCCCCCACCTCTAGTGCATACTATCAACCCTGTATGACGGTAAAATGATGGCTATTATATTTGTGCCATAAAGTCCCAAAACCTTAAAAACAAGCGACACCTTGACACAATCTAAGCTAACGGTAGAGGCAGCTTAGCTCCCACCCCCTCCTGACGTCCGCCATCAGCCAAAAAGCTTCTGAAAATGCTTCTTTATAACAAGAAACTGTTATATTTTGTGTTTATACAACTTTTAATTATTTTGAGGATGAATTAAAAAATCACAGACTTAAAATGTTGGTTGGAAATCACTGGTTGCTGACATCTGCTAGCTTTGGCTAACGATACACTCTAAGCTAGCAGCCTAGTGTCGCCGTTTGCTTTCACTGCATGCTCTGAAATAACATGAAACCTGACATAAGTTTGTCTTTGATGCTCTGGTTGTTTGTAGTGGCAGCCATTAATCGATGTTTTGTTCTGTAGGCTACTGTTTCTGTGAATATAAAAAGGGGTCTAATAAATTCTGGTCATGGTTCAGCACTTATGCATACTGAAAACTGAATCCTGAAAGCAATATTTAAGTTTGTATTGAAGGTCTTTCTAAAACTATGGGTATGAGACAAACTTCAGGTATTACTTGGAGCTTCTTAAATCATCCTAGGCTATATCTTAAAAGTATTTCACATTTAGAGAATACAAGTTCAGGATAATGTCAGCCCTAAAGGCTGTCTCCAAATGTTGAAATCACTATTTTCAGGGCTTTCCCCTTGTTCTGGAGGCTTGTCCCGATAGAGGGAGGGGATCAGCCCCCTATATGTAACTGTCAGTAAGTACCATGCCTCTATATGATAGGTCTATGCTAAAGCTTGGAACCAGTAATCCTGTTTTTATTAAAGGGGAATATAACAGGAAACCATCTGAAACAGGTCTAAGCCTTTCTGACAGCAAAGGATTTCATTACTGCAGCTCTCCTCGTGTGTGTGTGTGTGTGTGTGTGTGTGTGTGTGTGTGTGTGTGTGTGTGTGTGTGTGTGTTTGTGTGTAGGAATAGATGTTTAAGAGAAAATGACAGCAGCCACACATACTGTGGATTACAGCTTATACATTGATTTTGCTTCTTATGTGGAAGAAGTCATTTTCCAAAATGTATTTGTTTCTATTTAAACCAGCGTTCCTTCCAGATCTGTCAGCTATTTCAGCTAGTGTGTTTATTTCATCACCAAAAATAAGAAGTAGTTTATAGTCACTCTGCCAAGCACAAAGTGGAAGGTCACAACAAGAGCTCTTCACAACTATTCTGCAGCCTTTTTAGAGCTAAATTTGACTATTACATGTTTTTCTGTATTTCTCAGCAGTCGCTCGGAGGACTTTGATCTCTTCAGGAATCACACAAACCACCCACACTCACGCTCAAAAAAAGTGGGAGTGAGATAAGAGCCACAGTGTGCAACTGTGGCTTCTCCTTTTAATGTACAAGTAATTAAGTCTAAAAGCTTCATATAAGTGAAATTATTATTTTAGTGCTGCGGGTTGTTAGCCTCTTAGCCTTGATTTGAATAAAAAAAATTGGATTTTGATAAGAAAAGGAGAAAGTTACGGCTATTTTTTGTGTTATTAGCACCTAAAATCTGAGATATTTGTTGAAAAGAAAGAGATGCTACTGTAAAAAAAGCCAAAAACCCATTCAGATGAGTGTCCTTTAATTAACAAATACTCTGGCTACTCACGCACGCACGCACGCACGCACGCACGCACGCACCACAGAAGATGGCCCCACTTTTAAATAATTTGCGGTGCATCTAAAGAAGAAACAGACCACAGCTGATCCATGACTCGTTCAAATCACCCTGATTTTGCCATCAAAGGTTTTCCTAAAAGTAGTGTTAAAATATCGTCTCAGTCTTGTGTATCCAATATCGTGTATCGTTTCGACTCACTAGCTGAGTGTATCGTCCCACCCCTATTTAGACGAGATTAAAAGTTTGTGATTTTAATTTAGGGAGACACTAAAGGTCTGACATGTTAAATGATCAAAAGAATAAGAGAAAAATAACTACACCCAGATTCTTGTCGGAAGCTGCCACAATCCGCATCGACAAAGCAAAGATGGCTAAGGGAGTGAACAGATCAACCAGCATTATTGAGAACCAAGCTGTGGTTAAGAGAAATGAAACATTGCTATTCTGATTGTTCCCCAGCAGCTGTGAAATGAAATCAATTTAAAAAACAAACAAAACCCTGCCGGAAGGTGCAGCATTTTATTTAAATGCAGCTAAAGCCATGATTATCCTGCCTGCTGTGTGTGTACGTGTGTCTCTGCGCTTTGTCACACCTGTAGCTCATAGACAGCAGAGCGTTCTCATTCCCACATCTGCCAATAAAGATTCTTTGTCACCTGCCTTTAACACCTCATTCAGACGCACAAGTTTTAACTGAACCTCTGAAGCAGACAGAGAGCAGAGGAGAGAGGAAGCAAAGTCAGATGGTTGCTACATTAGATTTTCAGCCTAAGAAGACGGTTGGCTTGGGGACATGACTGATTGATGCCCCAAAAATGTCCCTAAACTTAGCAAAATCATAAGAAAATTAAAAGATGGACAGATGGCAGATACTGATGTAACCACACTCTTGAATTAGGCCTTAAGTAAATATTTAGAGGGATTATTATTGTATGAATCGAAGTTTTGTTTCAAAGGTAAAAATGTTGGTTTCTTCACATTTCAGATACGAATACAAAAACTCTGTAACAAAAAAAGTGTGCAAAACAGGAACACACAAATAGATTAAGGGATATTCTTTTTAAAGGACAACAGCTGTTGTTAGAGATGTAAGCACATCTTGTCTTAAGGTTCATTCAGTGAGTTACTGTGTGGTTTCAGCAGGTCAGGGAGGTCTTTGTGATTCATTTGCTGCCATTCATTTCTTCATCCTTGGCAAGCTGGTATTGAGGTCATTGCCTTCATAAGACTTCATTCTGAGATAAAAAAAAAAAAGGGGGGAAAGAGGGAGGAGGAGAGAGGAGCAAAAAGCACCAAGAGACAGAACATAAGGAGAGAGCAAGAAAGACATTCAGGGAGGAGAGAAAGGAACCCTCCACCGTCCACTCTCCGGTGTGCCAGAGTCATTGTGGTGTGCCCATTGACCAGCAGGCCTGCCCACCACTTCAGCTGCTCTTGTGCTGTTTACAAATCCTCGTCTTGTAAGGCCTGGGAAAAGCCACGAGCAAAAAGAACCTCTATTAGAGGGACATGAAAGCCTGTTGTGTAATAAGTCGTCTTAAGAATAAAATATTCCATAAATCCAGCTGTTTTTTTTAAACCTTTAAGTGTTGGGTTTTCACAGGTAGCAGGTTTAATTACTATTTAAGGTGGAGGAGGAAGGTACCGAGGATCCATAGTGGCAAAAGTCAAGCAAATTGAATGAAGAAGTAGTAGTTTTCCTTAAAACAAAAAGGCTGTTATAGACCTAGTCTCAGTGATGACACCCATTGGTTTCGGAAGAGGCGTTAAAAGCCCAACAATGGCATTGGCCATATTGGAAATGCTCTCTCAACCTAGTTGTAATCTAAATACAGGCAAGGAGGTGGAGCTAAGGCACAAACAGCTCCAATGAGTCCACCTGTCAGTCAACGCAGCCACGCTCCTTATATGTAAATTAATGAATATATTTGAGGGTTAATAATATCGAAAAGAACGTGTTACAAAAAAATTCCCCCTCATTCAGTTTGTGCCCATAAAGAAATTATCTTATACCAAATTAGTTTTTTAAACAGAGCTCTAGAACATGTTTATTTCTGCTGTTAAAATGGCCATTTTAAAATGAGACTAAATGGTGATACCTTGGCTTCTTCAGCCAGCCTCAAGTGGACACTTAAGGTACTGCAAGGTTTTGCACTTCATTTTTCAACAGCAGAGGTTGTGGCTTGAAGTCAACACTGTCCCATATCTCAATAGTGGAAAACATATAATTTAAACAACTTCCACTACAGAAAAAAAGAGACCCTGACAATCAAATGTCAAGGCTAAGATGTCTGGTGTAAATTATAGGTGACATGATGGCTGCCAAGCAGGGCTTATTTCGAAAAGAAGACACCAGGTATTTTTTAAAGTTCACTTATGGACTAAAACTTGTCAAGAAATAGTCCCACATATAACCCCATAAAAACATCAATCTTAACTCTTTTGGTTATGTATTGATAAAAAATAAGTTTATAACTAAAGAGCTTACGTGGCGGGTTTTGATTCCTGTGGTCAGAGCCAGGCTAGCTGTTTCCCTCTCCCTCAAGCCTTTGAGCTAACCAACGCTAAGTGGTTGCTGCTGGTGGCTTCGTACAGCATTTTCCCAGATGCTAAATCTGTCATCAAAACGTTTACTTAAGTACAAAATTCAGTGGATTTGCTGAATTAGACTGTATGGATTCAGACTAAGTTCTTGATGTGGATTGAAGTTAACTTTCAATTGATAAAAAAACAGACAAATGCCTCAGTTTCCCCCCAACAAACACTTTCAGACCCAGACCGTCTTTGTGTCTGGACTATGACTAAAGCCTCCTCTTGATGGCCTCACAGCAGGAGAAAAATATGCTAATGTTTTAACACAGCCGCTCAGTGAATAAATGAATCCATGGATGGATGAGCGCAGACTGACAGCCTGAATATCATCACATCAGTTAGCATGGGCTAAGTGGGTTTCTTATGTCCAAATATTCAGACGCTGTTTGGGCAGTGCAATAATAGAGCCTGAAATGCCGGTGTGGGGGCATCGTTCATCATTATTACCACAACATCACGTCCATCTTGTCAGCTCCGTCTCACAGTGACAGCTCTCTTTAACCTGTTTCTTAAGAGCTATTTCTCCAAGCTGCTAATGTGCAGACACCCAATAAGTGCTGCTATTACACGGACCAGGAGCGCTCCTGTCACATCTATAAAAACACTGATTTTTACTCCCCAAATATTCAAAGACTGCCAGAGGAAAGGTAAAAGCCTGCTTGGCAAACTATCCCCCACTGGAGCCACTGAAACCTTTTTTATCTGTACTATAATGCTCCTAATAAAAGAACCTCGAGGTGAACTGAACAAATACACTCCTGGATAGCTTTTCAATGCACCTCTAAAGCTGAGACAGGGTTTGTGAAAACATTTAACATTCAGAGGATCAATACAATAAGAGTCAGCCATTTATTGGTGAGATCTTAAAAGGTGATACTAGAGTGTTTTATATGCTAACAGATGACCTCTTTAATTGAAACCTTATGGAAAGACACCATAATTAAAAGGCACCACATAAAATTACCCACATAGCCCTACGAAATGAAAACGTCAGTGGTTCTTCTCCAGAATCACAAAAGTGATACTGTATATATACAGTATATATAAATACACAAGTTGTATCAATCAACCACACAGTTTAGAGGGCATCATCATCTCAATGAGAATCTCCATCAACTCTACAAGTTTACTAGGACGTCTCAGTTTGTTATATAATCTGTATATATGAAATATTTATATTGTATACACTCTTTTGAGGCTTTGGAGTAAAGTTTAGAAAATCATCCTGAGTGATGTCATCAGGGTGATCTCAACTTGCTGCTTGTCAATAGGCAAGGCAGGCAACTGCTTGGGGCCCCTGGCCAGTATGGGGCCCAACCAAGGACTGACAAACTTTTAACCATACCTAGCAGTGACTCAGGATTATACAATGACAGTAGAAAGCCTCCCTTAGGGGGTCCCATCTGAAAGTACTCAATGTTGTTGCACCACTTAACATTCCAATATTCCTGTGAAAACTTAGATGTGTCACTTAAATTTGCCGTTGGTGTCAGATTATTTTTTAACATAATGGCGATGAATGCTAGTTGGTGGGCCTCCCAGTGAATTTTGCTTAGGGCCCCAACAGACTCTAGAATCGCCACTGAGCTTAGCCTTCAAGCAGCAAATTATGCAGGACAAACTTGGGGTGAGGTTTGTGATACCAAACACAAAAGGTGTAAATGAATGTTGCTGATGGATGAAATCCGAACGTAAGGATCCATCGTTTTCTCATCCATTGGTAAAATGTATTAACTCATGTTTTCTTTCCCTCTAATGTCTCTTTAACGGTTCTCTCTCTCCACATGTTCCTGCTGGTGTGAATCACTGGTAGAGGACTGAACCTCCAGTGTTGGAAGTAGGAGGGTGTTTGGCTTTGCTAGAAGAGGCTACACATTTAAAGTGCCCAATAATGAAAATAATTTGAATTGTTAATTTAAAAATAAGTGAATGGGGGAAAAAAAACACCGCATCTGATTTTATTCTACTTATTCTTTCACATCACAATATATACTGTATCGGTATATACTCCTATAATACAGTTGTTTGAATTCAGTTTTTTTCAAATATTGCTGTCACTTTTTTTTTCTAATATCTTGCAGCCTTGCAACCAAAAACCATGCAAGTAAAATGCTGAAAACTTTCCTTCTTTATTTAAAAGTTTAATAATTTAGGACAATTAATTAAAAAAAAAAGGAAAATCAGTCGTGCTGGTTGGTCTAGCAGTTTGTTCATGTGCCCCCCCGTGTGTAGAGGCTATAGTCCTCGAGCGGCTGCAGATTCCACTCCGACATCCAGCGCTTTGCCACATATCATTCCCTCTCTTTCTCTCTGATTTCCTACTTTATCAACTGTCCTAGCTGCATGACAAAAGCCCCAAAATGTATCTTAAAAAAGGGACAATCAGTAACTACACAGTTACAGAAAACTCTAAAACAATAGAGCATGAATTGCCCTGCAGAGGTGTCGCAACAATCATGACACTTAGAGGGACGCCTTCACTCAGCCTGCCGTGAGACGTCCAACATTCACTTGATCCTTTTATAGAATTAATTGCCACTGAACAAAGGAGCACTTAGCCTGTGAAAGTAATCCACAGGAGACAAGGACTTACAGTACACCCTGAAGGTATGCGACTATGTGTCTGTGTGTGGGCTTGAAATGTATGTTTTAACATAGTAAGATGTTATTTACACACCTGACCTGTTTCACTCATCCATAGCTTAGCTAAGGTGACTTTATTTGTATCTGTAGGTAGATACATGTTGCTTTATTAGTAGGAAACAAGTTGAAAACTATCTCCCATACCGTTTTTATAATGTGGAATATTCAAGCATGGTTTTGACGACAAAGACAAGAAGGCAAAATAAGAAAAATCAGACACAATCAGAGCAAAAAGCAGAGAAGTAGAACGAGGTTAAGGGTAAAGACGAGGAGAAGGATGGGGGTCTCTGATGTGCACCCACAGCCTGGAGGGTAAATCGGATCACACAAGGGCAAAGAGGGGGCACGAGGCGAAGCTTTCAGATTCGATCTGGTGAAGCAGTGATGGCAGCTCTTGCGATTCAACTAATACTCGATTAGTTTTCAGTCGATAGATGCGTTACATCTCAGAGCACAAACACGGGCCTCGAGCGGCGAATGTAACCCCTCCTGCCGAGTCTACAGGCATACAGTGTGAAGAGAAGTGGTTTAGAAGGGGCAACATGGCAGTGAGTTAGAGATCACTTTCACCTCATCACCCCCTCATCCTCTCTCACTTTGTCACCCCAGCGCCCTCTCTGCAGGCTTGGTGATAAGTCATTACGGCAGACCACACTTCGGTAATTGGGGCAAGAAAAAGGAGAGGAATGTTGCTCGGAGGGAGGGGTGGCACTGTGACCTCCATTTTTCCCCCCCATCTCTTGAAAGCCATTAGCCACAGTAAGCAGCTGTATTTGCTAGACTTCTGTTTCGATTTCATGAATGCAAATGTTTCTGAACATTATCACAGTTACTCTGCCAGCAAGGCTTCCTCAGGGGCTCGGATCCTCTGTTTGAACTCTATGAGAAGAGACAGAATACAGATGTGTGCCCTTTTTGGGTGTGCTACATTTTGGATGCAGATTCAGTGTTCAAGACACAGTTTTGAGGAGTTTTGCTCTACTAGATTCTTCATCTGGAGAAGAGATGAGTTCATTCACTCACAGCCAAACACCATTAATCTGTTTCAGTTTTGCGTGTTCAATCCTCTTCCAGTTTTCTTGTCCTGAGCGATAATTTTCTTTTCATTTTTGTTCTTTGAAAGATCCACAGCTTCAACTTTAAGTGACTTAAACGTATGTTGGAGTTATCCCAGGATAAGTCTCCTATGGTAATTGGTTATAGGTAATACATTGACAGACTCCACAATAATTAGAAGATGTCTGCACCATTCAGCAGCAGCTGCAAAGTCAGAGCAGACAGAGGGAGTTGGATGTAAGTAGAGTTGATCCAGAGCCATGGAGAGGAACAGTTGACCACCAGGTGAAACAGAGTACAGAAATCTATACATCAGAAGGTACTTTGAGCTGAGGTATCAGAGTCTTCAGAGTAAAAACTAAGGAGTGGTGAATCCAAGAAAACAAGTTTGACATAGGGGTTTGTTCTAAATACACATGACTGATGGCTCATGTTCCTTGCCCCACCAATCAATCTCTCGGAGCCCATCTGTATCGTCTGATGACTCTGTTAGTAACGGCCAACTTTTCAGGGCTTCTGGTGTAGCCAGCAGTAGCCGATAAAAGACTTCCAGCCAAGGCTTCCATTTTGAAAGGAGATGGGAGTTGAGAAACTTACTGAGCACATTTGTAGCTGCACTTTTATGCAGATATCTGTTTATACGTATGAATTCAAGCTTTACCGTTGTCAGATGGCTGACAGTGGGTTCCAGGATTGCATTATTGCATACTGCAACTTTTGCTTTTGTACATCTACGTTTTTCTGCAAACAGCCAGTCTGTTAAAACCAGTACAAACAGTCTCTAGAGGATTACAAAATCTGGTCCGATGTCTGCAGATGTGTCTCTTTTTTTGCAGAATCTAAGAAACTACTTACCCGACAGCCAGTTATTATTGATCTCAATTTAACCTTGCAGACTAGAAGGTTGTTCCAAATGCTGGAAATGATGGCTAAAAGTTTAAAAAATAACATACAAATTGAAGTTAACCAGTCTTATATTTACGCTACAGCTCTGTGACATTCACACAGCACACAACATTGATCAAGTAGCAGCGATAACGGATAGAGCAATGACAAGAAGAGCACTAAAAGAGAGGGAGAGAGCAGATAAGCCCACAGTGTTTGACAACTCCAGAGCCCTTCTTTACTCTCTCACACACACACGCATGCACGCATGCACGCATGCACGCACGCGCACACACACACACACACACACACACACACACACACACACCTACTGTAACAGTGGCTAACAAAGCCTATCATGCATAAAGCCTCCCTCTCTGCTCTGATCCCTGTGCTACTGAATCCGACACGTTGTTGTTTGTAAATCGCCTGAGGGTATCTTGGCCTCCAGAAGAAAAAAAAAAAGTGCATAAAGGGAAGTTTGAGGCTCAGCAGAGCGGATGGCTATCAACCTCATCTACTCGTGATGTTGTGAGTTTAAGACTTGCTCATGGTCCATTATGCTCTCATCTACTCCATTTCTCTCACTATTTTCTGTTACACTCTGTGCCCATGATGTGACTGAAGTTAAGTGAAAACGGAAAATCCAGACAGCACTTTTGAACGTCAGACATCATGAAATCAGAAGGACCCTGAGGGGACGCAAATGGAAACTGTCCTACTCATATTAAAATAACAGACATTTTTCAGTCCACGGAAGACATTTTTGGGGGTCAAATAAGCCTGTGTGCTGTCTAAAAATTTGATTTAGACGTTCTCTGGTTTTTTTTTTTGTGAGTTTACTTTTAACAAATGTTCAGTTTCATCCAGTGCACAAAGAGCCCAGATTGACAGAGGCGATTCTAGAGTCTGTTGGGGCCCAAGGAAGAAATCAATTGGGGGGCCCTCCAACCAGGGTTCAGCAGGGCAATGAGAGCGAATGCTGTCAGATGGGGTCCCCTTAGGGAGATTTCCTACTGTCTTTGCAAAATTTGCACATTATGGGTTGCTGCTTAACTTTAAATTTTGTCAGCCCTCTGGGGGCCCCTACTGGTCAGGGGCCCCCAGCAGTCTTTTGCCTTGCCTGTTGACAAGCAGCGCCTCTGCAGACTGATATTGATTTTCTGATTTGGTTGCAGGTCGGAGGGAAAACAACAACACCAAAAAGTCTGGACGTTTTTTTTTTTTTGGTACATAAGGCCAAGCATTTCCTTTTTTCTTGTTTCTTGATGCGCACCTAGAGATCAACCTCGACTGATATTGATCTTCTCATTTGACTTAAGGTCAGAGGCTAAATTAACCTAAATTAAGGGAATTTCTTCAAATAGAACAATTTCAGCGTATTCCACTGATGACAAATCCCTTGGAACCACTTTATTTATGTGTGGTCAATTTAGGAAACATTTTGGTAACTAATTTTGTTATGTTGCAGGATTCTCAGATATCCAGAAGTTTATCCATTTATTAGAAATGTTCTCACAACCAGAATAATGCCATCAGATTAGTTTTTCTAGTCTTTCTCTTTATGTTCATTTTAAACGTACAGTATGTCAAATCCGCCGCTAGGGGGCTCTCACAATCAAAACAATAACAGAAGATGACGTCGAGATTTGCAGGGTATTATGGGAGAAAACGAACGAACTGCGTGTTGAATCAATACGAACGGGCAAAATCGACCTGAGAGAGACAATATGTGTACTGACGATGTATCCAAGTATAATTTACATGACGTTTTTATCACAGCAGCACATACAGGGACAGAACGGCAGCTTTCAGTAGCAGCTAGCGCTAGCTTATGCAGCGGCCTTTGACGTAACATCTGGTGTTTCCTTGACAACGATCAACATTTCCTGTCTGTCATGGCGGCTCATCATGGCGGCCGCCTACAAGACACGGTCCGTTACAACTATAACATTACGGATTTCTCTGGCTTTGATAAATTTTGGAAATATTTGAGGTGATGTAAGTACACAACTAAAAAATATATATAACATGGGTTTAGCCATTTTTAATTGAAGTTAGATATTTTAATGTAAACATTAGCATGCAATTCTACATACTGTACCTTTAAACTCTTCCAAGCAAAACCCCTTGTGCTCTGAAGTTGCTGAAGGTATAACAAAAAAACAAACCTGAATCACTTTAGCCATTTCCCCCTTTCATGATGTAAACTTTGTGTTTTCTCCATCATAGCTGTTGTGTTTCTCACGCCTAATTGTTGAAAATGTATGCATGCATGCAAACACTCTGGAAAATAAAAATGCTCACAAATCTCTCTCTCTCTCTCTCTCTCTGCTCCACCCAACCCCACCCCGACACACACACATACATACAGTCTGTGCATATCATCCCTGCTTAATCTTATCCATTAGTCATATTAAGCAGATACGATCGTTTATATGGACCAGACATCTCTATCTACAAGGAGCAGATGTTCAGTTACCCCAACCAGAACTGGACCCACATAACATATTAAGAACATGATTGCATATTATTTATTGTTATGGCTCCACTTACTTTAGCAATATCAAGCTTAACATCTTATTAGAAATCCTCCCACGATGCAGCTCGCTGTCATCCTGAGTGTGTTTCTGCGAGTTGCAGCAGCCAGCTGAGTGTCTGTGGTGGGCATCGGGCCTGAGACAGCTGGTGTAATGACATTTTCACAGCCAGCCACAGAACAGCGTGTTATTTTCTTCCACGGATGTCGAGCCCACAGATTTTAAAACGACTCGAACAGGCATTCCCATTCAAATCAATATTCTCTCAGCAGAGGTCAGTTGTTCTGTGCGACTTAGAAAATGAGATGAGGGGGAACGAGAGGATTATGGGTGTGTTATGAATCAGCAAAAAAAACGTTTGAGACTAATGTGATACAGAGGAAAAGTTTTATAGCGCCTCATTTCATTTCGCTGACCCTGCCTGAGGAATCCGGGATAAAACACATCAGCGTTATCGTACTGTTTTGCTCATGTTCTGAATAAACGAGCGCATTTTTCAGCTGGATTTTTAAAATGTTCTACAACACCGACTCCAAATGTCCCGTACAGCAGATGCAAGCCCCACAGGAAGAGTGCTAGCTGCTGATTTTCGCTGCGTGATGGTGGCACATGCAGCTCCTGTGGTGCTGTTGCCATGGATGAGCGCCCTGAGACTTAGCATCCCGCTGCCTCCCTCCACCTCTGCAAGATCACACGTGGTGTTTTGGCTGCACCTGGGTCACACATCACACTTGCAAAGCCATTACCTTCAGCCCGGTCTGATGCAAGCAGAGGTAACACATTCATACTTGATATGATATAAAAACTCTTGCAGGAGAAGATGAGGGGCATGACTTGTCCAATGGGTACTGAATAAGAAATGTGTGGCTGCTGCAGAGCCAAGGAAAGAAAATAACTATCAGAGTCAGTTTATAACAATGTGTCATATCACCTGCTCTCACTGGATCACTGAGCATATGATGGATATGTAATACCTTGAATTTGAGTCTTTGTGACCTTTGAATCCACTCATTTTGTGCTCATCACATCCGTTATACGTGCAAATATAGATATCTAGATGGTAGAGGAAGACTTTTCAATTCATTTCTATGATAATAGTATCGATCCAAACTTCTATAACAGCCACACAACTTCCACAAAAAAAACATCTGCATTGGCTGCGATTTGGCCGCGCAGTGTGACGGCTTATCACAGCTCTGCAGTGTCCACTGGAAGGAACTGTTGAATGCTTTGCTGATTAATCCAGCAATTAAAACTGAAAGAATGGTCCAAAGTGAGTCCGCAGTGCTTCAGTTGGCTTATTTTGATTGACCAGCGACCACATATAGATGTATAAATGAGGAAACGGCAACTAAACCTCCCCTTTTTATTCAGAAATCGTCCAGTCCTTTCCTAAGCTGTTTTCTAAGCAGTCATTCACTAATTCCTTTCCAAAAAAACATTTTGCTCATAATTTCAGCTCTTTTATGATTTATTGATTCAAGTAACTTCTACATTGGAAATTTGTTTTGCAGCTTCTGTCTTGCATCCTCTTTGGTTTTCTCTGTTTTAAAAGGAGCTCAGAGACAAGAGAATTAAATGTGGATAACTGTCGACTTTATAAAGGGACGTTCTCTCTCTCTCTCTCTCTCTCTCTCTCTCTCTCTCTCTCTCTCTCTCTCTCTCTCTCTCTCTCTCTCTCTCTCTCTCTCTCTCTCTCTCTCTCTCTCTCTCTCTCTCTCTCTCTCTCTCTCTCTCTCTCTCTCTCTCTCTCTCTCTCTCTCTCTCTCTCTCTCTCTCTCTCTCTCTCTCTCTCTCTCTCTCTAGGCAAAAGCATTTGACGCAAATTGGTCTTCCTGGGACCTTCAACTGTCACAGAGATACCTTTGTTGTAATAAACTTCACTATGATAAAACAAAGCCTTCCTTGAATGAGACAGCAGAGAGAATATGACTAGGTGAAATGTGTTTTTGTCATCTTGCTGAATAACACCCACACTGCAAAATCTTAGATTGTTTTCCTGAGTAAAGCTCTTTCGTAAAAGTTGTTTTAAAGGTTTGAATGTTTTAAAGGACCAGTATGAAGATATCTACTGAATTCAATCATAAAATGACATTAGTATATCATCAGACATTAAGGAAACATGCTATGTTGTACAATGCAGCAGCCGGTAAGTTTAGATTCTGGTCCTGAATGGTCTGGAGTTGTTTGGACCAGAAAAGGTAAGCGGTTTTGAAGCACACTCACACGGCCGTTTTGGACGCCCGTCGGTTTGCAAAATGTGAGACCAGTTATCACAGCAAACCAGCATGTGCAAACAAACTGGTTTAGATGTAACTGAGTCTACTCGAACAAAAAGCATTGGCATTTTTCTTATGCTCGATGACTAGAAACGTGGTAAAACTAGGATAAAGCAGGAAAAGCAGAAAGGTTTCAAGACCATTGCAGAGCCGGCTAAACACTGACGCTTCAGTGTCTGCGATATGGACCTGCGTGTACATCGACTCTAGGGAGGAGGGGGCGGGGGGAAGCAGTTCTCTCTCTCTCTTTGAATTAGACATGTCAGTTACATATCGGTCGTTAAAAGTCTTGATTTTCTTTTCCTCTTAGAATCTCGTTCATTTTACTTACTGGTCGAAGTTTCTTGGGAGTAAGACTGAAGAGTGTACTTTTTTTTACTGCAATGGTAAAAATAGATTTAAGTTCATGAAGTGTCTGAAGTTCTTCCCTTTAGGTTCCTTCACTCACTGATGAAGAAGATACACATCATAGGACAAACACGACGTTCTCCCTGCCAAGTCATTCAGGTTTTTATAGAACACATGAAGACTCTGATTCATTTAAAGGGATGTCAATGTTTATATTCTGATTTTAACGCTCAGAAATACACCTGCATGTTTCCAAGACGCTGCTTTCTAGGCCAAACAGGTTTAAAAATACCTTCCTCATCCTCCTCCACAAACTTCAGAAAAAAGTAACCTCATGTCAGCGTCTGTTTACTTTGGAGAAGAAACTTCCATGTTATGAAATCGAGATTCTTTTACATTTTTATTTCATACTCTTCATTTTTGAGGTTCTTTGAGGCTTCAAGGCCAAATCATAACAGGCTTGACCCTCGAAGGAGAGGAAGGATGTGGAGGGAAAAAGATCTCAGGAAAGAGAAACTTTCTTCCTTACCTCACAAAAGGTAGAAGCAAGGTTCAACAACAGGCTCCACACAAGTGTTCTGACATTCTCACTTGACACACACACACAAGCTTTGCTTCTCTCAGACTCCATCACAATTAAAACGCTCTCATATCCTCCCCTCCTCTCCCTCCTTAGAGAGAGCTCAATAAACACGTCCCTGCAGCATCATTAGCAGCCTCTGATGAAACACGCAGGCCCGGGTGTGCCTGTGCAGGTCTCTGGTTGATTCATCACCTGTACATTTTTTTATTTTTTTATACTTTTTGTTTTAAAAGGAACATTTTTCTGTTGTTTTAATGAGTACTGGTATCAAAAAGTATCAAAGCTTAAAAAAAACAACGTAACAACTTCAGTCATATTTAATAATCAAAAGAGAGGGGGCGCCCCGCCCAAATTGCGAAAATACATTGGCAGCATTTCGGTGCTTAAATATTGCCAATGTATTTGTGAAATTTAAGCAATTGCAAGAGTTTGCCAGCAATTGTTGTGAATTAAAAACAAGAAATGATCCAATAGTGAGTGCTTCTGTCCTCTTTGTATCCACGGTAAGGACACAGGTATCAATATCGTTTGATTTTTACTGGAATCATATCCAACTTATAAACTCTGGTATTATTATCACCTGTATCTAACGGTGCATGTCCGTCTACTTTCTACTTTTTGTCATTTCTCTGCAGCAGTCTCAAAGAAAAGCTGCGTTTGAGCTGGAACAATACGAGGATGTTTTAAAAAACAGGAAAGTGTAGTTTAAGTAGGAAGTAATATCTTTTGATTTATAAGTCAAGTTCAAAGGCAAAGTTAATACATCAAGAAAGGGGATTCTGACGCCAAGTGATTAAGCTGCCCACTTAAAAAATATGTTATCAATTTACAAGTGTTTTTTTCTACGGAAGCCCTGAGCGGACATACATCCATTCATTGTATTTTACTCCGTTTTCACATGATAATAAATCATGTCCAGTTGGGTTTTTTCCAGATCTCAACTTATTTATGTCGTTATTTGAGATAACAATGCAGGAGAACTTCTCAAGATCTTAATCTTACAAAATCTTACTGATGGTTTTTATTCACTAATAATTAATTAGAAGATGAAGAAAGGCAAAATGTTGTCTCTTCATTCGTTAAGGATGATAATAATTGGATATAAGCCGGGCACAGGACATCTACGAGCCAATCAGAGCAGCCCTTACTGTCTAGCCATGCAGGAGAGGTCCACACTCTGACCTTGACTGATCACAGTGTGTGCTGGTTCTGCAGGAGTCAGCAGACCAAGCAGGTGTTAGACTTAAAAGAACCTTTGTTGGGAATAAGATTTGTTCAAGCTGCTAACTTTTTCATATTTTTAAAAGGGGCTCTTTTAAGAACCTGAGCTTATTCCTGATGGATCACTTCCTCTGGTGGAGGAAGCCAGATTCAGAGGAGTCAGCAGTACAAACCAGGGAACAAGGAGGAACAACTGCAAGAATCTGTGGTCTATTTTGTGCAGTGCATATCCCCGATTGGATATAAAAGAATCATGCCAATGGTGGCAAAAATGTTCCCACAGGCTATCAGGTCGACTACAAGAAAGCCAAAGCAATCAAATGTAAGAGCAAGAAACTGTGCAATCAAAATCTCAACATTAGAGTCAGTGGTAGCGTCTGTTCTGACCTCCTTAAAAGTTAATTGTCTCATAACTCAGATTGTATTTAATCAGAGGGAGCAATGAAAGATAATCACTTCACTTTAATGTCTTCGTCTTATCAATCTATGTCGAGAAAAGTGTGATATTTTGAAGCATACAAACAGAAAGTTATTGATAGGATCTTTCTTTCACATCTAGGCAAACTTCAGCCTCCAAATCCATCATCATCATCATTACACCACAGTGTCCTGGGACTGCAGATAGAAAGGACAAAGCATGGGTAACCTTTCTGCTGAGGCCCGCAGGGATTTAGCTATAAATACACAAAGCATCATAAATCGTCAGCTACTTGTTCCACAATCGAGATGAGAGCAGGGCAGTGAAAGGAGAGAGGAAGAGAAACAGAGGTGAAGATGGACCCCACCCTGGGGTTAAAGGATTTAAAAAAGTTGCTGAGTGATGTGTCAGGCGTTAGAATAGGGGTCAGAATGTATTAACTGGATGAGAGGATCATCAAAAGGGTGCATGCGGTGACTTTTGAACTAGAGGTGTAAAGAGCAGCAACACACTGCAGTGTTGGTGGTTCGTCCATCACTTGTGAGAAAGATGGGTTTGTAGCTTCTTGGAAGTCAAAAGTGAAGCCAAATGACTGTTTTCACATAGCAGCCATTTTTCTCTGACATCACTCTCAGGGTAGGAAGCTCAAGTTCCCTTTTAATGACATACTAGAGATGGGCATTACAGTAATCTAAAAACTTAAGTACTTGTTATACCTTATGAACGAGTCCTCAAGTACGCTCTAATTATATATATTTTTTACCGCAAAAAAATACGTTGGACACGGACCTCCTGGTAACCTGCTACGTGTTCTGCGGTGTGCCGCTCATCAGGGCTGTGTCACTGCAGGACAGCGGTCTTCAATTCCCAGTTGTGAATGAAATGACGATAACATGTCTCCATGGTAACAGCTGTCCATGAGTTGGTAGTAAATGACTCTTTGCTGTTCTGCAAAGTTCCACTGCACTTTCCACATCTTTCCCACTCTCGTTGCTGTTGTTCTCAGTGATGATGGCTTTTTTTTAAGATTAATTTGGGGTTTTTATGCCTTTATCAAAAAGACAGGACAGAGTTGGAAATCAGGGAGAGAGAGAGAGAGAGAGAGTGGGGAATGAAATGCGGAAAAAAAGAGCCACAGGCTGGATACGAAACCGGGCTGTCCGCTTTGTGACCTCTGTACATGTGGCGTGTGAACTAACCATTAGGCCTCCGTTGTCCCCGTGATGTTGTCTTGTACTCTGGCAGAACAAACGCCATCAGCTCATTTGTGGAAGCCTTCTCCTTCCACAAATGGGTTGACCTAAACTGTCTGCACTTTTGCTCACTTCTGGCTCCAGATAAATCCAAGATGGTGTGGACCAAACTCAAAACTCAGAGCTCCAAAACTTTGAGTTCATAAAACAATGGGTGTTGTCATTGTGGCTATTAAGTCCACTTCTTTCTCTATCTATGGATTTGTTGGGAAACAGGCAATCCTCTAACAAAGACAGCGTCCTCATCATGATGATTATCATCAGGCTGTTGTTTTCAGCAGCTAGATGAGCTTCTTCCTCATCATTTTCCGGATCATCTCCTTATCTGTGTCTTTAATCAACAGTTGCCTGGGTGTTTAAATAATGCAGGGCCCCAAACACTGACTTATTCTCTGACTGACACCCCAGGATTACAGAGAGATATGAAGGGTTATAGAGAAAGAGAAAGAGAGGGAGCAGGAGAGACCTCACGTAGACCATCTGACACCCCATGATTAGTGTGGGTGTGCAGCTTAATCTCTACAGACTGATACCCCGTGATTAGACACGGGGGGATAAGAAGTTTGTGTGGGTGTGTATGTGCTAGGGATGGGGCAGTGGGGTGAAGATTAACAATCATCATTAACACAACACATGTCCATTAATCCTCATCACAAAGCCTGCTATTATTGCAACACTGAAAAGTTCAGCTGGATGTCGGTGTTAGCGCAGCAGCATACTTCTGCTACACTTCAGAAAATGTGCTGTGCAAATATGTTTTAATGAATTATGCACATTTGTTATAACTCAAAGCAAATGGGCTCATCAAGATATCTGAGCCTTTTGAAGTTTATTGTGTTTAAGAAGCTGCATATGATTTAAGTAAAGGCCTTGAAGACTACAGTGTTGACAACATATGAATGTTATCAGATGTCACTTAAATGTGGCTGTTATTAAAAGGGCATGTTTCACATAATCATTTAAAAGTGTAATTTTTAATCACTTGTTGAATTAATTTCATCATATTTTGGGGTTGACATTTCATCCAATCTATGAATTATAAAAGTCTTCAAACTGGAAAGGCAAAGAGATGCATCTTTTCAACATTTTAATTAATTTCAAGTGGTGCAAATGATGCAACATTTTAATCATGAATACAGCAAAAATCAAATATGCCCTGTAAAGATATTGATGTGAAATAACTTCCTAAAAACGTTGATAAAGTGATGAAAAATATGATGGCGAGTCCGTATATTGCATTTTATTTTGAAATGGACCGGACGCTTGGTGCATTTCCTTGTCTGACTTCCTGTCCGGGTTGTCATATTCTGTCCAGCTTGACGCGTGCCTGCAGCGTAATCCGTTGAAAATAGACTCGCAGCGTATTTGAAACGGAGAAGGGCGCAATGGCGCTGGTGGCACGTTCCGGAGGTGGGCCGTGGCGCTCACTGTGGAAACACAATGATTGACTAGAGTGGCAGCGAACCATGGCGTAGTGCGTAGCGCTGACGGACCGCGGGGCGCACGGAGTATGTGGAAAATGTGTTCGAATACATATATAAATAAATAACTATTAGCACTGCAGTCCAGATATGTTTGAGTCTTGCAAATTAAATACATCCCATTTTCAACAATAAATGAAATCTAGTGGTGTGACTTTCTAGTAACAATATAACTTGAATGAATTTGGTTTCTATGAAGCTTACTTTGTTGTGATTAGTGCACAGAGAAGTAAGACTATGACTAAGACTTAAAACACACTTTATCTTTCAAATCTAGCAAAAGTCATGCAAAAAATCCAGCTGTGTGGCTAAGTAGGCCAAATGTTTGATTTAAGGCTCATTTCTCCAACTTCCGCGGATAAGTAAAATACATAACTCTGTGTCCTACTCTAACACCGCCACACAAGATCCAAAGATTCAACTTATTTTCATTAAAATATCTGTTATGTAGCAGTAAAATCTGACTGAATACATTAGACATAATTCATATTCTCTCTGAGTAAGTTAATATTGGCAGCTATATGCACAAAGGCTGCATATAAAATCTGTAATCCATTCGGTGCCCTTCACACAGCCAAAATTGCCTCCCCACTTCTATACACTTACTTTATTCTTCTGACTAATATGCAGCTCTCATTTTGTCTCTCTCTCCCCTGTCACAGTCTCACTGCTTTTGTACCTTACTGTCCTCACGTCTCTCTCATCCACCCTCACACATCCACTCAAAGCTTTCATGAGACCTGGAGCTGCACTTGGTGAGAACTTTCTACCTGCTGACTCACAGATCGTACCTTTGTCTGAGAAACGACTCTGCCTTCAAGTGCCAAACATAAAATCCAACTTTCAACTTATCAAAGCCCATAAAAGCCACTTTCATTTTGAAAGTTTTCCAGTGAAAACTCTGCTGATAGTCAGGACTGTGTGGTTTGATCAGATTTGTTTGAATATGGCCGAGCAACATTCACGGAAACTACTGCCGTCAGACTTTGAATCTTGAATTTTGAGTGATGTTGCTTAATCATGATAAGTGCATAATGGTTTTCAAACCGAGTCCAGCCCAATTAAATCTAGCTTAAATTCAGGTTGAAGCATCTTGCCATCATATATAAATGGTCAACTATGGACTTCAGCTTGTATAAATGGACTTGAGCTTTTCTAGTCTTCTGACTACTCAAAGCGCTTTTACACAGCAGGTCACACCTAACCATTCGCACCAATTCACACACTGATGGTAGAGGCTACTAATCCCATTCATACACATTCATGCGCCAACGACAAAGCAGCGGGAGCAACTTGGGGTTAAGTGTCTTACCCAAGGACACATCGGACATTGGCTGCAGGAGCTCTATGCCCTATATTGTTTTTTTGTGTGTTTTGGGGCTTTTCATGCCTTTATTTTAGTGATAGGACAGTGGATAGAGGCAGAAATCGGGAGTGGGGAATAACATGCGGGAAAGGAGCAACAGGTCTCACCCGGGCAGTACGCTCTCGAGGACTTTAGCCTCTGTACATGGGGCGCATGCACTAACCAGTGGTCTTCTGGCAGCGGTGGTGTCCTCTTTAAAACGTTTAGCAGAAAATAACCTTGCTTATCAGTTGATTTATTATTCCAGCACAAAAACAAATACATGTATGACCAACCAACCTGGAGGGGGGTCAGTACCAGACATCCAAAGTAGCTACCTGCCATCCAGTTTCCACAAGAGTAACACCAACAGATTGTAGTCAATATCTGTACAGTGTAAGTAATTCACCAAATGAATGTATTTCAATATGATTTAAATATGGATAATTTGTTTAAGCAAGAAACTTTCTCATTAATGAATGATGGTTATAGGCGATAAATTCTCCCCAGAACATCCCAAGGACACAGAAAGAGGTGCCCTCAGGGGATTTGACTTTTTTTTTGTTAGCCTGTTGGAATTTCGTTTTTCTTGGGTTAAAATGAGTGAAGCCACTTAACAACCTTACAGACTTATTCCTCTCTAGGTCTGAGTACCTTGTTGAGTTGGTGGCAGACAACGAGTCGAATTCTAATAGGCTTTGGCCGGTGTTGAATTAGCATGTAGAGAAGGGCGGCCTTCATTAGAAGCCCTGTGGTTTGTCTGGGCTGATAAGGCCCCAGTCGGGGAGGAGGCGAGCGACACATCAATCCTACACAATGAGCACCGTGTGACACGCCGGAGCCCTCGACATAGATTAAGACTTAATGAAAACCAAATCAGACGAAGAAGAGGGAGAGAGAGTCAGAGCAACAGAGATAACAAGAGAAGGACGGGGAGGGCAGTCATAGAGGGAGTTCCATCTGGGGGAGACTCAAAGTTAGCCAGGATAAGCAGAGCCTTGGGGAGGGGGAGAGCACAAGTTAGAGTTAGTGTGACTTAGTGTGTTGGTGAGAAGAAGAGGGGCTAAGTGTCTTAAGAAAAGTGTCAAAGAGAAGTTATGGATTCATATTTCTCTGTAGGAAATTAGAAGTAATATATGGTTATTTATTTCATTGTTCTGATGGAACCGTTGCATTAATTGTCAAGTGCAATGGATACTGCCACTATGTAAGAGCAGCAGGCCTGAATTGTGCCCACATGTAGTACCAACACATCCTGAATTTGTGCATACCTGTTTCCAAGGTAGAACATAAAAAGACAATAGGTGTGGGAGAGGAAAATAGTCAGGTGGTGAAGTGGTGATGGTTGGTGGCAGAGTGCAGTGTGAACTGCAAGAATGTGAAGGTGTGGGAGAGCAGGTGACTCAGTGGAAACCCAGACACCGTTGATAACATACCAGACAGGTGTGCCAGTATAAGTGTGTGTGCATGACACCCCTGAAGCTCCGTTTCCCCTCAAATAAACCACAGTGTTTTCATGTCTTTCAGGTTCTCAAGCTTACCTTGCCAGATTTTCGTTCATTGTAAAGTGTGTTAAGCGTGATGCAATCAGCTCAGAAGAACGCCAATTCTTCCTGCCCATAATCCGCCCGCCATGTTTGTTTACCCTAAACTTGAGTTTGACCTCAAGAGATTTCCACTTTTTAGAGTCGGGATTCTGGTTGTTGATGAATAAAATCTGTTAGTGTGTGTTGTGCTTTTTTGGTCATAATTTTGCTTTCCACACACTTTAGGAACTGTTTAATCCATCATCTGTTAGATACATCTGACATCTTACTTTTTTTAAAATCTTTTAATGTAGGCTTGGCTTAAACCAGTAACTCATACTGAATGTGGTAATACCAAAATCATGTGAAAGTGGTATGGAGCCCATAGTGCCAATTTTTCTTTTAAAGTTATTTTTGGGGCTTTTTTCCTTTATTGGAGAGGACAGCTGAAGAGAGACAGGAAGTATTGGGAGGAGAAAGCGGGGGATGACATGCAGCAAAGGGCCGAGGTCAGATTCGAACCCACAGATGCTGATGCTGCGACAAGGACTAAAGCCTCTGTACATGAGGCACACAACAAAACCACCAGGCCCTCCGCCGCCCTGATAGTGCCAATACTACATTTTGCTACAGCACCTAGTAGTAGTATATTTTGAAACAGATGTGGGGTTTGCTGGTCCAATAAAATCTGGTTAGCTGACTAACAATTTCTGTTTTTTTATTGAGTGATTAAATCACTAAGACTTTTTGCGAGGGAGGTCTTGACCCACTTTCTGAGATATCATTTTTATATCATCATGAAAGTACCATATCTGAGCCCTTTAAAATGTAAGAAATGATAGAGTTGAGGCGTTAAGGTTAAGGTTTTAACATATTTAACATAACTATCATCTGAAGTAGCTTAAAGTGATGGTATATTCTTTGTCAGGATGTGTTTTTACAGCCTCGCTCCATACATAAAAGAGGGATCTGCACAGTCAAGACTACTGATTTCAAATTGAAAAAGCAATGGGTAACATTAGGACTTGCTATCAGACGGTGTTTGGGTGAGAATTTCTATCCTCTTCCTTGATATCATGACACTGAACCAGACAAAATCCAACAAGGAGATGTTGGTAGAGCTTGAGAGAGGATGAGACGAGCTGATTGGGATCTCTTCTTGCTTAATGAGGTGACAGCGGCACAGTGAAGGATGAGTGTTTTCTCATCAGCAGCACCATTCAGATTTGGGCCTGTTTAGATGGAGGTCACTGGGCTTTTAATAATGAGCTGCATGGTCTGCTGGCTTTAGTGTGTGTTTGTGTGTTGAGGGGGCGGAGGGGGACTGTGTTTGTCTGAGTGTGTGTAACAGAGGTACAAGGACAAGAGGCTGTTTGGAATAGTTAATTTCTTAATTTCTTACCTGATTAATATTTTTAGCTTTATTGCACCCATTCACCGTCCTCCTCATACCTACACTTTTTTCTTTTTAAGTTATATATTCTGGGCCATATGGATAGGGCAGATGAAGACGGACAGGAAATGATGGGAGGAGAGAGTGGGGGATGATATGCAGCAAAGGGCCAAGGTTGGATTCGAACCCATGGCAGTTAAACTATAAATTTGTTCTCACATACATCAAGATTAATAGTTAATTGATTACGATACATACTTGTTAGCTCTGTGAAATCCTGTCCAACCTGAAGTTTGAGAAGACAACGCACAAGACCAACCAAAAACTTCAGATTAACAGAGAAAAAGAACGAAAAAAAACACTTTTTGTGTGTGTGTGTGTGTGTGTGTGTGTGTGTGTGTGTGTGTGTGTGTGTGTGTGTGTGTGTGTGAGATTCTCTGATGACTGTTTCTGTGCTACTTTTCTCGATTCAGACAAAGCTGGAGTCTCAGCTGCATGCTCTGTCCTTGCATTGCTTCACTGCATACAAGCTCACACTCACACAGGGGATAATCAGCCGTTTCCCCTACCTCAGCAAGACACTGTGTGTGTGTGTGTGTGTGTGTGTGTGTGTGTGTGTGTGGACACTTCCATGGGGTGGAAGAAAGTCATTTTTGGATGCGACAACCTTCACACCTCCCAAGAATTTTTCATGGATGGGAGGGAATCCGGTTGAACTGGACGGACTCAAGATCTGTGCAAGTGCATTGGCAGGATGTGAGAAGACCAAGACGTGCCAGATAAGGCCAAAGCGGGCCAAAGCAAACCAAGCTGCAAACCAGAAGCCTGTGCATGGAATTAGTTTTTAATAGTATGTAAATGAGTTTGGTAAATATGGGTTCAAATGTGACAGCCAGACTTATAAAGCACAGAATTAGCAATGAATGTAAATTATAAATTGAATTGTAAATTTCAAAGTGAAGGAAGGGGAAGCAGATGGCAGTCACAGAAGGTAAGGACGGGGCGAACGGACACCCTCGTCTGTGCTGTTACTGCAAACAGTTCTGCTACAAGGCAGTTTTTCACCGTCACATTTTGGAAGATAACAGTCAAAAAATCTGTCAGTATAGAAATGTGGTCCTTTAATTTTACATAAACTTTCATTTATTTTATTTTTAATTGTTGATAATGTGAAGTCTTTCTTAGTTACTCATATTTTATTTGCTTTGCAATGCAACTTCTACAATATCTCTTTCATGAATTTGTGTATCCATGTTTGCTGATTTGTAGAGGTGAGGGGAAAAATCGACACAGCATAGTATCGCGAAATGTGTGGCGATGTATCGAATCATGGACGCCAAGATTGGTATTTTTTTTATATAAATAGCAAATATGCTTTTTTAAATTTTTAATTGCTGAAGGGGTTGCACAATTCATTTTGAACAAGTTGCATTGTTAAAGTTTACTGCAACTGTACAGTCGTCCGTACACGTTTGTGTCCAGTTCAGTTCAGTTAGAGTGAAATACCAACAGTTCAGATTGTGAGCTGCATGCAGACTTAACAGGGTTTTACTTTTATCACAGTGTTGGTCAGTCTGTGGGCTTGACTCCCATTGTGTAGAAATAAAAAGACTGAAGTGAGATGAATAAACTGAGAAGTTTGACAAAACAGTTCTTGATTTAGTTTAATTTTGTGGACAGAATATGCAGTTAAAAAAGTTAAATCACAATTTATTGTATCTCAATTCTCAGCATATCGCAAAGATATCGAATAGTGACTCAAGTGTCGTGATGATATCGTATCGTGGGGTCTCTGGGGATTCCCACCCCGACTGATTTGTAGTTAAAAATGTCTACTGATTGACCAGGTCACATGAAAATGAACAGGTTATATGCACAAAAGTGATACAGAAGAAGGCATAGGCATGGACAGGATTGAGACAATTTTAGACAAGTGAAGAATTCAGCTGTTTGTGTTCACACATGCAGTCTCTCCCCGTCCCCTAAAAACTTCAGGAGTTCTTCAGAAGTTTGTGTGAAAGCACTATATCCCTTTCTTGTGTCATTCCTTTTTGAAGTATTTCTTCTTTCATCTGAGCGTTTGTGTACTTTGCCGGACATATCAAGTGATGCTTTCATGTGTAACTTTATGCACTCAGGTGTTATTCTCACATTGTCCTCACAATAACCCCAGTACCGGCTTTCTACTTTACTCCCCCCCACCCTTTATCAATATCAGCCCATATTCAACAAACTCCCTTTGCTACCCTCTCTCACCTGTTCTCTCTCTCTCTCTCTCTCTCTCTCTCTCTGTCTCTCTCTCTCTCTCTGTCTTTCTCTCCCTCTCTCTCTCTCCCTCCCTCTCTCTCTCTCCCTCTCTCTTTCTCTCTCTGTCTTTCATCTCTCATCTCTCCCTCCTTCTGAAGTGATGCCACTGTGCCAATGAGGAGGAGCAGAAGGAGAAAGGAGCGATGAATCTGGGTCACAGGAGGCCGTGCATCTCAAGTCTCCACTCTGCCACAATAAAAAGGAAATTGATCTGTGGCTCGCTTGCTCTCCCATTCCCTTTAGCCTGAAGCCCGGTCCGACACACACACACACACACACACACACACACATACATGCAGCCAAGTCAGTCCATGGAAACAGAGTTCATCCGCCTCTTGGATCCTTCATCCTTTTTTCCAAAGCAGCAGGTGCAGCCACACTGGAAGCACACACACATGCAGCATCATACACACACACACACTTGGGCTCTTCCCTCTACTCCAACCCCCCAGTGTGCATGAGATGATGTGCCACTGTGTAATTCTGCTTCTTAATTCAAAACCCTGCAGTGGTTTGAGAGCAATTTACCAGAGAAATTTTAACTCTGAAAACATCCTGAAAATTCAGTTTGCCTCTCTATTGTTCTGTCTCTCGTCTTGCTTTTCATCTGTCCCTGCTTCTGGAACCTGCTCGTGTCCAAATCCAACACAGAGGTGAGAGTGAGGTAACTGCATATGAACTCAATTTATCTTCAGTTGTGACAAGAACTAAAAGAAAAGTCGAGCTTAAAACAACAGTATGTAGGAATTTAGTTTGATGCGCTTTGGCGCCCACCAAAGGTCTCTGGGTGCAACAGCAGTGTTGGAAGAAACACATAGTGATGTTACGCCTCCCTCTCTGAGACAACGTGTATTTGTTTAAAAGCAGAGTGGTGAAGCCTGCCAAAACGTTGTGAGAAGAACTGTATTTAGTTTGCAAACTGTTTACATGTGGAGTGCGTGGATGTGTATTAAACTGTTACTATGATATGTATGGGCTGTGACAAATCGGCTACATGGGAGAGGCTAATTTATTATGCTAATTGAAATAGTAGTATATGGTTCCAAACTTAGAAAAGCTAACTAGAAGATGCACAAGGAATGAGACAACTTTTTGACTTGAGATGGAGTTATTTACCTAACTTGGGTTAGATAATTTCCTGCACCCAGTAAAGCTGCTAACCTGAGACTTAACATGATACAGCCTGACGTTACGTCGAAATCTGTTATGAATAATAACTGCAGGGATGTACACTCTGCTTCCTGCTCGATCACTCTCACTTTTTCTCCTCTTAGCTTCAAACGTCACCGTCCTCTTCTTCCTAGCCTCAGCCGTTGTATCAAACCGTACAGAGACGAGCCAACGAGCTTCTTTTTATAACTGAAGGCTGCTGCGTGAACTAGTCATACGTACTTCTCCTGAGATGACCTTGGCCCTCTGCCAAAGTTACATACTGCAGAAAACTGACAATCTGGCTGCGCTGTGGACATGGACGAGACGCTGTTCTCCCAGTTGAAAGCTATAGTGATATTCAATCAACCTTTGACTCAACTGTTTTAAGGTGGAATGGTTACATATTGCTGCTTTAAGCTAATCATTGCTTTGTTTTCCCTTTGTTCCCTTCTTTTTCAGGAAAAAAATGATGATGATGATTATCATTATTAGGTTTTATTAAGCCAGACTTCTTTTGGCTACCAGTTGAGTCTCCCCCCTGCTGGCTATTATGATTAATGCAGTTTTAAGATACTTCTGCATTGGCTTAATTTTTGAAAGTTTACTAGAGTACAATCATTTCTTAAAAACAGTCCTTTTCATTACTCAAGTTTTAAAATGCCATGAGTAAACCGGAGACTAGCCAAAAATCCTCAAATTGTTTATATGATGTGATGGCGTGTCCTCAATACATCCTTAAACTTCTCAGGAAACACTAATTAAAGTTATGAGGGGAAAGAAATGTCGGGAAAAAGGACAAAGACATGAGCATGAGGATGATGAAGATAAATAACAAAGAGAATCAGAATTGAAGGAACCAAAACAAGAGGTAAACAAACTGTTTAACATAACAGTGGTCAGGAGGCCTCGGAGAGAGAGAGGGAGAGAGAGAGAGTGAGAGGAGGAGGCAAAGAGATGGAGGGAGCTTCAGAAGCCATGCAGCAGAAAAGAAAATCTAATCATTTTCTCATTACTACGCTTCCTCGGTTAGTTGGGCTGATTTGGAGAAAACGGATTATGTTCTTCGATCGTTACAGCGCCAGTCCCGGTCAACTTTCACCGGAGCGTACATCATGGGCCGGAATGTTTTATATTACCCCCGCTGCTACCTGCATGTGAACGCTCCGCTTATTACAAAATAGGGGCTGGGATTAATTAAGACGTACTGAAGCAGTCTCAGTGGTTTCAGGATCATGGAAATACGACAGACAGCATCAGGGGGGAGCTGATAACTGATCACTCTGTACAGTCTGGGGAAATGAAGACAGTTTGTCAATATAAATATTTCAGCACAAATGCAGGAAAAAAAGCTGTTTTTGTGCACGCTGTAAAAAATGACATGTGTCATAATGTGCACATGTTTTCTTTCTATGTGAGCTTTGGTTCCTCTCCTGACACAGGTGTGATAATGAAATGTACACAGACACACACCAAGCTTTAAAACAACTTCCAGGATAGGGGGGGGTTGAGATGAACAGGAAGTCTTGTGTGTGTGTGTATTGTCTATCTCTTGTGTTCCTCCCAATTTCACCAGTAGATGCTTTAGAGGTCCGGGGTCCGCGGGGCAAACGGGGAATGGTCCAGTTCTTTCCATTTCTGTATGTGGGGTCACTGGCTCCACAGTCCCTCACAGCTAATGAGCATCTCTGGGATCACACTCTGTAATGTTCTCACACACACACACACACACACTTACAGAAGGCAGGAAACTCTTCATCATCGGGACACCTCGGAAGCATATGCAGCGACACACACGCATAGAGAGACTCATTAACCGCCACAGCAATCTATAGTCTCTTCATCATGGTGACAGTAACAGTAGGAAGCAGTCGCACACACACACACACACACACACACACACACACACACACACACACACACATACTCATAACAGTGAGTCACACACACGGATATAAAGTAGGCAGAGTTCTGAGAAAGGAAGGCTTCGCAAGAAATGCAAACAAATGGACTTAGCCTTTGGCTTTATGCAAATCACCGCTGAATATATTTCAGTTCGGCCTTTTCTTTTTAATTTAACTTTGGTGAGTATTTAGCTGCACATTTAGAAATATAGTATCTAACATGTATGAATGTAATAACTGTGATGCATTCATGTGCACATGGTCCTACAACAGGTTCTAACATGACTTTTAATAGTGGGGTTTATAACCTTTTGAAAGCCGTTGAACCTGCTCGATGAATACCCACAACTGAAACCAACAAGACAGTGGGAAGTGACATTTAAAGAAGGTATGCAGGAAATGATCTTCAAGTTACAGTACAACTAGTTTCAGTTTAACCTTGTTTGAAAAGACTGCAGAGACACATTTCATATTATTGTATTTTAAACAATTATTTATTTTGGTTCTCATGGAAACAATTAGGCTTTTCTTGATGACTGGATTTTAAAAACATCTCTTTAATTGTATTTTCTGCAAGTCTTTCCAAATAAAAGTGTGTTGTTTCCCAGTCTTTTTCGTACACTTTCTGGATGTTTTTAAAGATGGCCCACAAATATCTTTTTAACTTTATTAAATAGGAAAGCTGAAGAGAGACAGGAAATGTTGGGAGGAGGTTGTAGGGGATGACATGCAGAAAAGTGCTGAGCTCGGATTCAAAGCCACGGCCACTGTGACGAGGACTGAAGCCTCTGCACATTGAAAGGTAATTAAGAAAAGCAAGAGCTCCAAGGAATATCACCAAGAGGTTGATACATGAATGACCAGAGTCCAAACAGGAGAGAGGTGGTCAGATAAAACTGCTGTGCTCCACGACGCACTGAAATGGGTTTGGGTTTGTGAAAGACAGCTGCATAGTGTGACATAACCGCTAAGATATCCGGTGGCCCAAACCAAACGTTTTTATGATGATGCCTTGTGGAGCACTAGCTTATGTTCTGGGTTGGGTTGTGGTCGACCGCAAACCAAACTTAAATTCCCACTCTTAAAAAATGTACGTTTTATAGACATCAGGAGGAATCAAAGTCACAAAACAAATCAACTCTTCCCTGCTAACTCCACTCACAAAATGTTATTTACATTGCTGCTTGCTCCCGTAACAGGGGGTGATAGAGTTTTAACAAATAACAGTGGTCCTGTCCGAAGGAAACTCAACATTCCCCCCAAAATCTGATTACAGCAGAAGAAAAGTCTCTACTTGTCAATTCATGCGTCATTAAAATGCCTTACACTTTCTGCACAGCTCGTACTAGACGCTCCCTTGTGGTAAGTGAGAACATCTGCGCCACAAATTAACAACTTAAGATGCAAGCTTTGCCGTTATCCATATATATCTGCTACAACAAATTGTTTGATTCACAGCAGATAGAGAGATGGACCGAGAGAAACAGACGTGCTCATACAGAGTCTGTCCCCATCGCACTCCTACAGCTCGTGTCATTATTGAGCCAAGCAAACAGCCCCATTTATCAGTTGAATCAATCAGGGGATCTATTTTCTATCGCTGCACAAATGTCTGATTGATTTTAGGTAGTGGTATATGAGCTGCTGAAAGTGAGAGCACCCACACACAAGCACATATATATAGTCAAATCCATACAGACAAATGTAAACAGCCGAGCCTCTATCTCTCTGTCCTTACTCCAAAAAGAAACAACCTATTCATAGCACGCTTTTTTTTTCTCATAATCAGCATCCCCTCCTCTGCACAATTCTCGCTGTTGATTAAAAATCAGGCACCAGAGAGAGAGAGAGAGAGAGAGAGAGACAGAGAGAGAGAGAGAGAGAGAGAGAGAGAGAGAGAGAGAGAGTGTTGCGGAATAACGGAAAAGGGAAGAAGTATTGAGAAGAAGACAAAGAAAGACTTTGCAGGACAAAGAGTGACAAGTTAGAGCCAGAAAGCTTCCATATACACACAAGTTAACTTGTCAAATCTTATGATACTTTCATACTTTACCATACCACATGTTTAAAAACGATGCAATCTCTGTTATTTTAACGATCAGTAGTAGTGAGAAAAAAAAAGAAACTTTAAAAACGCTATATATTTCATAAGACAGGTGCTTAGGTGAGGCATGAATCCATCAACAACAAAAACATGTACAACATTTTGGTGCTGAATCGTTGCCAATGTTTTTGTGCAATTTAGACAGTGTGCAGGAGTTTGCCTGCAGTTTTTGATCATTAAAAGGATTTTCCCAATATTGGTTTTCAAGGACTTCTACTTTTGTTTCCATGGTAACGCAACAGATATCGATATCTTTGATATTTACTAGTATCATATTGAAGTTTGGGCTGCACGGTGGCGCAGTGGTTAGTGAGGAGGTTCCTGGTTCAAATCCCCGTCAGACAGTGCCTCTCTGTGTGGAGTTTGCATGTTTTCACCGTGCATGCGTGGCTTCCTCCCACAGTCCAAAGACATGCTCGTTAGGTCAATTGGTGAGTGTGGCTGGTTGTCTTGTCTCTATATGTCAGCCCGGTGATTGACTGGCGACCAGTCCAGGGTGTACCCCGCCTCTCGCCCAATGACAGCTGGGATCGGCTCCAGCCCCCACGCCACCCCGAATAGGAAAAGCGGTAAAGATAATGGATGGATGGATATTGAAGTTTAAAATTCTTGTGTTGTGACAATTCTACTCTAAGAACTAGTTTTCCTGCGGTGGTGTATTGACATGCAAAAATGATGTAATGTACACAAAATTATACACAAACAGAACAGAAAACAGAGCACAGCATGAAAACATGAGTCCTTCCTGAAATACAAAGCGGGAATATGCGGAGTAACTCACACATATTCCCACAATGTAGAAAAATAGATCAAGTTGTCAAAGCATGAAAGAGATCTCAGAGGAGATCTCCACCATGCGCAGAATATGTATAATGAATGTACAATAGAACTGTACATCACAAAAGAAAGAAGAGCAACGACACACACACACATACACAGAATGAATATGTAGAGCATGCTAAAAAGAGATGTGTACACCAACACACATCAACACACACAAACAAGAACCCACACACTCACAATCACACTATGTGTCTCAAGCACAATGCCGTCATCCTTTTATGGATTTAGGGGGGCAATTAAATGAAACATGAGAGCAAGCACATGATTAAAGATTTATCTGCTCAAGGTCCCTGCAGCCTCTTCACCCGCACACACATGCATTCAAATACACACACATACACATACACACACACACACAAACACACACAGACACACATGCATTCAAATACACACGTACACCTTCTACTAGCATGACCATCTGGGGATGCAGGATGGGAAGCATTGATCTCATTAAAAAAACTCTTGCTGTACAGATTGGCTTTGCCGCACCCCGCACACACATGCTGGGATAAACACACACAAACACACAACACCCCCAACAGCATGTTGGTGTAATTTACTAAGTGAAGTATAAGTGTGCCATTCACTGAAATCTATTAGCCGGGGGTTGCTAACTTTGAACACATCTCCATAGACCCTCTGGAGATTTGGTGCTAATGTGATGAATTAAGGTCAGCACTCGAACTTACAAAGCACACACACACACACACACACACACACACACACACACACACGCACACACACCATGCGGTTTGTTGCCACTGCTTTTAACATTAGCTATCGATAGATCTCCCCAATCTCTCCATTATTTACCTCTAGTAAACAAAGCATTTTACAGAGACGAGATAGAAAAAGATCTTGAAGTAGACAGATGATGGATAAGAGTGGCTGTTAGCAGAGCAGCCTGTTTTGATTTTGACCTGAGTGACCTGAGATCAGTTTTGTCTGCCACTAGCCAACTGCCTCAGCCAAATGACATTTTAGAAAACTGCCACGTTTAGCCCTGCCAAATGATGAAAAAAAAAAAAAAACGTTCATACTAAATGTATAGCATACATAGTGCAAGTGTTTATATGCGATAAAAAGACATAAATAAACTCACAGCCGTTTATGAAGGAGTAAGCTATTTGAAACAAAGCCATTAGATGATAATTCTCAACAACACCTCTCAAATGTCAAACTGTTCCACTATTCTCTGTTTTGATTATACATTCAATACAATATACAGCAGCAGGGGGGGTGGGAAGTGTCCGGTTAGAGGGCCTTTAATTTAAATCTCTCTTTTTATGCAGATGATGTTGTGCCTTTTCCTTAACTTAACTGTGACGTTCAGCAGACACTCTCTGAATCTCAGAAATTGATGCTTATGTTCTCCGCTGGTAAAAATAGCGTACGCCATTCTGAGTGGGTAATGAGGTACTGCATCTAAGGACAGATTTCTAGTATTTTGGGGTGTTATTCAAAAGCAAGGGGGAAATGGGCCGTGAAGTCAACAGATGATTAACGTTAGCAGTAGGCTTGCACGATATGAGAAAAATATGTTCTTGTTCAACATTGCTAGAGCGATGCTAGATGTGATTAATAAACAAAACTAAGAATGGATATTAGCTATAACTCACAAATTTGCAACTTGTCCCTGCTAAATATATAATAAATCCCCAAAACTTTTTTTCACCACTACATTGGCAACAGCTAATCTGAGAGTAGCCCTACACTAAAGTAGACATTATAACAAGCGCTGTTGGAGTAAAGGGAGTCAAGCAGGAAGGTAAATCCTCCAATCCAGCAACCTATTGTCATCCAAACATCAACACCATTCGTCATGAGCTTTTGGTCGTGACCAAAAGAACAAGATTCCAGCCAAAAGTGACTTCTGCAGGATAGCTGGGCTGCAGCTTTTAAAGATAGAATAAGCAGGTAAGACATCCGGAAAGAGCTCAGGGTGAAGTCAAAGAGGTGCTTTTGGGTTATCAGGAAGCCACCTTTGAAGGTTGTGGTGGATCACAAGGTAGATGCAGAGCACTCTGTAGGGACTTAATGTGTCATGAGGACTGGGGGAGCGTTGGGATCAACCTAAAGGAAATGTCTGTCCTGACTTGCTTGGACATAGAGGGACAGATGAATGGTTTATGTAGAGGTTTGCTCTGCTAAGACAATCTATTTATAGATTTTCACCTTTAGCTCTCTGAAATATTGATGGGTATTTATCAATTGTTTAAGCGACTCCCTGACTTGTAACAGCAATTGATAATCGAAACAATCTACAGTTGGAGCCATACACAGAACCACCAAATGAAGCTATGGCAGAGAATATTGAAGAACGCTTTTCTGGAAATGATTGTGATTGTTTTCAGAGTAAGAAAAGCTTGCTAAAAGATTTTGCAGCAACTATCAGACAAACACATTTTCATTTCGTCATAGAGCTTAAATGTATATACTGTAGTGTAGGAATCTCCTCCTTTCAAACTCATTTTTGTCCCTTTTCAACCCCTCCAGGCATATATGAAAGGAGACAGAAACTACTCAAGCCATCCATCACCTGCACAACTCCTGCGTTTTTTACTGCTATATTTGCCTCATCCAACTTTGGTTCTACACGACTCAATCTCTCAAGTTTGGAGCGTGAAAGAAAAACAGAGTTTGTCTTCCCTCAGGATTCTTTAACAGGTGAAAGAGTCTCTTGATTAGGAATGGATCGATGCGTCTCAAGTGCGCTCAGATGAAAACATTTCGTAGCTCTTTGAAGTTTGGGAAAACACACTCTTGTGCACATACACAAACACACCGCTCAATGTAGCTTAAAATCTGCAAAAAAACATGTGAGGAAAGGAGTCTCATTTTCTGGCATCCAGCAAATTGGATTATTGTAAGATGGGATGGGGGCCTTTTGACAGGAGGACATCGTGCATGTTCAATATTCATGACTTTTTAGAAGAAGTTAACAAAATAAATCAGGAAAAGGGTGATGGGTTTAATTGTAGAAGACAACCTGAGACTGGCTGTTCCTCCTGTAGCCCAACATTTACATAACAAAAGACTTGTGACTTCTTTGGGAGGAGGATTTTTGTGGGAAAGAAGATGAAGGCCAAAGCTATTATGACACCCTCTTCTTGCAGGATTTTCTCGTTTGAAAGAAGCCAGTGTCTATACCAATCATATTTCATGTTTTGTCTTGAGTATCCACACAAGTCCCATGGAAAAAAAGATAAGTCTGGAAAAAAGTTGGTAAGGCCTCTGGGCTTCTTAGAAAACACAAGGCTGCCTGCTTTGATTCATCTCACCTGAACTCACCTCTTTCTCTCAAACATGGGGGATCAATACCTCTTCTCTTTGTTTCGGCCCTTTTACAAAACATATAATCTTTGCTCTTAGACTAAACTATGTCTCAAGGTAGAGTTAAGGATGGAGACCACGCACTTTTACCTGCTTTGTATGGAATAATCCAATATTTAGGAAATCAGAAGCATCAAAAATCCAATGCTGTGATTGTTTTCCCTTAAACACTACTGTAGAAAGTCAGCAACAAGGTATAAATCAAAAGGGACTTGATACAGGTATTGTATGGATTTAATGAAGCTGTCTGATCGTTTATGAAAGCATCATCACCCACAGAAAACTGGACCAAAGCTGACTTGTCAGCGCCAAATGAGAGGGGAATAAAGCCAGCAATGACAGGAGGAACATCACAGTAGCAACATCATGGGCCAATTACGCTTAACTACTCTCTCCTGTCACAACTGGGTCACTGGGACTTCTCCATGCAGAGCACAGTGATTGTATGTGTGTGTGTGTGTGTGTGTGTGTGTGTGTGTGTGTGTGTGTGTGTGTGTGTGTGTGTGTGTGTGTGTGTGTGTTGTGGTGGCTCTGGTGTGCACATGTGTCATTATTTAATAAAGTACCTCTAAAAGCAGAGTTCAGTGTGGTCTAGTTTGGACTCCAAGGCTTAAAGTGGAAAACAAAATGAACACATTTCTTCTACTTTGAAAGCAGATTTAAGGTCATTTATTTATTGTTCCTAGCTTTAAATTCAATCCTTTAGACATTTTAGGGGTGAAATATTCCATTGCTGGAACGGTTTCTACAGCTGGAAAGAAACAAAATCACTGCTTGATGGGAAAAAACATAGATACTTGAAATCTCATACTGTCACATTTATGCTTTTTGTCAACTGGAATCTGTTCATCCATTTTTTTTGCTATCTAGAGGCAGAAGCAAAAACATCTGTGTGTGTGAAACATCTGAGGGGTCACACAAGAGGCCAACGTCAGACATAACACTCCCTCGGCTCCCTGGTTTGTAAATTTTGGATGGTGCTTTGAATTTAGCTTGGTTGATTTCTCTTGAATGTTCACTCGTGGGCGTTACATGTTGGCTTTATAAATCTAGTTGTGGGATTTAGTGGTGGCTGCACCTGAGCGCAGCAGGCACTGCAAAGTGGAAATTCAAGGGCAACACGGCGTGAAAACTCACAGATGGGCCATGGCAGCCGGGGATTCAGCCCCTCACTAGCTTTTCTGCTTAAACAGACTTATTTCACTCTCCTGGTTGCTTTTATGGTGTGACAGTCAATGCTTCACCTCCTTAAGCCTGAGCAAAACGAGCTAGTCATATCATCATGCTCATTGTGGTTTGAAATTTTGTTTCAAAAAATACTTTTCAGGGGTGTTTTTGTGTCTCTTTGAACAGATTCAAACTTGTACACTAAACTCCTGACAACACAGAACTATTAAAGAAAATCTGAACATTTTTTGGTGGAGGACACAAAAGAAAGATGGGAATATTAATCGATTAAACCCCCGAAATAAAGAGAAACGCCAAATATGTTTGATATTGAGTAATTATTTTAGCAATTTTGGAGCAAATAGCCCAACATGTCCATGTTCCAGCAGCTCAAATGTGAGGATTTTCTGCCTCTTATTCGTTAGTGAATGAAAAGTCTTTGGTTTTAAACTGTTGGTTTGACTAAACAATAAGCAACACATCTACGTCACTTGTGGTCCCAAATTGGAAAGAACATTTTTCATCACTTTCTTTTCTTTTTTAAAGACATGTGGCTGCAGGAGCTGGGGATCGACCTTCAGGTTGAGAGACAGCCGACTCTACCAACTGAGCCTCAGCTTTATGCTGTATATTGTTGTTTTTATTTTTGGGCTCTTTAAGCCTTTATTTTCGAGATAGGACTGTAGAGAGAAGCAAAAATCAGGGAGCCAGAGAGTGGGAAATGACATGCGGGAAAGGAGCCACTGGTCAGATTTGAACCTGGGCTGCCCACTTGCCTCAATACATTGGGCTTGCTCACTAACCGCTAGGCTTCCAACGCCCCTTTTTCATCACTTTCTGATCTTATAACTTCAAGATGATTTGATTAATCACAAAAATGCAGATTTTCTGAAAACACAAAATGTTAATTGCAGCACAAGACTGGACAACGGACTTGGGAAGTCAAGAATTAAATTTAAAGGAAAAAATCAAAGGGATTCGATTGGCAGATTTTGTACCAAAACAAAATACAGTAATACAAAAGATGAAAAAGAGTTAGCCATCAGTAACAGCACTAAAACTCCACAAAGAAAACCTTTTGAAAATTGATCCAACACATCAAAAGAAAGTTCTACCATGAAAAGACGAGAAAAACACAGGTCAGGAATAAATCAATGACTCTAACCAGAGTGTAGCATTAGCGAGCTCTGGCTAGCAGCTGAAAGCAACAACATTGAGAAACTGTGAAAGCCAACAAAAGAAAAATCACAAGATGGTTATTTATTAGGAATGTGTCAGAGGAAAGGTCGCAGCAGTCATTCTTAAAGCTGCAACATCGGCCTTGAAGGAGATGCAAACAGTGCAAGTTGACTACATGTTTGTGTGTCTGAGAGAAATAGGTTTGTGTATCCGTGCAGACCTGCTCATGCCAGTTCAGATATTTGCATGAGCTTGTTTATACGTTCATCACTCGCCTCTTCTTCTTCTTCTTCTTCTTCTTCTTTCTTAAGCTCACGTCTAAGCCTATGATCTAAGCTGCTTCATTTAATCACACTAAACCTCCGAGACGTGTCCAAAACAAACAAACAAACAAACAACAACAACAACAACAGAGGCAGACAAAAGAGCTTATGGAGAGGCTTTTTCTTTTCGTGGAAACTATATGTAAACACACGTTTATGTTCATGCAAACGCAGATTTAAAGAGCTAATAAAAACATGAGGGGCACAGAGAGAATGAGAAATGGAATGTGGATGTGAAGGAGTATTGAACCCAGCAGGATAATGCAGATGTTGCATGCAAGGTCACAGCACTATTCATTATGCACGCACACGCACACGCACACGCACACACACACACACACACACACACACACACACACACACACACACACACAAACGATTGTCAATGCATCTTTTTAAGTGATTTTGTTTGTGTGTGTGTGTGTGTGTGTGTGTGTGTGTGTGTGTGTGTGTGTGTGTGTGTGTGTGTGTGTGTGTGTGTGTGTGTGTGTGTGTGTGTGTGCGTGCGTTGGAGAGAAGGGGCCCCTTTTGGCCCCATTGAGAAGGTGTCACCCTGCTTCCAAACATTCAAGCGCTGCCTCCAGTGACACATAATAGGGTGTGTGGGGGTGCAGAGAGAGTCGTCAGTGGTTAAATGCAGTGTGAACACATGCCAGAGAGGAAAAACAGAAAACATGCAGAGACCTTGAAGATGGCAATGGACAGAGAGAGGGGACTGTGAAGGGAGATCTGATGAAAAACATCTGTGCTAAACAACAGAACAACAACAGCAAACATCAAATTGCTTCTTTGCTACCTAACATCTTTAAACATTTGGTTGAATGCTTTGCAAAGCAGCAAGCTGAACATTTTGTAAATCAATATGTCCTGAGAGACTCCTACAGCAACTCTTTATCAGCTTTTTTTTAGATTATAGACTAAATAGGACTTTTGAGAATATTTTGGGAGAAAGGGGGGGATAGGGGATGGCATGTGCCAAACAGCGGAGTTGAACCTGTGACCAGTGTGCAAGGACTTTAGCCTCTGTACTGGAGGTGTCTATCCTACAGACTGAACTAAACCAGTGCCTCTGCATCAGCTTTTATCTTAACCTCACACTCAAAAATTAACCCTCAGATTGTAACTTCAAAGCCTCTTTCACGTCACATATAAAGACAGGACATTTTCTACACAATTGAAGGTTCTGAAAATATCCAGATTTGCCTTTCACACATGAACCTCACAGTGGGACATTGTTTGTGTTGGATGAACTCTCACAACTACAATCATTTGCTTTTCTTTAGGTGAGGGAGATTCTTTGGTAGAGCATGTAGGGGGAGGATGCGTCAGCTAAAGGTTGATATTACTAAAAAAATGTATGAAGACTTTTCCACGAAGAACATTCCAGACTAAGGTTGTCAACTTTTTTGATACTTTGGATACCATGTTTTTAAACAACACGATCTCAGATTTTTTTTAAATGATCAATAGCATCAAAAAGTACTAGAGTTTGAAGAAAAAAAACTAGAGATCTACAGTCATAATCTTAACCAATAGTTACGAAGAGCGAAAGAGAAAAGCAGTGGTGGTCCTTTCAAGTTCACAGGTTGGCAAATACTGACGATTCTCACGTACATTTGGGTCTGTTATTTTTTTATTTGGTGGGACAATGAATCTTATGTCCCCTCGCTAAGTTAGCTTACTAGCTTTCATCCTGCCAATTTTAACACAGATTTAAACATTGGTTTACCATTTTTAACCAATAGGGCTTGCTACAAATTGAAGGTGTGCTTGCCAAGGCTGCTAGGAAAAGTGATTTGATTTGAAAGACGACTCGATTGAGATATAACGTTATGTTGCAGGACTCATGCTTGATAGCAATGTCAATAAGCTCACACGTTATTGATTTTCGGGTTTAAAAAATGTGGAACTGGGTCCCTAATGGAATAGAGTTTCGATCCCCATCCCTACATATATGAAGGTTCAAAATGTGTGTATTGTGACAACCCTATTCCAGACATTAGCTCATCCAAACCTCACATAGGCTGCTGGAAGAGGTCTGCATAACATTGGGTTGAACAGGTTAGAATGTTTGTGTTCACACATGCACCACACACAGACAATATTAGGACATTTTCAGGAGTGCAGTGCATGTGTGAAAGGGACTGAAGAGGAAGGACTGCTTATCACAAGTGTCGGTGGATAATGAGTGGGGGAAAATGTGTCTCTCATCACTGATTCCTTCAACATTTCCTCACCCTTTAATCTCCCCCAACCCTTTTTATGTTGACACCGAGTCACTGCAAAAAGCATGCCGCAGGTAAAAGTGTGACATTAGCATTGTGCACATCCCATAAACATAGACTCTGTTTGTGGGAGAGAGATTTTCTGTCACAACAGCCCCTTTTCCTGATAACTGGTATTACTGTTCAGAGTATACCATCAAAGAGTGACTCCCTCCCTCCCTCCCTCCCTCCCTCCCTCCCTCCACCTCCTCACCCCATCATCCTGCAACGAATGACAAGCAAAATCCCCTCAAGGTAAAGGAAACATTTTGCAGGCTTAGGAGCAGACAAAACGTGTGTATGAAGGAGATATGTTGTGTGTCTTTAATCTACGTAAACAGCTTCAGTCAAAAGCAGGATGAAGGGAAAGGGGGAAAGAGAGAGAGGGCAAAAAAAGGACAAAGGAAGAAAGTGACAGTATAGGCCAAGGCAGGACCAAAGACTGAAAATGAATCTCTGAAGATGTAAAAACATAAAAAACATGGGTATGTAAAAACATTTCAAGAATCCCAATGGGTTTCTTCAAGTTCCTTTTTTATGATTTTTTTTTGTTGAGGATTTAAATAGTAAGATTTTTCTGGTTTCCTGTTATTAGTAAAAAAATAAGGGTACAATCGTGAATATTTTTAAGCTGTATTAAGCAGGGATGTGATCAGCATCGAGCAAAAAGCAGGCTATTTTGTTAACACACCCGAGACAAAGAAATATGTTTAGCTTTGACATGCGTTAGCGCCAGGTCAAGTGAAAACAGTTTAGATCTCTGGTACCACTTAACACTGTAGTTGGTGTACTACCATATGTTGGCTTAAGCCACACAAGCTCTTAGAAGTTTTCTTTAACCTGTTGTGTCAAAAATTCAGACAACCTTCTGCTTTACAACCTAGACTGTAAATATTAACGTACAAAGCCTGAGTGACCTCACCCATCTGTTACAGCGGGGGGCTCCGGAGGCTCATCGGCAGCAGCCGCCATGATGGAAATCCTGTCTCAGTCTAACTTTCAGTCAACCTAACGACAAGCTGAGAGCTGGAGCTGAGGCGGGTTTTAAGCCTCTTGACGAACCGTTACATCGTGCCCACCTGTCAATCATGTCAGCTTCGCGCCTAATGGATAACACGCATCATCTATCAAATTAAAACCGAGTCGTTTAAAACCCCCCCCCCCGTATAGTGTGTGCCTGTGATGACTAATCAGACCCATTTAGTTTTTTGTACCACGCTGTTAACATTTTAATTTATGCTGTAAAAACGGCTTTTTTGCCAGTCGTGTGTATGTGACTTCTGGTGTTCCTGAAGTCAGCCTCAAGCGGACACTACAGGATTTTTCACTTCCGCATTGGCTTCATTTTTCAAGACCGGATGTTACCGCTTGCTTTACAACCATTGTATGCCAAATTGTTTCGCCAACACTGCATGGAGAGATAGCCTAACTCTGCCAACTGCATTTGATCTTGATATGTTGTTTGCTTCTAACTCAGAGTGTCTTATAACACTCATTAAAAGAAAGTCATGTAATTATGACAAACAGTCAAGACGTGATGGTGACGAAAGGCTTAAATTGTTCATTCACTTTTCAGAAATGAGCACTGATCTCTCTCTGTAATACTTTGAACTTCCAAAACAACATAATTAGGAACTTAAGCTAGCTTTTATTCAATAACTAACAAGTGGAAATAATTAAACGAAAAAAGCACTGCATTTCATCTTCGGCAAATCAGATTTATATAACCACAAACAGCTCTGTGTGCAACATGAGGATGTGCTTTGAGCAACCTTAGAGGAGTGTTTTCTGCTGCCTTAAAATGAAGATGATATAAAAGAGTGAAATTGATTTTAACCAGAGGACTTTTTTTGACACATTCAAAGCCTTTTTTCTAACTTGCTTTCTCTCTGCAGGTTTTGGGCCATAAAATCGAGTTTCATTCGTCTGAACAAACGCATACACAGACAAAAATTCTAACTAGCAGGTACAAGCAAACTACAAATTCACCATAACTTCAAAACCCTACTTTTACCAAACTGATTTCCTGCTTCACCGCCACGCTGTGTGGAAAATATCTGGTTTTATTTGACAAGAGACACCAGAGCATGGGTAGGATGTAATGAATCAAAGTGAACAAACCAATAGTTAGCTCTCAAAAGACTGAGAGGGAGTGGGAGGAAAAATAGAAGACGGTACAATAAGAGTCGAATTCAGAGCAACAGAGGGAAGACAAATGAATAGAAAAGGCAAAGTTTAAGGAAAGAAATGAAGCAGAACTGAGAGCTAGCAGCTGGAGGATGAGAAATCGAAGCAATATCGGAGACGAGAGTCAGACGAAACTCCTCTACTTTGTAACTTCTGAGTGAAAACTTCTCAAGGAAAACTTTTGACACGCAGCATTCAAGGGCCCTATATCTCTGTGTCAGCGCAGCAGACTGGTATTAGCAGCGATGTTTTATTCATCAGCATTCTTTAGTTGTCGTTTCATACGCCGCTCTCTGCCTGCGTATACCGGGCGACAGAGCGCAAGGTGAAAAACAGGATTACAGCGAATGTAAATAATAAAACTCAGGCACATGAAGATATATTCTGTTAATCTGAGCCGGGGATTAATACCATGATACCCTGTCAGACACGGCTGGGTTTGGGAGGGAAGGAGGGGTGAGGGAAGGGGGGGGGATAACAACATCACAACACAACAACACAGGCATAAAGAGACACACGAGAATGAGACATGCTCTCTCACACACACACACACACACACACACATACTGTAGGGAAATGCGACTGTAGCGTTATCGGAGTTTGACTTTGAACAATAAGTGACTTTGCAGCAGAGCAGCGCAGGCAACAACACAAGGTAATCTGTGGAAAAAGGAAGAGCTAATTCTGTCAGAAAAGAGGGAGTGGGAAGGGGGTATGTGAAGGGAAAAGAAGAGAGATAAAGAGAGCGAGAGGGAAACAACAAGAATTAACAAACTACTGAAAAAAAGAATAACTTTCTAAACGAGAAACATCCACACGCTTTACTGCAGCTAAACAAAGTTTCTCCTGTTTCTCCTGTTTCACCTGAACTTCCTCCGACTGACGGTTTGTTTCACCTTGAATAGTTTCAATCCATTTATTACTTTTCCGTGTGTGTCATTCATTTGGCCACAGGCAGTCAATGCTGCGTTCAGGGTCAGCCACATTGTTGCTCAGGTGAAAGCAGACTGTCTGTAAGCTGCACTCTCGCCGTTGTCTTGACAGGAAGAGGATGTGAGTGTGGGTGTAATATTCAGTTCGCTGAATAGTTTGTAAATTAGATTCTAACATTCTCATATACCTCAGATTTATACAAAGAACGACCTCAGGGACGCTTACACAATTTCCTTTTTTTCACGTTGTATTGAAAGTTTTTCAACACTAATTATGTAGGGAGGCAAAACACAGGCGTTCTGAATGTCACTCGCACAGAAAAATAAAGTTTTAAATACAGAAACACTACACAACAACTATTACTTTCACAAGAGGATCTGCAGTAGTTCATTTTGTTGGGCTATTTGAGAGCAGTGCAACAAGCAACAGTATAATCACTTTATAAAGCGTATACTGTGATCTCTGGACCAATAAGCTTAGTGTGTACCAATGAAGACATGAGCTATTTAGGCCGTAACTGTTTTTGAACCAGACTGTAAACATTTTTATTTCTGCTGTAAAAACGCCACTTAAGAAAAGGTGTTTATAGAGCCAGCCTCAAGTGGAGACTTAAGGCACTGCAGTTTTTGCACTTTTTGCTTGGAAGTATCTCACTCTCTAGGGCAGTGGTTACCAAACTTTTTTTTTTTGGCTTGTGACCCCCCTTTGACTTAACAAAACTCTGGCCACCCCAAACATCCAAAACACAAAACAGCTTTTTGCTCAAATTAATTTGTTCTCAATTAAATGTGAACATTAACTTTAGAACACATTTAAGCTGGGATGACATTTCTGCACAATGGATGATCTACAGACACTCTGCAAGTTTTTGTTTTGGCATTGGCCCACAGTAGCTAAATATATTTTGTATTGATCAATAAATACAAATTTCAGGCAAACCCTACATGTGGTTGGGACCCCAAGGTTGGGAAAGCCTGCTCTAAGGGCTGATTGCACCATTTAAAATCAAATCGCTAACTGCTTACTTTGACAAACAACTTTTTTTCTGGGAACAATACAGTAGGTTAATCCGACTGTGTTAATGCAGCTGCCTGCTGAGTCTACATATGATGCAGATGAGAGTCAAGAGATGAACCTCAACAGTTATATTGCATCTGTAAACCCCAAAATGTGCACACACAAAAATAGCCTAAATAAAGACAGAAAATTAATGAATAAGACACATAAATAATGAATTGATATTTTAAGAGCCGTTGCGTTCAGCTGATGTGAGCTGTACTTTTTGCCGTCAGCAAAAAAACATACAAACATAAATGAACTCGGCATAAGTCAAGTGTAATGATGAATGGTAAATTAGAATTTAAATATTTCTGAGCTGCTGCGCAATGAGTTTGGACTCTTGGGGTTAGGATGCCACTTAATATTTAAGAAATGATTTCAAGCTTCCTTGTTTATTTTGATACTTTCTAATTTCAAACAAAAACTAACCCAGTCAAAGTCCTAAAACAGCCGTGTTCTGCTGATTGAAAAGTTCTTCTTTTCAAAGAAGAAGGGGGGAGATTTACAAAGAACTAAGTCAGAGACAAAAAGGAAATCGAAGCTTTTTGTTTTTAATTTAGGTATCGACACACTGAAAGGAAAAGGGAAATGAGACCTCAGACAGAGGCTAACTTCCTATTTCTTCTTCTGTGTTTGATACACACAGTTCTCACCGTGATGAGACACTCACTAATTGAATTAGAAGAATATATATAAGCATTGCAGTCTCATTTTCTGTCTCGCACACTCACAAATTCTTTCTCCGGCACATTGGTCCTTACAGGTTTGCTGCATTTTGTACTCCTGCCCTTTCTGTCAATTCAAATCTGTTACTCTCTGACGGTAAAGAGAAAGACATGGAGGGATAACAGAAGCTGATACAGGTAGACAGAAAGAGAGCAAGAGGTAAAAAGCTGGCAAAAAAAGAGAGAGAGAGAGAGAGAGAGAGAACATGCCCATAGAGAGAAAGAGAACGAGCAAGAGGGAGTAAATGCCTCAGGCCAGCGCTGACCTCAGCTAAAATTACCCCACTGCTGTTTTTGCACCGCTGCACCCAACACCTATTCAGCACAGCAGGTATTGTTAGCTCGTGGAGCATGATACTGAGTCTGACAAAGGTGCTGTCCTGGAACATTTTGGGCTTGTCAAATGTCGGGTTAGCAATGCTGCATGTGTCTCATTTATTATGCTTAATATTCAATCTTCAAGGAATACATCATGTTTTAGGCAGCAGCGGCCAGCTGGCGGGTTAATGTGTCAACAGAGCATCAAAGCACCAGAGGACATTAGCATATTTAGCATAGTCCAAAAATAAGAAATCTTGTTTTTCCTTCTTAAATTATTAGGTATTTAAAGCTTAAATATGAAAATGAATTCCTTGATGGAAGTGATGAACAAAAAAGCATCACATGAGCCTTAGTGCAGCAAACAAAACTACGCTAGTTTCCTATTTGACACTGTTTTTTTTCCACATTTTTAGTCTCAAGCCAGTCTTTTTTTCCAGGTGTAGAAAATAGACTGTTAGCATTGCTGCATGTGTCTCATTAATTATTTTGAATCTTCAATCTTCAAGGAGTGCATCACTCTGGGGCAGAATCAGTCAGCTTTGCACGGTTAGCATTTAATGTCTCAACAGAGCAGTAGGGGAAGTTAGCACATGTAGCATATTCTAAAAAAAGGAATCTAATGTTTTATTCTTTGATGTAGTCTTTTATAGTGTTTACTTTTTAGCCTGTAGATTGATGCTTCTATTGGTGAACAAAAAAGTGTCAATAAAGCCTGACTGTAGCTATCGAAGCTAAGCTAGTTTCATTTTGAGCCTGCTTGTGGGCTAAACTCCACAAACTTTAGTCATTATCTTCTGACTTCATTTAAAGCAAGTGCAGAAAATAGACCATCAATAATATGTCTTGTAATGTTTTTCAAAACTTTCTGTCAAAGTTAGTAACTGCAGTGCCAAAAATTTGCTTTAGCGCTAGCAGAAGCTTTCATTCCCTTTGGTATTAACTCCTTACTGTAAACCTCCCGAGGTAAACTGTTAGCATGAGTCACTGGATAGAGGCTCCAATCAAGAACATATGTAGGGTACAGTGTTTTATCTCACATGCCCTTATCAAAGTAGTTTTTTTTTACTTTCTTGGTGTCCCCGTTAGAAGCCCAGAAAAAACTATTATACTCACTTTCACAATTAATAACGTCAGTCTGGGACACCTATTGAGTAGCGTTGCAAGATGTGAAGCTCAAAAACTCCTTATACTGGCGTCAGTACAAAATCAATCATTTCAGCCTCTGCTTGAAACGGTTCATTTCAGCTGCTGTTCTTTAAGGCCCCCCTTAGCTAGCCAGCTCTGTTTGCAGTTGCAGGGAAACTTGAGTGAGCTTCAAGGTGGGCGTGTCCTACAACTTTGCTCCATGCTTTGCGCTAATACGTCGCCAGAAACTGACATCAGGTTCTGTCAAAGTCTCGCAAAGAGCAGCAGGAAGCTACGCCTGGGGATTACGCCAACAACTGTGTATCTAGTGTTTAAAAAAAACGTCCCCCAGGTTTATTATGGACATCCAACATTGTAACATTATATGTATGTTTTTAAATATGGATCAGCATAACAGATCTCCTTTAATTTCCAAGTTCACCACTAGATAATTACCCAAAAACTGCTTCTTCGTTTCAGTGACATGTGGGTTGTTTGATGCGTCAGCTGTTTGCAAAATGCCTCCCCGCCTCAACAAAGCCGAGCAGATGTCACATGCAGACATACATGCGATCACCTACACACAGAGACACACACACACACACACACACACACACACACACTCCTCAGTGCCTCAGTAGTCTCAGAGCACAGCAGTGGGTTTCATTCTCTAGAGACTACAGCACTGCAGCTGCGTACACACATACGTATGCCAACACACACAAAAATGCACAAACACAAAATTAAATGCGCGCAATGTCCAAAGTCTTATTCAGAAAAGTAAATGATGGAGAGAGGTGGTGTTATTGTGTGCTTGTGTGTGTGTGTATGTGTATGTGTATGTGTATGTGTGTGTGTGTGTGTGTGTGTGTGTGTGTGTGTGTGTGTGTGTGTGTGGTTGTTATTGGACCTTTCTGTGTTTGTGTGCGTGTGTAATTGATTAAGCTACTGGCTTTTATGACCTCACACTCCCATTAAAAGTCTGACCCCAGCTGAGTGTGTGTGTGTGTGTGTGTGTGTGTGTGTGTGTGTGTGTGTGTGTGTGTTCATGCCAGCAGGTGACCAAAATGTGTTTTTTTTGTGTGAGCTGTTCAGTATAATACCTTTTAAGCCTGAGGCACTTCTCTGCGGTTTCTTATTACAGTGTTGTTTGTGTTTGTGTCTGTGTGAGATCGAAAGAGTGTGTGTGTGTGTGTGTGTGTGTGTGTGTGTGTGTGTGTGTGAGAGAGTGTGTGAGTGTGAGTGTGAGTGTGCGTGTGAGTGCGTGTGTGTGTGAGTGTGCGTGTGTGTGTGTGTGTGTGTGTGTGTGTGTGTGAGAGAAAGAGCATGGCCTCATATACACACACACAGATACACTTGCACACACAAGCACAGCAGTGGCGTGAAATGTGTTGTGATGTCTCCTCTATGGGAAGCTGGTTTCAGACTGCAGAAAAGACGCTCTCCTTCTTAGACCTGCTTAGACTCATTGTCCTGCTGTAACACACACACACACACACACACACACAGCCACAAACATAGACACACACATTCAGCTCAACAAGAACTTTCTTCCCACCCTTATACATTCTCTCTTTGTATCCCCTGAGAGCTTCATGGTTTTCTTGCCCTTATTGCATCATTATTAGGCCTGTAACTGCTTACCGACTGATTGTTTGCTGTGCAAAAATTGCCCAATTCCCCAACCACCTGTAAAATAATCAGATATTCAAAAAGCAGTAATATACTGTAGATCCAAGAGCTGCAAATCCTCACATTTAGGAAGCTTCCATTGACAAATATTGGGCATTTCTGTTTGATAAATATCTTAAACTTACATTAAAACTGATGACCATTTATTTTCCATTGATAAACTGTTGCACTATTACTACTACTACTCCTATCATTACCACTGATTTTGCAGCTCTATGCCTCTTAATCAATTCTCACTGATGGTGTTTTTACAGTGCACTGTGACCAAGGCCATTTGGAGGAGAGGAGTGTGTGCAACGCTGAGAGGGAGGGAGAACAATTGCAAGCTAACACGAGGTTCAGATATGAGATGATTTTACAGTGGGACTCTGGATTAGGCGTGTTTAAATCCACTTAAATCCGCTGTACCAACGATAAGGCCTTTTTTCTGAATATTCCACAGCCCAAATATAGGTCATACAGAGCCGCGTAGAGGTGGAGAGCTGCGTGTGTCTACGCAGACGCATTTGCTGGAGAGTTGCGTTCACTACAAAGAAAGAAAGAACACGCATGTACAAAACCCTCACCATCATCACCACCACCACTTTACTGTCTCCCAGGGCAACAAGAGTGAAATCTACCAAGAGGCATGTTGAGAATGAGGCAGAGGAGAGGAGTAGAAAGAGGAGGAAATAGAAGAAAAAGAAAGGGGGAATAGCAACACAAAAGATCTTTTACGAACATAGCATTGTTAAGGCTTTTGAAAGTAGAGGTATGTAGTAAAAAAAAAAAGCAAAAAAAACTGTTGAGCCCAGTTCAGCACAGCCATGTGGATGTTCACCTGCATGGAAGACCGAGGGTTTGCAGTGCTAGCACTGCTAACGTAAGCCACACTCACCAAACCATGTTAAATCGTTTATCCGCTGAAAATGTAAAATAAATTGTGCTCAGTTTGCACTGTTTCTCTTAACTTTAGACTAGTCTGTTTGTCTGAAATTACATTTCCGTTTAACCAACTTCAAAATAAAGAACATCCCTAGGCACCAGAGTGAGCATCATACTGAGCAAGATCAGCGTTGCGTATTTCCTGCTTCCAACAGCTTCATGAACCGATATCTGCCAGTGATTTTATCAAGATATCAGCATTTTGGATCTCTGAATGACTTGTATTTGCAATATACAAACTTTTAATAAACAACCTCTCTGAATTACACACATTTGAATTAAAAGTAATCGGATAAAAAACAGAAAATTACGGCATCAAGGTTTCAGATTATTCTTTTTGGATAACCAAGTTTCTCATGTTCATTAAAAAGATCGGATGCAAACCTATCCCTAATGAACAGGTAAACACGTATTGTATATAATCATTGGAAAATTCAGATGCAAATACCAATGACAGTTATGGGAGAGTTACACTCGTCCTTAGCAAGCTATTGATGTACATCCTCCTTTAAATGACAAATGTCAGACCTTTTAAGTCAGACCATACCAACATGAGTGATGCAAAACATGTAGGCTGCGCTAAGCTAAGCTAACCTTAACCTCATTATCTTCACAATTATCCTCCAAAATGTCCTGCCTATCCTCCTTAATACTTTATTCCAATATCCCTGCCATTTTTCTCTGTTCTGTTCCTCTCAATCAAATATGTCCCATCTTTTCTCCTTCTCTTCCTCTCTGCTGAGCTCTGCTGGTGATATTGGGTTTTGGGGGAGGGAAGGGTAGGTAAGGGGGGGGCACAGTGGCAGTGCTGGCATCTGTTCGAAGGGCTGGCACGCTGCCAGCCACTGAGCATCGCTCCGGCAACGAGAGTCACGCTGTTGGATTTATCTCCAACCAACCTGTCAGCTGATGCTCTTTGTGGGCGTAAGACGAGTGGGCACAGCCTCTTTGGCACTCGCACTGCCAGGGTGCCCAGAGGAGATTTAAATATGAGGGGAGGGGGAAGAGGAGCCTCTTGTGGGTGCTACAATGCTTAAAAAAAGTGAGGAAGCTTTTGAGAAAGAAGCACCCCAACTTCCAACACAGGCTGAAGCACTCAAAGAACAGAGCATGGGGGAAGAGAAAGAGTAAGGTATGGATGTTGAAAATGAGAGTATAAGGCACAGCGAAAGGGGAGTAGATAAAAGATAGAGACTGAGCAAGGGGAAAGATCGAGAGAATGACAGAGGAGCCCAAGAGGTAAGAGTAACTGCATCTTAAGCATACAGGGAATCTAACATAAAGAGCGAAGAGAGAAGAAAGAGGCAGAGTACATTTCTTCAAAAGACAAAGCGGCTGAGTTTAAAGAACAGTCTATCACCTTGTGGCTTAAGTGCCATTTCACATTCTCTTTGAGCATCGCTGATACCAAACAACAAAGTCAAGCACACCTGCTAGAGGGAAGGGGAGCTCATTAAATTCTAATTCTGCTTCCTTTAGGTATTGCACACTAAATGTCCAATAATCCCGTTCAGTCCAAACACTCAATGGGACGTGCTCATAAATGTTACGGCGTTCATCCAGGGAACTCCAAAGATATTCAACGTCCACAACCTCAGCGAGTGTTCAAGATGAGAGTCATTGGTTCAGCCTGCAGGTCCCCGAGATAAGCAATGAATCAATTTAATGCTAATGTAACCATTCAAGCAATTAGTACCATGACGTATTCATATGCTACGATTACTCATTTGGATGTCCGTGCAATATCCCGAACAGTACAGAATGTGTAACCACTAAAGCAATTACTAACACGACCCTTTTTTATGTAATTATTACTAAGCTGGTTGTCCCTGCAACTTCCTAAACGGAGTCAGTTAATGCACACTATCTAAGAAGTCTGCTCACACTTTCCTGAAACATATAAGAAATATTAAATTGCTCAAAAGCTCATATGAAATTCAACATTTGCAACACCGTTTACAAACCACCTGCTTACAGAATTATGGGGTCAGGTTTGCTCTTCCCAAAGATAACTCATTAATTAATTGGACGACACATTTATCACCATTCATGCAATTAGTACCATAACAAATGTTTAACTGATGATTGCTCGACTGGTTGTCAAGCAATTTTCATAACAAAAAAAGTCAACTAAATCCAGTAGTATATGGTCTTTTCTCACACTTCTAAAGATCATTCTGCAAAATGTGACTGTGTTATTACATTTCTACTCCTGCATTTTTAAACTCCAGTTTCGAACAAGCCGCCTGCAGATTTATGGGTTTGGTTTAACGCTTCACACGATAAGCAATGAATCAAGTGGCCGCTATTATGACCATGCATGCAATTAGTACCATGACAAATGAATAAGCGGTTATTACTCAGCTGCTTGTCTTTGCAGTAGAAGAGTAAGTTACATCACACACTACAGGGCTTTTATCTGACCAAATCCTGGAGCACAAAGCACAATACTTAACTGCACAATATATACACTTGAAGCTTTAATTCTGAACCAACTGTCTAAACATTGATGGCTTTGGTTTCCTTGTCCCAAAGATAGGAAACACATTAATCGACCACTTAGTTACAGTAACCATTAAATCAGTTAGTACCATGGCAAATTTCTAAGCAATTATTTCTCTGCTGCTTGTTCGTGCAGTATCTTGACCAGAACACGTTCATTTTGAACCACACACTTTCCTGTACTAAAGAAAAGCACATTTGATTGTGGAATATCAAATATGCATTCTACCTTTGAAACTCTTCCTTGTCAAAAAGATAAGCAATTAATGAATTGGATGTTAATATATCTCCATTTCTTGAATTAGTACAATGGTAAATGTAGAAGTGATGATTACTGTCCAGTAGTGTTGTAGTACTCGTAACCAGTCTTGGTCTCAAGACCAGTCTCAAGACCACTATTTGAAGGTCTCGTCTCGGAATCGAAATCATTTTTACTCGGTCTTGTTTCGGTCTCGGGCTGTGCGGACTCCGGATTTAAATCAAGACCGGTCAAGACCACCACTGATTGGCTATTTTTCCACCACATTATTTCTGTGGTTAGAAGGAAAACGCCCCCTTCTAAAAGAACAAATTACTTAAATTCATTTGAAGTTTGATTTTTGTCCCCCGGTTACGGCTGCAAGTTTCCCGGTGTTGCAGTCTAAATGATTGACGTGCCCCCTGCACACAGGACGAGGATTTTTCAGTGATATTTAATTTCTTGGTCTCGCCTTGCCTTGGTCTCGGTCTTGACTCGGTCTCAATCCCTAAATGTCTCGACCTTGTCTCGGTCTCGGTTAGTATGGTCTTGACTACAACACTACTGTCCAGGCTTGAAGACTCTTTCAAAAAGCCTTCTGCAGCATAATACAATTTCAGATTGGCTAAAATCTAAAACTCTATTATGCTGTATAGACGTGAAAATCCGGGGTTCAATCATTTCATCATCTCGCGACCAATGTATCCATTCAGACTAATAGACCCATGACAAATTTAAAAGCTAATGATAACTCTAATGGATGTTTGTGTAATTTCCTGAACAAAACAGTCCCTTTTCACAATTTCCTGACAATAGTCGACTGCACAGTAATACATATCCACTTTTGTATTCGCAACTCCAATCCAAACCACCTGCCTACAGAAGGAGAGCCTTTAAGAACTGAAAAGCAGCCAATATTTGATCAGCCATATCCAAAATCCAAACTTTTCACATGAAAGCATTCTGCATTGCTCAGCAGGGAGATGTCATGAGACAAAACAGGGCAGCGTACTCACACTATTTCAGACATAGCGCTGTCTGTGAAGCCATTATGTATCCAGAGACAGTGCAGCAGACAGAGTGAACATTCAGTGATAACAGCATTTACGTTATCTCTACACAGTCACAACATGATAAGAGGCATAGTGATAATATTCTGAAATGTCCCTGTGTCTCTCTCCTGTGACTGACGTTTGCTTTGGAAGTGAAATTAGTAAGAAATTAGTCAAATTCCTGCAGCCATGTGACCCGACCATTGATCCAGGATCAGCAGTTCTTGCACAGATGCCTGCAGACTAACGCCAACTGAGAGGAGGATTCCAGAGGGGCCCCCAAGCAAAGTGATAAGACGCTTATTCTCAGTATAACTTCATTCATTCAAGAGCTGCAACGTCGCTTTAATCAGCTATCTACAGCCTGCTGTTATTCAGTTTTGTGCCAACTCATGCAAAACAGCAGAATGCAAAATCTCATCAATGCTTGTGGCGCCGAAAGTGTGTCAACTTAGAGATCCTTCACGTGGGAATGTCTGGGAGTCATTATCCTTTGTGACGTTCATTTGGGGCAGGTGTATTCAAGAGCAGCAGGCAGAGGCATCATTATGTTTATCCGCCAATCTTAACAAATATCTGCTCTACTTACGACAGTTCTCCTCGTCGCTGCTGTCCGAGCAATCATCATCATCATCACATCTCCACAGGGTCGGGATGCAGCGTCCGTTCTTGCACTGAAACTGCCCGGTTTCACACTCCGACTCCGTATGAGTTCCTGTGTTGTTAGAGGAAATAACACAAGTTGTCCATCACATTTTTGTTCTCAGGGGGTAAAAAATGAATACCTACGGATACCACATACACAGAACGTGACATTCAATAGTACTGAAAGTGTAGTAATTTTTTAGAGGGAACACTAAAGGCATTTACTGTAAATAGATAGTAAGCACAAAAGAGGGCTCAACTCCCATCTGTTTACATCCTGTTTCCACAATTTTACAGGTTTACTGATGTGTAACATCAATCTGAAAATAGCTGAAATGAATTGCATGCATTCCTTAACTTATGCTAAAAAATGGAGGGTTGTTAACAGCTGTAGTAGCTCTAAATCTTCCAATATTGTGGGAAGGCTCCTTCCAATAATAGCCTGATGGGTTTCCTTCTTAAATCCAACGTTGCCACAATATGATTGGCACATGTATGTGTTTGTTTGTCTTTGTAAACATATCAATAGGCTTTGCTATGAGCTTGACAGTCCAGCACCAGTGACCTAATGGCAGTTAAAGATCTGTTTATGCAAACCTACTTTAGCGTTTTCAGCATGCAGCTACAACAATACTAAACGCAGATCCCTTGCAGGTTACACTTTGCGATCACATTCCCACAGAGAAACAGGCTCCTCTCTGTGTAACATCAGCCTACAGCATTTAGACACGTGTGTTTGGTTGTAGGCTACGGATCTTTTCTTCCGCGTATTGTCACCTCATGTCACCGGTGTTTGCTCTGAGTGCGCGTGCCAAAAGCGGCGATCCAGGTGTGATCCATGACATGGTATTGAGAACACTACATCAAGAGACACGCCGTTTCCGAAGAGGCAGCGATCATCCCCCTCAACACACAAAAAAAGCGCTGCTGTGTCCGTGATGCAAATTCACCTCCTCGCTGAGACAAGTGACTTACCTTTAGCGCAATGGAGCTCCATGAGTAACAAATGCAATAGCACGAGCTTCCCGATTTCAGTCCACATCTTTAGATCCCGCGAGTTGTAAGTGAAAAACCAGTGAAGGATCCCCAACCTCTCGTTCACTCTCGCTGTGTGTTCCTCTCCGTGCCTCTGCTCCGGAGTGTGTGAGTGTGAGTGAGCAGCTCTCCTTTCTTCCTCTGGCTCGGCTGCAGTTTGAATCAGTGACGCTGTATGGGCGGGTGAGCTGGGGTTGGTGCTTGCGCTTAATAGTAGGTAGAGAAACTACATCAGAACTGTTGTTAAAAACAGGAATGTCATATCTGCATAGGCAGACTGCTGAGTCACCTAGAGCAGACTGACAGTTTCATTTTGATATTTTTATTGGCTATCAAGAACCTGCAATTCAAAAAGTGTTTATGTTTATCCTATTTATCTAATTCATATACAACAAAAAGGACATGGTCTATAATGGATATATTTAATACATTTCATAGATAGGTTGGCTCATGAAAAGTCGACATAGCCTCATGTTTCATAAGTGAAGCCAACAAGGAACTGTCTTAAACGCGCATTATTTACAATGGCCAGCAGGGGGCGACTGTACAAATTGCAAAGAGAAGCCTAATATTAGCCATGTGATGTGATATAATGATTTGCTGGATCTATTTCCAACTCACAATGTATCATTAACTGTGCAGATTTCCTCTGGAGCTCGACTGTTATTTTCACATTACTCTATAACCCATGCAGTGTGTAAAGTATTAGTTTCTTTTGCACAAGCAGTTTGATCACAAGATTAGCTGACTACTTTAGCGGTGTTAACACTAATGTTGCGGTTCATTGCATATTTACATTCGCTCACTAAAAAGATGCTGTTTACAGTATCCTATGGTACAGACAGATGCTGGTGGTCTTGCATTTCTTATGATACGCGGTGAGCTGGAAATAGATCCAGTTTTACCTCAGGCTCAAATAAATGTGTTCCAAATGAGCGCTAATATCTACAATGAATAAATGCCTTTCATATCGTACAGGTGAAAAACCCTTGTGTATAAAAGAGTCTTTTTTACATTTTGGTTGTTAGTTCAAACAAATAAGACTAAATGTGCCAACAAGCAAGCTTTAGACATTCTAGTGGCGGGACCTTTGGATGAAGTAAGGCTGGCTGTTTACCTCTGATCCTATTGTTTATGCTATGCTAAGCTAACAGTCCACTAGCTAGGGGCTTACAACCACAGCATTTCATCCCGGGCAGTACCTTACTGCTGCGTTAACACATGGTTGTGTGCTTCATTTCATTAGATTGTCTTGTAACTTTTTTGCTAACGTCACAAAACCCCTTAAAAGTACTTATTAACCTCATCTTTGCCTTATATCTTCAAGCAAACCTGAAATTTAAAACTGTGCATTGTAATAATGTTGTATGTGACCAATTAATGTGACATTGAAATTAATAATTGATCATACTACATGAGTGTTATGTCTTGCTAACCACACTCATTAAGGTGAAACATCACACTTTAGTGATGTTTTCACCTTAAATCAAAATATGACAGATTGGATATGAGATTGGCATCAATTTTCTTGTCCAACTCTTGGAAAGACAGTAAATAAGTGTATTCTCAAACTACTTTTTTAGGTTTTATTTTTGGGCTTTTCTTATTGTAGAGATAGGACAGTGGGTTGAGTCAGAAATCAGGGAGAGAGAGAGTGGGAAATGACATGTGGGATAGGAGCCGCAGGTCACATTTGAACCTGGGCCAAAGATTAAGGCCTCTGTACATGGGGCATGCACACTAACCGCTAGGCTACCTGCGCCCCTTCTCTAACTACCTTTAGGCGTCTTTTAATGAGTGTTGATGAGACATTCAAACAGGACACAGATGTAGCTATAACCTGCATTTTATAGAGGCTGAATTGAATTCTTTGACATTTCTTTCGTCCTTCCTATTTACATTCCTTTTCCATTTTCTATTTAGTGGAGGCAATACGATTAGGGTGCGCGCCAGATGAAATTTCCTTTTTGAAAATATGAGAAACTGCTACTTTGAATTGACCATGCATGCAAATGCATTATCCTGCAGGTGGTACAGCATAAGGTTACAGTTTCATGTTTCTCCTGTTTATTCTATTTTTGTATCTATAGCTGATACAGCTGGCTCCCTGTTTTTCTCTTTCTCATTGTCTTTTTTCAGGACACATTTTGTGATAGGTTACGTACATGTCATCCAAACGTCAGCAACTTTACAAATTACAGTCCCTAATCCAATCCAACAAAAGCTTTTTGAAAACAATAACACCAGAACTGCTGCTCTCATCCTCCAGCATCCTTTAGTGGCGTGTGTCATTCCCCATGGCAACAGATACGGAGAAACAGGGGCAACATAAGGAGTTTTATCCAATTTTGCTTGACAATTGCCTCAAGCTGAAGCTGTTTCCTCTTGCCTTTGAAAGGATTAAATAGGCCAAAGGTTGTTTTCAGTTCATGTCAACTAAAGGAGGCTTATTAAACAGTTGAGTGACTGCGATAGCGTTTCTCCAGGTGAGAAAAAAATCCGTAAGTGCCACATGTGTCACACAGTCTGTGCGATTTGAGGCTGACCGATGAAAATATCCTAATCACTGAGGAAACCAGTGACCATCATTTAATGGAAAGTGTTGGGGGGCATGTACAGTCGTATCTGCAGAGATACCCAATGGCAGTGAAGATGAATATGAAGAATAGAATCTGATTTGAATGGAAAGTGTGTGTGCAATGAAAGGGAACATGCAGCTCTGAACTGCTGTACTTTGCAGAGAGAGTTGAGTTTTGATTTGCTGCAGTTCAGCGTGGCTTATGTGCATGAAATGACTTTAACACATGAATCAACACATGAATAATGAATATGACTACTGTATGAATAGAGAGAAAATACCATTCTTGCCTCTTATACATTATTCAGTATAAAGAGTGTTAATGAAACTTTGAAAGGCTGGCAATAGGCGCAGAAATGGTAAAAATAAGGTGCTGCGTCACGTTCACATCATTTGCTACCTCTGTTAGTTGTTGCAAAGTTTCCCCTCGAGGGAGAAATACAACACAAAGCGAAAGTGTGAGGTTGTTGTTACGGTCTTCACTCAATATTTGTGTTCAAAAAGCAGAGTCTTGTTGGCATCGAATTGCTTATATGTTGAATCAACTTTAGGCAGTAACATAAATTGTTATTAACCACGATATATTCCCAGATACTGCTTCATTTTCTCAACTATTGTCTGTGCTGTGCTGTGAAGCATATAACATTTTACGTGCACATCTGGTGTTACATCCTCTGGGTTTTATACTGTACATCTTTGACTTGTGCACAATATGTTTCATGTATGCATAACTACTGTATGTTATGCCATATTCGATCTGTCAAGCCCACATGATTACACCATGTGTTTTGTACTTACAGTGAATGAGCTCGGGGATGGGCATGAATTAGAGCAGAAGAGCGAGGGCAAGTTTTTTTGTCCAGACTCTCTGGACAGCTGCCAGCTGAAAAATGCTGGAAGAATCCACAATATACGCTATGCCATTGGATAAAAAGTCAAGATGCATGATATTACACGCTTCTCGATGTAAATTATTTCAAACTATTTGCAAGGAGCTGTGGTTTTTAGATGAGAGGAGAAAAATATGCAAAAGTACTGTTGGTACTACAGTTGATGACCTGCCAACACAATAAAGGAACTGCTTTATTTACAATCTAATTAAGGTTTTATATAAAATATGACACAGTTAGAAATTAGGCAAAGAGAAAGTGGGGAATGACATGCAGTAAAGGAGTCACAGTTCGGACTCAAACATGGGTCGCCCGCTTTGAGGACTACAGCCTCCGTACATGGGGCGCGCACTTATGACCACACTACCAGCGCCCCTGAAAAAGGGACTTTTGATTTGTTTTTCCTTCCTTCAATAACGCAGATAGTTGAAGAACTTAAAGTAAAGCAAGTAACGAGATATTTGTTTGATTAGTCACAGTAATGTCTTACATGACTGCATTACAGACAAATGTTATCTGATTGCAGAAATGTGTTACAGTGAAATACAGCGTTACCCTCATAAATGATTGATACTAAGAACCACTGCCAGCACGTTATTATACGTTGAAGTTGTCAAAAACAGCAGCTTAGTTAGTGTCCCTATGCTTCCAAATATGATGCTCTAGGTAGCCCTCTATTTGTCATCTTTAGAATCTGTCTCCTAACCCAGGGATTCCCAAACTTTGCAGCTGGCAACCCTTTAAATAATGGTGTTAGAGACTTGGAACCCCCACTCTCCCTGGAGGTGTTCAAGGTATTGATGAGTTGGAGTTAAAGTGTTGCAAAAACCTGATACCCATCATATCTTTATACTCTGGGAGTTTGGTGATTGTCGAGTGAGAAATATGTAAGATATAATGAAGAAGGAAACGTTTAAATGTGTATTAACAGTGTGAACATATTATGAAACCATTGTAGGCCTCCTTATCCTGCCTGGTTATGTATATTTACATTCTTTTCACAGCTCCCTGAACGAGAGAAAACCAGCAATGCAACAGATTTTGCTGAATGCATCACTTGTGAAAAAAACAACTCAGCAGTTCCACAAAATACAGAGAAAGGACAAAAGGGAGGACATGTGTGCGGTCAGCCATTGTGTGTCTGAAGTGAAGCTGAGCAGCAGGGCTGTTCCAGTACCACACTCTCACCAAGTTTCTTCACTCACATTCGACTGTTTCTGATTTTTGTCCCCTTGAGGTCAATGTTGAAATTGTGTTCATCTCTCATCCGTGCACACACAGCTGGAGCGAACTTCTGCATTCATCTTTGCCGCAGGACAGTGAGTGAGTCTGACTGGGACCTTGAGACCTTTCAGATGATTACTTTCCTCTTCTGTCTCTTTATCTCTCTCTCTCTGCCTCGCTTTGTCTGTGCCCGCCCTAACTGGATTTGTCTTCCCTTCCACTGTCACTGTTTAATCTCTTTCTCTCCCTATTCTCCCCTCGTTCTCTTCTTCCCTCTTTCTTTCCCCTTTCTCTGTTTCTTTTTCTTTTCCTCTGTCACTCTTCTGCTCCTTCTCTCTGGTGTGGGACTGATAGTGCTGTCGAAAAAAAGGCAACAGAGCCGGTGGTCAGCAAATCGTCTGTCTTTCCAGCAGAGCATCACTCTAAACGTGTGTCTGTGTGTGTGTGGCACAGTGCTGGATACAGGACAGGAGAGTCATCCGCTTTCCTGTCACAGCTTGTGACCCAAAAACCACGAGTGAGGTCGGGTCGATAGCTGGCCAGGTGCCGGCTGCAGAGAGGGAGGGAGGCGATGGATGAGATCTGGACATCATTGCATCATCAGACAGTATGGCAGCAGAAGCAGAGCAGGGATACAAGCTTACTGTCAGATGTACTCCATTACTGGTGATTTATTACCCATTACAGAGTCATTGTAATCTTAACGCAAATCTTTGGACTTTGCTAACTGTTGTATGATCACCTGTTTCTCAAAGCCACTGTGAGGACCTTTCATTTAGAGTTGGCCTCACTGACCTTTAACTATACCCTATAAATATTTGGAAAAGGAATGAAGTTTTTCAAAATGACAAAGCAGAGATATTCAAGCGAGGCAACATTATCTAATTAAAATAACTGTTAAAATAAACGCCCTCCTGGGATTTTTGGTCTGAATCACATAACAAAGCAGGGTTAGCTTGCACGTAATAAACCACAATGACTCTACAAACTATCATCATGACTTGTGTCAGCAGCTCTCTCTCACTTGCTCTCTCTCTTGTCGTGCCTTCATGGTGCTGAGAGCGCAATACCAGTTGCTACTTTTCACAATGTTTTTGGGATGTACGTATATTGATCTACTGTCAGTGTTTCTGTCCTCTGAGTCCCACAGTTTGCAGTGATAATGGTTTGCGTACATGTTTGGTGTGTAATTTGGTGGTAGGGTAACTGCCATCTGGGCTGCATGTTATTGAGGGTCAATGGATCACTTAACTCCAACTTTTGCCATAGTTTAAAGTTAAAGTTGACTTTGATCCCAACACACATGAACGTGTTAAAAATCTTTCAGGTTATCTTTTACTTAATTCAGGAACATTTTAAACCGCAGTTAAGGGTGGGTTTAAAACTTCAATTCTGTCCTCAACTGATGAAAGAAATTTGGTTTGGTGCGCTTTGGCGCCCAAAGTTCTCTGAGTTCACCAAAGTTTGTAAAACACGCATAGGGTTGCCATCGGCCACGCTGTTGAAATGGAAGAGACGTCATTCTCCCTCTTAAAAGTGATTCCTCTGAAATATTGACTTTTGAAACAACTGTTTCAAGGTGGAAAAGTTACGTATTGTTGCTTTGACACCTCCGTTAAATTACAGTAAAACTGTTCCATGTGTCTTTCCTTATTTCAGTTATCTTTATCCTCCTTTGGCTTGAAGCAGATTGCTTTCTTCTCATAAGTTGGCTGGCATCTTCTGTTTTTCCAACCATTGAAAGCATTTTAAACTTTGTTCGGTTCATCCCATTCACACACTCATTCACACGTTCATTCACACACTCCATCAGACGCTCATGCACGCTCATTCACACGCTCATTCCCAAGAGCAATTTAGTGTTCATTATGTTGCTGGATGATGTTTTGATACGCAGACTGGAGAAGCCTGCTTCTACCTCCTGAGCTGCACCAGCCCCATGACATGTGATCTCCTTCTTCACCACACTATGTATGAATGGCAAGGCAGTGAAAAAGTACGGGTCATGTGCCAGTACGAGTACACCGCTCAGTGAAAGCAGTGAGGCCACAGCTGGAGCTGTCAACACTGCTGTTTCAATCAAATCACTGACTGGATAAAACCAGCTGTATCCAGCCACAGAGGAGAAAAACAGAAAAGAGTAAGTTGTAAACAAAAAACTATAACTAATGAATATCAGAGCCATACTTCTACCATATTTCAATATGGCTGCCACAGATCCAGGCAGTACTTTTGATGCTGTTAAATTATTATGCTGCGTCATTTTAAGAAGCAGATTTTCTCTTTATTCTCTAAAACAAACAAAGCCCTGTTTTTTCTCCTGTACTCCTCAGGATGTGCAGGCGTTCATTTGGCAGGCTAGCTCGCTCTGGTTCCAACCCAATCACGCCATTTCTTGCCAAACAGCCTGTAATGGTTCATACATGAACAGGGTTGAAAAGCCCACACTGCCAAAAAGGCTTTTATTCTCCTGGCAATTTGAATTGTGTTCTTTCATTTTAGTAAATTGCCAAAATCTTCACCGTGTTGTTAGGTTACCTGCCAAGTAAGGATCATATTCATATTTTACCCAAAGGTGGAAGTGGGCACACAAAACTGACTGATGTTGATTTCACCAATATATTCTGTTCATGTCAACAAGCATGCAAACATGTTGGCCTCGTTGCCCATTTATTAGCATAGAAGAATAAGGGGAGTCATGCCATATTAAATACACAAGTTATTCACTTAATTAAACTATGGTCTGTGTACAAACTCAATTCTGATTGGTTGCAAAGTGATAATTATTCCTGGTAATACAATCCCGTGTACACCACCCACCCTGCCCTGTACTCATACTTTTGACCAACTTAGCAATTAGCTCACATGTTCATTAAGTCAACTCTTTACTTTACTCTCTGGCTGACAGTGAACATATCACGTAATAAGTTTGTTGAAATGTGGATGCTGATTTGAGGAAGATGGCATAGCTGCTTCGCTTGATAGTCTTTTTTTGTATAATTCATTGTAAAATTACATTTACTAATTGTAGAAATTAGGCAATGTTAATGAATTTGAATCTTAGCAAGCTAGCATACCCTTAGCTTTCTGAATCAGTGCAGAGCTGAAAGGATCCGAGTAGAAACTAAGAGCTATAGCCAAGTGGTAACTAACACATGTTGCATCAACTGGAATAGTGCACATTGTCTTTGCACTGGAACCTTTAACAATGGTAAGGATTTTCTTCAGGTATGACTTTAGCCCTGAAGTGTTACTAGGAAACAGTTGCAGCTTGATGAGACTTTAGATTTTCACTGCAAATCAGATAAAACACAAATAAATTGTGTTATTTCAGAGCCCCAGTCTGGCATTATCCCTCACTTCAGAGGTTGTGCACTTCAGAAACAAAAAAAGTTTTTCTCAATTTCAACGGTTTATTTAGTTCATATCAACAAAGTGGCTAACATTTTGGCCTTGTAGCCATCGTCAGAGCATGGAGGAAAATGAACACTATGTCATTGAGAAGTTATATCGAGGGGTTTTACATAATGTTATTTTACATAACAGCTGTTGAATAAAGTTTTCATTGCAAACTAAAGTGAAGGAATGGAAAGAGAAATAAAATCCCTCTTTAAATTGGTTTTGTCGTCCCTCACCTGTGTGATACCAACATCTGCAAAACATCTTTCTTCGCAGAATATAGTTCCTGGCTGTAGAGGGACCTAGTTACACTGACACTGGGACTCAAATCTTACCCTACAAACCCCCCACATACATAATTCATAAGGAAGACATTTTTCACATGCTCTAGTAATCTGGTTAAATAATTTGGGATTACATTGCTTCAGCGGCACACCAGTAAGGGGATCAGCGCTCTGCCCATGAAATGCCCTCTGTTGTGTGGTACAAAGGGCATCTCAGTCGCCCATGTATTTGCAGTCTGGATAATCTCCCATTGGCTTTAGCACCAAATGCATGCATGGTTTCATATCTGGGAGGCTTTGTTAACAGCTAATAGGGCTGTTTACTCCTCCCCCCCCCAGGCTGAGCTGTGACTTTGATGCAGACAATTTAATCAGGAGCAATCACGCTGCCATGCAAACATAGCTTGGTTGTTCATGAAAAAACCCTATAAATTCATTGTTTTTTTAATTTACAGCTCCAAAGTGAGAGGAATGAACAACAAATGAACAACACATTTCACAGTTATGATGCTTATTTATAAGATGTATTGAATAAAACTCATGAATGTCAAAATTGCAATAGAGAATAGGCTGTATTCTCCTATATCTTTGTAACATCTGAGCCAATTTCACACCCAGGCTCTCGCTATTTGATTCAAATATAGACTGCTTCCTTTTTCCCTTTTGTCCGTCTGCCAGGCTCCTCTGTGTGACCAGTTTAGTTCTCTCCCCTCCATTGCCATCAGTATTCCTCCAACATATCCCCCTCCATCAGGTCCAAACCTATACAGTACATTAAGGTAAAGAGTGAGCAGCATTGCTTATTCAGATTGGACTCTCTGGTGGATGAAGATAGAGGGAGGAAAGATGGAGGGAAGTTACCAAGAGCTAAAGACAAAGATAGGAGAAGGGAGGGAAAGAGAGGACAGGGAGAGGGACCGAAGGAGGTAGACAGGGGTTAAGGTGAAAGGAGACAAAGCAACCACTAAGGGCATACCCAATCTGCCCTCCTCCCTCCGACTCTCAATTGCAAGATCCCCTGGGAGTCAGTGGAGAGGGATTGAGAGATTGTATGGAGGGAGGTAAAAGACAAGATCAGGTCATTAAGCAGGCAGAGGTGTAAGGTCACAGCAGGGGAGGAGTCTCCTCTCCTCTCAGGGTCACTGCCCTCAGACCAAGGAGAGGAGAGGAGAGGAGAGGAGAGGAGAGGAGAGGAGAGGAGAGGAGAGGAGAGGAGTCAGCGATGAGTCAGAAGTTCTCACAGCTTGAGCTGGATTACCAAATATTGATTCTTACATCCTCGCATCATGTCTAACAGGACTTAGAAACTCTTAATCTTAGGGTTACAACAGCATGATTAAAGACATGTTTTTTGAAGAAATCCAGACTAGATTTCAGCTGTCTGCTTGGATGACTGAAGTTTTTCTGAAGAACACAACCCACATAGTCCGGAAACTACAAATCCACAGTGTTGTATCTGCTCTGGCAGAAATGTCAGCCCTCGCCATTTCTGACAAACCTCTGAGGAAATGAAAACTTAAAAATGTGGGGGCATCAAAAAGTAATCTGGAAGATAAATGTTGTTAAGGCATTTTTGTAAACAAGGATTGCCGCAAGGGTTGACCCACTGAGACTTTAGAATCTGCTATCACATCAGTGTTAAAGGAGTTCTATTATGCTGATTCATTTTTAAATACAAACACATACTGTAATTTTACAATGTTGGATATCCATCCTAAACCTGGGCAACATTGTGTTAAACACAAGTTACACAGTTGTTGGCCTAATCCCCAAACTTGGTTTCCTGCTGCTCTGAACGAGACGTTACGAGAACTTTACGAGATTTAGTCAGAACTTGACGTATTAGAGCAAAGCATGGAGCAAAGTTCTCGGACACGCCCACCTGAAATGTACCATTTCAGCAACACCTCATGCAACGCTACTCAATAGGTGTCCCAGACTGACATAATTAATGGTGAAAGTAAGTTTAATAGATCTCCTTTAAACAAGCTTAAACAAGTTAGCTAATGTTAGCATTAAACGATAGCTGATAGCTAATATGCCTTCCTGCCTAGTAAAACCATTAGCTTGCTTAATGCTTAACATTTGAAAGTGTAAAAGGAGAAGATAGGTAAGATGTTAATTCTAGCTAATAGTAAGAACTTGTGACAATGGTAACATTAGCTGCTGTCAGATAGCAGCTAATTGGCTAATAAATGTTTAACCCTGACACCTGACCCCATTACCTGTCAGAGTTTTACTTCTCATCGTCTCTGATCAATCAGGAAGCGCGACAGATTGACAAATATGACAAAGATTATTACATTACAAGTAGTACTGGTTTAAAAAGTAGACCAGGATCACAGCAGTGTAACATTATACTGCATTTTAGCTTCCCCACCTGAACATGACATCATGGAAATATGGAGATGTTTCAATATCCTTCAAATAACAACTTTCACTTAATGCCTTAATAAGAAATGCAACAACAGCTAATTTCTTTGTCAGTGATATGTTTTAAGGACATAGCTTTTTCTTTTATACATTTTCAGCCAATATTTACCTCTGGCTCAAAGCACAGTTACAGTTATAACAATGAAACGTGTTCAGATATGAACCTTTATTCCCTTCCCACCATTTTAACCAACAATGACACCACTAAATGAAGCTATTATTAGCTTGCCGACTCTATGAGCACGACTGAATGTATATAAATGAGCAGGGTTTTCTTTCTGCAGCAGTGAACCTCGCTCGGTCACTGCTGTCTCTCTCTCTCTCTCTCTCTCTCTCTCTCTCTCTCTCTCTCTCACCTGCACGGTTATTTCCCACAGGCCTGATCATAATAATATCAGTACCGAATGAAAATCTGCTCATCTAAATGCAAATCACAATTGGCATTTCCAATTATTTTCACAACACGCTGTGTCTAATTTCCATGTACGCACAGGAAACTTTGTTATGTTCCCTCCAAATAGCAGGTAGATTGATGTGTAATTTCAGTTTGTACTTTTTCTACCGCAGGCTTTTCTCATAGGATGGCAAAACAGTCTCTATTGATATTTTAGTCTCTCAGGCGTGCTTGTTAACATTTGAAATAGTTAAAAAAAACAAAATGTCAACACATTCCTGGAAACATCTCAACCTTTTTACCTCTGACAGAAACTAAACAACACACACACAAACAAACAAACCCAGAAAGTATTCACATTTTTGGAGCTGTCACATTATATTCATACCAATATTTAACGATTAGAGAAACACTTTAACACAGTCACAAGTTGATTGTCTCCATTGCACCGCCTTGTTTCTTTTTGGTACAGGATATCAGAAATGTTAAACACGCAGCCGAGGTCAGAAGTCCCGACTCTATAAGTGTGCAGTGTGTCTTCCCCCTCAAACACAAGAGCTGTCCAATGTTCTGCCATTCAGCAGAGATTTAGCTGGAGTGCGGCAACAATGTTAATGAAGTGAGATGGAAAGTAGGCTATAGGGACGACCTGGCTTGTGTTCAGACAAGCATTTAACTGGAATTAAGAACAAGAGGATGAAGACGGAAAATTAAGATCAGCCCTAATCCCTCTGTCCAAGCAGTAAACAACAGCAGCAGGAGAGCAATAAACAAGACGTAATAGTCTTCCTTTTCTCTCTCTGTTGCAAACTAAGCAAACAAACAGTAGTACTAGAACTTAATCCTTGTTCTCCCGCTTGTTATTGCAATCCTATTTTCCCTTTGTCTCGCTGAGGCTCAAAGTTTCCATTAAGACTTTAATTCAGACTCATGAAACTACTCTACTTTACAACCTGATCTAACTCCCAATTTGTCATTAACGCCAGCTCAGGCAGTGTCCTGACAAGTCAAGATATGTATGAACCTGTGGCGTGCTGGTTTACTTGGAAAAGCTGGCATCTCATGTACAGAGGCTACAGTCTTTGTCCCACTGGACGCAGGTTCAACTCCAGACAATGATGCTGTTTGGTGCATGACATCCCCCACTCTCTCTCTCTCTCCACACATTTTCTGTCTCTCTGCAGCTTTCCTAATTCAAATAAAGACAAGGTGGCTTAGTATAAAGAGTGAGAAGTCTGCTTAGGATGCCAACAAAATATCTAAATTAATTCAAAATGATCTAAACCTATGTTATATATTTTTTTTCTTCAGTACTTAGATCACTTTTACCAACGGTCATCAAAGCCAGAGAAATGCTTAGTTTTATATAGCGTCTGCCATGACAGACACGACATGTTTATCGTTGCCATGGAAATACCGGATGTTACGTCAAAGACCGCTGCATAAGGAAGAGCTAACTGCTACTAAAAGCTGCCTTACTCTTGCTGTGTGTGCTGCTGTGATAAAAACGTCATGTAAAATTAGTTGGATACATCGTCGGTAAACACTAAACTCTTCGAGTGTTGTTCTGTCGTATTGACTATTAACTGATTATGTGTTATCCTTGACAAATTCATTTTTAAGGCAATGTTTCCAGGCGAGACATTCTTGCCAACAGTGTTTGGCTAAAAATTCCTTGATTGTCCAGCAGAAAAAAAGAGAGAGAAGAAGACTGATTTATGTAGAGCTGGACTGAGAAGGGAAATCACAGACGGCCTGCGGACGAACACAAGCCAATGAAAGAGAAAGCTGCTGACTCAGCTCATCATGTTAAAGTGAGTTATGTAATTTAGGCAGGTGTGTGAGCGTGCATGTGCATCCTTATGTGAGAGGCAATGAGTCAGAGATATGAAGGTAGATTGATGGAGGTTGTGTGAAAGCGCACATACAGTATGTCAAGCCATGTGTTTGTATGTTTGATGGGGAAGATTAGATGTTTCAGTTGTCTTCAAAGAAAGAAGAAAGAGGAGGAGGGAGATGAAGCAGTGAAGCGCTGGGCAACACACTGCGGTTGGTTTTCTCCACAGGGGGTGTTGCTTTACTCTTGTAGTGATATTGCTCACAAACAACCTCCCCCGGGGATTAAGTGTAAGGACTTAGACGGCGAGAATGGGGCTCTGGCGTGTTCTTCTGCTGAGTCCCTCCTGTGCTCTATGATAGGGGTCAGTTTAAATCAGCTCGTGCTGGCATCATGGGGCCTAAGCCCAATGAGAGGCGATTAAAATAGGTCAAGAGAAGATTTAGTGAGATGGCCTTTGTCCAGCCTTATACCCAGTCCGAATACCTTAAAGAAAGGAGGGTGGTGGGAAAAGAACATGCTAAATTTACACTTATTTGCTTTCTCTTTTGTTTTGTTTTTTCATTATATGTACATTAACTCACTGATGTACGATGGCTTGGACAAAAGTGTATACTAAATGAATTGTAGTTTTTTGGGGGGATATTTTTGGACTATACAGATGAAAAACAGTGCACCAATTCAGAGCAAAAAAGGTTTTCCATACATCATGTTTAGCTGTTGTGTTTCTTTGGTGTAGTTAATAACAGCAGTCACACACTCCGGCTTGTATTTGCATTATAATTGAGGCCTGGCCCACTCTTAAAGATTTTTAAAACCTAAGCAGATGGTGAAAATGTAAGAGACCTCACCAAGAAAAGTTATTTAAGGATTAAACAATTTTGTAGCTGTAGTGTTATTGAGAGCGATGACATGACTAAAGCAGTTCAACAGACATGAACAGATTACATTCACGAACAACTACAAACCCAACTCTAAAAAAGAATGATCTCGCAGTCTGGTGACTTTTGAGTAAACAAACATGGATGACAACTGCCAGTAAGAATCTGCAATAGTTTTTGTACTTCTTGTCCCTGAAAAGTCATGAAGAAATAAGAAAAAACTATGAGTGAAGTCGTGGAGATGGCGTGAACATGGGCTGTACGTGTACCAAGAGCTGGGGGTGAGTAAAAATGATTTGCTGCAGTCGTGTTTTATTCTTCAGTCATCCTGCATCCTGATTGGTTATTGTTTCGTTCAATGTGACAGTCCACAGAGTCCTTGCTCGGCTGTTCTAGGGTTCAGCCCAGCCCCAACAAAACAGGATATCGGATCGTATTAAACATGTTTAATATTTGCTATTTGAAATCAGTGGGGCCTTGACGTTCCACAGAGCAGATTACATCACTCTCAACAAACCTCACACCACAGGAAAATCAAGGCAAGATAATCTTTAGAACCATCAAAAAAATCGTGACTTTGCTTGCTGTTGAAATCCGCCTGGTTATCTTGTAGTGTGTACCCATCTTAATCTGAGGAGGAAATCAGGGAGAACCATGGTTAGCTGACTCTACTCAGGGAGCCATTGCTCGAGGCTACATAATACCACAACAAACATCTGCCTCTAAACAAAACTGTTTCACTCAAGCTCCCTTTTCCCAGCCCAAACACAAAAAAAGGCACCCTACTACCAACACCATATGCCCTGATTTCTTCAACTAATGGTCTGGAGCAAGAAATGGGTCAGAGGTGTATTCTCCCGGATTCTCCCACATGACGGCAAACCTATTTGTTTCATTACATTAGCTCCCAGGATAACTGACTACATTTCTTTTGGTTCACAAAATCCAAACCATATGTTGTTTGCACAGCTCAGAGAATCCAAAAACACACACAGAATGGTGAGGTGTGGGGAGAGCGGCTGTTCTACCTGCCTGTGTTTCCCTTTCATAAACAGGTCTTGTAATATTAATTGCATTTACAAAGACGATATGGGGCTTGTTCCCTGTGGCAGTATTTCATTTTACCATCAATCACAGCAGCAGGAGAGACGCATAAATATTTGATCCCAGTCTAATAGAAAAACAGTAAAAAGGAGGAACAACAGAGGGAGAAAATACAGACACATTTTTTAAAGTTATTTTTTGGGCGTTTTTGCCTTTATTGGATAGGACTAGTGTTGTAGTCAAGACCACAATAACCGAGATCAAGACATACCCGAGACCAGAGACCAAGACAAGACCAAGACATTTAGGGATCAAGACCGAGTCAAGACCAAGACAGGGCGAGACCGAGACAAGACCAAGATCATAAATATCTCTGAAAAATCATCATCTTGTGTGCAGGGGGCGTGTCACTCGTTGCCGCCATAACCGGGGTTTAAAATCAAATTATGAATGAATTGAAGTTATTTGTTCTTTAAGAAAGAGGCGTTTTCTTCTAATCACAGTAATGACGTGAACAAACAGCCCATCAGTGGTGGTCTTGATTTAAAATCCAGAGTCCGCCCTGTCCAAGACTGAGATAAGACCGTGTAAAAATGCTTTTGATTCCAAGACGAGACCGAGACCTACAACAAAAGACTGAATTCGAGTACCACAACACTAGATAGGACATCTGAAGAGAGACAGGAAATGTTGGGAGGAGAAAGTAGGGGAATGACATGCAAAAAGGGCCGAGGTCAGATTTGAACCCACAACTGCTGTGACAAGGACCATTGCCTCTGTACATTTGGCTCACAACATAACAGCTAGGCTATCGGCGCTCACAAAATGTAGACTATTATTAAATAGAAATAGTTTTGCTCACAGTCTTGCTAAAATAGTGTGCATTCAAACAGATTTTCATCTTAACCTTGTGATCCTTAAACTACACTTTGTCTTTGCAGGGATGTTTATCTCAGGATCGTGGCGCTGTTTGAATTGGTAGTTCCCTTCTGTGTGAGAGGTGTTTCCCTCTAAGCTCTATTATCCTCTCAGCTTTTCACCAGGTGCTTTAGAACAGGTACTCCCAAACAAAGCATGCAGGGCGCTGTCCTTCAAAAACTGCTTTCATCAAAGTTCCCCTCGAGGTAGACAATTACCTACGTGTTGCCTCAGGCCTTGGATTATTTGGTCATCTTCTGCAGCTGGTCGCTCTTCTGCTGCTCCTGATAGGTCTTCATTTTTCCAAACATTCAATATTTTGTGAGCTCTCTTTTGTGCGATCAATCCTCAGTGGTGCTTCTGCCTTGTGTGTGAAAATACACAAGGCAGCAACCACCAAATACAACATGACATGGTGTTGGTTCAGAAACATTAACTGTCACGCGTTGACCTTTTTGACCCCAGAGCTTTTCTTTTTGCTCGTCCCTTCACCCATCCATCATTTATCAATTAATCGAACCGATCAATAAATCAATAAGCCAATGCAGCAGAGTTCATACATGTGAGTGGAGCATCCATAGTGAGATTCAGTAAAAGAAAATGTAATAATTATTGAAACATAAAGAGGTATGTAATAACCGCACACAAGCTGGCTGGATTACTTCGTCTTTTTATGTAATGACATACTCAAACAGAGAACGTGTTTCTCCCGCATGGCTTCTTTAGGTTTGTTTATTTAAAGATGTTTCCTGCACCAAGATATAAGGACTCAGTGCTGTGCACAGGGCATCACGTTTGTATCATGTAAATGAAAAGGTTGAGACATAAAGATTAAAATAAAAGATAGAAAAAAAGTGATGGATAAATGTGGAATTATCCATCAATGAAAAAAAATATTATAATAATTTCATGTTTCTTCATCTTAATTCCTCATTAGTCTTTCGTATAAAGCTTTATTTTATTAATATAATTATTTTTTTATGTATTTTTTCTATTAAAAATCCATTTTAAGATTCATTTAAATTATTAATTTTTTACATGATGTGATTGTTTATATCTATCTCTATATTGCAAAATCCTTCAAGCCTTTTGCTTTTTCTATTCCTTAAAGGGCCGCTCCGTCAATCATCTGGCCTTCAGCAGGTGTTCCTGCCCTTTTTGCGAATGTATTATCTTGTTCTTAAACTGATGTATTCCTTTATGAGAAATTTGTATGACTTTAATAATTGACATCTGGAAACTACTCAGAAAAAAAAACAGTTGACCTAAAAACAATTCTTGGAAATGCTTTAGAAAGTGCGAAGAAAACGTCCACATTAAGAAACACCTGTGTATAGTCATGGATGATGGATGTAGAAGAAAGTTGACGTTGGTTGTGTTAAGACTTTCAGACTGCACAGTTAGAGATTCATTATTCTTGTTAGGAAAAGCCCGATGACTTATTATCACAATGCAGAGGTTTGCACTTCTCCTCCCTGCATATAGACTGATGGAGTGCAGCAGAGGTCCGTGTGGATTCTGTCATCATAATGAAGCAGCTCAGTGAGCATCCAGGTAGTGTTTGCAGGGATTAATAGAAAGAGTGAGACAGTTTTAGTGCTCCATGGACCTGCAAATGAAAGACAAGGCAGAACAAAGACAGACGAGTGGACTGGCACATGCCTTTTGGGTCTCTTCCTGTTCTCTCACTCCTCAGTGAGGCTCTTAGAAAGCGCATTAATCTTAAACTACAAACTGCTGCTGCAAAATTCAGGTGAAGAAGAATCTGATGAGTTACATATAGTGAAAGCAAAAACTACCAACCCTTGTCTTTGGCTACTTTTCTTTTTTCAAAGACTTGTTTTAGGGCTTTTTATGCCTTTATTTAGAGATAGGACAGTGGACAGAGTCGGAAATCAGGGACAGAGAGAGTGGGGAACAACATGCGGGAAAGAAGCCACAGGCCGGATCCGAACCCGAGCCCCAGAGCAGGGAAGGGTACCAACCACCAGCTTTGGTTACTTTTCAAGAGTTGTCATGGGTATTTCAATTCATAATCTTGTCTAAACTCAGTATATATAATATTATATATGTATATTGTAATATTTAATATTGTTGAGTATTCCCAAAGAGATACAAAATCGCTTTTATAACAGAGTCCTAGAGAAGACAGCAGCGTAAAAAAGTTCCACACAAAAGATGAAACAGGCAGACACGTGCATCCATGGGTCAAATAATCCTTAAATCCTGTTTTATAATCTTCTCTGCTTAGAGTTGTATAAGCGTCTTCCATGCTTATAAAATAATCTAGTTTCAGGTGACTCTGTTGCTCATTCTAAGAAGAGAGAGCAGAAACATTTAAAGAACTTTTAGCAAAGACAGAGCACATTCGAGGAATGACATTAATACAAAATGGATGTGATTGACTGGTGACCAGTCCAGGGTGTACCCGGCCTCCCGCCCAATGACAGCTGGGATCGGCTCCAGCCCCCCGCGACCCTGAACATGAAGAGTATAGAAAAATGGATGGATGGATGGATATTGGTTATATACAATTATTGGGCTTTGTAACTATGAGTCTGTGTTATCTGTCCTTTGTTTTGTTTTATTTGCTGTGTACATCTATCCGTCCCCCCGTCTTTCTGTCGGTCATTCTCCATGTCTATCTATCTCCCTATCTCCCTGTTTGTCTGTCCTTATGTGTGTGTGTGTGTGTGTGTGTGTGTGTGTGTGTGTGTGTGTGTGTGTGTGCGTGCGTGTGTGTGTGTGTGTCATTGTGTGTGTCTGTCTGTCCATCTGCCTGTCTCCATTTCACCCTATATATCAATCAATCTTTATTTGCTTAGTGCCAAATTATGACAAATGTTATCACAAAACACTTTCCAAAAACAGCAGACAAAAGACCTTACTCTTTATTTATTTAGTTTATTATTTACAACATTAACACACCATGAGCACTAAGCAACATTTAGCAAAGTTACAGCAGTGAGGAAAAACTTCCTTTAAGAGGAAGAAGCCTCGAGCAGAACCAGACTCATGTTGAACAGCCGTCTGCTGAGTCTGTGTTGAGCTTGGAAAGTGGGATAGAGGGAGATGTGTATCTGTTGATCTGTCTGCCTCCCTATCACTCTGTCTCTCTGTCCATCTGTCTGGTTTTGTTTAAGTTATCTGCCTGTCAAAGGGAAGTTTGTGCTTTACCAAGTGCTTGTTTGTTGGTGGATTACTGTTGATTCTCTTTAATTCCTCATTTCCAAAAGTACTGAACATTTGCGGTGGATTTCAGAGAGACCCTATGACGGAGTGCTAGCTTAGCTAACAGGCTAAGCTTTTTTATTCCAAGATCCTTGAATCAAAATCTAGTTTAATGGAAAGAAGTGAAAGCCTTCAAGCCCTTTGTCCACCTTTTAACATGTGTCCATCTTTTAAGACAAGTTCTTTCTCTATTTTGAGACCCCATTAGGTGTAGAAATCCATGACAGGAGTTTGAGATGTTGCCATAAAAGAAGCCCACGTTAGAAAGAACGAGGGGGTGCAATGTAACGGTGGAAAACTCCCTTATAGGACAGAAAAGTAGGATGATACCTTAAAATAAGCTCCTTAACAGGATGAGTCTATCAGAGGGCGAGCAGAGTTTGACTCACTTGCAGTGTCTGTGTTCATGGACGAGCCTCTGTTTGCTCTATTTTTTTTTTTATGTGTGTGAAATTTACAGTAAATCTGATAAATCCCTGTAAATCCCTCCAACACACTGTCTGCCTTTCAGTTTAATTTTTCATCAATGTTGGATTTTAGTCAAATTCATCATTGTGGGAGACGTGACAATGGCCATCTGAAGATTTAAACACATCAAATCCACCCGGAGTTTTTTGCGAGACAATTCATATTTAGTTTTAAAGACTCATCACAACAACAGCATGACAGAAGAAGTAGGATACTTGTGTAAGCATGCATCAGTAAAAAAATGGATAAAGCCTACAGAACATGATGTTTCTGACAAAGACGACATTACTTTCCTGTTTATATTGCATACGGCCTGCGAGGTGTCTCCTCTCTTCCTCTGTGTCTGTGTCTGTGTATCTCTCACTCGCTGTAATATGATTAAAAACCTGCCAGACAACTCTTACAACATCCATCACGCTTATCTCGTGTTCAAAGTATGACAGACAGCCGGACCAGAATCATGCACAGCGGGGAATATAAACACACACACACACTCTTTCTCTCACATACACACTGAAAATGTCTGTCACATCACACTGTTCTCTGTCCTCCTCCAGCTCCTTTTATAACCCTCCTGTTCATGCAGAAGAGGCTCAACTTCCAAATGATGTCACTCACGGTCCCGGCCAACTTTGCCCATGTCGCTGCTAAATCCCACTTGACAGAGGCTTTGTCTTTAGTGTGGAGCTCCCGAGTGAACAGGCAGCAGTGTGTGTGTGTGTGTGTGTGTTAGAGAGAAAGGGAAAGAAATAGAAAGAGACTGAGAGTTTAATGGGTGCACAGAAATAGTTTCTGAAAACATTGTAAAGAACTCCTTCTGCTTCAAACTGAGATTTTCTTAAAAAAAAAGTTTCGAAAGCAAGTCAGCATCATCTCTTACTACGAAGATCTTTGCAGAGGCCTTTGATAAAAGATTTCTTCTCCTCCTCTCTTTATCTTCAACACGCCTCTAAAGAGAGTTTTGGATTGTGTCTCTCACCCATTGGACTAACAAGCAATAGGGGTTAAAAACAAGTTGTTTAATCAACCTTCAAATGGCCTTGATCAGTTGTTATGGTGAGCAGGATATGAGGCAACAAGGAAACGTTTTTTTTGGAGTCCATTCAGTAGACTGTTATCTTGTCTTGTCAAGGTTGAAAACCTAAGCTGCAACCTCCAAGGCTGAAAAGTGAAGCTAGCAGGGAAGTACCACAAGTTGCAGTTCCTTAAGTGGCCACTGGAGGATGGGTTGAAAGTGAGTCAATGCCCTCTAGGTCTCATATTAAAATGTCTAACTTTTCAGCAGAATTAAACAAGTTTACAGGCTGAAACAAAAACATGTTTAGGTCTCTACGGCTCCTTTTCTATACAGGATGACTATAAAGAGGTGATTTTTTGAATAACTCACCTGATTACATTAAACACCTAGCGTTTAAAATGGGTACTGCAGTCAAAATTAAAAACATTGAAGAGAGCAGTCTCCCCGTGTCCTCCTCCCTATGTCGATGTGCACGAGGGGTGCTATGTGGCAGACACTGAAGCTTCAGTGTTTCGCCAGCTCTGCATCGGTTGAAACCTTTCTGCGTTCTAGCCACTCTCCATTTTACAAAAGCAACTCCAATATTGATCCTAGTTTGACCAGGTCTCTGTTCGTGGAGCTTAGAAAAATGCAGAGGCTGTTTAGGTCGGGAGGATCAGTTATATCTAAACCAGTTCTATTACCTGCTTTTTATCGCTGCAACTACTGGGTTGCAGTTTGACTGGCAAACCAAGGGGCAAAACGGCCGTGTGAGGGTGCCGCCTTCTTCTCTGGTCAAAACAAAAACAAACCATTCAGCACTGGAATCTAAACTTAGAAGGAGGACGTGCTGACTGCTGCATTGTTGTAAGAGAAGCCAGCACTTCAACATAGCATGTCCCCTCAATGATTAATGATTTAGTGAGGTCATTTTTGGTTAATCCAGTAGATTTCTTACATATATCTTTTCATGTCTTTTCATGGACAGGAGGATATAGCGATTACTGTCTGCTGGGGTGTTACCTCAATTAATTCAGTCACTGACCACAACCTCATAGACATGTTTGTGTCACTGGTGTCTTTAAAGATTTTTCATGCAAGTGTTGTCACTTGCTGTGCAGATTATTGTACGAACTGGCTTTCCAAGAAGTTATTCCTAATTAGCAAACACTGACGATTTCACCGACTACACCTGGCTTGTTAGCTTGTTTCAGTTTTACAACATACATTTTCTAAACGTAACTACTGCGACAGCTTCAAATATTTTACCCATGTGACTATTTTCATGATTCAAAGGTCCTGTAACAGTTTTCCTGTTGCTGCGGACTTCTTCATAATTATAAATAATTATACATTTCCTGGCTTGCTGGTCGATGCAGTTGACTTTGTCTGAAGCATTCTAACAGTAGTGCCTGAAATATATAACCATTGGCCATTTAAAGGTTAGCTGAGCAGTCGGCCTTTGCTCATCATTTAAATGTACTGAATATTCAAACAGAGCAAGTACAACCTTTGTGGGATTGAGTCAAACATTTAGTTTTCTAAAAGGAACACATTGCTTCATGCAAAGTGTTTCTATCCAACATATCAGTAAGAATATTTATACAAATGAACAAACTAAGCTCAGGCAGTATGAGGCCACAAACCTTTTACGAGTGCAAAACTGCAGAAGGATGCTGCAGACAGACCATGACACAGAGCTTAATATTCAAGTTATGCAGTGAGCAGCCTCATTAATAAGAGACAGAAAGTTTCAGCACAGGAAAGTGTCTAAAAATAGCAGCATCACCTGAAATATTTCACTGCTTGGTCTAGTGCACAGATGTCAGATGTGCCTGTTTCTCTACTGAGCATGATGCACATGATCGAAGTGGGGTAATGTTTCCACGGCTTCAAAAGAACTTTATTTACAGTACAGCTGTACTGTTTTACAGTGTACTACTACATTCAGAGAAGGGGGAATGTGTTTCTGGGTGGCCAAAATACAAACATTTGCAGTGAATGAGTCATCAAGCAGTGATATCTGGAAGTTTTAAATGACTGTAATGACACCTAAACCCGATGAGAAGTTCATCAACATACTATAACATTAAAAGGTTTAAGGTTCTACATTTTTCTGGCTGATGTCAATTATTATACGTGCAATAGTTCTCATGCAGTGCAAACTTGTTTCTTAAATGAGTTTTTCCTTTGTGTAACTGGATGAATGAATGTTGTGCACTTTAAGGTGAAAGTTTGTCAATTCAAATCAAATAACTTTATTAATCCGTGAGGGAGTTGTGTAAAGAAGCATCAGTGACTGGCACCTTGAGCTCTTATCCCTCCCTCTCTCTCTCTGTCGCTCTCTCTCTCTCTGTGTGCATTCACATCGCATTACTGCACGCCATTATCTTTAAACCTTAGTTACTAACCACATCTTGTCCTGGGAGCTCCTGACCTCTCCTGTCTCGTAGGTTCCTGGGGATCATTGGTGGACGGCCTGCCGGGATTTGCCCAAGATTTCTGCCTCTTAAAAGGACGTTTTTTTCTTGCCACTGTAACTTTGAGTAAGGTCTTTTTACCTGCTCTTTTGTAAAGTGTCCTGAGATAACATTTGTTATGTATTGGAGCTATACAAATAAATACTGGTTGATTGATTGATTGAGCACACAGCTCACATGACCGACAGCACAGCGCAAAAACAAACCACACACACACATATCACATATCAAAATCCAAAGTGCAATCAAAGAGTCCTGAGTGAGTGAAGCGTGTAAGCCATAACAAATGATGAATGACTGATTAGCAATAATTAATGCTAAAAATTCTAATATGGGTTAAAAATGAATAAACATTCACGTTAACTTGTGAGATACAGTATATTACAATCATGATAAATAGGTCATGAATAATGTTATGAAAGGTTAAAAAGAGTGGTTCAGACATTCATGAACTTTGTATTATGACAATAAAAGACTGTCAGTTTCTATTTTCTTAAACCCTCTAATGAATGATATGAAAGTGTTATATTGCCTTATGATAGATTGCAATGTAAAAGCAGCTAAATAAATTCTACCTCAGTAAAAAAAAGTGCAGAGACTGCTGCTTGAGTTGCTTTTGTGTTGACTCAGTGCCACGGTGCATTTTAAGGGTGAAGTGTTTATTGGTGCTGTTCTGGATATTTTGTTGACCTCATTTAAATCTATAGAAAAGCAAATGTCAGACAACAATATTGGCAAGCACTGAGAGAGTTCAATTCTCCCTGCAAGTCCATAAAATGAACAGCACAATCTACAGCATTATCAAGAGGGAAATGTCTTTTTTATAAAAGCAGCAAATCAAGACAGACAATAGAAACGCTGCAAGTCACATTTTGCTCTTCACAACTTTTTCTAATATTGCAGCTTGTTCTGTGGTCCTGATATTCAAAATATGACCATCTAGGTTTCAATCAAGCTGTAACCTCAAGTGTTGAAAAATGAAGCCAATGCAGAAGTGAAAAAACCTGCAGTTCCTTGAACGTCCACATGAGACTTTTTGCAAAAGCCCTGGAAGTCACGAACAGTACAGACCTATTCTAAAATACCCATTTTCAGTGCAGATATAAACATGTTTACAGTCTGGTTCAAAAGACACATCAGGTCTGAATAGCTAATTTCTTTATCGGCAAACACTGTATTGAATAATTTTTTGTATAACTCGTTCATTTTGATAATATAAAGGCAAAGAGTTATTGATAAAAAGGGTCGTGGCTGATCTGACTGACGGGCGGGTGCGTTGTAGCCGTTTGTCAGGAGGCTTTAGGCCCGCATTAGCTCCACCTCTCTGCCTGTTACTTGATTGAGAGGCTACAGTGTAAATGGTCCTACAGTCTATGGTTTCAATGCAGTGTAAGAATTGCATCTGTCAAGTACGAACATGTAAATATGCATCAGGGGAAACTTTCACAATGTAGCTGTATGTTGGGGATTATAATTATGCAATATCTGGTAATTTTGAAATAACTTTAGTTATGTTTACGTGTTACAACCGACATTATAACATAGGTAGCATACGTTATGTTACTTGAAAAGAAGTGGTTTGATTTCTTTAGGGCCACCCCAAGCAGCCTTTCATACTTTTTAAACATTTGACGTCAAGGCCACATGAACACAAAAAGATAGAGAGCAGCTACCAAACAGGATGCTTGAGGGGTACCTATAGCTTCACATTGTGCTGACCAAGCTACAATAAGCAGGGCAGATATCTGGTAAATGCTGACAGCCATGCATAGCACATGTGCACAAAATAAACTGGGTTACACTAACAAGCAAACTGCTAAAACAACAAAAGACAAATGACTTAACTTGAGCCAAAGTCATATTCTTCTTAAAATCTGAACTCTCGTATCCTAATTGATGTTTGATTGAGGGCCTGTTTATGTTACTAAAAAGAGCATCATGGAACCTGTAGTACTCTATCTGGGGCTCAAACCTCCTCTTACTGCTTTAGCCATGTATGCTTGATGTATTTGCATCCACTTATGAGACTTACATTAAATCATATCAGGTGAGAAAACATTCAAAATAATACCCTGGGATTTCCTCAGTCCTGTGCTCCACGTGCCTGATGAAGCTGAGTTTAATCTGTCTCTGTCACACTTTGTTTTGGCTTCAACTCGACTGAACCGAGCCAAATAAAGCTGCTTTAGCAGAAATACGGCCCAGATATAGCTCCAGCTCCATATTTCTGCATGTCCTGCTTTGGTGTTTTCATTATGCTGCTGTTGCATGAAAAGCTGCTGTTTTCCTTTTTTCCAAGCATGCTGTAAACACCAGCTGCTTATTGAACAGACCTCATGATACTTGCAGCTCTGAAAATCGCAGGATTACTTTGATGTCATACAGAAGGTTTAGGGTCAGAAATAGTTTGAAGCATGGAGCTATCCTCATATTATTAATTGCACTGCATATTGGCCTTACATCTTTATAACTCCACTGTAATTGTAAAGGCATGAATTATTAAAAGTGTAAGCCCCTGATGGTCCAAACGGATGGGTAGGAGAGAAAGTTGTTTGGAGCCAAAGTGAAAGTGAAGTCCCAATGGCAGGGGTGAGGAAACAAAATGAGGGTGGGGTGAATATAATGAGAGGTCCTTCATCTTGCTACCTGAGCCACCTGCAGTGTGTTGATTGGAGGCCTGCTGAGAGACAGGGTCACAGGATGGCATCAGGTTGCTACGGGGGACCAGTGTGCATCCACTAATGAGACACACACGGGAAGAGGAAAGATGGGAGAAAGAGAAAGAGATGGACAAACTAACAGGGAGAGATAGTCTGAGAGAAATGTTACACAAAGAGGAAACAAATAATAAAGAGATGAGAATGAAAAAATAAAGCAGGAGGAAAAAACGGCTAGGTGGGAAAAAGCTCAGCCGCTGGTCATGACCATTGACTTTTGCTGATTGTTTTCAGTTTGATTGGTGGATTTATATTATTTCAAGTCTGATTGTAACGTAAACCTACGTTTTTTAATGATTTTTTTTTCATTTATTTTGGTGCTTTTTATGCCTTTATTTTAGAGACAGGACAGTGGACAGACACCAGAAACAGTAGAGAGAGAGAGAGAGAGAGAGTGGGGAACGACATGTGGGAAAAGAGCCACAGGTCAGAATCAAACCCGGCCTGCCCGCTTTTTAGGGCTAAGCCTCTGTACTTGGGGCATGCTGACCGCTATATTGTCTGTTTACAATTGAAGTATTGATTAAGTAATATGTACAGAATGTATTTGTTTATGTTCGGGCTTTTCAACTCTATACCTGGGATAATTAAATCTCATTTTTCTATAAGTTTGTATCTGGTTGTTGTGTCAACAATTGTTATCGCATTCTATCTACAATCTAGTCCCCCATTTGCTCCTCTAACCACATTTCCCTTGTGCAGGTACTGAGGTGGAAGTTCAGGGGATGACTCTATCCATAGCCTCAGCCAGCTATTTAAAACCTAGGCAGTGTTCTTAAGGGGCTTGGCACTTTTCGCTCCTGACTAAGCCATCTCAGCCCTCCTACGGTGGGAAAAAAGAAACTGTGAAGTGTGGATTGGAGTCACAGATCAAGCCGGTGCTTAAACTCGCCTCCTATAGCCTGTAGCTGTGCCATTGCCATGCAACTGGTCCAGTTTGTGGAAGACATTCTTAATCTGTATGGACCATTTGTATTTTAGTGGTTCACTAATGGCGCATTTCAAGTTTAAACATTAAATTCTCACTCTGCCTCTGTGTTCTGTGAGAAGGGGGGCTAAAGACCCTCTCTCATCCTTTCCATACTGATAGGGATGAGCGATGGGATTTAGCAATGAGCCAGGGCACTGATCCAGGCATCCACCCTTGTGCCCTCTCCTAGCCCAAATCCCACCGCGACACTACCGGAACATCAGCCGCAGAATTAGAGCTTAATGAAGCGACATCAGATTCAATCTATTTTTACTCATAGTTGGCCTCAGTTTCTTCTCTGTGCTGAGCTGGACCTGTAAACACGTCTGGGGTCAAAAGAGCACTGTTTCTTTCACTTTTATTTTTTAAACGACAAACCCTATATATCGATACTCTCTCCCTTTAGAAAGAAATTCACGTAACCAACACATGACAGAGGTGTTGGAGTCCTAACTCTTTGAAGTGGTGGGATTATTGAATGAATATCTAAGAAAAACTGCAACAAGGAAAAAAGTGATAATGATAGGGGACCACAAAACCAAAAGTGTAGAGAGAAAGAAAAACAGTAGTGAAGTGCCCACATTTTGTTCCTCAGGATTTCTGAACTGTTTTGTGTATTTTCTCTTCATAGTTATTTGACTGGAAAGAAAACGTGCTTTGTCTGCCTTCAAATCTCGTATTTGCTTCCTCTGGAGGAGATGCTCTTTAAGTAAAGAGAAAGAGACACCTCCTGACCAGGCACATGCACACATACTGTAGGCATTGAAAAGAAAAGGGGCTTGAGCAACTGCCCTTTCGCCCTCTGCCCACCAAGTATCAGGTCAGGAGATCAAGGTGAGTATGATGCCCTCTCCTACGTCATCTTTCCTGTGCACACGCCGACACGAGCATGGCATGTAAAGGCACTTTGTCAGTGTTCCAGCAGGATTAGGAGAGATGTCAGACAGTTCCTGTCCTGGTGGGTAAAAAAACACAACTCTCTCGCTCTGATTGTTCCAAAACAGAAGTCAGGGTAAGAGGTAAGAACTGAAATAACTTCTTCGAAAATGTTGACTTATAACATTAAGTTCATTCTTTTCACCTTGATCTCAAAGCTGTTGTTTAATTTGGGCTACATTCAGACAGTTTCAGATGAGGAAGAGAGAAAGAGAGAGACACAGCAGTAGTTGATGTATTATGAACACTGCTTTCTGGTTGAACATTTAATGAAAAGTTGGAGTTAACTGGCAAAGGAAGGCCGGACCAAAAGGGTCAGAGGGTCAAGATTTCAGTTTTACGGTTTGCTACTGCCAGGCTTACAATCAAACAACAGTGATGGTATTGATATACGTTTAAAAAATAGTAATGTGTATGAGAGCAGAGTATTAATTTGTTTCTATCATCAGATGAAAGAAAATAACATCTGCATTTGCAGGAGAGAGGAAGCTATCAGTGACACTCCAACTCCTCTACCATCAAAAGCATCATCAAGTAAGACATAGGACAGAAAGTGAGGAAGAGGGGTGCTGAAATGGAGGGAGACAAGCCAAAGATATTGTAATATTGAGAGAGACACTGCGAAGAAGAGCGGTGGATTAACAGCAAATAAAGTTGGCAGAGAACGTAGAATTAGGAAAAAGATGAGCAGCGATGTGGAGTCATTATCACGAACAAAATGCCGTACAAGTTCCAATAATGCTTGAACAGCAGACAGAGGGAATGTGTGAGGGTGAGAGGCAGAGAAAGTGAGAATTTTGGGAGAGAAAAGGGAGGAAATCTGGAGCGCTGAATAAATAGAGAGACAGATGGATAGCAGGACAGAGAGATGGAGCTGATAAGGTAGCATTCTGCCAAACCCAAAGGAGGGGAAGCTTCATTTGAGAAACACATTTTCAGGGAAACAATTACTCTGCGAGCACACAGCTGCAGTCTAAAGGTTATCTTCTCATAAAGACTGAATTCTTTCTTTTCCTTCTCTCTAAATTCAAGAGAGAGGAGCGCAAATGAGCTCCCTTTCCTCCATTTTTTTACCCCGGTCTCTGTCCGTTTATTTGATGGCCAGATGAAAAGAGACGGACTGAGAAATTGCCAGAAGGAAATTTCTCAAAGGCGATGACTTTTGATGATATCCAATCTTCATGTGAAAATAAGGGCTCAGAGGAAATGGAACCACAACCAAAACCAAATCACCCAGGCCTCTCCAGAAACTTGCATCATTCAAATGTCGACATCTGAAGCCTTTTGAAAAGGGAATGACGATCCTCCATGAATTCTTGACATCTGGCATATCATTTTAAATATTTACTTTGTTTTCAGTTATATGAAATGTCGTGCCACCTCGAGTGTTTCCGAGACTAGGATCAGTATTGATCATGTATTAGATACAGTCTAGAACGTGGCAGGTATGGGGCGCCGATAGCCAATAGCCTATAGCAGTTATGTCGCTCGCCCAATGTACAGAGGCTATAGTCCTCATTGCAGCAACTGTGTGTTCGAATCCAACCTCGACCCTTTGCTGCATGTCATCCTTCACTCTCTGCTCCCAACAATTCTTATCTCTCCACAGCTTTCCTATCTAATAAAGGAAACATATATACAGCAGGCTGCACTGCACTGCCACCATGGTTGTTATTGGACAACATTGGAAAAGTTGAAAAGTGTGTTAGTTTGTGTGTGTGAAATATCTGCTGCGTTAACACATGATGCTAACCCCAAAACTTTCAAGAAAGTTTGGTTGCGTTCACACAAAAAATGATGAACTGTTGAGCTGCAAAATGAAACAGAGCTCTTTGGCACTCGTTCTTTTGATTTATTTGTCATGTTTTAACCTGAACCTGAACAACTGGTGTTCCTAAAGTCCTGAACTAGCCAAGCATCAAAATACAAGGGTTTAGAAATCGGTATGGAAAGGACAAACTGGTTTTCGGAACATGTCTGACATTAACTGTGTAAGACTTTGCTGAATCATATAAACGGTATCAACATTTTCTGAGATAAAGTAACAAAATCCATGAGGACAAGTAAAAAACTGTAATCATGACATAAGTAGACTCCGCTGTATCCAATTCAAGAGAGTCCACTTTTGTAAATGAAACATTGCAAAATAAACCTGACCACATATTTATCAAAACTGCCCTTTTATCATAATCAGTGCATTCCCACTAACCTAAAACATGTCTTTGAAGCACATCTGCAGTCCAAGACTCAAAGCACACAGTGGGGTTTGTGTAGTTTACTGAATTAAAAAAAGTGCATGCTGCAATTATTTTTTATGTTCAAATAAATCTGTTAACTCTCTCTGTGAGAGCACAATCATCTCATTTTATTCTACAAGCAATAATCCTTGTTCGGGGCAGAGGAAGGCTTCTTAAAGCAAGTGCTGCAAGGCATTACGCAGACATGGAGCATGACTTACTGTTTCAGCTCTTGTGCATTACTTTCAGAGAACAGACTTCTCACCCAGACTTATATGAAAAGTTAAGCACATATGAGCTTAAATGTGATGATGAGAATGCAGAATAGCTTCAGCAGCAAATACAAACAGTGATGCATATGTGCCAGTTTTCACAAACATTTCATCACACATTGACACGCTGCAAACATATCTTTGCACATAACCAAACACACATCTTCCCACACTAACCATCTGCTCATGTCTTATCCCTCCCTCCCCGTGTGTTTCAGTGCAGACTCAGGCACAGATTTAATCCATGACTTGAAATCTCTGTGGAGAAGAAAATTCACAAGATTAAGAAGACAAACATACATGTAAAAGTCTAGTGTCTAACAGAATGCACCAGCAGTGTTATTGTTTTCCTCAAGTGGTTACATTGATTTTGTATACATGAGCTATTAGTGATTCATAAAGGATGCATGAATGTTATGTACCTACTGGGGCTGTCAGCATTAACTAGTTAATCGCGATTAATTAAGGTCTGAAATGAATGCATTTATTTGTTATAGCGATTAATCGCGTGCTATTTTGTCCCTTTGGGCGCACCATGGATACGCCTGCGCAGTGTCTCTCTGTAGTCACCAGAGGCAATTCTAGAGTCCGTTGGGGCCCAAGGCAAAAATCAGTTGGGGGGCCCTCGAACCAGCATTGAGTAGGGAATTGAGAGTGAATGCTGTCAGATGGGGCCCCACTGGGGGGGTTTCCTACTGTCATTGCAAAATTTGCACTTATGGGTCGCTGCTTTAGTTTAAATTTTGTCAGCCCTCTGGGGCCCCCTACTGGTCTGGGTCCCCAATCGGTTGCCTGCCTTGCCTGTTGACAAGCAGCGCCTCTGGTAGTCACAGAATCCAAACTTTCTGTATGCAACTCTTTTAGCTGATTATTTTATGACAATTTTTCTTAGTACAAAGTGTGTGGTAATAAATGTGTACTGTATGAGTCTGAGTGTTTTTGTTGTTGAAACTGTATGTTTCTGCTATTCTTGGCCAGGTCTCACCTCAAGAAAAGTTAGTTGTTCCCAATGATACTAACCTGGCTAAATAAAGGTTAATGAAAATACATAAAAATAAACTGTAGACCTAGGGGACACTGTATAAGTATAGTACAATATATGTTTGTACTGATACATGACAGAGGAAAGAATGGGAAGTTAATGTAAGTAGAGAAAGAATGGGAAAATTGACAGAAAGAAAATAAAAGAGAAGTCTGAGTTTGACCTGGAGGCGATTAAAGGAGAGCCACGAACATAGGTGGATCTAGGACGGAAATAAAAATGACACAGCACATGGAAGGGGAATAGGGAGCTTAGAGAAGAAAAGCCTGATAGATGCTGTAATTGGACATGGTGCTGGTCAGGAAGTGGAACAGAAAGAAGCATACTGACACAATGACAAGCAGACACACCGATTCACTGAAAGAAAACTCGATAGCGCAGGTGTGTTCCCACAGTGCCCTGACAAAAATATTACAGAGGATGCAGAACTCTGACATGTGCAGGCTATTGTTAAAATAGACTTCTCTAAATGGAAGCTCTGAAATAACCATGTCCCAATCAGAGTCAGAGTAACACCTGGCAAGAACTGATGTGGAAAAGTTACAGTTTTTATTTCACACATAGGTTGTGATGTCATCTGCATATAATCACAGTATTAATAGAACTGCACACTGACCTAGTTTTTGTTTCTTTCTCAATTACTCGTTTACTGGTTTCTTTTCCTTGTTTTGAAAAAAACATTTTCTTTAATTTATTGTAAAGCTTTGGGCTGTGTCTTGTTTAAATTAGTTTCCAATGTGAACATTCCTTGTCCTTTAAGTCGCAAAATACAGACTCTTTACAGACGTTTTAATGATAAATGCACATGGTCTAAAGTGCAGGGCTCAAGCTAAATGCAGGGTATGAGCAGGAATCTCACACCCTCTAATTGCATGAAAATAATGTGCCATTGCCTTCAGACCAGGCTTTTCTTGGTTACTTGTGGCTTACTCAATACATCAAAGGCTTGGCAAACTCCATTGTTGGACCAACACACCCATGGGAGCACAGATGGCCCGACTACTATTTCTTTTTAAACGACCTGGCCACTTGTCTTGAATAAATAATTGAAACTACTGCTTCTATTTGCGTCTGACATATGATATGGCCCATAATGTGCTTTTGATTGTAATCCATTGGCCTTAACACCTCTCAAACACATGGGCTTTAAAGCTGACTATCCAACATATTCTCATCCTAGGTCATTACATTCCAACGTTTCTCACAACGTATTTGTGCCAACGTTTCTCACAACCCATTAAGCCTCTATTTTCCTTCTTTGTCATATGTAAGGTGTTAGGGTATGTTTGGTTTTGGTTAAGTGAAACAAAGACATGGTTATAAGTAGGAAAAACAACATGAGGTAGATTACACAAAAAAGTGACATTTACCTGTGGATTCACTCAAACCACCACTCCCCTAGGCACAGATCCTTTGTTGTTCGACCTCCCCAGGAAGACTTCTTGGTCCTCCCTCCTTACAGAGCTGACTAAAACTGCCACATATGGATTTAAATATGTCTTTGAAAACACAGTGCTTTTAAAGGCAGAAGCTGAGCGGTTCCCTGTACCTCTGTATGAGACATCAAGGGCGTGTGTCAGTTTAAGTAACATGGGGAATGAAAACATGCTGGTAGAAACACACCAACCTCTGATTTTCCTTGTTGTTATACAGGATTTTGTCTAGAATCAATTTCTCCCACATGCACACACAGGCAGACAAAAACATTCTCAGGGCACACACTGGTGCACCTGAACACAGAGCCTATTAGGGACCTAGACCACCATATATAGACACACACATAGACACTCCTTCACTCACTCACTCACACACACCAGAGGCCTCATTAGCAGTATAGGCATGCTGCAAACCAGCTGCTTTGACTCTTCCATAAATAATCTGCAGCCTGTCTGTTTACCATATCCAGCACATGCTCATTTAAAACAAATCTCAAGGCTAAATTTAATGCAAACTTAATATGCTAAATTGTATACATTAGAGACAAGGGTAAAGCTTAAGACTAGGTCCAATTTGGAACCTACTGTAAGACATGTTTCTTGATGTTTAGACACATCTTTAAAGTTGCAGTCCAATTGGAGGTGTGGTTCCAAAAATGTTAAGATAGCAACTCATGAAGATAGAACAATCATGTGCTGCTTAATTTCATGTTTTTTTTTGTTTTTTTTTGCAATGATGCTCATTTTGCACGAAGGGGTCAATTAAAGTTAGGGTTGGTAATTTTCTCCGGAAAAACGTTTTAAGATTTTGATTAAAATTGTCTTTAGGTCCTGACAGAAATTATTAACTCATGTGCTCTGAAAAAGGAACAAAGAAAATCCGTCATCTGTAGCAGTTGTAAGCATGTAAAAACTTCGACCAATGTCTGCCATCAGGCACCAATTTTGATGAACCAATCACGCCTCCCTGTCTCCCTGCTCGTACTCTACCCCTTGCATGCACTAGCTTACACTCAAAGCACGTCACCGATGACAGAGTTTATACTGTGAGTTTGTCGTTGGCCGTTGTGAGTAGTAAAATAGTCAAGTTTTTTACATGTATTATGATAAAGTTCAGTGTTTACTTAACGCTGAATGAGACGAGACGACGTAGTTTCTACACAATGCAAGCGATGAGCATTCCCTCAGTGCTTCAGGAGCAACAGCGCTCGTGCATGTAAGTGAGGGGCGTGGCTTTTGAGGGAGCACAGAGGGGAGGGGGTGGGTGTAGACGGAGCACTGAGGGAATGCTACTTTCAATAGCATGCTAGTTTTCAAAAATTACCAACCCTGCCTTTAAGCTCTTTATCTCAGATCCTGGGTGATTTGAATAAAAACGGGACCAATAAGAAGCTGTATGTGCATGCTTTAAGAATCAGCAAGTGTCTCTGATTCATTTGCACAGATATAAAGCCTAAAAACCTCACAATGCTTTTGTGAATTTAGACTTCAGTATAAGTAATACATCTGCATATAAGTGTATTCGTAGGCTGGGCTCGAGGCCACATGGAGATTGGAAAAAATATAGAATCATATTTTACTTCCTTTAGATGGATCATTTGGATCCATTCATTCCAGGCTGAATGTGCACAGTACACATACATAAAGCATGAGTCGTTGAGTATGTATTTATGCACATGCAAGTACCCTTTCACATATGTACATACACAAACAAACCAGGCAGCAAGGAAAACAATTGAAAATCATACTGAAGAATGAAACAATGGAAGTACTGGTATTGGAGGTCAGCAGGATTACAAGTCTATTTTAATGTCAATATTCAAATGTATCTTTAATGGAAATGACATAGATTTTAAAAATACAGATTCCCTGTCAACATTACTTCAGACAGGTACCACCTGTTATTATAGCTGAAAACTCCTAGTTTCATCATTATGAATCAGCCATTCTCCTTCTACGATGTTTATTTCTTTTGCATTTATTGGGCGAAAGGATTAAACAGAAACATCCCAACATTCAGCTTCAGCAGGGTTATGTGAAGTAACATTGTTTGTGTCATTCATCAGGTTTACCATGTGCCACAAGCTCTCTAAGATTCTTAAGTCTGAAAAATGTATCACTCCAGTCAGCTCAAAGATAGAATCTCATCCTATGGGAAACATGATGGTCGAGTAGCTGAGTTGCCAGCTATGAATGACACTTTTGGCATAGAATACGTAGCTCGCATAAACGGGTGTTTGCCAGCATCTCACTCCTCCAAATATTGTCAATTCTTGCTCCTAAAAACTACATGATGACTAACAAGATTCTTAACTCACGGCTTAAAAAAAGGCAAATAATTGGTTGAAAAACCAATGTGTGAGACCTGGAGGCTTTATCCATTAATAATACAACCAAAGAAAAGACTGGATCAATACCAGCATTTGAGAAAAGTTTAATGGCTGCTATCTTGGTTTTATGAAACAGTTTTGCTTTTTACAAAATATTGATCATATGCATTTACAACACTGCAGTATTTTGACGTATTTATTATGACACCCCCCCAGTGTGTTGAAAAAGTGGTTTCAGGGGTTGTTCTTGGGTGATGCGTCTGTTTCTCAACCCAGACGTTAGGGAAATAAACAACAGAACAAATACGTATCTTTTTTTGGGTCTGTTTTGAGATGTTTTTTTGGGCTTTCCAAGCCCCTATTTTAATGACATGACAGTGGATAGAAGAGCTTTTTGACCTCTTCAAGGTTTTCGCTCTCATGCACCTTGGTAGTTGATGAAGTTGTGCCAGAAAATCCCACTCTGCTTCTTCAGGACAGTGGATAGAGTCAGAAATCGGAGAAAAATAGAGTAGATAATGACATGCGGGAAAGGAGCCACAGGTCAAATCCGAACTCGGGCGTCCCACAAATATGTATCTTTAATGCTTTTTTCCACAAAATGTTGTCCTCTAAGAGGGACAGCCATGTAGTCTATTGTTTAAAATACTTCCCACATTAAAGACAGCTTTTAAACCATAATAAAATCAGATCCCAGGTTCATTGCAATATCATCTGACATGAGCATGTCTTTGGAATTGACAAGACATTGCCAACCCAGCTTAACTCCCCGTAGAAATCAGCTGCCACAGTGCTCAGACAGTCCATCAGTTTGTGCACCCATGGGTGGGTTATGAGTCAGTTTAAGCCTGAACGATGACTCGTCACACTACAGCAAAGCAACATGCAGCAGGTTGAGCACTCTCCCCTTTTAACCTCGCCACAACATAATGAAGGAGAACAAATCCAGAGGGGATAGGAGGATAGAGAGAGAGAGAGAGAAAAGAGAGAGAGGGAGGGAGAGAAACACCATAAAATAAGCACTGATGTGAAGGAATGACAGGTAGCCCATAGATAAAGAAGACCTTAGCCCTCCACTCATCTGCCAGCACAAACACATTCCCTCCATCCATCACCCAGCTGGAGAACAGACGGCCCTGAGATGATGTGACGACAGTGATGTCGCTTAGAGATGAATGATAACAGAATGACAGAGTAACTGAAACAAGGGAAAAGGAAACGATGGATGGATGGATGGATGGATGGATGGATGGATGGATGGATGGATGGATGGATGGATGGATGGATGGATGGATGGATGGATGGATGGATGGATGGATGGATGGATGGATGGATGGATGGATGGATGGATGGATGGATGGATGGATGGATGGATGGATGGATGGATAGATAGATAGATAGATAGATAGATAGATAGATAGATAGATAGATAGATAGATAGATAGATAGATAGATAGATAGATAGATAGATAGATAGATAGATAGATAGATAGATAGATAGATAGATAGATAGATAGATAGATAGATAGATAGACAGATAGATGAGATCTGCGTCTACATAAATTGTCCTTCTGACAGCTTTGTAAATCAAGAAACGCTCCATGGAACTTGGAGTGGCATACTGTAAGTATACATAGGAATATATGAATAGGCTTATTTGGACACACTATTTTATCTACCTACTTAAACACAATTTGAAAAGAATTACAGCCTGAAAGAAATATAGATTTATTTATAAGGGGGCGGCCATGGCTCAGTTGGTTGTGTTAGTCGTCTCTCAACCGGAAGTTTGGGGTTCGATCCCCAGCTCCTGCAGCCAAGCTAAAGTCCATTTAACCATTAAAAAAAGAAAAAGAAAATAACGCTGATTCAGCATAAAATAAAAATATAAAAATACAAATGATGTTACATGCAAGATAAAAAAGTTGCTTGTCAAAAATGTGTAATAAGACGCAATTAACAATAATGTCAATTAGAAAAGCGTCTGTACATATAAACATTTTTTTATTTACATATACTCTACAATAAGAGAAAAATATGCACCAAATACAAATCTGTATTTTTAGCCCTTCAATGTATGACAATTAGGTTGCAGGTTATGTTTTCTGTGAAGCAAACTACTGTCACCTAAAAAAAATGTGCAGAAGAAATTACAAATTTCACTTAATTTAATCCATTAAAATACATTTAGGCATAATAAACGATTCCTTGTGATCATAAATAAATTGTATATAAAGCCTTTGTAAGAATGAGAAAATAGATCTATACCGTATGTTTTCTTTGTGAATGTAGAAGTCAATATTTGGATTTCTCTGTGGAGTTTCTTTAATTGAAACAATCTGGAGCCACATCGCCTCATCAAGACACTTGACAATCACCAATTAGAGCTTTAATCAGAGCTCTATCTTTATGAGAACAAAAGCAGGTGGAAACCCCAGTGATTTCTGACGAGCTCTCACAGCATCCTGAATTCATGGAATAAAGACCTTAATTCTTATTATAGCAAATCATCGCTGAAGAGGCTGACAGTGCTTAATTAAAGAGTCTGCCTGAGAAAAAGAACAAACATAAATTGACATCCTCCAGAGTGTTTTGTCTTTCTCTCAGCAGAGACTAATCAACATAAACTGTAGAGAAACAAGTAAACAGCTGCCAGAATATTACAACAGTTCATTCACAACTGTACATGGCGCTGCACTAATGAGGAAACAAATTCATGAATGAAAATGAGTACACTTTCAACTTTGAATTAGTCAACAGGCTCCGAGTGCAAACAGAAAGAGCTAAGACTATTAATTTTGAATGTGGAATGAAGAGGAAAAAAAGCAGACGGAGAAAAGCATTGGGAATGTAAGAGACTGAAACAGAATTTGTGCCAGTGCAGTCGGAGTGATTCATACTTCTCCCTCTTAGCGTTTTCAACCAGTCACAATCGATGACCATCAGCAGAAACAGTCTTGAAACAGCCTTCTGATAAGATTCTTAACAAATGTCTGTGTTTGCCCTTAAGGAGGTTTGGCTGGTGGAAAAGGCTGTGACATTGTGAGTGGGTCAGTTTATCCAATCCAATCCAACTTTATTTGTTAAGCACTTTAAAACAACCACAGTTGACCAAAGTGCTGTACAGAAGAATAAATAAAATACATAACAGCTCACATGAGATAAAAAACTATATAAAATACAAAAAATTAAGTTAAAAGACATAAAACATGGGTCAAATTAATAGGCACGCAGTTATTATCACTCCATTTTGTGTTCAAGTCATTGTCACTGAGACATTTCTTTTTAATTAGTTATTGATGCAAAAAAAAAGATCTAAAATGCTTTGACATTTGTGTGGGGGAATGTAGCTCCTGTGGCGCTGCGTGCATTGAAACAGCAGAGAGAGAATCATAACAAACACGGTGTCATCACTTTTGAGTTTAGTAAAGTTTAAAAAGAAAAATGTTTTTAAATAAGTTGTGACCTACAATATGTTTCCTTACAATAAATCCAGTACTAAATCTGATGAGATGAAGATGTAATTTGCTTTTGAACCATGCATCCTCTGATTCACTGCTGCAATGCAGACTACATTCAAAATAGATCTTTCAAAGAGAAATTAAACTGCAGAGCATTATAGTTGATTTTCAGACAAGACTACTTTACCACGCCTGCAGGGGAGAAGACTGACCCTGCGACTCTAGTGGCCATCTTATTCAAGCATCATTTCACTTCATGTTCAACCAGATTAGACGGTCATTTGACAAATTATGCCTGCTCTGTGCACACACTGTCTGACTACAAATTTGGGTTACCCCCAAAATTTGAATATATTTGCATGAGCTTCGTTCCCATACACTAAAGATCCAGCATGTACCAAGAACTACAATGAACATCAATGAATGTTTTACTACTTATGTCAGCTGGATGCAGCTGTATAGGGACTGTGCAGTCACAGTGGGTTCAGTGTGCTGCAATGAAGCTCCAGCATCAGTTTGGCCCTGAGCTTAAGCCTAAGATTTGATAAAGAAGGTACCAGGCTTATGCCAGTTTAGCACATGCAGTGCTCCACAGTTTAGTTATCAATAATAAATGTGCAATTTACATTTTAGACTTTCAATAGCAAGGACCACACTATCATCATATCTGAATGATGATTCTGAATTAGCAGATGTTAAACCTCTTGCTGTCAGTTTTGGAAAGCTTCTTGGATCAGCTGTAGCTCTGGGGCATGACAAGCCCCTCTTAAGGCCTTACAGATAAATAGAAATAAATAGGGGAAACAGGGAATGGGTTGCAGAACGGGAGAATGAAAGGCGAGGAGAGGGTTAGGTTTGAATTCATGGGAACGCTGGAAGAGATGCCGTTGAGGTGTGGTCCTGCTCATGAAACTTTACAGAATGGCATCACTTTAAAATAAACAGGCAAGTAAGCGAGAAAAGAGCAATATCCACCAACATTTTAAAAATAGAGCTTGCTGACAAACCCAGCTATCATCATAAAGAGCTTGGCAATGCAAAACATTTGCAGTCTTTTGTTGTTTAAGCAGCAAAAGTAATCGGTTAGGAAAAGTAACTAATGTACTTTGCAACGTACAATTATTTAAAGGAGACACATTCATAAAATAAGTGAAACTATCACTATCACTCATGAACCAGCGGCAACCGCCCCTGTTAAAAGGTAAGCCAAATTGGAAATTGCAAAGAAACTGCAGTTCCATCAATGTCCACTTGGGGCTGGCTCCAAATGCTTGGTAATCCCTATCATGTCCCATATTGAGATGTCCATTTCCACAGCAGAAAGAAACATGTCCACAATGGTTTTGTCTCAATAGCTCATTTTTGAACACATTCTTATTCATAAAAACTGTGTGCTGAGTGTTGTTTTTAAAATATTTAATCAGATTTGTTTAATATTAAGACTACAAGGCTTCTTTGACTGACAGCTGGGTGTGTTGTAGCTCAGGGCCACTGAACAACCTTTTTCTAAAACACAGAGTTTTTAAAGCGATCTGTTTCTCAGCAGATACATCAGAAATATAGTCGTGAGGAATTCTGCCTGTATTATTTACGTGTAGCGAGCATATTGAATCAACATTTGCAGACCGTTGAGTAGTGCTAACAGATGCTTCGTGGTTCTAATTGAATATTATCTCACAGGGAGGCTTTTAACAGGTACCATAGTGTCACATAAGGATAAAACCAACATGACCAGACATCTGTGGTTATAGGTTAGTGTATTACTTTTTAATCCTCCCTGGACTACATAATGCAGAATGACGTCAAATGAAAGTTTGAACGAGTAGTCCAGCATCTGTGCTATAAAAAGATTTACATCTCTCATCATCTCTCTGTCTCTCTGTGTGAGAGGGGACAGTGGGTGGCAGAGGTTACGAATCCGCCGGGTAGCCATGTTGTTTTTACAAGTATAATCCCCTGAAAGATTACACAGCAGTTTTAAAGATAATTTAAACAGGAGAGGGGATTATATGTTGAAACAAACCCTATCCGTTTGCATTGTAAACGGCAGGCCTAATCTCAAAGGACAGAGGGAAAATTAATTTCAGATGACCTGTTTGGTTTACATCTGTGCACAGAGCTGCACGGGAGCAGGGGATTGGAAGAGACTGAGAGAAACCCTGTGGGCAATTCACATCTGTATGCCACTGCCTGTATGAGTTAGACTGAGAAATGTGGATCAAATGGTATGCTTCATGGGCCGACTGACTGACAATATGTCTGCGATTGCATGCGAGAAAAACACACACACTAAAACCAACACAAAACCCTCCAGCAAAGTTATATGCATTTATATGGTCTGGATATTCCGTTTAAATGTCAAATTATCAAAAAGGAATCTAGACATACACCTACACACACGTATCTGTACATAAAAACACTCATATACACACTCTCACTCGCCCTCATGCAGCTCCATGTAGTCACACACTGACTCACTGACACACGATGGAGCCAGGCTGGGAGCACCCACAGGACCAAAGCTAAAGGCCAAATGTGTTTAGTGACTCCTTTTACGCAGACGCCTTTCCGGGTGATATGGCGGCTAATGTGATATAATTAAGACTGCACCGTGCGGACACATTTTGAGGTCTGACACACAACCAGGGGGCAAAAAGTCATGAGGGGAGTGAGATAGAAAAAGGATGCAGAGCAGCTCGGAATATGTTGTCGATGCAAATCAGCAGTGGAAGTAGGTATGAGTGTGGAGGGGAGAGTAATGTATAGGAGCCGGAGTGCCTGCTTCACAAAGATAAAGTAAAATGCCAAAGTTAAAAAGGCTATTCAGCCATTTTTAGATGCAGACGCAATTTTAGGTGTGATATGTCTTTTGGACTTATACAGCAATCATGACTGGGTGTTTTCAGCTTTGAAATGTAAATGTTGTTGCAAATGCCACACTTGAGAAGTTTTTTTTTCTTTTTTAAAGTAGTATATAGCCCACTCTATAGCTTGGCTTTAACCTTGTACAACTGTCCTTTTCAAAATCATGAAGAGTAGATTACAGAGCTAATATAAAACTTTGTGTAGTGCTGCTGTCATCTCTCCTTCACACTCCAACCAGAGCCTCTCAGCCAAGCTGGCAGCATTTGGAGGATCCCATAAGCTTACTCTTGACCTTCTTCATCATTCAGATCAGACTTCATAATAAATTAACTTTTAGAAAAAAAGGCACAAGTTCATTTTAAGTCAACAGTTTGTTACAGTGTATATTTTAGAAAATGCATCAGATCATTTTTGTGTGGTACCTCCAGAACTCCTGAACTGCACTCCATGAACATCTGACCTTTATTCCCCTTCCTCTCTACTATTTTGAAATACAGATCAAACCGTTATACTTCATATTTGCACCATTTCAAATTCATGTACACAAAAATGATGCTAAGACAAGTGGACAGGGTCACAAGTTTTTTGTTTAACTTTGTGTCTTTGGGATAAAAAACACATGTTGCCGTTGGCTTAGACAGTATTGCATTGAGCCCTGGTTGACAGAATTCACTAAAACATTTTCATTTCCAGCCAATGTAGCATGTGGAATTCTAAAGTCTGATATTTCAAACAGTGTTTGCATTCAACCTTTGGGGATATACTCCTTGCATATATAAAAGTGTCAGTATTGAAGATGAATCGTGTAAGAACTGGCCTGATTCAAAAACATGATTATTTAAATGACCTCTCCTAAAAAATATACAAATAATGAAAATTAATTAGTAAGCGTTCACAATCTGCACATGACCTAAAGCTTGTTCTTTTACTGTTTCCTACTGCAGGTCGAGTTTTATATACCTTCTCTTAATCAACTCGGAACCAAAATTCTGCTCTGTAAATGAACTGTGCTACAGTCATATTAAAGTTTTAGGATTCGTAGCTAATGATAGATTCTGCCATAACCAGCTGACTACATGTTGGGTTTATGATTGTTTGACCCTTAGGTTAAGTGTAAGATTGAGTCCTAAACTACTTTGTGAAAGGCAACACCACCACCATCACAGACTATAGAAATCACCTTTTCCACATTTCCACGTGTTCATCACTCTTAGCTATGATTGAGGTTGAACTTTTAGGTGTTCGTTTAAAAAAGAACATGGTGGCAGTGGTAGTAGTTGCTGCAACAATTTCATGGAGATTGAAGTTTACTTTCAGGGTTATTTCACAGCATTACTGACTTTTTCCACTACAACTGGATAAGAAACATCCAAATAAAGTTTGCATGAGTCACAAAGTCAGTCTCTTATTTGTTAGTCAATGGCAGAGCTCCAGGCTTTAAGATGAAAGCGCTGGATGTTGCATGTCTAACTTTGGTGGAAAATTGTTTTTATTCATACATACTGAGCTATGCATTAAATGATAATATATGCTAATTCAAGGAAACTGTTATTCCCCCTTCTAGCTTTGGGTAGGCAGACGGACACTATCTCAGAAAGCAATAGAGAGTAGATGTAAATAAGTCCAGAGTCTCTCCAGGCCATCATTGTCCTTTCATTACTTTCGTCATTCTTTCTTAAGCCAAGCCATTCTTTTATACATTATTCCTCCCTTCTATCCATCATGACTTTTCTGTCATTCAATCATTTTATCTATACCCACATATTTCTTTTGGTCATATTGGAGGGGCACAAAATGGTAACAGCAAAACATGTACAGTAGAGGGAATATAACAGGCAAAAATATGCAAAACATGTTTTTATACAAGGACAAGGTGGACTTTCAGTAGCTCTACAAACAGTCTGAGGATTCTGCCCCTTTATCCCGTGTACTTAGACCTCAACAAAGGTCTTGGTTTTAAAAGGGAGGCCAGTGAAGAAGTGCCCTAAACCTGAATTCCTTCTAATGGCCAGCAGGAGGGACTGCACTTGCAAAAACATGTTTCTTGTATGCTATGACATTCATGAACCGGGGTCCTATTTAAAGTAAAGCAGGGTATGCTTTGAAGACGGCAACTTGTGACTGACAATGTGATATGAAGACCAGTCAATCCAGTTAGAGATGAAGATGTATGTCCTTTGTCACATCCAAATAAGGTTTAAAAAAATGGCAACAACCAACAGCGACCAAATGGCCCAACTTAAGGCTTCAAGTATGTAGACCGCAAACCAATGGAAAACGTCACATTGGCTACTTCCACTCTCTTTATGTAGTAGATGGTAAATGGAACTGGGCTAGTAAAGCACTTTCTAGTCTTCGTGAATGCTCAAAGCTGCTTTTATATTACATGTCACATTTACCCATTCACACCTTTCATTCACACACTGGTTACTTACTGATGGCGGAGGGTGCTATGTGCTGTAAAGTGCCAATCAGTAGAAACTATTTAGTAACTATTGACTATGCCACTTTGGGAGAAATGTGTGGATCCAACATGTGGCTGCAGGAGCTGGGTAAAGAACCCCTGACCTTCCAGATGAGAGACGAGTAACTCTTCCACCGAATAAAGCCCCGAACATTGGGTATTTATAGCCTGTCAGTCATGCTGACAAAGCGAGGAATGATCAAAGATCTTAGCACACAGTGTAGGAGGGTCTTTTTAGCTAACATGCTCACTTAAAAAAACAACATGAACTGGTGGTTTAAAACTGGAGATGAAGTGACATTTTGTTGACCAATCAATCAATTTGAACTTCCTCTGTCTGCTGCCTTTAATGGCATAAAGACGAGACGCTGCTCACCATCCATCCATCCATCCATCCAACCATCCATCGTACTTCAGACAATAACTCTACAAAGATGAAAGTCGTATGGCTATTGGAGTGCTTTGTCACTTGAATGGACATTATTGGTGAGTGAAGGATATAGTGGGGGTCTTGTGTTGACATAATCATATGCACAGAAACACTGCTGGAGATTTATTCATGAATATACTGTATATATACATTTATGGTCCATAGGGAAGACTCTGACAACCTCTGAGGCTATATGTCTATCGTGACTTATTTGCATCTTTAGGTTGTGTGACCCCCTTTTTCCCAGTAATTGATGGTTTGATCTTGACAGCTTGAGTGTGTTACTAGCATACACAGGCCCTGAGGTTAGTATTATGACCTTGTCACATCTTTGTTGTCCCCAGCAGTATGATGTCCATGTGTTTTCGAATACATGAAAGGCCCCAGTGTCATTGTGTATACAACTGGGAATATGTCGCTCAGAGAAATGGCAAAACGTGTTCACAGGCATTGTCAGCATTCTCTGACAGCAGGCAGAACTATAATAACGGTATATTTTCTTTTCAGTTTTTCCATTTATTTTTTCCATTGACTTCACAGCCATTTGTAAGGGCTTGTGGGGTAAAGACGACTCCACTTCGGCTACACAAACACTCACACACACACTGCCAGGCAGGTATAGGTCGATGAGTAAACAACATCGCAATCTTTCCACGTCACATCAGAGTGACAGCCACAAAGGACACGTCAGCAGTGTCTGTGTCTGTCAGCGAGTGACATTTAACTGAGACGCAGGCAGATTGGGATGACCCCAAACTTTGCATGCATGCCACACCTTCGACAAACAAATTACAAACACACAGACCTACATATATGTACTGTCACCTTATATGCCTCATATACCTTCCATGCCTTTAACATATTTATGTTTTACATTGGTCTCTCCCTTTCCATGATAGGATGTTTTTCCTTGTTTTCACTTTTTTATACTTCTTTCTCGTTTAACTGTCTATCTTGTATAACATTTGGATTTTCTATCTTAACAAAAGAAAAGTAGCCGTACTAACTTCCATGCTTGTTTGTGCTCTACTCTGCAGAAGGATGAAAAACTTGTATCATCTAAAAATACCTGAACACTGAAATGTCATGCTTAAGAACTAAATTTATATCGTTCCAGAGTACACCTGCATGCACAGGGCCTTGGTACAATTATTTTACTCTATATACACATTTGCCATTACAGCAAGAACTTGATTGACATTTTAAGATTAAGAGTTTCAGGAATACATTGATGGTATTTTCAATGTACTAACCCAGTTAAAACAGAAATAGGTTTAGTTTTGAACAGCTGTTGAGAGAACGGAGCTGTTGTAACTAGCTAATTTCTATATTGGTAAAAATCATCTGTTTGGATTATATTCAGGATAAACGTTTGTGTAATTTTTCGTTATATCAGGGACTGGCAGACAGGTGTGTTGTAGCTTTTGAAAGGAGGCTTTAGTCTACCTCAGCTTCACCTCTTTTGCCTTTTGCTAGGTTGACTGGACGTTAGGTGGAGTCAGTGTTTCCAATATGGCGAATGCAACCACCATCGTTCACCTTTATAGAAACCAATGTCACTGAGAGTTTGTCTGTATCTAAAACCTCATATTGTCATACTATTGATAATAAGTCTGACATTGGTCGTGTGTGTTCCCAATTATTAGCATGCAATTTTGTGTATGCAAGGAATTACCCAGATGTGTTCTAGATTGGCCATAATTGGTAAGTATGATACGGGAGCTCACTTGTCATACTCAACTGCCCCACAATGCATTGTGGCTCTTCATGCTTTCTGATGGTGAAGCATGCCAGCCAACAAGCAGTGAAGTCATACAGTAAAAATAACTGAACTGTAATATGTTTTATTTGTTGTCAAACAGTTGTCAATAACTATGCAGCTGTATATGCATTTTAACAGCAATATGCAAACTGAACGTTTGCATATTGCTGTTAAAATGCTATAGACGGCCCGACAGGCCTGCTAGCCTGGTGCTAGCTTAATCAACATAGCTTGGACTGGAAATACCCAATTGTTGAAGTCATGTGACGTGAAGAGGACATGAATAAGTATTTCTAATGGTACTGACCGTCAGCTTAGTATTCCAATAAACTGTTTGAGTGTGCTGTAGGAAGTACTCTGGTAATGGTTTCAGACACAGCCTACCTCCATGTTGTTTACACCTAACTACATCATTTGTCATCTTCTGAACTAATACAATTTTTGGGACTGCCTCTAAATCCATCTCCAGAGACAGCCAAATTTGAAATAGAAGAAACATATTTCCCACAGTACAAAATAACTCACTATTGCTTGTGCTGGTCTGATTGCCAGGAGGCTTGTATTAAAACTGAATTGTATTACAGTGGAATGATGAAAGACCAGCTTCCCACACTGAGTAGATGTGAGATGCCATTCTGTTTGAGCAGTTTGAAAGGATCTGATTTACTTTGAAGGGCTCTTGTGACAGCTTTGATACAAACTGACAGCCATTCGTCACTCAGTCAAGGATCTTGAGTCAGACAACTTCCTGTGAGTTTTTGTTGTGTTTGGATGATGCTGAGAGCAGCAAAAGACTCCTGACAAAAACTGAGCGTCGCTGTAAATAAGTAATGTGCAACAAAATAGCAGTCCATTCTTCTTTTCTATATCTTTTACATGTTTATATTGTTTTCTCTCTCTGCTTTCCTGAAGAAAATAACACATTCCAGGTGAAGTGTATTTGTAGCAGCTTTGTGGAGAATCTAGGTGTGTTGACAAAAAGAATCCCGTCATCCATATGACAGGATGAAATTCAGTGACATAAAGAAAACACCCATTTGTCTTGCCATGTATACCAACAGCATAAGAGAAATAAACAACTTTAATGGTGTGGTGTGTCAAAGCGGTCAAATCTTGTCACTGAAGGCCAAGTTGCTTCCAGCAAACAAAGTCAAACAGTATCAGATTCCCTGAAGGTATATAGTGTTAATCTGTCAGTCACAGATTAGCATTTACACATCTTCACTGCAAAGGGAAATGTACTTAAAATGTATTTAGAGATACAGCCAGCTATTTAAAAGTTATTGTACCTTATGGGTCTAATGTTGTGTGTCTGTGTGAGGCTTGATTTTGTAGCTTAAATGAAGCGACGTCGGCGAGCTAGTTCAGGCAGTCAACTCAAGGTGCACGGATATCACACTTGACATGCGTCATTCTCAACACCTGACAACACCTCCTTTCAATTAGTGGTGTATTTAAGATGCAAGAATTACGGTCTCTCCCTCTGATCTTTCATTGCCAGCTCTGACCTGCACCAGTACTGCACTCTCCCTCAGTCCCACCCCAGCATCCACCTGTAGGCTCCGACTTGGGGGTGTAAGATGTCATCCCATCAATCCTCAAATTTCTACATGTAACTTAAAACTGCGAGGAGTGATTAGGTTGGAGCTTAGACGCCAAACTCAAACTTATGACATGTGCTGCTGACCTCTTGGCCAGGTCACCCTTGTGAAAGAGATCCTGATCTCAATGGGTTCTTACCTGGTTAAATAAAGGTTAATAAAAAAAAAACTATGTTCAGCTGCAATTTGACACAATCAGAGTTGTCTGACTGAAAAGGGTCTTTGTCACGGTTAATTCCACTTAGGTCAGGGATTGCTCTTTCAAGGAAGAAGTGGCATACAGAACAACACATTTCATCAGAGAAGGAGAGAAGGGAAATTAACAAACACGGCAGTATTTTCTTGGTAAAGGAAGTTATAAAGTGAGTTGAAAAGCAAACTTTCTTTAGATGAGTTATATGAGATTTCTTGTGAGTAGCCTAAGTGCTCAGATACTGTGGACACAAGAGATCAAAATGGAAAGTGTAGCGGCGCTGAAAACTGTCCAAAGTGATGAAGACATGATAAGTGATGATGAGTTGATCTTTGCTGAGCTTTATCAAAAGTGATACAAATTCTTATATCCCTGTTCTCATTTCTTTTTAACAGAAATACCAAGAAATCCTCATTCTGTGAAGGACAAAGGGGAGCACGGCACATAACCAGAAATAAAGAGAGAAAGTCGTCTCAAGGCAGAGCTGCAGAGCATCCTATATGATCCTTATTTGAAATGACATGACCGCCACAACTGTCTGATAGGATTGATTTTCTCTATCTCAATTTATTTCTCCATCTGTTCTGCTGCTGCCCTCTCAGATATGTACGCGTCAGTGCCACGGGTTCATCTCCAACCTCAACAAGTTCTAAATCGGCTTACGCTTTGGCCAATCTGTGCGCCGCAGCTCACAATCCTGTTTTTGTGTCTGTGTGTCAGACACTGCAGTCACTCTCCACGTAGTCTCTATCCTTTGTCTCACATGTTCAAACTCAGAAATGTCAAGGCAAAACTTAAAACAGTTAGTTTCCACAGCATTTGCATTGAAAATTCAGTTTTTGCTGTATATATTTAGTCATGCTTAAAGAGTGGGCTAACCCTTATCACCAAACTTTATATTTGCTGTAACTTTCAATAGCCTCTGTGCTACTTTAGTTTATATTATTCAGCATTACTTATCCTCCCTTCAAAGCATTTCATTGACTGTGCTTGCTTTGCAAATGAGTGTTAGTTTTGATTAGTTTTTTAACCCTATTTAAAAAGAAAATAACTTTGTGATGGGCTAGAAATGAACATGTAGTGCTTAAAATCAGCCACAAAGCTTTGAAAGGCCAAGTGAGTATGTCTTTCCTCACATACTGCTGTCTGGATCCCCTGAAGTCACAAAAAGTGATTTTTTTATTTTTATTTTTTATTATTCTGAGCAAACAATAGAATTATCTTGTGGGAACAAGTGATTTTGTGCGCAAGTTTTTCATGGAAGAACCCACATACTCAGCCCTGCTGCTCATCACACAAATGCATGTTCCTTACAAATGTGGCACCATTTAAAAGGGAACTCAACAGGCTTTCCAACGGTATAAGATTCATTGCCAAGAAGAATTGTTACAACAAAGAAATAATCTACCAAACACGAATTTCCTTACTTTTTGTGCGATGTTTATTTTTGGGGGTCATGGGCTGAAAAGTTTGGGAACCCTTGCTCTAGCGTACGGTCCTATTTGGACAACAAACATAAATGAGAATGCTTTCGACACAAAAATAAACATGTTGTTGCTCTATGAAACACAGATTCTGTATTTCTTACACTGGATCTGTAAGATTCTAGGAACGCAGAACGTTTTTTTATGTAACTATGGAGATCCAATCTTCAAATTAAATAACAGTATATCACAGTTTTGAATTCATGATGTAATATTTCAATTTGCTTTTCAAGATTATGATCGTTACTAAAAGAATTTGGTGTGAATACAAACATGACATAGAAGTCAGAAGCACCACTAAACTGCGTTTACAGAACTACAGACCTTCTCACACATTTCCTTCATGTTTCATCTTACTGTTTCCCTGAGAGGACTACAGAGACGTCAGAGAACAGCAGACTTATCCTCCATGTGAGTGTGACACTCAAATGACATGGCAGAGTGCGAGCTTAGACAAAGGGTAGTGGGACTGGAAGTGCAGATCATCCCCAATGTTTGCTGTGGCTGCAGGGGGATTTGAGTGAAACGCAGGAGGAGATTCAGCAGATTTAATAGGAGAGGGAGCTTCAACACGCACTCTTTGGTGAGAAATTCATGCTGCCTACCCCCAAAAGGCACAAAAAATTAAAACAGCTTACAGTGCAAAAGGGATAAACAGAGAGTGGTCGAGCGACATAGATAAAAGAGAGGGGTTTAAGAGGAGAGAGAGAGAGAGAGAGAGGGAGCTGGACGGAAATAAAGATGTTTTCCAGATATAAAAGGAATTAAAAAGGAGTTGTTTTCATAGAGATGCCTTTTAGATTATGCATGAATAATTATCACCAATATTTACACTTCCATTGCACTGGTATGTACAGTGAACACTTGGTCATGCAGAACGGTTGTATGCACAGTGATGATGAGACAATTTACATGTCAAACACACCAGTTAGTTTCCTTATAATAATGCACTGTCCTCATCAATGAGAGTTGCTTCTCTTTCACTGAATGTGACTTTCATCCAGATTATTACTAATTATGCTAATTACGCTGGATTCAGGGTCAGATTCACAAAAGCATTGAGCTGCTTTTGCACCCGATTAACATGATTCGCAAAGACTTCGTCTGATTCACTAAACATAGCAGGGAGTTCAATGCTCCCCTAACTGCGCTGCAGAGAACACGGCGTCTCAGTGCGTTGGTGCTGGTTGTGCGTATTTAAATGAACAATTTTGCAGACATTTATGGAAAAACTGTCCCCTATTATGCAAATAAGCATCATTGCAAAAAAGCTTCTAATTCACAAACAAATTGGCGGCGGTTAGGCCTTGAGACCAGGGCCATGTTTGTGTGTGACAAGAGACGTCAGACACAAACTTTCCAGTGATCAGGAAACGATTCCACCACAGTATAACTTAAAAATAACTGATCTGTTTATAAAGTCTGTAAATATTACTTTGACATTAAGTTACTATTATTAATATAACCAGAGGTTAAATCAGTCAGGGGCTGTCAGCGACTCAACCCTTTATCCATATCTGTGGAGAGGTCTGGAGATGTGATGCACGAGAAAGCCAGTTTGTTTGTTTGTTTGTTTGTTTGTTTTGTTTTTTCTCGAGTTGCCCTCACTCTCTCCATTCAGAGAGGAAACTGATATTACACTTTTCAAGTCTGGCATCAAATTAAACCCTGACAAAGTTGGCCCTCCCCTCCTAGCTCATCATCTTTATGTGGACAAAACAGCTCCATCAGCATGAGAGTTAGAGTATGAGGGTAAAGGTGCATTCAGACATTCAGAGCTTGTCTGTTATAAAAGCAGACAAGAGCAAGGCCACAGAGCACATTGTGTAGTTACTCTGATTAACATGTTTGCTCACAGCAGCAAAACAACTCACGCTATGTCAAGGCAGGCTTTCTTAACATGGATTCGTTAGATGACACTGATAATCATTGCTCTGCAGGCAGAACTTATCCATGATAATATAAAGGGAGCACTTCTGAGGAGGCTGGATGCTGACATTGTTCTGGCTCTTTCCCTCATGTCTCTCTCTGTTCTCCTTCTCCTCTGACCATTTGTACTAGCAGTGCAGAAAGTCAGCTGTGCATGTGCCCATGTTGTGATGAATAATTAACTCATATATATGATATTAAAGCAGGGGATGCTTTAAGGAAAAATCACTTATGCATGATGCTTAACCTTCTAAACTCAGTGGAAATGTTTTCCCCTGCAAAAACCTGCTTTACATTCAGTGTTTATGGTTTAAAAACCTTAGCTCAGTGAAAATACTCTTTTGTGAAAAGATTTAATTAGTGCAATTTAACTCTGGGGGTGTTCATGAAGAGGATTAAAATTCAATATGCACAAATTGTGAAGTTTGGATGTGGGGATATCAACTAAATAAAAGTTTTAACCTTGTTTTGGGCCAAAATTTTGCATTTAGTATCCATTTTTAATCCACAGTAAACAGCAAGTATAGAAGAAGAGGACGAAACATCCCTTCAGCAGGTAATGCCAAACTTTTCTGATGCATCCATCCATCCATCCATCCATCCATTAATCAATAATTAATGAATCAACCCATCCATCCATCCATATGGTTAACTTTAACAACAGGAAGAGAGGTAAGAAGCTGAGAACATAAAATTAGATACCTAAGAGGTCAAATAAAATTGGCATTTAAAGTGACATTACTTTAAGGTTAAATCAGCATTCGATAAACAAACGAAATATTCTATTACGTTTTAAATGGAGTGTGTTTTGACAAAAAGTCAGCTCTGAAATTAGACAATTTTGGATTTACATTGTAACTTGCAAATCCCCCTCTGGAAGTTGCACAAAATCACTGGAGAAGTTCTTAGAAATTAATCCACTTTAAGAGAAACAGATAGTGACCTTGATAAGGTGATAAAGCGAAAACAAATACGAGCCAAAAAGATAATTTACTTGATGAGTTATGTTTTTGGAGCCATTTGATGGCCTGTATGTGAGCAGGACTACAGAAAAACTACTGGTGGTTTTTTCATGAAACTTGGAGGAAGGATGCATTATTCACCAAGAAAGAACCTTGATGGAGTTGATCCGGATCAGACACATGCTCAACATAAAATCGACCAAATTTTACTCCCACGCGTTGTTCACACTTTGCAAAAATCTCCTGAAGTTTTCAGGGGGAGCTGCATGTGTGAACGCAAACAGGGAAGTATTTCATTTGGACTCTGAGTTTCTCCTGCCAGCCCCCTAGTATTTTGCCCCCATGAATTCCAAATGAGCTGATGTGAGAATGCAGCAGGATATAATCAGGAGAATTTACTTTGAAGGCGTGGGAGGGGGTGGTTACATATAGTCCTTGCGATTGGTGCAGGACCATAGACTGTCTGCACAGGACCGTTGCAATCTCTGTGCATGTTATAAAACTGCTGCATTATGTTTTCTGATCGCCATGATGTTCTGTTCTCTCATACACATACATGCATCTGTCTCAATATACCATACAAATGTACATTAAATGTTTAAACGAATATTGTTGTGGCGTGGTCCTTACTAGTCAATTCGTTTTTGTTGTCTTCTTTTATGTCACAGAATGCCATTTTGCTTGTGATGACATGGCCTTCTGTTACAAAAAAAGTGTTTTTTGTTAAAGTCGGATTCCCATTGGACTCCCTCAGCTGCGGTAGGTTTTTGCTTTCTCCTTTTTTTGCAACAAATACTTCTGCCAGTCTATGATTATACCAGACTTGAGAGGAGCTGGAGAAAGACTGACACAGAGGGAAGAGGGGGAAGACAAACGCAGATGGAGAGAGGGACAGCGACAAATAGAGAGATGTGAATAAATGCCTGAGAGCCAGGAGGGAATATCCATTTCACTTGACACCAGACAGTCACATAGCAGTGGCCAATGGGAAACACACACATGCTAATTGCCAGTTAGGGGACCTGTCAGTCATCAGGAAATGCTGCCTGAACCTCATCTGCATAATTTCCCATCTATCCTGCCACCCGGCTCAGGATCACGCTCAGTGGACAGAGCGGAGGATGAGTTTCTGTCATCACATTTGACTTTGTTGGACAGCGATTACTCTCCGATCCCAATTTCTCTTTCTGAAATACTCTCATCTTCTTGTGTCTTGATTGCATTTGTGCCTGCATGAGTGAATATTCATGTGTGTGTGTCTGTGCATGTCAGAGTGTACACACCCCTTCGAATGGTGGCTGGTAATTGAGAGGAGGGGGCTAATAACAATGCTGTCAGACAGGCCTGAGTGGAAACCATTATTAGTGCCTTGTTACACTGGCTTAACGCTGGACACAACAAACACACACAAACACACATACATACAATTTTAGGCGGTTGTTGTTGTAGAAGGTAGTGAGGGGGAGATGAAAGGAGGACAGAGAGGAAGCAGAGGAGGAAGTGAACAAACTGAATGAGTAGAATTACTCTGTGCACATTATTGGTGTGTGTGTGTGTGTGTGTGTGTGTGTGTGTGTGTGTGTGTGTGTGTGTGTGTGTGTGACTGTGTGCACTAGCATATGTTCTTGAATCCTGTTGATGCAAATGTGCCCTATTCCGTTTTTTGATTTGACAACTGCAACAAAGCATCCCTCTGCAACCCCCCCCCCCCCCCCCATCTGCATATCAAATAATGTCACCTCATTCTTCCCTCCTGACCCCCAAATGGCTAACCCCCCTGTCAACCCCCACCACGACAAATGTTTTATTTAGTCATCCAACAATAGCTAACTGTGATGGGGAACCCACACAACATACTGTCGAATGTACCAATCAAAATCAAAATGGACTCTGGTTCAGAGGAGACAACAGGCCTCCTGTTAAATTAGCATGTCAAAGCCGACACACTGAGAGAAGGGGGCGGTAGGGAGAAAATATAAATGATTGTATGACCAGTGTGTATATTTAATAGGTCTTGAGCAAAGTAGTGGGTAATGCATTAGGTACAGGCATGGCTGTTCAATCCCTCAGTGCAGTATACTGTAAGGGTGCAGTGTCTTGTATGGTTTCTATGTAAACTCTGGATTTGTCAGCAGGACTAGTATTTAGAGACAGATGGGATTTTTTTGTTGGACAAAAAAGATGTTTATTTATTCCGGTTTCTTCCTGGTGTCTTCTAGTTATGCTGCCGTTATTTACATTGTTGCTCATTCTGCTGTGCCTTACCTTCATTTTCAAAGTCCAGCTTAACAGTGGTGATGTTGGCACAAAAGTAACACCCAGGAAATGTTGTGCTCCAAAAGTCATAAGCTCAAAAGGGGATGAGAGGTAAACAAGATTAAGCGTCTTTGTCAGTCAAAGACGCTTGCTCTGACACAGGTGCTGCTTAAGGACCTGAATGTTGTTGAGTCTCACACGTCTCATGTCCTCCGACACTTTCACTTTCTGGGCTGGAGCAAACAGAGAGAGGCGGGGGAGCTGTGGAGACCGTCTTGTACAACCAATGGGCCGCTGCCCCTTCTATGTGGGCCGGTGATAAGCAAAGAACAGAAAAAAATTAGGGGATAAAATCTTACTACCCCAAAGTGTTTCATCCACCGGGAAACTGCCTGGAAGGCCAGATTACCAGTCCAGTCCTACCACTTTGAAAAACAAACTAACAAGCTCTGTTGAGCGAGAAAAGTGAAGGATATTAAAAAAGGGGTTTCTTATTGGACACTCCCAGCGACTTGTCGTGCTTCCTTGTTCCTCGTTCATGTCTACACGAGCGACAGAAAGGAAAATAGAAACAGGGCATCAGGGTAAAAACTACATGCATTGTTTGCGTCACACGTTGCATGCCGGGTTTTTTTAGATTCATTTTTGGGAATTTTGTGCCCTTATTGGAGAGACAGGTCAGTGGATAGTCAGAAATCAGGGAGAGAGAGAGAGAGAGAGAGAGAGAGAGAGAGAGACAGAGTGGGGAATGATATGAATGAAGGAACTTCATGTTGGATTCAAACCCGGGCCGCCTGCTTCGAGTTGATGTCGATGGTCAGTACAACTACAGTACAAGTACGACTTTGAGTGTGATAATGTTTTGATAAAACACTTCTACCAGCTGAAAAAAGTAGAATTAAGTAACAACCAACCACAGATCGGTTTTTGCTTCACCAACTCATCTAGCTCCTAAAAACGGACTGTTGCTAAGTAACCCAAACAATTCACTTCACTCTTACCCTGTGTTTGTGTGCATGGTTACCGTACACTGGCTACTTGGTTTTATGTACATTAAATTGAAGCTCTAGTGAAATAAGTGTGTGTTGTGTGATTCTGAGGTATCAGGTTGATAAATAAAGACAAACACTGTCAGCTTTAATGTTCTTTAATCGTTTTAGAACAACTGGCTGAGGCAGAGTGATATACATGTTCTCTATATCAACACTTATTAAAGCCTTTTGTTCAATCAGATTATTTGGGTGAAACTTGTTTTATAAGAAATGTTATTTATTTATTTGAATAACTTGGTCAGGCTCACGCAAAATATTTTTTTAATTTCTCAAGTTCTGCTGCCATGGTATTAAAATCAAATGTAATGTGCAAAGGTTGCAGTGTGCCAGGTTTAGGCAGGAAAAGATCATGGTTTTAGTTTGAATACACAACTTCAGGGAAAGTATCCAAAAAGAAAGAAAAGTCAGGTTTGTCCCTGTCACTCATCTTCCACTGTTGGACTTACGAGCCTCGAGCTCTTATAGGTTAAAACAACAGGCCATCCTACCATCCTCCTTATGTTGAGTCTCTGGCTTTTTATGCTACATAATGTGACTTTCTCTCCTACGCTTTGCCCCACTAATAATAACTACAGCCACCAGACGCTGTTGCCTTTATATAATTATGAGTCATTCCACCTTACAGATAGATGATAACAGCCTGTTGAGCTGAGTAGGAGGAAGAGTAGTGCTCTACAACTTTACATCTTTGCTTCACTGGCAACTGATAACACCCTTTTAGTAAGCTGTTAACACACACATCTGGTGGGTGTACTTATTTGGTTGTCTTTTTATGCTGCATATTAAACCAGTAAATGAACCTATTGTCCAATAAAGCCTCTTTTGCAGGTTAGTGATTTTCCTTCACCTACTAGTTTGCCTAGTTTCTTATTTGTACGTCAGTTTTCATGGACGTGTGTTCACCCTTGAAACAGACATGTCTCGATTATAACACCGTTTTGCACATAAATTCTTTCATCTTTGGCTTTAGATGAAAAAGAAACTCACAGGACTTTCCCGACAAAAAAAAGTGCATAAATATCTAAAGTCTGTAGACAAAATACGACTGATTTAATATACAAGTGACAGCACGCTGGTCATAAATGTCCCCGGGGATATCGCATCTCAAAGTAAGTGCGTTGGCGCTTTGTCTCATAGATCAAAGTCAGAAGCAATCTCAAGCTCAGCACTGAAATAATAGCTTTCTGGAAACAACTCATTTTTCTTTCCTTCTCCAAAAACTCAGCATTTTTATTTGTTATTTTTCCAAAGAACTTGTGTGAGACTTTAAATTGTGTATTCTGTGTGTGTGTGTGTGTGTGTGTGTGTGTGTGTGTGTGTGTGTGTGTGTGTGTGTGTGTGTGTGTGTGTGTGTGTGGATTATGTCTGTGTGCATGTGTGTGTTGGATCATGCCTTTGGGAACATGACCCACTGCTGAAGTGGAAAATGAGTCACTGTGCACAAACATGCAGCTGGTACAAGGAGTCATGGATGTCCCTGTAACTTACATGATTTAGTCATTTATGCGTCGCTTTCTGTTTTCCTCTTTTTTTTTAGACACAAACAAATAGACAAAAAAACAATTTCCCCCTCCTCATGTTCACCTCGTACCACCCTCTTGTCCCAATTTTTAGCTGTTAAAATATGTTGTGCATGTATGAACTGGTTTTCAGTTTTTTAAATGTTTTGTGAATGTTAGCACTACTTTTGACTGTATCTTTATGCCTCAGTTTGTAATATCTGCTATGGATAAATGTTAGAGCCACACTGGATCCTACACTTCCCACAATGCAACTTTATAGCATCACTTTAGCTGGAAACCCATTTTACTTTGAACTGTCACAGAAAATTGCCATGGAAAAGTCATTCAACTTAACGACCTATCTGTCCTGAGTCTAAAGACATAAACACATCTGAGGAGATCACAGCTTCATGGTGGTGCACACAATCAGTACCTTTTATCAATTTTTACTTACGTGGTCTTGTTGTGAAACTGGCTGAAACAAATTCATTGACATTTCCATTTCCACTCATTGATTTTTGCTTGCCAGGAGTCTTTCCAAGCATGTGGCATTAGAGCCCTCTCCTCCTGTTTCTTTAAAGTTTCCCAATCTGTAAAATCAGCAGTGTTATTGTCTCTGTAGAGTCTTGTTTAGTACAGAGACTCGCCTTTGAAACATCAGTTTGCTGATGGATGTTGTGAACGACCCATAAGATGCACCGGGAGGCCTTTCCATTTGAAGTCACATATTTGTTTGAACGTCTTGTAATCAAGAGCTTTTTCTTAAAGGTGCAAAGGGACTCTAAAGATCTATCAGAGTTTGGAAGTTCGTTCCACCACCGGGGGGCGACAGAAGAGAAGTGTCTTGTTAGCGTCTTAGGACCCCGTTGTGAAGGTTGGATCAGACGTCTTTCATTGGCAGAGCGTATACTGGGCGGGAGGGAGTGTAGACCTTGATTATAGAGTTTAGGTAAGGAGGAGCCGTTTCTGTGGCTGTTTTGTAAGCGAGCAGCAGATTGTTAAATGATTTGGTTGCTGTTTCAGTCTCCTTTCTCTGGGTTAATTTCATCCTCGGGTAATATAATTTAGGGTTTATCTCTTAAATGTTAACCATTTCTACTGGAATTTGGGTGCGGTTTATTCTTCTCTTTTTTTTAAATACACAGCTGTGTGAAATGCTTGATTTTGATTGGCCAATTACTCAAAGCAATGGTCTGCTAACCCTCGTTAGATCACGGTTGTTATCAGACCAAACAGTTACCAAAAAAAAGCAGATGGTTGCTTAGGGCGCAACTCTAAACACAGAATCTAGTGGATTTACTGTAATATTATCAATCTATGCAAAGAAGTCTGGTTAATTTGACGTTGGTGTGTTTACTGTGGGAAAAGAGAGAATCACAATGGAGGAAAGTGATTAAAAGACACAGAACTGCACACATTGACAGAGAAACCTAGAAAACTAACGATGGTTCATTAGGTTAACGCGTTTGTTTACTTGATAGGATCCCCATTAGCTGTACCCCAGAGCTCAGCTATTCTTCCACACATAACGGAGCCTGGTATGAGATACGTCGGTGTTTAAGGACTGCTGAATGAAAAAGAAAATGTCAACAGATATGACGAGGCAGAAAAACTCAATCTGCTGCAGATCTGTTCACCTCGTCTCACTTTGACGCCAATGCAACTGCTCTGTTTAATTTAAAAAATGAAAGCTAGTTTAGCTCATTTTATGATGTCTACAGAGTTAAAGGGATAGTTGTTGTTTTTTTGAGTCAGGGTAAGAATATCAATCAATCATTATTTGTATAGCGCCCATTCATGACAAGTGTTATCTGGAGACGCTTTGGAGGAAGGATTTCTCCTTTGTATTCCTCGCGTTCCTGTTGTCCACACATCCTTGCGGCTGAGGTGGAGGTCAGAGCAGGCCGTGCATGAATGAGGACGGTAGTGGTTGCGGACATGACACTGCACGATGGTGGTGGCTGGGCGTCAATATTAGTCACAGGAGATGCTAGCTCAGCTCAGCCTTCAAGGAGAGACAAGCCAGGAGTGCTAGCCCAGAAGCTACACTGTACATCGCTATACAGACGGGGCGGTCTGTACCTCTTAATTTACCAAAGAAGAGCCAAGCTAGAAAACAACATAAGGGTAAATGTATGCTATATTGACATAATTCTGAGCGCTTTACTTTCCCACTAGCAAGCCACTTTGCTTTAGCACTACTTTGAAACACCTGTTTGGGTCAGCAGGCTTCGAGATAGTCAACAAATACTACCAAAACTTAAAAATTAGCCTTTTTTTAAGGAGAATATAACACACCACCTACTGTAGATACTCAGATTGTATCAATAAATGAGCGGCAGATCCTCTCTTTTCCATATTCCAGCAGCACCAACTTGTCCAAGTTATTAGAAGTCTATTACAGCTTCCTCATTGAGCCGTTCATCCACCATCCTCAGTCTCTAACCCCTTCATCTCGCAATTCTTATCATTTATGTCCCCCATGGATTTCCCATACTCGGCTTCTCTCTCAGTTTTATAGCTCTCGTCTTATTTTGTATTGCTTTTTGTTCTTTTTTTCCTTCCCTTTGCACTTTAAAGATGAAACAGAAAGCCTGTGATGGGATCTAGACTGAAAAAACAGTTGATCCACTCTCACTGCTGAGGCAACATTAGCTCATAAATTCTTCATTACATATACATGAAACACTGACGAGCTATTAGTATGTAATGTCTCACATAAACACTGTACAATGAACAAAACAATAAACCAAACAACAGCTGTGCATATTTGTACTTTGCAGAATTCCTCCCTCACAGGGTCACACTTTAGTTTAACTCTCCCTGTTAAATATTTACAAGATGTAGCCTACATGAATAGTCCATGAATAGTTTATAACACTTATAAGGGAACATGATAGAAGATAAAAGAATACAGTCAAGTATTTATGTGGGCCACAGGTTATGAAATCAAAGCACACAACTGATTAAGAGTCACCATACTTATTATTCATCAACTTATTTGTAATCTTTCGTATCAAATCTTGACCAAAAATACGGAAAATAAATGAACTGTGCAGCTCAGTCTAGCTAAACAAGCTTTCATCAGCCTTCTTACAGTAAACTGAACATTTCCACTGATGATGAAGTGAGACAAGGAGAACAGATCATGAAACAGTAAACAGACCAACGTCAAATTTTCCAGACTTCTTACTGCCGATTTGATACGATCACAGTAAGTGCTCCAGAGTCTCTGACTGTGTCTGAAACCACATACCACATACTAACCCAACTATTAGTATGCCGTGAGCAAAAATCTAAAATATGGGTGACGCTACATACTTCTGGTCTGAGCTCCCTTCACTGAGCTAGCATCAAGCTAGCAGGACCGTCAGTCCGTAATTATAATTCAACAACAATATGCAAATAACCCTGACCAGTGTGCTCCCCATTCATACTTTAAAAATTCTGGTGGATCTACATCTGGGTATTTCTCATACACACCATGATTTTGGATCATACTACTAAATGTGACGTCACATTGAGTATGAATAGTATAAAGGTATGCAGTTTTGACGCCCCTAGCAACCATCTGTTTTTCTTTCTGTTTTTCAGCCCCGATCACGCGTGGTTAGTCGTGCAGTGTACACTGAGGCACAACTGAATGAACTATTGGATGATTTTTGACATGAAATCGGCTTGTGGCTCTGCACACACTCGCACGGTGAGAGCAGAGCCACAAGTCGATTTCCCAACTTCAAGACTTTTTTTACAGACTGTGCCTGTGCAAGCTGACAGACAATGTCTGAAATCACCATGGCAACAGCCAAACTGTTTAACTGTCTTTCCCCTCTGATCATGAAAGACAAGTTGGCAGGAAAGCTGGAATATTTGTTATGATATAGCTGCTAGTAAACTTGTGTTTATTGGTGACGCTGAGTGTTTGAGAGAGAGCGTCTTTCCCAGTGTATGTATTTGAGCCGTGCATATGAGACAAATAAAATTCACAAAGATCTGACTTCAACCTCTGTCTTTGGGAGTTTTACATTGACAATCGCGAATGCTCTGTCCAGAGTTAACTTGGACACAGTGAGCTTTCAAGTCGTTCCCGGACAATCTGGTCGTAAAGTGTGAGCACATAAATCGTGAGCTTTTAGTAGCATTGTAAATGATTCAGTCGTACAGTGTGAGCTGACATCCCGCCATAAATTTGATACCAGATAGGCTTTAATTACAGTCAAATACATGTATATAAGTGTACATAAATCTACTGAAGATTCAACTGTGGTTAGTTATAACCATACCTGTACTTAAGCGCTCATGTAACTAACTTAATTAATATAAACAGGATGGTATGGGGATTAAGACAAAGTGTTATCTACAGTATTTTGGAGCAGACGTACCTAGATGAGGGGTGCTTAACAGTCAGCATAAGAATGACAAACCATCACAAACACACACACACACGTGCACACATGCACACACACACTAACACAGGGACACACACACAAACTGTCACTAATAACAGCCTGTCCCGTCCCTCCTGATGAGGAGTACCCTTTCCTTCCTGCTGTGTTCCTGGTAAAAATAAACAACATCTATCAACTATTTTATCTCCCTGAGCAGCGTGTAATACTGTATTTAAATGCTAATGTCTGTGTGATAGATTAGCAGACATACACAGGTGCGATATATTTTTTTTACTCGGCTCACAGCAGGAATATTTCAATCACTGAAGGTTCACTCTGCAGCAGCAGCTCTAAGGCTTCATTTGAATACGATGACGACACATTTGTTGTGTTGTGATGTATGACTGTCTGTTAAATGTCACCTATTCCAGCTCTGAGGTGGTAAAAGGTCATTTTTCGATAAACAGTTACAAGAATATAATGTCTTAACTTGTAAACAGACTGCATTAGAGTGAGTCATTAAGTCATCTGCAGGGCTGATTTGTCACTTTTAAAAATAAACATTGACCGAACAATTACTGACAAGTTGTTTTGGATTTTTAGTAAATATAGAATTCAATCTATTATTAATGCAGCCAGATGCATGATTGTGTGAGAACTGAGCAAGTAGGAGCAAGTATGGAATATAAATCTATCACCAAGTGAAAAATGACGTGTTTGATCTTCACCTTTTCATTGAAGTATTCACTTTTAAGAATCCTGGAAGATCAATAAAGTTCAACTCCACTACTTCAAACATTATGAAACTGATGAAATATATAGTTTCTTCTTATTTTTCAGAACCTGGATGATCCCACATTATCCCAGTCTGAGCAATGTCTTTAAACCAGGATTCATCAAAGCCCCCTGACTGCCTGGCCACGTACATGAGGTAAGGGGAGGGTCACAGGAGAGGAAAGTAAAAGCAGCAAACATTTTAGCTTTGAGGCTAATGTGAGATATAGCATACCGCTGTAAACTGCTAATGACCCGCTTTTCCCTGCACCATGTTTTTCATTCGGCCTAATTTCAGTCACTCTTGGGATTGTTTTAACTACAACGCATCACTCCAGCAGGTTGTTGCACCACATCACTCTCAGTTTAGTTTGCTGTAAGCTGTTTTAACAAGAGATCTCAGTTGCTCCAGAATTTCCATTGGGATTAATAAAGGTTGTAAATGGACTTGAGCTGGTACAACGCTTTAAAAGTCTTCTGATTGGAGATGTTCCGATTGTGAAAATCATTGCCAATACCAATGTTTAATGTAAACATTTAGCTGATTGTTCTTGTCATTACTTCTTTTGGTGTGGGACTCCAATAATGCAAACATTTTCTCTCATGTTTGAGCGTGAAAAGGTGACTTCCTCTGCCCAGTAAAAACCTCTTCTCTGAATCAGTGAGTTAGGTGTACTAGAGGCCATAATTAAATTGGTACACCAAAACAGATAAACATCGGCACCTGACATTGGTCCAGTCTCAGTCAGCAGGGAGAGTATCGCCCAATACCGTAGTTAAATTGATGCACCGGTGCACCGAAGCTTCTCCAAGCACTTTTTACACCGCATGTCACATTCACCCATTCACACACTGATGGAGGAGGCTGCTATGTAAAGTGTCCATTAGTATTAAGTTAACTAATCCCACTCATACAGACGAAACATCGAGGAAGGGGGGGTGCCCATTTGAAAACCTGCACAAGCCACTCAACTCATGTCCAGTTTGGAGGGGGGTGCCTTGAGGGAGGGAAAAGGAGAGCGATTCCACTGGCTCACAGATGGTGCAGGGGAGAGTACCTGTAATGGTGAGCCGGTTGCGATAACCCCTATCGTATTTTGCATATATTCACAATCTGAGGTTCAGTGTCTTATAGGACACTTTGACACGTGGATCAAACCCTGGACCTTTCAGTTTAGGTATGACTGACCCAACCACAGCTGTTAGTGTGCATTCCTTTGATTAGAGAAGAATAGATGAGTGATTTTTAAGCTTTTATGCATGGTGGAAACTTTTTTCAATTTAGCCCAACCTTACAAAGCACTTATTTTACTCCAAACAATAACTTTCCTGCAGTCTTGCTTTGCAGGCCTGTGGTTGACTTTTGTTGGTAGGTCAGGCTGCCTGTGCAGAGGACACTTCAATGTGGGGAGATATGGCATGAATCCCTACAGCCCCTGCACCCCCAAGTTGCTCAACTACATGTATTTTCCTAGCTTGTGTTGAATTTAGGGGAATGTGTCTTTAAAGTAATGGACAGTAATCACACCTTGTCAAAGTTGAGATTTGTCGCTTCATGCATGAGCCACTTAAAGCTCCTTGATGAGTTTTCAGCAGGTTCTAAAAACAAACTCAAATCAATTTTAATGCCACCTTTATACCTAAAAAAGCAAGAAAAACCATCAGCATAAAGGTTACCTATTTCTATATAGTGATTTATAATGCCTGAATCGGCTGCCGCAGGGTAGGTGTCAGAGGAGGCGATCGACAGCGTGTTGCAGAAACAGACATTTAATTATCTTTAGGCCAGAGATTCAAAATGATTGTACATTTTATTTATGAGGTTTATTGTGTTAATTTTACGTATGTATGTACCGGACAAAATCAGCAGAGATAAGATGTACTGCTTTGTGCTGGGGGCCGTTAAAAAGGACACAAACCCAAAGTTCCTCACAAGAGCTTTAAGTTATTTACAGAGAGAAGTAATCATCCAGATTACTTCATTGTTAACATGACAAAAAGGGTTTAAATCAGTTGGACTTCAAACATGGTTCATAACATTTCTAGACAAAGACAGGAGCTCAGGATAAGAGATAAAGAGAATCTTTAGACTGAATCGTATAAAAGATGCATTAAAGCCTCAGTGGCTCTCTTTGTTGTAGGAGTGCATACAGCGTTGTTTTGACTCAGTTGACACCTATCATATATTTATTACCTCATTTCTTTTGAAGTTGGAAGAATTCCAGCTTCAAAGTAAAAACCTGTGATGTCCAATCCTCTTCGTCTTACACCATATTTATTCAATTTCGTCTCTCCCTCTCTCGCTCGCTCTCTGGAGACGGGATACACTTTGTTTTTTGAGCTGTCAAAAGAAAGACAGTGGGGGGAGGTGGAGTTTTATTTTCATTCTTGCTCTATCTCTCACTTGCTCTTCCCATATGGAGGATGGTATGGCATCATTATCCAGGGGGAGGCAGCCATCCAGTCAGAGAAATCAACAATTAGGACCCAATAAAGTGGAAAAGCATATTTCTGTATGCTAATGCCTTCCGCAGCAGCAACAGTAGACGCTGATTAGGCTGCACTTCCCTCCACCATATCACCGCTATTATTATTTATTCCATTTATGTAAAACTCCATTTATTCCTTCCATCATTGCATTTATCGGGGCCCTAGTACGGGGCAGGCTCCTCTTGCTGGGCTTTGAAAAAAAGTGACAGGCGAGGAAAAGAAGGCTAATTTGATTCATGAGTAGATTTAATGGAAGAAACAGTGAAGCGTGAGAGCGGCTATAATGTACCCCCAGCGACTGTTTTCTATACATTCTCCCAAGCTGTCACAGCTAGTCAGCGCCTAGCAGAGATGAGAACATACTTTTCGGGGAAGAAGCAGCGAGAGCGGGCGCTGAAGTCGTGCTGCATGTGCAGAGAAGCTCAGCCTTTGCTTCCCCTGCAACGCCAATTCACGCTCAAACACACAAGAGTGTAAAAGTAGGCTCGCAATCAGCATCCACTCATGTGCAAACCTTCTCTCTTCACACTACCTGCTTGCTTGTTAAAAGAAACTCAAAGCCAAATGTCAATTAATATTCTCTAATTAGTATCTGAAGACGTTTTCAGAGCAGAAATGCATCAAAGCCATCTGTTTGTGAATTTCTTTGATGTGTTGTACCGTGTTTTCAGTTCTGAGCCGAGCTGTGATTATCTTCATTAGATTTTGTGTACTTGTGATGTTTGTGCATCCCGCCAGAGAAAAAATGACATTAGAAGCTATTAAATACAGCTCCCCGGTGTCGACAGACATTCAAGAATAATCTCATATTTTGTCATAATGATGTGATTTGCATTGCAAAGCATCTTTCAGAGGCCTCCGCACCTCCACGGAAAGCAAAAGTTCATGACTCACAAATAACTTATACCACGTACTGAGAAATCCAGACCTGCTTTTGCTATTTTAAGTGAAACTGAGTAGATGTCTTTGAACTTTTCAGTAGATAAGTCTGCAAAAGATTGGCATTTTTATTTTGTCAGGCTCCATAAAATGGGGTTCCATATGTGGCATGTATAAAATGTGCTCTGTCTATGTCACCTGAACATTTGACAAAAAATGTGTCCTTGTCGTTTCAACTTGAGTGTACTTAAATGGTCGTGTTGTTTAGTTTTGTATCTCGCCCTAATGTGTCTTTCCTAATGTGTCAGTATGGATCCCATTCTGTTGTCTGTTATTTAAAACATCCTGAATTGATGAATGACGGTGTCATTAGAAATGTCACAGTATGTGCTTTCTCTGTTTTAAAGTCACAGTATGTAAATTCCGCCACCAGGGGGCTCTCAATCAAAACAATAACAAAAGATAACATCGAGGCTGGCGGGGACTCATAGTACTTCTCTCCGCTAACGAAGCCCCCCTTCCCCCCAGTTTGAATAATCTTAATAAGTTATCTAAATCTAGTTAGCTTCCCCCCATAAAAAATGTGTTTAAAGAGAGATATAGGCGACACAACAGTCACATATGACATTCATAATGACCCATGAAAACAATAGAAACAATAGAAATGATGGAAAGTTCATAGATGTTAGAGAATGAACATATCAAAGTTGCATTTTCACAGACAAATGATTTGCCAGGTGAGCATTTGACGGACAAACTGAAAAAATAGTTTTTGGGAGGTTGAAAAGACATAATTATGGCACTGATGGAACCCCGTAGAAAAGTGGGAACATCTCTTGCATAAAAAAGTGCAAGGTAAGCAAAAAAACTCTCGTTATGTTTAATCAGTTAATCCATTTTTTTTTAGCTAAGGTGTGTTTTATGAAATGCTGTTTAAGGGAGCGCTTATTCATCAGGACTCTCATTACACTACAGTAATTACACAACACAGAGCGCTCGGCTTTGTGTCTCAGGGGATATTGCCTACCATTCATAAAACCACACCTGCAGTGCGATCGCTCGAGACATCCTGAAAGACAAAAGAGCCAATAAACCTGCAGAAACCGATCCAATCTGATACAGGAGGCGGAGGGAGTGTTTAAATTGGGGAAGCTCCTGTGTTGCTGTTATTGCAGCGCGGGTATCATCATCATCTCTGGGAGTAAGGAGCGTCTTTGAATCTCACGCCACTCAGGAAGACAATGGATCAGAGGGTTTGAGATTGGAAAGAAGGGGAGTGTGGCAGGGGTAACCTTCCTCATCTTCTACCTCTGTGGATGCTCTGCTGTTGTGTACAGGAGCAAAAGATGAGGGGGGGGGGAAGAAGGGGGGTGATAATGAGAGAGAGAGAGAGGTGGGAAAAGAAAAAAAAATAAATAAAGGGGCAGGGCTGGCACGAGATGTGTAGATGGCACTGCTGTGTCTGCATTATTTAAAAGCTCTCATTATACTGAACCTGAAAAAGACAAAAATCAATAGTCACCGCAGGGACACGAAGCATCCCAGGGTGCAGACTTTAGGATCACCGTGAGATAAAATTGCAAAGACAGGGTTAAACTCATCCAGCAGAGATAACAAACGGCTGTGTGCAGGTCAGGGATCACCTGTCCTGCATCGATCTGGCCTGAAACCAGACGTGTTAAATAGAACATTGATCCAGGTGTGTGAGTCTGTGATGTTGCATGTCTCCTGATCATTGACGGTCCACAGGGAGCTTTGTTTGTGCTCGGAAAGTCACCTTAAGGGCGAAGTCTGCTGTGTTGGTGTATCGCAAACACACATCAGCATGGAGAATTTATGATTTACTAAGAGTTTCGAACTGAACATTTTCCTCTAGGTCAGTTCATTTTCACTGCCTCATTGCTCTTCATTTATGCTCATGAGATCATGACAAACCTGCCGTATTTGATTAGTGCCATTACCGTCAATTTGAGCACAGTAAACAGCACCCAAGCAGTACTGTGATTTATTCTGACAGAGCGAAATACACTGAATTTAATAAAATGACAGATGGAGGATGAACTGAACACAAAAATTCTCAACGTAAGTCAAAGCCATTGTATTTATAAAACTCAAATGTGCACTATACAATAAATCAGGATAGTTTTGTTTACTGGCTGACCTTCTGTTATTGTGAAATGCCACATTTTATTATTCTTTTTAACTTTAGTTTGGCTTAGTGGCCGATGAAATTGGGGCTGTTAAGTAGAATCTCTCATACGATATTTTATTTCTCTTTAATTTAACAATTAAACCTGAACAAAGTTATGATAATGTGACAATAGAACTGGAAAGAAGATGGAGAATACAAAGAAAAGCAGAACAAATGCATGCAAAGAACCCAGTGAGAATAAAGGACAGGATGGACTTCAGGGCAGAGGGAGATGTTGAAGCCAACAGCACAAAGTGTCGGCTCTAATGGACCGTGAGGAGGGAACTTCTGGCTCCTGAAGGATTTTCTTCAGGTCATCAAGCATCACATCATGGAGATGCATATGTAACCATGGCCACAGCAATAGCCAAAGTCCAACCAGACAGACACACATAAACACACGCAGATAAAGCCAAAACCATACCATGTTCTTCCCTCACACTGTGCATGACTCATTCCAAACCCAAACGTACTGTTTGTAGCCAGAATATTTCACTTCTCAATAAAGCCTCAGAATGTCCATTAACATGACTGCCTGACTTTATAATCAGCTGGCAGGTTGCAGATAGTGAAGGAAAATGAGGAAGAGCATGATGGCTTGAAACGTCGCTCGTTCATAAATCCTTCAACGAGAGCTCCTTGGTGTGCAGATCTTTTTCACTTCTTTATACCTATACATTTTGGGATCCAGCACCCACTTAGGGATGTGCGTGTCTTCTTTGAATATCCAAGATGTGAAGAACATTCACAAAGGTAGGACGCATACAATAACAGATGATGCAATGTATTGTGAACAGATGGTATACAGGCAGACAGACTGGAAACAAGAATCAGGCAGGATGGCAGGCGGGCAAGTCCAAGATACACGTCATATCTTAAAAAGCTAAATACAAAGCTATTCATCCACAAAGTATCCAGACAGAGTAAGGAATATGAACTAGACACGAAAGTGTCCCGTAAAGGTGAGCAAGTAGGCGGAGCATGGCAGGACACTGATGAAATGATTAAAACAGAGAACAGATGTGTAGATGGAGAGACAAGGAAATGGTGGAGAAGAGGAGGAGAACGGCTGGGAACTCTGAGAAGTGAAAAAGTTAAAATGAAGGAAGACATGAGAGACAAACGGTGACACCTGTGGCACTGCTTTAGCCCTTAGAAACTCAGGCTTTACAGCTTATTAGTCCAGTTTAATTAACTCAAAACAATAAGTCAAACGCCAAAGGACTGTGTCAATAAACATGTCTGAACATAATTATTGGATTCATTGAACACCCGTCCAGGTTTTTTTGGGGGACAAATTCACCAATATTTAGTCTTGCACTTAACTCTGGAAGTTCTGATCTTCAGCTGTTAAACACGCTAAAGTAGACCCATCGGTTATCATGCATGCTACATCTGTCAATTATAAATAACTCTTTAGAATATAGTAAATAGATAAGAGGGATGTAGAGGGCCCATAAGAGGAGAAGAAAATTGGATGAAAAAAATACAGAGAAAAAGTGGAAGAAAAAATACCACAATAAAGACGGAACATACAGCCATGATACTGTGAAAAGGGTTCTCAAGCACTCAGCAGGCTTTGGAAAGGATCCCACTAAAAGTGACTCTAATGGTGATATCAGGTCATTGTGCTCTTGCTTCAAAATGCTGCCTTCAGGTACGCTCCTTGACCACAAGCCCACTAAACCGGAGGAAAGAAAAAGCTACATTTTTCTCTCAGCATTTTCAGCAAAGCTCGACACTTGGCAGCTCTCATAAAGAGCAAAGCCCGAGGCTCATATCACATCTGTTTCATCTGCTGCCAAAGTTGAATATGTTTTAAAAAATCTTATTGGGACAATTTAAAGTGTGTGATTTTCGTGCTTCAGCAGAGAGTGCACAGTCTGTTTGTGTTGTTGTTGCATACAGCAGCACTTTGACTGCCGTGCGCTGCATATTAAACAGATCCCCAAAAAGTACCTGATTGTGTCTAATATGATGGGGTTATGAGTGCATTTATTTAAGCTAGCGTTTGTTCTGTCTTAACAGGCTTGACAAAGTCACGTACTCTCTAAGGTGCAGGTTTAACCTCCGTCTGAAAAACTGTCAGCTTAACGGCCCCTGCCTTACGCTGATAAGTGCTCAGGTGTCTCGGGGCTCTTTGGGAGAAGGTGGATAAAGGTGCTGAAGCCTTTGTGTAAAAGCAGCGTGAAACATAGCCCAGAGTCTTCTTTATTTCTCTCTTTGAAGTTAATTGACATTCAGCTCAGGGTTTTGCCTCCTAACTCCTCTGTTTTTCTTCTTCCAAACTTCAGCACATAACAAAAGTTGGTTTCAGGAGCTCTCGTCCTTGAGTGTAACTTCGCTTGCTGCCTTTTGTGTTTTGTTTGTTCCTTTAAAAGTTGATTGAGGCAGTCAGTCATAAAAGGGAGAGGGCAGATGGAGGAGGACAAACGCCGCAGCAGGCCGAATGGTGGGAGCAGAGGAGTCTGTCAAACTCCATCTCTGCTATGAAAATGGAAGAAGAAGGGCACAACTCTCAGAACAACCGCAGGACGTGGAGGAGAGAGCGGGGAAGAGGTGAGCGTGTGACGGGAATGCCAGAGCGACATGTCACTACTGATGACAGTCAATTTGTTGGAGAGTCGAGGGGCTCAGAGATGCACTCCAACACAGGCAGCAGCAGAGATGATGGTTTTAATAAAGAGGAGTACTTACCCGGTTTCCCATGAACATAATGTGCAACACCACGCGTGCCCCGAACATTATGTACCGAGCAGCTGTGACAAATTTCCAGGTTTTTCCATTTGTAGACTGATCTCGACAGAAAATTGAGAGCTTTTGTGGTGTGTTTCAAACCTTACAAAACCTGTGTTTATGTTTTTTTCTGACATATGAAGTCTTGTTGGCATGAAAATAATGCTAACTGTTCTTAGCAAAGGTAGCGGACTAGCAGTCCTAACGCCTGACTGATAAGAGTGGTGATCATCAGACATTTTGGAAACATGTTGAAGTGTTGACTTCTCTGACAACAACGCAGAAGCCAGTATGTCCTCCTTCTTAGTTTCGATTCTGGTCCAGAAAGATCTGTCTTTGTTTGGACCAGAGATGTAGGCAGTTTTAAGGCACCCCATCACGGCCGTTTTGGACGCCCCTCAGTTTGCCAGGCAAACCAACAGGTGCTGCAGCGATGGAAGCGGGAAGACCTAAAAAGCCTCTGCATTTTTTCAAGACCGATGCAGAACTGGCTAAACACTGAAGCTTCTGTGTCCGTGACATGGCAACCTACGTGCGCCTCGATAGGGAGGAGAGGACAAGGGGGAGACAGCTCTCTCTAATGTTTTAAATTTAGACTGCAGTACCCATTTTAAACACTACGTGTCAGAGTTACATATTGCTCCTTTAAACATCAACATCTTAGCTGTACTGGTATTCATCTTTACTAAACAAAACATAGAGCATTACATCTATTGATAGCTTGAATACAAACTGACCACCTTATTTTTTTATAAGGAAAACTCAATTACTTCACAAAATTCATCCAAAATGTGATTTAAACTGTACGGGAAATCAAGAAATGTAATTAACTGTCTGCCCTTGGAGCGTTAAAGTGATTCTTCATTTCACTGATGAATACATATACTGTATTTACCGTTCACAGAGAAGGTAGAAATAGTGGAAATGCTTTGTTTTCCCTGACTTGCTTCCAGAGTAATTTTTCCTCCAACTTTTTGTTGTCAGACACTGGAAACTTCTGTTGCTCAGTTGAAATATAAAATCAACAGCAGCTACTCTAATAAACACTGGTCATATTTTAAATTGGGGGGGGTTTGAGGCAAATGTACAATGTAGAAATCATAAAAACAGCATCACAACAAAACCTGTTTATATACAGTGTGCTAGACGCCCTTTTTTTTGGGGGGGGGGGGGGGGGCGGCGGGAGATTCTAGACTTGCGTCAAAGACATGCGGTTATTAGCAAAGCTCTTGGGTACTGAGTCCCTGGGGGAAAGCTCCCTTTGATATGGACTACATTGCTTCCTTTGAGTGTGTCCCTTTGATACAGTATAAGGTCACTGTGGCTGCAGCTTTTTCACAGGGTATAATGTGCAGCACTGTCCTCTGCATCTTCGTCACATTCTCTTTCAAGGTAGGAGCACCCTGTAAACCAAAAGGTACCACATATTGAACCAGCTGGTGGTGTTCCTTTGCTTCCCCAATCAATGCTCTTTCTATAAATACTGCAGGATGACGTGTTCAATATTGATATCGTTTCTTATCCTGTTGAGAGATTTAAAGATCGTCTTGATTCTTCAATTTGACCTTGGACATGTTGAAAACAGTGGATAGATTCAAAGACGTCAGAAGATGATGTTATAGCTTTTGATTTCTCTTTAATCCTGCAAAATACCAAACTGTGGAAGACATCCAGATTATACAGTATTCTTCATTGTACACATCACAGGATTTGTTTTCTTTTAGTGTTATGGTTGTTTGCATGAGTTTAATGATCATATTTTAGGCCTCAGTTGGCGCTGGCTTCTCCCTAAACCTTCGACATCCGACTTTTAACTCTTAATGAGCTGAGCACTTCTGCTCATGGTTGACTAAAAGATCAAGACCAAAGGTGGAGGAGATTTTGCCACCTGAGCCCCTCAGATGTTACACAGGAATATATGACGGTGATGATAATGGTGAAGGTGGTGTTTATGATATTTAACTGAGAGATCAAGTCAAGAAAATGTTCTTGCAACATCAAAGATAAGACACACATTCAGTAATAAAAAAAATCAAGGTACATTCATTCTGTCTGGAATAAAGCTCCATGTTTACTCATTGAAAGGATTTGTGTACAAATTCAGTCCAACCCAATAAATCATGAGACCCTGTTAACCTGATTTTCAGAGAACTATTTGAAACTTTACCAGCTTATATATAACCTGTGTGCAAATGTCCATTCACTGGAATAGTCTTGACTCTACAGCAGGGGAACAAACACACATATATCTAAAGCTTATACTTCAATGAAAGTCAGAGTTTTTTGAAAACGTAAAATAAATGTTTTAAGACTTTATGTCCCCATCGGGAAATTCCTTTTCTGTCCAATAGACGAAACCAACCAAAGAACAACACATACACAAAACACACAATGTGAAACAACAATCAAAAGTTGCCCCTCTGTCCTGCTCAACATTATTTCACCTAGTTTTCTTGATCTTGTAATTCAGAAATTAAGGAATATAAATTGCTGATCTTTACAGATACAATATATTCACCGTGTAATGTTTATGCATGTTGGTATAAATGTGTTTTCAAGCTTAAAAACAGTAAATAAGCCTCACAATGACAGAATGTGAATGAGGAAAATGTGAAAGCAACAGAAATAAAATCACTTCCTTTGAAAGAATTTTCCTATTTGCATATTACTACAATAATTGTTGTCATGTATCGTCACATGTACGGCTTTTTATAGACGTACAGCGCTCTGTGCAGAAAGCATGCGTACATTATCTTGTTCGCTGTTTTTGTACAGTTATACATCATGAAATAAGTATTTTCTCCTTGAAGCATAAATCAGAAATTGTGATGATTAGTTAAACTTTTAGATGCTGTACATCCATATTATTAGGTAACTGAGGATCAACACCTGTAATCAGATAATAGGAAACTGATGAGAAGGGGATCAGTTCATTAAGTTGTGGTTCTACTGAGGAACTGCCCTGGGTGTAATTACAGATATGCACCAGTAGGGAGAGCACTTTTCATACCATCTCTGTGCCGCTTTGAAGAAAAGAGCTCTTCTGACACACACTTCTCTGCATTAGCATTAAGTGTGTGCTGCTGAGTAGCTACGTGCAGAAAATCACCTCCTTCAAATAAAAAGCACTGCATGCTAAATGTACTCTACACGTGACAACCAAGGGCAACTGCACTGGACCTGTATTCCAATAAATTTACCTGTAATCCTTCCATTTTTGGTCACACTATGATTTACTTGACATCAGTTTAAAATCATACATTAAACACAAGCTGAGATTAACAATAAATCACCCTTTACACTGAAGCCAGCCAAACACACTTCTCTACACAAACTCTCCAAAGTGAATATTTATGTATTTTAATGGTTTGGATTATTCCGTTTTAGGAGCAGAAATGGTGACACTAGAAGCATCACAAGAGCCATTACGTCGTTGAATTATTAAACAGAATTATGAATAAATATGAGTGTGAAGATTACTCCGAGGTAATATGAAAATGTGACTCTCTCTGTCTCCCTCTCTCTCTGTCTGCTTTTCTATCTCTCCCCCCCCCTCAAGCCTTCTCTCCCCGAGGCGCGTGCGTAATTAGTCCATATTGTAACAGTCTGGTTAAACACACAGCTCACACATATATATGCACGCTCACGGACACATAGCCGAAGTGTATGTTTTAAAGATTCAACACTCTGCTCTCTCTCATTGTATAACTTTCATTATAATTGTTCTTATTTTGAACTTAATAAAATGGTGGATGCACTCCCAACAATGTGTGCTGCTGTATATTTTTATCATTCGTCATCAATCTTCAATTTACGAAGTTATAACTTTCTGACAAAAATTTTTTCCTGCATTTTTGTATACATAAATATGTTTTACATTCAGTCACACTGGACTTCAGTATTTCCTGACACTGCACGATGTGTGAGATTCTATGCTTCACAGCTCCTTTTATATATACTGTAGGCTATATAGGCCTATTTTATCTTATTCAATTGAAGCCCTTTGTCGGTAGAAGTACTGCTGTTTACTAGCCTGTATTTTTTTTTAATTGCATTTCAATGTTAATTATTTTTTGCAACAAAACATTAAGTCAAATTCCTTGTTTGCGTAAAGTTGACATGAAACTTGATTCTGATTCTGTTTTTTATTCCACCCAGAATAAGTTGCGATGTGGGTTTGGCAAAGATCCCAAAACCTACATTGAAAGATGAGAACATCTCGGAGGTGGGCAGTGCAGGGCAAGACAGGGCAGGTATTGGAGTTTATAGGCTGAGGGGAGTTCCTTAAGCTGCAAAACGGGCTTCCCCAAAGTCCCGCGCCAGAAGCTCGGCATTGTGACCCGGTCTACTCTCGGCTTGTCCTTGAAAACAGCGTCAGAGAGCAGCTGAGAGATGCTGAACATTTCAAACGTCTGGCGGTAGGCTGCAAAGTTTCCACCCTGAAAACTCTGTCATGTAGCCGCAGCAGTACGAGGAGGCAGGACTGTACACCTCACGGCGTGGTGTTCAATAGGAATTAGTCTGCTAGAAAGTTGTTACGCAAAGGCTAACCAAGCCTGGAATCACAATCTTTTAATTTGTGTCTGATGGAAGGTGATTTATTCTATTTGGAGGGCCTGTGTAGTGTTGCAGGTTCAGCACTGTCTGAATAATATTTCTGCATTCTTAATTTGTATCTGTATGCAATTGCGTGCGTAAAACAACACCAAACTGCTCCCTGGCTTCTAATGATTTCGATTTTTCAGTGAGTATAACTAACTTCCAGTTTCGAGTCTGATTAATTACCCTATATTTTGATTAAAACTATTTCAATCCTTGGCTTAAAAGTCTGCTCGATGCATTGAGGATAAAAAGTGGAATTGATGTCCTCTGAGCTGGAAGGAGGCCTGCAGCTGGACACCACAGCGACACTTGTAGTAAAATCAGAAGAAGTTATTGACGTGATAAGTCCTGACGGATGCGCTGTGCAGCTCGGCCGCCTCGGGAAACAAGGGGAGAATAAAGTGACCCTGTCCTCAGAGCGCCATCAGCAGAAACCACACAAGATGACCCGGAGCCCCAAATGCGCTCGCTGTCGGAACCACGGCGTCGTTTCGTGCCTGAAAGGCCACAAACGCTTCTGCCGGTGGAGGGACTGTCGCTGCGCCTGCTGCCTGCTGGTGGTGGAGCGGCAGCGCGTCATGGCAGCGCAGGTCGCGCTGAGGAGGCAGCAAGCCGCGGAGGTGAGGAGAGCACTGGGGCAGGTCAGTGAGGGAGGGATTATGGAGACTAAACTGAGATAAATTACCTCTGATCGCTGATATATGCAGCGCCAAATGGGACTGTAGAGGGACATAGGGTTTTGAAATAGTAATAATACACTGCATGAAGTAAAATGTGTCACTTATAAAGGATTACAGAGGCTAGTCTTTTTTAACTTGAGCTGCAGTATGTAAATAAACATTTACACTTTTACACAGAGAAAAAAAACATGCAAAGTTAAATTAGCAATGTTTTCCTATTATCCAAATCTTCAACATGTGTGACCTTCTCATGGCCTGGAACAGAAAGAATTGAAGATGTCTGGATTTGTTTTAATAGCATGAAGAAGTAGGCTAAAGCTTACACAATGTTTTCACATTTGCATAAAAAGTAATAACTGTTTCTGACGAAGTATTTGAAGGTTAACACTTACTTTGGAGAAGGGTTTAGGTTTTACTTCAAAGAATGGATCGGATTAAGGTTGATTGAATAAGAAAGTCACAAACACAGCTCAAAGGTCCCTCATTTTAATAACGCACAAATATAAATATATATAAAAAGCAAATAAAACTTTGAACATCCCTCCAGGTAATGATTTTTAATGGTATTTGATTTGCACTTATAAGGTCTACTTTAATCTGTGTTCTGTCTGCGTTTAGTGCTGAAGGCTAAATGTGAAATTGTTTAATAAAAACGTTTTTGCATTGAAGCATATTTCAGTTTGTATTATACAGAAGAATATTGTTGACTGGAGATGTTTGAATATAACAGAAAATAAACTAATATAGCAAGTACAGAAAAAGCACAAGGTTGTTATTCTTTGTTGAGCGTCTTTGAGTACTCAGAGAACTGCTTTAAAAGTCTCATGTTGTATTATTATTATTATTTAGGTATTCATACAGGTCTCTATACAAACTGACAGACGGTACATTTAGTTGCTGTAATATTTCTGCAGGGTCAACACCTCTCTTTCTTCAACCTTACTTACAAAGAGCTCTATATACCCGCCTCTTACATAATGTTTTAATTCTCTTTAATTACCCTTGGGTCACAGACTAAGTAATAATATGCTTGTGTCTGAATGTGTGATTCCTGTTCCCGTGTTTCCTGCAGGGTAAGAGGGGGGTCAGGTGTGCAGCTCCGTTGAGGAGGACAGCGTATCAGCGTTACAGCCGAGCAGGCGAGCCGAGCAGCCTGACTAAGAGCCTCCTGCAGGGTAAAGATGACTTCTCTTCTCCTCCCTCATTAACTGTCTACCTCTCTCCAAGACAGGGAAAGAAAGGGCTCACCGTTTCTCTTTTTTTGTTTTCAATTCATTGAGCTCATCAGAGTTCATCACTTCCTGTTTAACTCTGTGTGCACTGAGATTTTGGTTCTGACTGATTTTTGTGAAGAATAATATTAAAAAAGAAATGTTAAAATCTAAAATAATACAATAGCACATGTAAACAAAAAGTATTAACTATAAAGTTTAAATAGAAATGTTACAATAACAATATATACAACATAATATGATTTCATTGTTTGCAGTATACTTAATTTATACAAGATAGAAAATATGAGAAAAAAGTACAGATCAAAGTGTGCTGTTATTATTTATTTATTTTCATTAGTATTTGTAATAGGTGAAAGTGAGGATATCGACGGCTTAATGACCGGTCAAACTTTTTTTATGTCTTTATAGAAAATCCAACTTTTCACTCTGTTATTTAGAGAAATGTTACACACACAAATAGATAGGCCCGGAATACAACCACATGCACAAATAGACATCTCTCCATTAGTGCATGTCATAGGTCCTGAGTGTGGGGGCCGCACACAGACGGCGGCCTGAGCAGTGGAGGGTTCAGTGCCCAAGAACTAAAGTGGCACCTCTCCAGAAACCAGTCCTAATTCCATACAAGGTCCATACTGGGACTTGAACTGGCAAGCTTACGATTCCCAACCCAAGTCCCACCGTGCACCGTGCTTTGAGTTGTGATTTAACAAAAGATTTCTCAATGTAAAGGCTGTCAAATGATCCATTTTTCGAATGTTAAATTTTAATAGTTAAATCGTGATTAACCTCATTTTTAATCATTTTTGAATTACCATTATTTTTCTAGCAGTTTTTTGTGAGGCTTTCTATTTTAAATATTGGTCTATATTAAGCTGAGGACACTTTACTTCCTGTTAGAATACAAACCTGCTTTTATTTTGAAATACGATAAGGCACTCCCGGTTGATGGTCACAACTTTAACTATGAAAAAAAGAACTCTTTCTCATCGAAAAGTAAAAAGGAACAGCAAAAAAATGTGATGTTTGATGGCACGAGGTGAATATTACTTTTTACTCATTAACAGAGCTGTCCGGGAGTTTGAAATGAGCTATTCAAAGACGCAGCAGGGTCATTGTTTTCCATCACGGTGACTACAGGGAGGCTCTGCGGCGTATCAACTACGGTGCGCCTTGATGGACAAAATAGCAAATAGCGAAATCACTTTGCAATTTAACGCCCTAACGTCAACGACCCTACAGTTCACCTGTCTTAGAGAATTAGAGTATTTAAGTTCACTTAAAGAAAAAACTACATTGATCAGATCATTTTCAAGGGTTTGTAGGACACTGATTCACTTGAGCTTTACCTCCATCACGTATCCATAACATGTTTTCCACTCTAACCAAACATCAAGTGTAAGCAGAAAAGAAAGGGTTGACTTTGTGCTGACCTGCTTGTGTTGCTATAAATAGTCACGTACATCACACAGGTGTGTGCTCTTAAACAATATTAAATGCTCTCGTTCTAAGTGCAGCTGCTTTTTCTTGGTTGTCATTGTTAGACAGACTTACACACACTTAATTTATCCAAACAAACCCGAACAAGTGGCTTCATTATTCCACATCAACAGGCCATTATTATAATACATAGTGTGTATTAATACCTGCTGGCATGCAGTCAAGTCTTGCTGGAGGCTTTGTCTTCTTTATGGCCCCATCAGCCTCTCTGTGCTCTCCGTAAAGCAAAACTGACGCCGCTAACCAAGTGCATCATTAAAATAATAAAGAACAAAGTACTCAGACATAAACACAACAATTAATTGGTCGGAACAACTTCATTATGTACAGTACAACTGAATTATTAATAAAAATTTAACAGCCTCATGCGGCTTTGCTCTCAATGCAGGGCTCAAACAGGCGGGGCCGCTGGAGGACGACGCCTCCTGCTGGTCAAAGCAGACGCAGCGCGAGCAAACACACTTCAACTGTCCCTCCATCAGCGCCCGAATGAGGAAGAGGAGAGCCTTCGCTGACAAGGAGCTGGAAAACGTGATGCTGGAGCGAGAGCTGAGACAGAGGGAGCTGCAGAGTGACCTCTCCTTCTCCTCCGCTGCCCTCGTCCCCGTGCTGCACCCTCCACCCTTGCCATCCACGCCTAACCTGCACTGCTGCCTTCTCAACAAGGACCCCACTGCTGCAGGGACGTCCACTTATCTGCCTGTGTATAAATATAAACCTCTGTATGAGTGTGACTTTCAGTTTTATCAGTTCTTCCAGCTAAAGAGCAGATCTTCAACAGAATGGGACTTTTCACGTCAAAAATCAGAGCAAACACGAGATGGAGAAGAGGGGGACAGTAGCTGGAAAGGCTGTGAGAAAAAAGAGCAACCAGAGCTGATACCTGAACCATCGCATCAAAGACTCACACATCAAAACAGCACTCCGTCATGTCCAGACCTCGTCAAAACCGCCTCAAATACACCTGAAAAAATTAACTCAAATGGCTCCTCAGCCGTTACACGCTCTATTTCTGGATCAGATCAGGGTATCCAGGGCGGGCCGGACGTCACTGCGCCCAGCAGGACTTTTGATCCCAGACCCCTGACAACTAAATGCTGGTCTGCAGACACTCCCGCCAACCACACAGGCGCTCATGCCGACTCTGTCAAAAGCCCTCATGGCAGCTCAGTCAGGACTCCTGCTGTGAGGCCATTACCGTTCTCTGTAGAGGCTCTGCTGAGGGCCTGACAGGCGAATGGAAAGCAGTTTAGTGCACCTTGACTTAGAACTGATGTTGAGAGAATAAATACAAATATGACAAGTTGTATTAAAGGCTTTAAAACACTTTGTTGCCGAGGGCTGGATGCTATAGTGTGGCAACAGGTGTATTATTCTTTTTTAAAACTTATATATCATGGAAATATTCAGATGATTTTAACTTTTATTAAAACATTTATCAAGTACAAATATGGTTTTACTTTATTACTTCCATTTTCAAGTGCATGGTTACAAATATACACTTAAAGCTCCTGTGAAGAGATTTTAGCTGGTGATTACATCAACTGAAATAAATACTGATTGATTCATAATATGACCTAAAAAAAACATCAGGGAGAAGATTATCCATTTCTATATGCAGTAGTTATTTTATATGCATGTCATCTTTGTTGCGGGGTCATTGTCAGGTGAGGCGTTTAACAGCATGCTGCTGAAACAGCCTTTAAAAAGATTCATTGTAAGTTGCACATTAAACATTTTAAATAAAGAGGGATGTGACTTTTTTGTAAGAAAATACTATTCACACATGTACAGGACAAATCAGCAGAGAGATCAATAGTCCTGCTTCATCAACAGGGGGCACAAAAATCAACACAAGCTGAGAGTTTCTCACAGGAGCTTTAAAGGAAGAATGTGCAACTTCTTGATCCAGTAGATGTCGCCCTTGAGCACCAGCATGAAACCAAAACAAACCGCTGTATGGCGACATCTCCGCCATAGTGAATCTTCCGCTCTCCTACAGAGACGCACCTCCAACCCCTCTCCCCTCATGTTTGCACAAATGAGTTATCAAACTGGAACGCACCATAATTAAGCTCTAAGCGCAAGCAGCAGACAAAATGGTCCTTGTCTCGAGCTGCATTGTTGTGCTAGCAGGCTATTGGTAGCGCTCTTTAGTTAGCTCGTAGCTTCACATTGCGTGTAAATTTACACAGAATGACCATGATCTAAAAATGCTTACGTGACATTCAAATAAGCAGTAAGTACAGAATGTTATTCTTCTTTTTTCTAGTCCCTCAATTAAACAGCTTTTATACGCAAGGGGGTGAGCCGGCCGTCCCGTCCCGTCCATGTAAACATGATATAAATACGGCTCAGACAGCGGGACAGACAGCGGGACAGTGTCTCATTCATTGAAGACATGACTATGAGAGATATTTACAGAGGATATGCTGGATTTCTGCTATATTTATGTGTAAAATGTCGCACATTCTTCCTTTAAATAATGTATTTTCTTATTTATCAGCAATACACTGAAAATATACGGCACCTCTCTGCTTTCACCTTCTCACATCAATCTTATTTTGTTCTCTTTTCCTGCAGAAGAAATACACGCAGCACTTCCATAAAACAAAGTTGATGAAAAAGTTAAGTAGCGTTTGAACTTGTGCCCATTTCTTACTTTATACTTTCATTTTCAAATCAAAGTGTAGATGTTGCCGGCGGATCTGCGCTCTGCTCTTGGGTATTGCGGTATCAAAAACAAACCAGGTGCTTGACAGAAGTCTTTCTGACTCTCTTTAATCATACCAAATACTAACAGGCAAAGAAGCAGCCTGAGGTGCAGCAGGTGGTGACAGTTACAGGAGCAAGTATTTTTATAAAAATGTGTCTGTAAGAGCTGAAACATGGCTGGAAGACAAAAAGAAGATATTCCTGCATCTCCATATTACTAAGTAGGAAATATATTCTTAGCATTGTTACACCCCGGCTTGTGGGGGAAAGAGGAAGTGGCATAAAAGCAGATGGATTTAGTTAAGCAAAAGTTATTTATTACAAAAATAAGTCAAATTGTGCAACTAAACGAAGAGAATCTAACTAGAAAGAGCTGCTAACTGTTGTTCAAATCAATAAAGCAATATTAACAAAAAGAGATTAAACTAGAGATGGAATCAATCTCTCTAAAGTTATACGAAACACTATCTAACCAAAACCCAACAACAAACAAAACTAAACTTAAATGTGTGTATGTGAACTGAACTCTACTAATCCCTGGCCCAGTCCCAGGTAGTGCCTCATAACAAGAGCAGCAAACCTTCTGAACAAAATAAAGCGAACAAAATAATTCCATCTGGACATGTGACCAGGTGTCCCACTTTGTGTCATCCCTTGTCCATTAAATTGAGACGATGTCCCACATTTGATTGTCGCTAGTTTTCCAAAGTGCAGGGCCGTGGTCTGTCTAAAACCTGGCTTTTCACCAATGGCTGTGTAGAAAGCAAGAGAAGGCTTTCACCATGGCCCGTTCCAGATGTCAATCAATCAGCCCACATGTGGGGTCAAGGTCTCGCCAACCTGTCACCATCCTCGTTGCCTACGTTACGCCCAACTGCCACAAAACAAAGACACAAGCTACCGGTATGCACTTTTTGGCAGAATATGACGGAATAAAGAAAGTTGATGCCGCTGCAACAAAGTCAAGGGAGGATTCACTCTGGGGTGAAGCTGGTGGAGGGCGATTCCAAGAAAGATTTTTAGCACCTGGATAATATAGAGAAATGTACATGGGGTGATGATGGCCTAGCAGTTAGGTCGCACCCCCATGTACAGAGGCTATAGTCTTTCAAGTGGACAGTCTGGGTTCAAGTCCGACCTGTGACTCCTTTCCTGCATGTCATTCCCCACCCTCTCTCTGGTTAATTACTCTATCCATCTAAATAAAGGCAAAGGCCCAAAATAAATCTTTAAAAAAAGAGAAATATCGATCTATGAATACATTCCTCCTGAAACCAAAAATCAATTGCCCAACAGATAGGTAACAGCAGCTAAAGGTGGATGATATTCAGCCTTGAGAATACAGGTAATCACACAAGGAAGCAGGCTTTAATGGTACTCCATGAGCTTTATATTTCTCCAATGTAAGTTCATGTGTTGAACCTCTGTGTGGTTATTAGGTTGTTTAAATTGACTGATCATATGGCATCAGGTATCATCGAACAGAATGAGGGAAGATTGTAAAATTAAGAGTGACTGAGTGTGCCAGCGTAACCTTGGCAACATTGTTCTTCATTGTATGTGGAGCCTGACGCCAGCCGAGTTTGTTTGAACACGCATTTCGATCATAATCCACTTTCCTCTCTCTCTCTCTCTCTCTCTCTCTCTCTCTCACTCTCTCTCTCTCTCTCTCTCTCTCTCTCTCTCTCTCTCTCTCTCTCTCTCTCTCTCTCTCTCTCTCTCTCTCTCTCTCTCTCTCTCTCTCTCTCTCTCTCTCTCTCTCTCTCTCTCTCTCTCTCTCTCTCTCTCTCTCTCTCACTCTCTCTCTCTCTCTCTCTCTCTCTCTGTTTTTCGTCTGTCTTGCGTTTTAATCTGGCAGAGATGGAGGTCAGATACTTTTGACAACTCTGGACCTTGTGGCGTCAACACAGAGGTGATAGCGCACCGCTCCGTGTCTTTGTTTGCTCGTATCTACCAGCATATCAGAATGCCTTTCTCTCTCTCTCTTTTCACACACAGACAGACAAAGAGGGTAGACTGGCACAAAGGAAGATGTGAGCCTGAAAGCACCATTGTTTGTTTTATTGAACACTATCTGTGTCAATTTGACATTATTAAAACCTTTTCCTGAATGCAAATTACCATTTTCACCCTGATGATGGAAAGATAAGCATCAGTCACAAAGGGTGATAATGACTTCTGTGAAAAATAACACAGAGGATATAAATCAATTTCCCCCCCCTGGCAAAGCTTGGGGAGAAGCTAATTCATCCAGCTCCCCCATGTTTCATTTTCGAGTGTCCTTAGACGAGGTGTGAGGCAGCTTAACAGATAGAGACCCGTCTCTGAAATGCCGCTCACGTTCCACCGTTCCTGTTAGGGTTGTGCCAGGGACGGACAGATTAGCTGTATTGTTCGCTGCTCTTTGGAGAAGGTTGCTTCACTCTGCGGTCCACAATTTATTAACATTTCCCTCTGCTGGCCAGGGAAGGTAGGAGAGCGAAAGAAGATGTGGCGTTGGGGGTGTTTGGACCGCGTCCAGTTTGCTGACAAAGCACTTTCAACAGGTTGAAACATGTTTTTGCATTTGTAACAGCCTCAACCCTTCCCCTCCCTCGCCCTCTGCCTTTTGTCGCCCACCTCCAGCGCTCCTGCTGTTCATTCTCTCGATGTGCCTCATTTCCATTTCAGCAGGATTGATTTCACTGTGTTCAGGGTAGAAAAGCTTTGCCTTGGCATTTTCCCTGTAACTCTGATCTTATTACTTATATCATACAGACTCTTTTAGCAACAGCAGTATTTGGGAAGATGGGCGGGGAAAAAAAGCAGAGCTGGAAAGAGCCTGAGTGTAGGGAAATATGACATACGAGAGAAAAAAAATACTATCACAGAGATTTAATGTGTCCCAGCATATAATGGCCACATTTTTACAACAAAATCAAGTCACTCCAGTGGAATCCGAGATAGAAGCAAAGTTTTATGTGCAAACTTTGAAATCTGTGTTGTTCGCCAGAACAAACTATTTTAAACGTGCTTAACTTGGAGAGGACAGAGAGTCACACTAAAAACAGGATTAATCTAATGCAGCCTATTAGCTGCATTTTCCTATATTTATTCATCTTTGTTGAATTTCCAATTTTCTAAGGTTTCCAGGCAATCATGCCCAAAAGTTGATGGTAACAAGGAGTCTTTCAAAATAGAAAAAAACATCCATTACATATAGGTGCAGAGGAGAGCAATATGTCCATCAAAACTTCAAGTTAAACTCCTGCAGTGTCTGACTTGCAAACATTTATTAGCAAAGTTTTGGTACTAGTCTATGGACTAAATATGCTATAGACAAAGGGAAGATGGCATTTACGTTGCTGCCCTAGATGCCGCACGAAAAAGGAAGTCTTACTAGGAAGTCGTTAAAAGCTAACCGCTGGCTTTACAGGCTTTGGAATTATGAAGAAATTCACATCCGTTCTTAGAGCCATAAATCGTCTATCAGACGATGACTGCCGACAGGTTTCGAGACTGCTGATAGAATAAGATAACAGCTTTCACAGTTAGGCTTCTCAAACTCTTTTTGTGCAATCAGGACCAAACTGAAAGTTAGGAATAGAGACAGTGGAGAGAAAAAGAAGATACACTCTGGGAGCTAATATTAAAGGTTAAGAAGAAAGTGAGCAGTAAGCCTGTCAGCAACATCAGTTCATCTTCTAGCCATACTGTCACTGTAAGTTTTCACTGAGCTTATTGCTCTAACAATTCCCTCGCTCACAAAACACCCAGCAAAAATCCACTAGACCACTTGGTAAAAGTTTCGCTTACTAAGATAAAAAGAAAATATGGTGCGAGAGATCTCACTCTTGAATAACGTCAAACTGTGTGACTACACTATGCTTGTCTAACTTCAGAACTATTACCCAAAACCCCCTCTTCTTCCAAGATCAAAGCAACTCATGGTCCGCTCCATTTGATCTCGGAAGTAGAAAATGCCTAGTTGGCGGTCTGATATGTCATCAGGAACGCCCCCTGAAGTCGCAATTCCGACTTGGAAACAGGGAGAACCTTCAGTAGCCCGAGTTAAAAATCCAACATGGCTGCTACGTGCATCAACAGTAACGTTTAAGCTGTAACTATAGTATTTACTAGCAACTTATTCCTCTTTTTGTGTAATTAAATCAACCACACCGATAGTATCGTGCAAGTTCTTTCTGTGGACATCATGTCATGTTATTTTAGCACGCAAACTGTCACCTAGTGTGTTGCTACCACCTGGTATTAGCTAACAAAACAATGGTACTGCTGGAGGCGTCCATGTTGCTAGTCAGGCTCGTTGCCAACTTGCAACTAATGCGGTTAACTCGGGTGTGATGTGTGATGTCATTCCCAGCTTAGAGATCCGAGTTGTAAGGCAAATAGAAAGCACCATTAAAGTGGCACACTAGGACGTTGCAATGGTCACCGACTTATTAGTAAAAAATTTTTTTTAAATGATCCATGTGTATGATACATTTTAGAAATCAAACTTAATTTATTACATTACTATAAATAGTATAAATAACCATGAAAATGACTGTTTTACATACTAAGTTTGAATAATTCAGGCTCACTAGAACGTTATAAAAGGCATTTATGCTCCTATAGTCACTTTTTTTTTACTAAGCTCCAGGCCTACCTCTTTATCTGAACAAGTAAAGGTTGCTGTGTGAGGTGACTCCAGCTTATACGAATCTTTCTGCTCACTTCCACGCTGTTATTTCAAACGAGGAGGCTCTTTCCTCCCATTGATAACCATGAGGTGCCGTTTGTACCTACACAGCCATAGGCCTGTTCCTGGCCTAGCATGAGGCCATCAAACTACTGCTGTATAGTGCAGAACTATCAACATGATCTTTGTTTTCCTACTGCCTTCATTTCCTTTACCTCCTTGCAGTGTTTACACTAGCTGTATGCATGGGGAAGACGTGCAGGGAAGGCAAATTGTCGCTCAAATTGTCATGCAAAGACTGCGGCTTTCCCTGAATGAAGCAGACAGACCTCTATAGTTGTTTGCTATGATACTCATATCAGTCACAGCTCTCCTCTTGGGACAGATCATCAGTAACATTTAGCATCAGGGTTCAGTGGAAAGCCTTTGATCATCCTGCCAGCTCTCCTCATTACAGAATGAGAGTGGACTAAAAGCATACGTCTTGGTGTGGCAAGGTAATTTCCTCCAGCACTTCTGAGAGAGCTGCAATCGGAGTTTAATAGTGCTGTCCTCCAGTTTGATGAGGAAGCTGTTTGGGACAGACAAAAATATGCCAGAAAATACAATTTTCTAATGATTATCATGGTGGGTTCAAACAAAATAGCTTCATTTGAACTTGTATACGTATGGAAATAAACACTGGAATAAGCGACGCAAAATTAAACTAATGTTATAAAAAACAAAACAGGTCAGTTTCTGCCAACATTAATGTCCTCATATTTAACTTCCTCTGAAGGCCAAGGCTTTCAAATGTAGTAATGCTTCTTCATTTCTGAGGGTGGAAAATTAATAAGCTCTGCTGCATTTCTTTGATTTTTTTTATTACCCTTTCAGAATATCTTCTTATTTAACTTTACAAGTCCACCTTTGAGTTCACAAAGTGCTTTGACAGACAGAGTCAACACTGGATACTCAGGAGGCAACAAAACATCCGGGTCAGGAGAGAGACAATACAGAGAAACTCAAACAACAGCTCACCAACTAGCCCTACAAGCGCTGAGCCATTGTGTTGGAATAAATATGCAAATGTCTGTGTTGGTTCTCAGTCATCCGTGTCAGATTCAAAGCTTGATCAAAAGGCAACTGGATTTGATTGAAAATCTTGAAGACGTTTCACCTCACCTCTGAATATGCAAATGTTAATGAGCAGTGACTCCTGCTGAAACCAACAGTTCTTGCAAAGTATCAGTGGTGGAAGTTATTGATTGTCTTTTTTGTTGTTGTTATACTTTGTCAGTATCCAAACTGTTTTAATGATCATGGACGCAGAAGTGGGTAACTTATTTTCCCTTATACTGTTTCTCTTGTGTAAAGGGTTTTAAAAAGTGATTGGTGATTCTGCTTATTTTACTAAATGCCCTTAAATGGCAACCTAAACTAAGCTTGTCAAATTCACATTGTCCTTGTTTGTCCTTGTCATCCTTGTTTACTGCTGTCTTCCCATAAGTTCAGTCACTTCAAATCTACTTTTACTTCATTATTTTAATTGAATTGAATGATATTCACTTTTTAATTGAACTTATATTTTATTAAACAATTTATTAAGTTACTTTATTAGATAATTTGAATGAAATGTAAGGAATTATTTGAACGACTTTTGAGCATTTCAATTGAAACTGGTGAAGTGTGGAGGTGTAAAGACTGTGGGTTGGGGCGCCGATAGCCTAGCAGTTGTGTCGTACGCCCCATGTATGGAGGCTATAGTCCTCGTCGCAGCGGCCGTGGGTTCAAATCAAGCCTGGAACCTTTGCTGCATGTCATCCTGGTCTCTGTCTCTCTTCAGCTGTCCTATCCAATAAAGGCAAAAGGCCCCCAAAAAATATATCACTTAAAGACACAGCCGGAGCAAACTGTGAGCCTTAATCCTCAGGAAGACGTTCTGAGCTGGATTCAGTAGTAAGGGACTTCAGAGCACTATAACACTGGTAGGCGCACGGAGCAGATAATAATGTCATAATCCTTTATTTCATTTTGATCTTATAATTGAATGTGCTTTATATTTAAATGTCTTATTTTTGCTGCAGTGTCTTTTTATGCTCTAAATGTCACAAATGTTTTTCTAACTAGCACTTTGAAATGTTTAATGTATGAATGGTGTTCCATCAATAATCTTCCCGTGCCTACAAAGTATTAAAACAATCGTATTTTTAGCATTTACAACTAAACATAATCATGCAATACTTATACCTTTTTTAACATCTTTAGCACTGTTTTGGATAATAGAAACAAAGTGAAAGACATAAAGGCTAAGGCACGTTTAGGAAAATACTTAGAAGTTCTTTGTACTTTGCGTGCACACAAACTCATCCCTGTTTTTTGTTGTCATTAATTAAGCAATATACTTTTTTCACTCAGTAGACAGCACTATTCACTCTCCCTAAGGTGCATTACTAGAATGTCATTCATTGTTTTGTCAGGATTTTGAGTTTGTAAGAGCGCCATCTTTAGCTTGCTGATGGATATTATCATTACACTCCCGGCAGTATTCCTTCTATTTATTCCAAAGAAGTATCTGCAACATTTAGTATGAGGGTTCACGCCGGAGCGTTTGATCTGTCTGCCAACTTGCCGGGCACTTTGGATTCCCCCCGTCCCACCCTGCCCTGCAACAGCCCTGCATGCTCTCTGGTGTCCGGTAGCCAAGTCTGACTCAGAGATACTGGTTTAGTGTTACGCTACAGCTGTGGGCTATTGCCTCAGTTAGCACAAAATCATTTCGATGCCATTTAATGACCTCTCAACATGAAAGAAACATTAAGTATATAAAAGTAAACAAGGCATGACTATAGCTGCAGCCATCAGTAAAAAAAGAGCTCTCACCTCTTCAGCTTTAATCAAACTAAACTCGATGTTGTAAAGCCTGTCAGAGTTTGAAATGCCAACCTTTAATCATACTGACCCCTCCAGACGATGATGTCATTTATTCAGACACTGGAAAACAGTGCCAAGTATCATCCATCAAAGTTTTGTTCCAAATGATGACAATGACATCTGAGAGATGTTTGTGCTCTGAATGTTGACCTTAAGTGATCAAATCAGTCTTGAATACGGTCTCAAGATGTACGATCCCTGCTAGCTGCAGACCAGCAGTGTTTGAAATATTACCTTAAATAACTTCTATGAGCGATGGATGGACAAACTCAGACAAACAAGACACGATCAATAGATCATATCATCAGAGAACTGAGATTAATCTGTCTCCACAGTACAGAGGGACTTAGTGCAGTGCAGGTCAGGCCAGGATTTGCTCTAAAGTCAAGGAGGATAATTTGACTGCAAACAGACAAAACATCGCAAAAACAAAAAATTGTTCCATGATGAAGTGATCAGCAGTGAGCTTGTTAAAATGTATGTCTCTATAAAACTGCAAGGAATGGTTTGTCATTGTTGGATAGACAACTGTTTGCTTTCATGCATGGTGTCACATGAGATTATTGATACTGCTCTCTTCTGTCTGCATGGTAAGCTACAGCCAGTAGCCAATAAGAATACCATAAATTTCATTGTCCGTGCTGTTAATTTAGTGTGGTAAGGCTTGGCAGTGGCGCAGGTAACAAATTAGATGATTTTTTCAGCATTTCTTGCCTTTTCATCAGTTACCTCAAAGCTAAAATCGAACATATCCAGAATGTTTCATGCAGAGTTTAGCTGAAAGCTATCGTCCAGCCATTCTGCCTCTTTTTGACTTTTTACTATGTGACTCAAGAGAGCCTTTATAGCAGTCCAAAAATGTGTAAGTAGCGCTGGGATACCAAGAAGGGTGGGACTTAGCAGTGCAAAAATCTCACCAAATGCCACTCAGGCAGGCGAGTACAACAGCATACACAGTGAATGTAACCCATCCTCCAAAGGACAATGTCAAATTACTTTTAAACCCAACTGTGTGTGTGTGTGTGTGTGTGTGTGTGTGTGTGTGTGTGTGTGTGTGTGTGTGCGTGTGTGTGTGTGTGCCCATGTAGTTGTCCAAAAACACATCTTACCATAGCACACATTAATTTAGAGAAATGGCCATCGCTGCTAATAGGAAGAGAGTCTTTAAAGGAGAACAAGCGTCTGGTCTGCCCTTTGACGGAGACATTCCTAATTGACTGTAGTTGGGTTCCAGTCTGACCACCGCCACCCCTCATTTAACAGAAGAACAAACACACCATCTCTGGCTTTAAAAGACAGCCCTGTGTGTAACCAAGCCTGCTGTGGTTGGAAGAGAAATTTCACAGCTTTAAAAACATCTTTGAAACAGGCAGGGTAGAGTTCTCTCCTACACCTCTCCACTTACCCCCATCCTGTACTATTTAGGTTTTTCCATATACTGGTGTGTGCATGTGCAGTATTTGTGGGGTTCCATGTGTGCGGGGCTGTCCTGTCGCAATTCCAGCAACCTTGGGGACGACCAACGGTGCCCGCGGCTGCAGCTGTGTGGCGATCCAGTTACCATCACATGGTGCCGCTTGGCCGCTAAAGAACTACCTCTGCAATATTAGAAACCAAAGCAGACCACAAGACTGCACTTTCTCTCACCTCTCTCTCTTTTATGCTAGATGTTTCTCCATCTACCATCTACAGAGCATCATCACATTGAAGAGATTGAAGGGATGATTGAGCAGCTCACAACCTTCAAATCTCATGTAACCATAACATCATATTTAATTTGAAATGGAAGGAGGGAATCTTTTCGTTTTTTTCGTTTGTCCTTTGCATTTATAGAGAAATTTAGATCTGAGCAACTTCTCACTCGGCAGTAGGATTGTAATGGATCCTGGGGCATGCGCTGTAGATTCAGTGCAGATTGGCAAGATGTTAGCACTTCAACAACAAACTTTATATATTGTTCTGTAGCTTTAAAATTTTAGAGAGTGACATCATCAAATATGGTACAGAATTCTTTTGGCCTGGCTGTAGAGGGTAGCTTTTTTCTGAATATTGATATTCTGCAGTAGCTGGTCCTGAAAGTATGTTTAAATGCTTTGGGCAATGCTTACATGACAAAACATGAAGTATTTTAGAACACTTTGTCCTTTTGAAACCACATTTGGTGGATATTTAAATGTATAATGTCTAAGTCACCATGACAAATTTGGTGCCGTTTGGCTAATATGTGTTGGTGTATGCATGTGTTTTAGACAGTCCTATGCATATCATTGAGATGTATTGATCCCATCGACTAGACTCTTGCTTAGGATGTACGGTTAAGTCAACCAAATGAGAAATTCCCAAAAATGCTTCAAACAAACCCTGTACCACACCGCCATACCACACCATGCCACGCAACATACAATACACTTAATTGTTTTCCTTGAGGAAATCTGTCCTGGACACAAATGCTGCACATACTTAGCTGCCTCCATAGTAGCACCCATAAATAAAAACAGTAAAAATAAAACTATCCATGTGTAGAGAAGCACATACCAATGAAAATCACAAATAAACAATATATACTGCACATTACCCATTCTGCAAAACACAAGAGAAGAAGTTAGATCTACATGACATCATTTAACAACCCATACATCCTTAGGATACATTATTTACATTTTTATCAAGGTGGGCACAAATTACTATGCTTCAAGAAGTACTTCCAGGTTCCAAATAGTCGCCACCTCTCCAGAAGGCTATTTGTTACCAAAGGCCAAGCGCTCCTACTCTTAAAGTAGCAATACAAGGAGCGAGCTCAACTAGCACATTCAAAATTAACCCATGTAATGAAAAGCCAAGCACGAAAATGCCGCTGAACTTCTGGAGGCCAAGCCATCAGCCTGTTTCCAATGGGCAAGAAGCAACCGAGGGAGCTTAGCTATGAGCCCATTCAGAACTGCCCCTCACTCCACACAGCCATACCCTGAATTGGCTCTATCCTGCTTTGAATGGCTCGGCATTACGAAAGGATATGTGATCTTACAATGCTTCGACTGGCAACCAGGGAACCAAGATATAAGTTTGGTTTGAACAGGTCTAAATGGACATTGAACTGGCTGCATGAGTGCTTTCCTCGGGCATTTTGTAGAATTTGTGTGTGCTGGTCATTTGGGTAATGATCTTGCCACCTTTTGCATTTTGCCATCTGTCAAACCCTTATGACTTTGTCTATTAGAACTTTGCCTCTCATTAACATGCTTTCTCAATGCTTTTCTCTGTCTGTCTCTTATCAGTGCCCATCCTTCCAGTACTTTCTCTGCAAAGAAGAATGAGGTATTTTCATGGTGTGAACGCAAACAGAGCAAAGGGGGAAAGGGGAATGGCACAGTAATCTCTTTCATCAGATATGATTTCTTTAGAATATAAGTACATTGTAATATGGGTTATAAATGTCAGCACTTTCCTTGGAGACGTTAAAAAGCTTCTCGCTGTGATCAGCTCGACTCAGCTTCTGCATAACCTTCACAGCTTTGAATCACTGGCCCCAATGCTCTCACCTTTACGAGCTAAAACTTGCACATGCTGTGCAAGTTCAGGAACTTTATAGACCAAGGGTGGCAGCAATAACATTAGTGCAAAAACAACTCAGACTGCACTATTAAAGTAGTATTTACCCAGCTTGGTTCAGGTTTTATTCTATAGAAAACTCTCCAAACCCTGAACTCAAACAATCCCCTCGACCACATTCGGAGTCCAAGCAATCTGATCCCCCCCTGATGTTATTCATGTCCCGATCTGCGGGCCCCCCCTCTATGCTAACATATTGACACCTTTTTAGAAGTGATTGATTATCTCTGAGGCCTACAAGGAGAGGACAGCGGAGTTTAATGATACATAAAACCGTGTTTTGATGTCAGGTTCACAAACCCTTTAAGAATAACAGCTGGCACAAGCAAAGTGCTGGGAGAGAGAAGTGAGCGTTCAAGAAAAAGTGCGGGCAACTTGAGATGGCGTGATAGCAGGAACCCCATTGCTCGCTATTGCCCTTAAGTGTGATACAACCTGCCAAGATCAGCAACATGTTTGGCGCATTTTACTTTCCCTTTTAGTCAAGAGAGATTATACTCACAGACAAACCCCTTGAATCACTAGAGTGCCAAAAGTGGGAGATTAAAAACACAGAGGGGAGACAGGGATGACATATAATTTAGTTTAATAGCCTTTGCAATATAAATAGTGTCAGTAAAAAGATGTTATTATACATCTCAGGTTTCAGCGAATCACATGTTAAATCCATTTATGGGGAACAAAGTGTCTATTTTAGGTCGGTGTTTTGACTGGTGGTGGGATAAGAAGGGGGATGAGGCAAAAGGCTGTCACTGTGTCTGTCTGCCTCCTCAGCTCACTCCCTACTTATGAAGTGTTTCCTGTTTTGAAATGAAACACTTCCCCGAATTTAGACATGTGTCCTGCTTTTGACAGACAACCTTGATGGATCCTGATCCTGTCTCCGTTGCTCCCTCTGAGACAAATATATGGCTCTTTTTTCAAATTGTCAGATGGATCTATCTGAGGAAAAACATTTGGATAGAACATTTTCTACTCTGATACAATACTCCAGCCCATTTGGCACATGCACTCTTGAACATTTCAGGACAGCATGACCCTTACATTTTACAGACTTGCCCTTTCACACCTGTCCCTCAAAGCGGGAAATTTTCCCTGTTAGATGTGGGGAAAATGATGTTACATAATGCAAACATGATGCTTCAGAAGTCATAATGTTAACATATGCAAGATAGACAAAGGAACACAATCCAACACTATAACACTTTGTGCCTTCATATCAATGCTATGTTTAATTGGATAGGTAGTATAAATAAAAGAGAACATACTAGGGAGTCAGAGAGAGTTTGAAGCAGTCTTCTTACGTGGTAAAATCGCCACGTCACAAATGACAGAAAGTTGAAACCCAAAACCATTGTAATCTAAAAAAAAAACTGGCATCATAAACAAATCATTTAAAAAAGTGGCACATAGAAAATATCAGACGATGGTCATTAAACAAAAAAAGTGGTACTCCTCAGAGATGAAATGTTTTACATCATGCCTTGGATCCTGAGACCCCACCCTCTCTGGTACAAAAGTGATAGTCTATAGGCTGTGAAGTGCATCTGAGAATGAGCAACTCAGGAAGAGTTAAGGGGTAGTCTACCTGAAATTTTCAGGAGTAAATATGTGTGAGTGCTAAATTGGAATTGCCAACTAATACAATCACTGTAATGTTGATGATTTATGTACAGCTCCTTGTTTCAGGTGACTAACCTTTTTAATTTACATGCTATTATACCAGCTGAATTCTTGACCCAGAGTTGGAGCTGAATAAGTTTTAGAGGTGGGCATACGAAACCCTCGTACATATATAATATGGTGACTAGGCTGACACAGAAGCAAGGTGAGATTGTTCCATATACTCTTACCTGCATGACTGCACTCAACTACAGTCTAAGGCTATCCAATTTGAATGTCTCTGCGCTCCAGTACACTGCCCACTTCCAACGTGCTCTGTGCTATGAATCACAAGTCTAATTTAATGACGCTTCATGAACAGCTCTTCTAAATAGGGTTCAGATTTAGGAGAAGCATGTTCGAAGAAGTAAACAGGTGGAGTACTTGATGCAGAAAGAGATAAAGTACTCCCATAAATCTCAAATTCTAAAGTTGACGTTTAATTGAAATTGAAAGGTGGAGAAAGAATAGGATGTTCCACACTGCTAAACAAACCAAAAACGAAATAATTGCATAATACATCATTCATTTGTCTGTTACAGTTCATGTATGCCGTTTTAAACTTCTTTCAGTTGTTGAGCTATATAACAGAATCCTGCTCTGTCTTCTCTTATATTCAATGACGTGCATGCTAGGTCATTTAGGTTGTCTGGTTTGTGTGGCCATTGGGCAGAACAAAAAACTGACATACAGACAGACAGGAATTAAATTAGCAGGTTTTTAAACAGATTTGATCTAAATGAGCTTTTAACCGTGCAACCAATTATAAATCTACTCTGCATTCATGTATTTGCTTTTTCTTGAAATTCAGAATCATGTGTGACCTTATTTCTGTTTGAGTGTCTGTGTTTTTAGGAAGCTCCAGTGACTACAAACTTGTTTTATATCATTTATCTTAAAAGTTATTTTTCCATGATACTAAAACTATGAAGGTTTTTTTTTTTTAAGATATTAATTTTGGGGCTTTTTGTGCCTTTTTTTGGAGAGATAGGACAGTGGATAGAGTTTGAGTCTGAGAGAGAGAGTGACATACGGAAAAGGAGCCACAGGTCAGATTCTAACCCGGGCCGCCCGCTTTAAGGCCTCCATACATACCACTGCACCACAAGCGCCCTGCATGTACTTTATTTAAATTAAGCTCCTGTGCCAACACACGTGGTGAAAGATTTCAGCACTTCTAAAACCAAATGGGTGCACAGGGGATGATTTATTTGAATGTTTTCATCTTACTGATAACTATCTTTGATCATTTTGTAGATATGTTTTTAGGGTCAGATCAACAGGTCTGTGTGTGTTTTGATCTTTGTAAAACTAAGTCACGATCAATGTTTCAAAGCAAGTGTGTGTGTGTGTGTGTGTGTGTGTGTGTGTGTGTGTGTGTGTGTGTGTGTGTGTATATGTGATGTACTGCTTTGGGACACTGCTATATTAGTTTATTCTTTTAGTGATGCTTTAATACTATGTGATGTTTTAATTTTGATCTGCCGAGGGACTGCAGATGTAAACTAGCTCTATAAGCTAACTCTGGTACAATGCATTCAATGGCGACATTTCATGAATATTAGAACATGGGCCTTTTACAAATAAAATAAAATCATTAAAAATGTAAAAAGGTACGTCTTTATAAGCATTTTGGTTGACGGTTGTCAGGATACCAGAATTTTAAACTTAGATAAGATCAAATTAAAAATAAAATGACATTAGTACCTGTTTTGATACCACGACAACACATTTAGAAAACAGTTGCAGCAACACCTGCACACTGTCTGGATAGCATAAAAAGATTGGTGTCATTTCTGTACCAAAGCGTTGCCTTTGTCTCTTTCTCACAGCTGCCTTTTTTGTTGAAAATATGACAGAAGATGTGTCGTTTCCGTAAAGCTTTGGTATTTTTCGATCCTATCAATCATTAGAATAATGGGGATTGTATTGCTTTGAAACCCGTGGGGACGAAAAGTATCAGAATAACGGTTCTGACAACCTTAGTTTGGTTGTGGCTTTGTAAATATTCAGAATCTGATTTGCAGCAGCAGGACTCCTTGTCCATACCTGTGATGCCTGAGGAAAATGATATCCTGATCCACTTTGGTAAAATTGCTTCCTGTTTCAGAGAAACAAGATTTTTGTAGGGTGGTTGAGTTGGCAGAGAAGTATCTCAGCATCTGTGAAGGAGACATGCATTTCTAAAAGCACAGTTGGAGTGTGTGAGCACGTTTGCACCGAGCATGGATATGTGAGTACGACTCTGACTGTCGTGTTTTTTAGTTTCTCTTAGACACACACACACACACGCATACGCGCGCACACACACACACACACACACACACACACACACACACACACACACACACACACACACACACACACACACACACACACACACACACACACACACACACACACACACACACACACACACACACACACACACACACACACACACACACACACACACACACACACGGACAGAAAGCTCCCCTCTAAGACAATAATAGGAACATAGTTGCACAGAAATAGAAGCTCTTTTTAACCAGCCAGCTCCATGTCAATATTACTCTTTCCCCCCTCAATGATCACATACAAGTCTATGTCTCTATTTCCCTCTACACACACAAACGCACACTACATCTTTTTCAAATTGCCATTACGCTGAGAGCAGACACACACACACACACACACACACACCTGACTGCTACCTTCTCCAGCCACTCAGCACTCCTGCCACTGATAGATTTTTTCCCCAAAATATTTGCTCTGTAACACAAGCTAGTCTGTCTTGTGTTTTCACTTCAAACAAAGCTATTAATCACCTTAATCGCCCTCAATTAACCCCCTGCACCAGATGCTCGCTCCGCACGTCACACCGGTAACCACTCGCTCAGTCGCTCATGCAGTCACCTCTGCCAAACAGGTGATGAATTGCTACCACAAGGCAATCTCCGCCACAGGCTAATTCACATAATATCACAGCTTCAGATGACAAAACATTAGCTCGAGGGAAACGCTGGAAACAGCCACAGGAAGGCCAATGGAGATCAGTGAGACTAAAAGTGCATAAGCATGTGCTGAAAGCTGCACAAGACTAAAGAGTGTCTGCTCACGAGGAATCCCTGAAGCAAGGACACACAAACCGTCATGAGTGTGACAGTAAAGACCGAAGAGTAGTTTGCATGTTTTCACAGCAAGTTAAGTGCTGATCTTTGCTGTCAAATATCACATTTATTTTCTTGTTTGAAATGTGAGCGTAAAAAAACCAATACAAAGATAATACTAATATATATATATATGGAAGGTCTATCATTTGATAGATCTTTGTAAATAATATTACACAAAGTATGGTCTTTTACCTGCTCTTTTGTAAAGTGTCTTGAGTTAGCAATTTGTGTATTGGTGCTATACAAATACAGATTGATAGTAAAAAACTATATTACAAGTATATATTTCATATAAATACCATAACTGTGATGATCGCCTGAATAATTAAAGGTCACATATTATGCAAAATATATTTTACCATGTTTTTTCGAACACCAGTAAGTATCCCTAGTCTGTCTACAAACACCCTAATTATGAGAAAAGTCCATCCTCTCCGTCTTTTTCCTGCTCCTGCACTTTTCAGAAAATGTGTGCTCAAACAGGCCGTTTGGAGATTTTCCCTTCGTGACATCACAAAGGGCAGTAACCCCTCCCCCAGGTGGGTGACACTCCCACAGCTAGGTGTTTATTCTGCCCTCTGAGCCTGCCTTCTCACCGTAAACAATAGAGCATGGAGCGAGAAAGCCCGAGCCACCCAAGCCCTTCCTGTGGTCAGACACTCATTTACATTTAAAGCTACAGACACAGAAACCGCCTGTTCTGAGCAGGGCTGAAATAGAGGGGTTTATAGGCATGATCAAATACAGGATCAGAGTGGATTTTTTGGGCAAGGAACTTCACAGACAAGTGTTGGGGACCCTGGGATTTATTTAAAATTGTCAAAAATGAGTACAATATGTGACCTTTAAAAACTAAAAAGATTTTTAACCTGATGTACCTTAATTTTCCGAAAGTGGAGTTCTAGCTAGAACGGAGGAAGTTTGATTTTTTTTTTTTTTTTATGGAGTTGCCAGGATGAATGTGGCTTTCTAATGGCCAATTCTGCTCCCTGCATCATTCACTTCTTTAGCACATTTTAAACGTTATCTGTGGAAAATTAAAATGTAAAAGTTTAAACTTTAGAGAGATTAGAGTAACCCACCAAACTAAGCTACAAAAGAGGCCCAGTTTGACTGTTGTGTTTACAAGCTGCAACAAACAATTCAACTGAATCCACCTTTAACTAGATGCTCCCCACCAGAGTTCACAGTTCATCCCCTAGCAACAGCAACTCTCAGATGTCTCTTAACTGGCGGGAAATACCAACTAGCTTGAATCTTAGACACTGAACAAACATTTCCAAACATATCCATCTTTAAAAAACAACATTAAAATCCATAATGGTATAATTAAGGTTTGTAATTAAAGTCCCAGTTTGACTTTATAAAAAGTCCAAATGATCTTAAAATAATACATCAGTCAGTTTGTTCCTTGAAGAAGCTCAGGATAACCAGCTTTTTTTTAGAGATTAGCGATGCTACTAGTGGGGTCAGCTTTTATCCCTGCAGTGGTGATTGCTCATTGGGTTACTCACACTGGGTCTGCTGCCAAATGTTTGATATCCAAGATGGAGGTATGTTCCTTTGAACACAGCTTGTGGCTCTCTTCCGTTATAGCTTTGCATGAGCTGGATCACAGCACATGATGCCAACAGTGCTTGTTGACAGCGAAGAGGACAAGTGGAGATTTAATCAGGCACTCTTGTAGCACTCACTGGGTCGTATCTACATCGTACGGTGTTGTCTTTCTTTGTCAAACACGAAGGGGAATTAAAAACCGGGAGATGAGATGTCTGGCCTTATCGTGCTGCAGCAGTTATGGCTGCAGATCAAAATCAGCCAAGGACAAAGAATGTTATAAAAGGGCTGCGGAGAAGGTGACGAGAACTCAAATAGACAATAAGCCACAGCTTAAGAACATCAAATTGAAGAGAAAGGTATTATATACTGATCATTACATGTTAAACATTAGCTTCTTTTAACCTCTTACCAAACACGTGGCCTTTTTCACACATGCACTCATGAAAATGTCTTTAAAATTTCAGGACACGCTGCCCCATAAATCGTCTTGATTTTCCTGTTAACACTTGCATCTCACAGCAAGAAACTTACACTGTCGGGCGTGATTGGGGTGGGGGGGTGAGGATGGGGGTCTCAGGAGGCTTGTATAGCGCTTTTCTAGTCTTTTCACTACACTCTTTGAGAGACGATCGAGTCCGACTCTATGGCACATCAGCTGCAGAACGACTTTGCCCAAACAATCAGCCTCCCTGCATTACACATTGTAGATGAGACGGCTTAAATATCAGTCCTTGAAGTGACAATGTGTAAGCAACATTAGTGTCTATTGATGCAGGACAGACTGATGTATAATATTCATTATACTGTGTGTTATCTGTGCTATTACAAGCCTGAGGTATTGGGCCTTAAAATACACTGAAATGTTTTGCTTTAACCAGTAACGTTGTTGCTTGTCCATCCAATTGCAAATTGACATAACTAAAGAGAAACTAAGTAAATTTAGGTATAAGAACATCAAACATCAGTCAGAAGCGTGTGCTTAAGAATTCTTGTAATTGGTGAGATCTGTCAAAAAAAAGAAAACGTGGGCCTGATTTTTCCAAGACTTACAAAAGTTCTACTAAAGTCACATGTTGCTTTAAGTGCCGTTCAGAGTCAGTCTGCGTCCAATTGAGACTGATGTAAATTTAAGATGGCCCAAATTGGCCTGAAATTGCAGCATGTGGTCACCACTATTTTCGAACAATCCATCAAACTGATGTGTTGGCCAGAAGAAAATAAAATCCAATGACGAAAAAGAAAAGCTTCAGTCATCGTAGATTAGGAGTGTATTTGTGGACAGTGGCTTCACTGTTTCAGGCAAAGGAAAGAAACAAAAAAAAGACAGAAAGAGAGACAGAGAAACATCAGTGGAAGGATTTAGTCGCGTGTCTCTCCTCTACGTAAGCCGTTATTACAGCGGCAGAGTGAAGGCTCAGGGGCCCCATGACGATCATTTATCACTCATCATACGAGGAGGGAAAGCCTTTCCGTCCCCCTGTGTGTTTCCACTTCAAGTAGTTAAGTTTCAGAGCACTAAATCACAGCCCTATAGCAAGTGCTCGACACCTGAGCGGGATCGAGTGGCGAATGAATGAACGGCGGGAATTAGGTTTGCCGTTAACTCACTGAGCCGAATCACTGATGGACAAATGAGAAAACACAGCGGTGACGGTGCTGACAAATGGGGCTACTTTCCTCTCACAAAATGAAGGAGTATTATAGTTTGTGGATGGATGGGCGACAAAAATAGGAGTGACGTTAACAAGTCACGCTTAACTTTCAGAGGGCTCAAGCATGGGCAGTGAGACCAGCAATGTGGCTTGAGATTGAACTAAAGTGCAGGTTACAAAGGACTTGTTGAATGAATCTCGAAGCAATCGATCTACCTTTCAAGCAATTTTTCATTCATAACATTTTTCTCTTGACTAACAGGATGTGAGCCGGCTATAACTGCCTGTCTGTTCAAGTAGACAACCTTTTTTTTTAATCTCTGCTGTGATCATATTCTTTCCATTTTGAGATATTTCATTTATTACTGCTTAACAGGCCAATATCCTGAATTCAAATGGGCTTTTAATCATCAGTCTTGTTCCTCAAAGAACCTGGGAGACATTCAAAACTGACTAAAAATAGAGCAGGTATTATGTAAAACATGAATTAATCAGCGCCTCTGCTTTACAGAGGTGTCAGAATCCATTAAAACAAGTGTGTCTGAGTGTGTACAAAAAAAACACAAATGTGCGGGAAAGAAAGCGAAACAGGAGGCAGACTTGGCGTAGACAGACAGAAAGAGATGCTGCAGACAGACAGATGGAAATAATAGGAATGGAGACAGAAAGGCTGCAGATTGTCAGACTACGTGTCAGACCAGACGCCTCCTTCTCCTCCTGCTCCAACCCTGCCATCATCCCACGATCAGAACATCACTCCCTAGATCTCAGACATGTCACTGAACTGTGCTTCATACTGCTTTTTGCACGAATGATATAGGTTGTAATCTGGAGAAATACAGTTTTGTAGTTTCTGTCAGCTGGAAACTGTTGCTAACAGAGGTCAGTGTGACAAGCTAAAATGTGACACTCTGACTAAGTTGAAAAGATCATACATATATGTGGATGAACTTTCAATATATATAAATGTGTTAAACATTAAGTAGTCATATTTAAGCTGTAAAATAGTTGATATCCTACCAACAAAGTAGTCCAAACTAATAGCCTGAGTTTGATTACTTCCTCTCCAAGCACATACTTCTTGAAAATCAAACAAGCTTCCTCCTTCAACTTGATGTCCTTGTAGAAACAGAACTTACCACTTATCTCCCCTTTTTTTCAGGTATGTTGTTGATTTGATTCGGCTATGATTACTTGCTAACATGTCAAGTGTGTCGAGGGAATGTTAAGGTAACATTTTGAGTAGTTAGAGTAAAGTTTAGCAGACATTTTAGGAGCAGTAATGTGTGTGCCCAAGAGCAGGACCCCTACTAAGGACTAAGCGGAAACTTCCTGTGTTGAAAAATTAAGCCAAAGTGGAAGTGGTAAATGGACTTGAGCTCATATAGCGCTTTTTCTAGTCTTCTGACTACTCAAAGCGCTTTTACACCGCAGGTCACACCTACCCATTCACACCTATTCACACACTGATGGCAGAGGTTGCTATGTAGGGAGACCATCAGATGTAACTAATCCCATTCATACGCCGCCGACGAAGCAGCGGGAGCAATTCAGGGTTAAGTGTCTTGCCCAAGGACACATCGGACATTCAATTCAATTCAAAATCAAAAAAACTTTATTTGTCCCCGGGGGGCAATTCAAGACATGTTGCTGCAGGAGCTGGGGATCGAACACTCGACTTCCGGTTGAGAGACGATGACTCTACCACTGAGCCACAGCCGCCCTAAGTGGAAAAACCCGCAATTCATCAAGTGTCCACTTGAGGCTGGCTGCTAAAGTCGTATACACACGCCAGGTTTTACAGCAGAAGTTAACGTATGTGCAGCTTGGTTCATAAAAATAATTTGGTCTGAATAGCTAATTTTTTTATCGGCACACACTGTATGGGGTGTGAATTTTTTTATGACTCATCCGGTTTGATTTCATGAACGTTAAGAGTTATTCATAATTATGGACGTGGCTGATCTGTTTGACGGGTGGGTGCTTTGAGACCCGCCTCAGCTCCAACGCTTTACAGTGTTAAGTTGCCTGAAAGTTAGTTTGAGACAGCATCTCCAATGTGCCAATCGCTACCGATGGGCTTCAAAAGTTCTCTTCAGAAACTTACAGGTGATGTCACAGAGACTATGTCCATGTTTATATACAGTCTAGAGGAAAACCTGTTGTGTAGAGTGCGACCATATTTTCTTTAAAGCGACTGAATGCTATCTTTGTCATCTTTATTTGTTTTATGCACCTTTTTAGACATTTTGAAGAGTCTACATTTTATTTATTTTTCAGGTAAACTGTGTTATATTGTAACAAAACGAGGGTGCGGACCTTATACTGTCTACATGTGTTGATGTGTGTTATTTCATTACTTCAGCAAATTGGCCTTAAAAGGAAGTTAAAGACTCTATTCCTCAGAAAATGTGCCAACATGATGTGACTTTATCACTTTGTTAAAGGGCATTGAGCAAAAGCAACATACTGCTGTGTTTCTGGGAGACAAAGTTATGATTTCGGTCTGGTGCAAAGGAGTAAAAGAGACGTACAAAAGATTAGATAATCTGAAATGTCAGCACAATGTAAGTCTCTCTGGTTCAAAGAAAACATGCTGTTTGTTGCCTGGTGCCTGTTTGTTTTGTTTACACGAGGCCGACATGATCCAGCCTCTGTGCTCCAATCTGTACTACATCTGTCTCCAGGCTTACACTTAAGATGGTGTAATGCTCAAAGTTGGCAAGGAAGACGAGATACAGATGAATAGCTGTAGCAAGAACCATAAAGCGCAGAGTAAATGGTCAGAATAAGACTTGTGTTGTAACACTGAATGAGTTTTTGTTGTTTTCAGGGAGGGCATCAGTGCAGCGACGAGGGAGAGAGGCGATGTGTTTTTGAGTTTAATGAGGAAAGACATTTGTCAGAGGGAGACGGCTGCAGCCACGAGCTGCTGCTCAGCGGTGATGCATGAATGTGAGTTTGTGTGTCGCCTGCTGCGTCATGCAAAGTTAATGTGCCACCAGCACACGATATTCAAAAACACAGAAAATTCATGCACACAACTATTAACTTCAGAAACTTCTACAGAATGAAGGTGTTGTTGAACACACACACACACACACACACACACACACACACACAAACACACACACGCTGTGTATGTCCAGCTGTGTCAACAGGTGCACATTCATTTAGTCCTGCTAAAGTATCGGACTGTGAGGCAGGGGGCCGTTACACAGTGAATGTGTGTGCGCATGTTTGTGTGTTAATGTGTGTTTTGAGGGCGATAGGTATAATGACGGTAATTAATGATCCTGCTCCATTGGCAATGTGTCATGTTGTGTCACCACCTACTGCCATTTTGTCCAAATACAACCCATATTACTAATCACACCTCAGTAGGCAAGCACACAGAGGAGAGAGAGAGTGTGTGTGTGTGTGTGTGTGTGTGTGTGTGTGTGTGTGTGTGTGTGTGTGTGTGTTTGAGCGATTAGAATAGACTGAAAACAAAATCCTGTCTATATCCTGGGTGTTAATGTTTTTAAATAAGAATCTTACTTTTCTTGAGTGTAATTATTTATATTTAAGTGATTTTAAGAATTTCTGAGACATGACTCCTGTCAGTGTGTCTGTGAGTGTGTATTGGCATGTTTTACTCAGGTTGCGAGGACATATATCCAATTACATGGTCATATTATGGTACCTTTTCAAAATGCAAGTTCCTGTAAGTCTTTGGATTTTGGAAGTCTTGCTAGATGTTCGCCTCATAAATGATGCAACAATAAAAAATAAATCCTACCGCATCTTCTGAACTTGTCATGTTATTGAGTTTTATTGGAAGGAACTCAAACTAAACATGCAAAAATTAAATTTGGTAATGACAATTTATACACAACACGTGTGACATTGTATTTCATAACTTGAATATAAATGATAAAAACTGTATGAAGTACTTTGGGAGTTGTTTAAAAAGGCTGTAAAAATCAACCAAGATAGAAACAAGATGTGAAATATTTTCCATGGACCTAAAACTACCCCAAAAGGTTCTTTATGGTTTGACGTAGTGCTTCATGAACTGAGAAAAATAATACTTTTAGGTCTTACCAAACCTGACTAAGAAGAGTGAACGACTGAGATTGTGCTTTGACAATATTTACACATTCATGCCAATAAAGCTTATTGAATTAAATTGAAAATGATTGTGATCTTTTTGTTTAATTCTGGCTTTTTTTTTGTTGCCCTTTAGGCTGTTCAGTTTTTACAATTTAAATTTGTATTTTCCACACTTCAAATGTTTCTAGAAACTTCAAAAAAGTTTCTCATGTAAAGTGAAAATAATTCAAGTTAATGTTACTTTAGGAAGCCTCTTTTAGAGCCCATGGATGTCAGACCTCCTGCATCTTTTATTCATTCCCTTTTCCAAATATAAATAGACGTGCAGATGCTGATACTATGCAATTCAGTACAGATGGCAAGAAATTGGACATGGTTTAATTTTCATGTGAAAGTTAAAATTGGGCATGTAAAGGTTTTGTAGTGTTGCGAAAACTTACAGAAATCACTGTTAATCAGTGAAATGTCCTCTGCATGATAGATGATGACTGTGTTGTGTTTGCGTGTGTGTGTGTGTGTGTGTGTGTGTGTGTGTGTGTGCGTGTGTGTGTGTGTGTGTGTGTGTGTGTGTGTGTGTGTGAGAGAGAGAGACAAACATAGATCTGGGACTGAGCTCTCCACATCTGTCATTTTGGAGAGCGTCACAGCAGCCAGGAAGGAACAGATGATAATCCACGTGGGACAAATTAGGACACTGAAATGAAAAAATGAAAAAAAACCTGACAGAGAGCAGAGATAACCACAGCCTCCTGATGAAGCCAATACTCCTGAAGTGAGCCAGTGAGCTGTGCTCTCAAATAGGTTTTCTGTTTCTAATTTGTGTTGCCTTGGAGTTCTTTGGGGATTCAATACATTTACTTTGTTGATCCTCTGGGAAGAGTTTGCTCTGGACACATTACTGCTGCCTGAAATCAATGCAGTCACAGAAATAGTACAACACAATGTAAATAAGGCGGTGTTATACAATACACATCACCTGTGACATCAATTTTGAATTGTGGCTTTTGGCTTTTGGGGGTAATTTATTGCACACTGATTTATGTTCAAGTGTGAGATTGCTTTTTTTCCGAGTTCGGTTTTTCATTCCAATGCAAACAGAGGTTTTATTTTCCTGTTTTGCTTTTGGTTAGAAGTGTGAAACTCCATCGCAGCTTTTTATCGCACTATATATTTGAACCAATGAAAGTGTCTTGTTTGCTCTGACACACCAAAGTGAACTCCTCTTGAAGCTGCTGTATTTGTAGTCTAGGTGCAGAGTAACCACATTTTATTCATCTACAAGTGATTGTGAGTTTGTTACTTTGGCTTTACAGCCACCCAGAATATAGATACAGGATGTTATTTTCAATATGAATGCATGGATGTTTAAATGCACGTGGATTTTTTTGTTGTTGCAAAAGTTCTGATAGACTCCAGGGCTTGCATTCAACATTTCTGCAAGGCACAAACACATATAGATCCAAAAGGGAGTGTGTGTGTGATGAATGTGTTTCTGCTCTCCAGAGAGATTCACACACAGATTCTCTAAGGACACAAACCCAGCAAGCTGTCACAGAACTGGCTCCAAGCTGTTACTCTGCAGATAAGAATTTAAATAAAATGTTTGAGTTAAAGAGAAAAAATAATAATAATTTGAAAAACTCTCAAACTTCAAAGCTCATCCAAGAGTCAAACTGTGCTATCGAGTCTTAAAATCTGCTCAAACTATCAACTAGTGAGTGATGATTTTATGCCGTGCAGCTGCATGACAGTACCCACGTTTCAATAACAAACTGCAGAGATAAGGAGGACTTTCAGAGAATGAGAGTTTCAAAGAGTGTGTTGGTTCAGCATCTGTTTTACGCCTCCGCTGGTGTCAGATGATATGGAAAAATGCTAATTTAATTTCCTTGAGATGAATCAGAAAAGAAATGTAATGCACTTGATTCTAAAGATATATACACAAGCAACCCACGCGGAAAAAGTGTACCTGGATTCATTTTCAGGAGTCGAAGAACAGGAGCCTTTGATGCACCTTGGCTTCTGCTTATAAACCTGGAGAGATGAATCATCTCAGTGCAATGCCTTAAGCATGTATTCCTAGATATAAGCTGCACAGCACTCTCTGCTTTAAAATTCATTACTCATTTGGTTTGCTAAACATATTTTGGAGGATGCATAATGGCTGCTCGGATAACATTCTCTCTGAGAAGTGTGGGATTCCAACTTAAGAGAAATAAGTCAATGCGTTCACATGGACTTCAGTATCCTGGTTTTGTTTGTGCATGTAAACATATCCCAATTTAAGAGTTTTGAGAAACACGACTTTGCAACCTGGAGAACTCAGAAAGTTAACTGGATACTGTCAGTGCCAATTCTAGTCTGTTGGGGCCCTAGGCAAAAATCAATTGGGGGCCCTCCAACCAGGCAGTCTCCCCACCTTTATGCCTCTTCCTCTCTTTTCCTGTTTCTTTTTCTCTCCTATAGACGGATAATTCCTCTTAATTCTTCTTTGTTATCTTTCATTGACAAACTTTGGTTTTCACACCAATAATGCATGCAATGCTCAGCAGGGCAAAAATAGTGAGTGCTGCCAGATGGCGCCCCCTTAGGGAGGTTTCCTACTGTCGTTGTAAAATTTGCGCATTTTGGGCCAGCCACTCCTTTGGATCAAGTTTCTGAGCCCTCACGGGTCCCCTATTGGTCTGAGGCCCCTAGCAGTTGCCGGCCTTGCCTGTTGACAAGCAGTGCCTCTTGAAACTACGGCATGAATACGCATAACCCCAGTTACTGACAGCTGCCGACTACCTGCGCCAACGTGGCCTCAGCCAAGTGACGTATCAGCAAAATAAACATGGCAGCGACTTTCACTTCATTCTGTTAGCATTCAGCGATCCCCTTGCTAATGACTATAGTTTCTGAGTTCTAAAATTAGCTGCTGTATTTGTTAAAATACTTTATCACTTGACACACACGACATATGGTGTTGTTCCAGATTTTCACTATGATTTTTTCACCAGCATGGGAGCTGTGAAATGATAACGATACGTAAGATTTTGCACTTTTTCTTTTAAATTTACAGCCTGAAACACAGCAGCCAATCAGTTGTGTATATTTTCTAAGGGGTATGACAGAAGAATTAAAAATTAACTTGTTCTTCACTCATATAACCCTGACCATCAAGTGTTTATCTGCAGAAAAATGAAATCAATGTCTCAGAGCCTATCTCCAATATGGCCTTCAGAGACAGTGATACTTCATCTGAATGACCTTTGATGTACTTAATCATCCCGTCAGCTGTAGTTGAAAATACACCAAACAGAGGCCGGTGACCAAACTTTTTTTTTTTTGAGAGTCGCACCATCTACTGAACCCCAGAAGCCCTCTCTATCTCTGGTCTGTATTGTGTTAAGAGGCCAGTGGTGGCAGAACACATGCCCTGACAAAGAAGGCCTCTCCAGCTAAGTGTGTGTTTGTGTGTGATGTGGAGGCAGTTGGTGTCGGCTGTAACCAGATCCTCGTGTTTGGCAGGTGAGGAGTGACAGACAGCAGAATAAACTGTCAGGACTTTCCTCTGACCACTGATCCCAGAAAAGAAATGACAGAGGATGGAAAGAGACAGGTATATTTGTGAGTTACACTCTGACTGCAACTGCATGCTTATTTCATTTTAAATGTTGTTCATGATCAAATACAGTTATTATGATTTGTTTCGAGAATGTGCCGGTACCAATTTCAAGGGAAACAGTTGAGGAAGTTAATTCAAGGGATGTCATTGGTCTGTAGAAAAGTTGATATTTAAAGGCACAGTATGGGCTCTTAATCAATACAATGACAAAAGATGACGTTGAGGCTGGAGGGGAATCATGGGAGTTCTCTCTGCTAGGTCATACGTATTTTCATTATACCTTAGTGTTAGGTGGGGGTTGTTTGTGTATTAAATGGACAATGAGAACATCGCAAAGCAGACTGTGGATCATCTTAGATTTATTTAGCTGTGGTCAGACAACATAACAACACAACACTGACCCATGCTGACAAATATCTGACCATTACTCACACATGCTGACCAAGATCTCACAATCGTTGGCCCATGCTGACCAGGATCTTACAATCACTGATTAAGTATTTATCTACACAGTGTTGCTTATATTCTGCTAGAAGGTACAGCCTACCATTTCCTTTCCATTTGGGTATATCTCTATAAGGCTAGAGAGAAGACATCAGCTTGACTCGTAAATGTCAGACTATCTTCAGTCTCAGAGTTACATTTCCTTCTGAGCTCACAACAGACACTTGGCTCCAATCCAAATATAACTCTGCTGCTATGAGGTCTCTTACACATATGTATACAGCTTCAAAAACCTAGAAGAAGAATTACTCTTAGATAGTTGACAAAATTCAAAGATATATCCACAAAATTATCAAGATGAATGAATTCCTGAAGATACGTACTAACACTTAGTATAGTGAAAATAAAGATAATTCTGTATTTAGGTCTTTATTGTGGGTTTTTTTATGGTTTATGTGGATTGAACAGCACTTTGGCCAAATGTTGTGGTTATTAGATTGCCTCATTAAAAATGTTGGATTGGATTGTGCTGCACGGTCTACTGACATAAACTGTAAAAGAAAAATGTCTCTATCTCCATCTTGCAAACAAATTTGGTTCATTCTCACCTGTTTAGAGTCTATTCATGCCAATGTCAGATTTTCAGGGTGATGTACTCTTTAAAAAAAATGTCAACACATAGATTCGCCACCGTCCCAGGGAGATATACACAGTCATTGTGTGGTAACACTGATGGATTTAAATGCAGAATAATGCTGTGATTCTTCTTTGCAAAAGAAAACCATGGAGGGCCTGAATCACAAAAGGAGTGTGTGGCTCATGAGCACTAAACCTGTGCAAATGAATCTAAGGGAGACACCATCAAAGTCACAAAACACAGACAGGGGGTTAAATGAACCCCTAAACGTGTTGCAGTTCAGGGTGCATTAACAGACCCCTAACAGCGTCTCTGTGGGTCGGTGATGGTTGTGTGTCATTAAATAAGCCATTATGCAGTCATTTGGGGAAAACTGTCCTCTATTAGTGTAAATAAACTTTCACAGCCTCTAAAAAGCTTTTAATTCAAAAACATCGTCGTTAATAACGACGCACATTTAAAGCGGAGCAAAAACAGTCTGTAGAGACCACGGGGTGACTGAGCCACAGTATTTAAAAGAGATATGATGTGCACATTTTCCAGTGATCAGGAAAACAACTTTGCTTCTGTATGACTTAAAAATAAATCATCTGTTTATAAAGTCTATAAATATGACTTTGACATTACTTTTATTAAATTAACCAGAGATTAAATCAGTTCAAGGCTCAGCGGCTCAGTGGGGGAAGAAGGTCTGGCTGTTACGCACAAAGAGCATGCACGTTTTTTTTTTCCAAGTTTCCCTCGCCTTCTCCATTCAGGGAGGAAGCTAATGTGGAACTCATATTACTGTTTTCAAGTCTGGTGTCACAAAAAACTCGTAAAAGTTTAAGCTTCCCTCCTGACTCATCATCTTTATAGCTCCGTTTCCACCAAGCAGTCCGGTTTGGTTCAGTACTGCTCGGTACAGTAAACCCTGAACTTGCTTGCATTTCCACAGCTAACTGTATTTATTTGGTAAGCGGAGTGTAAGCCAGATGGAGATAACCGTGTCAGCTATGTAATAGTGTGACACCATAGCAGCTATTAATGAAGTTAAACGTTCAAGAGGAACAGGTACACAGTAAACAAGGGACCCTTTAGGGTCGGATCGGTACCCTTTGCACTCCAACAAAAGGGTACTAAAAAAAGTAGGACAGTACAGATCCCTTATTTTAGTAGCATTCGCCAATAAATGGGTACCAAACTGAACCGGACCGCTTGGTGGAAAGCGTGAAAGTGCAGATCCACACAGAGTAAAGGTGCAGAAAGCTTTTCTCCACATTTAGATGCAAAACAAGAGCAAACTGCACAGAGCAGGACAACTTTTTGGGTGTGTTTGTGTCTGAATATCATAAGCATTATATGCTTTGTGAATAAGACCTTGAGAAGGAGCGGATAGCAGGAGAATGTGCTGCGCAACTTTTGGAGCCACTAGTGGCTGCAGTGCATTCTTAGTGAATCAGGCCCTGAGATGCATTTTTGCCCTCTGGGTCAAAAAGTTGTCTATTTGTTTTCTGTTTCGTGAAATAATTGAGTAGTAAAAAAGAAGCATTTAATTGCCCAACATTTAAGAACTTCACACTCTTAATCCGTCACCATGCTTCAAGCTAAACTTTTATCTTCTCTTAGTTTCTAGCGTATCTAGAGAAGTGCACATAGGAAACTCATACATCACTGGCAGGACAATCTGTTGTGGGAACAAATGTAATCAGCTAAAGATGAAGCTCATTAGCAGACATAATGTGGTGGAATGAGGCCTTCTGCACACAAACTGCCAACCCTGCTCTGAAGCTCAATGCACACAAAACACTCTACCAGCACTTTATTTTCTGACACATTACTGTGTGAGGGACGTACACATTAACACCTGCACACACACACACACTGGCACATTTTAACAGGAGAGCTGTAAAAGGATGGACTGTCGAGACACTGCCAGGTGAAAAGTGTGATGATGGGTTGTTGGCAGCAGCTGCTGGCTGACAACCAGCACTCCATGTAAAGCCATGTAAGCCCTCCAGGTGTGTGTATATACTAAGCGTGTCTGTGTATGAGTGTAGCTATATATTGTGCGTTTTCTCCAACTCTGAATCGGAACGTGCCAGTCAGCAGTTCAGCAGCCGTGGGAGAGCACAGGGGAGCGCTTACCCAACAGAATGGCCCTCCACCTCTCCTTTCACTTCACAAGCATTAACACAGACACACAAACAGCCTACATGCAGTTGCCACACATTGACGCAGCACAACTACACAGAAAATGTCAGCTAAGCTATCTTTCTCTCACAGTTTGTGTTGAAGGAGTGGGGATCTGGATGTAGATGAGACGGTTTGAACTCTCTTTGCAGTTGTTGCCAGCTCTTTTTGAAAGCCAGGAGTGGTGCAGAAAGGGCTTCTGCATCAATGTGAAAGGGCGTGTGAAGGCGATAGAAGTAAAGAAAACATGGACTCACATGTTGAGCTGAAGACTAGCAGGGATCTCGATCAATTGATCTAAAAAACTGTAGTGGCTCTGAGGGGCAAAAGTAAAACAACGCTTAAGGAAACGAAAAAGTGAAGACAAAACAACAACTTAATACATAGTGTATTAGAGATATTTTTTTCCCAGGTCAATCAAGGTTCAGTTCCTTTGTATTGGAGACGTAAAAAACCTCTTCTGGTAGGGCAGCACACGTTTTAACTCTTTTATCCAATCCAACTCCAGCATCTCCCAGCAAGTGAGGAGTAACTGGGGCATATTTCACCAGTATTGATCTAGCATTACCCTCACGATATAGAAATATTTGACAAATCTGTCCATTAAAGCATTCTTCTTTCTTGTTCTGACAGCTGAAAAGCAATTGGATTCTTCTCTTATATTGTCCCCAGTTTCTCTATGATTGACAATCTCGATTTCGACTTGCAGCTCCAGCACTGACCTGCATTGTGAAGGCCTCCAAATGCTGCGCTTTTAATGAGCTGTCTGTCTGAGAGTCCGTTTGGATCTAATAAGCTCATTAATCTCTATCTGCTCTCCTCCAGGCACGGCCAAATCAAAAAGCGAATGATGTTCCCATCTTTCACCTTACAGCCAGACACTCAGATTGATAAATAGTCTAAGTGAAGTCCAGAGAACAAACTGTTTACTTCTCTCTTTTTCCCTGACTCTCATTCAGCCTTGAGCTTTTCTGGTTCAAATGAATTTGGGACAGGTGATGTCTGAATGGTGGAATATGGAAGAAATGAAAGAGACTGAGGGTGATGCTGAGAGATGAAGAGAAGTGGAAAATGAGAGGACTTACATCAGACTCTCGGCCGGCTTTCCTCACTGATGTAATGGCGGAAAACTGGAGATGATGACACCAAACTTTAAAGTCTTTCATTGGGAGACTGATGGGCCGTCTTCTTGGTGAGCAGCAGTTGTCATTCAAGCATCTCATTGGAAGCCGTAACATGTCTCCTCTCCTGACGTTTCCTGTTATACAAGAGATACACCAGTGAGGCAAGCATGTGAAAATGTTTCCATATTATAACCTTGGGGTCCCGACCCCACTGAATTCAAATGGGGTGGTCTGAAAATGTATTTATTGAACAATACAAAATATATTGTATATGAACATATATTGGACACAGGCTACATTGGGCCATAGCCAAAACAAGAAACTTGCAGAGTTTCTGTCTGTCATCCATTGTGCAAAATGTCATCCCAGCCTTTCTTCCTCTGTTGATAATAATATTCATGAAAAAGCCTTAATGTTTTTTTTTTTTTAATTTAGTGATAAGAGACATAACAGGCTAGCTAACAGGACAAATTCTATCTGAATGCTTAGTTGCGTTTTAAACAGCTAAGAAGGAAAAGGCTGAAAATCAATATGGTCGAGACACATAGCAAGAGATTTGCACTTGACAAAGTCAGACTGGGTTAAATGTGTGTTAAGCTTAAACACAAATATTGTATTGTGTCAAGTCTGTGCTGGTTCTTTGCAAACAGTGAACCACAGCAGCAACCTGACCCCTCTTTTGTCGCTTGGGGTAAAGTGGTAGCTGTTGACAGATTTGACATTTAGTTGGACTGTCAACAGGAGAAAGAGGGAGAAGGCTCGAGCAGCATTACTCCTGATTTCTCAAGCTGCAGTTGTAGTGCAGTTGTGTTTTTTGTGATTCAGAGAGAAGAAATACTTGAAGATTGAACAAACCGAGCACTATAGCATCGCAAAGCAATTTTCTTTCTGTAGTTGAAGAATCTTAATAACTTGTGACTTGTGAGTATCTAGCTTTTAAATTGTAAAATGTATCATTGACAGCTTGTGTTTCAGATTCTGTGCAGGATAATGTTATATAAACTCTCCTGTGAGTCACCAAGTGTTGCAAAAAGACGAAAGAAACCTGATCTTTGGTGTGACCTTTTCCTTTTCACACCCGGTTTTATCTGTGCTGATTCACACTCAGTGCTGGCCAACTACACCTTGAACCTTAAAGCCCCTGTCAGGTTATATACGGCCCGTGTTAGGTTTCCTAATTGATGTCTTGAGTTATTCATCATCCCTGCACGTCATGGCGGTTTCCAAGTCTTTCACTATCAGTCAGAATGAAGAGTGATGAAGTGGACCTCTTCACTTTCAGCGTCTCAAATCACTGCGAGATAAAAATCTCAGATCTCCAATCAGCCAGGCCTCCACAAATAGGTTGGTTTTCTGATTGATGACAACAGATATTCATGTGGTTGTGAAACAATGGATATGAATATGTCGAAAGGACTGATGGGAAGACAATATAGTGTTGGTAATAGTGTTGGACACCACAGCGACACTATCGTTTGTGTGTCTTGTTCAGCTGTCTTGAGCTCCTTTCACTCGAGGGGAATGAATGACTGCCAGGCCGTGACAAAGCCAGATCTTTTTCCCAAACAAAGTGGCCACTTTGGCCTGGAATTTGACATGAGTGATAACCCCAACGCTCTCTCCCAACAACCTTCCTATTCATGAGATCCGAGCCATGGACACTTGGGTTTGTGTAATTAGCCTCACAGCTACAGAGGGTTAATGATGCAAACAAGCGAGGCAGTAAATATCGAGAGGAGCTCTGCTGATCTGGGGTTGAGAGGTGGCCAGTTTTAGAAAAAAGGGTAACCCTTAAGGTCCCGTGTCCACCTAGCATTTGTTCCGGGCAGAAAAGCGCTGGCTGTGCGTTCAGGAGTGTTTGCATGAAGCGTTTGTTCGCTGAGAAGAAAAGCGCTGCACGTCCGTCCTGTTTCTATGACAACAGTGTGTTGAAAACGGCCGCAGTATGACCGACACTGCTCCGTTACTTTTTACTGCATGTTTTATATTTCAGATCGTTTTTTACCCCAGCAGACACGGAGGAAAGAGGATGTGGGTACAAGATACGATCTGTAGGACGCTAAAATACGGGGAATATCATACATTTTCAAAAGAGCGCCGGTGACGTCAACAGCGCCTTTCTGAAAAGTAAAAAGATTTTCAACTTGAGCGCTCGAAGCGGCCGCACAAAAACGGCAGAGCGCTTGTAAAAAAGATGATGGGCGCTGCGCTTTTCCTCCAGGCGACCGCTTTCTGCTGAGAACGCTCTCTACTCATTGAAAACAACAGAAAAAAGACGCTGGCGCTGAGAAAAAAACGCTAGGTGGACACGGAGCCTAAGACTGTTGAGATTTTACCAATTCCAATCCAGAGTGTGATTTTTGTTATAAGTTTTTTGATTCTTGTTTTCAAAATTTGAAACCATTTCAGGATAAGATTTTAAAGCGTGACTAAACCCCATACGTGCATCTTAAAACCAGGCAATGACCGAAAAGATTTGACGAGAACTTTCCCCTCACTGACTGTTGAACATTTTGTACTTACAGAGGTCATACTTTCCCCATTATGTCTTTGTACTTAGAAAAGTAAAAGACTGAATATTTATTTTCAGCCTATTTACAGGGTTGGTCCAACATTTGGCAACACTTTGAGGTCCATTATTGGGGATTTTACTGCCAACTCTCAGGCCTCGCCAGCAGTTTATTATAGCTACGAACAGGGATTTTATCCTCATTGTATGCTTCCTTTTCACTGGCAAAATTCTCTATTTACTTTTTCTGAAATATAGAGGCTGTTTCTTGGACCTAATGCACAATCTTTGACTGGGAAGACACTCAATAATTCAGTTGCAGAACCAGTTATTACTGAAAATGTTTTAGGAGCAGAAGCATCCGTGACAGAGATTCACGGCTTATTTAACTTTTATGGCTACATTAAGTGATGTTTTCTAAATTATTGTGCCACAAGATATTTTGAAAAGAGGAGGCGAGGGCTGACATTTAAGTCTTAATGGGATCAATTATGTTATTTTCACTGAGCAATAACAATAAGCTCATTAAAAAATATTGGAAACAATTAAAAATAAAGCATTGCTTCGAGTTACGATAAGACTTTATTGAGTTGTCAGACCGCAGGGCAGCACAGACAACCAATAAAGTAATCAAAGCCTTTGAATTGTTTTCCACACCGAAAGCAAATTTTCACTTCGGATACAAATTAATCTGAACAACAATATCCCCAAACAAATGAAAAGGTTGGATATGTTGGAAAACTCTTAGACAGTAATGATGACATGAAACTGGACTGACACAAATAAAAATAAGGTCACTTGACAAAAATCAAATAGGGAAAAAATAAATCAAAAAGGAGCCGTTGCAGCAAAGCAGGTTATCAAACAAGCAGCAGGATGGTTGCAACAGGTAGCAGGGAAGAAAAGTGATGACTGATTACAGGTAAGAGAAAAACAGCTGCAGGTGATAGACATGTTTGCACTGCTGCTGTTTGATTTATGACTAACTATAGAGAAAGTAAAAAACAGAGCTGAGGTGGTTCACTGTCAGTAAACTGTATCCATCATATTTGTTTTTCTAAAGTCTACAGTGACTCTAATGAAGCACCCTTTAGAGTATTTATCCATAAATGGCAGTAATGATACAGTTTACTCGTGAGTCACAATCCTCTTTGTTGTTTCTTACTTTTCCCCGATACTCTACATGTGAGAAGAAAAAAGCAATGCCGTAGTAAAGGCAGGGAAGGAGCAAGATGCAAGCAAGAATGTTTTGTCTATAACTCGGCATTTTAAAGGACCTGTGTGTAACATTTAGAGATTTTCAATTGCATAAATGTAATAAAATGTAACTAAATAAATCCTGTGTTTTCATGACAGCTCTTCACATATACACTATGGGTCCTGATCCATGGAGCCTGCTATGTTACTACAGTCACCAAGAATGGAGAAAACAAACACCGGGTCTTGAGAGTCGTTACTGGCGAGTTCCGAGTTTTCTCCTACAAGTAAGGGAGGGGAGGATCTGCAACCTCAATGCTTCATGCCACTGAATCCAACACAGAAGGCCTCTAAAATACTTTCTGAAAACATATAACTTAAATGTGGGTAACACAATGAGTGTGTGAAACAACGACTTCTTCATTTCCTAGAAAAACTCTACAGAACACCTTAAAATACAAATTTCAACAACTTAACATTGAATTTTGTTCGTTTGTGTCTGTCTTTGCAGCTGTACATACATTATTAAACAAAACAACCAGTCCATATTTAATATGGTTTATGTGAGGGAAGCAGCAGTTCTTGTTGTGTCTCTTAAAAAGTAACAAAATATATTCTGTCAAGAAAAAGATCCCCAAAAAATATTGGGAAATTACACGGACAGAAATAAAACGTACGGTGGCCCTGAAGGTCAACTGTCTAAATATTTCACCTGCTGCAAATATATTTCACAAACCGGAAAGGGTATGCCCATACTACTTGTTTGCGATTGGACTGAAGTCACGTCAGTACAAACATGTGACTCTCTTCTGCTGTGCTGTCTCCGGTGTGTCGTCTCCAGTGCTAGTTTCTTAGACCGGCTTCGGGTTTTGACTGTTGACAGGAGAGTTTTAGTGGGGGAAGACAGGATGCCTTAAAGTCAAGTATCCAAATAATTGGATACTTGTTGTGCAGCCAGAATTGTTTAGAACTCCAGTCCAGGACTTGGAGCACCTCGAGCATGTAGGACCCTACTGCTTAGTTGTTGATAGTTATACAGTAGGATTATCTGCTACAATTACGCCCGAGCCAGTGTCATCCACACAAAAGAAAAGCAACCTGGTTATGTTGATGATTGAACTTTGTTGAAGACAAATTGTCAAAAACTCAAGTCTCGAGTCCGCCTCATCAAAGTAGAATCTGAGTCCCCAGAAGCTGAGTCTCTGAGCTATTCTAATAAAGGCTTCACTTCTCCACTTAAGCACATCAATTATGTTAATTTATAATGCATTCATTGTTCCACGCTTAGGCTGTCTTTAACTCTTTGAGTCTTAATGTTTATACTGTACCTATTTAAGGATGTGATATTGTTAAATCCCAGAGCCATATGATCATTACATTATTATAATAAGATGTGCACGCTTGTCATCTAGTTAATTCATTGATTTGTATCGCTGTATGAAGGTCTTCTTAACTTTAAAGATTAGAGAAGCTGTTTACACAAACGGTAAAGGTTTGTGTGCAGTAATAGTGCAGCAAATATGATTATATATTATACATATTTCACTTTATGGACCTCGTGTGGTTAGAAAACACATTTCCTTTCCTAACATTAGATTCTGATCCAGTCAGTAAACAGTCACTCTGGAGGTTTCACTTGTAAATTAAATTACAGCGCTGCCGTCCTGCTGACATGAGCACTGCGTCTACCTTTATGTGGAGACACACTGATCGTATCTGATCAGTTGAGACCGCTGCAGGTGTCTAATAAAAGAATAAGTGCTACTCGCTCGCCGTTTGCCCATAACAACTGTATTCCACGCATCATCGCGACACGTGAACGGTTTCTGAACAAGACAAGAGTTGTTCATTTTGATATGGGGTCTATTATGGATTGACTCACTTTTGAAGCCAGCCTCAAGTGGACACTCTGGGAATTGCAGTATTTGGCACATCCATGTTGTCTTCACTGTTCGGCCACAGACGCTGTTGTACTGACTAAAAGAGTGTTTGTTTGAGTTCCTGTTTGCACAGAACATTACAAATGTATCAATACAAACATGTCCATGTCACAAGAGGCCACATCTGGAGCTCTATATTACTACAAACAGAGGACTTGTGAGTTTGCTAATGCATGATTGTACTCTGTTTGCGTTTGTATGTGCAACCCTTCATGTGCTATGAACTTGTATTGTCTTCACCAGAAAGTCAAATACGCACATTACAGAGGAGGCTTGACAAGCGAGGCACTGGGGCAGGGAGTGAAAACACAATTTCTTCAGTTAGTCGAGGGGGTGTGAGTCAGGCCTGGCAAAAAATTTCTCCCATTCAAAAACGTTTTATGTTTCATCTTCTATCTTCATATTGGCAAACACTCCAGCTCTCTTACCCACAAAAAGACACAAACCCAGAGGTGTCCTGTCTTGTCACCACTTACCCAGCTAACAATGAGCTACTCACATGCTCGTGCTAGCAGGCAAGGCAGAGAAAAACCCATCAACCTGACACGCTCACCCCAGGCCATCGCTGCTAATGAAGACAAGCCACTGAAGTCAGGAGGCAAATATGTGGAAAAATTAGATTATGAGCCCCTTCATTGCAGCACAAAACAAGTGTTGTTGGACACACCTGAGTTTACACGTCAATACTGCCTGGATACAGTGTTGGATTTATGCCTCAATCCTGGGGACTGAGGCATACAGATTGATATTCTGAGGTTGTTCAGGTTATTTTCTTGCACTCATACATTTTCCTATCGATGAAACTCGAGTAGTATTGTCTTGTATCTGGAGCACCAGTATTCATATTTTTTTGTAATTCATGTACAGTAAGTTGTATTTAACATTGGGGTGAATAATGTACTGTGACATTAAGATATTCTGTTCAGTTTGGTATTATTACACTCTTACCAGGTGGCACAGTAAGCTTTGCAATAACTGTAAAAAGGTTTAGCAGAAACTTCAGGAATTAGTCTGAGCCTGTACAGTGCAGCCTGAATGTCTTGTCAGCCCAGCATGTGGAGAAATAAAGTCCTGCTTTCTACACCACAAATACTTTTGCAGTCTGAATAGTGTAAAATATCTCATAATTTCCTGCAGTCCTTCATAAGGGTACAGATTTTCACACCTTGTCAATGAGAAAGAAAACCAGAAAGAGAACCAATGTAACCACCACAGTCCTTGAAGCTTGGTTTGCTCTGCTTGAACGTTTCGTACCATGACACATCCAAATAAACTTCATCAATTAAAATCATAGGAAACTCACGTTGAATTTGGGGTCACCTGGCAACATTCCAGGAGACTGCATGTCTTCTTCTTCTTCTTTTGTATTTCCAGTAGACTAGCTGCCTTACGGCACGTTGCTGCCTCTCTCAGTCGAGACTTTGTATTATTTTTAAAGTTCTTCAAGAAGAGTAATCCTGTTGAGGAAATGAAGTCCAGGACTGCATCCACATTCTGTTCAGACGGATTTAGTAGGTGTTCCAAAGTTACTGTCTGTAATCCAGTGGATGATACAGCAGAGTAAAGCTGTACTCTTTGCTTCTTGTATAGGTCACAATCCATCAGTACATGTTTTGCAGTTTGCTGCTGTTTGCCGGTTCTGCACAGTCCATCCTCATGTTTTCCTATCTTTGCCAGATCCCATGCAAACCCACAGTGACCTTGTCTCAGTCTTGTCATTATTACAGTGTGCCTTCATTTATTGCCCTACTAGCATCGCTTTGTTTTTACACTATTTTGAATTGAGAAGTAATGACGACCAGTCTTTTCATGTTCCCACTCTCTCTGCTATACTGCTGTTTTTGTTCAGCTTAACATCTGACCGGCATTCAGAAACACCCGAACAAACTCTCAAATCAATGTTTCTTTTAAGTGCCAGGAGACTGCATGGTCAAACAGTTAGCTTTAAATTCTTCCTGGTCAAACCACATTGCTACTACCAGGGGTAAAGTGAAACAGACAAAGAAAGCTATGAAAATATTTGTAACACCAATCTTAATTTATAGGAATCACAAATAACATTAACTCTAAAATATAGTCAGCAAGTTAGAGTTCAATGCAATACAGCTAGTTTGAAACAGCATAGAAATAGAAACTGTATTGTCCTCCCCCATCCCACAGTCCAACTTGGTACAGTCCACGCTTTCAAAACCTGGTGGAGCATGGGGCGTTCAGGTGTGCTTGTTCATGAGAAAACCCACCCTCAACCAGGAAGTGGACCTTTGAGAGAACACTTTTTAGCAACCAAACCAAACAAGGAAACTTAGATTTGAATTGAAATATATTCAGTGAAGCACACGGATCAATCAAAAGGTGAAATGTAGTTTTAGCCACACATATCAGATAACCACAACCAAATATTCAGCGACATAATGAATCAAGGATTTTTCCACCTGACTGGAGAGGGAGAAAGTGACGCTGCAAAGTGTGCTTCCATACTTCATTTGTAATTGATAATCCAACCAGCAATCCAATTGGAGACAGTCAATTTCTGTGATTGGCAGCTTGAATTTGTGGCACACTGTATTTTACACTCTGTCAGGTTGATGAGCTAGTAGGCAAACATGAGCACATAAAGAGCAGAGATGTTGAGAGAAAAAGGAAACACTGTGAGCAAAGTTTGACAGAGAGCAAAATGAGAACAAACCGAGTGACAGACGGTTTCTTCTGTGCTAACATGGATAATTACACATTTTGTCACAACACATTTTTGTTTGATCCTATTTAATTAATATTTGGGTCAGAGTTTCTCTGCAGAATGAAATGTATATGCAAGTTAATAATCTTAGTTTTTGTAAAATGTCCTGTAAGATGTTTAGGATTGGACCAGAAATACGTACAAAAACACAAAGGCCCTAAAAGTTCAAAAAAAGGAGACAATTATATCAACTTTTACTGACTTAACCTCATGTTTGATGCTTAATAGATCTTTCTTTACACTGGGAATTGCAATGGCATCTGTTGTAACATGAAAGTCATATATTCACATTTTTAACATGCAGGTTTATGCTTCGTACAAGAAACATTTTAATTATCTAGCTAGAAACCAACAGCTTCAAACCTCACGTTTTCCCCCTATCATTTTTACATGTATTCTCTGGTCCATCCTATTCTTAGGTGTGCTGTGTCCAACCTGAGAAAGTCTACCTCAGTGAGACAAAACAGGAGATTACAGACAAGAGCAGTGGTGACACAGAGCTTCCATCTGATGGTGAGACGGCTTTCCCACGACCGACATGTCTCCAGTGAGGCCCAGACACCTCCAACACTATCAAAACAAACCAGAGAGTGTGTCTGTGTGTTCGTACATGTGCCGGTGCATGTGGTCTGCTATCACCTGCTGTTTCTACTGCAAGGTGAATAGATAGAACACACACATCAGGCGTGTGTGTTTGTGTTTGTGTGTGTGTGTGTGTGTGTGTGTGTGTGTGTGTGTGTGTGCGTGCGTGCGTGCGTGCGTGCGTGCGTGCGTGCGTGCGTGCGTGTGTGTGTGTGTGTGTGTGTCTTTGCCTAAAGGTGCCCTGCCTCCACAAACAGGATTGTTCAAAAAAAGAGAGGAGACTAAAAATCCATAATCAGATAAGTAAACACCCACAGTCCCTGCTGGGGTAAAAAAAAAACTTGGATAGAAAGGGGAGATAAATTATTATCTGAGTGCGTGAGGAGACAAAGGGCTGCGATGGGAGGGATTGTATCTGCTGTTAGATTAGCGTTCTGGTTGACTGGCAGCCACAGACACAGCAGACACGGGGGTCCACAGCCAAACCACAAAACCACTTTCTCACGGTCTTCCCTGGAGATCACAGTTCAGCTACGTGTGCTGCTAAACAAATTCTTCACAACTTTACTGCCTGCTAAGAAATGCTTAGCTTTGATACTTAGTTTTATTAGTGTCGGGATATTTTTTGCGTAGTACTTTTTTTATATGGTTTGGTTTTGATATTTTTGCCAAGATTGTGTAGGGAGAGGGTCTGGTATGGCACTTTGACACCGGAAACTGTGGTGTGTATTTCCAACCAGAGACCAAGGTTTGTATTAATAATCATGACCTTAATCTTACTTTGATCTCAACCAACAGTTAACCCCCCTTTCACATAAAGCAGGAAACTGTATTCCTACCTGGATTATGTTCAAAGACACCACACACCAGTTGTAGGGAGATAGTAGTTAAGAATACTTTTTGCAACACCTGTTGTGTTTTGGTGTGGGGAAGAAAATGACCGTAGTTAAAGCCACATCATGTAACCGTACTACATTAAAATATCAGTTTTAATCATCATTTTGAAACTATTACCTGATTTTCCACTTGTCAAAATGTCAGCTTGGTCAGTGGCCCTAAACTTAAAATATGACAATTCAAGTTGTTTTCTCAAATTGTCTTATTGACTGCCTATCGTTGACTGTAGTTAACATGTGGCCACGCCACTAGAGTGGTGGCCAGGGGTGGCATAGAACCCCCCTTGAAATCTGATTGGCCACCCCAGGTACCAACCCAGAATCCAAATCTATGATTGGCTATTTGCCTAATCAGAGGCGGGACTTAAGTACAAATCAACTATTCCGGCTGTTTTCAAATGGCTTTTAGTTGCAAATAACTAAAAACGCTTTCCCCTGTTTTCTAAGAGCAACCACCACACTTTATTACATTCTCTCTTCTACTTTGACCACATTGAACAACCAGTCATTCTCCCTTTTTTCTTGTCTTGTTTTTTGGTTCAAATCATTGCTCTCTGTTTATGGTTTTAGTTTATTGCAATTTACACTTTGTTGCTAGTGTGTATGCTGAAAGCAAACCAAACAAGTTTGTTTTCAGGGAACGTAGTCAACGAATGCTCACATTGTGATAGCGATGGAATTTGGATTCACTGTGCAGCCCTATAGTTCATAAACCAAACTTTTTAAATTCTAATATTGGTTGTGTTGGAAGGCAATGAAAAAAACAAAACGTAATAGCATTAACAAGAATGTAAGTCCTTTGTCACTGAAAAAAATGTCTTTAATGAACTGTCCGTTTTTGCCAGCATGAAACTATGAATATTGTCATTTTGGAGGCATGTCATGTGCACAGTATGGGCGGTAGAGACAGGAAAGACATGAAAGAAAGGGGTCCAGCTGGATTTGAACCCAGTCCTTTGAGGTTAATGGCGGTGCTCGCCCCTGTCACGTCGTTGATGACTTCATTTACATTTTAGATAATAATATATCCCAGTCAAGTCCTCCTGAGAAATGTGCTTTTACTTGGATGTCATCATTGTTCTGCAGAGAAGAACAGCAGAAGTTACGTTGACCCTGTGATGAGATTTTTCCCCACACTGTTTTCAATGCTAAAAAAAAACTTCAGCTTCCTCAAGTATTTTGTTTTGTGATAAATTAAGAACGTGACTCACTAAAGCTGCATTAGATCAACTCTAAATGTATCAAACATACACTGTATGTTTGGTACATACGTTATAGTCTCCCATCATTTTCTTATCACTGGTTAAACTGGTGACATTTTCAATATAAGCGGCTGTTTAAAATTCATTCCCAGGGTGCATTTATGCAACAGAAAATCAATTTACATTTTTATTAAGTGGTGCTTGATTGAAAATGGTACAGCTGCCTTTGCAACTCAGTCAGAGACACTCAAAGCAAAGGTCAGCCGTTACCAGCATGAAAAAAAAAAACTACAGAGGAATTTCATTCGGGTTAAAAAGCTTGGCAAACATTTCCTCCTCTTAGAAAAATATCAGCTGCTTTCATTAGCTATCAAACACATGTTAGAGTGGATTTAACGGAGTGTGAAGGCATAGCATGTGCACCTCTAGTGTGTGTTCTGTTAAAGCAAATGTAGGAGGAAATGGCTGAATAATACATGACATCGTGTTTAATGAGCAAGGCGACGGAGGGCAATTAAAACAGCGTCATGTTGGGAAAGGTCAGAGGCTGGTGGATGGAGCCGGGACGAGCTTAGAGGACAGCGAGTGATCTGTGAGGAGAGTCAGGAAGAAGAGACTCCTGCTCCGTCATGACTCATATTCTGCGTCTATAACGAGATCGTTCTGCTCTTTTTGGAATGTAAATGTGAGATAGTGCAAGTGGATGATTTGTTCAACAAAATTAGTTGTGTTTTAATTGTTCTTTTTTTAAAGTGTGATGGTACGCTAGGTAGCCTAGAGATGACATCGGGCGCCCCATGTACACAGGCAACAGTTCTCATCACAGCAGCCGTGGGTTTGAATCCGCCCTTAGCTGCATGTCATCCCCTACTCTCTCCAACCAGCATTTCCTGTCTCTCTTCAGCTGTCCTATCTGATAAAGGCAAAAATGGCCCAAATAATATAACTTTAAAAAAAAGTGTGGTATGCCCGTTATCAACACATCTTGTTGTCTTTTTGTTTTATTTTGTTTCTATACTAATGAACGTATGTTAATGGGTTACATTTAATTCTACGATGCCAAAGAACATCTGGCAAACGGACTGCCGATGAAAAATTAGCCTTTCGTCCAATTCGGGTACATTTACATCTGTCTGAATGTTGATTAATGTACACTGTCCCTTCTCAAATTAATAAATACAATCTTACAGTAGTCCTTTTTACATAATAATAAATGTTTTATCATAAAATGCCTCATTGCATGCTGACTACACCATAGGAAAAGAAGCGTATTTCAAATTTCAATAAACAAACAAATATAAAAGAGGGTATGAGCTCAAACTCACAGAATAGGTCTATAAACTGTTCTTCATGTTGTTATACAATATAGCAAAATAGAACATATCCCTCCTGAATTCAAAATCCCAAATTTTCCCTTTTTCACTAATATACGGCACCAATTCATTTGCTGGTAGCAGCTTCCTAAAGCTTGACCATGATACTCCGGCCTCCACCCAGTGGATGAAATAAAAAAGCATTGCTAGTTTAAATAAAAATACGTTCTTTTTTTCTTATTTGTAGCAATTAATTCAGACTTTTGATGCTTTTTTTGTGAAGGTCAATATTTCAGTGACAAATAAAGAATTGCAATTTATTGTGCAGCCCTAATACATTTTCACTTTCATTACTCAGAGAAATGGAAATGAAAAATTACACCTAACCATGGAAATAATAAAATGTTTCCCACAAAAAGGCAAGATAAAAAAAGAGTATGATGTAAACCAAAACATTTGATGTCTACATATTGACACAGCGGCCTCTAGTTTGTCTAAAAAAGTTCTTTAAATACCAACCTGTGAGACCCCTGTGCATGTTTGACACTGGAGTTGCACAAACTCACAAACTGGCCTTTTACTACGGCAAGCCCCAGGAGCTCAAAAAGATGTCTTGATGATAACTGGCTGCGACGCTGTGACAGGAGCCGGGGAACAAAGCTTGACACCACAAGCCCTCCCGTCCTCCCGTAATACATATTGCTCTCTCTCCCTCGCACACACACACAAACACCACAGGGGACCGGTGACCCACACACACACACACACTGAAATAACTGAAATCTCCCCCCTGCAGCTCCTCCAGTGTCTGAGTTATTACCTGTTTCTGTTATATCTCTCACGCAGGGCCAATAAAGCCTGAATCAGGTTATGAGACAGGAAGAGAGAGCTGAACACCTCAGCCTTTATTAAGCTGTCTGTTACTGTGAGAGGAAGCATGCACACTCAGACACACAGAGTTCACACAACAAACAAAGGGAGCATAAAAACAGGATGATTACTTGTGATGGGGGGGGGGCAGATTGGACAGTGTGAGAGGGAAGAAAGGCTGCAGGAAGAGAAGGAGGAGAAAACAAATGAAAGGGAAATGAAATGAGAGTAGACAAGTGTTGAGCAGGATGGTCAGTCACTGCAGCACACCCACAGAAACCATCCAACCATAAGCACTATTTACCAAATGTGAATGTGCTGTTACTAACGTGTGATTCGTGACACCACAGAGAGCAGAGGAAGTCAAGTGTGCTCCAAGACAATGTGAAGAAACGCCACATAGATTTTTATCTCTCCACACTGCACTGTCACAAGGTCACTGGCCATCTGAGCAGTTCTTGTTGCTTTCTTCCAAAGTTTTCTTTTTTCTAAGAGGAAAATTCTCACGGCTATTTACCCAGAAACACACTTGTTCTGACTTGTGCGCACGCAGTGAGCTTTTGTGTCTCTGCGCTCATATATACGGAGGAGAAAAACACCTCAGCCGTCATATATCAACACAAGAGAAAAAATGCATGTAAAAAAATAAAACTTTAAAAAAATCACACACTTGCACTCAGACTGGCTATCCTAACAATCTGATGTATTCATCTATTCAGCGCTATCCCACTGTATTTCATAGGTCTGTTTGCTGCAGGAAAACATTTACAACATGACACAAAGCAGTACTGGTATGAAGACAACACAGTTAGTAGCATTAACAATTGGCTTCAAAGCTCTGACAGACTTCAGAGTCACATAATTCCTACATCAGAGAATATTGGGGGAAATGTTGCCAAATGTCGTAATTAGACACTCAATGTGATGTGATCAAGGATATTATTGTTATCGAAAAAACTAAGAATTTGCGACCTGAAACTAAAATAAAAATGAAGCTTTACAAAAATAATACTGAAACTGTATGTGTTGTGTGTTTACTAAAATAGTACAAGACAGATAATGTCTTTAGTTTTCATCTTAGACAGAAGCACATGAGGGACACAGTCTCGTTACGTTTTGTCTCATGCACGTCAGTATTAACTTTGGATTAGCTTGCTAACAACAGAAAATAAAACTTTTTTCAATACTTTATTCTATAACGTACTTCTAAATTGGTATTGGTCATCCGCAGTCCAACCTGTGGCTTCCTTCCCGCATGTCATTCTCAACTCTCTCATTCTGATTTCCTGCTCCATCTACTGCCAGCGCCAAAATACTTCAATTTAAAAAAAATCTTGAGATAAAAACATCATAAAGAATATTAAAAGTTAGGCTATAATAAATCATGCCTCATAAAAACAACAAAAATAATATTTCGTGGATCAATTATATAAAAAATGCCTCCAGAATATGACATAGGCCTGTGTGTTTAAATTCTAATACAAGAAGAAGATCCATTTAAGAGGAGATATATTAGTCCTCGATGACCAAAGTACTGAGTCTTTAAAAAAAAAAGAGAGAGAGAGAAATGATTACCTTTATTTGTACCTTGATACTGTACAAATAAGCCTCATAAGTAGGCATATGAATCTTTGGTCTGCAGTGGCATTAAATAAACTACTACCAGAAAATAAACTTCAGTCAGTCATAACCGTGCAGCGGGGCTAGTTTCCTCTTCATTGTTGAAGGACTCTGCTAATAAAACTACAATCCTGAGCGCGCTGCGTCATCGTGTGTTCGACAGGCGCTACTGCAGCGACAGGCGGTGTTTACTGTTGCCAGGTAACGCACTTGATCCGGGGTCTATTTATTTTGCCAGCTCCTGACTTCAGTACTGGTTGTTTTTTGTGTTTGTTTGTTTTTGTGTAATGGCAGAAAAGGAGAAAGAGAAGCCCAATGTGGTCCATCAAGACTCAATTCATGTTGAGACGATCAGGAAGGAGCTGAGATGTCAGAAACTCCAAACGGAGTTCATCTTCAATCCGTACAAGACAGGTAAGGCAGCCCTGTTCTCACCCTCCTCCCTTCTTAATCTCTGAACCTTAAAGACAGTAACGACGCCAGGTAATAGTGACAAGCAATAACAAATGATATCACTCAATTACACTGGATAATTAAATGATACAACAATTATTTCCGCCAAAGTATTCTGATTGGACGAGAGGCATTCACGTTACGGTGCTTTAATCTATTACCGCTGGGACTCTTAATTATCAATACAGCAGATAGTGTTTGTCTTGATTTATTGAACTAGTAGGCTACATTAGAATCACAGTTTTATTTGACTGGTTGCGTGTTAAAGAAACTCTTGGGAGAGGGGGTCAGATTTGACTTTTTCACGGGGTGCTAAAGCCCTTGCTAATTTTCAATATATACTTTGCCTTTGATTTTCAAAATGAAACTCTGGGCTCAGTATGCCATTATTAGTGTCCAGTGTATCCGTATCTTTTGGTTCATTCATCTGTGGTCTGTGTAGATGTTTTAATAGTATTTTTTCCTCACGTGTTTGTTTCCACCTCCTCTTAGTGCATGTGCTGCCAGACAAACCTTTGGCTAGAAAACCACCAGAAGTCATCGTAGATACCAGTGAGTCTACATTATGATGAATCTATAGAGTGTGTGTTTCTTAACCCTGGTCCTGGGGACCCAGTGCCCTGCATGTTTTAGATGTTTCCCTCTTCCAACACACCTGATTCAAATGATCAGCTCATCAAGAAGCTCGATAATGACCAGTTCATTTGAATCAAGTGTGTTGGAAGAGGGAAACATCTAAAACATGCAGGGCAGTGGGTCCCCAGGACCAGGGTTAAGAAACACTGCTATAGAGCAAACAACTCTCTTACATTACAAATTAATAACAGATGAAGACACTTTTCCATCACGTTGAAACCTGATTCCCAGTGAGAGACAATGAGTGTTGAGAACGTGTTATCAATTTTCTTCTTTTACAGCTGAATACATTGATGCCATCCGCAGAGCTCGCATGGAACCCACTAAGAAGTACCCGATGCCACAGACTGAGAGTCAGGAGATAGGATGGTGGGCAGCTCCACTGGTGAGGAAACATTTGCTGTAATGTTAAAAGCAAACATCACTTCAGGGCAGCACTGGGCAAAGAGCCTGCACTTTGACTCTTGGACGTTAATTGACTCCTTAAATCCAACCTCATCTCCAGATCCAACCCAAATACTAACTTTTCCATCGGTTCTTTTAGATCCCACCGAACCGTGACGACAGGAGACTTCATTTCCATCGAGCCAGCTCGGACGTCACCAGACACAAAGAATCTGCCCTTATGTTTTCTAAAAAGACTGAGAAAGAAAAAATGTCGCCTGAAAAGTAACAACCTCTTTTTCAGCTTTTTATTTCTCAACCATACACATCATCAGCACAAGCTGCCCTTTAGCAGTTCCATCTCGTCAAACAAAGACTTGCAGGGCAAACATTTGCACAGGTCTATACAAAGCAGACTTGCCCATCACATTCTAATCATATTAATGAACGGGGAAAAGGGCAAAAGTAGCAGCTGCTCAATATTATAAAATGTCATGTCCCATGGGGGTGAATCGATGAGTCAAGGAGCTATGTTGGGGGAAATAAAACAGAAAAAAGAATCTGAAGGGCACACAGTTCAGACAAGACGGCAAAGATGTCGATGTGGATACTGAGGTGGAATCACAGCTGCTTAAAAACCACCTCATCAAATACAGATAGAAATATAAAATGATGTCTGCAGTTATGTCTTAACATTGAAATTCTCCCTTCATTGTTTGGGTACTTCTATGTAGTCCACTTTTGGGGCAGCCTTTCTGCAAACAGAGACCATTTCTTCACCAGCTCAGTCCCTCAAACAGCTTCGTCAGCGAGCTGGTTGGGCATTTCCATCTTTCTCTCTGTGGCTTTTTTAGGTCCTCCAAGAAAATCAAGACATATTTTACAAAGGCATATAGTACAAAAACTGTAGAAAGAAAAGTCTGCCTTCTCTTAAATGTGTCCTGATATAAATCCTGTATGAAAGCTCAGGGGTCCAGTCCAGCCTACTGACCAGCCTCCGCCCAGTCTTTAGGAGCGAGACTTAATTTTCCTGCGCGTAGACTTGCCCGGTCGTTTCTGAAAAAACAAACAAAGTGGGAAAAAATAAGTGTCTTCACAGTGCTAGCTTAAAGTTTGGCCGCAGGTTTTTCTCCGGGTGGCCGCCTGCTGATGCAAACGCTTGAAAAAAAAAAAAGCTTTGAAAAAAACACTAGGTGGACACAGGGCCTAACAAGTGTTCTTCATTTATTAAACGGAACTGTTTTTTATGTGTGTGACTCACGTTTTGTTTTCCTCCTTTGCCTTTATTCCCTCCCTTGCCGCCCTTTGCGTGAGCCACTTTGGCACGGAAACCGGACACATCGTTGAAGCTCTCCTTGGTGTTCCACTTCTTTCCGCTTTTCTTGCCTCCAAAGCCAAACTTCTGGTCCTTGTATTTCCTCTTAGCATTGGGGCTGTCAAAAGAAGGGTAGAAGTTTCAGCTTTCTGTAAACGTCATCATTAATGACTTCAGGCGCACAGTGAGGCTGTCATAACTTACCCCTTCTTGTTGGCCACCTTCTTGGGTCCCTGTGCAGAATCTTTACCCGGCTTCTGGTCCCCTTCCAAGAAATCCAGTTTGTCCGTCATACCTGAGAATGTGGATGATCACAAATCTTAAATCTCAAACACAAAAAATATTCTCACACAGTAATATTATGGGAAACAGTTGGCAAAGAAAAGGTACATCTACAATAACGATCAACATGTGGCATCGGTTTCCTTTAAACTGACTCAATCAAAAACAGGAAAACTTTTGTCAACTTTCATGTGCAGCAAACGATCAGAGAATAAAAAGCACACTTTTAAAAACCCACCTTTCTGGTATTTCTTCACAGCAGACATCATCGCTTTCTTTTCTTTCTGCCTCTTCTGGATCACTTCTATTTGGACCTGGAACACATTTAAAATTCATCATCAGTTAGTCAGTGCACCAACATTGAAAAATTGGTCTCCATAAACCTCTTAAGAAGAATAAAATCAAACTTTTGAATCTAATAAGACGCTGGTCTTGCATCTGTTGTTGAATATTTTTCAACAATGTAACAACAATGATCAGGAGAGTTAAGTCCGACCTCTGAGGCACATAAATAGAAAATACTGTCTACATTCTGCTCCATTTGTGATAATTTCTCTAAGCAGAGAAAGAAAAAACAAATACCAACCTTTTTGCCAAACTTCCTTTGCTCCCGCAGTTTTTTGGCCTTCTCTGACTTCTCCATTATCATCTGCTTGGAGATCAGCTTTTTCCTGATCTGGACAGAGGAACAGAACGAAAGATTTGGATGAAAGTTTGATGGAAAGAAAAAGCAACTGTGCTGAGTTTCTGTGTCAGTGTATGTAATGGAGTATCAACTAGTAACCCAGATTAGACATTATGAAGGGAACAACCGCCTTTAGCACCTTTACCACCCATTATAATATTTGAATAATCAGTTGGAGGTGTTATAGCACATGTCAAACATCGAATCATTTCCTCAGAAAAAGATTTATAAATATAGAAATAGAACATGTACTGTCATGACTAAGAAAACCTAAATAATGTATGATCGTTCAGTTTTAAAATGTTTTAAATAATGTTGTTGTTTCCAGGTGTCTTATCCTCTGAGAGTTAAGCACATTGTAAGTAGAAAGCTCACCTTCTGCATGTGTTGGTCTGACTTGGCCATCTCTGCAAAGTAATCGTCAGGCCTCTTGGTGGATATGCCGTGCTTGTTTAAGAGGGGCAGAGCATCTAGGACTGTCGCCTGAGCCTGACGGTAGCTAAGAGTTTAAAAAACAGAAAGGAAAGGATTTAGACGGAGCAGAGAGTATTTCACAGAGGGAAACCTGACCACAAAGAGGAAGCTGAGCCTACACAGAAGGTGTTATGTGTGTGGAGTTAACATGTATGCTCGCTGGAAGACAACATGACAAATTAAACATCTGAACAGACAACATATTGGGAGTTATTTAAATCTGTTTTCCATCTAAACTCCATGACAACTCTATCTATGGAGATATATTGAATTATCCAATCAATATCTCTAGAACAGCTACTCAGAGAATCGCTTGATAAACTTGTTTGATATGGATCAACACATCAAGTTACTCACAAGAACATCTCCCTTTGGAAATCATTTTCCGCATTAACGTCTCCATTTGTCGGATTTGGAACTTTCCCTTCAGCTTTGGACAGAACGTCTTCAGCGGGAGGGTTCGTCAGATCCAACCTCTCCACCCAGGGAAGGTCTTTACGGAGTTCAGCAAGGCACTGTTTTAACCCCTCCTGCATCATACACACAAGATACAATCTCATTAAAATGTCCTAACATGTTTTATACACACTGACCAAGTAATGGCTGTAGTATTTGTCATTGCTCAGAGTTAATTCACCATGTACTATAATTGACTTCTCATAGAAATACATGAAAGGTAGAATAACACTGGACCATTTTAGGCCTGATATTATGGATTCACTCACCACGTTGTTGACTGACTTTTTGGGTTCATCCACCAGAACATTCATCCCTGGTTTCAACAACCCCTTTGCAAAAGCCTCCTGAAGCTGCAGAATATAAGATAATGGTTAATGTATAGCATGATGTTTATTTTTCAGCAACAGTCCACTTACTGCCTATATAAAAACACAAAATGCTTATTTAACTTTATCACATTTCCGGGTATTTTCACAGTCATTTCGGCAAATTATTCTTATTTATTGTATAATTATGGATAACCAACATGAGTGCATCGGAGCTCTGCGCAGTGACTGTACTTCAGAGTTTTTAGCTTTGCTTGGCTAATGTTAGCTGCTGTTAGCATACCAGCAGCTCACTCACCTCATTGTCAGATAATTCACTGTACTCCTCCTCTGACTCCTCTCCGAGCAGCGACTCCTCCTCTGCCGACTCCATACTCCTGCTATCGATGAGCATAAAACACGAAAATGTGATCTAAAGGCCTGTGAACATAGAGAAACCCGCTGCAGGTAGAGAATGTTCACATGTACCCAGCGTTTCACGTGGGGAGGAAGTGACGTCGAGGCAAGTCATTCGGTGTTCTACCAAAACAATCCACCGGTGGAAAAGATGCGTTTGATGAAAGGTTCCTACACGTATTATAAATCAGACACAGGCAAATATTGAAGCGGTACTGTATTAATTATTACCCCCTAAGAAAGAAATATTGAACGCACAATTTTAGGAACTTTCACTGTTGTTGGACTTTATTTTAAAAAAAAAACCCGTCACTCCTCGTTCTGAATATGAAATGCATGATAAGACTGTCGTGATTAAGGGGAGGGGTGGGGGGCAAACTTGACACATTTAACTTTCAGTAAAGATTTAATAAAATATAAACTAGTGAAAATAACTATAGCCTACATTGATTATTCAATGCCAAGGGACTCCTCCTGGAGGTGCTGTCGTGTACCTGAGCAGAGATAGTGATAGAGAAATATTTAAACATCTACTGAAATCACTGAAATGCCAGATTGTACGTCAACATTTATGTCAATAAAGAAATTAGACAGACACAAACAGTTTTTTTGTAAAATCATTGCTTCTTATTTGCAACCAAAAAATCTAAAATCTTGCCAAAAATGCAAAAAAAAAGAAAAAGACTATGCGGATCAAAGTCAGTAAAGAAAAGTACTTTTTGAAAACAGTTTGAGTCCGTGTGTAAAATAAGCCTCTTGAGCCACCTCATCAAGAAGACACTATCGACTTCCTTCTGTCCAAAGCTCTCTACCTGAGTCGATTTCTGTCACTCTGACACAGCATGGATTGAGAGAAATGTCTGCAGCCTTAGCTCGGTGTCACTGTGGATTTGGCCTCTGGAAGAGATCCAAAAAGAGAGGCAGATCACCTGAGCTACTCTGAACTACATAGTCTTTTTTATCTTTCCTCTGCCTCGGATCATTTGATAACAGATCATGAGAATATATTGCCTCTGACTTGCAGACTGCCCCATCCCTCTGTCAACACATCTTTCTTTTTTTCTTTCTAATCTTTTGACTGACCACTGACTGAACACATTTTATAGGATAGTGGAGAACATGATGCCTTATTCCACTATATTTTTCAAAAGTAAATGCTTAATGTGTGCAATATTAATAAGGTTAATTATTAATCATTTCAATATTATACTACTTCACACTTTAATGTCGGATAGAGAGAGTTTGTATTCACCTCTTATGGTCACATAGCAGTGTGGACGACCTGCAGTTAGAGCTAGCATGTGCTCACATGCTGAATGCTAATGGTGTACTTGGGCCAGTGACCATGAAAGTCACTTGAGCTTACTTAAAATGTCACCTGTAAGGGAATCACCTCATGAGGTGGACCTATGATCTTCACCATTAAGGTTTACATCCACTGAACACACATACAACATTATGTTATCAACGATTTTGTAGGATAGCTATGACTAAAAGGCTACATGATGACATCCAGTAAAACAGCACACAAAGTCCTGACTGACTTTTCAAGAGGTCATTCAGTTAATTCAACATGTAAAGGGGCAAAATGAGACAGTCCAAACTGGGTCAATACTTTTACCCGTTCTGTCATGCTTAGGCTACCTATGATAGCTAATATGAAGAAGTGGGCAGAGCCTCTACAAGACATCCTTTCCAACAATAGCAATAGTCATCAGTAATCATTCTTCTAACAGCATAAAGCTGTAGTTTGGACCATAACAGCATTTTCCCAGTTTGTTTTGTTCTGTTTGTTGTCATGTTTTTTTGGCAGAAGTCCATTTATACAAACTGTCATTGTTGTGGCACAGAACCCGTCACATTGCTAAAGTGTTTTGACAGAAATGTAAGATATTCTTGTAAACTGTGCTGTAATGTTCTTGCTATTGAATGACTCAACTTATTGCTAAGCTGTTTATAGATTCTTATTCTCGTCTCTGTGGTTTCTTTTATTCAGGAGTGTTCAGAACAGGGACAACATCTAACATCCATTTTTTAAATGGTGATTATGCTACTTAACACAGCATACTTGTGTTATATTATTTGTTTCCCTCCCTTCACCTCTGCTCCTTAATCTGTGTTTTCGTCTGTTTGAGCAATCTTTTCATCGACAATGATTTAGAGCGGCAGTAACTCAGCCCGTAGGGACTTGGGCTGGGAATGTGAGGGTCACCAGTCCAAGTCTCGGTCAGCCAAAAGCATGGAATTTGGTTTGGTTGCTTGAGAGGTGCCAGCTCACTTGCAAGCACTGCAAAAGTGCCCTTGAGCAAGATACTGCACCCCAAACTGCTCGGGCGCTCTTTTGTGTGCAGCCCCTTACTCAGACGTCTCTCCATTAGTACACGCTAGGTTTCTGTTTGTGCATGTATTTGTAATCCTGGCCAATGTATTTGTGTAGCAAGGTTAAAAAAAACGAAAGTAAAAACTGAATTTCCCCGTCAGAGATTAATAAAGGATGTCATCTTCAGGATTGGTAAATGGTAAATGGACTTGAGCTTGTAGCGACCGCAGGTCACACCTATCCATTCACATCACATTCACACACTGATGGCAGAGGCTGCTATGTAATCCTTTCGTACACATTCACACGCCGCTGATGTAGCAGAAGGCGCAATTTGGGGTTCAGTGTCTTGCCCAAGGGCACTTTGACATGTGACTGCAGGAGCTGAGGACCTGGTTAAGAGACGACAGAGTCTACCACTGAGCCACAGCGGACCGTTTGAGCAGGAACACCTTGTCCAGAAAGAGAGGCAGGATGACATGCTCAATCTCTGCTTTAACTGCACCATGACAGAGATCCAGACGTATGTTTTCCAATAAATATTTTCAGTAAACTGTAAAGTTGCTTATTTTGGTTTCAGAGACATTTGATAGGCAACATGGCCATTAATAGCCTGGACTTGACATAAAAGTTTGCAGCTTTAATAATCTACCATCAGTGATTAAACCATTAAAACGTCCACATAGAAAACTATCTTTTCATCTTACTTTAACATATTGTGAGCAGCATTTATTTTAGGTACAGCAACATGTTAATGTCATATATTTCAGAGCTCAGTGGGCTGGAGAAGTCATTGTAAAAGCCAAACAAACAGACATGACAGTAAGAAGTCTGTGGACGTCAGTGATGAGTAACACAGTTCATTTGAGATGTCATCAGTCTCTTTCAGTAGCTTATCCTCCAAGTCCTTAAAGCAGAAAGCGACTGATCCCCTGAGAGCGACTTTCTCTCTATTCTGATGGAAATCAATATATACGATTTGTACTTCACCACCCTTAATTCCCCCATTCTCTGCATGGTCAGATCCCCACTCTGAGACGCCTTTAAAAGGGGAAGAAATGCTGTAATTTCCATTTCTGTCACTATAATCTCTCGAGCCAGACAGTAAAGCAGTCCATTGACTTCACATCTCGCTGTCACTCTTCATCTCAGAGCGACAGGCGACTTCATGACAGCAGATTGAGACTAAGTTGGATTCATGCTGTCAAGCTCCTCTCCCAGAGTTATTCCTGGCTGCTGGAGCTCAGGACAAAAAGAAGAACACAGTTGTGAATGTCTGAGCTCAAGCTGGATGACTGGTTGAGCTCCTATGTTCTCCTCAATCAAGCTGAGGGGATTTGGGGGATGTGAGGGTAAACAATAGCCTGGATAAATGAATGGGAATACTATTTAAGGTCATTTTGTCTGGATCCATCTCAATCTGTCTAGAGTAGGTGTTTATTCCCTCTCACTCCATCAAAGCCCACACTGACATGGCTGCTGAAGACTTGGCTACACTCATGCATCATTGTCCCCCTCACTGGTCATTATGCTGCTGTCTTAAACCGTAAACAAACAGAGCTATTACACAGCCAATGTCCTTCACTTAAGAGTATCATTAATTTAAATACCCACAGAAGTTCTGTCAACAGTTCTTTGTGGGAATTGCCTGAATATTATCTCTGCAAGGCTACTCCTCAAAGTGGTAAGGATGGGTGCTTTTTATGCACCATTACCAGATTAACCTATATTGAAATCTGCGTTTAATATTAAACATGCACAACAGGGTCATATTTAAACCGTTAATTAAAAAAAAAGACCCTAAATAACAAAGTTCAAATTCTATTTAGGGATTCCAGTGGCTTTCAGGGGACACCTGTACGAGAACTTCAACAGGATCAAAAATGCACAGTACAGAAATGTAGGGCTTGTCAAACCGACTTTGGCTCTTAAGGATGATGTCAAACTCATTTTTCCAATGCAGTAAGCAGTTAGTCAAGAAGCAGTAAGTTGTGTGAATTATGTCAAATCATCAATCACAAATATGGTCAGTGGTCTTTTCTGGGGGCGTCTATCAATACCACAATGGCCATTGATGGTAAATAAACAATGGTGAAGATAAACAGAAGAGTCAAGCGGACAAAGAAAGTTAATGTCCATGTCATTGTCTCCTGCTCTCCTCCTCAGGTTACATCCATCAGAGCTCCATCACAAAAGGCTCCTTGAGTTCTGCTCAAGACCGAAACTAATGTGTGAATGGAAGCGACGAATAACAGTATGAATGTGATGCTGCTGATGCAGTTTTCTTTGACTAGTGTGCATTATATTTGCGTTCTTTTAGGCAGCCCATAGACAGTTTTTGCAAGCAGTCCCTGAATAGAAATGTAGCGAGAGAAGTCCTTGAAAGAAAATTGCTGCAACAACAATATTTGCAAAAATTCTGAACACGTCTTCAACTGGGATGCCGAGCTTTATCTAAAATGCTGTTGTGACAATTCTCCAACCTCCCACCAAGCTGGAAGATAAGTGTGTTATGGACTGTGAGGACATACAAGACAAGTACACCTCAGTGCAAAGATACTAACTCAAGCACCAAACCCCATTTCTAAAAAGTCGGCATAAAATACTCTGGTCAGGTGTCAAAGTGCTTAATAACTATAGACCACCAGGTGCAGGATTGCCCAATCATTAAGTACTTTGTAGAAACCTTGTCCACATAGCCACAGCATGCCAGAGTGAAAGCTAGTGGTCCCTGTGTGGCATTCAGCCCAGTGATCAGCCCACACATTTTAATGTCTCTACTTAGTCTCTGGCCGAGCCACAGCCTGTTAACCCAGAAAGCAGCTGTGCAGACGAGAGGCTGAATGACCACAAGTGATCAGGATGGGAAAGAGACAAGAAGGTTAGCCAAATATTACCACATTTAATACAAATCTGCAGAGAAAGCCTTGCTCAATTGATCTAAAATACTACAAAATGAAACTGGCACTCGGCCCTACAGTCGTTGTGGAGCCAGATCAGGATGAAAACACATGTTAATAAAAAAAGGTGGCTAAGTTCAAGTTTTATTTTCTACAGGAACCAGAGAGATAAAAGGACCCAAAAATGCAGGCTCACAATAAGCAGGATACGATAAAAGGGCAGGGTTCATTAAACAGTTCATGCAAATAAACCAAGAGTGGCAGGCGAAAGTCAAAAAGGCAAAAGGCTGGCAATGGTCAAACTAAAAAGCTCACGAGAAATGAAAGCTGGAACAAGGCGCCACGAGGGAACATACTGTCAACATGAGGGAGGACACACGGGTTATATATACAGACAATCAGGGGCTAACGAGACACAGGTGAGCACAATCAGGGCGGGAAAACACGAGGAGTCGGATCTGAAAGACAGAGACAAGTAAAGTACAAAATAAAACAGGAAATGACAAAATACTAAAATAAATGGACAGAAACTAAACATGACCTTAGGTAGCTTGATGGGTTGTGCCATCTTTAACTTTGAATTTAAAAAAAAAAAATCAAGGTCTCAGTCTGAGATCATAAAATCTGTAAGTGAAAAAGTAAAATGTATCAAATATTGATATATTGTTCGTAGGACTCTACAGCTGAATTACAATTTAATTCAAAGATCATTTTAAATGTATTTATTTTCTTAGTTTGTAAACACCATGGTTCAAATTCAAGTTCAAACATTTCAGGTTTGTCGGATACAGTTTTGTTATCAGATCGCCCGACGTTGGACCTGTTTCTGGCGCCATGAGTCATACACTAACATACTGTAAGGAGGGTTGCATTGGAGAATTGTCAGTGGTCATTATGTTGACTTAATATGATTGTTGTCTTTGGAATAAAATATTGATGCATTTCTAAACTTAAAGTCACAGCAGAGTTAAATGATCAGAGGTTAATATTGAACAGACTCTCTGGTTTAAAATCAGTTTGTGTCATTTAATCTATTATGAGGCTACATTCAAATGGGATGATCCTTCTGAGCAAGATTTTTGTTTTTGTTTTGTTAGTTGCTGAGCAATGAGACTATTCCTTTTCTACTCACTATAGAGAATATTGTGTTTAAAGTATTTTACATTACTATTCATCTGTAGTCTACAGAACTCATTTGTTTGATATAAAAAGGCCTTTTTAATTTGGAAAGATATGCAGCACAACTGTAAGAGCGAAATCTAAACTACTAACAATAGGCAGATGGGTGGAGTTTGGTATGAGGGGCATGTCAGAGGTCCCTGTGAGACTCATTATATGCACACGGTGTAGAACCAGAGATCTATAAATCAATTATGGAGATGTAACAGAAAGAAGATAGTGGTGCAAGCCGATAACTGCTGGTGAGTTACAAACAACATGTCCATAGAAAAAGATCCACTTCTCCTTGATTAGAAAACCAATAGAGTCTGTTTAATCCAGATAAAATGCTTAAGGAGCCATAGCAGCTCCTACAGGATAAAATGTGTATTACACTAGAACTTAATCTGTAATTCATGGCCCGGTCCTTGAAAAATTTCATCTGAACCAGAATGATCCTGATTTGGAAATTCCCATGTTTTGCTGGCCATAAACAGCGTATCCCTTTTACTGTTGTATCTGTTTTTTTAAATTAGTTAGGTTAGAGCAACTTGATTCAGATTGAGACTTTTCAAGATGACCAAATCAGGATTTCATTAGCGCTAAATGAAACTATATATTACAAACCAGAGAGCAGTCGAAACCCACAACTAACTAAAGTTTCCTTCTCAATGTCTTAATCAGAATCTTTTTTTATTATGTTAAAGCAACAATATGTAGGAATTTGGTTTGGTGCAACTGAAGGTCTGTGAGTGCACCGGCACTGTCACAAGACACAAAGTGCCTACCCATCTTAGACAACTCGTATTTGTTTACATGTAGAGAGTGCGAAGCCTGCAGGTACGCTGTGAGAACCAAAACAACCACGCAGAGTGACAAGGTACAGGAATATTACTGGACTTTGCACAAATATGACTTTGCAAGCGTCTTCGGCACGTTGTTTGCTAACTGTTTACATGTGGAGCATGTGGATGTGTATTCAACTGTTAGCATGCTGCCTATGTGCTGTGGCTAAATGACTACATTGGAGAGGGTAATTTGTTATGCTAGTTTAGATAGGTTTGTAAGGTTCTAAACTTAAAGATCAACAAGTAAAGAGAGAACTTTTTGGCAGATTTATTTATATAATTGTCTGTAAACCTGAAACATAACTGCGGTTAGACGACTTTTTGCACCCAGTAAATTTCAACTTAAATTTTTCCCATCTTGACTGTTTTAATGCGATATGTCGAAATGTGCATTAAAATAAAAATACATTTTGTGAAATAAAAAGATTGCGCTTAACTATCAGTTTATTCTCAGTAGAGCTACATCCCCTTAAACACTTGATATTAAATCATTACAATTAATTAATCACACACAATGTTTTGGGAATATTTTTCTAAATCTATCTAAAGGTATGACCTGCGACTTTCAGGGTAGGTTTCCAGTAGGCCTGTAATTTCCCAAACCGGACATTTGGAGAGTAAAGGCAATCACACAGGGCAGCATTCACACTCCAATCCAGGTGGTGGAAATGCAGACACAACAAAAACCTTGTCTTTAAAAGCCTGGATGTGAAAGCAGAGAGGGTCAAAGATATTAACGAAGGGAATACATTTTAAGACTATGCATGCATAAGCAGTAGTAGAGGACCCCGGGCTTCAAGTGTGTATTTAAAGTGCTCAAGCCTAGTTACAATGTCCCATCCTGTGTGCAAATATGCAAATCCGTGGATTGGTATCGGTGATTGAGCATGAACACCACTGCAGCCACTGTCCACTAACAACAGATTGATGGACCTCCTGTGACACTTACAGGTTTGTGACTGCCCACCTTATAAATCATAAATAGGGGGCGCCGATGGCCTGGGGGTTATGAAACTCGCCCCATGTATGGAGGCCGTAGTCATCATCGCAGCGGCTGTGGGGTCAAGTCCAACCTCGGCCCTTTGCTGCATGTTATCCCCAACTCTCTCCTCCCAACATTTCCTTCAGCTATCATATCTAATAAAGGCAAAAACCGGCCAAAAATGCAACAAAAAAAAAAAAAAAAATCATAAATAGTGTACATTGCCACATCTTCAAGGCATTTATTTGATTTTGTCTTATATTTCACATTGTATGTATTTCATACTTTGAAATGAGGGGATGTTATCCATTTCTTTCAACAAAAATGGTGTCTCTCTTCACCCATGTGGTGGCAGAGCTATAATGGATGTAGAGGGAAGGGTTTATGTGAAAAAAAGAAGTATGAAACATGTTTCAGCCGCTGAGTGACAACAAGCTGAAGGCTGCGCCATCTTGTCTGTATGAACACAGAGCTGAGAACAACAAACCCCAGGGGAGTTTGACTTCACTCTTTAAAAAAGTGATTACTTAACGATAAATGAAGTTGGGATATATTTGGTATCTGCTAAATAAATGTTTTAAATGATACTATTCATTTAAAAGGGATTGGACCTATAACTATAACCAATGTTAAAATGTTAGCTTGAAGCATTTTACTTGAGAGGGATGAATAGACCTGTGCCTGCTTAGCTTCAAAGTGGAGGTCATCCCTATTTGAATTCTTTGCATGAGCAGCTTTTGGGGTTTCTTTTTAAAGAGGTCTCCTGATGGACTATAATAACGTTTCGCAGCACCCTCCTTCCTCTTTTCCTTCCCCTACTTTCCTCTCTCCTGGCTTTCTCCTCCTCTCCCTCGTTCAACCCTTTCTGCGTCCTTCCTCCATCCTGACACTGATTAGAAGCGAAGAGACAAATTAATCGGGGGAGCGCCAGGATGCCAGCTTTCTCTGACGAAGGACATCCACAGAATTTTTAAGGGAAATGCGATGTCAACTCCCATCAACGCTAAGGGGGCAGTGTGAGTGTGTGTGTGTGTATGCGGGCCCATGCATAATCACCTTATCATATCCCTGTGAATGGAATAGTGAATTGATCTGATTAGAGGCTGGATGAGAGGAGAGGCCTGCATTTAGAGCAGCACGAAGAGGGAAGGGTAGTAGGAGGAGGATGAAGAGGAGGGGGGATAAAGGTAGAGGAAGGAAAGGAGCATAAGTAAAAGGGAGGCTAAAAGAGAAAATTAGAAAGTGGATGAGAATAACAAAAAGATGTTTGGTGAAAAAGAATTTGAGGAAAGAGGTAAAGAAAGAGGAAAAGAAGGACAGAGGATTTTTTTTTTTTGTGCCATTTAATTTTCTGTTACGCGACTCTACCCATTGATCAGTGTCACCAGTCTCCTTCTTTAAAGCTGTTTTAATCTAGCTGTTAAACCCAAACAGCAAGCACCTGAGCAAAGCGTTAGTTAACGATGTAGTCGTGCACAACACAATCTTACCTCAGGATCTATAACAGTAGTTGTTGATTAAATTACACATTTTTTATCAGCAGGTGGAGCCTGCCTGGTTATAATAGAATTACAGATGTTTTTAGTTTGTGTTTTTTGTAAGTACTCAACCTGTCTGAGTTTCCTTTACATAGTGATTTTTAAATTCCTTGAGCAAAGCACCGAACCCCCACAAGCTCAGGGGGCCACCGCACTCTGACATCTCTCAATTAATGCATGTCCACAGGTCGTGTTTGTGCATGTGTGTGATTCAGGCCTGTGTGTGTGTGAGAAGCATGTCTCTCAATAACAGAGTGCGAACCAGAATTTCCCCTCAGGGATTAATAAAGTATATCTAAAAAAATAATAATTCAAAGTGAGAAGTAGTTGCATTAAAAACAATTACTCTGACATTAATGTGTGAACCAAGAGAAAAATCAAGCAAACACCAAGAGGCAAAAACCGTAGTTCATCAAGCAGCCACTTGAAAGTGGCTCCAAAAGTGAGTCAATCTAAATGCCCGACTTTACAACACAAATACACATCCTTATGACCATGTACTGTAAACTTAGAGGTAATTACTCTTCTTAGTGACAGGTGTGAGCCGCGAGCTGTCACCTCTGTAAATTCAGAACTTTACATATTGCCCATGTTTCTGCTGTTAGTGCCTATTTAGAAAGATACTGTGCATTATTTATACAGTTTATGACGGTAAACAGCCAATCACTAGCCAGAGGAAAACTTATTTGACAAAAAAACCCAAATTCAGTCACCTTGTGTAATGTTCATGTCGATAATTGACACACAGAATGACCTTTGAATCTCCAGTGATCAAATATTTCTCCATTCATGAGTAGATTAAATCACGTAAACACTTGAACGCTGCAAGACAGGGACAACACAAATATTATCTCATTCTGTCTCCATTTGTGTCTCTGGAATTGTTTACCTCCAGACAATTGAGCGCCTGTAAGACTTGTAACTTGTTGTTTACAAGGAGGATCTACCCCAGAGGATAACTGCACAAAATACGGTACCATACAAAGAGGTGATACATTTTTTGTTAACGATACAGAACGTATCCTCAAAATTACATACAAGATGAAGGGTTTCATTTTGATAAATCTCATTAAAAACAGGATGGGAAACTGGAAAATTCTGAAATGTTATACCAAACCAAGATAAAATCATTTCGTATACTAGGATTCAATACACCGCGGCCTTTTTTTCACATACAAAGTGCATCTTTGAGGTGCAGCTATGACCTCTTTTGGGAGATTTACAGGTTTGTGACAATTGGAGTTACTTCATTTGGAAAAGATAATGCTTCCAGAAACTATTTTTTTGGGGGATTTATCATGCCTTTAATTTTAAGAACAGAGTGGAAAATTGGGGAGAGAGAGTGTCTCACAGTTTCCACAGGATCCATGTGTGCAGGGGGAGAACACTGGTCATACTTAATCCCCCAAAATGCATTGCGGCTCTCAAACTAACCAATGGCGGAGCTCGCCAACCAGCCAACTAGCTGCATACAATTGAAAGTATCTGTTCTGTAATGCATTCTATAGTGTATTAGCAATGCACTGATGTATATTGTTGATGAATCCTATCTACAGATCGACAGTCATGCTAGTTTGATGCTAGCTGATCCAACGGAGCTCAGACCGGAAATACGTCACGTGACCTGTAATTTAGTATGTTGTACTGATGGTTGGGTAAGTCGGCAGTATGCAGTACACGCTGTTCGAGTATGCAGTAGGCCGTACGTTAGTTTGAGGTTTCAGACATAGTGAGCGCCTGCCTTACGCGTCAGGGCAGTTGATCTGTGACGGCAGCTACATCTCCTGAATGTCTACATTCTGCATGCGGGGGACACAGACTGCAATCACAACGGCCAGCTCTGTGTCCACTTAAGGTGATATCAGACAGACTTTATCGTAAATTATTCACGGAAAACAAGAACATTGCAGTTTTAGTTTTCATCAAACAACAGAAAAGTGGCAGCATGACGTGCCTCAGGTCACATGATTGGCATTGCATGTCCTGCAATGACTATAGCGCTCATAGAAATTGCGATGGTAAAACGATATATCGCTCAGCACTGCAGCTGAAAAAATCTGGTAATGTCATTTCTACATTTGTGTGTTACAGAAATCATATGTAGACAATGTCCTCATAAGCTTCTGTTGTGGATCAGATTTGCTGTATCCTCTCCAAATACATCTGAACTTTTGACCCTTTAAATCTTTCCGGACACAGGTTCTTTTTGTCCGCTTTGTTGTAAAGTTTGAACTTTGCAAAGATACTTCAGATAATTGTTTTACCATATGGCTACTCTCTACGTCAACACATTCTCTTATTTACCTGCTCAACAACTTCCCCTGTCCTATTTTCTCCCCGAAAACTCTGGATTCACCACAAACGAGAGTGTACGCATGCACACACGCGTACGACACACATCGACCAGTCAGCAGTTCTCCGCGAGGCACGGCAGTAGATCATAATTAGAGCCAATCAAAAAGAAGCGCACAGCCTGTTACTTCCTGCCAGCCAGCCAGCGAGCGGGTCCATCTGGCAAATACTTCAGCCTTCTGTGCCCGGCTAACTCTCCCACAACAGCTAATAGATCGCTTTCATTCATGCAGAATAACTCGATTGCATCTTCTGGCTGCAAATTTAATACACACGGGGACTTGACACCACACTTGAATGATTATCTCGGAGTGTGTGTTTAAGTCTTTCTTTCTTTTTTTGCCCATTTTATCCTCTTTGCTTTGGCAATTTACCATCTGCAAGTGAATAAATATAAATATCTGATTCTGTGTCTGGACTGCTAACTGACAGATGACGTTTTCCTCACAGGACTAGAACCTCTTTACTCTTGTCTCTCATTTCTTTCTCTGCATCTGCCCCTCCATTTTTCTCGCTCCTCTTCTTTCCCTTCTTTGCTTCAGTCTCTGTCTCTCCTCTTCTCCTTGCCCACTCTTCTCCATTCCCTCTCTCCTCCCTTCAGTGTGTCCCTCCCTCCAAATAATTGCCTTCCTCACTGAGTCATCGTCCGCTCATTTATCTCCTGTCTCCCTGTGTTTCTGATTACCGCTCTGCAAATCAGGTTTTCTGCATCTCTTCGTGCCTCCCTGCAACTTCTTGCTCCCTCTGCCTCATTCTGACCTGCAGAGATTTTTCCCCTGTACGTAGGAAGTCTTCGGTGAATATTTCCTCCTCTCTTTTGTACATGCATGTTTTTTTATAGTATGCCATTTATCATGATTGTACAATTAACTCTCTGACAGAATCTTTGTAAAACATTAGTCAGGCCACTAAGAAACCTAGCTCTTGCAGTATTTTATATTTTGCTTTTCATTTAATTGACACATTCACTGTGTAAATTGTATCATGAAGCAGTGCACGTACATGTTCATGAGAAACTTATTAAATCCTTATTTTAATAAAAATCTATCCACATATAGACAGCCGATACCTCACCCTCCTTTCAGATTATCTTTTGCCCCCAGGTCTGTATTTTACTACATTTTCTCACATAGAGTGAACTTAAGTGTCTTATCAAAAAATGAGAAATGACTGGTTGTTATCTATCCTGAATCTTTGCCATATACTAGAAAACTTGTTAAAGGAGTTTTGTCAGAGACCATTTTACATCTAAAGACACTTTGCTCACAAACTATGGGATTTTGCAAAGACAGGGGTATCATGCAGAGTCACTATTTGGAAGACTACAACTCTTACTTGTGGAGATTATTCCCCATCACAATCCTGAGGAAATCAACAAGAAAAACAAGCAATGGATCAGACAGATAATGTGTCCCAATTCAGGAGCTGCATCCTTTGAAGGCTGCATTTCAATAACAATTGTGTCCTGTTGCAGGCTGTCCCATTTTGAAGGCCATCATGCAGGGTCACTATTTGCAAGAATACAACTATTAGCTGTGATTATTCCCCATCATTGTCCTACATAAATTAACAAGAAAAACAAGCAATGAATCAGACATATGCTGTGTCCCAATTCAGGAGCTGCATCCTTCGAAGGATGCATTTTAAGACTGACTGCGTCACAATGTAGCGTTGAAGGCTGTCCCATTTCGAAGGCTATCCTGTGCATCTTTCATTGCCCATCATATCCCAGGATTGGTTGCACAGCAATCAAAGCAGACTCTCAAGCTGCCGAGTAATACACTTTGAACCTGCATAAAAAATGGTTAAAACGTGCATCGCTGCAGCAATCGGTCACCCTGCATTATATTTAAATTCCACCCAGTTCGAAAGAGTACACCTGTTAGTTACTTAATGTCCTTACTGGCATTATTCAAAACGAGAAACTTTCAATAGTATAAACATGTTTGTTCTGTTAACCAACATGAAAAAAGATTGATTCCAGACAGTTGAAGCTCAGTTTAAGTCACCATTACACCAAATGATCCAACTGAAGGTTGCAGGCCACAACTCAAGGCAAAACTGTTTATCGTGGTGGAAATCGAAAAAAATTGTCTGCAACTGGGACCTGGGAAAACATCTCTCAATTTCAACCTGAGCAGAAGTTTCTTCAGGCAAGGTAACTGAAAACACCTGTGTGGGTGTGCAGGATCTTTAAGAAGACAAGGTTCTCTCACTCTCCTTCTATACTAGTAGCTTATCTACTGTGGTCAAGACTTGCATAATTATTTCACTTGAAGCCACTTTTATAAGTTTCAGCCAATTATCACAACGCTGTGATGATTAAACTCATCAGAATTTAGTTCTGCCTGTCTGCTGCTCTACTCACAAACTGGCACAGTAAAACTGGAAATGAGCTCTCTGGTGACCTATTGTTGCTGTACCACATGAAGAATGGAGAGCTTTTTCTCTTTCTCTGTCTGCTGACAGATGCACACAGTAATGTGAGTCCCTTTGGAAGTTATCCATTTTTTTGAGTAACAATGCAAAGTCACACCCAAGTTTCACTGAAAATCAGTAAATAAAATCTTTGCTCTATGCCCAACCATGAGAACAGGTTTAGTCTGCATCATATAAAAAACAACAACAATGAATATGAGAAAAACAGGCAGACAGGACTCTGTCCAATTCTGTTGGCCAAGTTGCTGAAAAATTGTCTGTACATTACATTTACATTACATGCCTACAGAAAACATCTTGCATGGAATAAACACACTGCAAAACATACCAGGCACACATGGAGAAATCAACATTTCTGAGACGGTAAGAGGAAATGCTCGAGAAGAAGAAGTTTGGTTGTTTGCTTGTTTTTAAGATGTATTTTTGGGCAGATCACCAGGTTGGAAACAGCAGTAGCTGCCATAAATGTTTGCAACCTAAGCGCTAGGCCATTCAATCAATCAATCAATCTTTATTTGTATAGCGCCAATTCATAACTAATGTTTTCTGAGACGCTTTACAAAAAGCAGTTAAAGGTCCAAGCAAGGCCGTCCACCAACGATCCCGAGGAGCCATGAGAGCTCAGGAGCTCCTAGGAAAAGATTTGGTTATTAACTAAGATTTACAGATAGGGACTTTCAGTAATACGATGTGAATGCACAGAGAGAGAGAAAGAGAGTGGGAGAGAGAGAAATAAGAGCTCAAGGTGCCAGTTCCCCTGGTAGTCTAAGCCTATAGCAGCATAACTACGCCATTGGTTCCCCATGAACGTGTTTTTAATGGTATGGTAAAGGAGAACATTAGATGTGACTCTGAATTTTCAGCCCCAGGGCTTAAGACCTCAAACCTGCACCTAAGAATGAAAATGAAAATGAATCTACTTATAAGAAATTCCATATCTGTAATTATTGGGTCCCTGCAAATGCCAGACAGCAGTGCCAGCTGCGGTGCTAATGAAGATCTCTTACCATGGACATTGTGAGGGCTGCATACATCAGTGCACTCCAAACCCTGGAAAGAGCTTTGTTTTAGACAAACTGCCTCGAGTTTGAAATAATGGGAGAGAAAAAGTCTGAATCTCACCCAAACATCTAGGGCTGATTATTTTCATCCATGCTGCATATCAGCACTCAGCAGCATTAAGGAGGACACAAGGAGATGACTTATAATGTGAGGGAAAATAAGCAATACCATTTCAGTTTGTTCCTGGAAAGACCCTCTCTGAGACGTATGAGAACTGTTTTAACACTGTGGGGATTTCTGGATTACATTATACTGTCATTACATGGACATCTGCAGATATTGCTCCTTACACTTGAACCCTGGGTGCATCTCTAGAGTGTTGTGCCTGCAGCATTTATGGGATATTTTCATGTGTATGACTAAAGTACAAAGACATATGGAAACTAAAAGGCCTTTGGCAATGATTAGTTTTTTTTTAAACAAAGAATCTTAACCAAACGTTATCATGATGCCATTGTCCAAAAGTTTCATCTGTTCTTGACCCCCTCAGAGCAGCTGACCGTCAACAGAACGAAAAAGGTATACGGGCATAAAAAGGAGGGGAGATTGTCAATGCCTCCAATTTGAAAATAAAATAGGTCAATTTCAAATAAAAAAAATGTCTTTAAGTGAAATGAAAATTAAGTGACTGTGTGAAAATACTTAAAATGTAGCATGACAGCAATAATGTAGGTGTGTGCTGCTCGTTACACATAAAGATTACACACCTGTGTGTCTATGACATTTTGTCTATTCATGGAAGTTACGATTCATGATTCTAGACTTTCTGACGGTACATTACTATAAAACATGAATTAATGGTTTTTTAGGCTGTTGTATTCTTTTGTGTTTTACAAATAAACTTGGCTTACCTCACCAGTGTTTGGATTGGCTCAATAATGCGTGTGCGTGGCTGTGCGCTTTGCCTGAACCTCCTCCAGTGACAGTGGAGGTCCCCAGTCTCTGGCACCCGTATTATGGGGGTTGCAAGTTGAAACATTTTGGAAACCCAATTATAGATGACAGCCTATATCGCCGATTCCTTGAGACTCTTTGTTAGACAAGAACAAGGCACTTGCAAACCTTTAGTAATGGTACTAAAAAGTCACTGACTTTGACCCTTGACCACCAAAATATAATCAGTTCATCCTCGAGTCAATGTGGACTTTGACTTCAATTGTGAAGATATTCCCTGAATACATAAGGCCTCATGCCATGGCTGTCACCAACAGAGACGTTTTAAGATGACTAAAAAGGATCCAACTCATCTCATTTCTTTTCAACCGACAATCTTATCAATCACATTTGCACAAACCTTTCTAAATTCTCCATGAAGTCTTTTCCCTGTTTGTGCTCAATGAGCCACAGTCTCATGCATCACAGCTGGCAAGGTGACTGAGCTGCAGTCTAGGTCCTGAATGATCGCACTGAATCAGCACACAAACACAAAGAAACACACCATGTGAAAGCAATTCATGCAAATCATGGCCTTTTATGCGCACATATATTTATTGTGCAATTATTGGAAACTAATTTGTATTTCTAATGTTTCCTTTATGGTATTTGTTCAGCCAAAAGTTTAGAAGTTAAGTGTGAATACCTTAATCCAGGTGGCCAAATGTATTCTAAAACGTTATCTTTGTCGAACAAAGTGAGAGGATATCTGACTTGAGGGGAAAAATGAGTCTGCCATGATTCTGGCATCATGAGGTCCATTTAATCAAACTCTTTAAGCACCAGTGTTGTGCAGACTTGTTCGATACAGCTCATTAATATTGTCCCAAAACTTTCCCCATTCATCACAAGCTTTGTACAAGTCAGATCCTCTGCAAGCTCACTGTTGTCTGTCTCAGTAGTGTGTATGTAACCGTCTGGCTTTTGCCCTCCTCGAAGAGAGCAAGCCCATATTTCATCACCATTGTCGTGCTACTGTCCAGCAGACCGGCAGAAATTTGCATCCCATCTGCGGCTTGTGAGTCTCTGTCAGGGGTGGATTACAGCACAGGCCTACCTGGCCCAGGCCCAGAGGCCCAGGGGCCCAATAGCTCAGGGGGCCCCTAAGCCAGAGCTTCTGTGTGAAGTCGCTGTTACTTTTAATGTTGCATAGTCGTAGGGCTCAGTAATTGATGTCAATAGCAGGCCTTGTAGAGTCCATGTGCCCAGGGGCCCAATATTTCATAATCCGTCTATGGTCTCTGTGGCTTCCTTTGTGAGCCAGAAAAGGGAGGGCAATTGATAAGTTGATGTTATTTTTGTATGTGTTAATGTCACAGATCATGATGACAAAATGATTAAAACAATGAGCATATGAGGAAATTTAAAAGTAACTGATTAAAAAAAACGGACTTCCTGGTTTTAAACATGAAAAGGAACCACAACCGTTTGTGTGTGTCTGTGTGAGTGTTTTTGTGTGTTAGACAGGGAGACTTTGTTCATTGGCCGCTCATTCATGAATAAAGATTTGCTCCGAGTGCACCAGCTGCTGTTCACATGCTCTGTTGTCAGATTGGTTTGGTTTGTGGCTCTCTCTAATTATAATCCATCTGAACACCACTGCCTACATTTCAATTGGGTTTCATTTGATCATATCACTGGGTTTGGACTTGCAGAGAGCAGTGTTGCTCTAAAAATTGAAGTGGATTTCTTTATGTTTTGTGGCACATCAAAGCCGTCTTTGTGAGATAAAGATACTAAAAACAATATATGGTGTGGCAGTTTGAACGAATATCAACTATCATGTATGTTTAGCAAATGTTCTGTTGGCACGCTGCTAATTTGTCGCATGCTTTCTCGTCTTCTGACAGAATTCAGCTGAGATATGACAGGAATGTTTGTATCTGATTCCTGCTTACAGTAGGCATGTGATTATTCATGATACAAGAAAAGGGTGCTGGTGCTGTTTAGTTTCAAGGTTGATCAGGAATACAAAAAGAAGATGAAAAAGAGAACACTAATAAGAATAAAAAACATGCTAAGCCTTAAGAGAATTACATCAAAGATACAAAACACACAAACAAGAGATCAGGTGCATTAATTACAGACACTCCAAGTCCTTTTATGGTTGACGTTAAGAAACAAGTCCAAGTAGAACAAGACTATATTGTTAAACGGCCTTCTGACTTTATGAACTCCCTAAATCTTAATTATAATAACTGCACTGATGTGGTGAAGAGAGCTGGGTCTGATGTCAAAGCTCTGGATTTATTGGTGGACCCATGTCGACTTAATGATTTTAGTTTGAGAATTCAAGCAGTCAAATGTATTTCCATTGTCGGGAAGCTGGGATCACATGAAGGCCCAGCTTGGTCTCATCAAATGGTGTATGACTAACCGGCCTCTTCAGTCATTTTGTGTGGTGTTGCAAATATTGTTTGGCTTTTTCTGTGTCATTTCACAGCATTACATCAACTCAGATACTATGTAGAGATGGCAGTGTTTACAATGCATAGGCTATCTATCCAAAACAGCTAGATAGAGCGTGTGCTTCCTTAAAGGTTGGTCAGTTAGCAAAAAAAAAACAGACTGCACTTGTGATGGTTATATTTTCTTATTTGGAAATAACCTGCATCTGTGTTCCCCAGAATGTTAACTCTTGTTTGCCTGTCTGCACTCTCATCAGCAGCAGGGACGTCATGGGCATCAAGGATTAGAAAGGGATGTCACCATCTTATGGAAGTAGATAGTTCGCTTAAAAAAACATGTCTGTGTATCGGCTGGCGTCTTCTACTCATCCATAGGAGTTAGATTTTGGACCGTGACAGAATTATCTGCTGCGCTTATTTTGACTCTACTGCGCTACTTGATCAACAGAACAGCTAACCTACTGAAAAGCTTTTCATCCCCAAAACAGTACTACCACAAAGCCACTTAAACATAGAGTTAAACTTACTAACGCCGCTATTTGTAGTGCCAATACTGCCCAACACTGCATCTATTAAGCTCATCCCATGTACTTAGTGTAATCTAGCTAACATACTTAACTTTACTGATACCTACTTGAACCTAAGATGTCATACCAAACCTATGAAGGGTGCTAGATATAAGCACATAACACAATTGCATTAAATAAGACAATTGTCAGTGTAGAAACGCAGCGGCAGCACATTGACTCCAAAACAACATTTTGATTCTTCTTGGGTCTTATCCAAAGAACAAAGAAGGATCCAAACAGCTTGGTTGTTCAGTATTTTTTGTAGCATTGAAGCTTTTTCTTAAGCGTACAGGGTGGTGCCTAATCCTCGCTGAAATCTGTCCAAATTACAGCGTTAACCGTGGAATTGTTATTGTAAAAGGAGCATGCTGTCAATACACCATCTATGGACACTTTCAAACCAACTCTAGACCTGCCTTTCGTTCTTTTGAATATCTTAAAATGTAATATAACAAACCTTTGTGCATATTTTTGTGTGTGTCTGATCAAAAGGAAAGAGGGACTGATGTGCTGGTTCCCTTCTGAACTGTAGCATCAATGGATGAATACCTTGTCTGGTTTAATTATTATGATTCCATACATCCATCCATTATCTATACTGCGTTTCCTCTTAGGGGTCACAGATTATTATAAATATTTATCATTTATTTCCAGATTTCCATTAAGGTGCACTCTTTCTATGATATAATAGTATTATTCAGTTAAATGCACAAAAAAAAGTAAATGGATGTCAGAAAGTGTAATACAACCCTAATCACTATGCGATAATAAATGAGGAAGCTGTGCAGAACTATTTTTGTTCCATTATCCAATTTTCATCACCAAAGCCTGCACTTCTTTGAGCGTTCCCAAAACTGAAAAAGGTCATCTTATATTCATGGAAAACCTCTAATTGGATGGAACAAAAACTAACTATTATTGACCAAAAGAGCTCATTTTGCAGCTGTTATTCGAGCAAAGTTTCTGTTCCCTTCATCATCATCAGTTTGTATCATCCTGCCAACTTTGGGTATCTTTAATTTAAATGGAAATGAGATACGAGTCTGTATAGATCGAGGATAAGGTGCCTGATCAGTGCTTGATCAGCCTCTTCACTCACTTTCTGTGTGTGCGTGTGTGCATGTGTGTGTGTGTGTGTGTGTGTGTGTGTGTGAGAGAGAGAGAGAGAGAGAGAGAGAGAGAGAGAGAGAGAGAGAGAGAGAGAGAGAGAGAGAGAGAGAGCTTCTTTCTAACTTTGTGACATTCTTGGAGGACAATTTGGCCATACACACTTGGTGGGACTATGTCTTTGGGGTTTTGTCATATACATACAGTTAAAACTCAGTTTAATTGTTAAAGAGGACATATTATACCCCATTTCCACCTTTTCGAACAGTCCCCTGTGGTCTAAATGAAACATCTGTGCTGTGCTTTGGTCAAAATATAACATGAATCAAGCACCAGAGGAGGTTTGTGACCCTGTATAAACCAGCTATCTCAGAGCGCTCCGTTTTGGTGTGTTTGTCTCTTTAAATGTAATGAGCCCCCCTGAGTTTTACCAGCAGACATCACTCCTCTTTAGCCAGAATAAAAATGGCTGACCTGCGCAAAAGTTTTGCTCTAGGCTGGGGGAGGAGTCCATGGGTGGAGAAACCAGGGGAGAGGAGGGTATTTTTTTTTTTTTACCAGAATCCAACTTGTGATGTCACAAGTTGAGAAAATTTGAAGCATTTTTCTCTGTGTGGTAAGACTTATGCAGACCACAAACAAAGGACTGGATGGGTTTATTTCACATTTTGTGGGTCGATAGACACTCAGGTTACCCAAATAAACATTCAAACACACTGTAAAAGTGGATTTTTCATAATATGTCCCTTTTAAGTTAAGAATGAATTTAAGATCAGGTTTATGGTTTGGGTTAAAGCTTAATTTTCAATATTTACTGTTTATTCTCTTGGGAACCGTCATTAACACGGGCAATCAAATGCAAAAAAAACATTTTTTTTATCACGGAGGGACCAACACAGAGATCAATAGGCTGCAAAGATAAAACGGTTCCCTTTTATCAAGAATATTTTTTTTTACTGATGCACATCTGATACCAAGTGCTTGATTCATTTACGTACGAGGGCGAGAGGTATAGAGAGTTTCTTCAGGAAGGGATTCAAAAGTTTGAAGCTTTGTTGGTCTACTTGTTTAAGCGACGATGTGAGGTCTTTACATTTTCAGAAACATAAGAGGGACTTACCAGCCTTGGTGTGACATGAACTAATTTGCCAAATTGTAAATCATTCCAACATACTCTCTGAGTTTTGGACTTTACTTGAGACATTCTTGGATTACAATTGGCTCTTTGAGACACTTAATACTTGGATTTATGGTTAAGGAAAGAACACATTTTAGAGCAGGATTGTGGTTTTGGTTGGGTATATAGGGTTTTCTTTTGCAGATACCCTGTTTTCTAGCAGTCAGAAGATGGTTCATCAAATGCACAATAAGAAAGATTTATGCACATTTTTCTAAGAGAACAATAAATTAGCTGCAAAATACAAAAATACTTTATCATAGAAACATTTCTGCATATTTGATACCAAATGCAAGATTTATTTACAATCAGCAGTAGGATGCATACATGGAGTTGATTTAGAAATGATCCAGAAGTATTGTGTTTGCACTTGTTTAAGTAGCATTGTGGGGTCTTTACTTACAAAGCAACATAAAAGGGACTTCCCGTGATGGGGGGACTTAAATAAATTCACCTCTTCATTAATCATTCCAGTGCTGGGTTATATGTTTGATTCAGCTTTAGACAGGGATGAGGCATTTAGTGGTCATGATTAGGGTTACATTAAGCCACTTGGCAATGAGTATAAGGCAATCTCCTCTTAAGTCATGTGTGTGTGTGTGTGTGTGTGTGTGTGTGTGTGTGTGTGTGTGTGTGTGTGTGTGTGTGTCAGGACTGTCCATGTAACACTCTTTCTCCTGCCAAAAAACTGCAGTGTGTGCAGGTGTGTTGGTGTCTGTGCATTCATGTGTTTGAATGAAGACTTATTGAAGTGACTGTATTTATTCCTGGGTGCATCAGTTATCGCTTCCATTTATGAGGCCAAGTCCAAGGTCATCTCCAATTTTCTCCTCCTCTCTCCTATCTTATCACGTAAATAAAGTTAAGATAAACCAAATCACCCTGAAGCCAGGACATTCCTGCAGCTGTCTTGAATTTCAAGAATGCCATCTATCTTTGCTTTTTGACTGTTTTCAGGGATGACAGTAAATTCCTCCTTGCATTTCAGGCAGCAAATGGATGTTTTCTTTTAGCAATGTCAACACTATAACAGACTGTAGTACATCTGTTCACGAGAACACTCCCCTTTTCTCCCAGGTAGAGGTATAATAAACACAGATGGAGCTATCTGCCACAGGGAGCACCTGGAGAGAAACACGGTGGCTCTGAAGAGGAACACGATGAAAAACAAGTTCACAGACTGTCAAACTCTTGGCACAGTGAAAAGATCTTCGTGATATACATGTGAATCTGTTTAACTGTTTTACAAACCAGCTTTACAAACATCACTTCTGTACCTCTAAGAGCTAGATTCATTAAGCTTCTACTCTGAAAAAGTTCTGATCTCCTTTGAATGACGGTCTTTGATGATTGAATCAGGTTATCTGTAAGTTAACCAACAACAACAAGGCAGCATCTCATTTCAGCCATTAAGGTGTATTATTATCTTTTAAACGTGTTTTAATATTTGAACTTGAGTGGAGTGGAGACACAAAGACAAATTCTATGTCTTTTACGTATAAATGAAAGTGCTTTCCACGAGATGGTGCTGAATTTTTATCTGGTCAGATCAAAAGACGTCAAGGTTAGAAAGAATCGTAGGAAGATGGCCAAACCACATAACTGTAATTAAATCTTAGAGGTCCAATATCTAAGATTTCTACTGAATTAAATCACAAGATGGCCATACTATATCATCAGACATTAGGGAAACATGCTATGTTGAAGTGGTGGCTTCACTGACTGTGCAATGCAGCAGCCAGTATGTCCTCCTCCTCAGTTTTGATTTGTTGCAGAAGGGATTGTTTCTGGTTTTTTTACCAGAGAAGGTAGGCTGTTTTAAGGCACCCTCACACAGCCGTTGGGCGCCCCTTGGTTTGCCAGGCAAACAGCAAACCAACAGGTGTTGCAGCGATTTAAGCAAGTAAGCAAACTGGTTCAGATATAACTGATTCTACCTGACCTAAAAACCCTCAGCATTTTTCTTATAAATTCGACGACCTACAAACATAGTGAAACTAGGATAAATATTGGGGGTGCTTTTGAAAAATAGACTGTTGCAGAGCTGGTTAAACACTAAAGCTTCAGTGTCCATGACATTGCAACCTGCGTGCACATAGACTCTAGGCGGGAGTGGGCGGGGAGAGACAGCTGTCTTCAGTCTTTTGAAATCGGACTGCAGTACTCATTTTAAACACTAGGTGTCATAATTATATATTGCTCCTTTAATTATGGATTTTTTTAATCAACTGCTTTGTTCAATTTACCTGTAGATGGACTGCAGTCGTCCATGTTTGTCAATGTTTGCATTACATTAAAATAGATGGGTTAGTTCTCAGGTTTTAATGAAAGTGATGATCAGTCTCCCTTTTTGTAGCAAAAAACATAACCAAGGTAAGAAGAACAGAATGTGTTTGATTGGATAAAATAGTTATTGACAACAAATATTGGAAGTAATGAGCAATATATCTTAAAGCAGTAGTACAGTACAGAGAAACGCTAAAAGATCGTTATACTATTGTACCATGACTAAAGTATTGTGATATGATCCTCTGGTTATTCTCACCACACATTTTTTTTATGTAGCCATTCCTTCACACAGGCGTGAGTGAGTTCAGAATGAAAACAAGTTACCAAAGGCTAAAAGCTTTGCAGTAACATTCAATAATCAATAGTTTGTGCCAAACTAATGATGACGGTGTCTGCAGCCCAAACAGGGATTAGTTTCTCTGTGAGAAAAACAAAACATGACCTTTTTAGCAATTTAATTTTGACTTTGAATAAAAAATAAACTGCTGTGAAAATACATCAGCATGCTGGGTCCATTTGATGGCAGCCACTTTAAATTCATTCTTTGTTGTTTTATTTGGTTTAGTTCAGTGGGAGGGCACATAATGCAACTGGAAAGAAAATTACTGTTTTTTTTTAATCCTGAAAATAAACAAAATTATTCAGCTGTTAATGTAACCAATGATACACTGCCAGTCACCCCCACCACCCCGGGCCCTTTACACCTCCCTGAGTGAGCTTGCTGCATAGATCGACAGAATCCCTGCTCTGTGCCTAAACAAGGCTGAAAGGGATGAGTGCAGGATCCAGCAGCAGAAGCTAGAGATACAACACATAAGATTTTTTTTTTTCCGAACAACACATTCAAAAGTAGTTCAGGAGTCCTCAGCATGCCTGCCAACCCACAGGCCTTACAACTGACAAGTATACCCAAAGTTAGCATTAGCTTAGGGTTAGGTGCCAAATCAAAACAGGAAGCTGCTCTATTTTTGTTGCTTAATTATTATTTATGTTGCACATCCTTTTATAGGTTCACTTTCATTTCTGGTGATTTGCACCACGTCTGGCTTCACATGTACCTGTTCTGTTGTGTCTGCAGATTGAGACAAAGATGGAGTGGGGCTTCAGTATTTTCTGTTGATTGTCACATTGCTCTTTATATAAGAATCAGTTGTCAGTCTTTCGTTTAATAAAGACTTATGACTCAAATATCCACTTGAAATGCTTTTTGTACGAATGCATCACAGTTCAAGGCCCACTTAGTCACCAGTCATATCCTCAACAGAAAATCTGTCTCTGCCTCAGTCACACTTAATTAATCCAAACTACACACAGGTACAAATTATCTAAAGTGTTGTTGACCTATGAAAAAGTGTAAGGTAACAAAAAAAACAAAAACATAATGCAAATTATGGCTCCTATACACAGAATAAGGAACTGGAGTATAACTCAGTTGCAAAAGGAACTGATATGTTCTGACACCTCACAAAAAAGGTCAAATGACAATGAAAAACGCTCATGTGACCAATTTAGAGAACCAGCCACGACAAATGAGACGAAAAAACTGAACATGCTGTTAACTTTGTGAAGTTGTGAAATAGTGAAAGTGGGATTGGATGTTGCTACCACAACTACATCATAAGTTTTAAGAAATGATAATGATTTGGAAACAAAATAGGTCTGTTCTTATTTATCGAACTGCCGTATGGTGACTTATTTACAACTGGAATGGGATACAAGCTATCACAAGATAGAAGGCGGGACATAACGTTGGGATGAATTTGACTGGATCGTTAACTTCGACAAAGCTGTTTAATTGGTCGAAAATTGAGTAAACGCCCCTAGTGCTGGATGAGTCATCAGACATTTGAAACTTATTATAGAAAGAGAAAATACGATTATTTCAATTTTAAAACAATTCAGATAATGCTTAATTGAAATGTCTTTGGCTGATAAATGAACATTTAACACCAGAACTCTGGACTGAAACCTGGAAAATCTATTTTAATTTAAAGGGGATTTTAAAGCTTCAGTAAGCGACTTTAGATTTGTGCTGATTTTTTCTCCTTCAAAATGGTCACTTTTTTTAATGAAAATCTCAACCTGCTGTCTTTTAACAGTCAAATAAGTCACTCATTTACAGAGCCCAGGAGGTGACAGATGGAGATGATTATTTATATTTTACACACATGCGCTTTCTTTATCGTGCACCCAAACACTGATATAAAAGTACAGTGTTTGAAACATCCACCCTAACCAGCGCCCCACCCAAAAACGACTTTGTCACTTGTATTTCCACATCACCAAACTATATTTAGCTGCACCACAGACCCTACAGTGCGTCTTATAATGTTAGAAAGTAATGAAGTGCCTATTAAGATGAGCTAAATTTTAAAATACTGCACACATTTAATGGATTTTAAAACATCACATTGCAATGAAATCATATTCTGAGCATTCAAGACATGTTAGGGTCCTGTTCCTTTTTTATTCAATATTGGAGACAAACGTTCAAAACATTTAGCCTTTTCTTTCTTCTTCTAAGATCCATAAAATGTTAATTTTACATGAGCACAGTTATGGTGCATCTCCAGGCTACAGGAGGGATAAACACAGGTGAGGTAATCATGGCACACACCAACAAATCAATCAATCTCAGCCATTGTGTCAGAGATGCCATGAGCAATGTTTTACGCCACAGGGAGGTCATTAGTGAGAAGTGAGAATTATCTGTGAAAGAAAAACGTCTCCAAAAAGTGGAAATGGTTTTGGGCTACACTAATGGATGCATTTGTATAGTAAAAATAAAAACTGTTCTTGCACTAGCTATAGGCCCAGATTCTTTCTCGCATACACAATATTGTACGCAACACAACCACACTGATCCGTTCTCGTTCTTTGGTCTATAAATAAGACGTCTCTCTGCACATGCCATTCTGTGGAAGTGCAACGATGTGCGAGTGACTAACTGTGAATGAAGCACTTGATCTAATTTTGGATTGTAGCCCTAGTGAGGATGAAAAGGATCGAAACTGAAGAAGAGCTGGAGGAGGAGGGAGGGAGCGAGCTTGAAGCAGTTTTGCATACGATCCAGGTTCTAAAGAGTCAAGAGATAAAAAAGCACTTTTTATCACAAAAAGCACTTGTGATAATTAGTTAATAAATTCAATCATCATTCAAGTGAACTTAAAAAACAAGTTCTTACTCCAGTCTTAAATAGAAAGATTTGCTTACAGTAAATAAATTACAGCTTGCTTTTGGGCTTTTGATTGGACAAAACAGGACTTTTGATGGTATTTGTAAGTTATTTTTTTCACTCTCTTCGATAACATTAGGAAGTATTGCACACTAAAACATGTTTCTTGACCTAATACATGACATGACATTTCTCTGTTGAAACATAACTGCTGGTGTTAACATTGAAGATCAGGAGTGAGGGCCAACTCTTTATTGATTTTGTTCTAGAAGGTGGATAGCAATATTTCCTTTTCTGTATTTATATGCAGAATGTAAAAACATGTTACCTCTTGGGTCAATAATAAAAGACTCAGGTGTTAACTCAGTGATACTAGGTCAAGGACTTATTTAAATGACTCCCACATTTGGCATACTAATGTCCTACTGTATATTTAGCCCATCGACCAGTCAGTTTAGGATATAGGCTAGTTGTCACAATACAATCATTTTAAACTTCAATACAATATCAGTAAAAATAAAACTATATGGATACCTGCTGTTTTGAAACAAAATTAGAAGTCCTAGCTCCCAAACATTAAGTGATTTCTTGTTTTTAATTAGAAAATGGTGACAATTGCACAAATATGTTGGCACCGAAACACTGCAAGCATATTTCTTTATATTAAAATTAAGGTATCGTATCACCTATATTAACTAACAGTAGACCTATAGTCCTGATCAGTTTGGCTAGAAACACAAAAGTTAAATCGATGTTGAACTCACATCACCAACCAATGCAAAGACTTGAAAATCACATCTGAATCTGACAAAGAAATGTCTTAAAATGCAGGAAAAATAGCGTGATTTTAACCTGTGACATTCTCATTTAGGCTACTTTGAACACCAATGTTTCCATGACAACAGGGCATACTCCACCTGCAGAAGAAGGTCATCTAAAGTTGGACAGTTTACACTTTTTCCAAGGTAATAAATAATCTTTTGATTTTATAATCACCAATATGTGCCTATAGCAGGGAAAAATAAGGTCCCATAAGATGACCTCTTAGCTTAAAAATGATGACTGTAATAACAAATTTGATCATCCAGAAGGATCATATTGATGAGCTTTGAGTTGCATGTTCTCCTACTCAGAGACTTTAAGGGTTAAACCACTTTTTGCTCTTTGAAAACGCAATGAGCATCCAGCCCATCGGCAGGTCTCACAATCACACTGTGGCTTTTATTCATTACAGCTGTCATACCCCGTGTCATGTGCTGCGGTTCGACTCCCCGCGGGGAAGCCACGGCGGCGCGGAGGTCGATCCGCCGGCTCTCTGTCCCCTCCCCCCGGCGTCCCCTGCCGACGCGCGCGGCCACACCTGCATTAAACGGGGGAAGTCCGTCCGGTGGAGAGGCAGAGAGGGACTGAAGGGCTGACCGAGGAGCACGGAGCACCTTCAGCTGCTCCTGTCTCGTTTTACTCAGTGCAGAGTGGACACTCTGATCCGGAAAAGGTGAAGGCACGAAGGCAAGGCATGCAACGACCGGTGGTACTGAGACTTTGTAACCGTGGACACAGGATGAGAATGAGGATTAATATCGAAGTAGACCGGAGCGATTCGGAACAGGAGAGACAGAGTAGGATCAGCTGAGCGCACAGGTAAGATCAGGCTTCCAATAAAACCAAAATGAATCCAGGAAGGAGCTGCCCTATTACAACTTTTTTTATTTATTTAAAAAATCCCACAGCTTCTTTTTCACTTATTGATTTCCTGTCTCGTTTTTTTTGCATTTGGAACTTAAATGTATAATTTATATGTTAGCCTATTAAAAGCGTTTCCCTTATTCCACCAAATCAGACTTGAAACAATAGCCTACTATAGGCTATATAAACTCGGCAGAATATAAGACCACATATTCAGGCAGCAAATGTTTCGTAATTGATTCATTCATTAGGCTTTACTGTTAATGTTAACATTGAAACTGGTCTCTGATGTACAATATAAAAAAATGAATGTTTTTTTAAAGCTTTAGTATCATGTTATTAAAATACATTTTGCTGAACGTATACGCACATGTATTTTAGACCCACATCAATTCTTCAGGCATCTTAAGCTTTGGGACTTTATGGAGAACCAAGCTACAATAGAATCAACAAAATGTACAAATCACTCACTTTAAAACGAACTTAGCTGAATCTAAATATATCAATAATCATTTAAGTAAGTAATAGGCACAAGACAGTCGACCCAGACAGTTAAATCTACAATCACAACTGTATTAATACATTTTTTCAGGGACTTGTAATTGTCTAAAATGTAACATTTGTATATCTTTGGACTTCCCCGAAAGAATGATTTAACTGTTTGGCTCTCATTAAAAACAAGGAAGTCAAACATTGTTATTGTATCACACCCTAACCTTTGCACCAGCTGTTAGCTGATACTGAGTGTGCTCACATCGACTTTAAATCATCAGTTGTACAATGGTGGTTGGCACATACTTAGAGGTCAGCTTTGCTGCATTATGGAAAATTCATAAACCCCAGAGAGAGAAGGTGTTGTCAATACTGTATTCAAGTTATTGTAATGTGAACAGATCAATAAACTTTTCAGGCATGACCCTCCGTGTTACTTTGCTCTTATAGATCTGTCGTAACTAATCTAAAGTTGAAAGGTGCGCCATGACAGGGCTTTTAAGAAAAGGTTAAATGCTGTTCCTCTCACTGAACAAAATATATTTTAAGACAAGGGTTAACTCTTAAAAACAAGTCAGGCTGAAAACAACATGTGATAGCCCTCATCGGAAAAGAGCCTGAAGTCAGGACAGAGCGCTGGATGAAAGAACAACAAAGCGAGTCGGTGACTGTGTCCGTGGATGACCGAGCAAAGTGGAGGTGTCATATGAGAGCTCTGTGTAGGTGAGGTGTGTGTTTGTGGCTGTGTATAGATGTGTGTGTGTATGTGTGTGACATGGATGCCAGACAAAGAGTGGAGTAGAGAGTAGGCCAGAATCTTAAATATCCCCGAGAGGCGTTTTGTTTCACAGTCAGCAGAAACACAGTCAGCCATGAACCGTGTCGTCAATAGCAGCTGTACGGACTGTGTTCACCTCTGTCCCTGGGCATAAAACGTGTCCTTCAATGAGCATGATCAATTAAGTTAAACACATTCAGTATTCTGAGAGTTTTGTCTTGTGTTGTCGCCTGTTTCAAACTTTAAAGTGCGCTGTTCTAAATGTTTCGAGTTTGACATCCACGCTAGCAGCTTTGTGAGGCCGATCTCTGCTAAATGCTAAATTGGAAAGGCTAACATGGTAACGTTGAGAATGATAAGCCGCAGTTAAGTAGTGTGAGTGCACAGGGCTAAGACATTAAGTAAACATTTAACTACTAAAACCTGCAGTTCCTTGGGTGGCCACTTGAGGCTGGCTTCAAAAGGGAGTCGATCCCCATTAGAACCAACATTTAAATGCCCAACATTAGAGCAGATTTTAACATGTTTACAACCTGCAAACTTTTTTCACTCTCTAAAGTTAATTCATCTACTTATGGCAACTGAATGGGGATCACATTTTTATGTTTCTCACCCATTGACATAACATTAAACTTCAAAGTATAACTACAGGTGTGGGATTTGAGAGAGAGTCTGATAATTAAGCAACTCGTGTTGGCTACCACCACTAGTGGTGGAAAATATTTGGTTAATAAGCTTATTCACAAGCTTTTCAACTAGCAATGGCGCTAGACTTTATAGATGTGATAACTGGCCATTTCCAAACCCCTTCCTACTCTCATTGTCCAACCTCTCCTTCAAATATTGTTAGTTCTGGATCCAGAAAACCAACATGGCATTGAACAAAATTATAAAAACTCAAGCTTGAAAAAGGCAGTTGACAGCCCAGTGGTTGATGTCACAATGGCTTCATTAAGATATTTGTCTTTAAATAACTGTTATTACTGGATAGAAAAAGCATGGGAACACCACATTGTGTAGGCTTCAATCTCCGGAGAAAATAAACGTCTGGGAAAAAATTCATGCAATGCCTGTGGCTAAAAAACACCCAGAGACTGCTGGTTTAAACGGCCTATTAGGTCTAAACCCTCCCTTTCTTATACACTAAAGATGAGAAAATTATTCTTATTCTTTCTTACAACAGAATGTGTTAAACTTTGGTGGAACCTAGAGTAGAAACCAAATCTAATAGTAACAAGAAAACCTCATAATATCTTTAAATGAGCTAGTTCTTTACAGCCAAGTGTAACTGGTAAAGACCATATTTGTTGTAGATGTGATGGCATGCCTCCTTGATGGGCGGATCATTAAATTAATTCATCCAACAAACCATCAACTTTGGACCAATGACACAACTGTAGTGTTACATACCGAGTAAGTTGTAAGAAACTAACTTAGCATCTATTCCCTAAAGAATTTGACATTGTTAAGTAAAATACTTATTTTCACAGGTTAAAAGGTACGTTTCTGCCGCAGTATATAGAGATGTCAATTCCAGCAGTTAACAAATATAGACAGCCAGACACCAAGCCAGCCATCTCATTCATTATAATCATTATCTCCAGACAGCAAGTATCAAATTAGAATGTGCTGAATATCACCTCTGAACCCACCAGAGAAAAGGGGGAGGGTTAAAAAACAAAGGCTGAAGAAAAAAGAAAGAAAGGTAGGCTCTTTCCCATCGTCAGCAGGAGTGAAGTAGAAGGGGACCAGCATGTTAATTGGGGATTTGATTAGCGTTTTAATATTGCAGTTGTGCACAACGGAGGTTAGCAAACTGCTGCCCAGAGCTTTTCTTTTTTGTTCTTCTTCTGCAAATCAACAGTCATTCGAGTCGTTTTGCACGTCATTCTGTTATGTCCTCTGACTTGGTGTTGTGTAATGTAGACTATTTGACGGAAGCAGAAATATGTCATCAGTTAAGGGGCCGAATGAGGCCCACATCCTGTGAAAAACTGAACTAAACTGGGCTATATTTATGTCAACAGCAGTTTGTTCCAACACTGAGAAGAGGAAACTCTTTTTTAGAAAAGAGGGAAATGCTGTATGCTTTATTAGATAACTGACTGAAAATGTTCTTGTGTATTTCATTCATCTTACTTTGTTAATGGCGTTCTACTGTAGATTGTTCGAGTGTACAATTAGGGGGTTCAGACACCCCAGTCTCACTAAGAATACAGTGTAAACGCCACACCTTGAAAAAAGGTGCAGCACACTGTGTATATGTGCTTGCATGCATTATGCCACATGCACTGAGTCAGGCTGCATTACCTGGAGCCAGAAGGGAATCAGTGGCAAAGACAACTTACCCCTTCCACCCTATGCACACATCTCTCTTGCTGACACCAAAATGCCCAAGCAGACAGCCGACCGAAGAGATAAGAAGTTGGGCAGATAAAGCAGCACTGGTGGTGAGACAGTGGAGAAGAGTGAGGCAGAACAAAGTGAGGAAGCTGTGGAAGGCTGAGGTGATAAGGAGGAAGATGAGAACAGATGGGGATGTGTGTGTTTGGATGTGGATAAGGTGTCAAAGGGGCAGGTCTTGGCTGCTCTTGGCGGTCGGGACGATGCTGAGCCATGAGCTGAGAAATGAGCTCATTCAGAAAAGGTGGAATTAAACCGTCCAAGAGGAGCCAGAGAGTAAGAGGGGAAATTGAATTGGGAGTGGTCTGTTTGAAGTCTGCAGAAATATCAATGAAGCTTGAAATTCAGAGTCTAAAGCAAAATTAGCATGCAAACATGCTCACTATGACTGCTGAAAATGCAGAATCTTCCCCCTTTTATGTAGCATCTCAGCATGCTGGCAGCTCCCAATTAGCACCAAATAGAAAAGTAAGGTGAAGGACATGAATGTCTTGAACTGTCATGATCATTTATTTAAAACCACAAATGGTTTTATGAAAGTATTGGAATCAACAAAGTACGAAGGACATATCCTCGAGGGGACCATGGTATCTGTGAAAACAATTTGTGCCAATCCACCAAATGGATGTCAAAAATTTGACCTGCTGGTGCTGCTAAACATGAAGTCATGTGATCGCCAGTATTTTATGGATTCATCCACTCAGTATTATGAATACCCAAACAAAGTTGAAGAGCAATTAATCCAAAACTTGGAGAGGTTTACTACTAAATGGAAACAATGGACAGACTGACTGATAAATCATCTTTGAGCAATCATACTGTAGACCAGATATGGCACTCCTATATGCCATTAATGTTCCCCTAATAGTGCCACTTCAACAAAAGTCAGAGATTCACCAGAGTCATGAGGATACATCATCTCTGTACCACGAATATGTGAGGAAAAAAGTTGCCAATCCAAGGTGTATATGTCAAGAACATTTAAAAGACAAGTGACTAACTTCTGTCCATAAACAAAGGGATCAATAAAGTCTAAGGATTCTTCCTCTGGGGACCATGAATAACATGACATTTCACAACATTCAATCGAATACTTGAGATAACTCTCGATGAAAATGATTGACCGACTGGCTGAAAAACCTGAAGTTAGTTATCTTCAAAGATCAGTCTCCAGAAAAGAAGCACTTGTGATTTGAACAAAGAGATGCAGTTGCTGTTGAAGGGACATAAACTGTAATATATTGCCAGAATAGGTGAGGATTAAAAAGGTAAAGCCTCAGGCTGAGTTTACAGTACAGAATGTGCAGTTGGTGTAAAGGTCTTTCTTTCTCTTTCTGTCTTAGGTTTTCCCTTGTGATCCCTGACAGAGCAAGGACAGTGACACTGACTCAGCCTTTGTCTCCTCAATGTTTCCGGACAGAGTTAGGCGCCCTGGGTGCTGCTGCTGTCCATTGTGACTGCAGAGGAGAAAAAAAGATCCAGCTTGTCTGCATAAAGACCTATTCAGCATCCTTTCTCTTTGCAAGCAATACCGTATACCCTGAGAACAGCAGTGAAGTCTCAGCACTATCTTTAGCCCCAAGCTTCATTCTCAGCCCCCTCTCCCCAATCCCACTCTCCTAGTCCTTTTCCCAGACCCAGCTTCAGCTTCAGCCTAAGCCCTCTGCCCCATTCGGAGTCCCAGATGACAGCTCGGAAACATCCGTTACCCTCCCACTCTACACGAGCCTTCTTTCCTCTCCCTCCAGCCCCCGCGGCGCTTGGCACTGATGCCCATCACATAGACAGATGGAGCCAACCCTGACCCCTCTCCTCGCCCGTGGGGACGCCAACAGAATCAACGCCTGACTAGAGGAGAGGGGGTGAGTGAGAGTGTGTGTGTTGGGACAGGAAGGAGAGTATTGCTTTGTCACCACAGCAACTCATCGCCCTGTCTCCTGTGGACTCTCCTCCAGGCCAACCCAAGACTCTCAGCTGAAAGCGCAACACAGCAGAAAATTCGGCAGCAGGACCAGAAGGAACAACATTTTCCTCCCTAAATTTGTTGCTGACATATATTTGCTTAGATTATTTCTTTTGTTTGTGTGTTGAGAAGACAGGACCATTGTCAAAACTCTGAATATAGGAAACAACATTTGAGAGGAACTGGAAAGCACCAGGTGACAGATCTAGATTTTCTGAAGGAAGGCCCACTCCCTCAGTCTGATGTTTTCTTAAAGCTTTCCCAAACACACAAAAAAGGTTTCTTTCTGAGTTTCAGACTCCCTATTGCCTGTAGCCTTTACAGCAGTAAAGTTGCAATCCTCTGGCAAAAATATTGCTAGTTTTACTTGCAAAGGCCTTTTTTTATTGGGCTTTCCGAGCCTTGACAACAAAAAGAAATACTACGTGACTCTAGTTCGATCTTCTGTGGATGTGCATGCCTTTTTCAAGCTGCAAGGCGTCATCTGACATCTACTTTGTTCTCAAGGCATTTGCAGCTTCATTCTCCTGACTATTTCCACCTGAAATTTGTACAAGAAACAAGATTTGGGCTGCCACACTTCCACTGGATGTTGTTGATGTCTTCCAACCCACTGAGCTGACCTGCATTCTGATTAGCCTTTAAAGCCAGACAACCAATTTTAAAGGGACCGGGAAATCAACAATAAAATGAGACACTAATGGCCCGGTGAAATGAATTCAGCCAGCTGACATAACAGAGGGGGGAATTCCAGAGTCCCAAAGCTTCCCAGGTAATTGGAGTGCAGTATACTGTGTTTTTTACTCCAAAGCACAGCTCCTGTGGTGACCTTGCTGGCTGACAACTCAGAGGGAGGTAGCTACAGAGTGGGAAAGAGAGGGAATGATACAGTATGTCCAAGGTTTCCAATTATCTTCGGGATTTTTCACCATTACTCTCAGTGCAATATCATTACAGAAAATGTTTGAACTGTTAGCATCAAACTGTATTCAGTCATTTTAGTTTCGACTGCGGGGCTGGGCGTCCACGACACACTCATTATTCCTGTAACTTAAATGAAATCCATCAAGGATTCTCCTCTGAAAGAGTATCCATTTTAAGTAAATTGTTATAATGATCACTAGTGCAGCTTACTGTAGCCTCTGTGAGATACTGCAGATGGTGAAATATGCTGATATAGTGTTTGATGAGTAAGATACAGTCAGGTTGGCTGTGAGATCCCTTTGATTTGCATGGGTCTGTATTGTCAATCTAAAACTCTCTAATTGGGCGAAATGAAGGAATGAAGCAGATCTACAATAATGCTGTATTCCCCTTTACAAAAGCTAAATGGATGAACTATATCTTAAAGACAATTGTCAGAGTTCTGTAAACATTCACAGCTGTGTTGTGATATTCATCATTAGACTTAACAAACAGGAGTTGTTTAGGGTAAAGGTGTAGAGGGCGGAAATGCAATCAGTGTCAGACTTTGTATTACTTGCGGCATGTTTGACTTTGCTATGACTGCATGGTGATTGACAGCACTACAATGTTAAAAGAAAGTAGTATAGGAGAGGCATCAGCTCGTTATCCTTTTAAACTGACACAGCTTGACATACAGTATAACCTGACTTTACTCAGTGATGTACAGTAATGTTAGTTTTTAGTTAGTCACGACTTAGCTGTCATCTTGAAATGCTATCCCTCTAGATTTGACTGCATTGTCAAATCCATCCATTATCTAAACGACCTATCCCGTTTGGGTTCACGGGGGTCTGGAGCCAATCCCAGCTGTCATTGGGCAAGAGGCCGGATACAACCTGGACTGGTTGACAGTCAATCACAGGGTTCACAAACCAGTCACACTCAAACCTACGGGCAATTTAGAGTCACCAATTAACCTAACTTAACGAGCATGTCTTTGGACTGTGGGAGGAAGCCGGAGAACCCGGAGGAAACCCACTAATGGGGGACTTTCTTGCTGTGAGGCAACAGAGCTATCCACTGCACCACCGTGCAGCCCACATGGTCAGAGCCTTTATAAAGCTTATATAAATGTATTGCTGGGACTAAGAGGCAACCTACTGTGTTGAAAACTGAACCAATGGGGAAGTGCAAAAACCCGCAGTTTCGAGTTTCAGCTTGAGGCTGGCTCCAAGAGCCTTGGAAGTCGCATAGACACCAATTCTAAAATGCACAAATTTACAGCAGAAATTAATATGTTTGCAGCCTGGGTCAAAATCAGTTTTTAACTGAATAGCTCATGTCTTAATAGGCACACTGTAAGGGGCGTGAATTTGTTTTAAATTTGGGTGAGTTATTTATAATAATTGGCTTGGCTGCTCTGACTGACAGTTGGGTGTGTTGTAGCTGTTTGTCAGGAAACTCAAGGCCCGACTCAGCTCCAGCTTTTTGCCTGCAACTAGGTTGTTGAAGGTTGGTATGAGTCAGAATTTCCAATATGTTGACCGCCATCCATGGGTCTGCTTCAGTAACCATGAGTGATGTCACTAAGACTATGTCCATGTTTTAGTCTAAGAGTACACTTACACTAGGCAATCTGTACAGCGCCCAAGCACGCTTGAAGTGCAGTTTGTTTGTCTAGTGTGAGTGCTCCTTGCCATGCTCAAGCAGGGTACACTTCCTTGAACCTGGCACAGTTACAGGAGGTGGGCTTCGGACCAAGATGGCTGCTATTGTTAATTCCGCATTTAAGAAACTAAACTCTATTCCGATCAACCTGTGCATTGTGGAAAAACAAAGTGATGTGAGTTGAGTAAATTATTTGTGCCTCTGTACCTGTTTTTCTCTTATAACTTAAAAGGAGGCCAGTGGAGAGTGAAGCAGCAAGTCAATGCTTTTGTAAAGATATTTACGAGGCCAATATGACACGGCTGATATGACAGAGTCTAGAGGTCGTATAAGTGATAAAGGGGGAAAGGCAGACACAGTCCAGTGGTTCTGTGCACGTACATGTCTATGGGGATAACAGAGTTAGATATACTTGCATCGTTAAGGGTTCGATTTCATCTAATGCTCTTTGTTGCGTGCTATCGCCCCTCGCTCTATCATCTAGTTATGAAACAGAAGATAATCTCTCTTACATTTGTACTGTATGAAGGGGGAGTGATCATTTCAAAACCTTATGATGAGAGAGAGATGAATAGTGTTGGAGCACCACATATATATTGTTGTTGTAACCTTTACACCTTTGGCGCTGCCACTTCAGACACAAAAAACATACACACACACACCCACTTCAATTACTGTGCTATTTCGGTGGTGCTACCTGTCAATGACACACTGAGCTCAAACCAGCTGGGATTAATTAGTGCCTCGGCAAACACACGCGCCCACACACACTTACAAATGCACCTTCATCTCGTCTTTCAGTGTGAAATATACACAGAAGCACATCACAAGAGGATAAACACACATGCGCTTTTCATACCATTCATAAGCGAGGGTTCAACTCTCCGAAACACACACTCAAAGACACACAATCATCCATCAGTTACAGGATGTGAAGAGCCTCCAGAACAGCGTGTTGCCAATAAACACCCCTCCTACTCTGCTGTAATTACCTCACTCTTCATTTCGCACCTTGTTTATGCGCCTCATATCTCTCCGTGTCATGGCGTTACGGCTCCGCCTCAGCACAAGGCAGTACCTGTCCACACTCATAAGAGATGTGATCTTGCATTTAGTTTATAGTTTTTTATCTAAACAGGCAGAATAAATGAGGCAGAATGAATGTAATAAAAATGTATGTCTGTCACAGCAGTTTCTGAAGGTGCCACAGTGTAAAAAAAAAAAAAAAAAAGTCTGAATTAGAGATCATATTTTGCTTGTTCAGTTTGACGAAATGTATAGCTTTATTATTCACAGCAGTGTTTGTGTTAGCAAAATCCACAGCCGGTAAAGACAAGCTGTAACTCCTTGTCGGCTTCTGTTGAGGTTCATGAGCTCATGCCCCGCACTGCTGACTTTGATAGAAATAAAGCCGCTGAAAGGTTTTAAAAGACAAGCTGTCAACAGCCATAACCTTGAGGATGTTTGTTTGTGTGTGTGTGCATGCATTGTATATGTTTACATGATTGGGTTATGGGGGTGTGATGAGGTTACAAATGCAGTAGCGATGGAATATGCTGAGGTAAGGTAATACTGGAGGAAAGGAGGAGGGGGAATTGAAGCAAATGTCAAAATATGGGATAAAAATTGACAGGTATAATGATCCTTTTATATTTATGACAGAGACAATTTATAGTAGTTCAACTTTGTAGTTTGGACAATGCATAAAGTAGGGAGAAATGAATATATATTAGATTAAAGGCACTGGAGAGTTCAAATATAAGATCTGTTGAGTGAGCAAGTGTGGGTGTGTGAGGACGGTTCAGAGGCAGAACATTTACATTTTTGCAAAGCTGTGCCAGTGTGTGTGTGTAAGGGCATTGTTTATAGGAGCAGCAGCTAATGCTTGTTTTATTCAAACACCTTGGTAGTGGCAAGTCATTATCATAGTGATAATGAGAGATAAAAAAAGGTTGCCCGAGTCAGCACACTAAGTTTTTCATACTGTCAAAACAGCAAATATGCGGGTTCAGAGAAAGTGTGTGTGAGTGCAACTTTCATATGATGGATTTTTATCCACCACATCAACTATCAACAGCGCCTTTCTGAAAAGTTAAATGATTTTCAACTTGAGCGCTCGGAGTGGCCGCACTAAAAAAGGCAGAGCGCGGAAGAAAAGATGCTGGGAGCTGCGCTTTTTCTCCAGACGGCCGCTTTCTGCTGAGAACGCTCTCTACTCATTTGAAACAATTCAAAAAAGCGTTGGCGCTCAGAAAAAAACGCTAGGTGGACACGGGGCCTAAGTCTGCATTTTCAAACAGTTTGACTAAATTAATAATTAAATTCCAAATGTTAGTATTCATGTACTGTAAAAGCTATCTCTGTGTAACTTGATGAACTCAGCTACAGACCACTTAAAGTGGCTCTCTAAGCTACCATATGTTGCCAGTGTACGATACTCAAAGACATTGTAAAATACTGGGAAGGTCTTTTGTATCAGTTCTTATTGCAACAGAACAAATAGAGTTTTATGTGTAAAATGGAGTATGAATAGTTAAAACAGGTTCAGCCTCTGTTGAGCTAATAATGTTCAAAGTTGGGGAAACTGTATTGCCTGCAAACCTGAGGGTTTTTGGTTTCAATGAGAACATCAGGCTTTAGGCTGCAGTTTGTGACATCAGAGACTCCCCTCACACTACACCCTCAAGAAATCCCGAATAACTCACCTCTCCAAAATCGCTTTCAACCACAAACAAACTCTGTTCTCATCCCTCTTCTCTTACATTATTGTTTGTTGTATTGTTTTCACTGTTTTGTTTTGTTGTTATTCTTGTTAGGTGTCTTTGAGTACTCAGAAAAGCGCTATAAAAGTCTCATGTATTATTAACATTATAAAAAATATGGAAAAAATGCCCAGAACATGAAAACCTTCCTGCGCATATAAAGAGGAAATTGAGCAGGGACAAGTAGGACTCTGGGAGAATACAACACATAACTCCAGTTAATAGTGTAGTCTGTGTTGTTCTGGGATTAGTAATGGTTAACAGGAAGCCTGCATCTATCTCTGTGCTGTCTTTTATTCTTGGTCAGGAGCATTGTATGTGTTATATACTGTTACCAAAGACACAGCACTCTGTATATGAAATATAAACAAGTTAATTTAGTACAACAGCTAGCTAGCTTGATTGCTACTGAAGCCAATCTCCCTTCTGCATGTTGTGTGACTGATTCAGGGTATTTGTTTTTAGTGGCATTTTGATAAGTCACAACACCATCAGTTCATAAAGTAATATACATTTTTCTAAATTTGTGGGGAGCACTGAGCTAAACAACTACTTTAGCTGTTCCATAAAAATATACTCACTATCGCTGGCAAAGAGAGCACCCACCCATTAGCAAATAACAACCCAGCAGAATGAGAGAACAGAGTCAAACATCGTAAAAACCTTGTTAACATATATCTGTGTTCTCTTCCAGGTGATTGCAACCAACCTGCAAAACCAGGCCGGAGTTCAGTGGAGGGTTGGGTTGTTTGATTTGAATGTTAACTCTGGAAGGAGGATTTGCATCCATCTTCATATCCACATTCTTATAAAAAAAAGTGTAATCATTTACACAGGACCAGGATACCTGCCTGAACATTGTGGACGGATAAAACTAGAATATATTGAGCTCAATCAATTGATTAAGTAAATTCACAGTTTAAATTGATATCTATATACAAGCTAAGAACTCCAATTTTAACGCTTGAGGACATTTTACCTGGAAAAACTTTTTAAACTGTGTTCTGATCTTGACACAACTGTGGTAACTGTTGGTGAAAGAAACAAGGATTGAAGGGATTATCAGTTGGATTCTACCTTCTGTGGTGGTGGCGTCCTTATTCAGCAGGGTGGGAGTGGCATCAGGATGCCTGAACTGGACAACTTTTCCCCCCTGAGGGATCCCAGAGGCTCTGAGCTGGGCCTAAACGGTCCTGCAGACCCACTTCGGATTCAGCACAGCATCCTGGAGGAGCAGGTGGAGCTGTGGTGGTTCAGAGATCCTGGGAAGTCTCTGCTCTGCTACTGTGTGGCCGTACTTCTAATCCTAGGCTGCGGGCTGGGCGGAGTCGGCCTTCTCTCCACCACCACCAGCGTCTCAAGTGAATGGCGGCTGGGGGCAGGCACAGCCCTCTGTCTGCTCGCTCTTGGAGTCCTGCTCAAACAACTGCTGAGCTCGGCCGTGCAGGACATGAATTGCATACGAAGCAGGCAGCGGATCGACATGCTAAAGAGCGGAGGTTTATCGGACCTCCTTGTGGTTTTGATTACTGGGCTGTCATTGCTGATCTGTGGTGGGGTTCTACTACATCTGGCCCTGGCTAACCACATGCCGAAACCTGGACAAGCACTTAATGACATGTACATCTCTGGAGTGGTTTTGCTAGCAGGAGGAGGGGCTGCCGTTGTAGGTGTTGGAATATACTCTGTCGTGGTCATTCTACTTGAAAGGACAAGGCACGGGCGGAGGTTGGTGGACCGGGTTTTGAATGTCTTCACCGTTTCTGGACACATGGACCGTCAGGGTCGCAGAGAGACAACCTCCAGTCTGGCTAATCTCATATAAAATATGAAAAAAAGTGTAATTCTTCTCCTTGTAATCATGACAGAACATTATCCTCATCTCAAGTTCAGCAGGCGTCCAAAACATGACAAGAAATCTGATTAAAACAAGATTAATCACTTTAATGCTTGGGCCAATGAAACTATGTTTGAGGCAAAATGGGTTGAATTTTAAACTATCTGCTTTGTGAAGATATGAGTAATAAGCAATCAAATCACAGTCCCGAAGCAAAGATAAAAACTGAACACTGAAAAAGAGTAACCACACAGCTATGCTAACAATGCAGCTCAAATTGTTCCAATTGTTTCCTCGACGCATAAAAAGATACAACGTTTTTAAAAGTGTTATTTAAGAGCTTAAATCAGCATTTTATTTTCAGTTCTGTAAAATTTACTCCACTCACAAGGGACAAATGCCAACATTTTGGTGCCTGGGGTACTTTGGCAGGGGCAGCGTGTGCTGGGCGCCAACTAAGAAGCATGAAAGTAGTAAATAAACTGTTGATATAAGTGGGTAAGTAGGGAGGACTCGGTGAAATGAAAAGCACAGAAGAGATGTTTGTTCACAACTGAAATCAAATCTCTGTTTTTGGCTGTGTTATGGGACAGGTATAGCAGGCTTAAATTGAACACAGATGGACTGAATGAGCGCAGCAAGTACTACTATTTGATTTACATAATTTTCTCCACATTTTAACAAAGTATGTGAAACGAGAGACATAAACCTTTTCAATGCACACTGTTATTGGGGTTATAAACTGGACTGCAGCACATTGGAGATAATTTATCAGTTTTAAAAATGTATTCTGTCACACTGCTTGGACCAAATTTCTGATCACAACCTGCCTGATTATTGTAAGCTAACATTTCATACGAGCATCAACTGGAAGGCTAACATATAAAAGAAAGATTCAGAATGAGTGATAAAGAGGAAAACACGTTTAATTATCTGAGGGATTCTTTGAACAAGAGAAAACTACAATTATTGGATTAACTTTTATATGATCTGATTTCTTTCCTTAATTTAATAGAAATCTATGATAATATTTGACTGTGGGGTTTGTGACAGACCATCTCAAAACTTTAATGTAGGCCTATCTGTGGCCGCCTGTAAACATGATACAAGACAACATGATTGTTGGATATCACAGCACTTTACAATGTCAATTACGTTGGCCTTTTTTTGTGTATCAACACAGTATTGTCTTAACTGTTTATCTTGCAGCACTTGCTTTTATCTATATTTTTGATATTAACATTGAATCATATTTCTCTGTAATGTAAAATGGACTGTCATGGAATCATCAATCACCAATCTCTTCAGCTCTACTTTTTTTTAAGCTTTGTATGAGTCAATGTTTTTATAATATGGTTATTCAATATTCTCATCAGTAACTGTTGGCAACATTTTCAGAGAGCTCAACAATGGCCGCCCACTTTTTCTGTGGATCTGGTTACGGAAGTATTTTCCCCATTCAAACCGTCCACTGAACTTTCAGAAAATCCTTATATCAACATTTTCAATCCTGGAACCACCGAGCAACCCGGACACCTGTGAATATAAAACATTTTGATTTGGCGCAAAAAGATGATTGTAAAACGGTGAAAAAAAAAAAAGGTTAAGGTACAACACTGTGTACATTATTTTTTTTCCGGGATTGCTGGAACAACGCATCCCACAGTCTATTGTGAGGCCCAACAACGATAGCTTAGCGCACTTCTTTCGAAACATACTGTAGTCGGACCTTCTTTCTACATTTATCTTTATTGTAGTGTTTGTATTGTTAATAAAAACGTTGTAACATATTGCAGTTTAAGTGTATTGAACTACCTTAAACTTAAGTGTTAGCAGCCGACAGCTGAAATTCAAGGGAGCGGTAAACATTTCCATGGTAACAGCGGGCTCCACCAATCAGAGATGTCGCTGTGACACTCGAGGATTGTGGGCAGTGAAGTTATTTTTTTCCTAGATATCGCAAATAAACTATGTTTTTCTTTAGACAAGATTTCACTCTCAGTTAGTTTGTGGTAAGTCTATGAATGGGAATTTTACTTCTGGAACAACAGAGCTCCATAGTGCTGATAAATCTTCCTTCCCACCATCCTACCAGAGTGAGTAAAGGGACAAGCGGCTGATGGAATCAGTGTAGCTTGCATTTTGCTAGCTAAAGTTTCAAATATCTTTCTCAGAAAACAGAAGATAAGCAGCGACTGGATCTGAATCAGAGGTACGCTAAACACTCTCGAGCTAGCCTGCGGAGTTGATGAACATGTCATTGTTGTCTCAAAAGCAGACCATCAAAATTAAAAGAAGCAAATAAACCTCAATTTAAAGTGTAAACTTCATTAAGAGGTGGTTTCCTTTAAAGGCAAATAGTTATTTGTTACAATAACTGGTGAAGTGTTAATTTGAACAAGCTAGCTACTAGGCTAAAAAAAACTCTGATTAGTTTGTAAGCTAACAGGCTAGCAGCTTACCAGCTACACTAGCAGGTTTAAAAACTCAAAACAAGGCTATGTTTCTTTATTAGATTCATGATATCTATAAACTGTAAGTGCTGCAACAAGTTATTTGTTGAAACAGCAATTGGCAGGGTTTTCTTTTGAAAGATATTGTTATTCATGCATAATACCTCAATGGGATAGCATCAAACTGTTGGGGAAAGTGCTCTCGATGCTATGTTTGCTAACAAAGTTGCCATTGATGAGGTGTTGTTATGGTGGTACTGTAACTGTGCATGAGATTGATCTTTCCCACTGGTGGCTAAAAATTAGTTCATTGCTGCAAGCAAGCTAGCAAAAAAGCAAATGATTGTTGCTATCTAGACATGAGTTTGGATGGTGAACGTCTCAGTTGATTTATAAAATGTGAAATGCATTAGGTAACAGGATTTGTTTTTGCAAGACAGTTGTGGTAATCTAAAACCAGGAAACTGGGGACAGATTGTTAGTAAAAGATAGAGGATAAAGTTATATTAAAGTTACATTGATATGTTATTTTACAAAGTGACTTTTATTTACAGTATCCTTCGTTCCTTTGAGCACTTTAGTGAAAGGAAAACGGCAGACCATTTTTGTATTCCTCTGATTTATCTAAGGATCAAGTTCAAGAATCTCAGTGCACTGACTTTAATCTAAGCGTGAAGCTGCAGTTGGGGGAGAAAATGTAGTCTTAGCACTTCCGAATTATTAGATGTATTATTATCTCAGATAACAATCATTGTCATTTCTCATAAAGCACAGAGGGAGAAATAACAGTTTGGAAGGAAAAAACCCCTCAGTGAAATTAAATCCCTTACATCAACATGGCCAGTTATAGAATTTCAATGTGCTTGCAAAAGTTTGGACTGGATTGTCAATATGCTTTATCATCTTCCACTAAATAGGAAGAAGGGAGAAGCTGTATGCTGAGAACGCTGCATTATTATCGAGTCTCATTTGTTTCCTGAGCAAAAAAAGGTAGTTTCTGTAGGAATAAACACTATTAAGAAAAACTGCACAGTGGCAAATGAAGGCCATTTGTTTTTTTAAAAGCCTTTGAGGGTCATTCCTCACACCGCCTGGCAGAAAAACCTCACAAAGTGTCCCGCATTGTGTCTCGTTTGTGTGAATGTGTGTGAGTCAGTCACACCTCTTTATCTGTCTGCACATACGCACTGCCTATATTGCCTTGAGACAAAAGAGTCACACAGTTAAACATTGTTGGAGTGATGACGGACAGCAAACTGAAGGCACAATGCACAAGGCAGCGGCCTGCAGGGGCTGGCATAGACTAGCACCACTCACTCTCTCACACAAATACACACACACACACACACACACATGCACACAAAAAGAAATCATGTTATCCTTACTTATATGAATCTGTCTTTTGACCCACAATATAAAGTCGCAAAGGCAGGTTGTGTATCCATGCATGACAGCAGGAGGAGGTGAGCAGAGCGAGGAGGGAGGCAGGTCTGATACTGAGCAGAAAGAAGTCTGTGTGGGAGGACAGGATTCAGAGCTTTTCTCTCAGGCCAAGACAGAAAAATGTCCACAGAAAACGACTTGAAACAGACAAAATGTGCTCAGCTACAGCTTACTCGAAATGTAAAAACATTTCTAAACAGTTTGTCCCAACATCAGTGCATGTTGAGTAACTGAAGAGTGATATAAGTATATTTCTTTCTCGATTAAAGTTTTATTTTGATGGATTTTGGCATTTCAAATGCAACATCTAAGTTTAGTTTGACTGCTATTAACCTGCTGAAGGCAAAGTGCCCATAAAAATGGACTGTATAGAAAACATTTTAATGTATGTATTTAAATTAGTCTGGTTTGTACTGGTATGAACTTGTGACTTACCTTTAGCTCTAACCTGTTTCTCTTGCAGTCGCTTATTTGAGAAGACTTTTAGAAACGCATCAGAAAAATATTCTCACACTTGAGCTTAATTAGGTTGTAAAGAAAGTAAAAGTTATTTCCTCTATATCTAGTCTGACTTTAATGGGAAGTTAAAAGTCTTTCAATGAAGATTCAGGGAAACAACTTAACATTTTGTCACACTCATGAGGTAATCACTTCAGGTAGTCTAATCGTTTACATGAGGAGAAATCAGGCTTCACGCCATTCCTCTTTAAATGCGAAAAGCTGATCAAACCAGCTGCTGGCTGCAGCATCTGATTTAACATACCGACATGAGAACATTCACAACACAAGACACAAGACATAAACAAATGTAGCCCGTACAATGATGTGAGTGGCTGCCATGGTTGCTTCTTCTTCTTTCTGCGTCATGGCGGATTTGCAAAGGAATGACGTGCATACCGCCACCTACTGTATCCGAATGTGTACATACGCAAGTGTAGTCAGGCACGGAGCGATGTTACTAATGTGAACACAGTCAAGCCAGGGAGGAGAAATCGTACTCAGGCTCTGTACGGAACAATCGTGCCTAACGTGAAAACGCCCATACACTGCTTTGCAGCTCTTCAACTTTCACAGAATGTTGAACGACAAATGATGTTAAATTTGACTAATAAGTACGATCCTGTGTGATAAATGGTGTTGAATATTGTGATTCAGGAGAGCTCAAAGCATTTATGTCTTCCTCTACCTCAAGTTGTTGATACAGTATGAGACATTTCATCCTAATCCATCAACAACATTTTAGTGACACTTTCTAGTTAAAACCCAGATACAAAATGTTCCAACAAATAAGCTAAAACAACAACAACAACAACAAAGTGTTCAAAAAACAAGATACAAAAAAGTATTTATTTCCAAATATATCCCTTTGCCTCCTATCGACAAACAGTAGTTGATAAATTAAAGACAACACATTTTCAAACACACTTATTAACAATCCCCATGGTGTCTGAAAATTGTCCCCACACCAGTCATAATGGAATGATTGTAAAAGAAGGTTTTTGCACTTTAACAGCAGAGATCCAATAAAGCGACACATGACTCCTCTTTGCTGTTGGCAGTGCAGCTGAGCTGAAGTGGTGCAGCGCATGCACAACACAACCAGGGAGTTAATGACGCCACAAACCGCCTTGAAGACCTATAGAGGCCTGGACAGGTTGACGTATCATGGAGAGAAAAAAAGATATCAACATTTTGTCAATATTCCCAGATTCTGCAGAGAAATCCCTTCAGGTTATTTTACCTTTGTGATGCCTAAACAGCCCTTCCTCTATCCCCAGGTTTGTCCTTCACACTCTGCCTACAGGGGACTCAGTAGTAAAGTATAAACAGCTGATAAAAATATGACAAAAATTCTGCACAGTGCTCATTCCTTCAGAGCCTCAGGCGGATTTTAAGCAAAAGGACGAGGTTCAGGCCCCACGGGAGAGCGTCGACGGTATTATGTTACACTGCAGACGCCTTTTACAATATTGTGCCTTATTAATCATTGATGTGGTCGCTGGTGTTAGTTTCAGGGCACTGGGGATTCAATTCACAGTGCTGAGGGTGATGATACATAGGCAATTTTTTTTTTTAAGGCAATAAACATAATGTAGAGGTTCCGATATAAAAAGCATGTGCCTTTGAGAGGGGTGGAGATTAACAGCATAAGTAAAAGGGGCCGTATAAGTATTAAAAAGTGGATGTAAAGGGGCAGAGCAGATGAGGCATTAAGACCCGACACTACAGATAAAAGATGCTAACAGATGAGCGGCTATTTGGTGTAGCTGAAACAGAAGAAATAGTCCCACATCTACAAAATCGTCGCCCTTTGAGACTTAAAATATCACAACTACCCCTCACATGTCTGCGTATTGGCACCACATAAGCTGTTGGTTTACACAGTACAGAGCTACATTAAAAAAAATACCCCAAAAAGATAATGCTGCAAACTCTACTCTTTGTCATTAGTTTGTAATTTGTTTCCTTTTACGTCTTCTCTCCTGTGTTGGCTCTAAATTAACCTCGAGGGACATCATATTAACAGAGAAGAAGTGAAAACTTGCCAGGATTAGACCGTGTCACAGAGTCATCAGTTAATAGTTCACACATTAAAATGTTTAGTCGGAGTCCTGAGGAAGCCTTGAGAAGAAAAAAAAATCACAGGTCAGGTCACAAGTGGTGCAACAGTCTCTCCTGTCTGAGTTGAAAACGTCTTATAGGAAAGGAAAATGTCTTGTTTTTGTTTGTGTGATGAAAAAAAAAAAAAGGTAAGGTGTCCTCCTGCACTTGTCCTCTGCTGTCGACTGCAGCCAGAGAGCCGGAGATGCAGATGAGAGGAGAGGAGAGGAGAGGAGAGGAGAGGAGAGGAGAGGAGAGGAGAGGAGAGGAGAGGAAGACAGACACACACAGAGAAAATATCCATTCGTCTAGCAGCATCTGTGCCCTTTAGTTTGTCCGGAGCTGGTAATCTGCCAAGAAACGAAACAGCAGAGCATTAACACAGCTTTCTTCCCCTCGTCGGCCCTTCACAGCACATCACTGCCAATATAAGCCCTATTAAATCCCTCAACAAGATTTGCACCAATATGAGCAGCTAGCATTCTACTGAATCCAATTACAATATTCATCACATCCCTGATATAAATACTCTATTTTCTACAGTTTATGACTTACTAGAGTCAAATAAAAATAATCTATTTTCAAAATGTGTCTCTTATTTTATCATGTTTAAGATTTCACTACATGGCCATAGCCACCCCTGTCTACAATACTAGTACTTGTCCTATTGGTCACGACTGTTACCATGGTTTCAGGTGGACTTATTAAGTTACAGGTAAGGGAAAAGTCAATGCTACAGCATAGAACAGCATGGTAGATGTTTCCCATTCTCTCATCGAGGGGAGTAACCTGCTGTCCTCCCTAGTTATTAAGCTTATCTTGAAGATTTTCTATGAAATGAAGTGTTGAATCACTTTGGCCGAGTGGGGTGATGAAATGGTGACTATACTCGTGGTCGAAGTATGAAAACTTTTGAATTGTCAGTTTTAAAAATCTAGAGTCTTTGGCAACACTTCTTAAAAAAAAAAAAAAAACATGCAAAGGTTCATAGTGACTGTGGGTGATGTGTTCCTCATCACTAAGCACTGGGAGGAGGAGATAATGCAACCTGCACCTGATCTTCAAATCTCTTTGGATAATGCAGCTAGTGTTAGCTCTATTTAAATTAATTAATTACAGACAATATAAAACTTTTTCAAACAAGTGCAAATCCAAAGAGAAAGAAACATGTTTGATGTTTAGATGAATGCAAACTTTGTCTAATACAATCACTGCAAAAAACACAATACAGATATCTATACTTAAGCCTTTGAAACAGCCTAATGCAAAAATAAAAAAAAGGCCTTAGAAAGTAGCCTCACTCAAGTGTTTGTAGTGCAGTTCAACCACGTCCAGAAAAACTAATTCAATGTTGATGTACACATTATACTCAGGGAGAGGCTTGATAACTCTATTTAATTCCATAAAGTCCGCTCAAGCTGAGGTATGATGCTGCCTGATCCGTTTCTGACCACTGACCGTCTGATATTTGTCCAGTCTGTACCTGATGCTGTACAGTACGGTTTCTGAATGCCTGTTCATCGCTCATGAATAAGTCAGAACGGTCCGTCTACAGTATCAGAGTATTGTTTAATCAGTGCGAGTGTGTCTGAGTGAAATGTGAGCATCAGCGTCTCCTCTCCCTCCCTGTGTTGCTGATCGTCACAATAATAGAAAGGTGATAGTGTTCTCTTCAGTCCCCTTAACTTCATCTTCATACACTGCCCTGACTCTCTCTCTCTCTCTCTCTCTCTCTCTCTCTCTTTCATTCTTCTGCTTTCTTGCTGATATCACAGCGAGGCGATAGTAACCTTGGCATTCCCTGAGTGCCACCCTGGGAGCCGCCCGGCACTTTTAGGCATCACTCAACCTCCGCCGCCCCCCGACTCGTTCCTGACACATCCAGGTAATGGATATGATGGATGTTACAGAGGCAGGTTCATTCCTCGGGCGCGTTGCAGTTACAAAACTTAAGGATTTCTGGCAGCGGTCCAGTGGAGATACCAGACTTCAATCTCCATATCATTTCCATTTGTCCCCCATCGAATCTAGTGGGCTGCGTGAGACGGATTTCACTGCACTCATCAATATACTGTCGCTTTTATATGCAATGATGTGTTATCAGTCTTAAAATCAAGCCTGTGTTTAAGTCAGAGATTTATTTTCTTCTTTATTTCAACATTATCTAATGTTTACTCTGAGATTAGAGAGGTTGATAAAAGTACTTAGCTCACAAACACTCAAACATCCCTCTGTGCTTGTCTCCCTTGACTTTGGCAGATTTGATCCAGGACGGTTCACTCCCAGAAAAGTATCTAAATATACAGATCAGCACTCCTAAACAAAGGGACTGCATTCCCTTGAGTCTACAGTTTTCCAGTTCACATTTGAAAAAGTAAGATACAGAGGCTAACAGGCTAGTAAAGTTTCCATCCTTGGCATCCTGTGGGGTGTCATTGGAATCCCCTGAGGATGTAACTCATGGTGATAGAGCCAAGTAATGGATATGACGGATGTTATACAGCTGGGTTCACTCCTAGGGCACAGGCTGAATAGTGTTTGAGAAAGACTGATCCTCACGCTGCTCTCCCACAGAAAACATCATATTTAACCTCATGCTAACCTCCGGTTTGCTAACGGGTTTGGACTTGGGACGGGGAAAGAAGCAAAACAGAAAACCTGGAGTTTAAAAAATCCTGTAAAATGTGTGCACTGTATGTTCATCAGTAATTTATTCACTTGGTTTACGATGAGGTTGGTTTTTAACTTCTCTGTTAGCATGCTTTAAATGAGCTTTTCTCTGAGGGAGATGCCACAGTCGAGCAAATCACACAAGCACCGTCCTGATCATGGATGGTGAATTTCTATTGATACTATTATCAAGACTCTTTAACAATAGGAGTCTTTATCGATACCACATTAACCATACTTTCCTATTATTTTGTGGGAAGACAAGACGGCAATACGTACTGATAAGTAAATAGTTTGTTTATAATTTAAACATGTGCTTTGAAAAATCATGGCATCAGTCATTTTAATGACATATTATGGTATTAGCGCTCGTGTTAAAGAGGTCGTAAATTAATCTCTTGGTTCTATTTTACACTTCTGGGTAAACAACAATTTCTCCTCCAAACACTTTTATTTATTCCAAGTTTCTCACCAAAACCAAAATATACATGACGTTACATTTGAACACATCATGATGTTTCACTTACCTCCGACCTGAACTTGAACATATCATGATGTAACCTTACGTCACCTTTGTTTAGATGGCTAACTAGCTTATTTTCTCCTGCTGATTTCAACATGGGATTATTATTTTTGACTAACAGGGCTTGCTATAAAGTTTGAGCGCACTTACCACTTCTGTTTCGAGTGGAGGGGGATGACTGTCCTGCAGCAGCAGGGGCCAATCAATGGTGTCTGCATGCTACTTGCAGCAGCTGCAGCTAAAGGTGTTGCATTTTGTTTTTTTCTAACACAATGCTGATGTGCTCGACCAGGAAGGTTGTGTTCCCCCCCTTACAAGAAATGATTTTGCATCATATGTAGCATTTCGATTCCTCCTTATCTTTTGCTTGAGTTAAACGTAGCCAAACTTTAAATCTCTTCACGCGCTGGAAAGCAACAGACCAACAGAATTCTTCTTTGTGTAGTTTAATACCTGTTGGCTGGCAATTCAATTATAATCAAAAACTCTTTTAGAGAAGCGATGTATGTTTGTGCACCAGTGATTAAAAGATGTGACTCAACTAGAGATATAACATTACATCATAGGACCCACAAGACTCAAGATAGCAGTGTCTATAAACTTGAATGAATGCTTTTGGGGTTTTGAAAAATGCGGAATTGGATCCATAAAAGAAACCGGTTTCAATCCCCATACCTAGTCATGATTAGGCAGACAAGGTGAGTGTTGAGATTCTCTATTTAGAAGGAATACCTGAGACAAACACTTATTTTTAAATGAGGTTTACAAGGAATTTTATGGTTTAAAGAGTCTCAACAGGCTTCAGACTTTTAGCAGCACAATCACATATCCTAACCCTAACCCTACAAACAAAAACAAATGAATTCTAACAGAAGTCAAGTATTTGAAAAGTATGACACAGAAAGTCAAAAGTGTGTGTGTGTTTATAGATGTTGAGGTTTATAAGTGTGTTTGTTCTCACCTCCACTTTGTGTGATGTAGCGCACCCATGGTAACGCATGGTAACCGCTCTTCTCTATGATCTTCAGGTAACGCACCTTCAGGACACACACAGGTCGAATAAGGCGTTTACACTCATTCATGCACAACAACAACACACAACAACATGAACTGTATAAAGCCTGTGTGCCTTTAGTTTCGTACGGGCCGCCTGGTTTTTGCACATTTAAATAATTTCTTCTTAAGCTAAATAAATATGTGAAAGGATAACCGAAATCTTGGTTAGTTTAAATTAGAGCCCGACCGATTAATCAGCCAGCCGATAATATCAGCCGATATTAGCATATCCAGTGACTATCGGTATCGGCAAATTTTTATCGCAGATATGTGCAGATATTACCAGATTTATTCAACAGTCAAGTAGCATTTCATTTGAGTTTCATTGTATTACACAAGCAGTTCTTTTTCTGGCTGTCCCCAGCAGAGGGCGCTATTTGGATTACAAGCATCATCACTCTCCAGAGTGCCAAGCGGTGACGCACGTACATGAGCAGTTACTTTCCAGTTGAGAGACCATCTTGTCTACGTTTTATATCTTTTCCACAAGTGTTTGATAGCTGCATTTGAGGGATCAACAACATAAATGTGTTTATATCTATCTATCTCTACAGATCTTTGAAAGATGTCGGTATCAGATTTTTCTCTTTCAAATATCGGCCCCAAAAATTGCACATCGGTCGGGCCCTAGTTTAAATTAATACATGCCTTTAATAAAGCAGATTTATAGTTTCATTTTCTCTGCAGTTTCATCGTGTGTAAAACAGTAAAAAGAGGACTCAGGACTGAAGAGATACTTTTCTAAAGCACGTTAATAAAGGGTGTTACCTGAATCCCAGACACAGTGAAATACGGGATCTCAAAGCTCACAGTGATTGGTCTCTTCCCCTCCAGCTCTTCACCCTCCACACTGGGTAAACCGAAGTGAGCCCGCATCATGTACTCCTTCCCACCCTGCACATGAAAAACAGAGCAGAGAGAAAAGGCCACAAAGCTGTTACTGTAGCTGGTAAAAACATTACTCTCAAAAAGGACGCTGTTCAGAAAATCCGCTCGGATGAAAAAGTTGATACAGTTTGATGAGTTCTGTCCTCAGATGTCTGACTCTAATTAACACAAGGATGTTTGTCCGAAAACAAAACACACTTTATATTCATGGCCATTTGAGGAAACTCCCGAGTCATGTTAAGGTCAATCAGATATACATTTTATGGGATGTAGCTTCAGGGTAAATGTCTTGGCTACAATGGTAAGAAGCAGGTTAATCATTTTTCATACAGAACTTATGTAATACGTCACATGAGCACTGAGTCTGGTAGTCTGTACTTCGGTTTACCTTTCTGCAAATCAGTTACCATTTTGTCTTGAAGGATTGAAAACTCTGGTTTCAAATCGTTGTATCTGTACAACACGTTGATCAAAGCATCTAATGTTGAAAAAGGCAACATTGAAATGACGTTGCAGTCAGTAATAACAATAAAATAGATTGGGGGTAGTTTTCTAATAAAGAGGCATTAATCAACACTTTGTAATAATTAATAATAACACCATACAATTGAACAAGTAAAAAGACATTCTGACATTTTATTTGTCTGGAGCTGTGCTTCAAAAGTACTGAGTGTGCACTTCTGGTGTGTGGAGGAAGTTGGTTCAACAAATGGGGGCCAGCAACCCTCAAGGCGAAGTCACCCCTGAGTTTTCCCTACAGCTACAGACGACCAGGAGAGACTGCTCAGAGGACCTGAGTGATCCCGTCACAGTGGGGTATAAGGGATTAGAAAGTCTGGTAAATGTTGTTCGATATGTTGTTGTCTGTGACATCACCTTTTTCCAGCCGAGTGATGCCCTCTTTAAACCAGTGAGAAGAGCTCAGAAAGGAAAACTACAGAGAAGTTGTCCTGGGAAATAAACACGACTGTTCAAACTGTTTCAGATATGACACGCAGTGGTTCCCAAAGTGGGGGTCGAGACCCCCTGGGGGGTCGTGAGACACTGGGAGGGGTTTTTTATGATGCCTTCCTAAAATAAAAATGTTTTTTTAATGACTTAAACTTGCATATTTTACACATTACTGTGAAAAAGTCCTTAAGTGAGATTTGTGCTGAAATGAAAGCATGACTGTAACAATGTAGGTATCTGTCTAGCTCTTTGTAACTAAAAATGCACACAGACACACTGACATAATATCATTATCTGAAGGCTGCTGTATTCTTTAGTGTTTTTCTAATGTCAGTGTTTGGAAAGTCCTGTTAGTGCGAGCGGCTGTGCGCTACGTTAAAGGCTTTAACCACTTCCAGGGACAGAGGGGGTCCCCCGTCTCTTGGGTCGTTATTTTGGGGGTCGCAGGATGAACATTTTGGGAACCCCTATATTAAGGCACCTGCTGTAATAGTGACAAGCCTCCAGAGCATTTCATGAACTCAAATATTTGAAATAAAAAACTAAAGTCAAAATACTTTTCTTCCCTCATCATACAGCTGCTGTGGAAAACCTTAGTTTTGCTCTCCTTGCCTGCAGCTAATGACAAAATGTTGGATATCTTGTATAATATTCTCATTCCCTTTAAATGAGAAGTGTGTGAAAAATGTGCATAATTATGCGTCTAAAATAGCTGAAGGCAAATGGCCTACTTTGGAAAACCTTTATGAGCAGGACAGTAATGTTTATGGTTGTTTTCAAAAAGAAATGGACTGAGCTGAAAACTTCCCGCTTCACGACGAGCGTGTTTATCAGCTTTTTTTTTATCACCACCAGCCATGAGTCATCCTTGTTTCCAAAACTCCAATCAAACATTTCGAGTTGAGAAGGGTGTCCTGTGAGAATACGCAGTTTTATGGGGTCCAAAGGTTGACACTGACGGAGAAGAAAGTCATGCTCCAGCTAGATAACAAAATACGTCATCGGTAAGAGCAACTCTTAACCCTCCCTGACAGCTGGATGGTGTAATAATTACTGAGGGGATCTCTGAAGTTGACAGATAAAAAGGAAACCAAAGCTGAATTCATTCTCTGAGAGTTTTCAAACATTTCTTTAGAAGAGTTTTTAGCTTGATGGCAGCAGAGACTGATGTGGAAACTGTGAAAGGAACAGCAGGAAAAGAGAGTCTAAAACTGCATCTACTGTATGTAAAATACAACCTCGTTTTTTAAGGGTTAGGGTTACCCTAACTGATGTGGGTTACCCTAACCCTATCCCTTACTCTAAAAAAAAAAGAACTATCCCTTTAAAGCTTCTGCACATAAGAGACATCATTAGTTGAAGAAGAACTCGGGTATTTTACTGAAGTCAAAGAAGCAAAACAACTGTAGAAATACTCTGAAAGTCCTAAAATTATGTTTAGTTTAATTTAATACAAAATGAAAAATCTACTTAAAGTTATAATAACACTTAAAGTACTTCTTAGGACAAGAGAGACGAAACCATTTCAGAGTCATGTACTGCAATCAAATATTATAACCCTGTTTCCTAAAAAGTTGGGGACCACAGACTGTAAATATTAATGGACGAAGCCTGAGTGACGTCAGCTATCTGTTACATCAGGGGGCTCCGGAGGCTCATCGGCAGCAGCCGCCATGCTGGAAATCCTGTCCTGGAAGTATAAGCTGGCAGAAAATGGTAATACTCTTGTTTGACAAGTGCCTTAAATAGGACAGTTCTGGAGTAAAGGTACCTGAATGAATCACACTAAAGCTGCTCTGCCTTTAAAATCATCAGGGTGAGACAGGACAGTCCTGTTCTGCAGAGACAACGTGTGTTTCATGTATTTTAGATCGTAGAGAGTGATATTTTTGCCACACTTACAGGGAAAGACTTGATGTTCCACTGCACCACATTCTTCTCTGGCACCCACTTTGTGCTGCCTGTGCTCGTCTTGAACTTGGGTGAGTCTGCGTCACTGGGCACTGGAATAAGGATGGACACGTTGTTGGCGGTGGAGCGGCTTTTAAACTGACTTTTAGCCTGTGGACAGTGACAGAGGACAGGGTTTAAATGTCAGAGAAGAAGAGAATGCAGATCCAAAACCAAACCACGATGGACTCTTTTGATTATGCACACTGCAGCTTGTTATTTTGAGTCTATACGGCCATCACGAACAGATGGTAATCGGTAATCCACCTGAGAGGTATGTGGCATAAATATCAAATAAACTCCAGTGAGAGACTAGATGAGCAGAAAGGACACTGTAGCCTGTGTGTGTGTGTGTGTGTGTGTGTTTATGTCATCATTACCTTCACCTTGATCTCCACACGGCTGTGAGAGAACTTCTCAATCACGCTCTCGATCCATATGAGCGGCTTCACCTGTCAGAGAGAGAGAGAGAGAGAGAGAGAGAGAGAGAGAGAGAGAGAGAGAGAGAGACAGAGAGAGAGAGAGAGAGAGACACAGAAGACAAGGTCAGAGGGGTGAAAAGCACAGAGCCAAACTAAAACACCACGACACACTTCACCGGAGCGGACAGGAGGGAGAGAGAGGTTGTGTTTGCACAAGGGAGACAATAAGTGTGAAGAAGGCTCATCACGGTTCACACAGATTTCAGACACAGAGTGTGTGTAAGGTTCGCTGAGCAGCATGTGCGACATGTGTTGAACAGGCAGATATTTATCTTAAAACATTTTGCCATTGTAACTTAGCATTTTATTTATATCTCTTTAGTGTGAGACTTTGGCTCGTCTTTACAATATGTCGACCATTATGAAGGCTTTATATATGCTTTATAAGTAGGTTTGTAATTAGGTAGTGATCATTTTCATACATAGATTGGAGCTTCAAGTTTTTGCAAGATTCAGTTACAGCTTCGGTGTTTGCACACAGAGTTCATGTTCATAAGAGTGTAACATTTCATGCGTTGTGTGATAAAGAGGAGAAGAATGAAACCGGTTGTGATGATGTATCTGTTTACAAGTCACGCTGTGAGACAAATAGTCAGTGTGTTCTCGGTGCTGCTGGCCAGTAGGTGTTTTGTGTGTGTGTGTGTGTGTGTGTGTGTGTTTTTTGTGAATGTGTGTCTCTCTCACCGTGGTGTTGAGGCGGTAGGACATCAGCTCGCTCTCGCCATCAGGGGGGATGAAAGAGATAGTGCGGTCGTTCTCAAAGCGTGACAGACGGACACACTGATGAAACTTCACATCCTCCAGCTCCACTGTCTTACTCTTCTCTCCTGACACACACACACAATACACACACACACACACGCACACACACACAAACACACAGACAACAGACAAACTTAGAAATACACAAAAAAAGATTGAGAGCCTCTCACGCAGCCTTGGGAAAAATCAAGGTCAAGGTAATGATGACTAGCAAACATTCACTCAGTCATCAAACACACACACACTGTACATGCGGTGTGCTAACAAATCCATCTGCCCCCTTGTTGCCCCACACAGTTATTTTGCCGCCACACACACACACACCATGCAATCTTCTCCCCCACTGACACTTATTCAACTACATCCACACCTGACACACTCACACAAACGCACACACACACACACAAGTAAATAAATCTTGAGCTTTCAGCCAGAAACCTGTCTGACAAAGACACACATCTGTTACTGAAATCACGAGGTGTTGTATTAATTACTCTGCTGGGGAAACAAACAACATTTGGTTTGTTGTGAAAAACTCTGATCGATTGTTTGTGAAATGAATCCACCTACTCCAGGTTCTTTGTTGTGGTCTTATTTCTTATGAAGTACACCTTCAAGGACATCTTTGTGCTAATGCAAGACATCATACCGTCTTTCCCACTCTATGATTAGTAATTAGACGGTAAACAAACGTTTGATGTAAATGGAGATGTGTAAAACCTGTCAGACACAGATCATCTCATGAGACGATATTAATCCTTGGTTTATAAAAAGGCAACTGAAATATGCTGATATATATGCAAGTAACAAATCCAGACATATTGGAAGCTAAAAAGTGAATATTTTACAATCTAGCTGGATAAATAATGAATGATTAATCGACAGTTTGGACAACACGTGTCTCCTTCTAAACACATAAACATTAATGGATGACTTCAGATGGAGGATGAATCCACGAGAGTTGGAGCAGAGGAGGAGAAAAGCACATTGTTGTCCCAATAACTGTATGGGAAGAGTGCCTGCAGGCAGGTAGGTAAGCAAGTAAGCTGTTCAATCATTTTAATCTTAACTACAGTACAAGCCTGTGACAGTCAGAGATAAGGAAATATTTTGCTGTCGGGGTGTAGAGACCATTTGAATGAATACAAAAATAGTGTGTTGCTGGATTAAATTACCAGCCCTACCTTTGAGAAATTAAGAATCCTAAATAAAATCCTTAAAAAAAGAACAGTTTTATGAAGCAATCCTCTTTATAAAGTTAAAACTTACATAGGTTACATACAGCATGTGTTCTACTAGAACAGAAGGACAAGCAAAGAAGGACAACAACTCCTGAGATCTAACTCAATAATGTCTTCTGATTTTGTTTTGATTGAAAGACCATCAGTGACAGAAATCTCAAATACTGTGTTTACGCAGTGCTCAACAATATAACTCACCTACAAATTATTTGTAAACCCCCTCTGCAGCACTACAACGGCCTCTCCGGACAAAAACAGGAGATTGTGTCGCATGAAACCTTCTTCTTTTGTACAGAAATTTGACTTTTACAGTCAATTCTTCTCAAGTGTGGAGGAATAGTGCAGCACTGTTGTTGCCATTTACAGTATAAGAGCACGACCCCCTCTAATGGTGTCACCTGTGGTCTGCAGGAGCAGAGCGATGTTCTCCTCCTCCGTGCTTAATGGAGGATGCTCAGAGGTGTTAAACTGCTGTAATGAATGTGGGTCTCAAACTAAATCCCCCACTCAACCGGCAGCTGCATCACCTACTCTGAATGCAACCCTGGACCTGTGCTAAGGCCTGTCAAAGAGGATGTGTGTGTGTGTGTGTGTGTGTGTGTGGGTGTGTGTGTGTGTGTGTATTTGTGTAAGCCACTTCCTCATTCATTGTTCTCTCTTGAGTGTGTGTACGTGCACAGATTTATGCATGTTTACTTGCTACCTGCTCTTTGTGCTATTGATTTTGCTTTTGTGTGTGTGTGTGTGTGTTTGTGTGTGTGTGTGTGTGTGTGTGTGTGTGTTTGTGTGTGCGTGTTTACTTGTGTGTGTGTGACATTTCCTCGTTTGGTGTGGTACTGACTGAAATCCTATTGAAAAACAATCCTTCTGTACAAGCAAAGCAGGGAAGCCCTTAACAACTTTTTTGGGCTCTCTGAGCCACTCTTTTTAAATTGTTGTTACGTGTATGTGTCTGCAACACAGACACACTCAAACACACTCGCACACCCACACACAATGTTGCATGTAGTAGCAGCGAGAAGACGAGAAAGAAAGGTCATATGAGACACTTTGTCATTGCTCAGAGGTCTGAAAAGGAGACAGGTGTCTGTATGTATGTGTGTGTGTGTGTGTGTGTCTGTCTGTGTGTGTCTGTGTGTGTCTGTGTGTGTGTGTGCGCAGTCAGAAGGGGATTGAAGATGCAGAAGCGTCCCTGTGGTTCACCTTTAAAGGCTTCTCTCACCTGATTCTGTGCTTTAATACACAGCAGCAGACAGCAGGACCTAATCTGTGTTCTGTCTGCTGCTGCTGCACGGTATGAAGAGGGATCACAAAGAAAAGCTTTTATAATTACATTTGATAAATGTTTCTGTCCTCAGCAGTTCACTGTTCTGTGATGTAACTGACAGGAGCGTCCAAAGTGACATTTTAACAGAGACTTGTTTGTATTTCGAGGCTGAAGACATCAGACACATTGCCTGGAGAACTGTAAGAACTACTGGATAGTTCATGCGGAAAAAAAACCTTGGGCACTTTTTCTAATTCGTTACATTGGGAAGTAATTTGCAGATTTATAGAAAATAAAAATGAATTACTGTCCCTTTAAATGTTAAGAACCTTTAAAAACAACTTAATGACTACAAAAATCTAAATACTCACACCCACAATATTCAAACTGAAAAGAAACAAAGAAGCACCTTTAATTCATCTTTAAGGACATATTAGCAGATGTAGAGACTCAACATTTGAAAGATGTCTGAATATTTTTGATTTTTCTGAATGATTTTGAAGACTGGTTAGATAAAGCACCAGATTTCAGTTAGAATACACAATTAATGTTCTACTTGTTTGATCTTACTTTGTGTTCAATGAAGTGCCAATTCTTGACTTCTGCCAGCAGAGGGCAGTGTTAAATGATTTATTTGCTCAGCGCATGTTTGCTGCATCCTGCTGTGATAAGATGTGCACATCAGGCGAACGTGTTAAACCTCAAATGACTGCAAAATGATATGTAAAAAAGTGTAACTGCTGAGGATGAACATGCAAAACCTATTTTAATATTTGTATAAACATTCAGTGTGTGTGCGTGCGTGCGTGCGTGTGTGGGTTGCTGTTTGTGTCCGTGTGTTTGATCATCATTTCTGATCATTTTCAGGGAGGATATGTTATTTTCCCAGACTGCATCACACAGCAGGGGGACTGTGGGCTGCGTATACAGGATATCCACAGACCCTCACCTTTCATCTGCAGGGCTGTAGCCTGGGGTGAGGATTAACTCAGAGGCAGAGAGGCGAGACAGTGATGGGGTCTTTTCCCTTTAAGTAAGGAGCAGTAAGGGGGGAAAAGATATGGAGGCAAAAAAAAAAAAAGACAGAGGAGAGGGAGGAGGGGGAAAAGGAATAGAAAAGGCAGTGGGAGACATTAATAGAAAAATTGTGAAAGTAGGAGGAGAGGGAGAGGAAGATGAGGAAGGATGAAAGCTAAGCTGAGGGTGGGATTTGTGGAAGTGAGGGTGTTCAGACCGAGAGTGGAGGTGAAGGTGGAAGTGTGAATCTGAGTTCAACTAGTTTAGTATTTAGAAAATATTTTTGGCTTTTACACATTATCAGATTCTTACAGCTGTTTTTTCTAAAACTATCCAGAGCAAAATATTTTCATTCAAAATAACAACAACAACAAAACAGGTAGAAGCTCATTCGACAGCTTACAAGCGCTCTTTCTAAAAAGTCATATCTGGCAGCTCCAGGTGAGGAAAGCTTTACAAGTACTCCTCTCATATGTCACTTCTGCTCGACTGAGCGGAGAGACAGATAATGAGCTGAACTTATGACCCCTACCTGATGCTGTACAGGCATGCTGCTTCACTTAAACTACGATACTTTACATTTTAAAGAACCCAGTGGAACCTTACTGTCAGGATAAACAATTATCAGGATGAGCTGCATGTGAATAAACTTTACAATCTAACTAAATAAAAAAAAGTCATTTCCATTTCTTTGAATTAAAAATACTTAAAAATTCATATCGCTCAGGGAGTGCCGGTAGCGTAGTGGTTAGTGTGTGTTCCCCGAGCACGGAGGATGTGGTCCTCTTTAGGGTTCAAATCCGACCTGTGTCTCCTTTCCCACATGTCATTCCCCACTCTCTATCTCCCCGGTTTCGGACTCTACCCACAATCCTGTCTCCAAATAAAGGCACAAGAGCTGTTGTGCTTCTGAAGAAAAAAGTTTGGGAACCACTGACAATGCAAAGGCCAATATACAGCATTATGCATTTTATTACACCGCTGTGTTAAATACTTGATTCTGATTGGCCATTCACCCTTAGGTGCGCAGACTCTGGAGGACTAACTGTAATCATATCAGTCTGCAGAAAGAAGTCTGGTTCATTTGACGTCAGTCTGTCTACTGTTGGTAAAGAGTAAAAAACAAGAAGAGAAACAGAGTTTTGAAGACGCAAAAACTAAAACTATGACAGAGAAAACTGTAAAACTGAACATGGCACATGAAGCAAACACGTAACAGGATGTGGTAAGGGATAAGGCGGTGTTTTAAAAGACTGTTGAATGGAAAGTAATAAATGTCAACAGACTGACAGTGACGAGACGTAAAAACTCATGCTCCGCTACAGGGAGGCTGGGGTAGAGTCGGTCGTCTCTCAACCTGTGTGTCGGGTGTTTGCTCCCCAGCTCCTGCAGCCACTTGTCCGATGTGTCCTTGGGCAATACACTTGACCCACCCCAAGTTGCTCACGCTGCTTTGTCGGTAGCGAATGAAGATGTATGAATGGGACTAGCTACTTCTGATGGTCACTTTACATAGCAGCCTCTGCCTCAGTGTGTGAGTGGAGGTGAATGGGTAGGTGTGGCCTGGGCTGTAAAAGCGCTATACAAGCTCAAGTCCATTTACCAATTACTGCGTGAGGGTCCTGCTCACCCTGTCAGGGTTTCGTTACGCTATAACAACCTGCTCAGTATACATTATCCTTATTCTCTTACTTTAAAGCAACCATTAATATCAACATAGGATATTATCAACATGTTCCAGAGGAAATATTTTAAGATGTTGTTACTCCACAGATCAATAAAGCTGACTTCTCCACCTCCTCCCCCAACATACTTTATCACTTCCTCATAAACACTTGAACAAACGTACGACACATAACTGAGAGAGACTGTGTGATTGTTACTTACTGCCTGTGATCTCAAACAGCACTTTGTCATTGAGGCCCAGTCTGAGTTCAGGCATCCCCGACAGGACCACTTTGAGCTTGATGGTGCCGACTATCTCACTCCGCAGGACGCTGCCATTTGCATTTACCTACAGACAGATAGAGACATGACATAAATACATGATTACTCATTTATGTTTTTCGGTAGTGTTGTAGTCAAGACCACACTAACCGAGACCAAGACATACCTGAGACCAGAGTGCGCCAAGACCAAGACAAGACCGAGACTGACAAGACCAAGACCGAGGCAGGGTGAGAGCAAGAGCGAGACAAGACCAAGACCATAATTATCACTGAATAATCATCAGCTTGTGAACAGTGGGCATGTCACTTTCTTACACCGTAACACCGACAGGATGGCGGCCATAACCGGGGGATAAAAATCAAACTTCAAATGAATGAATCTTTCTTATAGAAAGGGGTGTTTCTCTTCTAATCACAGTCATGACGATGAAAAATAGCCTTTCAGTGGTGGTCTTGACCGGTCTTGATTTAAAATCAGGAGTCCATCCAGTCCAAGACCGAGACAAGACCGTGTAAAAATGCTTCGATGCCGAGACGAGACAGAGACCTTTAAAAAGTGGTCTCGAGACCGGTCTTGAGACTACAACACTAGTTTTGGGTCCAGCATTGTGTTCACACCAAAATATCTTATTAGCTGTGATAGCAGCCTTGAAAGTAAACAAGCTTGCAAATGAAAATGTGCACTGAATGGAGTATGGATACAGTTCGAGTAAGACTAGAGATGAGTAAGACTGCTCATAAACTGTCAGAAGAAACAACTGTATCCCATACCCAGATAAAGCACTGAGCGGATAAAAAGACAAGACTGATCCGCTCTCAGCACGCAGTGTGAAAAATGTGAGTAAAGAGTCGATGACTGAGAGCATGAAGACTCCTGAAGACAAAAAAAGAGTCTGAGGTCACAGAAAAGGAAATGACAACTGTAGCTCTTACTCAGCTTCAACGGTGTGGTTTTATCAGTATAGATTTGATCTTCAACAGTTTCACTTTGACTCTTAAAGTATATGTAAAGATGTCCTTGATGTGTTTTTTTCAAGGGCATAAAACTTCAGAGAAAGATTGATTCTCTTTCTTTTAGTTAAAAACAAACAGCATGTTCATGTCTTCTTATCTGCTCCTCTTCTAAAGTTGCAGGATATCTGAGATCTGTCTGCTCTCCTCACCGTAAGCAATCACCTACCTTTAAAGGGATTTACCAAACAGCCTCCTCATCCTCACTTTATAGCTTTGATTGTGATGTTTACACTGCATGTGGTATAATACACCATCAACCTCCATCCCCTGTCTCTCTCTGACTCTTTGTTGCTACTTTGAACTTCCAGGTAAATAAAACCTCGTAAGCTTGAATGCTGACAAAGCAAACGTTTTTTTTCTCACCAGCAGATTCACTGACTCGATGACGTCCATGAAGACTTCGTTCTTCCTGTACCTGATGCCCTCCGATCGCCAGGACACGGCATTGGTGACGGTGGCAGGAGGTCGAGGAGCCCCGACTTCTAATTTATGACCCTGCTGGGTGATGTATCTGAAAGAGAGAGAGGGAAACGTTCATTTATCAGGGTGGTTCTGGATTTCACATTTTGGAGAAATGTCTCAACAACCAGCTGAAATGTTTCCGTGAGTAATTTGAAGAAATCCAAATAGGAAATGTAAACAAACAGTTTTGTTTATTTGTTGCAACATGGACTCAATCTCTCATGAGGAATGTATTTTCTTCTTCTTTATGTTTTGTATTAATCACCCCTCATGACTTCACATAAATGAGCTTTTCAAGTGAGAATACATGACAGCAGCCTGCTGTTCATGGTGTATGAAGATTATTCATGGATGTAATTGGAAATGGAGATTTACATAAACCCATTGTGACTGCAGCCACAGATAATATTGTGACTGACATGTGGTTGTTTACATGATAACACACCATTAAGGATTACAGGACTACGTAAAGCTGCATCAAGTGTCCTGAAGAGTCATTATGAGAAAGCAGGAGATGATAGAACAGCTTTAGTGGGTTTGAATTCTTTGAAAGATTGAAACATTCAGAGGAAATCTTTCCCTCAATTAATTCATTGTGGAAAATCCATCCACTGATCCCTGATCCATCCATTGATCCCTGATCCATCCATTGATCCCTGATCCATCCATTGATCCCTGATCCATCCATTGATCCCTGATCCATCCATTGATCCCTGATCCATCCACTGATCCCTGATCCATCCATTGATCCCTGATCCATCCATTGATCCCTGATCCATCCACTGATCCCTGATCCATCCACTGATCCCTGATCCATCCATTGATCCCTGATCCATCCATTGATCCCTGATCCATCCATTGATCCCTGATCCATCCATTGATCCCTGATCCATCCATTGATCCCTGATCCATCCACTGATCCCTGATCCATCCATTGATCCCTGATCCATCCATTGATCCCTGATCCATCCACTGATCCCTGATCCATCCACTGATCCCTGATCCATCCATTGATCCCTGATCCATCCATTGATCCCTGATCCATCCACTGATCCCTGATCCATCCACTGATCCCTGATCCATCCATTGATCCCTGATCCATCCATTGATCCCTGATCAATCCACTGATCCCTGATCCATCCACTGATCCCTGATCAATCCACTGATCCCTGATCCATCCATTGATCCCTGATCCATTCACTGATCCCTAATCAATCCGTTGATCCCTGATCCATCCACTGATCCCTGATCCATCCGTTAATCTGTGATCGATCCATTGATCTGTGATCTATTCATTAATCTGTGATCGATCCATTGATCTGTGATCCATCCACTGACCCCCTCCTTCACTACACACCTGTATGCTTGTTACTTCACGTGAGAGCTGGAGAGCCAGTGTGTTTCAATAATCCACAAACACTGTCCTGGGAGACATAAAGACTTGTCAGGAGAATAGAGGAGAGCTCAGATAAACATCATGTGACCAAGCCTGTTTTTAACCAAACACCTTCCCACCACTGTTTACTTCTCACTGGCCTCATTTGCACTGAAGAGCTGTCGTCTAATTTACGCTAACAACTTTCCTGAAATACAACTGAAAATGGTGAATCCACTTTCAGAGGACTATAATGTACAACTTGAGAATAATTTAGACATGTATTTCAGTTTGACTTTAGTTTGCTTTATATGGCTCATAAACTGGTTGGAAATGTACAACATGGATACAAACAACATATCAAATGTACTCAGAGCACATGATTTCTTCATTAAACTGTCCTTTTAAACAGCCAGAAGTCATTATGAAGGACTCCACGATGACTTGCACAGGAACTTGGAGGCTTTTCATCTAAACAAATAGAGCTTTAGACACTCTGTCAAACAAATCTGAATTGAGGCTGCTGACCTGCACTTGGACCCACTCTGGCGAAGTGGCTAATATTCACAAAAGGAAAGGATACAGATGTTTCACAGCCCTGCGCCTCAACTCTGTTTCTCTTCAACTATCAAAAACCAAAATGATTGCCATTTATTTTCTATACTGCTAACAAACAAATAAAGGTCTCAGATTTGCAGTATTCAAAATCAATCTCTCTTCTCCTCCCTCTGTGCACATGCTCCTGACTTTTTTCTCTCCTTATTCTCCTTCCCTCCTGTTTTCAGCTGTCACTCCCTATTTCCCCTGGATTCAATGACTTATTGACCCAATGTTCCTCATGAATCCTCAGGCTGCTCTGAATAAGAGGAAGAAAATTGCAAAGCCAGCAGGAGAAAATAAAAAATATACAGTATGAGCAAACTCATTTTCATAACTGGAAGTTCAATATTTTGGCGAGGTAATGTACCAGAGCTGACACTGTGTTGTTACAGACAAGGTGCGTGGCCCGGGCTCGGCTATCTCATTTTAGCAGAAACATTTTACGACAGATGCCGTATGGCTGTCCGATGAGTTTGTGTGTATGCATGGTCTAAACTTTAGCTAACTAAATAAAGACAGGGACGGTATGTGTGTTCCATATGCAGTTTCTAATTTGAGAGATGGACTGTATGTTTGGTATTTATGCAAGAGTTGAACAGTGAGAGGTTTAATAACAGTCTGCCTTCTAGTGTTGTAGTCAAGACCTCAGTGACCGAGACCAAGACATACACAAGACCAGGGTGCTCCAAGACAAGACCAAGACATACACAAGACCAGGGTGCTCCAAGACAAGACCAAGACATACACAAAACCAAGGTGCTCCAAGACAAGACCAAGACATACACCAGACCAGGGTGCTCCAAGACAAGACCAAGACATACACGAGACCAAGGTGCTCCAAGACAAGACCAAGACAAGACCAAGACATATAGGGATCGAGACTGAGTCAAGACCAAGACCATAAATATCACTGAAAAATTATCATTTTGTACAACAGGGGGCGTGTCACTTACTCAGACTGTAACACGGGGAAGGTTGTGGCCGTAGCGGGGATATAAAAATCTATCAAAAAATATAAACCAATAATAATCCATCAAGATCATCGAAAAGAAGGGGTTTTCTTAAAAACAGTCAAATCACAATGTTGTAAAAAAAGATGGACGTATTGGTCTACACCATCCATAGTATGTCACATAATATTTCTTTAATAAAAGCAAACAGAATAGGATATAGGAAAATGAGACAATAATAACTTCTTCAGGTAAGAGGCTCAGCCAAAATGTATAACCTGGCGCTGCGTCTGAGACAAACCCTAAAGGAGAAGTGTGATTGTGTCAAAGACGAAAACTCACCCTCAGGAGGAAACACGCGAGCAGAGACGAGGCGTTGCTCAGGACAGTAAAATGCATAAAAGGCATTCATGCTCTGCTTAAATAAAACAAGTGCTCATTAATGATGTACATTCCATAAATAAAGTGCTTCGTGCCTTCCTTTTGGAGGGGGGGACTCGGGATGTGGTGGGCCGCCGCTCCAAATGAATGGGGAAACACTGTACTTGGACTCAAAAGGAATATTTGACTTCGACTTTTGAATTTAAAAAGGATCCTTAAGACATGAATCATATGAAGGCTTATTAAGACAGGTGAGGATCTGTAAGGGGACACTCTACAAACCAACGAGTGGCTACATACAGCTTTTCATTTACAGTGTGTAAGCAAAGATAAACAACAGAACACAGAAAAACAACAAACTGCTGGGTATTGTCCTCATTTCAAATTTACAGTACTTTTAGAGTAATTTTTGAATTGATTGGCAGATTGGGGGGGGGAATCCCATTATCTGCTTAGAGGGTCTTGAATGCATGTTGACAGAGTGCAAAAAGCTGAAAGTGCTGAAAGATAAAAGGCAGCAACAAGTGGGTTTGGGGTCGACTTTGGTTTGTTTTGGTTGCTTTGCCGTTTGTTCTGTTTTGCCCTGATTCTCCTCAGAAATGCTAATGAACGCCTGTGGAAGCAGGAGGTTGGCAGCAAACTGACAGATTAGCATAACAATTGCAGTCATAACAAACACACACGCAAACACACCCACATACTAGTTCATACTAAGATGCATGCATGAACATATTCACATGCCTCCATGTAGTCTAGTCTCACTTGCTGAGTGTTTTGCAGCACCCTCACACAGACTTACACATTTGACCATATTTTACAGATAATTCCACCTGCTACTTTGGGTCTGTATAACAAAAAATGGATTTGGGTTGGACGAGGGCATGATAAGGTCAGAGAACTAGAACAGCATACTGACAGAGACCCTCAGTGTGGGTATGTTTGTGTGAAATGAGAGGGAAATTACACATTTGTGAGTCCCCTTAGAGGAGAGGAGAGGAGAGGAGAGGAGAGGAGAGGAGAGGAGAGGAGAGGAGAGGAGAGGAGAGGAGAGGAGAGGAGAGGAGAGCGTTTCTCTCTGAGAGTCTCAAGTGTGTCCAGCTGACGGTGTCATTGTGTATGAGTGCCAATGGGAGCCTGGTAATTATCAGCTCTATTCAGACACCATGCACACACACTTTACTGTACACAACACACACACTTGCACTGCAGCCAAGCCTCGGTGCACAAATAGCATGTAACATTAAACATTAGTCACGTATAACCAAAACAAAAAGCCAATGACACTTCAGACACAAAAGTGTAAACAATGTGCAATGCAAATATTTACATTTCAATTATAAGTTCACCCTTCATTTAACATGTTTAGCCCGAACTCATGCAACCGTGGTGCTGTAAAGTCAAGGCCTTTCCTCGTAAACAAACACTTCTCTGAGCAGCTACTAGGAGTGTACCCAATGTGACACTTTCACTTTCTGAATAAAGCTCCACCATTCATCTCAGCTGCACATGAACCAGCTGTTTTCTGTTGAATGAAAACATAAGCTGATGGCACTTCAAACAGAATCATCATGGATTCTTACCTCCATCCCTGCTGGCCACTTACAGAATTAAATACAAAGCTGTTATCTCACTAGAACAGGTACCACTTGAGCTAATACAGATCCATTAAAATCAGACTGACGTGTACAAACTACAGTTTATAAAGGTTTACACTTCAACCTTAAACCTTCATAAACATGATAAGGGCCTGTGTCCACTCAGGACGTTTTTTGCACTGGCAGCGCCCATTTTTAATACAAAAACCAAAGCAGTTCAGAATTTTTCAGTCTCAGTGTCCTGAGCACAAAAATACCCTCAGCTTCAGATGTTTTTGTCGCTTCGCTCACAGCACTCAGTTGAAAACAGTTCAACTTCTGGAAAAGCCGACTAAACAACAAATAAAAATCAAGAAGATATCAGCTTTGTCAACTACAATGGCAGAGGAGAAACTAATCCGACTCATTTTTTCGGGGATACAATCCATAGCTTTCAGTCATGTGACCAGCACACAGGGCTGGAGGGTTAAAAGAGTTTAGGAAAGCCGTGGCCACCACTAAAAACACTGTAGAGCTGCAGCACGGGCTATTTAATTTTCCATCTCCTCAAAACCACACATGTTGACATCACCTGACAACTGAAGTTAAACAGAAATATTAAGATTAACTGTGATTTTTGGGCACTTGCGACCCTTAACCAGCACACAGGACACTATTTGGATCACTAGAAACGGCAAAGTCCTTGCTGGTGTTATGGTTTAAAGATTAAGCATGTTAACTGAACACATCTGGGGTTGTCGGACGGAAAGTGTCCTAACAAATGTCTCTATATTTAGTTTTTCATTAAAGACAAAGCCTGTCTAGTAAGTATTTTTTACATTATACAACAACGTTCTTGCCCACCAGGTGGGAGACGTCCATAAGCATGTGACATCACCTGAAAACTATGAATTCCAGGTCTAGAGCTGCTGCTTATGCCAGGACAGGATTCATTCAATGTCTTTCTTGGTGATATTTCCTTGGCATAAGTTACATTTTGTAACCTAGCAACAATGATCGCCAGTGAGAAGCACTCTGAAACTGAGGTCGTGGGCGCTGCCAGCACAAAAAGCGCCGTCGATGGACACAGGCACTTAACGTAACACATAAAAATGTCAGAACAGAGACACTGCACATAATTGATCCAAGTTGTGTCAAAAAGGAACATGTTTGTTGTTGTCACCTTTAGAAAAATCAGTTCTACTTTACTTTCTTCTCTTTTCAATAAGCCTCTCATTTTATTATTCCTCACAGAAAACACACAGATACAGAGATCCTTGTTGTTATTAGGTATGTAACTGGTTGTGTAATAGTTGTCTTACTCTTGAAGGATTTTGCTGTCAGTTGTCTGAGGGAAGCCAAAGTCCATCACTTCGTCCATCAGCTCGTACACTGTCACAAAGTTGTCCCGGATACTCTCCTCCTCCAGCTCCTTGAAGTACTCCTTGAATACCTGCAGACACAACAAGCAGACACAGTTCATATTGCTTACAGCTTATTATTCTATGAAAAATAACAGGATGGTTTGTCTTCAATTTGATGTGTTTAGCATGCGGTATAGAGAGAGAAGGTCAAACTATATGCTGTCTTCTAATAGAATAGTTGTTGTTTCTCCAAGTCATAGCAAATATTAAACTATTGCCATGGGTTAGCTTTGTTTAGAAACAAAGACACAGCACCGGACGGATACATGCAGGGAAGAAACGGCCTAATGTTTAATATTTCCACTGGCTCCCTGTCCCCTACTGTACCCAATTCAAAACCGTGCTCCACACTCACAAAGCCCCCAACCACCAGGCCCCCTCCTACCTCACTGACCTCCTCCACCGTCACACCCCTTCCCATAGCCTCCATTCCTCCCACACAAACCTCCTGTCTCCACCATTCAGGACCAGGCACCGAAACCTGGGGAGACAGAGATCTTCTCCATAGCTGCCCCATCCATCAAGAACTCACGCCCCAAACACATTTGACTTATATACATTCAAATCATTTCTCAACGTTGGATTGTGCAGTGTGTTTTTATACGTTGTTGATGATGGTGACCTGTGTGTAATGTTGGCAGGTTTCTTAGTTTGTTCCTTCTTTGTTGTATTTCATCTTTTTTACATTTTAAACAAAGTACAGTGTGTTTGTTTACCACAAGTCGGCGTACTATAAATGCTTTTAAAGCTTTTAATTAAGGTAAAATACTAACAGAATGTTGCCTCTCACCAACAAAACCCAAACAAACCTGAAAGCTGAATATGAATAAAGCTCTGTATTAGACCTTTGCTGAGTGACCATAGTGTGCCTGTGATTTAACTCCTTAAAACAGTTGAATCAAGCAGTGTTGGGGGGCACTGATGGCCTAGCGGTTAGGTCGTGACCCATGTGCAGAGATTACTCCTTCAAGCAGGCAGCCAGGATTCAAGTCTAAGCGTTGGCTCCTTTCCTGCAGGTCATCCCGCACTCTCTCCCCTGATTTCCTGCTCTATCTACTGTCCTATCTAAAGAAAGGCAAAGCCCAAAAATAAATCCTAAAAATAAAATATTCAAGCAGTGTCCCAGGAAACAGACTCACCTGTACTATTTTATAAAGAAAGGAGTACACCAGAGCAGCGTTTGCATTCTTCTTGGTCATGGCCACCACTGAAATAAAAGGACTGTTAAGAAACAACTGAACATCAGTGACACAGTATCTGAGAGGAAAAACATGCACATTTTTATGAAGCAGAAATGCTTAAATGAGATGGAGAAGATCTTTTATATTCTGCGGGTGGTTCTGAGATGAATGCAATGACATAAAAAGTTAGCAGGGTGCATCACACTCGCAAGCAATTGAGAACATGGCCACAGGGAGGTAAAGCAGCTCAGTTGTCTAATGCAGCGCTCTGGGAATAGCACTTTCTCACAACTGTAATATCATGCTGAATTAATAATGTGTGAGGAAGTTTGACTGCCTGATTTCACATTAAGAAAAGAGGATTTAAGTGCATAACACATCCCAGTGAATCTGTGCTCAATGTTTCAGCTGGCTGTGGAACATCATGAAGCTGAGAAACTGAGGGTTCAGATCTACTTTAAATCTATTCTACGCTGTAACAAACTATACCATGGCAAATCTGTGATCTGTCTTTCAGTATAGTACCTTCACGTTTAGTTTACAAAATTCACACATTAACTAAGAAGGATACAGTAAAGGTTGCTGTGTTTGATCCACAGAAAGTGTGCGGATCCATGCGTGACCAGAGGCGTCATCTCTGCCTCCTCTTCTCTCTTCATCAGGATCGGCATAAAGTGGTCGATCTCATTCATGTCCATGTCCCCCATGTAGTTACGGCAGATTAGCACCTGGAAGTACAATGAAAAGAAAAACATTTCAGACAGAAAAAAAGAGATTTTTATGGAGGCATTAAATATTTAAAGATCTCGACTGAGATACCAAATCGGAGCGCTCAAGCTTAAAGATGGTTCAGGAACCGCTGGCTGACTGTGAACCTAAACTCATGGATGGAGATGACACCATTTTCAGGTTCATCCTGCAGGGGAAATGTGCAAACGGTGTTTCCAACCTAAATATCTCATGATGGATCTTCAGATGAAAAAAGGAGCTTATGCTGATTGAAACAAAGTGAGAGATTCTTTGGTTTGAAATAAAAGCAAACTCTCTTACTGATAAAATATGTATATGCAACTTTCTATTTATTCTATTTCTATTGTATTCTTAAGTGTTTTTATTTAGTGCCTCTAACCAAACAAAGGTTCTTGTAAAATGTAGCTCTACATGTAGTATGGCTCCATCACTTTGGTTCAGACTGAGTGATAACCTCATCCCCATGTCGTGTGTGCAAACAAACTTCTTTTGTGATACACTGAAAATGATGCTCACATGTCTGAACAACAAAGTGAAGACCCAGAAAAAAACTTTACTGTGCCAATAGAACTTGTTGTGTTAAGTCGACAGGCTGTTAAACAGGACGGAGGATGCAGATGGATGTCAACCATTGTCCACTGACTGTCTTTCTAAAGACGTGAGTTTGGCCATTTGAACATCGACATCCAGACCAATTGTGTTCATCTTTATCCTGTGAGACGAGTCGACCTAATAGTGACTTATCAATCATGAAGTTTTCACTCCCTCATACAAACTCTGCTTTCTAGTCTATTTTTCATGAAGTGAGTTATTCACATAATGATCATCATGATGTGTTGAATCAGGCTTTAAACTAGACATAAACTCATTCAACAATATTTACTGTGGATATAAATTATGTGGGAGGTAGTTATCCCCCCCCCACTGGCCAAAAAAAAAGAAAGCAGGTATAAGGCACTTCTGTCGCTGCAAACAAAAATAATGTGACTCATAACATTTCTAACCCTCCAACAATTTCTTCACAGAAATAAAAGATTAACTTCATTAAGCCCTAAAGGAACGCCACACCTTCTAACAAATACACACACACAAGCACACACACACACACACACACACACAAGCACACACACACAAGCACACACACACACAAGCACACACACGCACACACACACACACACACACAAGCACACACACGCACACACAAGCACACACACGCATACACAAGCACACACAAGCACACACACGCACACACAAGCACACACAAGCACACACACGCATACACAAGCACACACACGCACAGACGAAACAAGATGAGTCAGCGTTCTTACTGGAATCCGGACACAGAGTGAAGTAAAGAAAGAGATCAAAGCGTCTACGCTTGAGGGACCTAGACGACACACACACAGGCACAAAGCCCCCCAACCCCCCACCTTTATTTTAATAGAGGAGTGTGTTGTGCAGGGGGTCACCCAGGGGCAGATTCAACAAAGGCAGGAGGAAATAAGAAATAAAAACCAAAGGAAATGCCAGGAAAGTCATCTGAACAGGCCACTGCTCAGCTTCAGTGAGAGGAGAATAATAGCATGGAGCGAGAGGTCAGAGGTCACCAAAGAGAAAGAATGAAGTAAACAAATCTTTGTATCAAAGAGAACTGTAATAACCGATACTGAAGGCCCTTTGCAAAGAATCAAGGGACTCACTTCTAAGAGCTGGCAGCAAACTTTGGAGGAAAAACACAAAAGCAAAAAAATCCCTCAGATTAATGTTGACACTAAAAACACAGTACGGTTCTCACAATGCAAGAATTTTAAACTTCGATACAGCTACTAGTAAAAATCAAACGATATTAAAACATGTTCTGAAACCATGGCAACAAAAAAATAAGTCCTGGGCACCAAATATTTGATAACTTGCTTTTAATAACCAAACTCCTGCACATTGTCTAAATAAAGTACAAATACATTGGAAATGTTGCCAATGTAAATGTACATTTGTGACAGCGTCACCTCCTTCTCTCTGTTTGTAAGAGATATAGACGTAACTTTATCATCTTTATGAGGCCCTAAATGCACTTGAGAAATGTCCGTCTGTTTTGCCAACAGAAGGCAGCTGACAGGATAACGTAAGCTGCAGGTTCAATGCCATGTTCCCTTTTTATAGTTCATGGTATTTCCAAAGTATTTCTCTTCTCTCTTGGCTGCCTGCCATTACAGTATCCTGCCTGATGCTGGGAGGATGTGCTCTGAAGGAAACATGGACACAGATGTGTTGTGAGAGGTTTACAGTAAACAGTAACTCTTCAAAATGATGAAACAAGAAATGTTTGACTTAGATACATTTATCACAACTGCACGACTGATTTATATAAAGGCAATAAAACACTCATCCACATTCGACACTGAACTTAAAGAGGGTCTCATGAACACAGTAAATGGTGAAAAATCAAAACACTGTGTGCATATTAACGCCACATAATGCTATAATCAAAACCCCCCCCCCAAAAAAATGTCTCCTCTAAATTGGCACCAAGTAATCCGAGGGTGACTGATAAAGCATGACCTTTATACCCAGGCCTCTATCTTAAAGGTAAAATGTCCACACACTGAGTGAGAGAGCATTGCTTGACTTCAGTAAAAGTGTGTTTTTCAGATTATTACGATAAAATCGGACTTTCGCGATGTGTTCATTGCGATGTTTCTAATCACAATAACGATAAAATCGCACAGCCCTAACTGAAAACAAGGACATGCCCTCAATGGTTACTCGACTTTTAAATAAAGGTAAAATGAATGAATGGTTTCTGGCAGCTGTTTCACCTTTGACGATACTTTCTCAAGCTAAAAACTAGGGCCCGACTGATATGGGAGTTTTCGGGCCGATCCCAATATCGATAATGAGGAGAGAGAAAAAATCCATTACGGATATATTTTCGGCCGATATCTTTGTTAGATCGATGTTCGATCTGTAGAGATAGATATAGAAACGCACATTTATTGTGTCGATACAGTTTAAGGAAGACAAGATGGTGCTTGTTGTAATCCATGAAGACAACTCTGCTAGTGTACTTCAACGCTACTTAAAAACGTGCTATTTGACTTGAAAATAAATCTGGTAATATTGGCGCATATCTGCTAGCAAATTAGCCGATACCGATTGCCACTGGATATGCTAATATTGACTGACAATGACAATAATGTACGTGCACAATCATGCTGATGATTTACAAAGGCTGTTATCTCATCTTTGTGATATTTAAAACTCGAGCTATTGTTGTAATGTTGTGTTGTTTGAATGTGAGTCAGTTACACTCAGATTGAAGATGAAAACATCAGATAGTGTTGTGTACTCAGCAGAGGGGGGGGGGGGGGACATCACACACAAAACCTCACACAAACAGTTTGAATATTTGACGCCCCCAAATCAGAAAGCAGCTGTGTAATAATCCACTTCTCATTGAATCTACTGATGGAGAACGTCTCCCACCCCCTGCATGGTACTGTAACAGCACTGGGCAGCTCCTTCAGTGGCAGGCTTCGCCACCCGCGGTGTCTGAAGGAGAGATACCGCAGGTCCTTCCTTCCTGCTGCAGTCAGACTGTTCAACCAAGCCTGCTCCCAGTAGATCACAAAACTCACCCACAAACTGGACAATTCACTTATACCTCTGTGCAATAATTAATGCTGTATTCTGTCATCACTACCTGTTTTATTTGCATTGCAATAATAATTGTTGGGACTACTTGTGCAATAACATGTTCATCCTCATATGCACTGTGTGCATGATAGTATTTTTGTTTATACAGACTGTTACTGGCTTTTTTTATTTATAACTCTTGTTTTGATATATCATGTTCATCCTCATAACATGTAACATACAATAACATGCTCATCCTTATATGCACTGTGTGCATGATAGTATTTTGTTCATACAGACTGTTACTGGCTTCTACATAATTTTTTTTGATGTATATTTTTTACACTTTTTTTTGATATTTTTTATTTAACTTATTTTTGCACTGTGTGCTTTTTTCTTCTGTTGACTATCCTGCTTTGCTGCTGTAACACTGTAAATTTCTCCGTTCGTGAGATGAATAAAGGATTATCTTATCTTATCTTATCTTGTGACTGTTTCTGAGAAGTTAAGACACTGAAGACACATTCTGGTAAATCGTGTTGGCATTTATGAACACTTGTTACAAAGACTGCATCTCTTCACAGCAGCCGTACAGCCTAATCATTCATGACATTCATATATGACAGGTAGGTAGAGGGGCTCTTCATTTACAAAGGTCAGCAGTGAAAGATTCAATATTTACAAGAAAAAACTGAATGAGGAAGAATAAGACACCAGGATGGAGAGAAAGCTGAAAAGACTAAGAAACGCATAAAAGAGTGCTGTCCCGCCAAATTAGCCATATCTAAAATAGCATTTCCTTCTACAGCTGTAGAGGACACGTTTTCACTGTTCTGGTTATATCAGCATCACTACTCTACTTTTAAAACCCACTTGAAAATCACCAAAGAAAACTCGATCCAGGGATTTACAGGAAAGCCATTATTAGGACTCACAGGGCAATCAGTGACCATTTACAATGTGTGAAATCAATTGGAACCACCGGCTGCTGAGCTGACCTCTAAAGGCAAACTGCAACAAGAAAACCTTCACTGGGGTGAATCACGGGCACAATGAAGCCTCTAACGACATTGTCAGCTTGTATCACTCATCAATATTTTTGGAAAACAGCACAAACTTTAAAGCACATCATCACCCTCAGAAAATGACTGCAGAATACTGATGATATTTCAGAGTGAAGGGGCTGCAGGGAGTCAACAATCCTTTACTTGTAGATGACATAAAGGCACAATGAAGAATGCAAAAAGACGCCTCAGAGTTGGTCCATCAATTGCAGCCATTTAACATTGTGTGTGCTCACAGAGCCTCTTTTTAAAGCAGCCAGAGGTTCATTGTTGCTCAACATTACCAACTGATCAAACTTTAAGTCAACAAGAACACCCGGACAGCTCTGTGAGGCGTCACAGACGAACATCGATCAAAATGTCAACGTTTCACAGGCACAGTGACAATGCTATGAAGCTGTATTCACCATATTAGTTCAGTGTGCTAAAAGTTTCAAATTACCTTTCAACACAAATTACATATTAGGTGTCAAAAATGAGTCAGATGCCTGCATTATAAGTTTCATTTGTATGAATCCAGATGAGAAAATGACTTTTAAGTAGATTTATTAATTAAGTTAACATTTCCCATTGAGTCTGTGAAATAAGTCTACTTCTATACAGCATGATGATAAGGATTTACGTTCTGGTCCCAGTTTCAGTAAAGCACGTCACACACTGAAGAATTTCAGCCCGATTTAGACCAGATTTTTGAGTCATACGACTAATTTTTGAGCCGGGCCGAATTTCAGCGTGATTGCGTGTCGTCAGTCGTGCAGTGTGCACTGAGGAACGACCGTCGATCACGGCCCAATCAGCTGCTCCCAACTGTTCCGATGATTTCCTGGCATGTATGATATTTTGGTTGTACGACTGCACACACTCCGACAATTAGAGCAGAGCCACCAGCTGATTCCACGACTTCCAAACTTTTTTTCCTGCTTGTGTCTGCACAAAAAGTGACAGAAATCACCATGGCAACATCAGGCATGCCTGTTTAACAGTTTTCCCCATCCTTTCATGAAAGACGACCTCCAGCTGAGAGGGGATATTTGTTATGATTAAACTGCTAGTCAGCTTGTGTTTAATTGTGTGTGCGAGAGAGTGAGCGTCTTTCCTAGTCTGTGTACTTGAGCCGTGCATATGAGACAACTGAAATACACAAAGATCTGACTTAAACCTCCATCTTTGGGAGTTTTCTATCATCAACTGCAAATGCTCCGTCCCTAGTTAATTTGCACAATGTGAGCTCTTCGATGCCCGAAAATCGGGTCATTGTGTGAGCTGTACAGTCGCACACTGTACGCCGGGCTTTAAACAGATGATAAAGCAGGGTATGCTTTGTAGGAGCTTGTGATTGACAAGAATGTTGTTACAATATTAGGCGCTGTCCAAGATAACTAAAGAATAACACAAATCAAAACTAAGAGCTGCAGCTCCACTGAAAACACTTGTACATGTCCAAAATGTTTAACCTTAAGCTTCAGTTCTTCTAGCTGATAAAAGGTGACTCATGACAACCCCAAACCTCAGCTTGAACATTTTCTGTTATTAAAAATTCTGTTTGGAAGCACTGGGAACAAATGATGCCATGCTGATTTCAATACTGTGACATTTCAGTCTAAGAGCAGGTCCCAGCAGCCAGCAGTGAACGGTCGAGTGCCCAGGAGCTATAATTTAGAGGGGGGGGGGGGGGGGGGCTGAAGGTGGGGTGGATAAAGGGCAGGGGAAGAAACTAGCTTCCTCAGTGGCTGTGTGTCTTCAACTGTGTCTAGATATGAGAGTGACCCGCCTACCTAATTGTTATTGGATGAAATCTTTGAGGGACTACATTTTTTCCACCCATTATGTTTCCACGCATTATAATAAAGTAGATTTTAAATTGCAGATACCCTTTATAGCTTTCACTGTTGTTAAGGAGGACAGAGGACCTGGCCTGGTCAGGACTGACAGCAGGAGGAGGGGGGGGGGGGCGGACTGAAGGTGAGAAGCTCCTGACTTGCCTCGGGGCAGAGAGAGATAGATCAGGGAAGAGAGAAAGAGAAAACCTTTAATCTGAACAATCAGACATCCAGGCTATGAGGGACTGATCCCTCTCCCTGATGGGGATGGTCAGGCATATAAAGCTTCTTCAGCAATTTCTTCTCTTGCTCTCAAATAAATGAACCCTTTGAGGTTTGGATGTAAAAGCTAATGTGAAGAAAGAAATCAGTTCCCTTTTACTCGTGCCATGCTAGTGCGTAGCTCAACATTCAAACACAATTTGGACTATGTGTTACAAAAATACGCCCCATTAAAATAGTAATTAATGATGACTCTGTTGACTATTGAATAAACTGCAGATTTTTAGCCTAATACATGGCTGGGAATCTACCTGGAGAATTTTGCCCTATCAAGTGCCTTAAATTACTTTTGTTGTATCATCAACTGAACTTGAAGGCTAATTAAAACCAAAACAATTGTTGTTTTTTTATAATGTTTGACATGTTTTTGTTGTTAATATATATTATGAAGCAAATGTGCAACAACATTCATTGGCTCTAAGTTCTCAAAAGTAAATATTTACATATTTTGTAAACTGTAGGAAGACCATCTTCGCATCTTTACTGTTTGACAAACAGATGAAGAAATCTTAAGACATTAGCCGATACGATCTGGAAACTTGTTAGGGACGATTTTCAATATTTTTTCCATCTATAGACAGTTTTTTTCCCCATCAGAATTTAAACTATTATCAGGTAAGTTGGCAGCCATGATTATATTATCTAAAAGAAGTCAAATCTGAAATGTTAAAAGCATACCCCAGTGAACTCACACACACTAACCGGTTATCAAAAAAGTCGGTGATCAATTTAATAGTCGACTTCTACTCGATTAATCGTTGCAGCTCTACGAGTGTGCCTTCACGATGGACACAGTGTTTGCAACCACGTCAGGTAACTTAGGGGACCCCTTAGGAGGTGAAAAAGTTACGTTTGAATCTTTAAAATAGGGCACATCACACACAATAAAGGGCTGCCTCGCTGCACAGGAACAAGCCCTCTGTGTCACTGCACATCAGGGAAACGAGTTTGGCAAGTTGAGCCTCTCTTCCTGACTCCTCTCTGACTTCAATGAGGGTGACAGGGCACATGCAGCAGTCCTGAACCAGCCTGTTTTCTGCTGAAAGACACACAGCTTCTACATAAAAACGAATAAGACCTTTACATTCTGTGTTGTTACTGAGATAACTTGCTCGTTTCTTGCAGCAGGTGCTTCGTTGATAAAAACAAAAACAAAACCCAGATGTCAACAAGTCGCCACAAACTTACCTTTCCCTTCAGGTCGAGGATAAATATCGCCGACGCCGACATCTTGGCTGAGAAAAATCCTCGAGAACAAGAACTAGCCTAGATAATATCTGGGTCTACTACTGGCAGATATGGGTCACTCAAAGGGAATAATATTCGCTCCCATCATCCTCCTTCCTCCTCTCCCTCCGCGCTTCTCACTCTCCGTTTTTCGCTGCAACTCGCTGCCGCTTTTCCGGAGCATCAAGCTGACGGATGTAAGGGTTATACCATTTCCGGTTTTAGGGTAAATTGATTTATTTTTTAATGGATTTATTTTTATCAACAAGAAGTACCACATTATGTTAACTGTGTACACGCACAAGCACAGTGAGAGTTACTTTTGAGTTTATTTTTAATTGATTTTTAATAGGCTACACACTGAGAGCTGGGCCTACTTTCAATATCATGGACAAAAGCATTCATTCGACAGGTAGGAAAGGCTATCTGTAGGCCTATTTCATAGCAAAAGCTACTTTATCTATAGCCTACATCTGCTTAGATAAATGCCACTTTCTTAACAAATAGGAAACGTGGCATTGCCATAATTAGGGCTGTAACGATTCACTCAACTCATGATACGATTCACGATACTGGGTTCACGATACGATTCTCTCAGAAATGTATTTCACAAAATGAGACTGTAGACAAATTATGATGTAAAAAGATTCCTTTAGGGGCTGCAATCCACTTGTCAGTGTGGTTTGGCCTTTTCATGTTTTTTTTCTCTCAACAAGGGGAGGTGATTGGAGCTTCTCATTGTGGTGTCGATTAAATGCTGCATCATGTTGGTTGTGCTATTTGTGTAGTTCCCTGTCTTCTTGCAATATTCGCACACAGTTTTTGTCTTGTCTGTTATCTTCTCACATCTTTCATTGTCTGTCTTGGGGAAGCCAAAATGCTTCCACACCTCCGATTGAAAAGACGGTGGTGCGTCCTCAATTTCCAAATCTTGCTCTGCAGCTGCCAACCTCCTCTGCTCTACAGCTGCTGACGCTCACCATATTATTGCGATTCATTTTTCAGAGTGCCGATGAATCAATTTGTCACGATTTCACGATTAATCTTTACATCCCTAGCCATAAAAGTTCTTTATGTATAAAGAAAACAGTCTTAAATTGAGTTTTGTAATTATGGCTATATCTGCAGGTTAAATTGTAATACTCCCATCTCTTTTTTTTTGAAGCTCTATTTTTATATTTGTACAGCAAATCCAACACAACATTTTTCTCTGAAATCCTTTAAGTTTTACTTCATTCATCTTGCCTTATTTCAAAGCTCTAGGCCTACTTTCTTTTCAGATTGGATTTTTCCAAACAAAATAATTTGACTGTGGAAAAACAGATTTTAAAATACACAGTAGGCCTAAAACGTTATATTAGTTTTACCTTTACCAACTGCACCATTCAAATACAGCCAAAACTGCAGGCTATGCCTCAAAAGTACTTTAAATACATCAAGCACAATTTGTTGCACTCAAGGCTCCCATTAAGATAAGATCTTTTTTTAGAATACATTTTGAGCCTACTTGTAGTTAATCACATATTTTTGATCCAAATGTCAACACGGACATATAAAATAACACTTGAGTGTAACATGATCCAAGGGACCGTCTCAGCCTTGACAATTAATAACACATTTACCCAGTTATTTTATGCCTAGGCCAATCTTAATCCTGTTAATTTAACCTATCTAAATAAATAGCCTTTCTCAGTATTATGATCATACTTAAGTCCATACATGTCCTACTTGGGCCAAATGCAGAACTTGTAATGAAGTAGAGCAACTTTAAATTGTGTAGTTTATATTTTTATTTTATTTAAGGGTCTAATAATTTTCCAATACCTGTTAATAAATGTATATGGACGTTTTGGTTAAGTTTGAAAAAGCCAATCAATCATACAATCGCTCTATTTAAAATCCTACGCTCTTATTTTGAAGGCTTAATCGCTATCATCCCGGTTTTACTCTGGCTCGCCTATGTGAACTTGACGCGCTTGGTTTCCGGGTTAAGCAGCCTCGCCTGACAGCTTCACACAGACCTGTCAGACTGTTCTCATCAGCTGGATGGTCTCAGAGGATCTAAAAACGCTTCGGGCCTTTTTACGAGGCACAGTGTCAGGCTTAATTTCTCCTGTTGGTACCAGAGTTGTAAAGTTTAAAGAGACAGGTGAGTGTGATGATACCAGTTTGTGACCAATGAGGGAATCCAGACCAAAATGTGGAGAGCCCACTGTATAGCCCCCTGAAGTTACAACCCCTGTTTGAATTTAAAAATAGATTTGACCCATGTAGAAAGTAAAGGTGGCACTGTTTCTTTTGTATTAAGGTCAAACTGTTTTAATTTTACAGGTTTTACAGTAGAGGTGCTGAACTCATGCACAGCCTCAGTACAGTGGTGTTTCTAAAATAGCAGTAAAGTAGAAAGTTATTACAGGTAGGCTAACGCTTTTACAATGAACGAGCCAGCCTACATTTTTCATGTCGCTGTAGTCATATCTTTTCTGAGGACAGTTTGTACTATGTACCATGTACTGTCCTTTAAAACAGTAGAAATCACATTATAAGTACACTGATGTTGCAACAATACAATTTTAAAAAACGGAAAGTAAAATGTTTGGGTATTAAAGCTGTTGATCTGTCTGTTGCAGAGCATCAACATGTTGCTTACTCCTCAGATTATGACCATTTTCAAACACGTTACACATCCATGCATACTGAAGTTAAACCGTGTGACAGTGACAATGCATCAGCGTGCAAAGCTTAAATGTTATGGTTATTTTTCCAAACCATGCTGACAGATTTTGCACAACCTGCAGCGAAATCAAGTTATCGTCAACCAGCCAACTCAACCAACGACTGTCAACAAATACAGAGTTGATTGTTTAATTGCTCTATTTACATCCCAAGTCTTTTTTTAGTCTTAGAAATATATATATATATATTTTTTAAATGCTGATTCAGGTAAAAAAAATTCAACCGATTTTCACCCAGAACAAATGATAATGTTGTGACTATTACTGTTGTTGCACAAAACTTTCACTTCATGTATAATATGATGTATATTTATTAAAAGTATAATCTACAACTCTCTATAAATTATAATGGATCCTCAGGCTGTACATTGACAACTGCTGCCATTACAATGCACCTTGCAATCAGTCATTTATTGCTTTATTGTGAAGGCGCTCTCGAGCACTGGTTTTACATTTTTAAGCTTTCCTAAACTTAACCAATGCTTAACAAGTACCCAGTTTTAGATCAATAATAGGAATAATAAAAAAAAAAGAATTATAGGGAGTGGAGCTGGTTGTTCAGGCAGTCCTCCTAAGCGATGGAAAACTCAATCTCATCCATCTCTTCCTCTGTGTCGTCTGTGTCCTCCATGATCTCCGCCGCTCTCTCAGCCCTCGCCCTCTCGCTGGCCGGGATGTAGTTGTCCTCGATGAAGCCGTCGTCATCCTCCTCGCTTAGAGGGGGCAGGCAGTGAGGGTTTATTCGGCGCCCATTCTGCATGGCAAACTCTACCTCCTGGCCTGGAAGCAGTGATAGAAACATAACAATGAATCAAATATATGTTCCATGTGTGTTCAGTGAAAAAATATTACACACAACAGAAGCAGCTGTCACATTGTTGTTAAACTTGATGCTGCTTTTACATTGATTAATGACCAGTGCACAAAGAAAATTAGGAATAATGTGTTTTATGCGTAAAAAAATACACACCTGATGTGTCAAACTGGCTCACAGTGTCTGTGTCCCTCAGCCGTGTGTGTCTGTAGCTGGCCAGGTACCGCCTCACCACCTGACATTTAGCCAGGAGGGCGATGATGATAGACACAGAGATGGCTGTGGCCAGGACGGCCACCAAGAACTCCCAGTTGTGAGACTTATATCTGCTCCTCTGGGTTATTAAAGTGTCTGCAAGAGTCACATCCCATCGGTTAAAACTGTCGAGCATCATCCTGGTATAGTCATAAATTGGCGTAAAAATGTGGAAACTGCATCTAAATATGGAATCACATGCCAGTCAGACCCCAAACCTAACATTAAATCTTCTATTTAATCCTCTCACTCATTTTACACTTGTCATATTTGCCATAAATGACCTAGAATCTGGATTAGATTAATACTGAGCATCTTTTAAGGATTAATTTCTTTATCTTTGACATTGGAGATAAAAATATTTCTTACCATTTTGTGTTGTTATTGGTGTAGCAGGAGATGATGTAACATTTGATAATAGTTCCATCTGGCCTTGCTCTTGTTTGCACAGTCTCGTAAACAGAGTCTCCTTTGTGGCTAAATCTGCCTCTGGCTGGATGAGAACTGTCTCTTACTTTCAGGCACCATTAACTCCACCATGGATCAATGTCACATGTATGTCAGTCAAAAAAAGTGATTTACAGAATGACTTTTGACCTTGTAGATGAAGCTGGAAAGAAGCCTTTAATTCCTTCACCAAGGGATTTTTGATAAGGTGCAAAGATGGTTGTTATTGTATGGTCTCCAGCAGGTGACACACAAACTGGATCTGAGGGAAATGTTGCAGGGCTGACATCTCCCCAGATGAGGGAGGTAGTTGTCAGGGAGATTTCTGATGACCAGGAGGGAGTCGAACCCTCAGAGCTCCACTAGGTGGCAAGGTTGAGTGACAGGTTCAGAAACAAGTGAAAGGTGGTGGCAGCGATATCCTCCTCTGTGTGATTGGAAATGTGAGATCTCTTGCTGCAGTCAAATGAGGCTTTGGAGAGACAGTAGAAAGAAGAAACAAACGAGAATTAAACAGTATGAATTATTCCATTTTACACACACGCCCACAAACTGGAGTGAAATATCAATACACTACAATGTCTCTATGGCCTACATCCCACATTAAAGGTTTGAAATCTTTGTGCTTGTAAATGCATATTTCATAAGGGAGCCACACAAAAAGGAACAATCAAATGACCTAAATATTTCACTTAGTATGTATGAAGAGTGAGAGTGTCAACATAAAAAGGAGAAGCGGCCTGGATCCTCCTAAATCCTGAAGTCGTAATTGAGAGCAGGCTGTCAGGAGCTCAGGAGGATATCATCCACAACAGGAAAAGTGTGTCGCAAACAGGAAAGTCACACATACTAAAGGACCTTCCTTCTGGCTGACACAAAACACTGGAAAAGTCACTGTGTTTAGGAGTTAAAGACTCGGGCTACAGCTTCCCACAATACATGAGACTCAAACTCAATTAAAGACAGTAGAATGACGGCTACCCGACATGATTTGTTTAGGAAAAACACAATTTAAAAGCTTTTCAATTCAATCAAATGTTGTGTTCTTCATGGAAAACTAATAAAACAGATGGTGATGTGGAAATTGTAACTGCAGACCATCAACATTATGAAGAAAACACTAAGAACACTAATCTACTTTTTGGGCAAAGGTTGAGATGAAATGACCGTTTGTAACTTGAGCTAGTGCTTAGCTTAGCTTAGTTTAGTTTAGGAAAAGAGAGTAAATATGGAAAAATAGTATGTCTCTGTTGAAAAATAATCTTCTTTGAAAGCTAAAGTAAAGTTTAATACATGGTATCTGTTATTTAATTCAAACTCATCACTATTGTGGGAGAGGTTTTGACGAGAGGGCCGTTTGATACTTGGGCTAGTCTTAGCTTAGCTTAACTAGCATGTCTCTGTTGAAAGATAATCTTCCTTCACAGCAAAAGTAAAACAACACATGATATCTATGTTCTTTCATTCAAACTCATCACTATTATGACATTGGTTTTGATTAGAGGACCGTTTGTATTGAGGTAGTTTTAGCTTAGCTCAGTGAAACGACTGCTTGAAACAAGGAGGAACTAGCTAGCCTGGTTCCAAAGCCTGGTTGTTGGCATAGCAACTCCTAGTACTTTTAGGCTGATTTTATAACCTTTGAAAAGAGACATGCTAGCTGTTTCCCTCTGTATTTGTACTAAGCTAACTTCCTTATTCACTGTACAGTAGCTTTATGCACAGGCACAAGAGTGGTGTGGATTTTCTTAACTTGGTTTCCCACTTAATTTATGCAGTTTGCCCATTTTTCCATGTTAGCCTATATATTTATGATCTTCTACACCTTGCCTTGCAGTGGGCTGTGAGCCAACACCAAAACATCAGTGATTCTGAATGCAAACACAAACATGTCTTCTACCGAAAAACTTGTATTTGAAAGACAGAGGACCTTTGATGGAAGCCGTTTGCAAATTTGCCAGATATTTGCATGCACGCTTGCTCCCTTCTGTTTAAGGGTAGAGCCGTCAGGATGCAGTCAGAAAGAAGAAGCTGTAGTGTAACACGTCAGTCAACTCTATTTTCTTAGTATTGAAGGATACCTTTGTTACATTTTTTGTCCTTCTTCTCTGTTCATTGATTAATATCTAGGTGTTTTGGTTTTTTATCACGTCAGGTCTTAATGATTCCAGATTTTGGTATTTTTTTAAGTGAACATTTTGAAATACACATCTATATTATATGAATTGAAGAGAAAACAGAGATTCCACATGATGAAAACATATTTTGACTGTGTTTATACTGTACATAGGCTACATGACAGCGTCTAATTCACATTTCAAATTCATATAAGTCTTGCAGTTGGATGAAATATTTGAAATAAACCCAAACAACTGTGGGCTACAATTATTTTTGACCCTCACGCTGAAATTCTGTTCAAAACCGCAGAATGTGGATGGTGCAGCTTGTTGTTGTCTAGAGTCGGATTTGTGTATCTCTCTCCCTCTCTCTTTCTCTCGCTCTCTCTCTCTCCCTCTCTCTCGTTTGGCTCTGAGTAGATTTTTCACAGCAAGAGGGATCCAGCTGCTTAGCGCCAGCCATTAGACCTCTTCCTTTTCGTCTTCTACAGCTATTCTCTTCAGCAGTGTTGGCTGTAAACACACTGACAGGGCTGCCTTTATCTCTTCCTGTTCTGTCCTCACACAAGCGAAGCACAACAAAATATACACACCAAGCAGCACAGGACCGGCAGCTATAAGAGAGAAGCCTGGGAGCCAGAAATCTCTCTGTGTGTGTCAGATGTGCTCGTGTTTGTGAGCACTACTTTGAACTGCTACTGTACATTTGTTTAAGTTTTGTGTGTGAAAATGCTCGCGAAGGAGGCTCCATTTGCATCGTTGTCTGCTGCATAATCTTGAGTTTGAATATTATTTTCAAAGCGAGAGTCAGTTTTTCTCAGTCTTTCTTTGTTTCAGTGCTCCAAATTGTAAGTTGAGTGTCAGTTTACAGACACTAATGATGGCCAGAAGGTGGAAAATGTTCTTTCTGTCATCAAACTGAATTAAACATCGAAATTATGCTCTGCCTGTGGAGCATGATCACTTTCCTTTGAACAGACAATTAACTCCAAGCAAGTGCATGGTTTGAAATGTAATTATGAAGGTTAAGGTTTCAACTCACACAGTTATCAAAGAAATACAACCACATAGGTCATCTGTCTACACAGCTGGGTATACCTTGTATTGTGTCTGTTGTTGTTGTGATGGAAGCAAAGTACGAATTTAAGTGGCAAACTACAATAAGAGAGAATATATGTTATGGGAAACTACCTCAATACAAAGTATTTTGACCCAGTGGTTTGTAGTTTTGCAGTGCTCCTGGTTAAGGAGCACTGCAAAGCCACATGTGATCCAAAACACAACTTTTAAGTTTCACAAAACAAGACAGAATTGTAGCAGTTTGGTTAGTTTAAGGCACGGTCAGGGTCAGGAGAAAATGTGGCTAAATCACAAAATGTAAGGCTTTAAAAATAAGTCAGAGAAGGTCAAGGATGACTGATGTGTCATCCCCAAACACAAGACTGTGAATCAGGAGACCACCAGTGTCCACTGTGTCCAATGCATAAACCAATGTTTGACCACACCTGCCATCATAGTGTCTATCAGCCTACTGGTGTTCAAATCTATATCTATGGGTGTGGCCCCCCCTACACATTGAAAAAGGGGGTAGTTATTCGAACATCACGTAGGTGCATGGCAATAGAAAAACAGAAGATTGAGGAAGAAGATATGCTCGCACACGGTTTTTATGCCATCACAATCACAATGTTTTGACCAGAGGTCTTCTTCAGGAGATCATTTTTGAGTAAGTCGTCTTTGAATTTTTCACGATATGAACTGAAAGCCCCTGTGAGAAGTCATTGGCTAGTTATGAATCAGACTCCAGTTGTTGATACTAGTTTCTCTTTATGACCCATGAAAGCAAAAGAGACCATCAGCAATGAGACTGACTATTTCTATTTCTACTATTTTTTTTAATGTCTGCCATGGGGCAGGCATAGACGAGACAAGATGATTTACAGCATGCTTTACGTCATGTGTTTGACTGTTTAAAAGCCAAATTAGATTTTCTCTTAGAAAATATGACCTGCACTTGTACAGGCCAAAACCAGCAAAGACATCAGAGTCATCGCTTTGTCCACAGGGGTCACCAAAATTGGACACAAACCGAAAGTTCGACACAGGAGCTTTCATTTACATCATATGTAATGTACCTTGTATTTGTAACTAAATCCACATAGGATAAATGATCATTTCCACCCCAAACATGATCGGATCCTAAAATATTACAATCTTTTAGTTACATTTTTGTGTTTGAATCCCACCCAGAAAATACACATCATTTTGAATCACAAGTCATTTCTGAGTCATTGGTATTACACTCATTGTATATTGAGTTTTGTAGGGTGTAATACTTTGAATCCACTGCATGTTTTGAAAGCTTTACCAGTTACTTTTACATCAGAAGTGTGCTTGGGAACGATTGTCAAGTGTTCGTTAGCTTTGAGTTTTTGATGGTGTCACTGTAACTGATTTTCCGTACAAGCTTCTCATAATGTCGGAGTGTCAAATGGTTGAATATTTCACCAAAAAAAGCCAGATACTGAAAAAGTCCACTATATGCAACATAAGCTTCCATTTTTTTGCTTCTGTGTTAATCATCTCAAAAACCCACAATTTCCTTGCAACACAGTGGAGGAGACCCTGTCCCTGTGATGAGAATTACCTACAGTAGACTAACTACCAATTCTAATAGATAAAATATCATTCACTTTATCCCAGCTTATCCATTCTTTAAACTACCATACTGTTTAGTATGGTATGTGTCATGTTCACACCTGGACGTGTCTGATCTCACAGTGTCTTCACCACTAAACTTCTTTAATTTCATTTGATTTTATTAGAAAAAAAAACGTTATGGACTTACATCAAAGTGAAATTTTGAAAACCGCTAACACTCACAAATTTCATTGGCTTCTTAAAATAAACCAAGCTGGTCTAAGCAAACATCTGTCTCTCTGGCTACAATAATCACAGAGAGATATTCACAGAAAATCAAAGCGCCGTCCTTCAGATGACCTAAGCCCCAATAATCCACAGAGCAGCAAGCCTCTTATCCCGCTGCCAAGATGAGTATTTATGTCTTGACATGAAAATGTGCGGAGGAGTCGGGCTGGGCCATTGTTAGTCGAGGATAATGGCATCATGTCTGATAGGGTGGTGAGTTGAAAAACAGCTGGCAGAGACAGTGTTTATTTCACTTATATACTGCAGATCAAGCTCATAGGGCCTGTTTACAACATTTTGGGATAAAACCTTCACCTTGAATATTAATTAAAATGCTTCTTCCTTTATTTGTTTTATTAAGGTGAGGTCTGAAAACTGATAGCTTAAGAGACGGGCCTTAAAATGTCAGGTTTGGTTTTTGCCTTCAGCCCTGAAATAAGGACACTGTCAACACAGCCAACCACTTTCACAACATAACCAGCTTAATGACCTCAAACCATGACGTGTAAAGATTAGCTGTAGCACCAGGCTCCTGTAATAAATGAACACTGTTAACCTGAATGTTAGAGCCTTTTTGTAGATAATAAACAAATGTAATCCAGAGAAAAGGTGCTGTTAATGGAGCGTGAGTGTTTGGGTTGAAAACAGCAAATAGCCCACATGCAACAGGTGCAGGAGTCTGTTTGGCTTCCAAGTCTTTCAAATGAAACTACTGCATTTATCGAGAAAGAAAGCCTTCATCTGTTGCTACAGCACAAAACAACTATTTCTGTTGTTTCTGCCTTAAAGTCAGTCAAAAGTCTTTTTCTGGCCATACCTGTTGTTGCTCAAAACCAAATAAACCCATAATTACATTAAGAATTTTTAGTTTTGAGGCATTTTTGACCAAATTCATTGTTATAATTTAGTATTACAAGGAAATGATGGCATTATCAGTTTACATAATAAAACAAGTCAAGACAGTCTAATGAATTTTGCATAATTCAAATCGGACCATAGATGAGACCATCAAAGCTTCTACTGTCAGAGAACCTGCTGATAATTCCCAGTCTTACCTGGTCACCTGTATGTGTAGCTTCCTTTGGCTTCAGCGAGTTCACCTGCCGTATGTGTCCACTTTCACATTTCAAGTCAGCTACATTTTCTTTTGCATTGTGTGTAAAATGGAGAAACGTTGTGCAAAGGTTGAAAGAGGTGTGCTCTACGGCTGCTTCTCAGAAGGACAAGTTAATGATTAACTTTCTAACCAAGGTGTGCTCCCTCCCCTCCCACCTCCTCTCTGTCCAATAACACAGCAGACCTGGCCAGAGTCGAGGCTGTCAATCAGCACTAACAAACCAGGAAGAGTAACAAGAGCAATATGTCATATTTCAACTACCAGTGTGTGTTCACAACTTTGAGCCACCAGTTGAACCTGTTTTTTTGCAAATAGATGTTTAGATTGTGAAGATACGTATCCAGTGAGTATTCAAATAATCCTGTTTGATATCTGCTTTGTGTGCCTCTTTCTGCAGTGTGTGTTGTGTTTGCATGCCTGTCAGGCACCACACCTCACTCTGTTTATCTACCATGTAAACCCTTTTCTCAGCCCTTTTCACATGTGGGAGGAAATCAGACAAGATACAGTTTGAGGGGACGAGGAGGTTTGTTTATTTAAGACGCACAGCCTGAGGGGAGAGAACAGACCTCTGAAAGGAAAAGCGAGATGACCCTGAAAACAATAGAGCCGCTTCCTGTCCACTCGGCAGAGCTCTATCCATCTTTAACATCTTCCTCCCTTATTCCTCCTGCTCCTTCCCTCACTCCCTTGTTCAGGATGCTTCAGCTGCATGTCTTGGGGCAGATGGCAGGGACATGGATGGGCTGTGACATTAAAATGATAACTCAGCATCAGCTGAGAGAAGCACTGGGGTTTCCTACCATAAGTATCAGGGACTGTTTGCTGACTCTTGGACTGGCGTAGTCATGCTTTGTTATATCCATTCAGCATCAATGATGACAAAAAGGATGCTTTAACAGTCATTTAACATATTCAAACAGAACCAAGGTTATCTGAAATCACACTAAGGAAGGAAGCTCATGCTGTCAGTGCTCTGACCAACTACTCATTTATGGCGTTCAGACTGTTAAGAAGTTTGTTTTAAAAGTAAAAAAGACATTTTTGGTTGCTTATTATTTTTATTACATATTACATTTGATTGATTCTGATTGGCTGATAACGCATAGCACACCGTTGCTAAGAAGAACGAACTGTTACCATAAAGGGCAGGTGGTTGGTAGGGACGCAGCTCTAGTCACAGACTCTGGAGGACTAACTGTAATCATATCAATCCCCAAAAAGAAGTCCGGCAAAGCTGAATATGACACATGTAGTGAACACGTAACAGAATGTGGAATGGGATACAGTGTTTTGAGAATCTCATCAGATTCTGACAGGACAGAAAAAAATTAAGATTAAGATGCTGCACTGCATCTCTGACCTCATGCACACAAAAAACACCAAGTCCAGTTCTAATCTTTAAAATAAGAAAGGTAGCAGTTATAGGATTAGTCAATGTCAAATGTTTTCCAGTCCATTCCCAGCACACAAATGTAAACAAGGTCAAAATCATTTGAGGAGCTGGACTTTTGGAGAAGACCTGGGACTTTCCCCCCTTTTTCTAGCGGTGGGTGTTTACTGTTTGTCCTCACAGTGCAGTGGTGGGGGTCTAAGATCAAGGCCCCCTGTGTGTTGGGAAGACGGGAAACACTCGCTCATTCTCTTAAGAAGAGGGAAATAACAACACGTGTCGCACTGTACAAAACAATGGACAGTCTGGAGGATGAGTTATGTGACAAACAAGCTTGCAAGTGGGCCTTAAGCATCCATAGGAGACAGTCCTCAACAGACTGGAACCATCATCACTCTTTATTTCATGCCTCTTACATATTCCCTGCTGTAACCTCTGTGATGATCATCCACCTGAGTGAGAATTTTACAAGCTGGTGCTCGCACATTGCTCGCATTTTTGTGATTTTGTGAGTCCATATGTGGCCTCCATCTGGAAATGTGATAATGTGAGTGAGACTCCCTTCACATATGCTTTAAATCTGTAAACCTGTTAACCGAACAGCTGCGGTTTTATTTAAATTGAGCATTATTCTCCAAGTGGCCTTTAATTGTAATGACTCGTACATAAAATGTGGTATGTCAGGGCTCTACTTTTTTTAATCAAGGTGAATAGAATAGATCTGAGAAATCTATTCTATTCGCCTTGGTTAAAGAAAGTAGAGCCCTGACTTCTGCATACAAAACTAGGCAACTTTTGTGTCTTTTTTTCTCCTGGATATCCCTTACTCTTCTGCTTGTATAACCCAGTTTTAACATCGGGGTTATTCAAGTTTCATCTAATTTAATCTAATATAAGAGTTTCCTGACTGTGTCGTATTACACTCTGCACTTGCAGTGGGAAAAGTATCAGTCTGTATTTGTTTGGCTTGAACTTGTGCCACCTTTTGCAGGTGCAATACTGTGTATAGAGAAGAAATGGAAACTATCAATGTAAGACAGCTTGTCTCACTCATTGATGTTTGGAAATGAACATTTCTTAGCTTTTCTACTTTTCACAGTGAGAACACTTTGCATCTAGAAAGCAAAGCGGAAAGCATTTTGGTCAATGTTTAAAGGCCACACTACTTGACTTTTTGAGGAAAATCATTTATTGAAGTGGCTTGTTAATCAGTAGATTGTATTAGCTAACTTGTTTTGGATGTCATGGTTGTATGAGCGCACGCTAAAAGTTTGCTGACTGATAAACTTGCTTTAGAAAATGCTCCCATGGACACACATCCACACCCTCTGTGTTGACTCACTGTTACACCTTTTTTTCTGGTAGTTCTGCTAACTTTGGGAGAGTCATGTAAAAGTCAACACCTTTTTAATGTGATCCAACTGTGGATTTTTCAAATCCCTCTGTGAGTTCTGCTAGAATATTTATGCAAAAAGTGAGCGTGCACAGAGAGGAATTTGGGTTTGAAACGTCTCATATGTTGGTGATATGACAAGACTTACTCCTGCTACCTTTTAAGGTTTGGCCTGCAGTAGAGATCTGTATCTGTAACTCTCTTTGCAGGGTGCCAGTCTGTGTGTACAGTAGGGAATAATTTAAGAGTGTGCAAGATTCAGCTTAAAACCAGTGCTCACATTTTGTTGCTGGCTGCTTGTATTAGTATGCTGTTGGAAGAAAGCCACAAGGAAGCTAGAAAAAAGCAATTTTTATACTCTAATACTGAGGAGAGCAAAACAGTAACGAGGTCGATAATGCGGAACCTGTGCAGGTCTAAAACATTTTTTTTTTTACACTCTTGTGAAATATCTCCTTGCAAAGTGTCATCTAATAGGTTATACATTTATACGTTTTTAATAGTTTAAAATACCCCAACACAGCTCTACCAGAATGCCCTTTCATTGCTTCAGTTTTTTACTTGTGAAATTCTTAATTTTTCCATCACAGTTCAACCCCTAGGATATCTGTAACTTAATTTTGGTAAAACTGTGTTTCATTTAATACTGTGGTTCTCAACTGGTGGGTAGGGACCCAAAAGTGGGCTGCAGAGCCATTTTCATTGGCTTGCCAGTGTGTGCCTGGGAAAAAAAATGGTGTCAAAAAGTCTTTAAAGTACTGTTTAAACATGTTTATTTCGTTTTCAGAAATGTGGGTCACAATTTTACATAAAGGAGTTGGTGGTGGATTGAAACCTGCATGACAGTAAACTTAGACTAAGACAACTTTATCTATCCCAATAAGGGCAATTCAGTTTCACATGCAGTCTACCAAGACAATACATACACTTCCAAACAAACAGCAGACAGGAGCTGTGTTTGACCACGCCCCTCTCTGGAAGGGGATGTGGCTTAGGCTTTCTTGCACCATACCCAATTATTTACTGTGAAAAGGCTTAGATGGCAGAGCAAACATCTACAGTAGCTGTGGGATTGTCACCCACCTGGGGGAGGGGTTACTGCCCTTTGTGATGTCATGAAGGGAAAATCTCCAAACGGCCTGTTTGAGCACACATTTTCTGAAAAGTGGAGCCAGCAAAAGACGGAGAGGATGGACTATTCTCATATTTGGGGGGTTTGTCGACAGGATTGGGACACATATTAGTGTTAGAAAAACAAGGTTAACGTGTATTTTGGTTAATATGTGATCTTTAAAATCTGTATGGTCATTTATACATTTAAAAAGGATAGTGACCACAGAAGTTCCCTTGGCGTTGTATCCCCTGTTCAGTTTTTCAATAAAGTTTGTTAGTCCATATCTTCATTTAGCTTCATTCTCCTTGTGTAAGGTGGAAACATTAACATCCAGTTATAATTTTTTTCTCAGAAAACAACAAGAAATTATAATTTTTTTCACATCATGGCCATCGACCAGTTCCGTTCTCCATAATGTCTGCCATTATCACATGAGTTGTTTGTCCTCTGTCTACTTTAATAATATCAGGTTTACTGACTGAATGTGAATGCAGAACGAGTAGTCCGTGTTTTCCATCTTAAAGACATTTTGAAGCCTAATGGTTTGGCATTAATCCATGATAAGTGCATAAAACTGCAGAATCCAGAAAGGCCAAATTTGCGGGTACTTTACCAAAACACATGCCTTTGAAAAACCAGACCCACATGAGTTTGCACACCCAAATTTAGTTTTTTCTTACTGATACAAAGTACAATGTCCTACATTTGTCAGAAGGATGCTATACAGAGCAGCTCTGTTGCATGTCAGAAAATGTTTAAACCAACTTCCACACTAAGTGCTACTTTGCATGCTTTGGCACCAGCAGCTGCCCAGCTCTCTCTCTTCTGCTGGTTCCCTCCTCCTTCACATTAGCTGATGGGAACGAGAACCCTCATGGACTCCAAAACTGTGTGAATGTGTCTGCATGTTTGAGACGGTGTGTGTGTGTTAAGCAAAAAGCGATCAGACAGGAGCCGAGACCCTCCACCTCCACCCCCGCCACCACCTCCACAGGCCTTTTCCTGCCTGCAGGGTGATTCCTGCCCCTGCGCTCCCTCCACTTCCTTCTCACACATATCAGCCTCCAGCAGCAGTCCCTCTTCCTGAATCTGGCTCAAGTTCTCTGGACACTTTGGACAAGCAACAACAGCTCATCCATCTCTCTTCTCTCTCCCTCTCTAGCTCTCTAAACTCTCTCTTCAAACATTACCTAACTCACTCTATCATTATAACTAATCATCTCAAATCATTTCCCTATAGGTAACACCTTGTTGAATCTTGCTTCTGGGAACTCTGGGACTACAATCTCAAGGCACATTTGCACAAAATCTCTGCTCTTGCATTTTTCTGCCTTTCAGCACAGTGCTCCCAGGCTGTTATTCAACTTCCTTAAAAAACGCCTTTAATATTCCAGAGACATGTTGGCTCGATTCACTACCACTCCCTTTGCACAATTTCCTTGATACCAATGTTCTGATGGGAGAGATATTCTATTTCTGTAATTAGTATTGACTGCACTAAATTGCATGGTAATAGCAATGGAAAAGACAAAGCAAGTTTATATACCACATTTTCAATTTCCCAATACAAAGTGCTTCACTCACACAAGACATCATAATATCTTGACAAATGGAAAAGAAACACGTTAAAAGAAAGCTTTAAAAAATGTATTAAAATAAAGCAATTAAAACTAGCAAAGCCATGTAAGTGCCATTTTTGTGCCAATATTTCCTTGAAGCCATTTGGCAGTTTGGCCCCTTTTACAAAGAATTAAACGTTTTGAATTCATGTTTTCATTTTAATAACACAAGAGCATTTTAGGATACTTATAGCTATTTACAGTATAAAAAAGGTGATGTAGCATTTTGGTTTAAGGTAGAAAACCAGTGCAGAAGTTCCTTTAATCCAATATTATCTCTAATGTCTAGCAGGGGGATCCTCCTTTGCGTTTGCGGTGGCCATCTTGGTTTTTTGGAGCAGATGACCATATTTGGACAAGGGAGTTAATTCACCTTACAAGCTATCTAACTTAGATGGCATACAGTACCTATAGCAGCCTTTTGGTTCAAAAGTTAAGCAAATGTGCTGCCTTAAACCTTCCTTCTTTGGAATGACCAGCAGGAGGATTGTCCATTGGTTGCCAAAATATGTTTGTTTGCAACCAGTTGAGAAAATGTGCCTACTTCTCAGTGGATTCATTATCTCATTAGACATCATTCAAATAAGTTTACATTTATGTTCTCAGGTGTAAGTGTCAAGTCTTTGCGGGGGCCGTCTTGGATGCCAGACTTGAGGCTAGACAACTACAAACCAACCAGTTGTCTTCTTTTATACAGTCTAAGGCTATTACCTGAACTACAGAAAACACTTTGAGCAAACCAGGGGTAGAAATAAAAGAGGCTTAAACACTTCCTGTTTCTTTTAAATGAAATAAAGTTCCAAAAGAATAAGAAGTTCAGGTGATCAGGTTTATATATAAAATTAATCTTGGGGTGCCGGTAGCCTAGTGGAAGGTGTGTGCGCCCCATGTGCAGAGGCTATAGTCCTCCAAGCGGGCGGCCGAGGCTCAAATCCGACCAGTAGCTCCTTTCCTGCATGTCATTCCCCACTCTCTTTCTCCCCGATTTCTGACTTTATCCACTCTAAATCCGTCTCTAAATCAAAGAAATAAAAAGCCCCAAAATAAACCTTTATAAAAAAGTAATCTTAAAATAACCAAAAAAAATCATTTCTGCTGATCTAGAAAATGGCTGACTGTCTGATATCATGTTATCCCACATGATCCTGCACATAATGGAACCTCAGGACTTTTTTAAGGCCTACACTAGAGGTGGACTACATGTTGTTATGATCAGAACTTCCTCAGTCTGATCCAGAGGCTTTCCATAACATCAGTAATGAGGTGTGTGTCTGTCTGTGTGTGTGTGTGTGTGCGTGTGTGCGTGTGTGTGTGTGTGTGTGTGTGTGTGTGTGTGTGTGTGTGTGTGTGTGTGTGTGTGTGTGTGTGTGTGTGTGTGTGTGTGTGTGTGTGTGTGTGTGCGTGTGTGTGTGTGCGTGTGTGTGTGTGTGCAGTACATCTACCTGTGCGAGGTCAGTAGAGGCTATAACATCAACATCCCTGACTACATGGAGGGTTTGTTTGGTGTCTGATTGGAGGGTCACTGCTCTGCATCTGGTGATGGACCCAGATCACCCCGTCCTCATTTCCAGTGCCCCAGCCTCCCCCCAGGAGGCAGATTGGGAGGTTGTGGCCTGTGGGGGGGTCACTGCGCCTCAATTCAGGGGCATGTTTTGATTTTTTTTTTCCAGTGTGAGACTCATGAATGGACAGGAAGAGAAGGTTTTGGAACATGTTGCTTCATACCTGTTTAAAAGTGTGAGGGGATACATGTGCTGAAGCTGTGATTGTAAATGTGTTAAGTCCCTGCTAGGAGTTTTTTTTAGCTTGTAATAAAACAGAGTGAAATTAATACTGATGTCTCTACTTGACCTACATAAGCAATCTGAACCATCAGCTACAACACTGATTACTTATATAGTTATTCTATATGCCTGTCACTCTGTCGGAGGGGGAGCTGCCAGTACCAACGACTGAGAGCCCACAGCAGAAACAGTCTTTTTTTTAAATTCCCCACACCAAATATTTATTGTATGCTGCATGTTAGACATTCAACATTAAGAAAGATGGGACTTTTTGTCAGAAAACAACACAAACACATGCACAGAACTAGAAAGCAAAGAGATAAGGCTTACACTTTGTCCACAGGGATCCCAAAAAGTAACATCTACAGGAGCTTTGGTTACAAAAAAAAAGCTCTACTTGAGTATTTCTAGTGATTGAAAATGGTGCATTGCTGTTTTAAAGGGTTTAAGAGTTAAAATGAGGGCAATTCAAGCTAATGTAAGCTGAAACAAGAGCTTCAGGCAACTACTGCAGTGATATGCAACGTACACATTAATGGAGCAATAATGTTAATTAAAAAGAATATAGGAAAGTAAAACACTCACAGGGCTATTTTTTTCTGAAGTTTTGAAGTAAAGTCTTTTCACAGTGTACAGGTAGTAATAGAACTGTTACTTTTTATGAACTTATGTGAGCCTCACATCAACCCCCCCAGGATGCTCAATAAAAAAAGGGATATATTGCTTACAAAGATTAGACCTTTACCCTTGATAAATGTCTCTTCTGACATCATGTTTCTTTTAAAATCCCACAGGAGTATGCTTAATACATAATTATCCAGCAAGTGTGTTATCATGATTTAAGTTAATATGTGCAGATCTAATTTTGACAACCCCCCCTTTGAGATCGTCGGCACCCCCAGGACCTCAAGATCAGAACAATTATCAATTTTTGGGTTTAGGAGGCTTTTCTGCATGTTTATCCTTTTTTTCTCCTGCACCTGTATTCAATCTCCTTGGATGTGCACACACTCGTCTTTTTTTCTATTCAATTTCTACTCCATTTAAACCTATTCTGACCTTCATGTTGATTGTAAAGCTTCTGTTTGCTGTTGTGAAACACTTAATAACATTAAAATGTTAAAGATGCAGAAAAGACATCCTATAAGAGCTGTGGAGAGACCATTTGCTGCACGTGTTCCTTGAAAGCTGTTTCCAAACTGCACACATTTGTACATTTAAGTCCATGCGTTCAAATATCAATGCAGACTAATTTCAGTTTAATTAACCTCAAACAGCATTTTTTTTTCTTATTAAGGTCATAGTTCAACCCTTCCAGGTTTAAATTTTCCATTAGCAAGCTGTGAAGTAAACACATAAATGTCACAAAATGATCTACTGGTCTTTTGAGCAGCAGCAGTATTTTTGTCTGGACAGGTGGGTAGACTTCGGTCATTTTCTCAGCCTCATTACTCACGGCTTTAACTAGTCGAGGCGTGTGGTCTTTCTGTCAAGTCAGTTGGGAAATTGTCATAGGAGCCATTAATACTAAAGATGACTTCACACATTAACTTCTAGTGTATGTGAAAACAGCCGAATAGCAGCTCAAAATTAACTTTTTTGTGACTGTATGAAATCAGTGTTAGCAAAAAGACGTCAGGTAACAGACTTTACTCTTCAACAATGCTGTTAATTGCAGGCAGTTATGTCCGTAGTCAGAAGACCTCTGCCTGAGGATCTCAAAGTAGGTAATGGTTTGTAACATATAAACTGGTCAGGAATATAGGAAGGTGAAACACAAAGAAAGTAAAGAGGCTATACCAGGTGATGACATTTTTATGTCCTGGTTAAAATCCCAGCAACTGAGTTCTATACAGTCTCTTGTCCATTATTATGTTTTAGGTTCAGCAAAGTTAGCTATGGATATCCCTAAGATTATAAGAATGTGTTTGCACAAGCTTTGTTGTAGGCTCTTTAAAACATAACTTTCATTCTTCAACAAGGAACCCGTGATATTTTTTTTTATTGAATCTTCATACCAGAATGGCAGACGTGGCTCTAACAGGCAGGTACATCTGTGTATCATCTGCATAACATGAAAATGAGACACTATGGCCAGAATTGCAGTAATATGCTCAAAGGGAAACATGCATTGACCAAATAAAATTAGATCTAAAACTGATCCCTGAGGCACACCATATTCAGCATATGACACAGACCCCAATCCTGCCCGAAAAGGAGTAAAAAAAAAAACTATTGTGTATCTTATCAACTGTACTCATCTTTCTCACCCTTTGGCCATGCTGATTTTGTATATTGTTCCCTGTCAAATCATGTCTTATGATTCAATGTGACCCATCTGATTGTGGCAAGTTTCCTTCAAGGTTATTTAAATGGCAGTTCTTCTCTGTGAGAATGTCTACAATGGAAAGTGACAGGAAGTATGGGAGAGGAAAGGAAGCAACATATGACAAAGGTTGGTCACCAACATCCCATTTGTCTTGAAGTGAACACACTCCACACTTTGTGTCCTTTGGCCATTTGTGTCCTGAATCATTCCTTAAGAGCTACATCTTTCTGTTTACTTGAGTAGTGAAATGTATATGGTTGGCGTCAAAGATTGTATCATCATGGGTGGTCAGGGTCAACACAGCAGCAGGGACATTAATGGAAGAAAGTTTTGGAGATAACTGACCAAGACCACAATTATTCACATCTGTATGATGTGTCATTGCCACTGCACAGAGGCAAACATGAATGTAAAAACAGCTGGCGATTGATCAGTTCCATTTAAGAAGTCGACATGCAAACCTGCAAAACTAAATGGAAACAAGTGAAGGGGGGTTACGACCATGCATGGAGGAAAATGTTGGAGAAATGGAGTGGGGACGGTGCCCACAGTGTGCTCTGTCAACCTGTCATCAGTGGCCTGAGCTGATTTGATGTTTTTCTTGTATGTTGTTAATTCTGAACTCAGGATTAACATTATAGACACCTTCCTGAGTCTCACCATGTCTGTTGTCTACTTCCCCCACATCACATAGTTGCATACAGCCTGAGCTATCAAGGGTTTCCTGTAGAGGTATCGGCTGTTACATGATGCAGCTGGTTGTGTATGTGAACGCAACACGGTTAAAAAGTGAGGATATGCACGGCTGTACTGCGCCATCCGGTCATTTGTCACCACACAGTGTTGAAAAACCTTGTTGCCAATAAAAAACAGATGGATGACATGAAATAAGAATGGCATTATCAAGGTTTTGTAGCACTTTATCTTTGGGGATATCCGACTTTGTGAAACAGGGGTCCTTTATTCCCACAACACTTGCACACATGCTTTATCTCAAAATCTGTACTTCAGTTTTTCAACACCTCATGCACTCGATATCTTAAAGCACCTTTCTCACACATACACATCGTGTCTCCAGATCTCCATGATTCTTGAGGAGGGTTTCTTTATCAGACTTCAGGGGGTTGACTGGTTTGGAGGTTTGTAACAGTTCATGGGGGGGGGGGGGGGGGGGGGGGGGGTAATTTAGGGGTCCTGAGAGGTGTGAGTGACACCCTTGCTTAGTCTCCCAAGGCCCAGCAGGATCAGTGCGTGTGGAGCCGGGCCAGCTTGCCACACAATGAGAGGAAATGGGAATTTAATACAAACTTTCTCACAAAGTCTCAGAAACCTCCCGCCTCTTTGCCGGTCTCACTTCCAGACACCCCCAGTTTGGCCATCACCACCTCCACTACAACCACAACAAAATGTCAGAAACAAGTAAAACATGCCTGGGAGTGTGCTGCTGTAAATTGAATGTTTGACACAATGTAGGTCGTATTTTCACACAGTCTTTCCAGCCCACTACAATAACTCTTCCCAATGGAGATTGTGAAAAGTCATGCTTACGATTGGCACTGTAAACTGTTACAAAGATAGTATAAATAGTTATGGCCAGTGTGACAGTACATTGCACTGATAGATGATTGCTTGAACCCACTGCCACCAAGAACACCAAAATTTAGGCTGAACGAATGAAACCTTTTATAGGTTTTCATTCTAGGGGAATTTGCCTTGCACCGAGAGCATAAAAACGCAATAGAAACAAATATATATATAGGACAGCACATAAAAGCAGATTAAATGAGGGATTTCTGTAGCAAGTTAAATAAACAGCCAAGTTCATACAGAGTGCCGAGTTCATACTGTATAATCAGAGCTTATTAAGCAGCTGAATACTGCGTTGTACAAAGGATGTGACGCCTCTTTTGGTCCTCATCCTGGGCATTCTTTACCTGCGCCCTGAAGTCAAGAGTTCATACTCCGACCAAAAGGTGTGCAGAGGGTCTGCTGTGACCTTGTTGGCTAAATTCAGGGTGTACTGGTCTGTCAGGTAAAAAAAGTGTTTTAATAATTACATTTTATCCTTTATTTTTTTCTAAACTATCCTGATTGGATTTAATCATTATCATGCAGCTATTTGACTGTTTGCACCAAACATTAACGTTTTTTGTTTGCAAAGTATTGATGGCTGCAGGTGTTGAGTTTTGTCAACAGTTTTATTCACAATCTGTCTATCCTGCTGAGACAAAATAAGATGCAACTCAACCGTCTTAATCTATTTATTTGAGATGTTACTGTGTTGCCTCACTTTTTCCAATTAACTCTTTTCAAAAAGAACGGACGTCACTGTGTTAAAAAAAAGAAAAAGTGCAGGGGTGTGTAGAAAAGAAGCCTGTTGAAGTGCATTAAAATCACAGTGTAGTGCAGACAGGTGTAAGGTGGCAGTTCAGAAATATACGCGAGTGCAGAAAAGAAATGCAGTTTGCAAGGTTTGGCTGCGATAGTTTAGTGTCGAAGAAGCTGGAGATCAAATCCCCAACCTTCAGGTAGAGAGAAGGCTGACTCTTCCACTTAGCCACAGCCACCCTTCCCATTCTGTTAAGGGCTGCACTATGCTGATTCTCGCATGCACCACTGCTGTCAAATTAGTCAGGCAGATGTTTATCACAATGTGATCGACAACGCCTACATAATCTTGGAAAACGGTCTTTACAGATAATTATAAAAACATAATTTAAAGGTATATTTTGGGGATTTCTATGCCTTTTTTGTAGAGACAGGACAGTGGATAGAGTCAGAAACATGGGAGAGAGAGAGTGGGGAATGACATGCAGGAAAACCACCACAGGTTCGACTCGAACCTGGGCTGATCGCTTGGGGCAAGCGCACTAGCCACTTGGCTACCAGTGCACCAGAAAATAAAATCTTTTTAACAAGCTTTTCTTAATCTTAATGGATAATTAACACTCAGAATGATCTAGATGCTCAAAAACTCTTTGTATCACATCAGATGTATTTAAGTATTTCAAGCCAAATTTCCAGAGGCGTTACACTGGTACACTGATGACTGAGGCATCCATTCCTCACGCCCCTTTTTTCCTTTCTCGCTTTTCTAACCCTGCACTGGAGTGCGCAGGTTGGAGATTGTTTCAGATTTTTGTGTTTGATGCACTGATGTCCTGCCTGAGGAAGCACTATTGTGCTTCTTGAACTTGGCAGCAAACATGCTGAGTCTTATCTGAGTCTGTTAGTGTCTTAAAGCGAGCCGCCGTCTCTTTAACAACAAACAGAGTTCATAATTACTATAAAGACACAAAGACTTTCGGATACAATGGCTAATGTCCGTGGACCACAGAGTGACCTCCACCCTACTCGAATAATTTCCTATACAAAAACACACAGTACTTTATGATACAATGCATGTACAGTATACTCAGAGCCTATACTTTCCTTGCACTCAAATGTACAATCACATATTTACTCACATAGTGCATAAAAATACACTCACACAAAATTGTCCCCCCATGGTTTGTAGCTGCTGACAGCATTAATGCTGCCTGAGGTTGAAGCCTCTGTGTTGACCCAGCCTTAAGTCTTTTCCCTTTTGGCTTCCTTTAGAGGCTCCACCAAGCTGTGTCTGCAGCATGCAACACTTCTCCACCTTTCCTCTCTTTGCAGTTAATTACTTTTGAACAGTTTGTTGCATAATGTCTAATGCACACTTGTAGTTGTGAACACTATATGTGCTGCATGCAGAAATGTGCAGTCTGCATCCTTTCTTGTCAGTTCAGTATCATTGTTCTCTCTCTTAAGTCCAAAATTGCCGATGTTTTTGAAGTGGGCAGAGGAAATAAGAGGGTCTTTAAAAAGAAGTTGTTCTGGCTTCTGTGCTTCACAGGTCACACTAACAGGTCAAAAGGAGACAATACAGATCTGAGTCAATCCTTGGCGCCAACACTCTTTGTTTGCCAAGAGTTGAAATAGAAGCACAGCGATTTGTAGACCAAACATTCTCAACCTACCCACTTCGGTTTCTTATGTTTCTGTTTTCGTTTGTACCTCAAATAACTGAACCAGGAGGATATCTACCTTATCTGATCATTTTGTCAGTATGTCATTAATGCACTTTTTGACATTTTTCACGGTTGGATTTTTTCATTTTTAGTAAAGTCATCAATGTGCACTCTTTGTCAAACATTACATTATGTTATTCATTTTTTAATAACCTTGCATACTGTGAAATACTCCTTGCCCGCTACAGAGAGCAACATGAGCTCCTGAAATCGAAAACAGGAAATCCCAAACAATAAGAAGTTGACTCAACTTCAAGTCGATTGTCTGAAGCTGCAAGGAAACGTAAAGAAAACATCAAATCAGCCCGAAAGTTTTTTTTCAGAGAAAATACGAAAAGGCTTGTGTTGTTGTTTGAAAGTGTGACAGTGCAGCGCTTAAAGATTTGGGCAGAATAGACACAACAAGCATATTGTTCATCATTTCCTGAGGCTGACTGATTGTCACAGTGAGGGTAAAAGGGAGGCTGCATGAGCATAAAAGCTGAGGGGTTGTATCAAACTCATTTAAGTGAAAGAACAAAGCTGCTGCATTTGGCAAAACACAATACCAGCTGCTGCTGCAATTAGTGTTAAGTGTAAAACAATGAAAATAGAGGCATCAATAAAAATACAATATCAGCCTCTAAGAACATAGTGAGCATGCAAAATATAGGTCTTGGCCATGCACGTGCATGTCAAGTATGGGTAGTTACAATGTTTTGGTTTTGAGAAGAGCATTTTGATTAGTTGGAGTATTTAATTCTCCAAAAATATTAACATGTGAAAATCTGTGCCAAATATGACGAGAGAGAAGTTTTCAATACACAACACAAAGAGCCAAAATATTCCTTTGACAGTTTCAACAGATGAGATTTTGACAATAAAGGAAATACTGTACATGAATAAAAAAGGAGGTGTTATTGCCACGGAAGAGTAAAGGTCATAGCCACACTTGTGTCATAGCTACAACAACCACAAAAAACTCGCAGGATTATAGGCTAATGAAACCATTTTCATTGTAACCAGTAGTGACAAAGTTTAAACTCATAAATAGATCAATCATGATCGGGGAGGTTTGAAGCGCCAGCAGTCCTCCGCTGTCTGATGACGCTCTTCCTTCCTTTCCCACCCAGAGAAAGCTGAGCTTTACTGCAGGTCCAACTCTGTGGTTAGTGTGACGAACCGTGATTCCACCTCTGCGAGCTAAACAGGGGTTTCTTTAGTCTTTTTACCGAAGAGATTTCACACCTGACCCGGAGCTCTGGATGGTTCGATAAGTTATGCGTAAAAAAGCGCACCACTCGTCGTGACGCAGCGTCACCGTTTTGGATGTACACCTCTGCCGTGAAATCCAGTTTAGTAGGGATATTTTTTACCCAATGAGGAATATAAAAGTCATGAGGATTTTGTGGGTGTTTGTTTTGTTCTTCCATGACTTATCAGGTAAGAATTACAGTTTTAAGATTGTTTGGGTAGCTCTTAAACGGAGCAACATTTTAGAGTCAATCTTGACTTTCAATAAGTGCAATCTTCTTTTTAGAAAGATAATGTTTACTTTTTCAATGTAATGTTCTTTATTAATAACTCGATCTTTGTTAAAGTCTTGAGAACCCTCTGAGTGTAGAATATAGATTTCTGAATCCTTGGGGGAAAGGAGCTCATCCATGTTTCCTGCCATTGTTCTGTGGTTCTGGGGGCTTAAATTCCAGCGAGAAGGAATCCTGGACAAACAACACATGGTTTTGCAAGTTTTTTATAAAATAACTTCATTCCTAAGGTGTTTTCTTTAACCAAAATTCTTGTGAAAGATGGACTGATGTTGCCACTTTATTAACCTCCATCTCTGCTGTCAGTGTGTAAGATTTTCTAAGACGGAGAGCAACTTTTATTAAAGTCCATTTTGAGATTTAAGGTCTAGTCTTGATCGTTGGCAGAAACAAGTACTTGTGGTTGAGTAACAGATGTATGTAAACTGCAGTAAGGTGTTTGAAATAGAGTTGAAGTCATTAGTTACCATTTATCGTTTCCATTAAAGGGACCCCGATTTGATTGATTTAAATATCTCTTATTTAAAATGTTAATAATATAAAGTAGGAAAGCAACCTAAACAACAATATCAGCTAACAGTATATGTTTGAGAAAGTTTAGGATGAAGTTTACACTGACTTTACGCTACCCCTGTAACACAAATATCTGCCCAGTTTCTGGTGATTTACTCACACATATATTTCCCATTTGGAGCTAATAAGTTTTGGAAACATGATTAGTTTGGATGTATTTATTAAAGTACAACATTTACATTGAACCTAAACCAGATATTTAATAAAACCATGGAGTTGAACAGGGTGAGGTACAGATGTTGAGACAGATGTTACCACATGTTTTGACTTCCATTCATTATTTAATGTTTATTTTGTAACATTGAGATGAAATCCACGTACCTGCAATGATAAAAGTTACAGACCATTTATATGTTATGTGTAAGTAACAGCTCAACTTCAATGTGCTGACAAATACCCACAAATATCTAGTTTTTTATTTTATTCTTAAAAGGCTGACTTGCCAATTTACTCGTCGGGAAAAAACTTTTTTCAGGTTTGATTATCAAGTTAAGCTCCTAGGATTCTCATAACTTTAGTCCTCTCCTACAGACGCCGTGATCGACCTGACCATGATCTCCACAGCGGAGGTGACAAACGTCAATCACTTCTCCATCTCGTGTATCAACGGGGAGCGCAGCCCTGCCCAGGTGGAGCTGGACATCAAGAGAGACAACAGGATCCTCGTATTCCCCAAGGAACCAAACTTTAAAGTGCATAAACCCAGGAACAGGGAGGCTGTGGCAAGAGGCTTCCGTGACCTGGATCATATCGGTATCTTCTACTGCGAATCCACTCAGGAAGTTCCCCCGCTGGAGACGGTCACAATGATCAACAACATCGGCAGAGGTTGGTTTAGACTCCATATAATACAACCACCAACATCACCAAAAATCCCCTCTGGGAAGATATCTTTATCCCTAAAGCATGAAATATTTATACTTTACAGTTTTCTTAAGATTCTTGTTTGGATGTAAGTGTAATCTTTTGAAAATAACCCTGTTTATCTATGTTTCTTGCAGCAAATTTCATCCCAACTCACCTAACAATGACTGCGAACAAAGGGGAGACCATTCACCTCAGCATGAAGCTGCTCAGCTCTCAAAAGAGAGACGTGACATGGAAGTACAACGGTAAGACAGCAAACATTACTTTTAACACACATTTAAGAAACCAGCATCCATTAGTGACAACCATTCAGAATACTTTTTGACACATTTGAAACAATGCCAAAGACAACTCCTTTTTTTTTGGTCTTTTGCCTAGGAAACTACTATTACATGACTCACTGGAACGATATGATAAACCGCACTGCTGTACTGACGGTGGAGAATGCAGCTTTTGCCAATCAGGGCATCTACAGTGCCAGCTACGTGGGGGACAGTCCTCTTCATGGTGCCTGGATGAGGCTCATAGTAAGAGGTTTGTTGGACCCTGACACACTGAGGAGAAACTTTTATGTACAGTGGTGCTCAGGCACAGACACCAATAGAGCAGATATGGATACAGTTGTCAAAGAAGGTAGAGGGTACCAAAATAAGATCATAAAAAAGATAAATATAACATGATCAAATAAATACCATCCCTGTTTGGATTACACAAGTGACACCTGTAATTTAAAGAGCTTTAACTAATCATTTAGATGGATTTGGATCGAGCTATGGCCAGTGCTATCAGTTGCTACCGGACTTTATGCTAACATTAGCGAACTGGCTGCAGGCTTGCCTTTATATACCTGTAACTGGTAGATTTTTCTTATAACAGCCAAACAAACAACAACAATAAAGAAAAAAACGTCTATTCAGAGCTTATTTTATACAAACTTGACCCATACATTGTAAGGTAGTCAGGCGGTCTGTACTTAAAACACTGTCGTAAATAAAACTTACTAAATGATATACCCTGTGACTGAAGTTATTTGGTGTATGGGGATCAATAGACTGGAGATAATAGAAGGGTTTTTTTATTGGAAGGTTCATCAAACTGTTCTCTTATCCAAGGAGGACATAACATGTATGAATTTTGTACCTATCAATGTGTGACCTAAGGACGTAAAACTTGTATTTCCTGCAGACTGTCCTAATAAGAGGTGGGGTCCTGAATGTGACAGAGACTGTCCAGAGTGTCTGAACGGTGGAATGTGTCATGATGCTGATGGAGACTGTATCTGCCCTCCAGGGTTCATGGGAACACGCTGTGAGACAGGTTGGTACAGGTTACATGACCACATTAATTTAAGAGCTGTATTAAAGTTATACACCAGTCCCACCCTACTAGAAATACACCAGTCCTGAACATAAACATGCTAACAACACTTTGAGGCTGTAGGCTACTTCGGAGGAGCAGTGAGTTAAGATAAGTGCCAAAGTCAGTATTCTAACTTGACCAAAATAATCCTGACAGCATGTTGGGGATTTTCAGGTATGATGTTTATTACGCACACAATATAAGTTTTAGTTATATGCATGCCAACACTTGCTTGTGAGGATTAAACACAAAGTAAAGTTGTTGCTTATTGGAATAGTTGTCATTGTCATTGGTTTTACAGATGAAGGTTATTAATCATGTAATTTCAATAATATAATATATAACATTATCATTGGGTCCAAACAAGCCATTGTCATGGGTTCAAATGACTTAGTGTTTGGGGAAAAATTTGGCTCCGATATTGGGCGAATATATGTGTGTAGAGCTGTCAGTACTGATGTAAGGTAGACTTTATTTGCATAGCAGGCATTGAATCAACATTACCAGTACTGCCACTGTATCCACACATCAGACAGTATTTTCTCCGAGGTCATGCTCAGGTCAAATGCTATCATTGTGTTTTCATGGCTGTACTTTTGGTTATTCCGATTATATAAACTGAGAATCTGATTGGTCGATCATGACTCATTAGCAAAAATAAATAAATACAATTGTGGGACATCAGACTATACATCTAGTAACATACCTGTATAAGATAACTCATCAGGTACCAGTCACAACAGCTAACATAATTCCTTGCTAGCATCAATGTCAACATTATTGCAAGTTCACATCACTGTTAGCTTGAGTTACCTATCAAACACAGCTTCAGCTGTGCTTTGTGCCAGCTAACATATCCATTAGCTTGGAATGTATGTCTCTCCTCTGGGTAAATGTAATACTATTAAACTTCAATGTAAGCTAGGAAATGTTTGCTAAAATAAGCTGTTGTGTAACTCAAAATATGTCCCGATATCACCTAGGATTTTCACTATTCAATGTTCTCAGTGGCTTATCAAACTGGAAGCACTGAAATGAAAACTATTTTTCTTTTTTACTTCATTGATACAATTTGCAAAACAGGAACACAGCAATACCAAATTATTATGACATTTTGACCTCCGAACCTGAAAGTGACATCAGGGTTTATGGCCACCATACGGTGACTTCTCATCCTCGCAGCATTTGAGGACGAAATGTAGCAAAACCTTTGTCTGATATATTGTCAGCAGGGAAAGTTTTCGTTATTTTGTCTAGGAAATGCAAGCTTATTTTACTTTAAATTCTAAAATGATTGGTTACTCATGAGTACACGGGCAAACCAGTTTCTGTCTTTCATGTTGTTTTGCAAGGAAGGTTGAAGAATGATACACCAAAACCCAAGGAAATTAAATAAACACATTTGTGAATTTGTCTTTCTCTTTCTTTCGTGCAGCCTGCAGGGAAGGAATGTTTGGTCGAAACTGCCAGGAGTCATGTGGCTCCGAGATGAATTGCAAGGGGCTTCGCTTCTGTTTACCAGACCCTTATGGCTGCTCCTGCGCCAGCGGCTGGTTTGGGAACCGCTGTGAGAAAGGTGAGCTCCACATCACCTTAAATTAGTCCCTGTAGTTTCTGTTATATTCAGTAAATACAGTAAAATGGTTTTACTCTTCTGCGTGTCGTACTATTTAGCAAAATGTCCTGTTGTCTGTAATCTTTTGACAGCCTGCCATGGTGACTTGTATGGACCAGACTGCACTCTGACCTGTAAATGCCAGAATGGAGGAGTCTGCAACCGTTTCAGTGGATGTCAGTGTCCCACAGGGTGGAGGGGACAGAACTGTGAGAAGTCTGGTAGGTATCTTCACATCACAACTGTCTGTTTTTTACTCAGTTTTCTACTATTAGGGCTTCCTCCTCTGTGTAATTGAATGAATTGGCACTCAATAAACTGTATATTCTTGTCTGTCGTCATCACTGCAAAGTCCCTTTCCAACATTATCCCCCTCACCAAACTCCATTCCTGAATCTTTCTCATCACAACAGCAAATATTTGGTGCTTGCTAGTGTAAAATAGCTTAAAAATGAAGTTTGATTATATGCAGTTTAATTCATCTGTTTTACCAGATAAGATGGCCTCATTAGTTTTTGATTAAACCCCTTTCAAACCCTGATGAAGTGAGCTCGTCTGGTAAGTTGTTGGGCAATTAGGTTGCTCTTACTGTAATCCTTGAGACTGCAACAGTTTGCAGGAGTCTTCATGCAAGTTAAACATCAGACATAATTAGAAGGGGATTTGATTCCAAATCTTACTAATGGTTCAAGTTAAAAACCTTAATCTTCAGAAATGTGGACAAGTTAATCAGGTTGGAATTTAGTGAAATGAGGTATCAAGTAGCCGTGAACAAGTTTTGAAAGACACTTCTGCACAAAAACTAAGTCATTTATTTCATCCAATGGTATTTCTCCATTTGTTTTCTGCCGCCACATCAATTTCCTGTGTAAATATCCATGTTATTTGTTCTCTGTGCTCTGTGCCTTTCTTCTTTCTCAGACCGGGCTCCACAGATCCTGGATTTGGATAGTAATTTGGAGTGGAATCTGAACTCCAGCCCCAAGATCTCCTGTTCCGCCACAGGCAACCCCCTGCCCAGCCACACCAGCATCGAGCTGAGAAAGTTGGACAGTACAGTGCTCAAGGTAGAAAATCACAGTATTTGCTCACAGCACTCCTGCCAAGATAACTTACAGTCAGCCTTAATTAAAAAAAAACAGAAAACACAGGTTAGAGAGGGTGATCGAGCGCAGAGGTCTTCAAGGTTGGTGCACACAATGGGTAGCCTTAAGGTGCATCGAAGGGTTTGTTAATCATTTCGCATAATTAATGATGTGTCACCGCTAAAAATGTTTGGCACATTGACTATAAATGTATTTGAAGTTACACTCAGAAGGACTTAAATGCATTTTACCAAAAACAGAGATAACCGAATCTGAGGGTACCAACAAGAATAACATCAGACTGAATACTGGTGAGCTGATGGCTGCTTCTGGAAAAACAATTTCCATTAATGTACAATAAGAAACCCATGTGGTTGTATACATCCCCAGCACCCCATACTGTATATCTAGTCTGGTTTCCTTCATGCATGGTGATCATGAAAAAAAAAGCAGGCTCAACTTTTCCGTTCGATTTCCTGTGACCCTAAGGCCAAACCAACTGAACATTTCTTTTATCACTCAAGCCATCACTAAATAGTGACCCAAGCATTTTACTCTCCACGGCTGATGTCTGATGATGTTTTATTAGGACAGTTTTACTTTCACTTGTCCCTTTATGTACTCTTGTATTTTTTATGTTTCTTGTAACCAAATCTATGTGCCTATGTTTTCTATGTTTTATGGTTTTACTGGCTGCAGAGCAAACTTCCCCTTCGGGACAAAAAAAGTTGAAAGTTGAAACAAAGTTTTACTGCAAAGCATGAAACCGATGTGCAGCACTTAAACTGTGGGATGTAAATGAACAGCCTTTTGTGAAATAAATCATAAGCACTTAATATATGTTGGTACAATCAAACACAACTTCTGCAATGCACCAATGCACAACTTTCCTTCCTAATCTTTCTTTTTATGCTGTGCATTAAATGATCAGCGTTTAAATGTACACATGTTTAGTTGCAGGGCCTGCACAGTGGTGCAGTGTTAAGCACTGTTGCCTCACAGCAACCAGGTTTCTGGTTCGAATCCTTGGTCGGACAGGGGCCTTTCTATGTGGAGTTTGCATGTTCTCCCCGTGCATGCATTGTGCTCTGTGCTTCCTCCCACAGTCCAAAGATAAGCTTGCTAGGTTTATTGGTGACATGTCAACCATGTCATTGACTTGTGACCAGTTCAGGGTGTGCCCCACCACTCGCCCAATGACAGCTGCGACAGGTCCAAAAACAAACATTTCAATTTAACCCAATCACTGTCATTCAAAATAGAGTATTTTGTGGATCTCCATGAATATTGCAGTGCGGTTCACCATCAGCTATAGAATCAAGAAGTCTAATTGTACTGTGCCTTTAAGATCGATCTGATGATAACAAGGTTGAGCCAGACTCTGAGGAAGTCAACAACACAATGGTCTGACCAGATAAGGCTGTATCACTCTACACTGCAGCTGTTAGCACATGTTGCCTTAAAGCGACATGCTCATATTTATGTGTTATTCCTTCTGGGCTGTTTCCCTGATCATACAAATAATCTGATAAAGAACTGTAGCAGCATTTCCTTCAGGAACAAAGACATTTCTCAAAGTGTGGACATTCTTATCACAACTCCAAGCAGCAGCAAAAAAAAGTACAAAAAATAAAGATATGGTCATCATTAATTTTTGCGTGTTTTATATTTTACTCCCAGGCTTCTCGCACTGTTATGGACTCAAATAAGAGCACAGCCCTGTTTGACATCCCCCCTCTAACTGCTCAACAAGGAGGATTGTGGGAGTGCAGGGTGTCCACCAATGGAGGCCAGGACTCCCGCAAGTTCAACCTCACCATCAAAGGTCTGTGTTTCTGTTTATTGATGGATAGCCCCTTGAGATGAACCATCTCGTTTTCGAGTTCCTATCTGAGTAACATTTTTTAAATTATAAACAGAGGAAGAGATATTATTTTTGCAGAATCTAAATTGGAGACTCTGTTGCCGTGTCTCTTCAGAGCCTCCTGTGCCCACCACTGCTCCCAAACTGCTGGAAACAAGGAGTAAACAGCTGCTGGTGATGCCGGTGGACTCCCACAGAGGAGACGGCCCCATCGTCTCCACCCGGCTCCTCTACAAACCCGTGGAGAACGGAGACTCCTGGTCCTCCATCATAGGTAAAGCAGGCAGAGATAACATTGAAACAGGACATTTATTCAGAATCATTTTATTCCATGGTAGCAGCAAAATTACCTGTCAGCACCATCAGACAAGGTTAAACTGCATTTGCTATTTTAATAAAGTGAAACAAATATTTTCCTTTTGGTTGAAATCAAACTTTGACTAAATGACAAAAGACAAAGTTTTAGTCTCTGTGATTTTTATTTTTGAGTTTCTGGTCTGTTACTGAATCTGGGAGTTTGGCTCTTTGGTAGATTTCATGGCACAAACACATCCCCACACCTCTACTGTATGATTATGATAGCACCTTGTCAACTTAAAGGTAGCCAAGCCGTTAAACAAAGCAAATTTCAAAATGAGGTATACGTTTGTAGGAACATTTTTAATAAGGTTTTACATCAAGTGAAAAGTGTGTTTTTTAGCTTGCTGCTTAATGTGGTTGCAAGTAATGTCATGATATGGAGGGACAGAGATAGCAGGCAGGGAAGCTGATGTCATGCTTCTTAATGGTTCATTTATTTTAACGTTCTCTGTGACTTTTACTGCACTTCATGCACTTCTGCACTTTTGCATTTGCACTTTGTAAGTTTTATGTATTGTCCGTGTTGAATTAAGTATATGTGACTCTCCCTGCAACCAAATTTACCTACAGGTACAAATAAAGTAAACTGAACCGGATCCTGAACCTGGTCAAGTTCTCTTGACATTTATAAAAACAGACTTTTTCATGCAGCAAGTCGAGTCCCCCCCTGCTGGCCATTATAAAAAATGCAGGTTTAAAGCATTACAACATGAGCCTCAGTTTTGAATCTATAAATAAAATTCATATAGTGGATACAGTTTTTTCTATTTCATTTAAAAACACTTCATTTATAAGCAACAAAAAACGACACACAAACAAAACAAATGTCTCACCTACATATTTTTGTTTTCGTTTATATTTTTGGTCTTTGAATTTAAAACTCTTCTATTGTCGTAAGTTTTCGTATCACTGCTTTAAAACCGTTTTAAAGTTTGTGATTTATCAGTTTTTTCAATGTCTACTTTTTACAGTTTATAGTGACAAAGAGCCCATCACGCTCATGAACCTGGAGCCCTCAACCCGTTACCGTGTCCGTGTCCAGCTGAGTCGCCCTGGGGTAGGAGGGGAGGGGGCCCCGGGGCCAGAGGCCATCATGGAGACTGACTGTCCTGGTAAGCCCCCGAAATAACTGCCCTGTTCAGTCAGAATAATCCCACAACATACTTTATATTAATACATCTAGCTGGAAACTTAGCCTGGGAAAATTGTCTGCAGTCAGGTCTACTGAACTTAAGAGAGCATGATTATCTGGTGGCTAGTTGAAAATAAAAGAAAGTTGTCCTTATTTTTGCTGAGCTGTGTTTTTCCCAGGCTGCAAGGAGCCAGTTATCTTCTCCCCAATGAGCATATCCGTCCTCACGTCTCACGTCTGACGCAAAAATAGAAAGATTAATTATCTTTGAAGACTTCTCTTAGATAAAATGAAGACCCCGAGGGGATCAAATAAAAAATAAACATTTGTCATCAGTCATCGAGAAATCAGAAAATTAATGAACTTTTGCAAAAACCTGCAATGAATCGAAGGAATCTGGTCTTTTATTTCCCCAACGATTGTGGTGCAGAGGGAGAGAGCATATCAAGCGTGAGTCCAGAAAAGATGATGGAAATAACTGAAATTGGAGCATCATAGCACAGAGGTTTATTCAATATGACTCTTTGGCAATGTGTGGTGAGGTCCATGTGTACGGCGGAACAAATTTTATTTGTTACAAGGGATAGTTTGTCTCCTGAACGAGCAGAAACCTTTTTTGAGTAGTGTAGTAAAAGTGTATTTCCTGACCACTGATGGAGTGTAAAGTTTTATTCACAATGGAAAACGATGCAATTAACTCTCTCCTGCTGAAAGTAGCCTACAGCTTTCAGGCCGTTCATACATTTTCTCAGGCCTCTTACATTTAAACCCTTCATATTTTCTTTTAACTATCAAAGGTTTTCCAAAAGCTCTTTCTCTGCAATTACTACAATTCTTTTTTAGTCTGTCCAGCTTTGCATACTGTTTTTTTGAGTGTGCTCGACTCTGTGACTTCCCCTATTTAAGTAGACTTTATACCTGAAGCATGCTAAGATTTAGCATGTAGTAAGTGCTTTGGGCACAGACCAGCACACTTATTCAGAGCTCTGTTTAAACTGCATTTTTCTGGACTGTGAAGGGAACAAAAGCATCTGGATGGTTGTATTCAGAAAGGACAAGAGGGAGGATTTATAGGTAGCTCATTCATGGTGTAAGCAAACGGTCTTATAAACTTAACCACAGCCAATTGAAACATACATTTGTAAAAAACATAAACAAACAAATGTCAAAATACGTTATCTGTCACTGGGGGCAGTTTTAACAGTTTAGCTAATAAGAGAAAATCACAAGGAGCTGTCCGTCCCCTCAGCTCATCCTGTGTTCTCTGTCGCTGCAGAGCCCACAGCTCAGCCTGAGATTGACGTCAGCTCTGTGGAAGGCCGAAACGCCACTGTACGTTGGCGTCTGACCACCAACAACGGCGTTAACGCCGCCACAGCCAGCGGCTTTTTAGTGCAGCTCATCGGGCCGCCCCCCTACGGTGAGAAACTCCTGGAGGAGACCACCCTGCTCACTGTGCTCTCCACAAAGTTCCACAACCTGGAGTACCAGAAAGACTACACCGTGGTGGTGCGCCTCATCAACTGTGGCAGCCGGGGGCCGCCCTCCAAACCATACACCTTCCGTCTCAGCAGCCAGGGTAACTAGAAACTGCTGTTTATACGCCACAAGGAAGGCTCCTTCTAAATGCTGCGAAATAATTTATAATGTCAAGTTTTATTTATGAGTGAGCTTCTCGACTTCAAAGAGACTGAAACACCCACCTGAAGGATTTTAAGTGGATTACACTCAACACCAAACAGCTTCTCCTTTTTTCCCCCTTTTCTTTGAAAAGCTTGAAAAGCTTAGTTTGATTTGTTGTTGCATTTGTCTCTTTAGTCATGAATCATGAACGGACTAGGTAAAAAAAACTCTTTGAAATAGTAACATACAAACACACATTTGTAAATCTTATTTGAGGCATCAGTTCCTTCTTCACTTAATAAAATGTACAACTTTTAACCTAAAATGAAAACACCAGATGTTGCCGTCTTTTCAGAACACTCGGACTCAAAATGAGTTCATGTAACGATCTTAAATCTGAAGTGATTTTAATCACATGAAGTCAAGTGATGTTAGTCTGTGCAGACACTTTTTGATGCCATCTAAACCCAGATATATGAAATCGGAAACCCCTCTGCAAACAAAATAGAATTTAAAGTTGTATCCATCAATTTTCATCATACTTGACAGAAAGTTAGCTAGAATAGTTCAAACACAAAACACTCTGAAATCAAGATATTGCATTACTAGCTGTGCTTCAACATTGCTCATGTATCTGCAAACATTGACAACCGAGTCGTACAAAATAAAAAGACATGTTGTCAAAAAAACACAGAAGCTACCAACTCCTGTGAGACAAATCTAGCACAATCCCTTACTAGCCAAGGGGTCTCTAAAATGTGTTTTGAGTTCATAATCCTGATGTCCACTTCTTTGGATTAGAAGATTATCCACCCTGCAGACTCTTAAAGGATACAGTCTGGTGAAGGACTGACATGTATTTAATTCCAGTGGTTTTAAAACAAGATAAAGACATTTAATGATAACACTTTTTTCAGATAAGATTTAAACAGTCAGTAAAAGTGAAGGAGTGGTGCTTGCTTGTTGTGTCTTACCTCTCTCCCTGCCCACAAACTTAAAAGCAGACGTGTCTGTTTAGCATCTCAAGGTTCGCTGTTAAGACATAATGCAGATTAGTTTTCAAACAGTGGAGATACAAAAGTCAGAGACAAAATCCAGCCTATAAAATGATTATGAAAGCAATAAAAGCCTTGTCTTTGGAAGCTTAAGCAGAGCACCAACACATTATAAACGTGTGACTGGTGCAGTAATTTTCTTTAAGAATATAATCAAACAGAACGTCTGTTGACCCTTACTTTAATAAATCCCTCTGTGTCTCAGGTCCATCATCTCCACGCAACGTGCAGGCCCTGCCTCTGTCCATCTCAGCCATCCAGGTGAAATGGCAGCCCCCTGAAGACCCCAACGGAGGCATCATTAAGTACATCATAGAGTACCAGCCGGTCGGCCAGGGGAGCCCTCACCCTTGGGTGGACACAGACGATGGAAACAAGACCTCTAAAGATGTGACGGCACTCAACGGCAGCACGCTCTACCAGTTCAGAGTGAGAGCTTTCTCCAAAGTGCCCGGAGAGTGGAGCAAGGTAGTGCGGGCCATGACACAAGAAGACGGTAAGTGGGAAGTCGTTACTGTATGTGCTTAACTTTATCCAGAGGTGACAGTGTGACCTCAAGTCCACGTACAGATGCTTGTGCAAAAAAGACTGAGAAATGTAAAATACTAGAAAATAGAAAAAGCAGAGCTCACATGTACTCAGTATAAAAGTAAAAGGAAACATTTGACTGAACCCTATGTTCGCTATAGATGACACAATACGAGAATTTGTTCGTTTTTTCAAATAAAAAAGAAAAACAAATATATATCTGGACATAATGAACCCTATTCTTTCTCGAATGTGCAAATAATTTGGTTTTTGAGTGTCTTGTTGTTTTGAATACGCTCCAGAATTATAAGCAACGTTTTCTTTTGTCATCTTTCTGATCAATCAAAGTAGAAAGTACAGTATTTTGTGAATTAAAGAACTATGACAATGAAGAGAAAAGATGTTTAAGCTGTAAGAAAATGAATATAAATATAGATTTCTGGAAGTTGTCTTAAGTACAGTAAAGGATTACCGCTAAGTGTACTTTGTTACTTCCTTGCTCTGCCTTTAGGGGTCTAATGGTGATCACAAGAAACTTCTAAGAATGACATCTTTTAGCTTTTAGTGAAGTTGTAATGCTATTTATGCACAAATATCATAAATACACAAATAACAAAGTTGGATTATAGGAAGAATAATGTGAAGTGGTTAGTGCCATCGCCTCACTGCGAGAAGGTTCCTGGTTCGAATCCCTGTCGGACAGGAACCTACGCATGCATGTTCTCTCCACAGTCTAAGACATGCTCGTTAGGTTAATTGATGACTCTAAATTGCCTTTATGTTTGAATGTGAGTGTGGCTGGTTGTCTGTCTCTATATGTCAGCCCTGTGATTGACTGGCGACCAGTCCAGGGTGCACCCCGCCTACTGCCCAATGACAGCCGGGATCAGCTCACACCAACGTGAAAAGTGGTATTGATGATGGATGGATAATGTGAAGAAGCAGAAACTCTGAGAGCTTTTAGAAGCCTTTACCTAAACATTGTTAAATAATCTGTAAGCGTACAGTAAATAATATGAACACATAAATAGGTTAAATTTACAATGAAGAATAGACATGTAGTAACAATAACAATCAAACCAAGAGCAGAAAGTGTGAATGTGTGAGGTTGAGTTTGTTTGCTCAAAGTTACCACACTTTTAGTTGTAATAGATGTAGGCCTTAACTGGACCTTCAGTTCAGAAAACATTTAGAAAACCTCCTCTGTGGGTTGGTACATCAGGGTAACAACAGAACAGAAAAAATGTTCAGAAGTTCTAGATTACTGGAGTATGCGGTTTGTTCATAGTGAATGATGAAAATGTTCAGTACTGATATAAAACTATTTCCAAAGTTTAATCGTTTCTTGCACACTCATTTGTTTTCCCTTCAAGTTAAAAGTAACTCCCTTTGGAAAATGTCTTCATTGCTGTACTCTTGGCCAATACTTGGCTTTTTCCAAGGTGGTTTTAAACAGGACCACCCACACAGAGGCTGGGATTCACCCAGAGTCATCATTCATAGACAGCGTATGTATTTATGTCAAGTGTCTGAAAATCAGCATCATCTGCATACTTGTTTCTTCTCTCCATCTTTCATCCCACCCCTCTGTCCTCCCTTTCCATCTCTTCTTCTCTGCCTAAAAAAAAAAGGCTTTCAGAGTCTAATCCCGACCACCCAGGGTGTGGCCGGGAAGCCTCACGGGGACAGTTACCAGCTGTTGGTGGCAGTGGTCGGCTCGGTAACAGTCACCTGTGTGACCATCCTGCTCGCACTGTTGGCTCTTTTCTTCATCCGCAAGACGCTGCTGAACCGTCGACGCACGTTTACCTACCAGTCTGGATCAGTAAGGACACACTAAAGTTTCGGGGGTTTTTTTTACCTGTACTGTTAGGACAGCTGAAGAGAAACAGGAAATGTGCAGGGGAAGAGAGCGAGGCAGACATGCATCAAAGGGTCTAGGCAAATGTTTCGTCAAAGACACCACGCCCCTCACCAACACTTTCTTAAGAATATTTTTTAGTCCTGACTTCAGTCCAAAGACTTTATTTGAGCCGTCGATGAAGCTGCTGGTTTTAAAACTGAAGCTAAATCCAAACTGCCTTAAACCTGCTTTCTGTCTTACAGCCAGCAGGGGGAGACTACTCAGGTTGCAAACAGAAGTCCCATGTATGAAATAACCCCTGTTGTCAGACTCATAAAACAATTAACAAACCCATCATTAGATTCAAGTCCTCGTCAGTAAAACATGATGGTCTCATTTAGACATAAATCCACACACAGGGTGGGGCAAGTTGCTACCATGGCCTGTCTATCAACCAGGATAGAGATGCTACAAAGGATATCAATATTAGCTTTTCAAATATGGTCTATTGGTTACAAAAAAAAGGTGGGGGGGGGCATTGCTGAAATCAAGACCTCAGCAGAGATAAACCGATGGGTGACCTCTCAGTTGCTATATCTAATTCTCTTTTTCAGTCAACAGTTTTGAAGAAATCCTCCTGTATTGGACTTTAATATCACTGTGTTTGTTGTTGAGTCTAAGCCTGTTCATCCCCCCAGGGTGAGGAGACTATTCTGCAGTTTAACTCAGGAACTCTGACCCTGACACGGAGGCCCAAACCTACACCAGAGCCCCTCACATATCCAATCCTGGAGTGGGAAGACATCAAGTTTGAAGATGTCATTGGAGAGGGCAACTTTGGCCAGGTTTTTACTCTCGCTCTTTGTATTTTAAATTCTCTGTATTCCTTTATTCACTGGGTTAAGCTCACAACTGTTTCAACACCAGGTCATCAAAGCCATGATCAAGAAGGACGGCAGTAAAATGAGTGCAGCGATCAAGATGCTGAAAGGTAACACAGTCGTGTGAGCACTCACATGTACACACTGAGACTGTGCTTGCATTAGAAGATCTCATTTCAAAGTCGAAGGCTGAAGCTGCTTAGCTTGCATTTTGCGTAACGCTGCTGTGTGTGTTGATCTTCCTGCAGAGTTTGCCTCAGAGAATGACCACAGAGACTTTGCAGGGGAGCTGGAGGTGCTGTGTAAACTAGGCCAGCATCCCAACATCATCAACCTGATAGGAGCCTGTGAGAACAGAGGTGAGTGAGCGACACCTAGTGGCCAAAACTATGGACTTCAAGATTGTGTGTATTTTACCTTAACTTGTTGACCTTTTGCCAAGGCCTTATGTGTTTGTTCCTGTGTCATATATTCAGATATTGGGTTTGGTGGACACAAGTAAAATTGTATATTTTGCAGGACAAAATTAACAGAACATGATTCAGAATTTAGTAATTGGTGGCCTTTGAATCAAGTCCTGCCCTAGCACTTATCAATACAGGTAATAAAAATGACGCTGTAATAAAAGCAAACAGACAGATAGAATTAAAGATTAGAAATACAAGTTCAATAAAATAAAATAAATTCTGCAAATCTGATATGTTCTGGCAGGCTGTTCCAAAGTCTGGGGGCTCTGACAGAAAAAGCCCTGTCCCCTTTGGTTTTTAAACCTGGACCTTGGGATAGCTAGCAGAGCTCTACCAGAGGATCACAGTCTTTGTTCATAAGCTCAGAAATATAGGAAGGGGCCAGACCATGTTGCCCCCTTAAAAGTAATTAAAATCAATCCTAAAATTAACAGGCAGCCAGTGAAAGGATGCTCAGGGCACATTTATAATTTCTTTGTTAAAAGCTTGGATGCTGAATTTTGGATATGAATATTATCACAATGAAAGAAAAAACATATTAATAGACTATTTAATGCAATCATAAGTAGTGTCTTTTAATCACAAGTATTGTCTTGTAAACAAAAAAATGCATGTTTTATGTTATTTAATTGTTTTATTGTAAGTTTAACGGAGGCTTTACAAATACAAATGATTTAGGAGAGTCAGACTACACAGAGAGAAATGTTAAAGGTAGCATGTTTAATCTCAAAACAACAGCTCACTTCTCCTCTTTGATAAAATTGGTGTATTGTCAAACATGTAAATCCTTAGCTTTTCAGGGCTGACGTGCAATATGCAATTATCTGGCTCATTGGCACTTCAGGCCCCCCACTCCAAAACTGTGGCGCTTCTGACACAGGAATTGAATTACAGTACACTTAACTGTTGTAACTTTATCGATAACAAGTTTAGCAATTGTCTTGCCTGTGCATTTGGCTGTTTTGTGATTGTTTTGGTATCAATTAGTAATTGTGTTTTGCCTTTTCAAATATTCAAATTATCTAAATGTATTTGTCAATGCATTTCTGTTCGGTTCATGTCATAATAGGCCATATGAAGAAGAACTTCTTTACTTCTGTAAGTCGAGGAACTGGTTAATCTTCCTGCTTGACATCCAAACAGACGCTCCCATCTGATCTTCTGTCCTCTGCACCTGCAGAGCACGATAATCTGTCCAATCTAAATAATCTTGTCCTGCCAGAGACATTTGCACATTTGTTTGATTAGTCCAAGTGGCTCACATGCGCATGTCTTTATGTATTTGGTTTCCTTGGCACCAGTTCTGACCATAGAGTATCAGTTTCCTGCAGCTTTATCCGACTGCCTCTACATTAAACAACTGAACGACTTTTGTTTGATCAAAGATTGATAACATATAAGAGGGGAAGTCTAGTATGGAAAGTACATGAGTGAGGACATTACAAAAGCAAATCGGCCTTGAAATAAAAACCTAAGAGTAATTATCTGTCTCTGCAGCGGTTTCACTTTCAGATAGCATGAAAATATTCACTCTGCTGTGTTCACATCTGTTGTTTCACTCAAGGTCCCTTCTCTAATCTACTCAAAACTGTAACCTGACTCTCACTCAAACAACTTGAAAGTAGTCAAACTGATATTTCATCAATTATTTGAAAAACAGCTTCCCCAGAATATTTTGCCAGTTTTTGTTTGAGATGTTTGCAGACATATGTCCTTTAATTCATTTTTAATGATTCTTTGTTGTAAAGTTTGCAACCAAAAGTTATCATCATATTTATATTTACACAAAGACGATTCTGAAGGGTTAACAGAACATGATTCAGAATTTAGTAATCTATTCCATTTAAAGTATGGAATGTTGACTTTGTGCTCAAACCATAAACTGAATCATATGTAGAATAAGACAATGTGGAAGGAAGGTAGGAAGGAAGCAGCGAAGGATGCAAGGAGGGAAGAAAGAAAGAAAGAAAGAAAGAAAGAAAGAAAGAAAGAAAGAAAGAAAGAAAGAAAGAAAGAAATGAAAGAAGGAAGGAAGGAAGGAAAGAAAGAAAGAAATGAAGAAATGAAGGAGGGAAGAAATAAATGAAGGAAGGAATTAATGATGTCTGTGGGTAAAAGTGGAGGTATAGAAAAAGAGACTGAAGGTAAAGATGGATAATACAGAGGGAAAGAGAAAAGAAAAAAAGGCTTGTATAGACAGTAATATAACTTTGACACACAGCACAACCTGCGTGTGTTGTCCCCGTGCTGCGAGAGGGGAAAACTGTTCAAATGTTTGTTGCTACAGAGCGCAGGACGCTAGCTTTCACAAGTGTTACTCAATGAGTGTTTTCGGCATTTAGGGGGTTTTCTGTTTATTTAAGCTGCTTGCACAGTTTCATTATTTTGATCTATTCTGCATCCGTCTAGAAATAGGGCTGCATATTCAGTGATGTTTTTCAGCTTTTACACTCATACAGAGATCTGGAACAAATTCAAGCTCCTGAAATCAACACTGTGAAGGATTAAGGCGTGTTCAGGAGGAATTCAGCATTAAACCGTTGAACTGCAGAACAGGAGGAGGAAGTAAATATTGTGGATATTTAGATGTAGGGGGCGAAACCTCTCATTCCTGATGTCCAGCTGACCTATGATCAAACTTTTTTTGGGAGGAGAGGAAGACATTGTAAAGAGTCTGGCTGAGCTGCTAGCTGCTGGTACAAAGTTCATAGCAGAAACCTGAACCCTCGTCGTCATCATGAGATATCATGAGATTATAACATCATAAATAAAGGTTATGTATGGGTCTTTCTATACATTTGTTACTTCCGCCCCAGAAAGCAAAATCTGAATGACAGGGGTCCCGTGTTGGGGAACTAACAAAACACTGCACTTGTTGTAAAACGGTACCACATAATGGGCCTTGGGATTCTTAAAGGTGGCAGAAGGAACATAGCCCCCCACAGCCACCTACTGAGTCTATCAAAATGATAGACGAACATAAATGGGAGCCAAATTGAAAAGAGAAGTGGGAGTCAATGAACAGTGGGGTAATGGAAGGAGTCACAAATGGCTGAAAGGAAGATGTGTTTTGACACACACACATACAACTGAGATTTTAACTTTAAAAAAAGCACAGAAAGCCAAATGATGGTGTTGACTCTCCGGAGACACACAACAAACTGAGCAGGGAAACTTCCAGCTCCCTATGTGGCCTCCGAGCCTAGCTGATTGTCATCAGCCATCAGCTGAGGGAGAACATCTCAGGTGCAGTCAATAGCTCCTGATGAGCAAGGAAACCTGTGACCTAGTTCCTTGGGAATCTATCTATAATACATTACACTTATTAACAGATGAAACCGCACACTCTGTTTATCTTTTTTTCTCCAGGCTACCTGTACATAGCCATCGAATACGCTCCCTTCGGTAACCTGCTCGACTTCCTGAGGAAGAGCCGAGTGTTAGAGACCGATCCTGCCTTTGCGAAGGAGCACGGCACAGCCTCCACGCTCACCTCCCAGCAGCTCCTGCAATTCGCTGTTGACGTAGCAACAGGGATGCACTACCTGAGTGACAAACAGGTAAAAGAGGAAAGAAGCAGAGTGTGTGTGTGTGTTTGTTACTTTGTGTGAAGAAGAGTCTTTCAGAAGAGGATGTGCATCCAGTTAAACCAGGACAAATAATACGGATAATGTAATTAAATCCAACTCTTAGAATTAAAAATAAAATATTACATTTAAAAAATGTGTACTTTTCTAAGTACCTGCAGAATAATATTACTATAGTCTGTTGGGGCCTTAGGCAACAATTTATTGGGGGGGGGTCCTCCAACCAGGGTTCAGCAGTGCAATGAGAGTTAATGCTGTCAGATGGGGTCCCCTTAGGGAGGTTTCCTACTGTTTGCACATTATGGGATGCTGCTTTGTTTAAATGTTATCAGCCCAAAGCAGTTGCCTGCCTTGCCTGTTGACAAGCAGCGAAGCCTCTGTGTGTGAGTAATGTACTTAATAGGGCATTTAACACATAATATGATGGAGATGACAGGGACAGGGTCAAAGGGCCAACTCATTTTAAAAAAAAAGAAGAAGTTTTTTTTACACTATTACTGTCAATCATTAGGACGTTATGATTAATTTAAAGTAATAACTTCATGTAAGAGCAATGGTGTCAGTTTGTCATACTTATATTCAGAGTCTGTATATTTTTGACCATTTGGGTGACTTTTGAAACGCTTGATTGAGTTGTTTTATCATCCAGGTCAAGGTATGACATCATCAATAACTTTTTGACTTAACATTACAAACAACTGTAAATGGACTTATCCTTGCACAAAACATTTTCAAAGAGTACATCCTTGATAAATTAAATGTCTGATTAAACATACTGTATATAAGCAACATATAATTGTGATGTTCCTGTGTGAAGTATTTTACCAGTAATAACACCCTTTACGTGCTGTCCTTCCCTCTCCTGTTACCAGTTCATCCACAGGGATCTGGCAGCCAGGAATGTGCTTGTGGGGGACAACTTAGTCGCAAAGATAGCGGACTTCGGCCTCTCCCGTGGTGAGGAGGTTTACGTCAAGAAGACGATGGTGAGTGCTCAGAACATACACAGAACCTCTTTTTTTTTTTACAGATGATTTATCTCAGTTCAAGCAAGCAGACGGTGCTAGTTTTGAGTTTATATCCTATTTATTTTCACTTTATAAAGAGTGGAGGTTCCCGAATACACAGGTTTTATGTCCACAACTTGGGGATAATAAGTGAAATTACCTGTAGAGGGCGTGATAGTCATAGTGTGGAGAGATACAGTAGTGAACTACATACAAAAGTCATTTTGTGGCACCCCAGTACCAACCTGTCACTTTCTGATAAAGCATTACACCTACTGTATGTAACAGTAAGACTGATCAAGCTTCATTTTATTCTCTTTAATGAGTCTGCTACTTTGATTTCAGGGGAGACTTCCTGTACGCTGGATGGCCATTGAGTCTCTGAACTACAGCGTGTATACGACCAAGAGTGACGTGTGAGTTATAGTGTCAACTAATGTGTTCAACTGGCATAATTGCGGGATTAATCTATGTTTCCATGGTCCAAGTTTCCCAAGCTCTATATTGTCTTGATGTACTTTAAGATACCGCAATATTTGTCAGAACTGTTGGAGGTGTTTCAAGTGACATGGCAGACTTCTGACCATGTGCTAAATGGTCTACGAACACTTCCTGAGATACTCAGCTAATCAAAAAGAAAAGAACTACAACTTTTTATGATTGTGATTCTTTCCTTTAATTACATTTTTAGCATAAAAAAACATTGTTTTAGTCACCAGCTAAGTTTTGCAAAGGTACACAAAATAAAGCCTTCCCACAGAGAACAACAAATCATCCCCTGTCACCGGTGGAGTGATAATAGTGTGCTGTGTAACTGATAAGCACAACCAGGAAGCCCTGGGTACAACTTCGCACTCAGACCCAGAGGCCGGCCTGTCAAATGGAGCCTATTTATACAAAGTCTGGAAGAACTTAAGATGGACAGCTAACGGAAGACGTGTGAACCCTGTTGGGTCAGAGAGAGAGAGTTGTAAACAATAGTAAGAGAAACAAAATGTACTAAAGCAACTGGAACAAGAACTGAGAGCGTGTTAGACATGGTGCACAGAAGAGATTAGATAAACACGAGAACAGACTGACGACACAAACAACACTTGTATGCTCATTCGATCTGCCACGCAACTTTGTGACCTGTGACGCATTTCGTGTTGATAAGACATGAAGTGGTTACTTATCAGACTTTGTGCGCATTGATTTAATCAGCTTTATTTTTCAAATGAACTCAGGACTTGTTCTTTCTTAGCAAGTGCATTATGAAAACAAGAAAATCCAAATGTTTCACATAAAAGAGCGATAGTCTTAGCGTGAAATGCATTCATTTCTGGGTAATTGGACTGAATGCTTGATTCAAAACCTGATATAATTCATAACTTGATTAAAATCTGTTAATTGTGCTTTAATTGCATGAATGTTAGAGACAAACTTTACTAGAAAATAGTTAGCAGGTATAAATTATTCGTTTCTCTTGATCAAAATGGCTTTCAGACAGTAATCACGTCATGTTTTTAATACCAGGCTTACACTTATATTATTTCTATACTTTGCTAACTTTTGTTGTCCTGCATCTTCTCCCACAGGTGGTCTTTTGGTGTTCTGCTTTGGGAAATTGTAAGCTTAGGTGAGTAACCTCAAAGTGTGACATTAAACAAATGGTTCTCGGCATACAGCTTCAACTCCCATTTACACCAGTTCAGATCCTGAATTGTCATTGCCAAGATTGGTTGCAGTTTCTTGAGACATTTTGGTCTGAACCAATGGATGAATCCCTTTGGAAAACACATTTTTAAGGGACAGGTTCTGGACTTAGACACCATTGGGATTTGGTCTATCGATTGGCGAGGTACAAATTTAGACTCCAACATATCCTATAACCTTAAACACCAGCTGACAGGCCTGTAGAAGATCCACAACATCCTTAATTCAAAGTACTTATGTACGACACTTAGAAACTCAGGAAAACAATTTGTTTGTGCAATCATATTTACAGTGTGTTGTGTTTGTGTCATGATGTTGATGATTAATAATTCTTGACTACAAAAACCATACCAATCATAAACACATTTGTGTGTGTTGTTGTCAGGTGGCACACCATATTGTGGGATGACGTGCGCTGAGCTTTATGAAAAACTGCCACAAGGCTTCAGGATGGAGAAACCTAAAAACTGTGATGATGAGGTGTAAGTATTCAGCCTTCTTTTGACGATTCTTTCCTTATGTCGACATTTACATTAATATTTCTCTCCTTTCACAGCTATGAGCTGATGAAGCAGTGCTGGAGGGATCGGCCCTACGAGAGACCCCCGTTCTCTCAAGTCTCGGTGCAGCTCAACAGGATGCAGGAGGCCAGGAAGGTAATGCTGCCTTTACACAGTTTTAGCAGAAAGGGAAGAACAGAAACATGTCCTAGTAACTAAACATATCTCCAAGATGTCCAAGAAAATGCATTTTTTTACATTTTAAATTCTTAATGATTGCTACATTTGAATGTTCAAAGAAAGCAGGATGAGATTTTTTGCTTCTCACTCGTAATTTCCACATAATCCATGTGCAGCGCGTTCCGTCAGAGCGCAGTCCGCTCACTCAGTGAGTTTTCTCCCACTCTAGTCAGAGATTTTGTTTCCTCATCATGTGACGCAGTCTGTTTCTGGAGCATGCCAGCAGTGCCACTCCGCTCTGCTCCGTGCCAAGTCCATTTTCAAGGAAGCACGCTGAAAATGCGTCAAGCTGAACAGAATAGATCGACCCAGAGTGGGACAGGAAATCAACTCAACTCAACTTTATTTATATAGCACTTTACACACAATGCAGGTGATCCAAAGTGCTGAACAGCACAGATAGAAATCAGACAAGGGAACGCACAGAGCATCCGGTCAATATCAGTATAAAACACAATGTACAGACTACTGAGCCTACTGTATATTCCATCGCTTTATCAACATGACAAAACAGGCACCAAATGAACAGCAAATCAACATGTTGTTTGCATGTTTTTCTCTTAATTCCCACATGATCTTGTAATTGTCCTGCGATCTAGTGAACTTGAGTGATCAGCTGCTCATGGCTGCGCTCCGTCGGATGGAGCAAAACCGTGGTGCTGACAGAATGCCACGCGCACATAGTCAACACAAACTGAAAGTTGGTCACAGGATCTTTAAGATAATTATAAATCAGTCTATAAAGGCTGATTAAGAATCAGAATCAAAATCAGCACATGAAAATATAGTAAATAAAACGTATGGATGCATGTGGGCTACCGTGATAATCAGTTTATATAAAATATAGGGTGTTACTTTTCAAATCAATTCACACTAAACTACTTGAAGATAGTTGGTTTGCAGCAATTTAGAAACCGTTTTTTCCCCCCTGCTGTAGTCTTTTCTCATCAAGTGTACGATATGTTTGCAAAGTTATGAGTCTGACATTGATCACAAGCTTCTACCCGTCTTCCAGGCTTATGTGAACATGGCTCTCTTTGAGAACTTCACCTACGCCGGGATAGACGCCACCGCCGAGGAGGCCTGACTACCAGCCCCCCCAGACCCTAGCATGCCACGTAGCCCTAAGAGGAGACCCAGAGGATGGTCGCCACGTTACTGCCACCACCCTGCCGCTCAGCGTCAAGACAGGAGGACCAGACGTTCCACAAAAGTCACCCAGTTATAAATGGAGGACTGTGAAAGGACACTATGTGGATTTGATTCGAGACGAGGAGTACGGCTGGGCCTTCTTTGGGAAATCCTGAATTCCTATCTGTACAAATCGGTCGCAGTAAAAGGCCATGACATTGTACCTTTTGCAGCTGCAAAAGTTACAACACTCAAACCCTTTTGTCCGAGTGTTGAGGGTAAGCGGCAAATGAGGAGCTACGTGACTTGCTGAAACACCACAGGGTCTGTGGGGTATCAAAGCTGGACTTTATTTTCTCTCCATTGCTCTTAATGGAGAAAGAAATCTTTTCATAAAGAAGACATTTTAAAGGACACAGCGTGGATTACAAACAAGTTCTCAGACTCTTAGAAACAATGTAGCACTTAGAACCAACGTTTTTCATGCTACCTGTGTCTTTGACTGTTAGCCTATCACTGCCATGCAAATGTAACTACTACTGTATTTTTAAAATGTATAAAAGCCTCGTAATTGATTGTAGTTGCAGACTGATATGAATAACCATTGCAGATACTCGATGTCTTTCATGTACTGCTCCATCACAAGAGGAGCTTTTTGAATGTGCTATGATTACAAGGCAGGTGCACAACCAGTCCATTTGTTATCAACATTATAGTTGACATCTAACACTATGCAGCCTAATGCAATGTATGGTAAAATATCCAACATACAGTATGAGAATGTGTTTTTATTAGCTGACTCCTTGAATGAAGGATTTGTGCCCTAACTAGACTCATCACCACAACAAGTAGCTGTTCCATTTGCGCTTTGAGTGGCATGAATTAAGGTCACTTTACTGTACAAAGGTATTAGTCTCCTGTTTGTTAAAACCTTTACCCAACCACAACCAATGATTTCTTTTTACATTTAATGTACTTTATTAATCCCTGAGGGAAATTCTGGTTTTACAGTCTGTAATTGAGAGACATGCTTCTCACACACAAAGTCCCGAATTACACACACATGCACAAATAACCTGTGGACATGCATTATTGGAGAGATGTCAGAGTGGGTGTGCTGCACACTGCTACGCAGGGAGCGCACTAGAGCGGTTAGGGGTTCGGTGCCTTGCACAGGGCACCTAGGGAAGTGCCCTGGCACCTCTCCAGCTACCAGACCAACTTCCATATTATGGTCCGCATCGGGACCAACCCAAGTCCCTACGGACTGAGCTACTGCCGCCCCCTGAGCTACTGCACCAAGTTTGCAAGTTAGACATTGTGCTGGAGTTTATCTTTAAAGCAAAACTTGTCTCGAAAAGTGTTCTGACCACAGACTGATATCATCGCTGCCAACACAGTCATGTTACCAACAGGTGCTAAGTGGTTTTTGACTTTGAAAGTTCAGCAAATAATAAGCCGCCCTTGCCAAGCCCTTGATGAAATTCCCAATGTATCTTTACAGACTATAGATGAGGACTGCACAGTGTTTAGCACTGTTGCCTCAGAGCAAGGAGGTTCCTTGTTCGAAATTCCCGTCGGACAGGGCCTCTCTGTGTGGAGTTTGCATTCTCCCTGTGCGTCCGTGGGTTATCTCCGGGTTCTCTGGCTTCCTCCCACAGTCTAAAGACATGCTTGTTAGTTTAATTGGTAACTCTAATTTACCTGTAGGTTTGAATGTGAGTGTGGATGGTTGTCTATATGTCAGCCCTGTGATTGACTGGAGACCAGTCCAGGGTGTACCTCGCTATCGCCTAATGACAGCTGAGATCGGCTCCAGCCCCCTGCGACCGTGAACGGGAAAAGTGGTATAGATAATGGATGGATGGATGGATGGATGGACTATAGATGACAGTTTCATATCTACAGTCAATTTAGATCATTTTTCTAAAATGTTGTGTTCAACCTTGGAATGGTTTGGAGCATGTTGATGTCAGGGTTAAAGTTAGCCTGCTTGAAAGGTGACTTCTAACAGTTTGTAATATTAGTTTGCAGCAACTTCTCAAGAAGCCTGTGCAGTCTTTAGTTATTCTGGAAACAAATACGACAAGTTTAAGGTTACTCGCTTAGAAGACTTTTTTACCTTAAAGTTGCCAGAAGTGCATATATGAGTGGACACCCCCCCAATGCAATGTACAGTAATATACCCACTGTATGAGAATGTAAAGTGTGTTTTTTTTAATAACTAGTGCCTTGAATAAAAATGTTGTGGACTAACTGGAATCATCGACAGAACTAGTTGATCTACTTGCGTACTTTTGTGTCAAGTTTTAAGATATAAACTTCTTTTCAGTGATACAGATTGTGCAGACTTTACAGGGATTATTATCTAGTATCAGATCCTGTATCTCTCAACTTTAAATATTATTTGATACACATGTTTTCTGGTGAAAAACAAAATGTGCAAATTCATTATCAATCTGTAAGGCCTCTGAAGTCTACTACTTGTACGTAGATGTTGAGGTTTTAAGTCTATGTACACTAAATATTAAAAATTAAAAGTCAGTTGGGTCAGGTTTATGAACAGGTAACAAGAAAACAATTCAATCAATCATTATATGTATAATCCCAATTCATAACAAGTGTTATCTCGAGACGCTTTACAAAAGAGCATAATGGGATAGTATGCAGGAAGGATTTCTTCTTTGTATTCCTCGTGTTCCTGTTGTCCTCGCCTTCTTTCCTGCTGAGGTGGAGGTCGGAGCAGGCCGTGCATGAATGAGGACGGCAGTGGTTGTGGGGACAACACAGTTGGATGGTGGTGGCTGGGCGTCAGGGACATCGGGTTGTAGTTGTGCCAGATCACCTCGCTGAAGGTTGGGTGAGTGCCGTCTTCTCGAGAGCCTGGCTTCTGCTGACAGGACAAGGCCTCCTGGGCCTCCTGAGTGTAGATTACTTTTTCCCTTGAACTTCAGGTTGATTGTAGGATTGGAGTGGTTGTAGGATTGGAGTGGTTGTGAGGTCATGTTAGTTTGGTTCATCTTTTGGGGTCTGACAGCTTTTTAGGCATAAACACATCCAAACATCATTAAAATGTTTGGCAGCACTTTTAGTCCAACACAAATTTCCCCAAGGGAACAATAAAGTGTATCGTATCGTATCGTATCGTATCGTGAAATGTATGAAACAAATTCCTCCAGTGCAGTTAAAGTTGTGAATCGTTTTTATTTGTTTCCAACAGGTCACTTTTAAGACCTTGTGTGGGAAGTGTTGACAACAACACAAGTGGTAGTTCCTTGTGCACAAAACCAGTTTACAGAGATTAACTTGAATGTCAGTGCCTGAGATAATATCAACTGTACAATTTATTTCGTCGATCTTGACATGTGTTTTTGTTGGTTTTTTGCATGTTTTTTTTGCTTGTGTTTTTGTTGCTGTGTTGATGCACTGACCTCTTCATCCTAAGCATGGTGGAAAACCACATACGAGGCAACTGGGGGGCCAAAGTGTCCTCTTTAAGTTCAGGAACAGTGGTGTCCCTGCTGCACAGAGCTGATCTGTCACTGAGTTTCCTCCACAAACCAACCACAGGCACACAAGTGTCTGTCAAACGCAGTCTCAGTGGGCCAGCTTCCTGAAGACTCTCACACAAACACATCAGCTCCACACGCAAACGTATAATAAGAGAACCGGATGCCCATGAAATGTATTTTTATACCCTGACTAAAAAACTAAAGTATGAAGCATTCCCCATAGAAAACCAAGTGTGACCTCATCTGTTTGACCTGATATTGGTAACATGAGAAGGTAAACATTTAAGAAGGGATATCACTTTTTTAACCTGCTCTTCAGGCTCTAATGTGTTTAGAACAAAATAAATGTTGTTTTTTCTGAGATACACTATCTGTCTTTATAGGATAAACCATCATCCACTACACAGATGTAGAACAGGTTAATATTTATCATCCACTGACCCTAGCTGACTACAATAGCTAGGTTGGCGATGTGAAGGTGTTATAATGCTATACATTTCAGGTTTGGTTTTGTCTCATGCAGACATTTTATCAGTTTGTGAAAACATGTATATTGTGTTGCATGCACTGCGGTGTCAGGGCTAATGAACTCACTTGAAAGAGCTTTTACAAATTTTCAATCTTAGCGTACTACTTCCTGTCGGACCTGACAACTTTCCATGCAAAAATAAATATTTAGACGCCAATGTTTGAATGAATCATGTTTTTGCATCAGTGCTACTATTTCGATAACCATTTAGAGCTGCTTGGAAAGGGCGCTTATCATTTGCTGAGCTCTCAAAGTCAAAAACCACTTAGCAACTGCTGGTAACATGACTGTGTTGGCAGAGATGATATCAGTCTGTAGTCAGAACACTTTTCGAGAGGTGCCAAAATATTATGCTGACAAGTTTTGCTTTAAAGATAAACTCCCACACAATGTCTAACTTATTACAAACTAAACTTCAAGACTGTTATGGAGTACATTTTTATTTTTAGGGGTAAAGAATATGTCTGGGGGGTAGAAAGTGCCAAGCTGAGAACAACAGGTTTTGGTAAGACGTCGTATTTCATATGAATACATTTAGTGTTTGCCAGGCGGAGGGGAAGTTGCTGAGGTGGCTTTGACTTTAAATGTTGTAATGTTGATGTTTTTTTTTGAGAGGATGGTCCGTTAATAAGGTGTGCAGTTCTGATAACATCATTACAATGAACCACACTGCGGCGTTTTTTTTCGTACTCACTCCGCCCAAACAGCCATTTTTGGTGCTAACTTCCACTTTACAAAAAGCTCGCTTCCTGCTTTTAGCTAAACTGATCCCATTGTGCCAACCCCCTCCGCACTGCTCGACCTTACCATGCCAACTGAAAATCATAACATAGACGACTCACAGTGCACATACGCAGGCATTTAAGTGCCATGGTGGCTTAAGATGTGTAAGTTATCAGAATATCTTGATCTACAATGAACTGGCTTTGCATTTGGAAGATACTTCTTAGCTTGTGGATACAGGTGTGCTGCTGCCAGGATGGGACTTCCAACCATCTGTCAAAGACAGGTAGGGCTAAAGAAGGGTTTATCATTGTGCGGTCATCGATAGAATTTAATTCAGGGGAATTGATGTCACTGATAACACTGATTAATAACTTTAAGATTGATTTTATTTGAAAGACTTGTTGGAAAATGATGAGATATGTTTTTGAGCTACTATCTGGTAACAACAACAACAACATATGTGAAGACAATCTCTTTATAAAAAACAGTGCAAACAACTTTCAAGAACAACATACTCCAATGGTCAAGTAGCGAAGAGGTTTGTTGTGCCACAAAGATCTGATATTGCTTTTCTTGACAATCACTGGGTCTTCTTTGTAAAATCCTGTTTGGACAAGGTAACTATTTTCAAGTAAAAAGAAACCAGGAAAATAAAATACCATTGTGTCCTCACTCTAGGTTTTAATACGTTTGAATCCAGGGGTGATTACTGTATACGGTTTGTTCTTTGTCATGCAGATGTTTTGCTCATGAAAGATGAGCAGGATCCGAAATGTTTCACCCAGACGGAGCTGGATTTCACCTGCTTCTTTGAGACTGCAGACAATAACAGGACTTATGATTTGCTCTACAGGGTTGAAGGGTATGTTGGACACTGCAGTACATTCTTTATGTTATGAATGTTAAAGGATGTCAGAGAGACATGTTATCAGGCATTTGTCAGTATTTGGACATGTCACTATTTCTTTCAGGTTGTACTTGTTTCTTTGTATTGGTGTGAAGTATCCATCAGTCACCTCTTAAAACTGTTAACTGCAAGTCTCCAGCTCTAGATAAAATGTATTACTTGTGCTTTTTTTATTCATTTATTATTTTTTTCATGTGAATTTATCAAATAATTTGTTGTATTTAATTCTAACAGTGTCTATTGTGTTTGTCACTTGCTCTGATCAAGCCTGCACAGACAGAGGAGATGTGAGATGTCTGTCCAGAGAACAGAAGGAGAAGACACTGTCCTACACATCTGCTCATTCCCTGAAATGGATGTTTTCTTCTATGTGGAGATACACCTTGAAGTTGTGGAGCGTGACACCAACACTAGCTTCTACAACCGGACCGTCTCTGTGGAGGACCACTGTAAGACCCTTTTTCAAAATTATATTTAGTAATTTATCTTTTGCAATATTAACTCCCTGAACAAAAAGGGAGTTGAACAAGATTCATCCGGGGTTACATAGAGACTGTTGTGCGACATCTGGCCATATAGTTAGAACAGCATACGTTTGACAGCTTGTTAGCTATAGTAGTCAACAACCTATATTAGCATTAAAGGTCATATAATATACTAATTTTCAACCAGTTTAAATAAGAGGTCCGCAAAACATGTCTCTGAAGTTTCATGCTAAAAATCCACTCTGATCCTGTATTGTATATATACCCTTTTTATTTCACCCCCGCTCAGAACAGGCTGTTTCTGTGTCTGTAGCTTTAAATGCAAATGAGCTGCGTCTAAACCACGCCCCTCTCTGGAAGGGTTTGGGTGGCTTTGGCTTTCTTGCACTGTGCCCAATTGTTTCCAGTGAGAAGGCAGACTCAGAGGACAGAACACACACCTAGCTATGTGACTGTCACCCACCTGGGGGAGGAGTTACTGCCCTTTGTGATGTCACAAATGGAAAACCTCCAAACGGCCAGATGAGCACACAATTCACCTATTCTCATAAATGGGGGGTATGGAGACCATCTAGAGACGCATATTACAGTTCGGAAAACGTTGTAAAGTGTAGTTTGCGTAATGTGACCTTGAACTCGAGCAAACATTGATTGTAAGGGAACCGCAGGGTAGCACACAATAAGACACTACCATGCGGCCCAATACAGAAATTCTTCACTTATATATAACATAGGCTAATCACAATATCGGAGATACAAAACAATAGGAAGTGTGTAAATTCCAAGCTAATGGTAATGTAAGCTATAGCTAAGGGTTTTCTGAGCACGCTAACAGTAATGTTAGCTTGTGATTGGTTCTTAGAATTTATTAATTATGAGTTAAACCTTAACATTTTCACTGTCTATTTTACAATACTGTTGATTCGAGGCCCTGATCTTTTTTTAAATAAATATGGGAACGTTAAAATCAACTGTACAACACTATAGAAGCATTTGAGCTTCCGTTCCCACCCTGACCATGACGACAGAGTAAAATTCCTGCGATGTGAATATGCTAAAAGCTAAAACACAAGTATATTATCACTAATGGATTATGAACCTTCTTTTTTGTTGTTGTAGTTCTGATGCATCCCCCCTTTAATGTGTCCCTACATCAAAATGGCAAACCAGGACAGCTGCAGGTTTCATGGCGCTCAACGGTCCTGAAATACTGCGAAGATAAAGTGACGTACGAAATGAAATACTCCTCTAAAGGACTAGGAGAGAAGACAACAATGGAGGTATACACACATAAACTTTGACACTCTGTCACTTAGTTTTTCTAAACTCAGACATTATGAATCAACAGGACAAATGTAATATGCCAATTGGTGATATGACACCGATTCATTGCAATAATTGTTTGACAGCTATAAAACCTTTATAGTTTTCAAGTTACCTGACGTTTTGCTTCCTGCAGACTTGTAGTGTTTCTTAAATTGTGTGGATAAAGGGATGTGTATGGTTTTATAAAAGGTTTTGCTTGTTTGCAGGTTGAGGAAGGGGACGTACTGGACCTTCTGGTACCAGGGGAGGAGGTCCAGGTGCAGATCAGAGTAAAATGTGCTTATGATGAAGATGCTGGACACTGGAGCAGCTGGTCACATCCTGTGCGGGCTGTGGTTCCTCAGAGTTCAGGTGTGTCAGGAAAGTGTTGAAGGATGACTCAATAAAGAGTTTGGGTTAAGAGACCGTTATCTATATCATCTCTTATTGCCTTCTATGTCATAAATACAATAATTGGACAATATTTTTCCAATCATTTTCAGATGATATTTCCATGATGTGCTTCACCTCTGATCTTCAATATATCACCTGTCAGTGGAATGGGAGCAGATATGGTGATCAGAAAGAGCTCAAACTTTTCTACCAGATGGGTCTCAGGTACATTTCTCATTTTATATAATTAATGTGATGACATGTTTATGAGTTTAGTGGAATACCAAGAAGAGCTGCGAAGATTAATACATTAAAAGAAAATTCATTACCCACTCTATTGATACATTATCAACCTTGTGTCGGCAAAAACATTTTAAGATTTTTGGCTTTTATTTGTCATTTAAGACAGTCTTTTGGATTTAGACTGCTGGTTTGGAAAAAAAACAACATCTATGGAGATGAAACAAAGGGAGGACTCACGTGCAGAAAACCAAGAAAAGTTTTATTCAACCAAATAGAAAAACCAAAACACTTCTTTTTCACAGTCCAAAAAATTCCAAAAGCAAACAAGATCCAAAAATACAAACACAAGGTAAAACATGAAACTCAAAAATTGTAAGGGAAGAGGAGAAGGGTGTAGGACTGACAACGGACTGACACAGAACGGCAGAAACAAAGAGACTAAGGCCTTGTTTTTGAAAACTGAGAATTGTCTGTGCGTTTTGCCATTTTGTGCACATGCCAACCGTGTTTTAGGTCACTGAAAAGGCACCTTTAGTAAAACTCCTTCCAGGGTGAAGATTTTCATTAACTCTGTTTAAGGTGTTTATGTGTATACGGGGAAAACTGAGTTTTGGGCTTCTGATGTCACACTGTGCGCTGGTTTCTCCTCCGTTTGAAGTCATTGTGCAACGCTGACACTTTTGTTTACATGAGATCAGTGCGATAGCAGACGTAACCACACTAGTGCTGCTGGTAATGTTGCTAACTGGACTTTTTACATGCTAACACACACATACACAGTTACGCTCCTACTATGTTGAAAAGGAAAGGTGCCTGAATGGACAACTTTGGAAAATGAAATTTTCATTGCAGACATCAAGGACAGGGTACATCATAATCGTACGAATATTCTTAAGAAGATATTAGTGAATGAGGCCCATTGGAGGGCAGGGGCGTACAATCACAAAGGCAGGAAAATACAAACGCAGGTAGTAGAACTAGACATGAAACATCGGGTCAAGCACTACAAAATAAAACAGGAATCAACAAAAACTGAACACAAGAAAGACAGTTATACTCGCACTGGGAATTCAGGAATACAAGGATATAAAAATGACAAATTAGAGAGTCTCAAAAGTCGTGATCAAGATATTTATTTAAATGATTTTTGGACATGTTAGAGGCTTAAAGATGAATCTTTTAATCCTTAACAAACCAGTAGATTAATTGATAATGATAATAACTAATTACACCTTAAGACCAGACTGTGACTAAAGGAAGTCATCATAAAACACCAGACACATTGTGAAACACTGAGCAACAAAAGCACATTGTATACCGACCAAAACATAAAAAAAATGTTGAGAGATTTGCGTTGAAGCTCATCAAAATACAACTGACTGATTTAACATGACAATTTTATGACTCCCACAGTAAAGGTTTGGGCTGGACAGAGTGGACCGAGTGTCTCACTGAGCGGGACTTGATTGACAAGTGCTGTTTCTATGGTGACGAGTCCAATAAAGTCAGGGTGAAGCTCATCAGCACTGCAACTTCTCTCAGCAGAACTTTCTACACTGACAAGTTTACCCTCAACAAGAGCAGTGAGTGATGTTTGATCCTCTTCATTGTATTCTTTATGCATCTTTCTAACTCGATTAGTTTCATTAGTTTAAAAAGTCATGCATCAGGGGACATGATGGCATCTTTATAAGGGAAGATTTAAATAGTCCTCTTAACAACTTAGATAAAAATGTAAGTGAAATGTTTCTCAGCAGCTAAGGAAGCCTTCTTAACAAACTTTAAGAAGATATCCTTTTTTAATCCCACGAGGGTAAATAACTTTACACAATTATTGAGACATGCCACACACACACACACACACACACACAGGCTGAAATACACGCACATGCACAAACAGGATTCTTTGGACATGCACTAATGCAGAGTTGTCAGAGTGAGGGGCTGCTCATGAAAGAGCCCCCGAGCAGTTAAGGGTTCGGTGCCTTGCTCAAGGGAGCCATGGCATTGATTAGGAAGTGACCTGGCAACTCTCCTGCCACCACAACAATTTCCAGACTTGGTCTGCACTGTGACTTGAACCGGCGACCGGTTCCCAACCCAAGTCCCTGCAGACTGAGCTACTGCTAATAATCCATCCATCCATTATCTATATCGCTTTTTTCCCATCCGGGGTTGCGGGGGGCTGGAGCCGATCCCATCTGTCCCTGGGCGAGAGATGGGGTACACATTGGATTCTTCGCCAGTCAATCACATGGCTAACACTATAGAGACAGACAACCAGCCACACTCACATTCACACCTACGGTAAAATTTAGAGTCACCAATTAAGCTAACGAGCTTATTTTTGGGCTGTGGGAGGAAGCAGGAGAAGCTGGAGAGAACGCACAGGGAGAACATGCAAACTCCACACAGAGAGGCCCCGTCTGACCAGGAACAGTGCAACAGTGCTAAACACTACACCACCATGCAGCCACTGCTAATAATAATACTAATAATTATTAATACAACAAAGCGGTATCATAAATAAAACAGTTTTTAATTTGGTTTGCATTTTACTTATGACAGCTTCCTACCTCTGTCTTACCTCAATGAGATCCACTTCACGGCTTTGTGTAAGAAAAACTAATATGTACTTTATGTTTTCAGTTAAAACATCCCCGCCAAGTCATCCAAAAGCAGCAGTGCAGAAAGACAAGTTGTGTTTGAAATGGGAAGCTCCTCTCCCAGCTCTGTTGGCTCACCTGCAGTATGAAGTCGGCTACCACATCAGAGGGAGTGAAGAATGGATGGTAAAGTTTCATCAAAGGCCCATTCAGATTTATATTTTTCTTTGTTCATTTTCTAATATTAAGCAACAATTGAGCCTATCTTTTAAGTACTTTTTTTTTAGCATTATATCTGAGTTAAACGTACAGTATGTAAAATCCGCCGCTAGGGGGCGCTCAATCAAAACAATAACAAAAGATGACGTCTAGGCTTGCGGTGTATTATGGAAGTAAAAACGAACGAATCAATACGAACGGGCAAAACCGACCTGAGAGACAATATGTGTACTGACGATGTATCCACGTATAATTTACATGACGTTTTTATCACAGCAGCACATACAGCAACAGAACGGCAGCTTTCAGTAACAGCTAGCGCTAGCTTATGCAGCGGTCTTTGACGTGACATCCGGTAGTTCCTTGATAACGATCAACATTTCCTGTCTATCGTGGCGGCTCATCATGGCGGCCGCCTACAAGACACGTCCCGTTACAACTATAAAATTACGGATTTCTCTGGCTTTGATAACTTTTGGAAATATTTGAGGTGATGTAAGTACTGAACTAAAATATATATATAAACTGGGTTTAGTCAATTTTTAATTTAAGTTAGATATTTTAATGTAAACATTAGCATGCAATTCTACATACTGTACCTTTAAGTACGTTTTGAATTATTGGCAAATGCTTGTGTTTGAATTATGATAATGGCTGAAGATGGTCATATGACTGTCATTCTTGATATTACCAACAGATGGCACCAAAGACAGGAATTTTCAGTTCTTAAATGGTGTCAAGTTCAAAGTTAAAGTTCAGTTTGAAAAAATGAGCAACTTGATCCATTATACTGGTCTTAAAAAGCCGGAGGTTTAGATAAAAAAGACCTTAAAGTAAAATATGTGTGCAAATTGCTATGTTTTCAGGAATGGAATAAAAAAAATTAACCATATTAACTTGTGAAAAACAATAAATATCAATTAATAAAAAATAAAAAAGAGCATCATCAGTGACATTCCCATATGATGTTATATCCACCTTTCTGTCCGCAGACGAGGCTTTTAAAGGGTCCAGAGACGAGCACATGTCTGGATGTTCCCGCAGGTCGTCAGTACAGTGTGAAGCTCCGAGCTAAACCCAATGGGTCCATTTACTCAGGCCACTGGAGCGACTGGTCTGATGTGCTCACCGGTGACACACCCACAGACAGAGGTAAGCTGACACTCATTTAGTTATTTAGAAATCTCTTTTTGCTTGTACAAAAATGGCGAGCAGAAAGGTGTGATAACTTGTGAGAATGCTGCAGACTAAGTTCCTTTATCTACTGATTGTTTTAATGTTGTGATGTGATGACACGGGTTGTGATGTATCAGATGTGATGCTCTCTTTATGCATTGAAAAACTAACATTTAAACAGCTATCACATGTTTTTCTTTATTACTGTACCATGATTAAACAGAACCATATTTGACCCTGAACTTAAAACTGTAAAAATGATCTTTACAGGCTTGTTGCTGTTACTGTGTATGCCTGTCTCTGTGCTGATAGCCGTCATCATCCTCATGGCCTTATTTTACACGTACCACAGGTAGGACTGTTTTCCAGCTCATTCAAACAGCCAGGGGCGTGTCCAGAGGGGTGGCATGGGTCCCCCTAGAAATCTGATTGGCCACCCCAAAAATCCAAAACTGTGTAGTGTGGCTATAAGCCCTGTCAGAGGTGGGACTTATGTTGAAACCAATTATCTTGTGTTATAAAGTAGATGTTATTAGTGAACTTACAAAGGGTAAATAAATACTATTTGTTTGTGGCCACCCCTACACAAGTCAGTGGCCCAGTGGGGGCCACCCCAGTCTAAAAAGTCTGGACACACCCCTGTTGTCAGCTGTTTCTTTTGATTAAACAAAGAACATTTTAATTGCAAACAAAGATTATAGTTGAAAAAAATGATATCTCCCGATATTTCTTTGTTTATTATTATTATATGAACTATACAATAAAAGCAACAATATCAAGCTTCTAACCGATTCCTTAAATGTAGGATTTTACCTGGAGCTCATTGTTTGACTATTTCCACAATACTGTATGTCTTTTTTTTTTACAGAAAGCTGAAGCAGTATTTTTGGCCGCCGGTGCCCAACCTTGACAAAGTCTTACAGGGCTTTCTGACAGAGATCAATGGGCAGAAATGGGTAAATTATTTAACCTCGTAAATATTTTTTAATATCTGATTGTTACATCAAATAAACAAATACACGTAAGAGAACATTTATATTGGGATGTAGAAGTCCTTTTGTCAGTGGAAAAATGTAATCAAGCCATTACTGATTAAACCATAGATCCAAAAGCTAATTGGGATAAAAGTAGAGCCAAGATTAAACACAATTCTAGCACCTATTTACCTGCCTCTGTGTAACCAAGTGTTAATAATTACTTTAAACTCACTCTCCAGGATCCACCAATGACAGCAAAGCAGTGCACTGAAGAAACCGCCTCATCCCTGGTGGAGATTATGTCAGAAGATGAGGTGTCTGTATTGGAGAAGCAATCAGAGGAATCAACCCAGCTGTTTTCATCAGAAAGCGACCTCTCTGGAGGAGAAGAGGCAAACGAATGTCCCGGGACCGAAGTGTTTCCAGATTATGTGACTCTGAACAAAGACAGCGTCATTCTTAGTCCAGTGGGAAACAAATATGTTTGCGAGCAGGTCGGCGAGAACGAAGGGCCGGTGGTGAAAGATGAGTTCATCCAGACATGTTCCTCTCCGTGCAGCGAAGGTTCAGTCTCTGTCCCACCATGCACCAGCACCAACTTTCTGAACTACTCGTACTTGGCTCTGTCTGAGCCTGCAAACAGATTTGAGTGCAAGCTTACTGCTGTGAGGGGTCCAGGCAACATCTATACGAATCTCCCTTGTAGCTAAATGTACATGTGTGCCTTGATGTCACTGGTGCAGACTTGTTGTATATTATGCATAAAAATAAGATAAGATCAATGTACATATGGATTGTTACTGCATCATAAGCATGTGGGGACTCGGGACATGGAGCTTGGAAACGGGACAGTCCCTGTCAAATCAGGACGTCTGGCCACCCCTACTGTATATGTAACTGTATGTTAGCTTTGGTGCAAATCAGCGGGTGACCACTTTCTACATCTCTGTGCCTTTTTATGTCCACAAGAGGGAACAATACAGCACAATATGATTCATTTTTAAGCTGGAAGAAGAGACCCCAATTAAAATAGGGAAAAATATATATGACTTTTTTTTTAATTGTTTGAGAATAAGTTCCTCTCAAATTGTACATGAATCCCTGTTAGATAGATAGATAGATACTTTATTGATCTCGAGGGAAATTCAAGGCATCCAGTAGCAGTATACAAGACATGCATGACACGAGACATTTGTTACAATAAACATCCCATACGTATTAACCCGAAACAAATATTTAAGTAAGCCCCTTCATGAATTAACCAGTCTGTTGATTATTTTTCAGACTTCTTCATTGACCTGCCAGTGTTTGTTGCTTTATTCTCATTTATATTACATTTATATTAAATGTTATGTGGATTTTTCCTTGTACTCCCACTTGACGATGGCTTGAAATATGTCATTAATCAGAGATGTAAGAAAAACGTATTTAATCGTCCTCTTCTTCAATGTAATAATGGACACTGATTGTTTTTATATAATATTTAGTGTGCAATTAAATGCAATTAAAATTGAAAGCTGTTTTTTTTTCTGGTGCATTTTCCTCAAAATCAACCCTGTTGCCTCTCCTTTGTATGTGTTAAACTTAGTAAAGGAAAACTAGTTTGATTGTGTTACACATCTGTTGTCACTAGGTGGTAGCAGAGATCAACAGGCAGAGAAGAACTGTCACCGTGTGTGAGTAAATCTCTGTGACAACACCAGTGTTATTTACTCAAATGAAAATGACAGAAGGATTGGATTATACTGACCTAAAGAAGTCTCATAATCTTAACAAACATTATCCTTGAAAGTCAGAATTTAAAAATATTACCCAAAGATGAAAAAAAGCAACAAAGTTCAATGCTAGATGTTAATTTATTTCACAAAGTAAACAGAAGGCTCAATTTCAAAAGAGTCAAATCACTATTACTCACAATTTGTATGAAAAAACCAAGAGACCTGAGTTGGAACAAAAGGTAAAGGACACATTAATGACTGATGAGATGAGTGTTGGAGATTACTCAGAGGATAAAAAAGCCCTCAACCAAGTCGGCACACGTGTTCAGGAGCAGTTACATTCAGCCTTGCCAGCAGGAGCCAAAAATGTATGAAATATTACTCAGACTTTAAATCATCGGAGCTGCACAACATAGAGATGATTTGGGGCTGAAATATAAAAATTAAACGCCCAAGTTCCAGTTTTTGACGCTGTACGACTGGCCTCGTGTGGCTCAGGTTTCTGGAGTAACCACGCGAGAATCAGAACTGGACGCTCCGCAAACTATGTTATCACCCTGCATCCAGCCAAACGCCTTCTGTAAAATATACTGCTACTGTCATACTTTAACGGCAGGCCATCACATCTACAGTGTGTCTGCCAGACTGTATGATATCATGGCCATAAATGAGCCCAGATTGAGTATGAGGCAATATCAGAGGGTGGGAGAGAGAGAGAGAGAGAGAGGGAGAGAGAGAGAGGGAGAGAGAGAGAGAGAGAGAGAGAGAGAGAGAGAGAGAGAGAGAGAGAGAGAGAGAGAGAGTCAGACAGAGAAAGTTTTAAGAGAGTCAGTGTTTACTGGTGTACAAGCCTCTCCTCCCAGCAGGAATTCTTTCCGTGTTTCATCACCACTGCCTGCTTGTCCATACACACAAACGTCTGCACAGGGAGGCTGAATCACCTCCTGATGTCATTTCCTCAACTTTCACTTACAATCACACTGAGACACAACATGGTTTCAGATGTGATGGGCTCTAAGCATGTACCGTTTCAAACCGTTTTACATGTTAAGTGTGCACATGGGCCTCTGCAACAATAGAATTAAGGCCATAAAAACAAAGCACATCAACTTCCTTTAAACTCCTGCTGGCAGTGAGGATTGTGAACAAGCATGGGAACACAGCAAACAGGGGCAGTAAGCTTGTCGTGCATGCTGAGTGCACACTCTCACTGCAGTCACATGCGGTGGGATTGGATTTAGAGGAGCAGATATCAGCTTCACAGCATGCTCTTCACGGGCAGTTTTGGAGCAAAAGCTGCCAGAGAGGAAAATAAAAAGAGCCAACAACACAGGCAGAAGCAATGGTGTGAAACTACAGGGCCTTGTGATTTATTTAACAAGAGTTAGGGCAACAGAATTTCAATAAAGGTATTAGGAATTAAAGGAAAAAAGGATTAACATTGGAACAAAGTAGAGCTTATTATCTTAATAACTAACATAGATACGTTTCTCACTGTAGATTAGACTGTATTAGTTACATAGCCACCGTCATGTCAGCCATTGTTTAAACGCCCCTTTTGAAACCAAATTAGCACTTTGGTCGTTGCAATGTTGGCTTTGTGGAGCCAGGAGTGACCATGGAAATACTTTGTGACGCCCCTCCCTGATCGACAGATTGCCAAGCTTGTCAATCACAGATGGCACCACCCTAAAGAACATCCTGCTTTATTTCATATGGCACCATGACTTTCAATATCATACTTAATCTTAGATGAGTTTTGAAACAAGCAATTTTGTGTACGGGAAAAATACACGGATGTGTACTAGATTGGCCAGATTATTAAATAATGAAACGGAGGCACACTGGTCATACTAAAGCATCCCACAATGCATTGCTCAGTCAATTCAACCAATTAATCATACAAATGTGTGCATAACTTTTAGGCGTAATAGAATCTAAACAGATGTGTAATAACAAAAATCCCCCTTTGTACAGCTTTTATAACTTGAAACATGAGCTAATGAAACATTAGGCGTTTAATATGGGACTTAAAGGGGATTCCTCAGTTTTTGCAGCCAGCCTCAAATGAAAAATCACAGAGCTGCAGTTTTTGTTTGCTTGCACTTTTTCAACACCGGAGACTTTAGAGTCTCCCCCTGCTGGTCATTAGAGATAATGCAGGTTTACTTCACGAGCTTCATTATGAAACCAAAAGGCGACATATACTTCTTTTTTACATCACAGGAAGCTTTTGTTTGACATCTGAAGGGTTGGAACAGCTTAACAAGTTTGCGTCCTGGTCCTTGCAGAATCCCGCCACATCCAGACTACAGCTAGCGTCTCTGGCTGGCGGCATCACCAATACTTTTCCATTCAATAGCAATCATAAGTAATGGTCATGAAAAGTAAGAGCACCTCAGGTCTCATTGGCAATACTTCCAACACCAATCACAAAATCATAAAAAAAAAAATCACAAAGACACCCTGCTGCAATCGTACCAAAAGCCCCTTTAGAGTTCATTTCAAGAACTATATTTCTCAGACAGTGAGGCCATACATATTAAGAATTACACAATGCTGAACTGGGAGTTTGAAAATACTGTATGGTCATGATATATATAGTCAGCAGCAGCTGTATATATCTCACGATATATCTCAGATCCATGTGGTTTGGTTGGTCCAGTGCTCTGTTGTGTGTGGTTCTTTATGTAAAACATGGAACAATGAGCACGGATCTACTCACAAAATGGGGTCTCTACAAGTTCAGGGTTAGGTCTGGGAATTGGGGGTTACCCAATGGCACATGGTCTCCTTCTCCTCTGATCATAGATCAAACTTTCCCTTTTTCACATTTGTTGTTAATTAGATTTGCATTTTAGTGGTACAGTCATTTTTAAGAAGCAAACACTTTAAAATAAATTATTATCCATTATGCATCCTGAAAGCCTGGTCTATTGCTTCATAATTGTCTTTTAATGAAAAAGTTACTATAAATCCAAATCAAGAATCACTTTTACTTATTCCTACAGTGACAACACTAACCTAAGATTAACTGCCTTTTTTGTCAAACTAACTATTCACACACTTTTTAAGACCTTTAAATGTAAATTAACTGCTGGGGAGGGGCCTGATGTCTGCCTCCAATTCTTATATTCTCCGTCCCTCAGCAGCAACATACTTGCCTACACCATCCTGTAATACCAAAGATAGCTTTCCTTATCACTGGGGTCCTTGGTGGTTGGATTCAGGGTCTGCTCTGTTAAACATTGCACTGAGAGACCCCCTGGTGAGCGGGCTCAGATGTTGGCCTTCTTGTTGATGAGTACAGAGCAGCATGTGAGGGCTCCATCCACTTTTGCCTTCTCCATGTTGGAAACGGGGATCAACATGTGGTCCTTCAACTTCTCAAACACCTGTGGGACACACGCGTGAGAATGTCAGTGGAAAAAGTGACATAATGTCCTGATAACGAACAACTCCTAAATGTACATCATACATTACATCACCAAGCTTATACCATGGCCACCTGCTTAAAGAGAAAAAAGACTATTTACATTTTCATGCATTTTGAAATTAAAATCTTTGTTTAAAGGTTTGACTGTTACCTGAAAAAGTCTCTCTATCCATAAGGTTTTTATGCCATGGAAACATTGTTCACTACTCCAGTAAATAGATGGGGTCTTAGCTACAACTTGACATTGGAGATATTCCTCCTCTCCTACTCCGCAAAGCTCATGCTTTGACTAAGCTAGAAGCCAGAAGGATATCGGTATGCTAGCAAGATTCAAATCGTTCACATTGTGTAAAGTCAACATAAAGTTGATCAAATTTGAGAGTAAGTTTGCCAAACAAGACTAGCTAGCTAACTAGCCCTGCCATTTTCTCTGAATCAACATCAAGATTTTTTTTTTATTGCAGAAATTGGAACATTTTCTGTGTGCCAGAGCCCAAAGTAGCAAGATGAATAACAAATGATAAGTTATCCATAGTATCATCAAGTTCAAAGGGGCAGTGTACTTCCTGGATCATGTGTTACAGGCGCCCTCCTGTGGTGCTCAGAGGTACTGAAGGACAACACCCAGGAACTGATTCACAATAGGCAGTGGTGATTCTAGAGTCTGTTGGGGCCCTAGGCAAAAATTCACAAGGGGCCCCTCTAACCAGCATTCATTACCATTCTGTCATAAATGATCTGGCACCAACAAAAAATAGCGAAATGTGAACTTTTTAGAAAGTTTTTACAGATTTTGTACATTAACATTCATTTCAAAACATGGATATAAATAAACATAAAACACTTCATTTTTCTTCCAGGGACTTTCATTTACAAACGCAGGTTTTCACAGCAATAATGCGTGCAACGCTTGACAGTGCAAGAGTGAGTGCTGTCAGATGGGGCAACCATAGGGGGGATCTGTCATTGAAAAAGTGCTCATGTTGAGCCCCTGCTGTGGTTTTAACTCTGTCAGACCTGCGGGGCCCCCTACTGGCCTGGGGCCCCGAGCAGTTGCCTGCCTTGCCTGATGATAAGCAGCGCCTCTGACAATTAGGGTTGAGCTGCTTTTCCGGTCGCTAAACCTGTGCCAATGAATCAAAACTGCACTGCAGAGCAAACACTCTCTGTGCTGGTTGTACATATTGAAAATAATCATTAAGCAGTCATTTGAGGAAAAAACTTTCCACTTTCTATGCAAATAAGCATCATTGCAAAAAAATGTCCAATTTACAAACACTGGCAGCAGCCACGTGCAGTTAGAGTGCAGCAGAGATCGTCTGCTGAGACCAGCAGTATTTATAAGACATGTCACGTGCACACTTTCCAGTGATCGGGAAAACAATTCCTCCTCTGTATGACTCAACAATTAATTGTCTGTATGTAAGTGTCGAGCTACTCGACACTTCTTTCACATCTGTGGAAATGGTCTGGAACTGTTACGCACGTGGTTGTGAGTTTTTTCTTTTTTCTTTTCTGAGTTGCCTTTGCGTGCTCCATTCTGAGAGGAATCATTGAAACTCATTTTACATTTTTATAAGTCTGGCATCAAAATAAACCCTGAAAAAGGTTCTCCTACCATCCTACAGTTGCTCATCATCTTTACGTGGATAAAACAGCTCTGTCAGCATGAAAGCTCATCTCCGTGCAGAGTAAAGGTGCAGACAGCTTTTCTCTACATTCAGAGCCAACAAGAGCAAACAGCATTGAGCAGGAAAAAACTTTTTGGGTGTGTTTCCACCTAAATATCACTAGACCTATATATTTTATGACCATATACCATAAAACAGTGCAGATAGCTGGAGAAAATGATGCGCCATTTTTGGAGCTACTAGCAGCTACAATCCATTCTTAGTGAATCAGGCCTTTAGAGATGTACATAACAAAAGTTTCTCCTGCTTCAATTTCTCATCTTTCAGCTCCCTCCACGTCATTAAAGCTTTCACATTGTCTAAACAGTAAACAATATAAAGTTAGATTCCCTCTTTTTTGTAATAAGATATTAGCATGTAAAAGAGGAGCCTAAATTGCAAACAGAGGCTTTCACTGGGGCCCCTGTTGCTATGGTTACTCTTTGTAGATACAGGCTGATATGTTGCCAGCGCTGCATTTTAGAACAGTGAACAAACATTTTTATTTCAAAGGTATCCATTGTCAGAAAATAATGGGCATTGGGCACCCTGCAGCCAATAACATGTTCAGTCTGCTAACATGGAGGGGGGGGACCCTTACTGCTATTATTCAAAATACAATTAATATTATTATAATTTACCACCCAACGTCTCTGACGCCCAGACAATACCCATCGGACTTTGTCGTCCCTCAAACATCGCCCTACGACCAGCCTCCACCATTGGACTGTGTCGTCCCATCTACCACCCGAAGCCCAACCACCCCATCGGACAACGTCGTCCCAACAACCACCGTCGTCCGATGGGGTGGTTGTTCCAGACCATTTCCAAAGATGTGAAAGAAGTGTCGAGTAGCTTGACACTTACATACAGACAATTAATTTTTGAGTCATACAGAGGAGGAATTGTTATCCCGATCACTGGAAAGTGTGCACGTGACATGTCTTATAAATACTGCTGGTCTCAGCAGACGATCTCTGCTGCACTCTAACTGCACGTGGCTGCTGCCAGTGTTTGTAAATTGGACATTTTTTTGCAATGATGCTTATTTGCATAGAAAGTGGAAAGTTTTTTCCTCAAATGACTGCTTAATGATTATTTTCAATATGTACAACCAGCACAGAGAGTGTTTGCTCTGCAGTGCAGTTTTGATTCATTGGCACAGGTTTAGCGACCGGAAAAGCAGCGCAACCCTAATTGTCAGAGGCGCTGCTTATCATCAGGCAAGGCAGGCAACTGCTTGCGTCCTCAGTCATGCACGGCCTGATCTGACCTCCACCTTAGCAGCATGGAAGTGTGGACAACAGGAACATGAGGAATACAAAGGAGAAATCCTTCCTGCATACTATCCCATATGCTCTTTTGTAAAGCGAGATAACACTTGTTATGAATTGGCGCTATTCAAATAATTATTGATTGATTGATTGGTTTATTTGTGAAACAAATAAATAAAAGACATAATCAAGTGAGAGAAGTAGTCATGGCATGCCTACCTCCTGTCTCCACCCGTGGGTACCAGGTGTGGGAGCCAGCAGGTATTGACCAGCCAGCACTACACTGAGCTAATTAGACAAGGCTGACTAACAGCTCAACTGGCAGTAGTTAAACTGAAAGGGAGAACTTATGCAACACTTGCTGAAAGTTTGTTTACCCAACTTGTGAATGCGCCATGAATTAAAGGCCCTGCAGCCAGACACAAAATTTGAAGTAGGAGAACAAGCATTCAAGGGTGCTTCCTGCTCTACCGGCAAAAAAAAACCCCTGAAAAATGATGGGAGTGAGAACTATTACGACATGTTCCAAAACCCCTTGTAAAGTAGTGTGTCACCCCGTGGACATTTTCCAGAAGAAAACTAGTGTTTTCCTACACAGACTTCCAAACCAGGATATTATTTTTTTAAACTCTCACTTTAACCCTGCTGTGATACCGAGCGGGACCCTGCGGCAAAGTTAGATGGGCCAACTAAACAAATTCTTATCTCATGATGCAATATGGCTGACGAAGCCTCTGGTCATCCAGTCGCCATATTCAAAGACAATGAACTCATTTACCTTATTGCGCTTGAGTTTTTTCAACACAAGACATTTTGTGTAATGTTCTTAGGTGTCTTTGAGTTTGAATAGATCAGCACAATCACACCCTTATGTAAAGCAATCATTAAACTGTCAAATATGGGGTCAATGAATTTTCCAATACAATGTTCCCACAGTCACTTTTTTTGCAGGTGTTTGGTCCCAAACATAAGTACTGTGTTCACATTCATGTACAGTTAGAGTCGGATTCAGACAGTCTCTTTCTAAGGTATTACATTCAAAATTCAAAATTTGACTTGACAACACAAGTTGACTTAAGAGATCACTAAATGAAGTTAATATATTAACTTAGGTTCTGGAGCAGGATCCCGCCTAAACAACACCTTCAATCACCTGACAAGCCTACTTATACCGAACCATCCCACTACATCCCTGTGGATTTCTTTGACCCTTCCTCCCTTCTCTTCCACTCATCCATCCTTCCTCATCCCTTCATCTTGTTTGTCTAAGTCTAGGCACAGTCTGGGCCGTGATCAGCTCAGGGCAGAATTATGCCTGAGGGGGAAACCCCATCCTGAGTCTCCCTCTGCCCTGCAGTCTTTCAATCCTCCCAGACCAGCCAACTGACAACATCCTCTTCCATCAGAACTAGAGCCCGACCAATATCGGCCAATATAAGCATATCCAGTGACTATAGGTTTCGGCTAATTTGATCCCAGATATCGATATTACTAGATTTATGCACAAGTTAAACATTTCATTTGAGTTTCATTGTATTAAACGAAGTTCTCTGTCACCAGCAGAGGGTGCTATATGGATTACAACAAGCATCATCACTCTCCAGAGTGTCAAGTGTTGATGCAGTACATGTGCAGTTACTTTCCAGCTGAGCATCTTGTCTTCATTATCTTTTCCACGAGAGTTTGATAACTGCATTTGAGGGATCAACGCAATGTGTATATAAATGTGTATATATCTACAGATCGAACATAGATCTAAGAAAGATATCGGCCGATATAGTATTTTTTTCCCTTCCCAATATCAATATCGGCCCCAAAATCCCTAAACATATTCTGGTAAAACCTTGTCGAAAACCTTGTGAGTTTTGTAAACCTTGCAGCTTGCCAAGTTGGTGATTTTGCAACCCTGTGTACAACAAGGTCGATAAGAGCAAGTCAGGTACTACATGAATGATTTTGGCAGCATTTGGCCAAACCATCCAAAAAACCTCAGCTTGGATTCCCTGTTCAGTGGGTCAACTCAGGGAAAGTTGTGCTTTTGTATAACTCCTCCAAAACATCAGTAAATCCCCTGCTGTTTATAGCATCTCTACCTCCAAAGTGTCTCTTGTTTTGAACATTTCCAGCCAAGTTCTCATTACTGCGGTTGAGATTTATGTGTTGGACCGGGGGGGGGTGGCATGGTCCCACACAGTAGGAAGTCCTATTTTTCACTGGGCTTTCTGTCTCCTCGGTTTCTTTATCTTTAAACTGAGAACTCGAGAGCTGTCGCCACTGCTGCCCATTAAAGATGCCCCCGTCTCCGCCCACTCCGACCCCACCACTCTTCTCTCATGACCCCCCTGCCTTTGTTAATGTGGAACTCTTATGTAACTCCATAAGCGGTCTAAAAATAGACCGGGGATTAGGACAGCTGATGTTTAGAGTTAGAAAGCAGCAGAAATTGTGCAGAATGAAGAGAAATCTCAACTCCTCAATGACGAGCAAGAAAAAGTTCCCCTGGAAAACATGTATTAACTACAGAATTACTCTACAAAATAGCATGGTGCTCAACTCGTAAAAAACCTACCTTACTTTCTTTCGGTTTATGCTATGTGTTGTCCTCATGTTCCCCCACTTTCTTTAAGAAACAATTTCTTAAACATCGGTTTGGACCATAAAGTAGACTGCAGGCCAATTTTCTGTTGGGTCTGAACTCTATAACAACTTTAACAACGTTTGTTCATTGAACAAACACACATTTCTCGGATACCGCTCCATATGTTCCATTAAAGGTGCCACCAAAAGTAGGAAGCATGAGTTATAGATTTTTATTATTGCCAAGTTGAATTCCCTCAGTCAATCTATCTGGAAAAAAACACAGCCTCCACCACGAATGCGAGTCCAAAGATGCCTCATCTTTTGAATTCTTCCTTCTAAAAATAGCCACTGGAGGTTGGGGTTTCAACCAGAGTACATTTTGAGGTCTGTACGCTGTCTCCGCAGATTGAAGGTTTGCTGCGTTCGATCCCGTGAGAATCTTTTTGACTTGTTGTGATGTGGAGTCACCCCAAAGGATCAAAATAACACGGTTACCGCTCAGTGTTTTCCAAACCCCAGCAGACAAAGTGAGACAATAACACGTCATTCACGGTGGGCTACTGTGGAAAGTATCAGCAAGGCATTTCAAGAAGAGTAGGTCTATGTGTTTCTAAAAGAAATTCAGGAAAATCACATGTTCATGCAGTGATTTGTGTGCATGTTGTGAGATGACTGTACACAGTTTATCAAAACAGCATTCAACACATAACACTTTCACAAAGGACATGCTTTGAGGATAGATCCTAAGAAAGCACTCTTCAAATAATCGTCTGAATTAGTCTCTTCATTCAAGATTTATTTTTGAATATTCCAATAACAGAATCCTGAAATCCTTCCAAGTGAGTAACCAGACATCCCAAGTCTTTTCTTTTCCATCTAACAGTCTCTAATTTTCAGTTTTATCTGTGTGCAGGGACACTATAAAAACTGCATTAGCATAAGAGAACTTTTAAAAGTCGATTCAGTCAACATGTTATCAAGTGGCGTATTTACACATCCAGCAAAAACAGAAAAAAAACATTAGTATCCATCTTTATTTGTGAGTATATTCACCCGACAACTATGTGTCTGTCCCTGGAAGCTTTGGGTAGATGTCTAAACATCCTTAAGTGAATTATCTTGCTCCTTAGCAGCTTAATGCTCCACTTTGTTAACCAGCTACTAGCTAACTTTGTTAACCTGTAATGGAAGGTAGGAAAACGGTGTTTTCAATGGGGTGATTTGAGAAATGTCTAAGAAGGATACTAAAGAGTGCAGTGACATTGAACTAACAGTAAAGTAGACCTATCCAAAACAACAATCAGAAAAATGATCATCGTATAAGTTTGACATTGGTTATAGCAGCTTTAAGGACTATTTCTTTTTATTCAACGTGGGGGAAAAAATCACCCAAGATTCTTTTTAGTGTCCAACATCTCTGTCTCCTAGTCTTTGTTCTGAGTCATGCCCACAAAACGCCACTTCACATGAAACTACAGGTTCCTTTGTTTAAAAAAACACACACAAACTGCTCCCTGTGGTTTGTGTAAAACAACCACACTGGTTCCGCAGGGTTTCCCTCTCCAGCCACTTGTTTGTCTCAGAGGTCTGGACAGGACGGAGAGCAACAAAGGAAAGTGATCTTTAAATGTTAGCCACTAAACCAGCCTGCCTGTCCCCACGCTGTTGGTTCCTCCCGAAGGACCTCAGGATTGTATAAACCAACGTGTGAGACAAAGTTAGTGTGCATGGATATGAAGTGAGCCGAGCATTACCTTTGCACTCTCTGGAAACTCCTCTGTTGTGCAGTGCAGCAGCACATGGCCTTTATCAGGGAGGTTCATGTAGATACAGTTGGAAGCGAGGTCATCGGGCACGGTCAGCTTGTCATAGCGATGGTCGCTCATCTGCTGCATGATCTACACCCACAGATAAGACAAAGAGCGGAACAAAACATTTTGATAAATAAACAGCAGGCGTCCACATCCACATAACTGTAAGACAGATTATCAGGCAGAAGACTGAAATACCAGAGAAAGAACCACATCTTTTTGGGCCGAACCGCTCTCTGAGTCTGGGGGGGCTTAATGGAGAACACAGGAGTAGACAGACATTCCTCCTCAGCAGATGTCATGTTATTTATGTAATCTGAAGGAGGTGTAGGTGGGACAGGCGGCGGGGGGGAGGAGGGGCTGAGAAGACGCCCATGTTGCCAAGTGGAAGTCAGGGGGGTGGAGGATGTTATGACCAGAGGAGAGACAGGTGCCTCTTAATGTTTATGAGAAGAACATCTGCGGACGGATACCTCCGAGACAAGAAGAGGGAGGGGAGGTGGAAATGTGTAAAAAAAAAGAAAAAGAATGAAGAGTCAACATTCGGGAAAGGTATTTTTGGAAGGGAGATTTGCACCAGATATAGACCTACTCAGTCCTTTTTTCTTGGGCGCTTTTCTGTCCTAATTTGTAGAATAAATAATAAAGAATACAGATAATACACCTGTTTTATTTAACAACTGTCCCACAAATGCATAGCACAAACAGGGAAATGAAAACACATTTGATAAGAACAAGATCAAAATACAGCTCAAAGTCAAATACATGGATTGTATGACAGGGTGAACAAAACCTACCTAATAATTAAAACAATGCATGACATAATTGAATGTATTTCGTAGGCTGGCTTTCTGTTACATGGAGGTTGTAAGGTGTAAGTGAGTAAGGCAGAATCCCCATCATTTTGTAATTGATACCTCCAATGAACCAGCAGCAGATAATAGAAGTGTTTCTGGAGGCAAATCGCTAACAAGGGAGTTAGCAATGTAGCTTTGTCACCGCCTATTTAGAGCTTGGCATACAAGGGGAATGAAAAAGGCCTTAAGTGAGGTAGTAGGGTTGCACATTTAAGACCTTTTCAAGACCTGTACAAAGACAAAATGATACCAGTGTTGCACCACATATCTGTCAAGTTGCCTCATGTTCGTTTTTTGTCCCTTCCAACCATCCTCTGTATTTTTCATCTTTATACAAAACATGATTGGACTGGCATTTTCCCATCTTCTCCTTCTGTCTCCTGTTTAGGTGTAATACAATACTTTTTTAGGACCTGCAGGAACCCTGGGTAGACAGGATGAGTTTGCACAAAGATTTTCAAATGAGTAGCAGTCGAAAAAGGCCAATATTAGAAGTTGAACAAATGGAATAAGAAATGAAGTATTGTGGATGAGAGGAATTTAATGCCATTTATGGGACGACAGAACAGCAGAAGTGTGTGACGTCTTCATGACACACACATAAGGCTAGAGGAGTGGCTGTGTATGTGATGATATATGAGTACAAGTATGGGTGGAGGATGTGTGGTTTGTATGAACAATAAAATGAAAATGTTTTGATTTTAACTCCCACTGACTGGATGCAGAGAAGAGCAGGGCCATCAATGGGAGAGTTGTGGGCTTGTATTAAAAAGAAAATGCTATTTTGTCATTTTAATGTCTTTTAAGAACTGGTCCAACCCAACAACAAATCTGCTGTTGTGATTACTCTGTTTGGGCTTTCCTGGGAAAATCTATTCGGCACAAAAGACGTGACACATTTTATGTCTTTGGCAGCAGCAACGCTGTTTGGTTGAAAAAAATAGGAAAACAATTGTTTGGTTAGCATGAGCATTAAATCCCATCGTTAAATAGAAACCCCGGGGGGAAAACTATGTCACAAGACTGGACTCCTTAAATGGAGCAGTGATCTGTGGGAAGTGCACTTAAAAAACCAATACAATAATGATCCAACAATGTAAAAAAGAAAAGAAAGGAAAAGCAGGCATTACATCAGTAAAGTAACTGAAAGAGCAACTAATATTTCCATCCACAATCGATACAACTTTTCCCATCCAGGGGGGCTGAAGCTGATCCCAGCTGCCATTGGGCGAGAGGCAGGATACACTCCGTCGCCAGTCAATCCCAGGACTGACATATAGAGACAGACAACCAGCCACACTCACATTCACACCTACGGGCAATTTTAGAGTCACCAATTAACCTAACGAGCATGTCTTTGGACTGTGGGAGGAAGCCGGAGTACCCTGAGAGAAACCACACATGCAGGGGGAGAACATGCAAACTCCACACAGAGAGGCTCCTATCCGACAGGGATTCGAACTATGAACCTCCCCGCTGTGAGGCAACAGAGCTAATCACTGCACCACCTTGCAGCCCGCCACTTATATTTTCAACATTTAATTGCAATAACTAATTTCTGCCTTTATCCCTGCAAATGACTGAGCATGCAAAATAAATCACATTAACTTTATAGGAGCCGACTTCTCCATTTCTGCACAGGGCTGCAGGGTGGAGCACAAGCAGTGTGTGTGCACAAGACTGTATGTGTGTAACCCGACCAGACACATTCCCAGGTCACATGTGCGTGTGTAAGGTGACTGCAGCAGCACCTAAAATGAAAACACTGTCCATGTGCGTGACCGCCAAAACTGCCTTTCTCACGCACGCACGCACGCACGCACGCACGCACGCACGCACGCACGCACGCACGCACTCACGCACTCACGCACTCACGCACTCACACACACACACACACACACACACACACACACACACACACACACACACACACACACACACACACACACACACACACACACACACACACACACACACACACACACAAACACACACACACACACACACACACACACACACACACACACACACACACACACACACACACAGGGGGATTAAGAGTGGTGGAGAGAGGGAGAATAAACGCTGACTGACTCCACCAAAAGATCACAGAAGTTTCTGCTTCACTCAACGTCGCTCAAACATCTGATTTCCTCAATAAAAACGCAGGGAAAAACAGCTCGGGTGTGTAAGGAAAAAAGTCTGCGTGTAAAGTTCTGATCCATGAAATGCAATTAAATCCTCAGAAAAATCACCTGACTAATGGAACAGTTGGGTCTCTGTTCACAGTCAGCGGGTGCAGACGGTCAATAAAAGGTCAGATAACAAGCTTTTGAAGCCGTTTTAAATACAAATGTTACAAAACAATATTCAAGTTAAGGTTATCTTAGTACCTGTATCATTTCAAGCAGTCCTACAGTAGACTCTCGGAGGATTTTGCTGGCATCAACTCGTCTTCCTGGAACCAATAATATGTCTTAAATTTGAGCCTTTTTCTGCAAGTTCTTCTGCAAAGTCATCCTGGCCCTTGATCAAGCATGAAGCTGCAGCAAATCATCATCCGCAGCAGCTTCCTTCTGGACAATGGCTGAGGTCCAGTTAATCCACAGAGTGTTAACTGGGCAGCAGGATGTGTACAGTCATAGCTGCTGAACAAAATATTTACTGGAAGGCAATAAAATGTTCCCTGCACAATGACAATGTTGACCAACTGACAAATAAACACAGAAAATCTACTACATTTGAGGCCGTCTACCATGGTCATCAGTACAATCCATCTGCTATGAATATGTACAACGCTTATTGCAGTCATCCTTGCCGGGAAGCCTTTAAAACTTTCACAGTATATCTTTTCATTGACGAGCAACAGCGGCATGTTCGAAGACAAATCCTACCAGAGGCTGCCTCCAAGTCTAGAGGGGAAATGAAACTCAAATTGCTTCCTGTTAATGTACAGTAAATGTTTGTGTTGTTGCTCCTCGACACCCATTTCACAAAATCGGTTTATATGGAGTCTTTATTGCTGCACCCTGAGGTATGGGAAACGATGTGGATGTAGAGAAAGAGGAGGGGAGCATCCAGAACACCTCGGATAATGTTAAGAAAAACACTTTAGAGCAGTGCCCGAAGACTATTTACTTTTTTATGACCCCCCACCCCCCCTCTTGTGCATTAACAACACACAACATTTCAGACACCTTATTCTGTATTATGTGTGATATGTGACTGTTTAGCTGTCAGCTGCTACTTTGTGATTCAGCAGCTGAATTAGGGACTCAATTGGAAGGGAAACGAATGCCCAAATGATTTACATGGCCTTTCCCTTGTGTTATCCTTTTAACAGATAACTTCAAATCAATTCACATGAATCTGGCATGGTAAGTGTTCTAACATTTTTATGCTTAGTAAGTATTGAAGAGAGTGCGAAGAGAAAGAGAGGAGGAAACATGGGCCAAAATGCCACCCAGGAACCCATCGGCTATTATCGATCTCTACAGTATAAACAGATATCGGCGTATAAGTGCAATTAAATAACCTTATGTAGATGTTGTCTTTCACCTCCAACTCAAGCTCACGTTTAAAACTCCTTGTACACAAAGACGAGTACAAAGAGAAGAGGTGTCTTGGACGGGATCATCCTAAGCCTTGTAGGAAAATCTGCTAGTTCCAGAATCCCAGATATATGAGCTGTTGCTCCCAGAGATTGCATCATCAAAAAGGATGTGTCCAAAAAAGCCTGATACGGTATGAAACATGCTGGTTTTGTCTAACATGGCATGTTGCCTGTTTCTATTTTTGTCATACATCGTATTGATGACAAGACTGGTTATTTTTTATATTTTATTGTGTGCCTTCATTGAAAAGAGACAGGACAGTGGATATAGAGTTGGAAACTGTGTAGAGAGAGAGTGGGGAACGACATGTGGGCAAGGAGCCACAGGTCGGATTTGAACCTGGGCTGCCCGCTTCAAGGAATATAGCCTCTGAACATGGGGCATGCAAACTTACCACTTGGCCACCGGTGACCACAGTGGTTGTTTTAAGTTAGCTGGTTTCTTGTTGTTCACCCACTGCTCTGTCTCCCATGGGAATCCAAGTCAAATTTAACCAAGGGGACTATAAAGTGTACTTCATCCATCGCTTTGCATCGTATCGTAACGAGGTTGTTGTTCAAGAAGTGAGTCTGCAAAGTTCTCACGTTAGCCTAACTCTAGTCAGCTGCCACTACAGGTATAATCTCATTCAGTGAAAACTTGATGGTGAAGGGCCTAGAATGACTTGTAGACCTGTTATCACACTTGTTGGTGCTTAGAATTTATTATATCAAAATGATCTGTACATGGCCCTTAATTGTGCTCAGTCACTAACTATGGATTTAGATTTGGTCACAAGCTGTGCCCAAAGTCTACTGCTGTTATATGCTGCCTGGGCTGCTGCTGATCACAGGAGCAATACATCTATTCCTTATGAATGTCAGTCTATGACCACAGGAGGTCTATCCACAATTCAAATATTCATAACTCACCAAAATGAGAATCAATTTTAAGCAGATTGTTTTGTCACAACCGTCACACATGTATTTATGATCAAGGGTACTTAAATAATGCAGGTTTTCATATGGAAATGCTCTAACTTATTAAAGGTTTCTGATTCCCTATATAGAGAATCACGGTATGCCTCACAACATTACTGTAGAGAATCACAGTATTAAACAGAATTAGACCCATCTCACAAGCCAGAAAGCAGCACCTACTGTATGTGTGTACATCTATGCTGTTCAGCTAACTCAGCATTAGCTAACTCTTCCCCTCGCTCCAGTGACAACCACTCTTCCCAAAATGGGGATTTCATACTCCAAGAAAAAACAAGATGGTGATGGCCAGAAAGATGATCTTGTGGATTAAAAAGGCAATTTTCAAAGCCATGGGTGACATCATGGTGGCTATAACCAATATTTATTCAGTCTTTGGTTTGTACAAATCCTGAGGTAATGGTGAAACCCTGACCAGTAAATACTGACCTCATGAACCAAACAGGGGCTGAGTAAAAGGGGACGGGGAGCTAGAGATTTCCCTGTGAGTCCACTACAGGGAGGGAGCTGTGTGTGAAAGAACAGGGAGTGGGTGCTGCAGCCTTTGACAGAGATGATATTTCTGTATGATGACTTCATGAGTGAAGTTTGGCAGTGACAGCGGGCAGATGGATGATGAAATCCATCCGGTCAGTGAGTATCCTCATCCCTGGGTGAGCTAAACGCAGACGGGAGACTACACCTGGTCTAAATATATACACATTATGAGCAGAGCACTGAGGCTTACTGTGAGAGAAATCTATTTAGGGAAATCCCAGAAAACGAGGGTGTCGAACTGCAACAGGAGCATCACAGATCTAAACCCTCAGGGAATATCCTATAACAGCAAATTCGAACTCCCTGAAGACAAACTGAATTAGTCCGGCTCCGACTTTAATTTGTTCAAATTGTCTCCGTCCAAGGCTACACAGCTGTAAGAGCTGCATCCCCATCCAAAACAAGCACTTTCAAATCATTAAAAAGCAGCATTCATGAGATCTCACTCCCCCCACAAAGAGAACATTACCTTATTACAAATACAGGGTCGTTAAAAGCGCTTTTAAACAGGAGCTAATTGCTGCAGGAGAGGGTGACGTAAACCATAATTAGAAAGCGAGCAGCCTGTCATTAAGTCTCGCTTATGGCCACTCCTCGCTCCAGTAGCTAATTACCGGGGTGATCAAACAGGCAGGAATCTTAATGAGTCGATGCTGGTATACAAAATCAATTAGCATGTGTGTTTATTGATAGATTTCTTGAGTTCTTGTGTACACTTCGGGTGATGCAAACAACCTTATCAAACCAACAATCTGACCTTGTGCTGCTGTCGAATACTCGGCTTCATTAGGATGTGCTGCCAGATGGTCTGGTTTTAATTGCCCCTGAGATACTCTGACTCTTACTTAATATAGAGTAACCTTTTGTGGGACTGGGCCAGTAGGGGGAGATATAACACTAGAAGGTGCGTGAACAGCTCTGCCAAGTGAGGTTCTGTCAAGGCCAGGGGTGTTTTTTTTTTGCCTGTGTGCAGTCTTCATACTTATGTAATTAGTTATATTACATATTCCACCACATTTCACCCATGTGTGCAGTTCAAAAAAAAAAAAAGTTCCCACACAGACGCACGTGTTGATGTTTGGGGCTTTTAGGGATAATTCCATCAGAGGGATGGGCTGAGATTTATCTCTCCCTTTGTGAAAATCTGTCTCTGTCAGGGTGTGAGCTGCCTCTTCTTCATCTTTGTGTCGAGTCACTCGGCGTCCCCTGGATTTGTTATTTTGTTGCGATGGAGCTTGATCGATTCTTTTCATGCAGTAATGAGCTAAAGCCGTTTAATGGCAGGACAACACATTCGTAATTGAAGCTGGAGTGGGAGCGCCAGGGGCAGTCCCCTCAGATTAACCAAGAATATGAATTAATGAGGGAGGATTAAGGTGACAGGTGGTTTCGATGTGCCTTTGCAGTGGGAAGCAGCAATCCAGCTGTAGAAGTGAGGGAGTCTGCTCTGAATCAACACGTGTGATGTCCTGTCTTGTAGTGTTTTTCTTTCTGAATACTTTGCAGAGCAGGAGAGAGAGAGAGAGAGAGAAAAAAAAAAAGCACAGGGCTGTTCGTACCAACATAGAGCCAAGAGTCAACCCGAGAATTAAAAAGAAAAAAAAATCAGCTGCGTCAATGTGCGTCACAGTTGTGAAAACAATGCCGCTACATTGATTCAGGGGTATCTATGACTACAGCTGGGGGAAGAATAGCAAAGTGATGATACTTTTACAGCACATACAACACACACACAGAAAACAATACATGAATACTTCATACTTTGAGAGCTTTCTGTGCATGTTCACTGGAGCCGATGACAATGAGGCCCGGTCCCCCCATACTGCAGAAGCTTTTCAGGTGCAGACCTTCCAGCACAGGCACGGTGGACACAGCATAATCCTGCAACACACAGGAAAATGGTGAGAATATAATGAGCTTCATGAAGATAGGACAGGTTATAAAATATGGTTTCAACATAGACTGTATATAAAGATTGACGGCAGCTTCCCAAAAGTGAAGCAAAATGTTGAGCTCCCCCTACTGACTAGCTGCAGTATAGGTCATACGCTCTGCATAATCCATGTTACCCGATGGGACATGGGTCAAACTATAAAATCAAATTACACTTAAAATGATTTTTTTCTCAAACATGGTTTCTGTCAGTAGAGTTTGTTCCTATGATGCTGATTCATGTCAGAGAGTTCACTTTTCTGTTTTAATCATAGACTGTAAATATTAATGGACGAAGCCTGAGTGACGTCAGCCATCTGTTACTGCAGGGGGCTCCGGAGGCTCATCGGCAGCAGCCACCATGCTGGAAACGCTGTGTCATCCTAACTTTCAGTCAACCTAAACCGCTTGGTTTTAATACACAAAATACACACATGCACAAACAGCACCTTTTTGTACAGTATGAACATGCATTAATGGAGAGATGTCAGAGTGCAGCTGCTGCACAGGGAGCATGCCAGAGCTGTTGGATGATCCTTCCATTGCCTATCTCAAGAGCACTCTGGAAGTGACCAGGCATCTCTCCAGCAAACAGTCCAACTTCCATACTTTGGTCCGTAGCGGGACTTGAACTGACAGCCCTCCAGTTCCCAACCCAAGTCCCGACACACTGAGCTACTGCCGCCCCAAAAATTCTCCCTAGTGATGCAGAGGACCATGTCTGAAGTAGAGCTCTGTGATGTTATTCTTATTCCAAGCCTTCAACAGCTGACTTTGGACTGACCCCTTCATTAAAATGCCAGTTGAAACCCTCACAAGAATTCAAAGTTATAGCATAGCAGACCCTGCTGAAATAACATCATTTTACCACCAACTTTGTTTGGATTTGATTAACTGGAATGGCAGAATTTCCCACTTTGAGTTGATTGATTGAGCGTTTGGTACACAGTTTGTGACACTTAGACATACTGTAAGCCTTTTGAGGATTACATAAACCAGAGTTGAGTCCTACAGAGAGTTGTAAAACCTGGAAATGATACAGAACTGTTATTTGAATTATGATGGGATATGAAACTTTAAGCTTGCCTTCCAAGACCTTTCCTTCCTGAATCTATGCAAAAAACTTTTATATGCGCATAAATTCTGGTTTAGGCCTGATGATATAACTTCCATCTGACATCCACGTGTTTTCTTTATCACATAATATGTTTTGAATGTCTTTTCATAGCTTAAGCTTGATCGAAAATGAAGAATTATTGTGTACAATTTTCATCGTAACACGCCACTGTAACATTTTCCATTCAAGTATATGTAAACACTTGTCAGGGTGGAATTTGTACGGCTTCATTAGATCAATTAAAGTGCAGTCATTCACTGGAATAGTGATTGTGTCTGAATAACAGACTAGCACTTGGCAGGTCATCACGCGAAAAATGTCAATTACTACATCCTTGAGTTTTTCCTGAACTCTTTTCTTGGCGCATCACTGGGAGTTATGTAATCTGAACTTTCTAGCATCCTTATCCACAAACAGGAAGTTTTCCTTCGGAGTGTAAAATTAGAAAAGTCATACTTGTCTCCTTATCATGATGAATCCCTGAGGGGATAAAAGAAGAAACAGACCCACTTCTATCTGCAATGAAAGGCTGTTCTTTTGCAACGCCCTGACCTGAACGACCTCCATATTGGCCCTTTATGCTACTTCTTCCCAAATGTGCTCAGTCAATCAACATCCCCATCTGGTCTGACCTCTGCAGAGACCACGAAGCAAAGGGCTTCAACATCTGTACACATTTGCCGAGTGATAAACAAACCTGGCAAGTAAATGATCTTTAATTTGATAATGAAAGGAAAAAACAACAGCGATAGGAGAAGTCAATCTGATAAAAAACGGAAAAAAAAACAATAATGGACGCTCAAGTGATTTTTCCTAGTGTCGTTTCCCAGAGACGCATCATTAAGTCCTGTCTTATCAAAGATAACACAAAACACAGAAGAATCCAGGATGAGGAATTGGAACCAGACACAGATGGAAGGTGGAAGCACAACAATGAGGGCCTTTCAGGTTACCGTGATGTGTTGAACTCTTCATGCACCCCTGAACTTTCAAGTCGGCCTTTTGATATTCTCTCTCAGAGCAAATCCGAAAATGCAACACACACTCACACACGGACAAGTGTGCAGTGTGAAACAGTAAACATGAGAGATAGAATCAGTCTGTGTGAGTGTGACCCTCAGTGTGACCCTGTTTGTGGGCTGCATGCCTAAATCATCAAACTTTGTCTGAATATGTTGCGTCTGTGTGTGTGTGTGTGGTGTGTTTGTCTTTTCAAAGTGGGGATTGCTGAGGCTACAGACTACAGTCATGGCATCAACTGCAAAAGAAGTAATAAAGGAAAATATGGTTTGAAAAACACTGAAAGCAGTAAGGTGTGAATATAATGGGACTTATACACATATGTACATTAAAGATAAGACTGGGGATCATTATATATGTATTCATTCTGCAGCTGTGAGTCATGGTTAACAATGACTATGGTCTAAGAATGAGTATGGTTTTTTACCTGCTCTTTTGTAAAGCACCTCGAGATAACACTTGTTTTAAATTATTATTATACAGAGACAACCTCACGTTTTGTCAGGTACCCATTCACTGCACTTCTGAAAGAATTTGAACAGCACAACCTTGAAATAAAACAAAGTCTGTAGAAAAAGGGGGTATGAATTCCTTTTGGCTTTTTATGCCTTTATTTAGAGATGAGGACAGCGGATAGAGTCAGAAGAGAGTGGGGAATGACATGCTGGGAAAGGAGCCACAGGTCGGATTTAACCTGGCCGTCCGCTTGGAGGACTAAAGCCTCCGTACTGTACATGGGCCGCACGCACTAACCACGAGGCTACCGGCGCCCCCTGGGTGATGAATATCATTAAGAACTTTCACATGTTTCTGATGGTGTTCTGCTGATAACTGCCTTTAACTAAGAAAACAGAAAAATACCATTATGACTACATTATGACCCAGTCAATGTTACCATACCACCAGTTCATCTGACCTTTATCTGACCCGTTTGCCAACTCATCCTTGTCTTTTAAAATAAATAATAAAGTTTCATGTGATTCATTTTTCAACTTTCGGTGAATTTAATGAATGAACAATAGGACAGAGTGAAATTGTTTAAGAAATGATTGAAGAGAAAAGGTTTTTTCTTATCAGGTCTGGTTTTTAGTAAGCGTCGTTATGTGCTTGTTGATCACTGTGTACAGGGGTGGGTGTGTGTGTGTGTGTGTGTGTGTGGGGGGGGGGGGGGCAGAGATTTAAACTGAATCAATAGCTGATAAAAAAATGACACAAATACAGATGAGGCCTTGATTCAATGCTAATCAATAATTGCCTTTGAGACTTTGTGAAGAAGCATCAGTGAATCATTTTAGAGTGAGACACTTTTTGCCTACTAGCTAGCTTGAAAACGTAACGGTGCGTAGCATTTCCTGTCATCAGTTTGTCAAAGTGTAGACAGCTAACAGCACTTTTTATCAGTTCTTGATTTGTTCCAGCAACACACTATGTTTAGGAGTGTATGTATAAGTAAATACAATTTATACATTTATTTTGACTAACTCCAATTTATTTGTGTCTTTAAAGAAACAAAAAAACAACTAACTTTGGTTCATCGATACCTAAGCTGCTAATTAGTCACATTATAGAGGCAAAGGGCATCGTAAAGTTGATAAAGTTCTGTAGAGCTGCGGCGAACAACTATACTGTTTGGGTTCATTCTATCTTATGCAGCGATGAAGCCACATATTTCCCTCAGGAGTAGTTGGAAACTAAACCAGAGCTAAAAGAAATGTGAATACTGGATTAGAAATGTGCCTGATGGCCAAAAAGAGAATCTCAGTATAAACGTTGCTCCATGTCTGCTGGAGGTTTAAATTGGCAACTGTTAGAGGTGGAGTGAGAAAAGTGATGAAATGCCAGAGTTGTGATAAAAGTTTGATGTCTTTTGGACTTTATCCGATATTATATTACATGTATGCAGGTTTAACATATCAATTACAATATCAATGCTCAGGACTGTGTGTATTTTATGTAGTGGCGTGTATATTTATGGTTGCTCTTTAAGTCAATTTTCTTGCAACACTTAAACTCACCTTAAAGGCATCTGCTAAGATCTCTGCTCCTCTCTGATTGGTCCGTTTGGAAAGGCCCACAAAAAACTCGCGACCTGAGGGAAAGAATCAGACACACCTGAAGTTGTGCAAAGAAATATCAATTTAATTCGACTCGCTTGAGTTAACTTTAAAACAATACTACTTTATGGATGCCTGCATGCAGCAACTTGCCTACCAGATCAGATACATAAATCATAAAAGGAACATAAAAATCAAAGAAATGAATCCGTCTCTAATATGAACCTCCCTTCCACATCTTACAAATTAAAAATCTCTGTAGTCTACAGTAACAGATGAGCTAATGCAGCTAAACAATGCAATCCCCAAAGGCTGTACTTTATGAATGTATGTGAGAAAGACCAACAATGCTCACTGTGATGGGGCACAAACACAGCCCTGGATGCCTGCTGAGCAGCAGCAGCAGCACACTGAGCTCCGTGATGGGCTCTGACTGTAGCTGTTCAGCTTCTACAAAATGAGCTGCTAGCCGAGACACTGCCAACAGGAAATGTTTTTAACTCTGCCATGTGAATCCGATTTCAGCTGGAAGGAACGACAGCTCAAAGCCAGTGTCTAGAAACCCAATTAAGTGTACTTTCATTCTTTTGTTTCTTCTCGTGGCCTGCTCAGTGTAAAGAAGACACTGACCCACATTTTGACTCACCACACGACTGTAACAGAATGTACAGAAGATCTAATAAAGACCACTGTGCTCTTGATTCTCCGCCATCGTCAATTTTTTTTTTAACACGTGCCAGAAAAATAAGAACCTTTGATTTGACTGTATGAACTGAGGTATACAATGTTTTTGCTACAGATTTTATTTTCGAGGGAAATTCCGCTCAGCGAGCCCAGGCAGCAGGTCATCGAGGTCGCACAGTGGAATGCTCGTGTGGAGGATCCCCAAACACACACACACACACACACACACACACACACACACACACACACACACACACACACACACACACACACACACACACACACACACACACACACACACACACACACACACACACACACACACACACACACACACACACACACACACACACACACACACACACACACACACCTGAAGTCACACAATGGTTTTCTCACCAAGTGAACTCTGTGTGAGCTGAAACTGCAGAGATTCAGTCTGCTACCTTAAGTATTCTGTTTTCATTTACATTATTTTGTAGTTATTGTACAAGAAAAAGGAATAAGGAATAATAAATAATAGATAGTAAAAATGTGTTTTTTACTGACTGATACACCTGTATAAAATGATAGTTCTGACCATGCAGTAAGTGTCTTAAGTTTTAATTACTTATTGTGTTTTTTATACATGATTTCAAGATTCAAGATTCAACTAACATAAAAACATTGACACCCATTAGATTCATGTAAAATCCTTAAATCATCCCAAAACTCAAACTGTGGGTCGCTAAACAGAGGAGCGCCCTACCACCACCTTCTGCCCCTTATCATTGTACATGAACAAATACATTTCCAGTAGGGGAGCTGTTGTAAATTGACTGAGCAGTCTAAAAAAGTAAATAAAAAAGCCCTATATTAACCTAAAAGCTTGTTTTAAATGTATATTTACATATAATATATATACATTTCCACTGCTAAATCAACATTTGTCGACTATAATACACTGTCTTTAAATGAAATGTGACTGAAAAATCTGCTCTGTCATTTTTAAAGTTTATCGCATGCAAGTCTGTGTTATGATTGTTGACTTTAATTCGACGGTATCCATCTATGAACTTGGCTGCCAGTGCCCCACAGTTTTTCTTACTGAGTAAAGCTTGCTCCCTGAGGTTTTTTTTGTATGTTTTTTTTAGTTCACTGGGGCGGCTGTGGATCAGTGGTAGAGTCAGTCGTCGCTCAACCGGAAGGTCGGGGGTTTCGATCCCCAGCTCCTGCAGTCACATGCTGATGTGTCCCTGGGCAAGACACTTAACCCTTGAATTGCTCCCACTGCTTCTACTGCAGCGTGTGAATGGGATCCATTAATGGACACTTTGCAGCCTCTACCATCGGTGCGTGAATGTGTAGGTGTGAGCTGCGGTGTAAAAGCACAATACAAGTTCAAGTCAATTTACTTATATCTTCTTATTTGTATATAAAGTCAACAAAGATACACATGGTTCTAACAGTATATAAAAGTAAAGGGTGATGGTATATCCCTCTCTGTGTTTTCTGTTAGTGTGTTTAGATGTATTACTGAGTTTGAAATGTAAAAATGAGGTACAAGCTGGAGGTGAAAAAAACAAAACACCCCTGTTTTACAATGTGTATGCACTCCTACACTCTACTGTGTTAGTACATACAGATATTTTTTGTTAGCTTGCAGAATTTCTTGGCTTATTTATGGCCCCAAAGGGAAAATGTAGGTCATTTACGTCAGTAATGACGGGAGGATAACACGTCAACACTGACCTGGAGCATAGAGGCGAGGTGGAAAAACATGGCCTCCTCCTGTAAGGTTTTCGTCACGCTGCTCACAAGAACCAGAGGCTCATTGTACAAGGGTGAGTCAAAACTTCTCTTAATCGTTGGGCTTACAGAGGTTCAAGCATAAAGCTTATAAAAGTCATATTTGTTTCTTGTTGACTGTGTGGGAAGTAGGATTAGTTTGACATCATGTTGTGACCAGGAGTTTGAGAAAACATGGAGAAATGCCTCAAATGACCTCATTGGCTGACCATAGAGCCACTCTCAGGACAGTTTTGTGAACAAGGAAATCAGCAGTCAGGGTTTTACATGTTGTTCTTGGTAAATATGAGGTACGGATATTTATCTTTGTCTGTGGATTTGATTAGGACACGTTTTACCTTCATTAGGAAGTTTTACAAGACTATGGTAAATGATATTGAAAGTGCATGCTTTACAGTGAAGCATTAAAAATGATTAAAGAATGAAAAGTTAATCTTTTCACCAAATAGGAGAGACTTACTGCAAAGGCTTATTTGATCACGATTCTGCTGAGGGAGCTGTGCAGGCCAGTCATGGTCAAGGCCCATTAAATGTCAATTGTTTTACTGCTTGTGTTGTTTTTGCAGACTTTTTGTACAACTTGAAAAGTTTGTTTTCTGTGGATAAAGTCCTATTTTTACTATTTATTTGTATTTGCTTGCAGTAGTGTGTTCTTGCTCTGTTAGTGGATTAGGCGCTAATTAGAGAACCTTTACAGACCTGGAAAAAAGATTGAGAGACCACTCCAAATGCTCCTGAAATAATCATCTCTTGGAAGCCATTTTATTTTTATTCCAGTGTCTGTTTAATGTCAACACAGGTACTGTACACCTCATTCTACTTAGTGAGGTACTGATTTGGTGATCACCCGACAAGCCAGTGAACTAAACAGAGCTGCTTGACTTTTTGTGCCAAGAGTGGTGTGATGTGACACAACAGCAATGTGAAAGACTGGTTAAGAGCATGCCAAGACACATGAACGTTTTAATAAAAAAAAAAAAAAGAAGTTATTCCATGATATATTGATTTCCGAACTCTTCCTAAGTTAAAACAATAATCTTCTGTTGTTTGGTCTGGGGAAGAAAAAGGAGGTTGTTCTACGCACATCACGTATGTGCAGGGCAGTGCACAGCTGTGGCTCAGTTGGTAGAGTCGTCGTCTCTCAACCGGAAGGTCGAGGGTTCGATCCCCAGCTTAGCACTCTGATGTGTCCTTGGGCAAGACACTTAACCCTGCTGCTTCAGTGGCGGTGTATGAATGGATTAGTTACTTCTGATGGATGATACTACATAGCAACCACTGCCGTAAGTGTGTGAAAGGGTATGAATGGGTATGATGTATATGTAAAATGTTAGTGGAGCTTCATATAAATATTGGTCATGAGTTTTTAAAAGTTTGTATATGTCCATCCTTAAAGCTGTAGCTGTAGTTCTGTCAATCTCTATGATGCTGATGACCTCAGGCTGATGTTTGATGTGTATATTGTTGTTCTATGTGTTCAGCATGAACAGATTTAAGGGACATGGCTCACCTGTAAACAGCACGTCTCCTCCATCCAGTGTGGCGGTCTCATCAGTCATTTCCACAATGTTCAGATTCAAATCCTTCAGTGCTCCTTTCATTGTCTCAGCCTGGAACAGACGCAGGGACACAAACAGAAAGACATTTAAAACATCTGCTGAAAATAAACAATAGACTGAATTGTCATGACATACAGTGAGCCACACTGCCGAACCATCAGCATTTCCTGTCTCGGGGAGTATTCTGATACGCTCCAGTTCTAATCCGACAACGGTAAACAGGATGATGAAAATCAGTTTGAGGATTTTATTGGATTTCAGTAGGGAACTTTATTCAGCTGGATCCAGATTCCTAAGACTGAGCACATTGAAAAAAACCTTTTCTCTCCAACACATCGTGATGACATCATTTTAATGAGCCATGAAATGATGTCATTTTGGAGGAAGTATGTTAAACTTTTTACAAGGAAGGGGCTACGGAAAATAGGTAGGCTGAAGGACAAACACAAACTCTTAAAATTCTTCTTCCTGTCCTCAAATTCTGGGTCATCTGTCGTTTATATATTAACAGGAAGGAAGTATAAGGATGGCTGCAAACCGGAAAGTAAGAGCCTTTATTATGAATGCCTTCCATAGATGGTAAATTCTCGGAAATCCACATTGTACCTGCCTGTCCTCTCTGCTGAACCTGAGGAAATATCAGGTCTTTTTTTTGGCTGAACTTTTGCTGCTCTGCTCTCCTGTCTGACCGCCCAGTGTGATTTTACTGTCCTGTTTTTGGGGTTTCAGCGGGAGTAGTTTCCGAGGCCAGTCATGTTAGCGAGAGCATCAGTGTTTCCACTGCAGGCCCCTATCTCTCTATGACCTCAGCCTGCAAACTGTGCTTCTTGGCCGACACAATGCTTCTGCTTCTCCTCATTTGTTGAGGGCCGAAGCATGAGGTCATCCAGGTAGACCGCCATGCACTTTCCAGATAACGCAATGGAGGAGGCCTGAATGCGCACACATTAATACACAAAGGCCCAGACACCTACAGAGTGCATTTCAGCTTAGCCTTGAGCTAAATAGCTACAGTATGCTAGCTAGATTCATATGAAATAATAATGTTGGTGATTGAAATATGGTACATTCAACTTGACAATTTGTTTAACAAAAACACTAACTAGCTGAGCAGACATGTCAATCTGCCCAAAATCAAGTTTTCTACAAACAAACAGCCTACAGGTCATGCTTATTGTTAGCCACAGCCGGAAGAAGACAGTTGACTTGTGACTCAGCGTATGTGTGAGTGCTAATCAATCTGTTAAATGTGCTATCAAATTATATTTACTTGATGTCAACTGTAAACAATGTTAAAAACGATGCATCGTATTATAGCCAGAATAAAGCATTCTGGCTCATAGCTAACCGTTTATGAGCTGCACAGCAGACTAGAATTATCTCCCTTCGCCAAGTCATAGCTTAGATCCATTTATTTTACTGGAGTAGTGACTGTTTCAAATTTGTTAGAACATTATGGTATGTGAATCACTTTTTCAGGTCTTAGGCCAACATAATCCCTAACTCGATTAGCAACCTATAGCCAATCAAAAAAGAGTTTTCCACCTGAACATGGATATAAACTGTGATATGATACACTCAGTTACGAGTCTGTTAAGTACACCTAACTTCAATTAATAAATCCTACCTACTATTGTTGGGTCGTTTTTATTGAGGCTGTTGAATGAACTTGTGTTATGCTACAGGTGTTTGTCTTTTAACCTTTGTCCACCCAGGGTTAACTTCAATTATGTGGGATTTATTGCACGGCTGTTGTTTTAGCCTGTTTTTTTTCTCAGTGTATCTAACTAACTTGTATCTGTATATATTCAATCACCACATGGCTTTTAACATTGGGTTCATGATCAGATATATCTATTTGTTTGGATGAGGCTCCTTTAAATGACCTTGTGACCCCATGACTCAATGCACTTTTCCATTATATTTACTTTCCAGTGGGAACACAGTGGAATGCCCCCTGAAAAAATCAAACTTTCCCCCTCTATGCTTCATCTTCTCTGCAGGCGTTCTGCTCATCTTTCTGCACCAGTTAACTAAGAGCACAGCGTCCTTCCAAGAAACTGCATCACAATTGTATCAGTGGTTTCTTGAATGCCTTGACAGCAACCACGTGCAGCATATTGAGTATAGGTAGCAGTTAATCCCTCACAAAGGCAAGCCAAAGGAACAATCTCTGTTTTTCATTTGGTAAAAGGTTTGTATCTACACTGAGCGGTTTATAAAAGGTTGAGTTGGGTTCAGGGGAAGTAAACAGTCCAGATGGTTGGGATTGAACTTCTTGTTCACGTCATGTATTGTGTTTATTTTGTGTTCCGTTGAGACAGAACACAACACGTCATACTCATTGAAGGGGGAAAAATGTGCCCCTACAATATGCAAATAATTGCTGAAGCACTGAAAACACGGCTGGGACGAGCCAAAAAGCACAACAAACAGCATGTCAGTGGATTATTACAGCAGCCCGGCCCTACCTGAGACGAAAACATTCACTGACACACACAATGTTATCATTCTCTCTCAGTGACCCTTCTGCTTACCATGATCACCTTAGAAAAATAGTCCTACTGAATGGCCAAAAGTTGAATAAACTTCAACAAAGAATAAAACCAGACCTTTCTAAGAGTAGTAAGCTTCAACTTTAGAGTTTGTTTGGACAAACAACAGAATTGTCCCTTTCACCCTGGTGACGCCTCACATCAATTGCATGTTTCCACTACTGTCTCCTTAATTGTCTCAGTTTTTCTGAGACGCTTATAGAATGTTCTGGGTGCTTTACTGCATTGGCAGCTTTAAGGTTTTCAATTGTTCAATTGCTGTTTTCCAGTCGACAAAAGGGAAGTGAAGGCACCGTCTCGTAAATGGAAAGAACTCGAATTGTTTTCCCCTTGCACTCTTTGTCTCTATTCCCAGAGCCAAGTAAATTTCTCCTCCTCTTTGACTCATCACCTGTGTGGAAACATCAGTCAGTTTAAATTTTGAAGGTATAAACAATGACCGAGTATGTCTGACTATGCCCACCAGCCAGGCCAGATTTGCACCAAAAGATGGGGACAGCCAAGGCAACTATGATTCCTGAGATAGTGAAAGTAAATGTATTTTGTAGTAGAGTATAAGTCCAGACAAAAGACAATGTCAGGTAAAAGTAGAGGGACTGACTGAACTAACTTAATGAAGTACAAGTACAGACTACTAGAGGACATGTCCACTGATCCTTTCTGTTCAAAGCTAACTTAAACTCACCTCATATTTGGGAAACTATTAAACACAATCATGCTCAATGAAAACAACATTAAATAAATTGTCGGAAATGGTGAACATTGACTTAGATACAGTGTGCAATTGATTTTGATGGGATTTTTTTTGGCTCTTTCAGCTGGTTCAGTTTATCCATGCCATTAAGTTCTGTCCTGATCTGAGCTGGGTCATGGACATCACATTCACGAGACCCCTCTCTTGCTTGTTATGTCTTATAAGTTGATTTCTTTCTAATGTTCGTCTTGCTTGATAAACATTGATGGATACTTCCCTATGTGTTGGATCCAAACTGATGGTAAAATACTGAGTTGAAGTGACCTCAGAATAACCCTGCCTGTATAACTGCTTGTATATTTGCACTTATGAACCGTGTCTATGAAACTTGTTTTAGAGCACACAGTGTCTTAACCACATCTTCCCTTTTGAAACCAAGACCAGGAACTCCGCCCGGCATCAGCGCGACAAGACACACCTAATGCTGAAGATGACTAACTGAAAGTGGAAGTGTACTGACTGCTGTTACAACATTCAGACAATAAAGGACTGTCAGACTGTAGAAACTCTGAACACTTGGGTACGGAGCGGTAGGGTTAGGTTATATATGCTCTGTATCTGTGTTCCTCTTGTACGAGGTATAGCTATTGATTAAAGCCTGTTTGCTGATTTAACTCCTGGCTTCGTTTATAATTGCATTAAAGCTAAAGTATCGAGTCTGTTTTTAAAATGGAAGTAGTACAAGGTTTCAGATATCTGTCTTAAAATGACAGAGGTGTAGTAAAATGTTGAGTACAGATATCTGAAATATCTACTTTAGTACAACTACTTACTTGTTACTTCTGTTACGGCCTCAGCCACACCCCCTCTCCTGTGTTTGTGACTGACCTCTGTTTTGGAGTGTTTGTGTGTGTGAATGTGTCCTCCAGGCTTGATTTTGTTCACCTGTGCTGCCTGCTGGAAAAGCTTGATTGGAACACGGCTGCAGGAGGCAATTAACCAATCAGATGACAGCCCTGCAGCCACACACGTTTAAGAAGCTTGGTCAGCCAGCAGTCGGGGCGCAGCTCTGTTTGTTTTAAGCTCGCCACTGTGCCTCTCGTTGTCTTTGTCTATGTTTGTTAATGTTCTTTAAAGAACTTATTGTCTTGTGTCTTCTGTGTTCTGAGGCTCTCGTTTTGTGTTCGACTGGGTCAGGTATTAGTATTTTTGTAGACACACACGCACTCACATTAGGTTTTGTATTTGTTTTGAAACACTAGGTTTAGGGGTGCTGTTTGTTTGTTGTTCGATTTGGTTAGTTAGTGTAGTTAGGTTTATTTTCATTTATTTCACTATTTAGATTTTTAATTTAAAACAATTATTTAGAGTCCTTCAGTTTTACTATGTTTTTGATTTGAGCAGCACTCGTTGGCCCTTTCAGTTTGCCTCACCTTTTGTTGTGTATCACAATTTGCTTCTTTTGTAATAAATAACTTTAATTTACCAAAAACAACTGGTTTTATGTTGCTTCCCTTTCCCCACACGAGCCGGGTCGTAACATAATTGGGGGCTCGTCCGGGATTTGAACCCGGGACCTCTCGCACCCCAAGCGAGAATCATACCCCTAGACCTCGTCCGGGATCTATCTGTTATAGGATACCCGGAGCTTAAGTTGTTAATTACATAGAGGTAAGATTGTTTTGGTTTAAATTGATCATGTGTGAGTGTAACTTGGATTTACTTGTGAACGTGTCTTTGGGTAACTTCGGGAAACTTCGTTGTGATTCTTGCTGTTGAGCAGAGTGACTGCTGCAGCAAGGACACTGTCTTTGGGTAACTTCGGGAAACTTCGTTGTGATTCTTGCTGTTGAGCAGAGTGACTGCTGCAGCAAGGACACTGTGTTTACACTTCGTTTGAAAAGAAAAATAAACTATTTACTTCAGTATTTCATTCGGTAATCCTTTAGCTGAACTCCCTAATTAGGTAAGTTGGTGGAATTGGATTTCATTGTTTCTAGTGCAATCGGAGTCATCTGTGCTTGAGTATGATACCATGACAGAGGGGACATGTTCGTGCAAGCCAAATGGGGATCCACCTGCATTGAAGACCATTGCTCCAGAGGAGACTGATGAGGATCGTATACCAGCAGGAATGCCGCTCACATTGCCTCACCATGATTCCCTATCTGCAAGTGCTGGCTCCAGAGACAAGGCCCGATTGAAAATCCGGCTTGCTCACATCAAGATGGAGGCCAAGGCAAAATCAGGATCAAGGAACGCACAGTTGTAATTCCAGCTGGTGGTCAGCTTTGGCACCTCGTGCATCTGCGGATGCAGGTATGACTTCCTCTTCCACCACTTAATCTCAGTATTTCAAAATCCGACAATAGTAAGCACCTTGCATTTTTGCTAATTTGTTGTAAACTGAAGTAGATATGTTTTGTTTTTTTATTTGTGATTCGGTTCGATTGAATTAAGTTACCTGCTCAGATTTCTGATTCTGTATTTTGTGTATTTAGTAGATTTAACAAACCTGTGGGTTTGTATTTTAAGGGGAGGGGTGTTACGGCCTCAGCCACACCCCCTCTCCTGTGTTTGTGACTGACCTCTGTTTTGGAGTGTTTGTGTGTGTGAATGTGTCCTCCAGGCTTGATTTTGTTCACCTGTGCTGCCTGCTGGAAAAGCTTGATTGGAACACGGCTGCAGGAGGCAATTAACCAATCAGATGACAGCCCTGCAGCCACACACGTTTAAGAAGCTTGGTCAGCCAGCAGTCGGGGCGCAGCTCTGTTTGTTTTAAGCTCGCCACTGTGCCTCTCGTTGTCTTTGTCTATGTTTGTTAATGTTCTTTAAAGAACTTATTGTCTTGTGTCTTCTGTGTTCTGAGGCTCTCGTTTTGTGTTCGACTGGGTCAGGTATTAGTATTTTTGTAGACACACACGCACTCACATTAGGTTTTGTATTTGTTTAGAAACACTAGGTTTAGGGGTGCTGTTTGTTTGTTGTTCGATTTGGTTAGTTAGTGTAGTTAGGTTTATTTTCATTTATTTCACTATTTAGATTTTTAATTTAAAACAATTATTTAGAGTCCTTCAGTTTTACTATGTTTTTGATTTGAGCAGCACTCGTTGGCCCTTTCAGTTTGCCTCACCTTTTGTTGTGTATCACAATTTGCTTCTTTTGTAATAAATAACTTTAATTTACCAAAAACAACTGGTTTTATGTTGCTTCCCTTTCCCCACACGAGCCGGGTCGTAACACTTCCCACCTCTGCTTTTTTTCTTACCCAGATAGAAACACCATTCATTGTGCTATGTCTCCACCATCATTATCACCTACTGCTTTTTTCCTCTCTACTTCTGTCTGTAGAAAACTGGAGCCTCCACTATCACAGCGGTCGCCTGCCCAGGAATCTGAAGCACTGTAATGAAGCGGCTCTGTGCCTCATCTCTCTGGCATTTCCTCTGACATCACTGTAGGTGATGTGACCCAAAGTATGTTTAGAACCCCCCCCCCCCACCACCACCATTTAAAACATAATAACCCCCTATACATAGGCTGCAATGGGATATCTGCTCTGTCTGCTGCGGTGTGTGGTAGAGAACATCAATTAGGCCGTCTTTCTACAGAGACCCCAAAAATGTAACTCATGGGTTTAGATAACAGATTTAGTGCATGGAGAAAATGATACACAGACAAAAAAAAAACAAGGACAAAGAAGAATAAAACTGAAGAAAAATCTATTTGAATTAGATCTATGTCACAATTGTTTAGAGGGGGCTTTCCCACTCCAAAAGTTAGGCCGCACTGAGGGGAAGATTGAGTGTAGTGATGTAATGGTCCTGTGTATACAGTTTGTGAATGGTCAGGCATACAATGACTACACCAAATAAATCACACACTCACTGTAATTTATCACTTACTATAAACAAACAAAAAGGCCACTGCCCAAACCGTGTAGCTTTAGAGCCAAGGGACAGAATCATCCAATATACTACAACGTTTCCAATGAAATTGAGGCATCTTTGAAACTACAGGCAAAACACTTCTGTTTCTCAAATCCAATCTTAAAGAGAGATTTTCGAAAGCTTCTGAACAGATGGAGTTTGTGTGTCAAGATATCACAAACCTACATCCAAGTGTTTGCAACTAAGAAAAGCAGTGATGCAGCAAGGGTTCTGCTCAGCCCCTCAAGCTGGAGTTGATGTTTTTTTTTGTTGTAAGTTGCATAGTGGAGACACAAAAGAACTTGTAGAATTTAGATTTGGAGTCATGAGAGAATCCATACTGAAGTAATCCAAACAAAAAGTCGTGTTTCAAACCATCGACAAATATGTTTTGGATCCAAATCGCAAAGAATCACATTTGGTGTAGGCAGGAAGACATGACATAAAAAGATCGCTGCAGAAGTAACAGCGTAATGTTTACAAAATAACCAAGATGGCGGATGAGCAGCAGAATCTGATGCTATGATGACATTGTTTGCCTTTATACCAATGCTACTGTATGTGTTATTGGTCGTATTCACAGTATCAAGGAAATAATGAAATAGAACATGCTGGCGAACAGAAGAGTATGAAGCAGCTTCATTCAAGATCCCACCAGTTTTTCGCTGATCTCGTGATATTAACGTCATCACCCCTGACCCCTCGATCACCATGGATTTTCCTGCATATTACCTGCTTCATTCACACATTCACACATCCACTCACGATGACTTCTTGACGAGATTTTACTAGCAGGCTGGTAGGAAAACGTATGGAGGAAATCAGGGTTAATACTTTAGCCATTTGCATTCACAACCCCCAGAAATGTAGGGAAGTTTTCAGGTGTGCAGTGTATGTGTGAAAGGGGCATGAGCAATGGTTTAGATTTTTACACCAGCACTGTTGTTTGGCTCGATTGCCAGTTAAGCTGGGACAGCTGCAGCTGGAACTGACACATTCAGCTGTGTCCTTGCAGGGTAAAACCAAATTAGCAATCCTGCTCTGACACAATTCTGGCTCCCAGAATGTGTGGTTGCACACTTTGAGAAGTTGCTGACAATTAGCTACACACAGTCTAGCTTTGGGTCTGTGCCAACATAGAATATGAACAGGTAAGGGACTGTTGGACCCAATAATTAGATTTTGTTGAGATTGGCAGCAAGACAAATCACTGAAAATTCTACAGGAAATGTGTTTGTTTGGCCTGTAAATTATTACAAGTCCCCAACAGTCCAACAGGGATTTGAACTGAGTAGCATCACTCAGGTCCCTGGAGGAGGCAATATTTCTTGAAAATATTATTGTCCACGCTGGAAGAATTGATTTAACAGACAAAAGTTGCTATAGAGAGGCACGTGATAAACAGCGTCTCCATGGGCTGCACTGTTTAAACAACTCTCAGTTGGCACCAAAAGGCCTGGCATACGCCAAGAAAACCCTCCCGACATAATCACACCTTCACCTGTCTGCATTCTTCATGTTGTTTGCTGCACATTTTGACGCTACCATCAACATGTTTTTGCAGAAACTAGGATTTGCTGAAGCAGATAACCTATATTCTTGTCAGGAGGGCCTCTTTTTACCTGCTGCAACGCATCCACTGCAAGGTTCAAGAGGTTTTATTAACAAATAACGTTTTGCATTGATAACTCAAGCAGTTATTTTAAAGCTGTGGAACAAATTTTGAATTAACCCTTTTTTTTTTCTATTTCTAAATTTCAGTTTTTCCCTGACCCCCAAAGCATCAACACATATCTTTCACAAGACGACAGCAAAACCACACCAACCCCAAAAAGCTCTCTGCAACATGGAGGTCTCAGGTCCCAGGTGAATGGCACTTGTGTTGTCAACAGTGAGTTAGATGGCCAGAGTCACTAAAACACAGATCTGTGTTTCTCAATGTGGGGTCTTGCGTGAGGGCTTAGGCGAGTTCCAGGGGGCGACAGCAAACAATTGCCACCATCATCCTCTCCATGAGTAACACAGTGATGGAATATGCCAATATTCATCATTCATTTAATGTTATTAAACATCAAAAGCAGAATCAATACTTCCTTATCAAATAGGGATTCTTTGCCTAATTTGTGTCAATCTAAGGGTCCTTTCTGTAAAAAAAATGTGAAAAGCTTGTGATTAGATACCGCCCTATGCACTATACATTACATGAAGCTGTAACTAAACCAGACAACACTCTTCTTTAGCCTTCTTCTCCTGTATAACAATCAATGCAAACTGTGTACTAAGTACTTTTAATGAAGATTGACAAAGCCCCTCAAGCAGCTACATCAAAAATAGCATGCTGCTGCAAGTTCCAAGCAGTTCCACATAGTTACACTGCTAATTAAGGCAGATTAAAGCTGGAAATAATAAATGTCCAACAGCTTCCTCATGTGACTTGTTGGTACTTACATCAATTCGAGATCCAACAGTCATTAAGTCAGGATCAGGGATGAGCTACGTCTACCACATTGGCATATGATGGTGTCTAAAGGCAAACATTGCAATGGGCGTCGATGTTGTCGATCCACATCATTGTACACAGAACAAGGAAGAGATAGCATGACCAAGTTAACTTTCTAAACCTAGTCTCACAATGACGACAAACCAGAAAACTAACTGTTACAGAAGAGGAGATGTGGAAAGTAACGCAAATTAAGAACAACGCAAAGGAACCCCAAACACAAAAGAACAAAAAACAACAGCAAAATGACCTCAACGCAAACAACCCAACAGCAAAAACAACCCATGCAACAAAATACCCCAAAAAACATATTTAACTCAACCATCACAAGACCCTTCATAGGAACCATCTAAAGAATCCAGGCAACACAAGAACCCAACAACAAAATCGAGCCCAAGAGGACCAGAGATTTAAGATGATGCACGCAACTACAAGAGATAGACACAATAAAAAGAGCTAAAAGCCGGAGTCCCCTCTTTTCCTGAGTTAGACTTAAAGCTGCTTGCTGCACAATCACATTTACAAAACAGATACAATATATTCGTGGTTGTGTACATACAAAACATACAGTTGTGCTAGACTGAAAGAGTGGAAAAGTAGCTAAAATATGGTAGGCATAAATCACAATTGTTGTTCAGCAAATGAATAAATAAATACAATTTGACCTATAACTCCAAATTGAGTACCTCTAGCTCTTCTCTTCAGCCATTATTCACATTATCTCTTCCTTCACTCTTTTTTTACTGCTTTTTTGTCTCTCACATTCCCTTTTTTGTCTTTAAAACCCTCGTGTCAGGGTCAAGAATGCTCCTAAAGGGCTTTTCATGCAGAGTGGCCTATTATCTCTCACTGTAAGGGACATCCAATACCCCACCCTGCCCAGGTGCCAGCTAACTTTGCCAGCACCTCCCTTCTTCTCTCCTTCCAACCCACTTATGCTCCTCTCTTCTTCTCTTCTCTCTCCTTCCTTTGCTTTGAGTGCTTGGCCAGGCAACATGCTGTTAGCCAGCACCCTGCTTTGAATGAAAAAGGCTTTTTAAAATTCATTAGGGGGGCTGAGGACTCCGAGATCCAGCCAGTCTGCCCGGCACATTCCTGCCGTTCCAGCCCAGGACAGGGGAGACGGAGCAGAGAGAACAGCCTTTTATTCAGGCCTTTTTATGGAGCCCTTCTCCCTTCTCTCGCCCCTGGTACCCGTGGATATCGCATTCTGCTAAAAAGGACCATCAGTCTGATAGAGCACGGTGCATTTGGAAAGGGAACAAGAACACAACAATGGCATTCCTGAAGGTCATCCTAGCCTCCCTACACCAGGCAACTGAGTCCCACGCTCCGACATAATGGGGATGCAGCATTCCTCTGCGCCTCACACGCAAGAGGTTAGCCTCTTTAAATGACAGCTATCTGAACAGGCTGCAGCGTATGAATTTACATGAAATCAATGGCACATTATGCCAATGAGTTGGGTTGGTTGAGACAACAAAAAGGGCATTTAGGAGTTATTTTATGAGAAAAAAACCTTTTCTTTTTCAGGGCTGTCTTATTTTGGAGAAAACAAATTATTGAGAATAAATCTACATTTAACTTTATTGATATTAGAATTGTTTTATACCAATACTAGCTTTAGTGGAGCTACAATAAGCGGGGATTCTCCACAAAGCTGACAGGAGTAACAGCATTCACAGCCACTCCTTCTTCATCATCTTGGACTTAAGACAAGTGAGACATCATTTTAAACACACCTTAGTCAGCAGGCAGACCCGTTGTGATGGAGATGCTTTACCGTGCTACACTTACTGTAAGTGTCACTGAGCAAAACCATTTTAGCACTATCATTATAAACACTGACACCCACTCTGACAGTGTGCAGGAACGCCTGGCTCTGCTCTTAAAGTCAGAGCTGAACAAGCAGAAGACCAGGATTCAATTTACATTGTTTGTTGTCATAAATCACTCTATTACGTTACTGTTTTATTTATTACCCACCAACGTGGCTGATGCGTCTCTCTCTACCTCTCAAAAAAAGGTCTCTCTCTCAGTGGTGCGATGAGGTAAAATCATTCACAGACCAACTTCATTGTAGCACGTGCAACATATGTGGGACTTTACAGCCCTGTACATCTACTAACTGTATGTTTTTTTTTAATGTTTAATGCTTCTGGTTTCCAGAAAAAAAGATCTTTTGGAAGGGGACAGTGGTCTGAAAAAGTTTGGGGGCCGATGGCAGACATTTGGCAACCACCTGGAAGTCCCACATTGAGTCTCCTTTTAGCTTCTCCACCCACAAACTATCTAAATGTAAAATAACAACAGAGCCTAGTGTGAATGGGAAAGTTACATTAGGCCACATAAAGTAATTTGATCCATTGTTAATACAAAAACATTCGCTAGCTGTTATGTTAGAACCTGAAAGATCTCCAAAACACTAAAAACAATCTGTCAGTTGTTAGAGTTCATTATTTTAAAGAGCTGTGCACAAAAACAAAGCAAAAAGTGATTTGTTTGGACTGCCATGTGGGCACAAGGTTGAACAGGGAGTCTTGTGCGTCACTGCCACGCTTTGGCTGGACATCCAGGACACAGATGATGATCGGAACAGATACCAGAGGCCTAATGCAGAGGAAAGTTCAAAGAGCAGCTGAATGGGAATAATGACTACATTTCAGGGCAGTCGACCAAGTGGAATTTAAAATAAATGTACAAATCTCATTAGCTTTACATCGACAATGTGGATAAGGCTATCTTATCCTTTCAGGTATTAGGTCTCTGACATCATGGAGGAAACAGAGAAATGATTCCCTTTGTTTGCTGAGGGGAGTTAGTGCGATTAAATGGCTCAATTATAGAAGCTTTGCTGCAGAGGTTTCAATGAGTGCTTATTTAAAAGAGAGCGTCTTAAGGCTTGAATAAAAGGCAGCAATGAGGGAGGAAATCTAAAGAAGCTGTAATGGGGTTGTGTTAGGCCTATTGTTACAATCATACGCGTATCTCCTTTGCACACATTCACACACATGCTGAACTCAAAGAGAATACACAGAAATAATGTAAATCTGACAGTGTGAAGTTCTGTTATTGGAAATCAGCCACTGCAGTCACTTTTTCAGGAAATGGTCATCACAGAGGACAGATGAAGCTCTAATGCAAAGGCACACAGGTGGGTGCATACATGGGAATGAGGGCCCAGTGTGATGCTGTCATGGTGGTCAAATGGTACATTCCTATGGGGGAAAGAACTGCGACTGTTGGAGCTGTCACAGCCTGTAACGAAAGTATGAAATGACAACAACTCATTTAGTAGCAGCCAAGAGAAAACAAACCCTCCACTGCCTGTCCTTGCGTTATCCAAACAAACTCGTGGTGTATGTTGGAACATACCTGTGGTTAACCAAGCCATGACAACACCCTCCCCCTCTCTTAACCCCCCCACCACCCGGTCAGCTTTGGGATTACATACATGTTGAGAAGTAGGTCAATGGGAAGGGTGCACAGTTAACAGTAGCAGATCTGGAGACCCTCGCACCACATCAACCACAAGGATCTGGCAGCCTGCCTCGGTAAAAGAGCTGTTTCAGCCAATCCTGCATTGCACTGTCAGGCTGCTATGACACAGGGCTCCCGGGATATCAGGGCTCCAGGGAGGAAAAATGCCACATTTGAGTCCCGCTTGTACACATTTACAGCCTCAGTCTCAATTGAGGAACATAGCAGTGAGGCCAAGATTACACAAATCCTTTAAAAGAGAGAGAGGGAGAAACAAAGGGAAAGTGCAGGGCTTTGTGCCTCTGATGGTTAAATTGGTTGTCTTGTAAAAAAGCATTGTAAAAGAATAGTGTGTGTGGAAGAGGTAATTGGATTTCAGAGGGATGAGAAAAGCTACTGTACCCTTCATGTAATCGCACATGAAAGTTTGTAAAGACTCATTAAACTGAAAAAAAAAAGACTTCTTTGTGATTCATTTTCTATTTAAGCTCTTTTGGCTGTTCATTATTCACTCCTCTAATTTTGGATAAAAAAACTGAAAGAAAGGGTGACGGTAGCGTAGTGGTACGGAGGCTGTAGTCCCCCGCATGTCATTCCCAACTCTCTCCTGAAAGCCCTGAAAAAATCTAATCATTAATCTTTCAATGGACATGGGTCTCAGTTTTGGTGTTCAGCTGATGATACAAAACACTTACTTTTTTTCGTTTTTAGGGAAGGTTTACACCTGGGTTGTGAAAAAGAAAAACATCCTCCATCCTATAGACTGAACATTTTAAAGTCTAGCTCCTTATTTCCAAATGACTTTAAGAGCTACTGTAAGATTACCACAACAAAAAGAGAAAACGTCTGAAGCATCCCTTTAAGATTTGTAGTGTGCTGTAACTACAGAGATTAATACACATCCGTGAGTTCCTTTTCTGCTAATGAGGCTTGTAGAATCTGTCAGATGACACTGTAACCTCTGAGATCACCCCTTATCAGGAAATTTTGCCCTGCGGAAATACTGAGAAACTTCCTCAATAAAAGAGGAGTGACCTCTTGTACTGTAACACCTTTCTGGTGCTCACCCCAATGGGAGACACCCAAGCAGAGCAGAGTACTGCAAAAATAAACAGAAATTTGAGTCTGTTTGACAAGTCCAAAGTCTGTCCCAGAGCAAATAAAGCGTTAGCTCCAATCAGCAGGGCTGTAAAGAATGTGTCTGCTGCCTACCTCTCACTGCGAAGGCTCCACAAATACAGAAGAGCTGCAGGCTAGGAGCTGTTGGATAGCAGGGGGACGGAGGGGACTGTTGGTTCTGAATCAACGTGAGAGCCTCCGCTGAGGGGAAAAACCAGAGGGGGCTTCAGTAAATACATCTCCACTTGGCACCAACTCCTCTGTGTTTATTGGGTTTGACCCCCACAGAATGGACCAATATACCCAAACAAGGTGGAAAAGCCAATAAACTTACCTACCTCATGGAATATCACACTTCTCTGGCTAATTATCCTGGGCCTCGAAAATGAAAATCTTATCAAACATTAATACTCTGTAAAAATGAAGCTAGATCAATAACCCGTTACAACCCAGAGCAAGAGTAAATGTGTTTGGCAACGTCATTTAGCACTGCTGCAACTTTGATATCAGCAATACTTGTTTGTTCTCAAGATCAGATTGCATGCTGTCAACGTCGCTCTGCTTTGAACCCATGAAAAGCACTGCCAATAAAATGCTTTTATGACCAACATTTCCTCTGCTGTATATCAACTGGAAAAAAACTGAAATATCCCAAAGATTAGAGGCTGAATGAAAATCCTGTGAGTGCAACTTCAGTTAAAATCAATCAATCAATCAATCTTTATTTGTATAGCGCCAGTTCATAACAAGTGTTATCTCAAGACGCTTTACAAAAAGCAGGTAGAAGACCTAACTTATTGCTATATTACAAAGACCCGGCTCAATCCATCATGAGCACATTCGCAAAGCAGCAAAAGTTACATTGGTAAGAATAAACTTCCTTTTAAGAGGCAGAAATCTTCGGCGTGATCCCAGGCTCATGACGAAACAGCCTTCACGGCCTAGACTGCGCCAGGCTTGGAAAGGGATAGGGGGAGATGGGATAAGATGCAGGAAGAGGGATAGGGAACAAAAGTCCTTTTTAATCTCCTTCAGAAATGCTGAAAAGCTCCTGGTGCTCTGATAAACTTAAGATTTGCACTTGTTATTAATTTGATGTTGTAGTCCAAATAAATAAAAATCTAATAGTCAAATATGTTCAAAGTCGTGTATCAACATTAAAGCAAGGACAGCACACTTGGTACTGTCCTTGTTGAGAACAAAATAGTGAGACAAGAAGCTGAATGGCCTTCTTCTTTCCTCTCTTTTTTTTCCTGAAGGGAACCTAAGTGGGAAACCCTGTTCAGTGTCACCTTTAGCCTACCCGGGCTGACAGACACAGGACCATCCATAAACCACCAAGGGTGATGCAGCTTGTAGTTCAAGGTGAGCACACTGTCAATGTCAATCTCATCAAGTGCTCCAGTGAAGATATAAAGTCAGAAGGTGAACCCGAGGCCTTTTGCACTGAAATGCATTGAATTTAAAGGAAAATATGAATGATTTTGTATGTTTAAGTCCATTTGCATCAATCACGAGACAATGCGATACGATACGATACGATACGATACGATACGATACGATACGATGCGATACGATGCGATACGATACACTTTATTGTCCCTTTGGGGAAATTGGTCTTGGACTTTGGTGCTGCACAATTTTACCTGCCTCTACAGTAGAAGCAATAAAAAAAACTACATAAACGAAAAACAGTCCACATGTAAACAGAGAAGCACATACCACTGTAGACCACACACAACATATATTGCACATTACCCATATTGTACAACTAAGATTATAACATAAAAATTAAGCAGTTTGCAATGGATACCATGCCAAACTTTTCAGGGAATCTATTAATTTCTAAACAATATGGAAATCCTATTGGCACAAACTGCTTTCAGATTACTTGGGTTGTGTAATCCATCATACTTAACGTCAAGACTGCCTTTGTTTTTGAGAAAATGACATTATCGTAATGTGGTTACAAGGTTTAGCCTTTTAAACTCAATTATTAGTCCAGGATTTGATTTCCTAATGTATAATAATTAATGGAAGCCAAAGGATATTTGGTAAGAATAACTGAAAATTGTACAACTTCATCATTTGTTGTGATGGCATGATACACATTACTACCCGCACAGTGCTACCCAACACAACAAAATGGAATTGCATGGAATTGTGGGAGTAGCCTTGATTAATACATTTATTCAAAGTTCAATGAATACTAGTGACGTGTTCAGTAGATTATCTGCATTAAGCCCCAAAACAAAATTCCAGTCATTTCTATAGTATTACAGAGGCAAATAACAGCTCAGACATGCATCCCTGACCAAGGAAAATACGATCACAAGTATGTACAACTATAGTTTAGTCGTGTTAAATTCAATGATATGGCCTAAAATCAAAATAATGCTACAAAAAGCTAAATAGCAACCTCTTGTAGTAGAAGTAAAACAAAAAGTCCAGTAATTCGGTGAAGCATGCTAAACAACTTTAGCTTTAAGTCGGTAAAACTTTGAAAAACAGTTGTATGGTCTGGTTAATGAGCAGGAACTAAAGTGTTGGCTTCCATAAGTTTCGCAAAGTTGTTGTTGACCAATTAATTTAGACTGTTCTGACTGACATATGGAAATCGTATTAGAAAGATGGTATTAAGCTTCTGTAGACATCTGCCAGGGAGGTTTTGTGGAAGTAAATATGGTTGAGGATAGAAAAGGGAACTAAAGTTGAATGGAAAGTGGAATTCCTGACAACTGTCACCAGAAGACATTTCCCATAACCTGTCAGGCTTTCCGAGGGCTGCGGTTAACCGACTCTTATTGCCCTTACAGAATCAAAAACTTGGCACCAACTCACGTGTACCAAAAGATGATTCAATTGAGATGATTAGAGTAGGAATCCCCATTGTGTTTGTTTTTGTTCCATGGGTTGAGGCCCCTGGAAAGCTAAAGTAAAAATACCCAGAGCTCCCACATTTTTAAGCTGTTTCAACATTTGTGAGGCCCTAGGTGCGCCACAGAACGGAATGTCCAACCAAACACACTCTGCAAATGTTTGTCTGATTTTATGCGGCCCAGAACCATGACCTACTGGGCCTTTTCCAGGGGAGGAGGTAGATACGTTCAGAGCTTGGAGTGCAGCGAGAAGCAGGGAGTATCATGCTACAAGAAGGGTCGAGAAAGGAGGCGTGGAGTCCTGTGTGAGTCACGTTATGATAAAATTCTTATTCAAGGCTTTCCCCGTTCTCTTTTCCCTCCCACGCAGGGAGTCCTCTTAGTGTATGGTGCTGGCTTACTCAGAGGAAGAGGAATTCCTCTAAGAGGTCAGGAAAGCAACACCAGTAAGGAGGAAAAGAAGTGGAGCCAGAGTCAAAGATTTCTGACCTCCCTGGATATTTGGTGTGACTGACAGATGCTCTTCCCTCAAAAATTCCTCCCACCATGTGCTCCGATACTGTTTTTGTTCGTGCTTTTAACATTCTGAATAAGATTTGAAGAATTTGGCTGTAAGCTTGAATAGCTGCAGAATCTGACCACCTTTGATGCCACGCATACTGCCTCAGCTGTCAAAAAGATCTGTTTATGTCTTTTCATATCGACATTCTTGTCATTATTGAGGTGTTCCAGCAGTTATTCCTTTATGCCCCATCCAGAGTACTAAAAAAGAGCATGGAAACACAGTGTGTTCTGCAAAAAGAAAACACCATCATACCTCATGGTAACACCCATGATTTCCAAAGAATGCAATGGATGTGATCCCAAAAGAGAAAAAAGCTGAGTTTGCCAGGCAAAGTACAGGCTAACTGCCCATTATGAGGGATTTCCCAAAACAGACATGTGAAGTTATACGTATGGGAGGGGCCTGTATGGAAAAATGAGGGAAAGAAGTATGAGTTTTAATCCTGAGAGGGAAAAACTACATGGGCTAAAAGGTTTCCCATAAATGTTAATGAAGGGCTTTCCCAGAAAGAGTTTTTTTTCCTACTTTCAGCATGAAACAAGGGGTCAGGTGCTAATGTTAACCAGCAGGGCTGGATCCAGGGATCTGACTTTAAAGAAGAAAACCATGTGGAATTGACCATCCTGCAGGGATTTAAAAGTGAGGTAGCTAAGTTTACATGATGATGTGTTAGAACAACTAAGCAGACCTAGCAGAAGCCAGGATCAGTGAATCATTTTGTACTTTTAGAAAAGGCATCAGTTGCAGAAATGTATGAGTTTTGACTTCTCAAATATCTTTCCACATAGCCAGCCCTGTGGATGAAATGTAGCGGCTTCTACTGTGAGTATAAAGCGTACACCGTTGTTTTTTTAGTTGTTTCTTGCAAATAAGCTGCTATATTCTTTCCATTGCACCCTGAATGGTCACTTTCATTTATAGAATCTTTTTCTTTCTGGGTCTTTCGGTTTCTGATCCTCACAGCTGCCCGTCAAGAGCCAGCAAAATTAGCTTTCACTGCAGCCAATAATTGTTGAGTCAATTACGATTCAGGTTTTGTCAGAATCAATACCTACTTCCGAAGTTAATTTGAGGCAATTAAGCGCAACGCAGACACAGGACCAGGGTTGTGGAAGGCAGGCCGATTTACACAACTCATTTGTGCTGTGTAGAACACATCAAATAAACTCAGTGTCACACAGTGAAAAACACTTACAGAGATAACCCTGTGTAGCGTGCATTGATTGTCTGCATCAGTTTGTTGGTCAGGTAAAATGACAATGGAATAACAGAATGTCTGAGCTACATCATCTTTGTCTAACATTGTATGACATACAAATCCATATTAAAAGGCAATTAAGTCAAACTGACCACAGCTGAATGAAGCAGTCTTTTCTGTCACTGAAAAAAAGACATTGCCAAAGTGAGCATTTCAGTTATGCAACAGATATGTAGGATGTATTTCCAACTAAATGTCCTGACAGTGAAAAAGTGCAGACACAAATGACTCATTAAATATTGAATACTTCTTTTAGATAGGCCAGATTTAATCTCTGCCTATAAATCAGGGGGTACCATTATGTGAGCGTACAACAATGACTTTCATTTATATGGAGGATTACGGATAAATACTTGTCCCGTCAGCACCATATATCAAAGACATTATTAGCAACTTGAAAGTATTGGAGCATAAGATGTCTTCTGTTTTTGCTACATTAACTAAAAGGTTCATGTAAAAATATGTCAGTGTTGGTTTTGGAGCTTGTTTCCACTTTCTCCAGGTGGCCAAAAAGCTAAGTTCTTGCAGAATTTAAGAAAAATGGTGTGGAGACATCCAGGGATGTCATGCAGAATTATTGTCTGTTAGCATGTTTGGCAGCCTGTTAATTGGCAAAACATTAAGCCTATCATTCTTCAATCATCTTGCTAACTAGTCTGAAACGAGTCCCTGGCAGCCTCGTCCTGCTTTCCTGTCAGTGATAACAGGCTGCCAGCAGTTAGGCCAATCCAGCTATGTCTTTGAAGCTGCACATGTAACCCGTGTGTGTGTGTGTGTGTGTGTGTGTGTGTGTGTGTGTGTGTGTGTGTGTGTGTGTGTGTGTGTGTGTGTGTGTGTGTGTGTGTGTGTGTGTGTTTGCTTGGAGTGCCACTCCCCTCCCTCACCCTCACCATGCACTATAGCGAGGCCTGCACTCACAAGGCTGCAGAGATCACCTCCTAACCCTCAGGTCTCCATGCAAAAACATTGCTGCTGCAGCAGTGAAACGAGACGGACTATAATGGAAATGGCACACTTTCCAGACACTTGAGGGAATAGCAAGCATCTCCGCCTGAGCACAAAAAAACATACAGACTACCCACCCCTGGTCCGTTCCCCCCCTGCCCTGTCTGCACGTCTGGACAGCAGGACTTCTCGTCTTTCAGGAAATGACTGGTTTCATAATCATTACAAAACATTAAAGATAATAAACCCTAAAATCCGAGGAGTTTTCAAAGATAACAAAAACAATGAAAAGTCTTATCTTGTATTCAGATTGTACTTTCTAATTATTTGTGATGTAAGGTTCTGCTGTATTGGACACTTTACTTTGGAAAAGCAGACATTCCTTCGTCTCAGATTTCCGTGGTTTGTGTTGCATACTAATCATCGACGATGAATCACAAACTGGAAGTCTAGACCTCCAAAACAATCTCAGGATAGTTTAAACAATGGGGAGAAAATATGAATTATGATAATAATCTTTCTACTGAGTGTCTCCAGTAGAATGTGCTGCCTCACCTGTGGAGCTGCCATGTTTAGGGAGGGATCATGGCACAGTGATAGACAGGGAGGGCTGTCACTTTTTAATTTTCTCTGCATCATACAAAATCCAGACTTGATGAAAACATTTGTCAGTATTCTAGGATGTCTAGGGTGAAAAGATTCAATTGAGTGTATATGAAAATGAATGTAGTAAGCAAACCACTAACAGGTTAATCTTGCTTTGGATTTTTATTTGAATAAATATGACATATGTTTTGACTATAGTCTGTCATTCTACAGACAATATGAATAAACCATTAATAGACTATCAGCTGATTAAAAGGTACATTGAAAAAAGCAACAGGTATCAGAGAGCAGCATGGATTTAGGCCTTCTGGACCTGCTCTTGCAAATGAATATTCCCTCTTGCCATCAGGAAGTCTTAAAATTTGACCTAAGTGGCAACCTTCGTTGAGGAAAGCCATGCCCCAGTTCAATTAAATTGCAGTTCCTCAAGTGTCCACTTGAGGCTGAATGCAAAAAGCGAAGCCTTTAACACCCATGTTAAAATGTGATTTTTTTACAGCAGAATTTAACATATTTACAGTCTGGTTCAATACATTAATATGGTCTCTGAAAAACTCATTTTTCTATTAGAACACACTGTACAGGGGGTGAATTTGGTTTGAATAACTTATCTGTTGTGATTGAAGTCGAAGAGTTATGCATGCGTTTGCATAATCAAGGTCAAGGTTTCTTTATTCGTCTCCCTGGGGAGAAATTTGTCTCGGATACAGGAAAATTGCTGCAGACATTACATGAAACAGATAAAAACAATTAATACAAATGTGCAAAAAACCTTTAGCTTATCCCTGCTACAGATGTGCAAAACATTAGCTTATACGGATTACAATGTGCAAAAACATTAGCTTCTCCCTGCTACAAATTACCCAGCATCTGCTTAAGTATCCATACACACTCCACACTACAATCACAAGCGCATGCACACTGCGCACATGTACACATGCTGCTCAAAACACATACTGTGTCATACATTTACATACATACATGGCTACAGTTACCGGTACCTTCTGTTTTTTTTTTTTAATGAGGGGTGTATTGAGTGTACCCACAGTACACTACACCTTTGAAAACATACATCTCACTGATCACAGGCATGCAGTTTTGCTGTAACTACTTCAGTTAGGGTCTCACAAGTAATCCCATGTGTAATCTACAGCTAATTTGGGGTTAAATTAGGACATTCCCTACACTAAAGTTGAGTTTGACAATTTGAAAGCGCAGATTTAAACCCTACTTTTGGTAGAAGGATAATGCAATATTCATACTGTGTCCATGTCAGATTTCGAGCACCGATGTATTAAAGCTGTGTTAAATTGAAGTTCTATTAAAGGTTGCTCAAAGATTAGAGAAGAAGCTATAAAGGTGAAAAAGTGTGTCACTCCATCCCCCCCTCCTTCATTTCACCGTTATAAAAGTGGATCACATTTCAACCTCCCCTCCCAAGCAGCCCCTCTTCTTTCTGATAACATATAGTTCTGTTCAGGAGCCCTTAAACCTTCGCCATTCTTCACATTCTCCAGATTCTGGATGGTGTGACCTCATTGGGTGAGCGTAGCTGGTAGGAAAATAGCCCCCGGCCGAGCCTTTGCTTCGACATGGAAAGTTAAGCTAACAAAGAATGCATGACTGTGTGCAAACTTGACTGTGGCTGCACTTGCAAGTGAAAACAACATGTTTTCCTACGTGAGCTTGATTTCACTCCAATGCGCAAATGATTCTGTAGATGCAAATTCCAAATGGAAACGTGAGCATCTTTGTGGTTCAATGCTGGTGCTACATGTGCACAAACACACAAAAACACTGACGCTGCACCTTTTTACATGTTTTAAGACAAGCATGAAACGCCATCAGGAAATTCAGCAAGCTCAAATCTGATAAAGATAACGTTACTGCACCTAAAGATATTGAAATCGAATGAAAAAATGTAATTAATTTGCCCAAAAAAAGCATATGAAAATGATGCTCACAGCAGAGCAATATTTTTATCAAATGATCTTTAGGTGTCCTGTGTGTATATGACTATAAAGTCATGAAATTTGAACTGAAACAGTAAAAACTCATAAAAGTAATTTAGCATATCTTCAAATGTGTGTAAACATGTGCCTTTACATCTATCAGGACACAAAGTAAAAAAGAAAAACAGAATTAAAAAAAATAGATTCAAAATGCTTTTCTATCCATATCAAAGTTAGCAGTTAGCATGCATATGCAACATTAGCTTAGATGCATTTGTGTTCATAGTTATGAATGCAATTCTAAATAATGGCTCTGCAGCATCAGCTGGTGCTGTGTAAGCTGGAGATTAACTCCCACAGCTGACACATTCAGAACCATTAATATAACCACTTTACCGTATAGCATTGTAATTAGAAAGCATCTTTAGCATTTTTGATCTCCATGCAATCCTGAGGAAAACATCAGGGTTCTCAAAAGCTTGATATTTGGTTTACTTTATCGTTTTGTTGTTTCATGCTGGACAGGCAGCAGAAACTTGGCGTATCAGAGCTTGTTTACTGGAAGCTACTGCTTTCAGTTTTATATTGATGGTTTATAAGAGCGGAGAGACTCGACTATAAAGTCTGCCGTATGAGTAGGTCACAGAAACAACACCGCTTGCTGAAAGCTGCATTATTCTGCAGACATGGATGTTAATTCTACAGTCAACCAAACGCTGATTAAATGACAGCATCAAAAAAACTCACCTGTTGCACATTTAAGTGGCTTCTGATGATGACTTCATTTGAAGATCAATAGATAAAAAAAGGTGGACATGAATGGAAAGAGGCTGAAGAAAGAGAAGCAGGTAGAGGTGGATGAAGATGAGGGTAAGAGGAAAATGTGGCAGTGTTTGTTTTGTTTATGACTGCAGAAAGCAATTATATGGCCTTCTGCTTTATGGAATGTTCTTGGAATACAGAGCAAGGTGATCTATTAGGTTTGCTAATCAAGGTGAGTGTGCGTTTGTGTGTGTGTGTGTGTGTGTGTGAGTGTGTTGCATGCCTCTCGCTGAAGCACATAATTACTAGCTGTTGATAAAATCAGGGGAAAGGGGAATTGTTGTGATGGCTGCGGCATGAGTCGCCATTTCCACATGGACATTTATGAATGACCATAGGTGGACACGATGAGGTACATTATTGGGAGCTCAGGTGTGCATGGACAAATTTGCATAGCCACAAACACAGGACACAGACACAGGGAAGACCACAAATGCACTTGAATCAATACTTCAGTAAAGTAAACCAAAATCTGTATATACAAAGATGAATAGCGCACGTTTGCAAAAAATGTCACGTCGCCCGACATGTGCAGCACACGTATAAAAACCACAAAAGTTTGAACAATAACCACATCAGACCAGAAAAATGGAAAGGAAAGCTGTTTATACGCATGACTAGGATCTGAAAACATTCATTTAGTCAAGCTCTGCTGAGTCATTTACCAAAACTGAGGTGGAAAAAATACATAAGCATAGAGTCTGGATTTTACGTAATGCCAGCAGCCAGTCAGTCAGAACCACGGGATGCATACAGGGAAGCAGAGAAAACAAACACTGAAGGATGTCCTTTCTGCATACTTGATGCTTTTCCCAGCCGCAAATACCAAAGTTCGCTCGGGATGCTGCAAAACAGATTCACTCGAGACCGACCTGCGATTTTACCTTATAAGGGTTTGAATACTTTGGGCCTTAGGTTGCTCGTATATATGTGTATACGTGTCTGTCTGTGCGTATGCCTGCTGCAGGAGTTAGGTTAAGTTTAAGGGAAGACTATTTCACAGCTGGTTAGACTTTGTTATCATCTAGAGACGGGGGTCTGTGGAAGCATCAGCGGCAGTTTAGGAAAGCTTTAAGCAGATGAAGAGAAAATTCCACGGTTACCACTTGGTCTTACATCGTTTCATTCCAGCGATCCATGCCAGCAGCACACGCACGCACGCACAAACACAAACACAGAAAAACCTCCTGGTGGTGGGTCTGAATTGGAACATTGTTGGAATTTGAGTAGCCTCGATCCAAAGCCTCCCCTTCCTCTCCAGCTCTTGAAGATTTTGCACCGTTAATGCTTATAAATACTGATGTCTGCTGCAGGATGAGAAGTGTTAAGCACTCCAAACATCTCAGGTTATATATCTCCCTGATCCTTGCTTTTTTATAAAAAACACTTGGGCTTTTTGCAAGTGGATTTTTAAAAAGTCCCTTCTGCAGCACACACTCACACACACATTCTTGGAAGTTATGAAGTTTGTATTCGTTGATTAAATAGGTGCAAAATGTGCAGATTTCAGTGCAATACCAACTGAAACGTTCCTTCCTTCTTTCTAGGAATATAATAGACATATTTTTGCTTTGTCTGTGAATGGCTATGCTGTCATTATAGCTGTTTAAGGACAAAAAGGTTGTGAAATGAACAAATAAAGCATCTATTGCCATGGATATAAAGACACATACACTGCATTGAAAATGTCCCTGCTTCTATTTCAGCAAGTGATCTTTGTTGAGCATCATACCCCGTCTCTCTCTTGCTTCCTCGTCATTTCCTGTGTATTTCTAATGTGACCTATCCAATAAAGGCAACAGCCCAGAAAAAATCTTTTTAAAAAGGCTTCTACAAATCCTTAAGATTTCCTTTGCCCTATAAAAGACGGATAAGAAAACACAACTCAAATCAAAAACAAACCCCTGTACTCGCAGGGAATAACGTCAGTCCATCGCAGCATGAAGCTTCATCATGACGCCCAGCCACCACCATCGGACTAATGTCAATTTCAATTCCATAAGAGCCTCTGTTATTTTGTAACAGTCCTACGTACATAGAAAGTAAATACCTCAAATGTACCTAAATATATACATTTTAATCTGAATTTGAAATACATGCTAGAGCAACAGAGCCATCATTTATCGTTGAATCCAATCTTTGGCAAAAAGGAGCATCTCAGCCGTTTAAAGTGTAAGCTAAGATATGAACAGAAATGCAGTTTGTAACTTACCGTTTACTGACCAGTAATAATTAATCATTTTGAGATGACAGGGCATCTGCACCTCTTCTGATAGGGACTGACAACTCCAACATGATGTGGAGGGCTGCACTGCACCGACTGTCAAAAGCCCAATTGCTGTGCAGAATGGCCCAGAAGGTGTCAATCGAATGAAGGCAGATGTCAATCAAAATGTTTCCCGCTCCATCTTCACAATCTTCAGAAATGGTCTTTTGGCGTAGGATTTGTAATATTTATCAACATTTTTTTTCACCTAGATTTTAGTGGAGGCTTAATGGGACTCTAAACTATGATACATCTGAATATAAACAGATACACTGATGTTGTCAAAATGATCAAAATGTCAATACTTTTTAGTCCCACAAGTTTAAAAAGGACACAATCTCTGTTATTTTAGTGATCAATAGTATCCAAAAGTACCCAAGCTTTGAAAAAAAACTACATTACAAAATACAAAAGTAGACACAAGTTTCTTAATTGCACAACACATATCTGTGCAATTTTATAAAGTGTGGCTGCAATTTGTGAGAATTAAAAGCAAAACAAATAACCCAATATTGGGTTCCTATGATTTTTATTGTTGTTGCTGTGGTATCAACATTTATTGTTTGATTTTACTTCATATTGAAGTTTAAAATGTTTGCATCGTGACCACCCTACTGATGACGAGCACTTTATACAGCTAGTTTACTGATGAATTCTGTCTGTCATGCTATATAGTTCTATTTATACACTGTTAAAAATGTTCTGCATCTTCTTCAAGGACATCGCTCTCAGAAAAGTTAAGTGTCATATCAGAGCTACTAAAACAGGAGGTTCACCAAAGGGAGCCGGCAGCCTGTCAGATCCAATCATGGCACTTCAGACACAACTGCACGTCTGAAACAGAATACTGATTAGGACAGCCAGACCCTAGAATAAACGTGACACAGGAACAACCCACCTAAAGTGTCGTCATTATGGCAAGCACAAAAGAGGAAAAAGGGGCAAGGCCACAGAGTTCAACATTGAGGTCAGGAGGGCACATGCAGCACTCCAAACAGACAGAACATGCTCACAGAGCCATGCACGCATATATAATCAGACAAGCATTCACGTGCATACACTCAGCAAAAGTCGAACCCTAAACTGTCTAATCAACAGCTGCTCAGGCACACATACAAGTGTGCTGACTTCATGCCAACATTAATACCTCCCTTTGGAGTCACAGGTCAGGGCCTTACATGATGGTAAATACCATTGTGTGTGATGCACAAAGGCTGATCATTTAGGGTCCAGGCTAAGTTTAGCCCTCCCTGCTTAGGCCGTGAAGTCATTGGTCTGAAGAGCATACCCATGCATGGTGCAAAACACTTGACACACTTTTTCTGTGTCCTCACACCAGCATTTACACGATGAGACAAAGTGACCAGCAGTCAGTCCCTTCAAATGACTGAGGTGACAGAAAGGAAAGAGAAGAGCTGCAACGAGAACAGTAGAGCAAACGCTGGCACTGAAAAACTTTTGCCAAAACACAGTTGCCATGTAGCAGGGCCTGTTAAATATAATTTTATTGGTTCCTTTTGAAAGATCTTATGAGTTCAGCTCCTATCTGTCTGTTCCTGTCTGTTCCTGTCTGTGCTCTGAGAGGGAACTTGTGTCACTTTTAAGATTCTCACAAATATGCATGTCGGAGGGACAGACGCCTAAGGGAGTGTGAAGATAGAGTAGAGATATGACCAAACCCATATTTTCTTTTAAATCCAATGCTTATGTAAAATATTAAAATCCTTTGGACACAGTTTATAACATTTCTCTGGACAGTAAGTGCATGAAAAACACAATGTAAAAAGGATTCATTTGACATATTTTTGCCCTATCCAGTCAATCTTTAATAAAGTAATTCTTTGCAGCTAAGCTCTCAGAACAGACGGCGGAAACTCAGATGAACCCGACTCTTCTCAAGAGAGTTCAAACCGTGGTTAATTTCCGTGACAAATCGTAACCCTGCTGGTTCAGAACAGTTATTCAATCAGAGTCTCTACAGACACCACAACCCCGCTGGAGGGTTCGAGGAATCAGCAGGAATCAGACAGTTGCATAATATAGTAGATTACAAAATGAAGAGGTTGAACTGAATCATGTGATGATGTCTTTAACCATTATGGGGCTAAAATTCAAAACAAATTCAGCTTCAAAGTTGACTGACAGCTGACTGCAAGTGAAGTTGAACCATATGCAGGAGAAAATAGGACTCTAGGACCCTATGGGTTGTTTGAGGATGAGGATCTATATTCACAAAGAAGCACAGATGAACTTCTGCTCTAATGGGCAGGGTATGACCAGCTCTATCTTTGCTATAAGTACTGGAAACCAGGACCAAATGTTCTAATACACCATAAAGGAAAAAGATCTGACAGAAACAGTCTATTCGTACATCATTGCAAAACCTTTCCAAATCCCTTAAACTTTGTTATGATTTCTGGCCCAATCTACTGTATTTAAGAGTTTCCCCAAAGAAGCCGGCGGCTCTCATGTCGTTATCACCCGATGATGTCATGGACCCGATCTGGGAGGATTATGCAGATGGTGTGAGAGATGAGGAAAATGTGGATTCTTCTGACAAACTATGGGAAGAATGACGAGGAATTTGGCTTCACAATAATCTCTTCCGACTTACGAAGGAGGTTTGGCCCGACACCAAATCAGCCCATTGTAAACGCTAAGCCTTATGGTTGTCTTTCCTCTGACAAAAGTAAATTCCTCCTCAAGCCAGCAGGAAAAGAAGAAAATAAACACGTCTGGGACAATGGAAGGAGCTGCATGCGAAATGTCATTCTGTGTCAGTACAATCAAGGACTTCTTCTGTTCCATTAGTCACGATTCTTGAGTGGGAATCACAATTGAGGTGGAAGAACGAAGCAGTTCCATAATTGTTATTCCACTTCCATTACATACGAACTTGAATTAACAATTCTTTACCAGCGCAACAGATTTCCTAAGGACAAAAGCAAAGCTCATGACTAAGTAGGTGATCAAATATGGTATTGTTCGACAAACAGCAACAATGGGATATTTCATTCTGCTGGAATTTACACATATCTTACATTCCTGTTGTTTTATTGTAGTACACCACCCTCGTCATTGAATAGCTGGTAAATAAGTCATTCTGTCCTCTTCCTTTTCTGACTCTTACTACTCGCTTTGCTCTGGTCCATATATGGCACTTCTTTATTTCTATTTAGGGTAATTCCTTACTTCTTCTGGCTTCACCATGAGCTGCTATGGGGTCAGAAAAGGATTCAAATCCCATTTTTTGCTTGGTCTATCTATGGGATGTTTCATTTATTGAAAATGTAGAAAACCTCAAATTTGAACCACTTTCATAAATAGGATACTATTGGATTATTTTGTCAAATTTGGGGCTACATTTGATACATAATATTTAAAAGCACAAGTCAATCGATAGGATACATCTTGGATGACAGGCAAAAAAACATTTTTAAGAACTTTAACCAAGTCCAGTTGCCTTGTGGAAGGTGCTAAATACCAACAACAAATTGTTTTCTTCAGGCATTTGTAAGTTTATGTCGTGATCATCAACACTTTATTTTAAGGGGCCACAAAGCAAAAAACAGTAACCTGTAATCCAAAGAAACAACAGGTGTCCTCTGCATAAACTCTTGATCTATGAGTCTGTCTGAAGCTAAGGATACAACAGTCATGAGTCATTATCCATACTGGCACCAGAGCCTTCTATGGTCAAAGTGGCCATTTTCGTGTCGACCAGTCATGCTGACTAGTGCCGAGCAGGTGATGGTTGAGGGCTCTGATACATTCTTGCAGAGACCTTGATGCTGTGCCGCCATGACAAGGGCATTCCTGGGAGCGATGCGTGACTTCCCATCTGTTAGCAGGTTTATCTGTAACATGGCCGGCATGTTGACAAGCATGACGTAACTGCTGAAGTCTGCCCAAGCTTTCACACTCATATATGGTTGAAGCGCCATTCACATGAACAAATCGGATCTATGAGACTTCAAGACTTACTGACATTTCACATGTCAGCATTGTAGAGATAATCTTTTCACAATCATCATATTTGAAAGCAGCTTACACAGTCTGTGCTCCACTTAAATGTCTCTGACAGAACTCTCACCTTCAATTTCCACTGATATCTCAAATCGTTTTTCTAGGTTAATATAAATGTAGTGACCCTGTAGCTAGAGAGTACATTTTCCAGCATTGCATTGACCAAGACAGATTTTCAACAGCCATTGCTGAGAGAGTCATTTTCAGCTTTGGGTGTGCATTTTAGCTTTTCTTTGTTTTAGTCACTGCTGGCTGTAAAGCAAATTGCTTCACGGGGATATAACATTTACCTAGAACCTTGTCTGAAACATGTCATAGATCTGTACAGCCATACAAACAGTGCCAAAGCTAACTAGCTCATTTTTTTGAGGGCTAGTTGGTCTTCATGGCTAATGTGATGTAGGCTTGTAGTTTAACCAAATTACTTTTACAAAGATAGCTAGTTAGCTTGATAACACAAGGAAGGCTAATTAGCTACCTTTCATGAAGTGGAATAAGTAAGTCTTATTTGCTGACATGAGATAAAGGCTAGTTTGAAAAGGTCAGGGTTTCTTTCTCTAAAATTGCTTAGTCATGGGACTTGGTGTTAAAACTCGGGTTTAGCTATCAGTAGCTATCTCTCTTCCATGGCTCCATATGTGATGAAGGCAAATAACTCATATCTACAAGTAGTCACCTCAGCAAATGTTGCCTGGGATTGTTTTTTATTACAAGGAGTAACAATCTGAGTAACAAAGGATCTGCTCAAATCAGAGCAGGTGCTAACAATGTCTGCCTGTGCAGCTGTTGGAATTTAATAAGTAATATAATGAAAGAGTGTTAGTGGTCATGTCTGAATGGATACTGCGCCAAATAAAATACCAGGACAAACTTTGCCAGTGTCGCTGAATTAATTCCCACTGGAAACTCACAAGGAAGAGGCCAACTTGGGTAACTATAGAGGTTTCTATCACTTTTAAGTCCAACTTCAAAGGAACATTCTCATCAAATAAAATAATCAAAAACTACAGGATATAAAAAGTAGGAGTCAGGGAAGGGTGAAGAGAGTTTTGTTCAGAGAAAGTGAGTTCAGGCTTGCTCATTAGTTTTACAAAAGTGAAAAGTTAGCAGTATGCTAAATGAAATTGTTCAAACTTAGAGGAAAAAAAAGTAACAATGGTATATCCTTGGTTTGATTAACACTATGTGACATAGTGCGTCGTTTTGGCCAATGTGTCATTATGTAATGTATGTCTAACTTGTACTTTGCAGTAAAAGAGTCAAAAGTAATTGAGCTTGAGTCCATAATGTGAAATTGTGCATTTAATTGTAGTTTATTATTGCTGCACTCTCTCCAGTCTCCCCATCAGTCTGCATATGATTTCTGTAAGTATGACCTAACCAAATGCCACACGATTTCACAGAGGACATAAAATATAATCTTTGCAAAAATCAATACCAAGGGGGTCGATGGAGACGCAGTGATGGAGCCACAGTTTGGTCTGCCTGGAGGTCTGTGTAACCGTAAAGACCATTATCTATCTGAAAAGTAATCATCGGACAGTCAAACAAAAACAAACATGTCCTTTTAAACTAAACGTGTCATTTATTTTTTTGTAAACCTTGAATATGATCATATAAAAGCAGACATGCTGTCAGAGGATTGGAATGTGAAATGGAGCACAGTGGGAATGTCTCACAGGCTTTGTGTGTGTGTGTGTATAACTCTCCAGCTCTGGCAGGGGACAGGTGTGCTTCTCAGGATAGACCAATACCTGTTATTGCCTAGTTGGACTTCTACCATTCAGCCGATTACATCCAAACACCAGTAAACAGGTAAAAGAGAACAACCATCAATCACTCTGTGAGCTCAAAACCCATCTCCTGCCAATAACACACTCACAAACACAACAGAAAAAAAGGAACAAAGTCCAGCAACACAAAGAGCAGAGTGTATTTTTGGAGGAATATCTGATTTTTCCAGGCATGTTTCTGTCATTATCATTCCTGGAGTAGCTCATGTTTGAAGTCAGCGGGCCGTAGAACAGCACAGCGCTCGCTCCGCACAGAGTGGGCCGGCTACGGAGAGATGATGGGGAAAGCAGGTGCTGTGATTGAAGCCAAGCGAGTGCCAGAGAGGTAGAAAAAGAGACAAGGAGAAGTAGAGAGGAAGGGGCAGCAGCAACGACAACAGAGAGAGAGAGAGAGTGAGAGAGCCTTCTGACCTTATTTTCCTGACTAGACCCCCAACTCCTTCTGATTAGTTTTCATTTCCACTTCCCGTTACAGTCGGATCGGTCCGTTTAGTCTATCACGCCGCTTGTCTGTAAGGCTGTGTTTATGTCTTATACAGAGTAGAAGTGACTAAAGCAGGGAAGTGGAGTTGTTTTCCTTCAGGGAAAGTGAAGATGTTGAAACCTCATGGCAGCTTCAAATGCACCTCTCCTGCGTTAAAAGGTCATATTATTTTTAACTTTGAACTTCAATGAGGTAGATCCATCAGAAAATGTGTTGTTTGAGAACTTTAAAGGAAAATTCTATTTAATTATAAGTGGAGTTTTATTTAGTAATTCCGGCCATCTTTAATCCTCATCAAAAAATGTCAGAAATCATCCACCATTGCACAAGGAAACTAAGGCTGCAGCTACAGCTGTGGTTGTAATTCCAGATTTTTCTCCTCTAATTTTAAACCGATATGAAAGTCTGACTGACTGTGCTTCCTACCTGGTCACATCTTTTTGAAAATGTTGCCTCGTCTTCTGATTGTAGCAAGGAAGTTGAGCACAGTGTCATTATTAGCAAAAAGGTTATAAACTTCAACTGTATACAGGTTAGGAAAAAACCGGTCTGCAGACTGGCAAGGTTATTAGCTCCAAAGAAAATGTTGCAGTAATGTTGTCATTCTGACCAATTGAAATCATGTTTGCCTGACAAAGACATCAAAGACTGAAAACAAAACAAAGGTATGCCATACATTTAAATAGGTTGTCTCTGAATCTCTGCAGATAAACAGTAATACATGGTGCAAGAGTTGATTGGCCGTGTATATACTAAATTTATAGAAACGACTACAAATAGTTGAGCTGAGATGTCCGACTCAGCTCAGACTGTTTATCATGTGTGGGCAGCAGAAGAGGAGACCGGAGTGGAGGATGGGGATATTTGGTCTGTGCTGTTTGCAGAGGAAGTGTCTCCCAGCAGATAGGGGGCTGATGCCATCTCTTTCTCACAGACAGAAGTCTGCACAGACAATGACTCCAGCGTGCAGTGACGTGAGCGGTCAGGTCGTCACAGAGGTCAGAGGGGAAAGTCTGATGTTACCTGATGGTTTGATGGATAAGGCTTCCATGACCTTTTACTACCTATGGAACCAGCCTCAGAGAAGCACTATATTTAAAGTGGATGACTGCATGCAAAGAAAACTTGCTGTGTGTGTGTGTCAGAGTGAGTGAGAGAAGGTAGGTAAGCGTGTCAGGGCTGACGTAATGCCTGCCCCCTAAGTTCAAGGCTCATAAATATTTGAAGGGGGAACCCATGAAGCTTCTGGAAAACCAAACCCATCATATCCAATCATAACCTTCTAATTATATCATTCAGGGTTTAGAAAGTATCTAAAGGAATAAGAAATCCAGATTCTAAATATTAACATTTCAGTTCAGTAAAATGTCCTGATATTAAGTTTAAATATAACATGGTTGTTCTTGAATATTAATGACCTTATCATTAAAAGAGCCTCACAACACCTATAGCTTCAGAGTCATCGATTAACGTTACATTCATAGCTTTGAGGACAAATATGAGCATCTAAGCTAAACTGTTTGTGTATGCTAAATTAGGACAGCATTGTATTTTGGAACTTATGAGTCAGTGACCGGTTTAAATTTTTTTTTCATAACTCACCAGTTTTGATTCCGTTAAGGACAGGAGATATGCATAATTAGGGGCGTGGCTAAGTTGACTGACAGGTGGGCAACGTTGTAGTCATTTGCCAGGAGGCTAAATGCCCGCCTCAGCTCCACCTCTAAGCCCGTTACTAGCTTGATAGAAAGTTGGTAGTCACCATTTCCAATATGGTAAGACCATCAAAAAGCCTCTTCAGAAAGCAATGGGTGACATCACTGAGACTACGTCCATGTTATGTACAGACACTTTTTTAAATGAATATTTTCAGATGGAAGGGTCACTTCTTTTTACCTCTATTTTTGACTCAGAAATCTTAAACACTTTTTCGGGGGCTGTTATATTCTGATTGACATGCATGCACTTTGCCGTTGAGCCAGGCAGATGTCAATCAAAATGTGATTGGCCTGGCCCACACAATCATGAGAAATGATGTGCTTGTTAATCTAGGTTTTCTTATAGTTATGAAACAAAGATTTGAGTGGTTAATTACGATTTTTGACTCGGATATTTTGATGTGCATTTTTATTATTTTGAGCCAAGTTTTCAGAGCTTTTAATCTGAAAGGCATCAGGTACAGTAGACCCTCCTAGTGTTTACAAACCCTATTTGTTTCATGAGACAAAACTTTAATTACAACAAACAATGTTACGTCAACCTACTTACCTGATAATCCAGTTAGGACCAGATGAAGTAAAGAAACATTTCCTCGTGAGAAAAACTGCTGCACTACAAGCTTTGGAGTTCAGATACAGGTGTGATAAAATGACATTATCACTGTCTGTTACTCACTCTGATTCTCTGCAGTAAGAGTGGGTTACATCCATTATCATCTCAGCAAATAAGAGGATCACTTACAGTACCCTGAGTGCTACAACCTCAATTACACAAAATGTCAGAACAAGCTGCAAAACATCGCCGTCTCTCATTTGGTATTCATGAATATAATGCCTTTAGTGGCACCGAAGCTCTTCAGTCAAAGATATTTTCCCCACCTTGTTATATATAGTGGAATTGCAAAGTGAATCCTGAGAGAGGAGGGAAAGTCACATTAGGGGTTTAATCATGTTGTGATGAAAGGAAATCAGGTGCATGACAAACCCCTCAGAGGCCTGATGGAAGAAGAACAGAGCTGTGATAGATGTTTGGTGCTTGCTGTCAATTGAAAGCATACGGTGGGGGATTGATTTGGTAAAAGCTCTCTACAGGACAATCCTCAGAGAGTCAACTAAAAATAGTTGAACATTAATGGTATAATAGTTACAAGAAACAGAGCGTCCTTGCGTGAAAACAACAGAACAAGGTTGCATTGCAGTAAACCGTGTCCCTAAATTGCAGGTAGGTGTGCATGTGAGTGTGGATGGTTGTCTATATGTCAGCCCTGTGATTGGCTGGCGAACAGTCCAGGGTGTACCCCACCTCTCGCCCAATGACAGGTGGGGTCGGCTCCAGCCCCCCGAGACCTTGAACAGGAAAAGCGGTAAAGATAATGGATGGATGTGTTCATACTACAGTAACCATGATCCTTCAGAGCAAACTGCCTACAAATGGAGTTCAATATTTGCATTGTGTTTTATTAATCTCAAAGAAACAGATGAAATGTATTGGTGATACTATACAAAGAGTCCAGTGTCATTAGTGTAAATCATCTTTGCTCCAAGGGTACACTTTGCCAAATTGATTCTAATCAATCACCTATTTGAGGGGGATATTTCATTTCTCATTGGACCACATTTCTGAAATCTTTAGACTAATTTCCAAACCAAACAACATTGTCATTCCCATTGTCTGTGTGCAAGAACACAGTCTGTGTTTGGTGCAAAGAAGACTGACCACATCTGCAATAACGCAACCCTGGATCCCATCAGCCATCCATCTGATGACAATTGAGCTTTTTATTGAACTCTTTATACAGACATCTGTTTAGAAGTGCAGCAAACAGTCCAGTCACTGACGTTGTCTCTAAACACTGACTCAGTTCTAGCGTCTCATGTTGCACGTTGGACTGTGAACAATATTGAGATAAAGAAGAAAAAGTCTAGGTCAGAATATACTTTAGAAATTATCTTGACAACTACTGGCTTCCACTGATAGTCGTTTGTCTCTCAACCGGAAGGTCGGGGGGTTTGATCCCCAGCTCCTGCAGCAACATCTCCGATGTGTCCTTGGGCAAGACACCTAACCAAGTTGCTCCCGCTGCTCCATCATATCCAAAAGTACCATCGCTTTAACAAAGCCTTCAGAGCTTGAGTCATATTATTACCAAAAGCTGCTGCACGCGAAGAAAGGGAGCACTGTCTAAATTGCACAAATAGATTTGCCAATGTTTTGGAGCAATTTAGAAAGTAGCGAGGAGTTTGTCTGCAATTTTTGGTGATTAAATACAAGAAAATACCCCAAACTGAGTGCCAAGGTCTTCTATTTTTTGTTGCCAACTGTAGCTAATGAGACAGATAATTTAAGTCTCATGCTCTCTGAATGACTGTCTCAGATCTATAGAAATCTCTCACAGGAACATATGGGAAAGCAGCAATCAGATAATTGGCATTTCAGGTTTTCACTGTATTAACATGTGAAGCAGACACAAGTGCACACAGCTTCAAAAGGTCAATCAATAGCATCCCGTGGCAGAGCAGTGACAGGGAGGAAGTGTGCGGTCTGTTATGGCTGGACAATGAGCACGGGCTCAGCCAACAGGAAACACACAAAGAGTTCTGTTGGCTGCTGCGTGCTGGGACACACCGGCCTGTGTGTGTGTGTGTGTGTGTCTGGAAGGGATGTGTGTGTGTACAGGTTTGTATTTAGAGTGCATGGGATACTTCTCTGTAGACTTTTGGTTTTTGCCTGTTTTCTTTCATATCACTGTGTTTTAATCTGTCTGGCTCTGAATACATCTGTGTATTTATCCGTCTCTTCTATGTTTGTTTGTCCGGGTGGGCTTGAGGGTGCCGTTGGAGGGTTTAGACATGTGAAGAAGAGCTTGGCGTGTTCTCAATGCTTCCTTCCAGACTGCTTATGTTCATGTTTAGTGTGTAGTCTAAGCCAGTAGCATTCAAAGTTCAAGCAAAAGCGTATTGAAAAAACATTGACGGTGCTTCACAAGAAAATGTGAACATACAGTACATCTGTTTCTTCATACCTTTCATTACTTCTTATATAACTATACTTTTAGTATATTCATCACCATTATGTCTGCCACTGTCCTGATGCTTACTCCTCTTCATCTTTCTGTTTTCACTTCCCGATAGATAATTCCTCTTCATTTTCCTTCGTTGACAAACTGTCCGATGTGCTGTCCGATGGGGCCCCCTTAGGGAGGTTTGCTACTGTTATTGCAACATTTGCCCATTTTGAGCCCTTGCTTCGGTTTAAAGTTGGTCAGCTCTCAGGGGGCCCCCACTACTGGCCTGGGGCCCAAGCAGTTGACTGTCTTGCCTGTTGCCAAGCAGCGCCTCTGCTAAGGCTTCAGGGATCTGAACAGGACATTGCCCCTAGTCAGTTGTTCAACCTTTACTTGACTAGGCTCATCAAAATACCAGAATTTTAAACTTTAATACGATTATAGTAAGAATCAAATGATATCGATACCTGTTTCGATAACACAGCAACAAAAATACAAGTCCAGGGCACCAAATAACGGATAATGTATTGGTTTTAACTATCAAAACTTGCAGGCAAACTCCTGCACACTGTCAAATTGCAAAGATACATTGGCAACTTTTCGGTACTAAAATGGTGCCCCTGTATATTTGCTATTTAGACAGTGCTCTCCCTCTCTCTTGCTATAGCAGCAGCTTTTGGTTGATTTATGACCAAAGATCTTTAGTTTGTTTTAAAGCTTCGGCACTTTACCACTCTATGGATGGGTCATTAAAATAATGGAGATATATCCTGTTGAATCACGTGGTATTGAAAGTATTGAAGTATCGAGAATTTGGAAAACTATTCACGTTGCACATAAGAGGTACCTCTTAAGATTACAAAGTAAACCTTAATTTGAGTATCATGCTCCTTTACTAAGAGTAATAACTCCAAGGAGAAGTACATTATTTCCCTCCATGAGCTGTGTAGCAGCCATTGCTGTACTGCTCAAATAGTGGAAAAGTCAAATTTATGAAAACTACAACTAAAATCTCATGTTTACATCACCTGTTCCTTTCACTTCATTCATCTTTAATTCACAGTTTCTGGCGTGACTCACAGTTTGTAACTTCAGCTCCTGAATTCATTTTTGCGTATTCTGTGTGTGCGTCTAAATCTCGGGCTTCACTAAGACTGTCAGCTAAAACAACAGATATGATTATAGGAGAAACAGATCAAGCCCTGTGCTATTGAGTTTTGCTTCTATTTTTGCAGCTGCTACTGCCGGGAGAACCTGTGAGTGCGATTTGTCCACATTATCTCTGGCAAACAAGACCCAAAACATGACCTGCACACTCCTCTCAATCACATGTTGCTCTTTCTGCAGACACGTTTCACTGTATAATGTGATTTATAGCTTTAGACAAGCATTTGTGAGCAGATTTCCCAACGGTCCATCTCAGATTAATTGATTCTGCAGCAGAACTAAAGTTACATACTCAGAGCGCACTGCAAAAGATGCAATCAGCTACAAAATCCCTCCTCTTTAACGGTGTCTGACATTTCAGTTTATGGTGAATAATTGCTATGCATTTTAACAATATTCTGTAATTATCTTGAAGCTGTCAAGCTCACTTTTTCTTGCGGAATCAGACCATTTCCACAAAGTGACACCAGTTTAATTTTCGATCTTATTGGAAGCAATGGTTCCAGCGCAGATCAACCTTTAGGAGAGAATTTGTGTGAAGAGGGAAATGGTCCCATTACGACTGAGGGAAGGATGGCAGATTCTTCCTAATAGCTCCGCCGTAATGACCCCTGCATCTGCTAGACATTGTACCGTCTCCAAAACATTACTGGAGCTACTTGGCTATCTTTCAGCCTCACTGGGCCTCCACTGAGAATTATGAGCCCACTCATAAGTCGCCCTCAGGCTAAAAGATCAAAACAAACCTCATTTAGGTCTTCCAGAGCCTTTTTAGCTTCAGGCTATCTGAGTCATCAGCACCTTTCAAGCCATTAACAGATCCCCCTGAGTCATAGACGGTACTTTTCCTTTGTCTGTGATTCATCTCGGTATCTCTTACATCTAGAGGATGTTACTGGGAAAATAGATGTAACCACAAGACCTACTAAAGTTATTATACAGCCGAATAATCCCAGTCGACTGAAGAAGATTAATCATTAAGAATTTGAATGATTGCTAATTATGTCGACAATGTTTCAAGACAAAATGCCCAAAAATGGTTAATTGATTGTGAGGATTGGTGCATTTTAAGTGTTATATACAAATGATAATTTCAGGAGGACTGCCCCTGAAATCCTCCTGATCTGGTTGTTCACTCATGCATCTCAAAGCGGGACACTATCCCTGTCGGACAGGAAGAGGGGGCACGGGGTCTCCTGATGCAAGACATGTCTATGGTCATGCACCGATTGTCCGATATACACGTCACCACCACCTCCTGCTCGCTCGACGTGAATTTTCCTGATCATATCCTGTTGCACTTTGACATAAGCACACTTCAAGTTCATACCTGGCTTTGAGAGCTTTTTAAACTTATGTTGTAATGGCTAAATCATAGGCATAATAAGTATAAGCAAGTGTAGTTTTCGGCTAAAATTGACTACAAACACCTACATTCCTTTGTGTTGTGTACAAAAAATGCAACCTAAACAAGTCTCTTAAAATTAATTATTCTAAACAATAATTTAATAAGTTAAAACTCATCAATCTCAGGCCTAGATCTAATACAGATCTCTACAACTAAAAGGCAAACACTCTCACTGGAACAAATCCAGGGCCAGTCAGTGATATAACAGTTTGACCTGTTAAGCTGGCTGATATTGGCAATCAGGCTTCCAGCAGTGTTAATGTGCTGATCCAGTCTGCTAACCAGCTGATAGGAACATCCTCTTCTGCCCAACAGGTTTCCAGTCCATCAGTCTGCCTGCTGACCCTGCAGCCCCTGACCTGTGATCGCCTGCCAAGTCTGATTCCAGTGAAGCCGGGCAGCGAGCAAGAGAACGGTAGAGTGTGATCGCTCCCCTGCAGCGATTTTATTACTAACCTGATCTTATGACAAAGATACAATGGCAAGCTTATATAAACACACGTGCATATAGAGAAACACATGCTCCTTTGCTCTGGGCTATCAAACATCTTCTCAGGAGCAGTCATGCACAAAATTAGAAGCAAATATGAATGTATCTGCTTCAGAAGGTTGATTTTGTTAAGATAAACTCCCTGTGTGTGTGTGTGTGTGTGTGTGTGTGTGTGTGTGTGTGTGTGTGTGTGTGTGTGTGTGTGTGTGTGTGTGTGTGTGTATATGTGCACGTGTGAGCTTTTTTCTCCTCTTTCAGATTTTCCGGAAGTCTGCTGGAGCCTCCCACGGCTCCGGGCCCCAGCGGATGACTTCTTATTGTGGGTTTGGAGACCCAGAGCAATTAGATGAGTTTATGGTAAGCGCTAAGAAGCGGAGAAGCTTGTCATTCTGTCAGAGCTGATTTCCCCCCTCGCTCGAAATGCCGACCTCTTTGGGCTTCCAAGGGTGGACACGGGCCTCAGCCATGCATTCATGTCAAAAACTGAAAAAAAGACGAGGGAAGCGGAAGGTTTCTGACACTGTAGTGGTTCAGTTTTTTGCTTCCTGTAACTATACAGTATGTTGTTGCAAAGCGATTCCAGCCAACACAAGCTAGCTTGCGTCAAATGATGCATGGCAGTAGTAATGGTTCTTATCCTGTAAAAATGAACCCACAGATCTGGGATACTGAGCTAATCCAAGCCTCCCTCAGCGGCTTCGATTACCCCAGTTTTTACAGATTTACACTACAATACACATACTTTGAATTGCAATGAATATCCCTAACCCTAAGCCTCCTGTCATATTCACTGAAATACAACATCCATCATCAGACAATCCAGGTGCTGTGGGAGGTTTTAGGTATCAAAATACTTCTGAGGGAATCTGTATAAACACAAAAGCTCAAAAAGTTACCTACAAAAGCAAGACGGGATCAAACAACCGGGATGTATCCTGCTGTGGCATGACAGAGGAGTGATATCCAAAACATTCTTTCCACCTGGAGAGTGAAACACATTAGAAACAATGAAAGAACTAGCATAGCATTCCCCTACATGAATGAAAAAAAAAAAGAATCTACGTTGCACCTCCCCATGCAGTCCCAAGAGCATTTCCCAACACTGTTGATGTCTTTTTTCCAAGTGCAGTGCCAACAAAATACTTCATCCGCTCCACCTCAGAGGCCTGTGTATCCTCCCGAGTCTTTCTACCACATTCACATCTTTACCGAACTATTTGCTGGAAAACTAAATAAACACAGTTACACAATGGAAAGGGGGTCTTATGTAACCGACACCAGCCATGCCGTGGCGCAAATGTAACAATTATCACGGCCCTGAACTTGAATACAACTCCACTTCCCCCAACCCCGTGTGTACACAGATGTACTGTACACACAACTCGAGCTGCTACGTAACATACAGCGCTGCCTCTTTACATCTGCAGGGGTAACACAATGAGTAATTGTTGTTGCGAAGGATAGAAAGGGCAGGAATTTGCAAGAGGATCAGTTTGTTATCTATAGGGGTGGGACTCACATAGTGACTAAGGACATGACTCGACACATGGCCAAAAATAAGAGAGAAAAGATTAACGATATCACGATACAGTGATTCTTCTATAATTGAAAAAATCGCAAAGCAAACATCACAATATCCTTATAACTGCAAAATATAAAATGCATGCATTCATGTATTTATTGATATCAATGTGGTATTTCACCTCTCATCATACTTCATCCTTTAACTTCTTTTCACTGCAGTTCAACGTTATCCTGCCGTCAAATTCTGATTTGGCCAATGAACCAATTTTCACATAACCCTCATCCATGTTAAACGTCACCAAAAGTTCAAAAAGTAGTAATGTTGATTCGATAATTGTATCTTAACGAGTCAGGATGACAGTTTATTTCTGTATCTATATTTTGTCCCAACCCTAAAGAATAACACCAGCACATTTTCTCAGATGAGAAGCTGGACGCAGAAAACAATTAACATAAATCACCTTATCAACAATTAACCCTGACATTTTTTGGACAATTAGATCGATCATCAGATTGTTTCCGCTTGACATATTTTCGCCCTGTGCGTGACTGAGGTATTAGGCCGGTGGGGAGAAGAAGAGTGTGTTTTCAGTGTGATCCTTGGCGTGAGAACAGACTGAGAGCGGACATCACACCACACTGTGACAGCCCAGGGCAGACAGGAGAGGCAACACTCACCTCCCTACTCGGCCCTGATACCTGCCCCTGCCCCTCCCGACCTCTCATATATCCACACACACACTCACAAATTCCTACCCACCATACTCATGTGAATGCACAAATGCATACATACGGTGGCAGCGTGGTCAACAGAGAATGGCAGAAACTAACCTTTTTGTTCTTTAACCTTTGCACTTAAAGTCTAACATTTTATGTATGTGAACATGCCAAATACAAGCACCATCAAGCTGCAGTCAGATGTATTAAACGTCTCTGAGTATGAGCAGTTAATGGGTGATGTTGATAAGGCTTCTTCACATCTCAGCTCTTCCAACTGCTTGCCAATTAAATAAATACAGGCTGGCATCAGAGGGAATATTGGCAGGAGCATCTCAAATCCCTGCAGTTCCGTGAATGTCAGCGCTGATATGCATACAAATCACCACAACTCTCGGTAATTGCCGAACGTAGCTCCGGGCTGTAGGTCATGGCTGTGAGTGAAAGAGTTTTATTTATTAGCTGTTACAAAAAACCTTGGCAACAAGCTATAATAAAGGTATGAAAACTGTCGTATTAATTGGCAGCAGAAAACTCAGAGAGCCGAAAAGATAGGAATAAAAAAGGATCCATCCCCATGGCTACACTGCACATTGATTTAAAAATATGTTCTCGTTATTCGTGCAAAAGAAGCTTTGACGGTTGTTTGTTTTGTCAGCAACTTAGAGCAGACGCAGCTGAGACACGTTACTGTACACATGCACACATGTGGAAAAGATGCAACAGGTGTGGCCTCCAGCCTCCCCCCGACCCTCTGACAACATTGTGGCACCCAGTCGACAAATACTGTCTCCTGACTCACCTCCTGCATCTGACAATGAATGGACTGTCTGAACAAACACATCCTTGATTGATAATACACGTTTTAAAGATAGAGCCTGTAACTTTTACTAAAAAATAAAATATAGATTTACACAAAAATAATGCCGCTCAATCATCGCTTATGGGCCTCCAAACTGTACATGTGTGGTGGTGACTGTGGCTGCAGAGACCCTGTCCTCTGCCTGTATTTTGATGTTTTGTTTTAGTGACTCTGGATATTTCTGAGCGGGGAGCTGGTGTGTTTCCCTGAGCCAATGACAGCACGAAGGTGAGTTTAGGAGTGGATACAATTCAGCGATTGGATGCGATTCAATAAGGCGAATCTGATGGACATGGACGTAGCGGCAAAGAAGAGAAACAAGAATCATAGTGAGGTGAAACTCCACGGGGAAAAAGCTTGTTCCAAAACAAAGGTGAACCTTGTTTTCACAGCGAGGTGCCAAACAGCGTTGGTTAGCTTGTGCTAGCGTGCGGTAGCTTGCAGTGTAGGTAAGCTTCAAGCAGTAAACATACACTCTACGTCCTTCAGTGAGTGTGCGCTTCTATAGGGGCGATGAGTCCAGGAGGAGGGGCCCTGTTTGGAAAAAGGATGTTGTGTTTACTAGCTGCAACGAACAATGCTACTGACTCCACCTTTAAAATTGGCACATTCAGCGAGTAATCATGTACTATAAAAATGTCTTTTTAAACCGATGATGTCTGCTTCTCTTCTGCTTGAGGTTAGCAGGCTGATCAGTGGTATAGTTGCACTGATTTGAGTTTCAAGGAAGAAAATATCTCTGGTTCTGTTGCATCAATTGTGATACATTTCTGTGCATCCTGAGTTCAACAGTGTTGTATGACTGCAAAGCTACATCTCTAGAGTGCTCTTTATAAGGAGATAACAGAGATGGCAACTGTTATTGACTAACCCTAACCCAATCTAATCTGACATCAGCGGAACAATGTGTAAATGCAAGTCTTAGAATCAGCCCAGAACCTTCAGTTCATTCATTTTAAATGCCTCTGACATCAGCAGGATAGATCTACAACTAACCACAAAAAAGGCACTGACCTTCTCAACATGTGTTGCAATTTCTCAATCAAGATTGAAGTACATAAGTAAGCAGACTTATCTAAATGTTCCAATCAGCACTAGATGTTTACGAAAATGTAGAGTCATTGTATTAATCCCACCCTATACCTGATAAACAGTTTTGATTGGCCCAACCAGAGCGAGGTGGGAGGAGCAAACAACATATGAGCTTAAACTCATGTTGTAGAAAATTAATTGTCTATGCCACAACTCCAAAACAACATGTTTCACAAAGCTGAGGGTAGTGTGGAGATGTTACTAAATCTTTGAGGCAAACTCTTTCATGTGACCATAGACTGTAAATAATAATGGAGGAAGCCTGAGTGACATCAGCCATTTGTTCCTGCAGGGGGCTCAACGACAGCAGCCGCCATGCTGGAAGTCCTGTCTCAGTCTAACTTTCAGTCAACCTAACGACAGGCTGAGAGCTGGAGCTGAGGCGGGTTTTAAGCCTCTTGATGAACAGTTACATGGCGCCCACCTGTCAATCATATCAGCTAAGCGCCTAACTATGGATAACACGCATCGTTCATAAAACAAAACAGAGCCGTTTTAAACAGATTCACCCCACGTACAGTGTGTGCCCACGATGACAATAACTAATCAGTCCTATTTGTTTTTTTGTACCAGGCTGTAAACATGTACTGTATATTTATTACCGGTCATGTGTATGTGACTTCCGGTGTTCCTGGAGCCAGTATCAAGCAGACATTCGTCGAACTGCAGAATTTTGCTCTTCCACACTCGCTTCATTTTTCAAGTCCGGAGGTTGCTGCTTGCATGTGACAGCTATATTCCGAGATTCAGTTTAGACATTTCAATTAGAACTACTTACTGTACCTTTTTTAAAGACATATACAATTGAGACTTTGGGATCAAAATCTCAAATGAAACTGTTGTGATTTGAATAGATACAGCATCTCATTTATGGTGGAGGCTTAATGTCATTTTCCTCCCCAAGGACTCATGAAAATAAATGAAGAGAATTCTCCCCACTTCATCTTTAAGCACTTCTAAGTGCATAATGAATGCTATCTTTAAAAACCCTCGAAATCACAGGTTCATTAGCTTTTGTTAATCCCATTTACTGCAAATTACTGACTGTTCAAAGGAGTGCAATTTCTCAAGGGCTGTAACCCGGATTTGTCTTTTCAATATGAGACTTCAACTCTTTTTTTCCAGATGAGTTCATCTTAACACCAAACTCAAACTGTCTGCCTTCAAGTACAATCTCATGTATTTATAATTAAACCAAATTAAGGATTTTATTGAGCTGGTGAATACAAGTAAGCAGTATTTAAGATACCATTAGGCCTTTTCAGACCGCAGGAACTTCTTCATAGTTCTAGGAAATGTTGGAACCCTCCTGCTTTGTTATTCATTCTGCACCACAGGAACTATGAACTATTTTAGTTCCCAGAAACCTGTTTAGAGAAACCTTTTTAACTCCTGCTTCAGAGTAGGTAAACTCAGGGGACTCCTGCAGTGGAAAGTTCCACTTTAAAAGGTCCCCAGAACTGTTTGGTCCCAAAACACCTATTGTCAGCGATCAAGGGCCCTTTTAAAGACTTCTTTAGCACAATTTACTTCCTTTCATGCTGTTATTTCTGCATTGCTCTGTACACAATGATGCAGCCAAAACAAAAACAAACCAAGGTGCAGATATTGGACACACAAACGAGTCAGCTCAGGGTCCTGCTAACTTGTGATTGAAGTCTATGAGAGGACAGCCCTAGATTTTCACAGCTCTTTTTTAGTTTTGCTCTAAAACCTGAAAATAAAACTCACAGGGACAAACAGAACTGCTTATTGTTCCATAGCTGAGATTCACTCACTAGTAAATTCAATTTGGGAGTGCCCGTACTTTTGCATAATCAAAAACTACTCTGCAAACGGCATCAGTCAGACTGAATGATGGAGCAGAGAAAAATGCAAAGTCAGAGAGGGCGTTCCTGGAACGCAAACAGCGTCTGAGACGCATCACTTTTATCTAAGACCGATGAGAAAATCTTTCCAACCGAGAGTGCAGGAGAAGTTCACCCAGTGACAGAACTATTTGGTCCATGCTGTGATGGATGAGCCAAAAATTACGGGGAAGACATTTGAAACCTGCATCAAAGACGATGTATTCACATTGATGATGAATTAACAGAAGTTTGCGATTAGCGGTGTATCAACAAAAACAGACAGACACATTCCTGGTGAGTTTCAGGTTAAGTCTTGATGCATCAGTCACAGCTATTCTGAAGAATCAGAGAAAGATGAAAAGTCAATTTTGCTGGCAAGAGACAAGAAGACAATAAGAGAGATAAGATGTCGGGAAAAGAGTTTTAACTGGAGCGTGCTCCAGAGACAAATCACTTCATGTTCCCGTCAGAGAGATAAGTTTGAAACAACACTGGCTGTGTGTTGTGAGAGTTGAGCAGATGTGAAAACAGTGGTTTTTGCCCAGGCACTGCTCTGCAGGCTTTGCATATTCGTCAGACACTGCTGCAGCCATTTACGAAATGTGGGGCAACCTTGCTTTAGCTTGTTCTCCTAGGACGCCTTCCAACAATGAAACATGAAATCGACATGATTGAGTTTATGCCTGTTGTTTATATCAACAAAGAAAGATAGAAAGACAGATGGGAGTAGGCGTTGGCTGTACAGGTACATCTATAGGTGGAAGCTTCTTTTATGTGGGGTATATAGCACATTTTTGCAGGTCAGGTCTGTTCTGTGTCTCTTTTGATTCCGAGGCTGTGCAAGAGCAATTTATTTGATGGTCTTTGTTAAAATGGTTACTGGCATCATAGCAGTGTGTCATAGGTGTCTCATTCATGCTGGTTTAATTCTTGGCATGTACATTTGAAACCCCCCTTTAAGTAACGGGAGGCAAAGGGTGAAGAGTTTATAATCTGCTCCGTGTCTCAAACAGAGTTCACACAGAAAATAACAGAGTGGAAATGACATAGAAAGGCCTTAACGTACAGCAGCACCATGCATTTCGCACAGGAAAAGTGGAATAAATAACTTCAATAAAAGTAACCAAAGTTCTGAATTCAAAAACCTCAAAGCTCATTTTCAACCACTGACCTAGTTCCCTTGTTTTTACCAGTACGATGAGGTTGGTCCAGTTCTAATAAAAAAGTTTATCACCAAAAAAGTTGTTCCAGTTCAATATTTCATCGCTTACTTCACTCTTCATGCAGCTCCAAGTTGGCTCTGTTGCACTCAGACACACAGCACCAAAACCAAAACACTTTCAACCGTGTTCTTTCAACACAGCACCGAGCCCAGCCTACGCTGCATGTCTGAGTCGTGTGCAGAATTGGATTATTTCTGCTAGCATGAGCTCATTGAAAAGTGGACGATTTAAGTACTGTAAGTAGTCTGATGTTGAGTTCCTTTGATGCAGTGTCAAGTTAAAGTGCCAACTGGGGGAAAAAATGCAATCACATCAACCTCCTGGTGATAATTATAAGTCGGATATGAGGAGTGTTGTGACAGGCTCGCACCTGTTGACACACGCAGGGGGGAGGCAGGGCACATTTCAACATTTGCATATTAAACTTTACAGTTACATTCCCCGGGTTTCTTTATAGACGCAGTCATCTTTGTCAACAACCAAACAGCATTTCTGTATCTAGTCTAAAGCACACAAATGCATACAAAGACTCGGTTACTGCGGCAACGCAGTGGTGATTTTTTTTCATTATCGATCAGTTTATAATGTCAGAAAATGCAAAAAAATGCACCTCGTAATTCTCCACTTTCTTTTGTGAAATCTATAATCTGCTCGTTTGTCTGGTTATCGTCCCTCATAATAACCCACAGTGGGAAAATAACAGTGATATAAAAGAGACACAAGTAGGAAGTCATTACAATAAAGAAGCTGTCACCCACCCTGTTGGTTCCAGACAGAAGCATCTTAACAATCACTTTCTGCATTTCCACAATATGTGGTTCCAATTTCCCCTCACGATGAATAGTCAAAAGTTTGATGATGCCTTTAAGTTCACCCAAAATCAAAACAGATGTTGGATTGTTTTAAGCCCATACGACTTGCATTTGACTCATAGACGCTAGTAGCAAAAAGTTGTTTTGAAGGTCTATGTATTGTTAGTAGTACTTGAATGTCTGTTTTTTAACTGGAAATGTATGACTCCTCCTGCACTCGGGATTGTTTACTCATTTTTTGGGCTGGGAATCTTTGGGTGTCTCACGATTCGATTCGATTTCGATTCTTGGGGCAACGTTTCGATTCAGAATCGATTTTCGATTCAAAACGATTCTGGATTCATTGATCCATGGATTCAAAGTCTATTTATGAATTAGGACATACTTCAGGATCTACTCAAGTCATGTGTGAGACTGGCTGAATTTCTTGTTGCTCTATTTGGCATTCTACTGATTTGAAGAGAAGAGAGTGACTGATAAGCCCCACTAAAAATGAAAAATAGAATCGATTTTTGGAAATTATGAATCAATTTAAAATCTTAGAAGAGAAGAATCTCGATTTTTACATGAATCGATTTTTTTTACCACCTCTACTCATTTTGTCAGGTTAGCTTTCACTGCTTGCTAACCCTCTCCAAGCGTTCTGTTTTACACAAAACACGCTCAAGTGCTGATCAGCTAACCCTGAAACTTGAATTTTTTATCACCAGGCAAATATTTTAGTTTATTCTGCATTGTGGTTTACAACTTAACCTATCCTATAGAGCTGATACAATTGATATCAACTTCATAATGATCTTTGTTTGAAGAGCTAATGAGCAATTGTTAGCATGCTCATCTAAGATGGTAAATATGCTACACTTCAAAGCTGCTTGATATCAACCTTTGAGCTTTGTTATGCAAGCTTAGCTTCACAGATCCAACAATATAGAGACTCTGTTGGTCTCTGCCAAATCAAAAAGTAAAATCATAATTTCAGTATAGGCCTATAGCTGCTGAATAAATATTTAAGATAACTTCAAATAAACATGGATGCTGCTGGACATAGTGGTTTAAACATTCCACAAAGTGTGAACTACCTCGGGTTTTTATAAACACAAAACAATTTCATGGTCGAGTGATGTCTGTGTGGTGAGGTACTAACACATACTGTACATAACAGCAGTGTCCTACAAACAAATAACACTCTGTTAGCACAGGCTTAGTGCAGCAGGTGCCTCAAACCAAGCTTTATCTCATCTTTAGCACTCGAGGTGGCAGCCAAATCCCATCAACAGGCCTAGAGATAAAATGAGAGCTGTTATGACTGTGGTCCTTCTGTGGCAGCAGTGAAAACAAGACATTCAACCATAACTCTCAACTGCAGTGACAGAAAAGACTGATGGTTATAGCTTAAGAGATGTTCGAGATTCCTTCTGGCTCTCCATCTCCAGCACTCGATGGCGTTGATGTTGACAGTTTGTATCTCTCGGGAGTGTGTTGTTTTTTAAAGAGTGCGGACAAATGGAAATGGGAGGGGGTGAGAGTGAGAGTGAGGAGTTAAAGAGTGACAGGGAGAGAAGAGATTATGGGAGCTCTAGCTCAGTTATGCTTGACTTTTTTCTGCCATGTTTACTGAGTGCATGCAGAATGAAGCAGAAGCTATCATTGCCTTACCAATGAAGTATTTGTTTGGTTGAGTGAGGCCCACTGCTAAGTAGATAAATGCAATCCTACGGCATCCACTGAGTCCTCAGTATTACAAGTGCTTGTTGCATAATCTGCTCCCAAACAACATCTGTCAGTTCTGTTTACCCAAAATAAATATGGCCGATATGCCCAAAGCAAGTAACAAATAATAAATAAATAACCTGGTAATTTATAGCTGTTGTTCCTCTTTGAGAAATCCCAAACGTGTATTTCTGCTAATATGTGTGAATGTCTTAAAGTACAAGCACTTGACATTTTACATGTTTACTCGCTTTAACACTAAAGGAGTTAAAGGTTAATGAGGCCACCCTTTAAAGCTCCTCTGCGGTTGTTGTTTCTATTAAGTCAGTTTTAAAGCCTGAAACTTCTGCCGCGGGGAAGGCTTCCGACGAAGAGTTTAAACGCAGACTGCAGAAACAGCTACCGGTACTACAATTATTTTGTCTACATTTTTCATGGCAAAGATTCTTGATGTGTGAAAAAAAATCGAATCTTTAAAGAAGGCAGGATGAAAATTTGTTTTACGGGGAGAGGGTGTGTGTGGGGGGGGGGAGACACTAATTACACATGTACAGGTCAGGATCAGCAAAGACTAAAGTTTTTCGGATTTTTTCTACAGGCAGGGGTGTGTCCAGAGGGGTGGCCTGGGATGGCATGGGGCACCCCTTGAAATCTGATTGGCCACCCCAGATGCCTAAACTGTAAAATGGTTCAGACTACAGCTGGAGAAGGAAGAAAGAGAAGATATACTTAACATTTTAATATAAATTTACATTTTCCCCTGAGCTTTCAACAGAGAAAAAAAGGGTTTTGTCTCGGCTTATGCTGCGCCCTCTCTGACCTTAGCGTGACTTTTCTCAGCACTGCAGTGCCTGGCCCACTTCCTGTGTCTTCCACTGCTCCGTCTCACATACCAAACCAGACATTCACACACCCACGGTGACGGCTGAGTGTGACCCGGTCATCCTGCGAGGCTGAGAGGAGTTCCTGTTCACGAGTGTGCCGCAGCTGTCTCGCAGGCTGCTGTGCCGTGCTGGGTTAGTGGGATGAGGTGGGTGGACCTGTGGCCAAACGGGGGCCGGGTCCAAGGTGACGGGAGGGTGGGAGAGCTGTCTGGTCTATTCATGCTCTTTACACAACTGTTTCTGGTACACATGGGAGTCAAAGTCCTGGCACGTGTTGACTGACCCAGACAGAAAATATCATGATGATGAGAAAACAAGAAAAAATAACCATCCTGGCATGGGTCGCAGCAGCTAATGGTTGATCTGTCAGTAAGATTGGTTGTTTTGCCTTTCCTAAGCTGTTCAGAAGACATGTGTTAGCAAGTAAAGACTGGTATTGTGTAAGTCAGTGGTGCACAAACATCAGCAGCAACTGCTAAGTCCAAAGCAGTTACAGATAGCTACAGAATACAGCATCACAAGTCGTGAACATAGCTGCTTAACCTTTGTATGTGGGTAAACAACTTAGTTTTGCATGCATGGAGATGTATGTGTTAAATAGTTGGTGGTATGGTTATGCAGTTTAGAATGAGAGGGAAATGTATGGTGGCCGACAAGCATCAAAGATTTTGATGAGGAGAAATGGTTGGAAAACGAAGTCCATTCAAAAACAAATACAAAAACATCCTAAAAAGTATGACCACAAAAAAAACATGCTGCAACATGAAAACATGCAGCAGGAAGGCCAAACATTAAACACATCAATTGCACTTGACTTTATGTGCAGCATGTTATGTTGCTTCTGTTCAATGGGGTTTCTGATATTAAAAATGTAAAATGTATTCGTTTGCTGTTAATGTTGTGTTTTATGTTCTGCAGCGTATATTTTCATTGGTTGATCATTTCCATTGTTTTTTTTAATGTGTTTTGGATTCCACTATTTGTTGATCATTTCTTAGTGAAAATCTTTTTGGCCAAATTTGTCACGCTAACCCTGCTCGCAAAAAAAGTCTTAGACATTGGGATGAATTATTGTTGTTTAAGGAAAAAAGTTTGTAAAATATGATTTAAAAAAGTCTTAACTAATCAGAATAGACAATCTTCACACTTTAAAATCTCAATTTAATAATGTTGTTTCTTTTCCTCTAAGCTAACATTAGTCCCTTTGGTTAGCTACGACATTGTCACACCTGGCAGTCTCTTAGTATAAACATGTAGTGACAACAAATCTGTTTTAACTCTTCCATTATTCTTTCAACCTTGATATTTAGTCTGGTTCATGTCAAAGTTAAAACAACTCAGGTAACTTCTCAGAACCTGACACGCCAGGTTAAGATGTCAGGCTCACTGGCCTACATTGGAAGGCAAAGACCTACTTTCTATTCCACAGCTTTTCCTAAATGTGTTTTCAATTCCAGTAAATTTTCATGCCAACACAAGACATCTTGGCAGCACAGGGATTTACTATCACTATTATCGCATTATTGAACATGGTTGGAATGCAATTTTCTCTGTATTGAAAGCAGGCTAACCTACATTACTCAGTCAAGGAGACTTTTAACTTCATCATTGGCAGGCCTTCGACATCGTTGAGTGGTTGATTCAGGTGGTTAGATGTACTCAGCGTAGCCTGAGTAAGACCTTAAAAGACCTCAGGATTTGAAAGAAAAATGAATCAGAAACAGAGACTGGGAGCGGCAGCAGAACTGCGATGTATGAACAAACACGCCAGACGAGGAATCAGACAGGCAAACAGCGAGAGGAAGGGCAGGTTAATTTTCGTAGGAATGTGACAGACACTTGGGGAAGGCACGTTGACCCTGGCCCAGATGCTACTTGGCGGGTTCCAGGTGTCTCACCCTCCTCCTCGGTTCACATGCGGATGTCAACTCTCCCTGAAGGAAACCAGGTCGGTTCCGTTGGGGAAGTCATATAAGAGCTGGGAGGACGGCGAGGAATCTGCATCTGCTTGCCGTCTAGTCAAAACAAGGCTCCTGTGCTGTCTGGTGTTCGTTTGGGAGCAGCTACGTGAGGCATGACAAGAAAGAGGCCCACACGGACGTATAAACTGTGAGGGCTGAACCTAAATATTACATCTATAAAAACATGACCCAAATACTGAGTCTGAGGAGCTGAATTTTCCATCCGGTTTCCAGACTTGAATTAACACCTAGGCCATTTGCACTTGTTATGACAGATTCTAGCAGCTTTTAACAACCATTATTTTCCCCGTCTGTAACCTGAACTTACAGTAAATGCTTTCAGCAGTGTACCATTATAACATATATTAAGTATCAACTGGAACTTCCAAAATGCCTACACTTAAAGTCATCATCTTGTCTGAGCAGCACCAGTAAAATTTTGACAGATTTAATAATCATCTAATGGCGGATATAAATAAACTTAAGTTCAACCAATGAGAACACTAAAATCACACACCGATGCCTTAATCACCTACTTGGAAGTCAACTATTTTTTTTGCTTCAGTAGAAACAGTAGATAAGTAAAAAGTACAAGTGGAGAAATCTTTGAGGTATTTTCTTCATTGTCAATAAGGTTTGTTCTTCACTGTCATACCTAGAGACTGCCAGCAACACCTGAAGTTCTGGGTATGAATATGAAGGAAAAAGTGACCCAACTGCAGCCACTGGGAAACATCTGAAATGATCAGAGCAAAGTTACAACCTCTCATGGCTGCTAGAGTCAGAGTTGACAATACAACACAGCTTTAAGATGAGGAAAATCTATTGCAACTTCCTGCGAGTAGCTTCACTTTGTTGTTGAGCATGTTGGGAAAATCAATTAAGAAATAAGGCTGTAAATAAAAGCTGCAAAGGAAATGAAGTTATATGGAGCTGGCACTGTCAGAAAGATAAATATAAAGTCTCCAACTAGAGAAAAAAGTTAGAGTTGGTCTCCAGCAATGACACACGCACCTCTACTTAAAAATAATTAAGAGTGGTCCAGCTCTGAGAACACCTAAATCAAAGTCAAATGTATTTATAATTTATAAATGACTCACATTGACCGAAGGGCTGCACATCCAAGAAAGACACTACAATTGAAATAGAATTCCAATGAAATACTAAGAGCATCCACATAAAGAGTATTACACAATTACTCAATAAAATTAAATGGTTGTGTTTATCCGTAGACTGTATGAAACATGGATGTAGTCTCAGTGATCATTTACTGCAGGGGAGTTTTGAAGGCCAATGATGGCGGTCACCATTCTGGAGATCTTGTGTCAAACTCACTTTCAGTCAAACTTGTAACCAGCAAAGAGTAGGAGCTGATGCGGGTCTTAAGCCTCCTTGCGAACAGCTAAAACGTGCCTGCTTGCTTGCAGTAATTTATGTCAAACCCCTAATTATGAAGAACTACTATCCTTCGTAAACTCTAAATAGTGTGTGGATACTAGAGGTGGAGATCCCTGATGTATGTCACTTTGGACAAAACGTCACTGAAATAAGTAGAATTTCAGGGAGGTGAACTAGCCCTTTAACTGTCCAGGCTGATTCTGATTCTAAAGGAGCACCAGATTGACGGAGATTGCTCAGCGCTTCATTTTGTCACAGTGAGTGAATCCAGATATCCTGTGGAGAAAACTCATTTTGGCCACTTGTGTCCCTCACCTCTCTGTTCCAGTCACTGCTAAATGCTTTCCACCTCAGAGACCTGAGGATGACGATTGTAAGATTAACGTGAATGCTGCTCTGAGGTTCAGGTCCCTTTAGAATAAATGGTTAAGCTAACTCCCCCTAAAAATATATTAGCAATATCTCCTGACAACAGAATAATAAACACGCAATTTTGAGAAAACAATGGAGTCGCTTTTTAATTTTTTAGCAGGTCTGGATAGTCCAATTCCTATACTGCTGTATTTGTTACTGCTATCACCCACTTGTGGTCTGGGGAGGGGCCAGTCAGGGAAGATGAGTTAGACGTAAAGCATCACTGGCTTACCACTGTAATTATCAATTACATGCCCTGATCTGTGTGATACCTAGCATTGGAAGGGGTCAAATATATGGCTTGATGTATTTTTTCTCAGTCTGCTAAGGTTTAGAGCAGGGGTGTCAAACTCATATTGGGTCGGGGGCCGGATTGGTTCAAATGAGACCTCCAGTGGGCCGGACTAATTTTGCCGACATCACTATAACTCAATCCAAGGAATATAAAGGCTGCTGTATAATGTTTTTAATTAATCATTATGCTATCCTTGCATCAGATAAAAAGATTTATTTCAAATTTGATTTTTTTTTGGCATTCACTTAAGATGAGTTTATAAGACTGCAGGTTACAGATTTAAAACACAGCATGTCTGTCATTACAAACTGGAAGTAAAGAAATGTACCTCAATACAGAGGAAAACAACAATAATGATATTGTGTATTTAAATGTTTTTGAGATTACTCACTTATATTTTTTAATATTGCTGTTCAAGTTTATAAAAACCTTGACACAGGGGTTATTCTACCTGCCCTGGGATCAGTGCATTAATAATACAGAGTACAGTGAAGAGAGAGAGAGAGAGAGAGAGAGAGAGAGAGAGAGAGAGAGAGAGACTTGAGATGTGTGTGCGTCAGACTACAGCACAGTTTGCACTCTTTAAGGTTCATCACAGACAAAGCCTGCTCACATGTTGTCACAAACACACTGAGTGTCTCTGATGCTAACGATGTCATCATCGGGTATTTTAGTGCCAGGCATTATAACATGATCAAATGTTTCCAAACGAACAGACGTGAACTTTTCCTTCCGCGTTGCGCACTGCAGTCTGATCAGCTCCGTGTGGAGATCCACGTTCTTTAACTGGACTTAGTAAACTCAGTAAAACGACTTTCACTATGAGCCCGGCAGTCCGTTCTTCTACGTGTCCGTACCATCGTAATCTAACTCTGTCACTGACTTTTTATGCGCCATGATTCTGTGCCATCTCCGTGCGTAATTCAAGGAAGCACTTTAGTGCTGCTCCGCGACTTAACCGCAGCGGACCTCTGTATGATCGGACAGCCTGTGCGGAATATCGTTTTCAGATAAGAAGGAAATGTTCAGTTATAATGACATTTTACAGTCTGATGAGAGCTGGTGATAAAGGCGCAACAGCAGGACTCTATTTAGACGTGATGTTACACTGAAACTTTTAAGTGCTCAGCGCGACACTTTCACCTCTGGGTGACCTAAAAATGAACCATCTGTAAATAAAATCAGTTAATATAATTTTAAATGACTGTTTTTACCATAATCAGAGGTCAAATAAGTCGGGAGATGCCAGAGCTCAATGCCGGTGTCCGGAACCGAGACCTAGTCAGGATGTGCTGAGACGGCCTGAGCCGTTACGCATGACGGAGAGGGGTGTTTTTTTCAGTCCAATTCGTATCAGCATTTTACCCTTTTACATTGCTATACATAGTTTATTTTACAACTCAGTGAAAATATTTATTAAAAATATTTGTTTTAAGAAAAAAATCTCATAAAAAATATTTTTCAAAAATTTCCCCATTCTTCCCAAAACGTCTCGCGGGCCAGATGGAAGCTGCTGTCGGGCCGGATTCGGCCCGCGGGCCGTATGTTTGACACCCCCGGTTTAGAGGAATATCAGTAATGGCTTCAGTATTTAACAAACTTGGTGGTAGTAAAAGCCATCAGAACAGAAGTCTGCTGCTATATAACTCTGATTTGGTCGGCATCCAGAAGCATTTTGTTCTGCTTCCCCCTTGGAAACTGAAACATGAGGTGAATTGGCCTGTCGATACCTGTCCATATGGAGCCCAGTAGCTGTCAAGTGGCAACCTTGAAAGCAAATGTGGGGTTGCCAAATACTGCAATTCCTCAAGTGGCCACTTGAGGCTGGTTCCAAAAGTGAGTCAATCCCTACCTACCCTCAGGGTAAATGCCTTATTTTACAGAAAAAGATGTACATGTTCACACCTTGGTACAAAACAATGGTTACAATAGCTGATTTTTAACAGGGGCAAATATTTCATTAGTTTTATCGGTATATTAGCATGCACTCAACATACCTGGCTCGTTAGCTTGTTTGCTCGTGCAGGTTTTTTTATAGCAGTGCAAAGGAGACAAAAATTTTATTTTGTTGGCCTATCCTGGCAGAGATGACTGTGGGCTTTTTAAAAAGGCACCTGGTCATTAGCCAGCTCATGAATTAGCCATGGGCACAAATGGTGTAGCTTTGATAAAATGGCTTTTGCCAACCCCTCACTCCTCGCAAAGTCTACCCTCTCATCCAAATATGGTCACTTCTGGCAACAACGACGGCAACAGCCCTAAATGCCAAAATAGAGTTTTCCAAAAGACAGAACCCATGGCGGACATCAACGTTTCTACATCATTATTTAAACAGTGATTGTTTCTCCAGTTCAGGCTGGATTGCAATAAACGTGTACCCTGGCCTACCTTGGCGTTAGGTGTTGTGATACCCTTTTACCCTCTTTAATCAAGGTGAACAGACAGCTGATCTCTTATGATGAAGAGACAGCTGACCTCCTTTACTTGAGTTGGTGCTGAATAGATATCATTAAAGTATGTAAGCAAGCAAAAACTTGTGAGTTTTGATTGGCATAAGGAATGTCAGCAGTTCAAAACCTGAATCAGAGTACCTACAGAGACTAGTGACGACACTGACAGGTGCAACAATAAAATTGACTGTGAACCTATCCATCAGATCTGCAGTACACTTACTTCCTCTCTGTCAAACATAAATACCTGAGGACAGTATTAATGGGAACATGAACAAGCTGATTGATTCACTCATATTTGAAATTTATAGAGAAATTATTTAAAATGAAGGTCACAGGAAAGAGGGTTTGGCAAAATCTGCAACTCTGCAGCCAATGATTAAGATGATGATTAAGAGGGTTTAAACTATAAAAACTCAAATGTTGTCAGCATGCCAGGTATATATTTTCAAGTCTGAAAAAGTCTAAAAATCGATAAAAACCGACAAATAAAAGGGATGGCAACGGTGATCACTGTGTCACTCGCCGTGGCGTGGAGCTGTTAACATCACAGACAGTGGAGCAGTGTGTTGCATAACATAGTTAATAATTCACAAACAGTCTGAAGATAAATGTTCATCAATCACCGTTTTTTGAGCTGCGTACGCTGAGCAGGTGAAACTGCACGATGTGGGATGCAAGCAGAGAACTTTCACTTCTAAAAGTAGTCCTTTGGGTTGTCAAAGTTTTGGTTGGCCAATCCTTTAAAGACGTGATAGGGTTTGACCTCACATACAAAAGCTCTGAATACTACAATGATAGAGCGGTAAGGACCCTTGTCTTCGAGACTGAATGAAGACTAAAAATAATCTAACAACCAGACAAAAACCTTTAAGACACAAAACTCTGCATTAATACAAAACTTGACTAAACCTACTATCAGTATAAAAATGCAAAGATCAAAAACCTGCAACCAGACTCTACAAGGCGGCTGCTTACATAATGAAACCACGCATACTGTACAGTATTATACTGTCAAATTAAAAACATACTAACTCATGAGCTATGGAGGCCATGAAATCTATCAAGGCTCATATCCCTAAGAAAGAATTGAGTTCCTTTTAGCCTTGAGAAAAGAGTCCCGTTTTTAACTTGTGAAACAGCTTGACATTATGATAATAATTACGTGTTTTATCTCATCACAAAGCAACCAAGGCATGAAACAACAACCATTTTACATCATGAATCCTAAATAGGTTCACAATAAGAACTTAAAGGTCATGTGACAAGCTGCAGCTTTGAGTGAACAGTTGTAGTGTATCAGGCTAATGTTTATCATTATGTAACAATTAACTTTGGCTCCATGTTTGAAAGTTTTTAGAAAACGCTGCAGTCTGCATTGACGGATCATGCGGTCCATTTAGACAAGCTTTTCCCTTAATAATAAAGCTTTTAAGCCGCGGCCTAATGGATAAGATTCCTGCAGCCTTCAAGAAAAGTTTAGAAACTTCTTCCACTCCATTGCCTGATGGAGTTAAACAATGATGTACTCGACAGTGCATACAATCAATTACAAAAGCATATGGCCTCATCCCTCAAAGGCAGGGAGGTTAATGATCAAATAGTGTGAGCCAACTTTTGAATCTCCCCTGCGGTGTCTCTACAAAACCATTAACGGAAGAAAAGAAAACAGACCTCACAGCAAACCAGCTGGAGGAGGCAAACAGACCAAAAACTAAACCCCATCGGATATGAGACACCAAAACCAAAAAACAATAACAAGTGATTCCTCCGAAATTGAATAGGATCATTTCTGAATTCCCACATCAATTGTCTTACAGCATTGCACACCATCATTTCAAAGTATCTGATCTTAGGATTTTAAGTGGGTTTCAGAGCTTGGTCCCCTGAAAGCAAAAAGGAAAAAGATAAAAACCCATAGAACTGTGATAGAACCGAAACCCCATAGGACTCATCGACAGTCTTCTTATATCTATGAAAAAAACACTCTTAGACATCGTTTCTCATCTCCAATGCTACCCTCCCTTCTCAAGATGCTAGTCGGACAGTAAACAATTGCAATGCCTTTAAATGACGACATTGCTGTAAGTTCTTTATCACTAACAACTGGATACACTACATGCCTCGAAATGGTGGCTGTTACTCCCATTGGCTGTATCATCATCAGACAAAAGCCAATGAGTTAAACTGTACAGGACAATGAGAGCACTAAAAAGAAATATTTGAATATGAATATTTGTAAATATTTGACTAATGTTAACTTCCACATTATGCAAGCAAAGGCCAAATAAAACATTTGCAAAGAGAGAATAATAAATGGCAACTTCGTTCAAAGCTCAACTTTGTTGAACTTTGACCGGTGAAGCAGCCTTCTTAAACAAAAGACAATAAATGTGTTGACTCCATTGGACACTGCCCACATTCTGCAGAAAAGATATTGACTTCTCCACAGTGGGCATCTGCCTGTGTTGAAGGATGTCTTACTCTGCCTTTATGTGCAAGTTAAATGTCTCAAAAAAGGATCCAAGTCTAAATAATATAACTAGAGCCCAACCGATAAAATATATCTATCTCTACATCAAACAAAGTTCTAGATAGAAAGATATTGGCTGATATAATGGTATCTGTTTTTTTCTCCGCCCAATATCAATATTGGTATTGGCCGAAAAAATATATAATGGTAGGGGAAACACTGATCTGAGGATAGTTGACATTTAGCAGAAGCTTTACCTGGTTGGCTAAATGGTGTTAAAGTTTGGTGTCTGTACATTAAATCGTTTTTCTAATTGGTCCCAGTTCAGCCAGTTATTTTAGATGTCTTTCTATGGTCATATCCACACGATGTTCATATTGTGATGACAATAAAAATGCAATTTTTTCCTAATCCAGCAGGTCAGCACTTCGACTCAAACAATCCATGTGTGATTTTTGACAATCCTGCAAACGTTTTACTTAAAGTCTTACAACTCAGATTTTCCATTTATCACAGCTGACATCTCCCATGAGCACCGTACAGACGACAACCAAACCTCTGCTATTTTTTCATAAAATATGGGGGAAAAAAATTTGACTGCTAATGGCGTGCAAACATGCAAACGTAACGTGTGCCACACAGCATACAGTAAATGAATGTGATGACTGGAGGTAGCAGCGCCAAGCTTTTTAATCAATAACCCTGCTGCCAGAGAGGCCGGGGACCATTAGCACCAGTGCGCACAGTAAAGTGACTCTGATGTGAAATGACAGGGGCTTTCACAGGAGCCGTCCAATAGTCCCTCTCAATGTCACACTCTCACACACAAACACACACACTGCTACCCTACATTGAAGCTATACTCTCACTAGGCAACCAGGACACCCACTGTTTGTCTGTTTCCAAAAAAAGTCAAGACTCCTAAATAACAGCCTCACAGTTCCTAACTTGCTTGTCTTTATTCTTTAGGTATATGTGATTTTAGTCAGCCAGGTATGGAGGAACACCTTCTTGGATGCTTCCAACAACTTAAATTGAAAACATTTATACAATATGAAATAAGATGGCAATAAATTGACATATAAGTACCAAGAAAGGGGTAATGTTTGGACCATTAGTGTCCCCCTAAGACAAATGAGCACTTAATGCATGAAAAAGTATTGTCCTCTCTTAAATGGGCGTTACCTCATACCTATCATCATAATTCTTTGTATGGGCGGGTGCACAATAAAAATTTAATGTGATCTCATCAGCCCTGCTGAGAAGGAAGGCCCGTTGTAGGGTAAAACATTCTTAAACTTCACTTTTACAGATGTTTGCATGAAGATATACCTCGGCATCACACATCTGGAGTGCATATTGAGTGAAGTGTAAAACTGACTTTGAGGGAAAACTCTTTAAGAAGAAACATAGTTTTGTTTTTGAGTTTAAAATGTGTTGATCACCTTCAGACTGTCACTTGAATGAGCCATCTGTCTTTTTTATTATGAATACCTGCAGACTGTTAAATTCACACGCCTTTCTCTGCAACTTTGTTTTTATTTCGGTGTGTATAACATTAGCTGACACTTGCTGCCTACCTCGCTCCTCCTGCTCTCCGCTCCGGGTCTGGTGATCAGCGCCGTGTCACCGCACACCACCGCCGCGTCCTCCACGAACACGCAGTCCGGGAGCGCCTCGTCCGCGGGGAGCTCGACCACCTCCAACCCCAGCCTCGTGCTCAGTACCTCGACGTACGCCTCGTGCTCCCTCCGCGCCTTGACGAGGTCCACCTCCACCTCCGCCTGGCTGGTCCGGAGCGCCTCTTTGACCAGGGACGCAGGGATTCCCCGGACGATAGCGTGGGTGTAATGACCAAAACCTGCCATTAAACCAGCCATGTTTTGCTTTTCTTCACTTGGCACGCTCAAACCTGACAAAAAAGAACCAAAAAAACACCCTCAGCGAATGAATGAGAGAAACTGCCGTCAGTTAACCCGCTGCTGCCCTGCTCGGGTAGTTGTTCCCTGTTAGTTTGTAGGGTTTGGATTCTTTATTTACAGTAGCCTGCTACATTCAGTGTCAGTCAGCCCTGCTTCAGTCTCCCGGCGAGCAACGGCGCTGCTGTGACGCGCACAGACCATCACGTGCAGCAGACGAGTCTGTCAGCCGTCCGCGAGCCGTTCAGCCCAACAAGTGACAGTCCGAATACACTGAACATGTGGCTCAATCAATTTCACACTGGATCAGCGAGGCAGAGTGTGCAAGTCAAACTCCTTCATGCTCTTAAAGCGTCTTAGAGGAGAAATTGCAGCAGAATAATCAATTATTTCTCCCTCACTCCTTATTCCTCAACATTTCTGTAGTAAGGCTGCTTCTAGGAACATTTATTGGAACTAATGAGACCCTCAGTTTCAGTCAATTTGTGGATAAGTGTAAGGCATTTTTCTAAGTTTTATGTGATAGTGGAAGGAATATCTTTGGGCTAGGCATAACCAAAGATATCCTATTTGAGCTTAATGAAATTGTGATCTGCATTGATTTCAACCTTTTACTGTTTCTTCTTAAATAAAGCAATTATTTGATAAATCACAGCGCTAGAGTCGAGTTTATTAAAAACATGTTGATTTTTTTGAACCCAAATAATGATGAATCTATTAGCAGCTCCTCCATTTTTCCCCAGAAAATTAAGTTTAGATGGATATATAGAACAAGAAAAACATTTGCAAAGACTGTGGGAATACAACATTATTATATGTATAAAAAAAATACAATTTAAAAATCCTACAGTTTGGGGTCAGGGGTTGCGTAGGAACTTGGATGCCAAACATAGGTTTTATTTAAGGTTGTATTATGGTGTGATATCATATAAGATAGTTTTCAGACACAGCCTGTGTTCATGTCTACTTTTACTGGTTGGCTTAAAAGACTCAAAAAATGGATGGATATGGTAAATGATGCATTTGTAATGGAACATTTTCAAGACGTGAAAAGCTAGGAGGAAAGGATAACATTCTCTACAGACAAGGATAACACACGTTAAATGGTCTTGAGCTTGTATAGCGTTTTTTTAGTCTTCTGACTACTCAAAGCACTTTTACACAACAAATCACACCTTCAAACACTGATGGCAAAGGTGGCTATGTAAAGTGCCGAAGCAGCGGAGCAACTTAGGGCTAAGTGTCTTGCCCAAGGACACATCGGACATGTGATTGAACCCCGACCTTCTGGATGAGAGACCACTGAATCTAACACCTGAGCCAAAGCTGCCCAAAAACTAGGGTGTTACCATGTCTTGATCATAAAGACATATCATTAGGACGTTTATGCACCACTTTATATCTCATGTTAGCTTCATTTCAGTTGTTATGAATAAAAAACGAGGAACAAAGACTGAGGGCACATATCCGTTCTTGCACCTGAGAACACTGAGACATGTGTAACCGCTTAACTCTTGGCAGATTTTGTAAAATGATGCAGACAAACTTAAAGGGCAATAAACAAACATCAAAGAGAAAGCCTGTTTGTCCTGCAGTGTGAGAAGTGTTAGGTATGAAGAGTGTGAAAGGAAAGTCTGTGTTAGTAAGAGTGTGAACTGTGGGCATGGGAGCAGGAAGGAGTGTTATATTCCCTATGGTGCCATCTAAGGCAGGTTCTGGGCCCGCTGAAGCCGTCTGAACGGATGGAATGTTTCTTCAGACGTCCCAGAAGCACATTCTTCCACCGCGGGACCTCGGTTTGTCTTTTCTTGTTCCAAATTCACTCAATTATCCCCGACTGCTCGAAACATTCCAGGAGGTTCCAGGAGCCCCACATTCCTTTTTCCACTCCAGCCAGGACCACCACCCTCCTCTCAATGCTAACACCTGCCCACACCAAGACCTTTCTTTTTTTCCATCATTCCTCATCATGGATGGACATGGCCAAAGAAAAGACCCTCTTCTCTTCTCTCTCTCTCCATGCTGAGGAATTTGGGTTACTCCAGACGAGGGAAAGCCCTCATACTTTGAGCACACCTGGCTGGTTCTCTATGCGGCTATAAAAGAAAGGAGTGAAAGCAGACACGATCCGCCCAGCTGCAGATGAAGCAGCACCAAAAGCTCATATTTGTCTGGTATGATTGAACTTGTGGTGAGATCCCAGACGTCTTAAGTGACAAAGTCATGCGTGATTACACAGGTGCACGGAGCAAAGTTATCTCTAAGCAGTCAGGCAAATATATAAACCTAAATACCAAAGAAAATAAAGTGATGGAATGACAGGAGAGGAGTTGATCACATCTGTTTCCAGATGCAAAGGATTGTTATTTGAGACTTTAGATGTTATTAGATTTCGATATCAGCTCATATGGGCTGCACTGCATCCAACATCAATGAACAAAACATCTTAAATTAAGAGACAAATTCAATGTAATTTATTATCATGAACTGTTGCTTTCATGGAGTAATTGTTCTATTTTCATGCTGTCAAACAGCATTCTGGGTAATGCAGTTCAATCAAACCAAATAGGAAAACAGCTATTATTGATGCATACAAAAGGAAGTAAGGTTCTTTTTGACATTAATTCTTACATACAGTTTGCTGGTGCCTTGCTAGTGCACTAAATGTGAATAAATCCATGTCTGAAAGTAGTTTACAATATTTACTATTTAGAGAACGGTCAAACCTGCACACAATTCATTGCACTAATCTTCAATTCAATTTGATCAAAAGGGCAAAAACAGAGAACATATTCTTCCTTACTTCACTTAGAGTTCAACTTTGGTGATTTTGATCAGCAGTCACAGCACTGACCAATAGCAAAGGAGCATGTGAGGTTGACCCGACCTCTTTGACACCGCTCACGTTCATGAATTTTGCCTCCGCAGGCGATGGTCATTCAACCACATTCATGCAATTGTGACTTCTGTATGAGCAAAGTTTGCAGAAAAATACAATGTCTGGCTGATTTTTTTGAGTCTTTGTCAATGTCTGTAGGAATCAATTGATCTTTGTTCAGGACTTTTCCATTGTAGATTTTCATCTTTCCTCAGAATGTACAGTATGAACAATAAGAAACTATATTCCTGTCCTTTAAGTACAGTTTTATCACAGACAATATGTTGCAGTTGACAAGACATGTAAGTAGAAACCTTGATTTTAATTACAACCCTTATCACTCAATAATAACTGGATGACACTGAGCGACTCCACTGATGATAATGTGTTGGAGAATCAGATTAAGCATTGTTCAATGAACTTGTTTTCACTCGTATACATTTGGACAGATGTGGCAGACTTTTTATTTTCATGATCATGGATTTTTGATGAAGAGCATTTTCTTTCTTCTTTGGTCATTTTATGAAAGACTTTTCAATTATACACATTTTTGACAGTCACAGAACATTATGTGAATGCTAACTGACCCTATTTAACTAACAAGAATACCATGTTCTCTTTTCGCCTGTCGCTGCTTCACATCAGGTTTTCACATTTTTTGGCAAGATCTTAAAAGAGGTTCTGTTTCACATCAGATTAGATACTGTGATTTGCCTTCACAGTCTCTATTTTTCACCATTTCCAAAAACGTTCAGTGTGGAGAGAGACGTGTTTTTTACACTGAATGAAAAACTACATTAAAATTGCATATTTTAAAATCTTGTCATCATCTAAGGAGAGAGAAATAAATATGTTGGCAGTCACTGAAACAAAAAGTAAAGCAGCCAGGGAACTGTGAGAAATGTATGACAAAATCTCTTTGACTTTTGAGACAAAATCTCTTTGACTTTTCCATGTAAAGCTGCAGAATATGTCTTTTATAGTAATCCCCGATGCAAAACAAGGCCTACTTTTCCACGGTTAGTGCCCCACACAAATACATTTCTTGCACAGCGAATTGCTTCTTCATTGGTCTTGCCACGTTAGCATTGCCTTGCAGACACAAGTATGCAAAAAGCATCTCAAGCGTCATCTTATGTGCTATTTTTCAGCTCAGCACTGACTACAATCCTGTTAAACAGATTCATGGTGTAAGAATGTCACAAAAACTCCCTGAATCAGAGGCGCTGCTTGTCAACAGGCAAGGCAGGGAACTGCTTGGGGCCCCAGACCAGCAGGGGGTCCCAGAGGGCTGACAACTGAAGCAGCGACCCAGTATGTGCACATTTTGCAATGACAGTAGGAAACCTCCCTAAGGGGACCCCATCTGACAGCATTCACTCTCATTGCCCTGCTGAACCCTTGTTGGAGGGCCCCCCAATTGATTTTTGCCATGGGCCCCAACGGACTCTAGAATAGCCACTGCCCTGGATCTACAAACGGAAGGTGTGCTACAGCTAGTATTGGTTGCATTGACGCAACACTGACAGGGACGAACAGAAAGCAGAATATTTCGTAATTATTTGGACTTGTCTCAAGGACAAAAGTGCTCTCTGCAGCTCTAAGGATAAACTGTCCCAAAATATTCTTTGGGGAAAAAATTATACAATACAGGATATGTCGGAATTGTGCGTTAACAAGATTATGAAACAGCTATCCTCTCTTAGGACCTTTTTTTATTTAATTAAGTCAAGATAACAAAGACAATATGACTGAACACGTCGACTGTGCCTCTTTTTCTCTTTCAAAGAATTGGCAAAACCTACAGACAAAACCAATCCAATAAAAATCATGTGGATCTGTGATTTAGAGAGTTCTTCCTTCCTGCACTGGTCGGATCAACTTTTCTTCAAACTCGACTCTGTGTTTTTTTTTATTGCTGGCCTCATCTTTGCCCCCGTTCACACAAAAAGGACCCATAAGTTAGCAGACTTCCTGTTGCTCCATGAGCTGACAGAGAGAGGAAGTGTTACAAGTACAAACTGCACACCAGTTATGACATTTATCTTGAATATAATACAATGGAATTTGCTGTTTAAACATCCAAGGCCGTCCGGTTCTGTTCCATCTGTCACTTGAACTTAAAAGGCAGCAGGTTTCCGGAATCCGATTCTCTTCAAATGTGAGAGCTCCTGGTGATATCTGACAACGAATTTCCATTACATCCAGCCACAATGCAACACACCATCTCTCAAACTTTGATGAACAGTGAAATCTCCTCAGCCTCCCAGCTGGAGGCTCTAAAACAGCTCTGAAAACAGACGCTACAAAGCTGTGAGCACAATGGTCATCTCAGTGAAAGAGAGAAACTCCCTCCTCGTTTTTAGGGGGGGCAAAGGAGTGTGTCTTACAGTCCATGTGTGTGATGGGGGCTCTCAGACAAACTCGATGGAAACTATTATGCCAGAGTAATTGCAACAAGTAGATACACGTCCAGCTTTTTGAAGACTTCCTGAATTGAATGCGTAATAAAGGAACGACAATTACTGAATGTTATTCTCCACTGACGTACAATGACAACACTGTTTCCTATAGCTGGAACACATGGGCGGATGCACACATGCAGTCATAAACACACGTGGACCCACATGCTGCATGCACACACACGAAAGCCCAAAGGTCAACAAAGACAGCATGACATAAGACCTGCTGTCCAAGCAGACAAAAATGAATATTTCAGCAATTCAGTGTTAGAATGGTATCCTGACTTTGAGCTCTAAATTGACCAGATGCAGCATTTCCTATAATAAAATCAATATGATACTTTCTAAGTCGTGTTGCCTGGTAAATGCCTTTCTCCCTGAACTTAATGTCAATAATTTTAATGCTGACTCACAGTTGAAATATTTATCTTCAAGAATTGTAATTCCTCTAAACCCCATACAAGGCAATGACATTTTCTTTTTGAATTTGTTTAAGCTTCCTCATAAAGACATTTGAAAGCTGACTTTTTACTTGCCATGAGGAGTAAACTGAATGTTGATGTTAAAAATCAATGAAATGCCCCTTTTAAGTCTTAAATGATTGATTTTCATGTGCACAAAGACACACATGCATTAGCATAACTTGGGGATACACACAAGAGAGCTCTGCACATGTGCTCACTCAGACACACCCCCTGTCCAAAAAGTCTGCACACACCCACAGTCTACATTCTTTCCGCAGACACAGACTACACAGATCTGCTCATAATGTTATCATACTGAATATAATATTTCAAATAAGCTGTAATTATAAAGATCATTATTTAATTAAAATAACTTCACAAACTCAGCTCAGACTAAATGTAGACGCCTCCAGTCTTCTTTTAGTTTAAAAGGGATTTACATCGGACACCGAACGATGCGCAAATACAAACTTTGCAGTTATTTACCCACTTCTGTTGAACCGATAATTATCTCTTTGACTAATTTCGAGCGTTATCATTCATATTTATACAAAATAATACAATAATAATACAGGTTTTCTCAGGTAAAAGTTGATTCATAACTCATCTAAGTCATCTGAAGTACGCAGAAAAGTAAACGAAGTAGAAACTCACCGGAGAGGCTCTCCAGCCGTCTTGTTCTGTGCTGCTGTCTCTGTTTATGGTCATGTTCAAACTACACGAGGCTACACGGGAGAGAGAAGGGAAGTGTCCGATCCCTATAAAACACAAATAAAACCTCTGCCCTCATGCAAAATGTCTCCGTTGGCATCTTCGAGGCGATAATATTGTTTTTATGTTGCGTCTTTACGCACTTCGTTTCCATCTGGTAAAAGTTTTCATCAATCGGAATCATTGAAAAATGTCAGTGGATGGGACTTATTGGGACCCCTGATTTAAAAAAAAAAAAAAAAAGGAGAGACAAAGAGCAAGTATCTGTCTCCCCCCCACCAACACCACAATATCTCTAGTGGAAAATAGGATCACTTTACCTACAACGGGACCCACTTCCCCCCCTCCAAACGTGATGGACAGATTGCGTGAAAAAGTCAAATTGCCACAAGGAATGAATGCAGAGGAATTTTCCCTGCATGAAGAACATATTTAACAAGACTTTAAGCTGTCAGGAATGCTTTGTGGTCTGCTGGCCGAAGGGAGAGAAATATGTTAATAATGTAGGCTACTGCCATACCAAATATGGCAATACTGTTACGTCTGAGCTCTGGTGCGCATCTGGAAACGCTTAGCTCCTCTGAATAAAGGCGCTGGAGAGCCAGAAATAGACACTGTTAAACGTATTTCTGCCCACACCTTTAGACCCAAAGACACCTTTTTAAACGTGGCCACTGCATCATGCTATAAAAGTGAATTCAACAAAGTGCATTCATCAGAAATAAATTTACGCACAAAAAATGACATCATGCCATACGGAACAAAGTAGCACATATGGCCAACTGAAATAAGTTTATAATAAGTTTATCATACTTTTCACTCTGTGGTATTGTTTTACGATATTCGTTGGTTTGTTGTAAAAGAAGATTACACAATGATAAACTGTTTTAAAAGAAGAACACGTCACTGAAACTAAAAATACCAAATGATCTCATCTAAGTCATTTGTGTATAAAGTAAGGAGAGGGAGGAAACACAGGTCTAAAAGTGACAGAAAAGCATCTTAACTTTTTCTACAGAGAAGTAGTGGAGTTTTTGACCACAGTTGATAGATGTGAGAATCGAGCAAGAGGAAGAAAATGAAAGGGGGGATAAACAAGAAGGGGAAAAAAATGTGAGACGGAAAAGTGTGTTCAGATGGGATCCAGGGGGGAAAAATCCATTTGAGAGCGAAAAAAAGAGAAAGGTTTAGACAGGGTGGAGCTTAGGTCTTGGATGGAAAATGCGCCGAGAAACATTCCTGGCATAGTTTGGGAACAGTTCAGCAGGCAGCCCAGGAACGACGTCAGCTTCCCACTACGGTATAAAAGTCCGGAGGTGGCTGGACCTCAGCAGACTGCAAGCGCTTTACCGAGAGCTTCAACTTCTCTAAAGGAGCCTCTAACAGCAGAGACTACCAGCAAACAAACCGACCGAGCGAGGGAATACCTAAGGACTCCTCCGAAGACACACTTTACCTACTTTTTGTACAACCGAGCACAGGATTCCTCCTTAACGCGAAGAAGATATTTAACAAAGATGCTGATGCTTACTGTTGTCGTTACCTTCCTGGGGAGCCTAAACTTGGTGAGTTATTCCTCTTCTTCGGTCTGAATGAGAAACCTTCTTGTTGTTTTTATATTATAATGAGAGGGAGCAGATGTTTGTTTTGATAAAACACTGAGAGTTTTACTAAAGTTTGCTGAGGCAGGAGTTAAAAAGTTCAGTCTTTAACGAAAGATTGTGTTGCTGGTTGTTTAGGTCCTCTCCTCCTCCTCCTGCCCCTCCGTGTGTGAGTCTCCCTTGGAGATGCCCAAATGCGCACCCGGCGTGAGCGTCGTGCTGGACGGCTGCGGCTGCTACAAAGTTTGCGCCAGGCAGCTGAACGAGGACTGCAGCCTGACTGAGCCTTGTGACCACACCAAAGGGCTGGAGTGTAACTTTGGGGCCAGCTTTGCTGCTGCTACTACTCGTGGCATCTGCCGAGGTATGTAGAAACAGCCTTCAGCTACAGATGTGCATGATGCTTTTCTTTAAGTTCTTGTTAAAATATGGGAAGTTATTCTGGACTATTCCAGTTTGAGATGATTATGCTTTTCAACTAGTCTAAGGTTCCAGTTTAAATAAGGGGGTTAGATTTAGGAGTATGGGAAGCTGTGTGATTTCAACAGTGTGGAATGCAGATAGAAGGAAACTTAGACTAAACTCACAGTACAGACAGCCCACTGTGGAGGGAAAAAAGACTCCTCAGGCAGCCTCAAGAATTTCACAGTTTAACTGATCCTTACCTGGCAGCCATGTGATGTCTTCTGCAGACTTTTCCAAGCAGAGCAGGAAAGAATAACATTCCTTTCCTCCTGTTTTTTTTCTCCCCTTGCAGCAAAGTCAGAGGGCCGACCCTGCGAGTACAACAGCAGGATCTATCAGAATGGAGAGAGCTTCCAGCCCAACTGTAAACACCAGTGCACATGCATCGATGGAGCAGTGGGGTGCGTCCCGCTGTGCCCGCAGGAGCTCTCCCTGCCAAACCTGGGCTGTGCCAACCCAAGACTGGTCAAGGTGGCAGGCCAGTGCTGTGAAGAGTGGGTGTGTGATGATGGCAAGCAGACAGACATCCTGGAGAAGATCTTTGGCAAAGATATGCTAACTGATGAGTCGGAAAGAGAACTTACCAATAGGAACGAGCTCATTACTATCGTCAAGGGAGGACTCAAGTCTCTTCCAGGTAAGAAAGTTGTCCCTTATCCTGGAATTTTTCTCTTAAGACATATTCATAAGATTTTAAAATATGCAGGATTCTAAGATGCTCATGTTTCCTCTTTCTTCTTTTGACAGCATTCAGATCACAGCCTGAAGTCCACATGTTTGACAGCCAGAAGTGCATCGTCCAAACCACACCCTGGTCCCAGTGCTCCAAGAGCTGTGGAACAGGAATCTCTACCAGAGTCACCAACAACAACAGCGAGTGCAAACTGGTCAAAGAGACAAGAATCTGTGAAGTGCGGCCATGCACCCAGTCACCTTACTCCAGTCTGAAGGTAAGCTTGAGGAACCAGTACTTGATGTGATAGAAGCATGGATAAACCTGAAAATGTATCATTTGAACTGGGTTTGCTGGAGTGCACGACTGATCTCAATCTTCTTGTTGTTTGTTGCTCTGCAGAAAGGAAAGAAGTGCAGCCGAACCAAGAAGTCCAGCCAGCCAGTGAAGTTCACCTACGCCGGCTGCTCCAGCCTGAAGAAGTACAGGCCCAAGTACTGTGGAGCCTGCGTGGACGGCCGCTGCTGCAGCCCCCACGACACCAGAACCATCCGCGTCAAGTTCCGCTGTGAGGACGGCGAGACCTTCAACAAGAACGTCATGATGATCGAGTCCTGCAAGTGCACCTACAACTGTCCCCATGCCAACGAAGCCTCCTACCCCTTCTACCGCCTCTCCAATGACATCCACAAGTTCAGAGACTGATTGGTGGCTGATGTCCAAAGCCTTCGGCAAGAGAAAGACATCATCAGCAGTACTGGCGGCCAATGGCGGTCAAGATGAATGCAGGGGTGTAAATAGACTACCAATCAACTACCAGCTTCTTGTTGTAATTAGATTCCTAAGGAATCGTTGGCTTACATCATGAGGACTTAATGAAGTGCACTGTTTGCTGTGACTCGGCAGCATTCTTAACTAAGAACCGCTTCGTATTAATGGAGCATCAAAAGTAGCTTCGTTATGGAGCAAGATGTAATTAATATTTGTACATTTATGTTAGTCTCTGATATCAATTCACTGTGTATATTTTGATCCTTTACATCAGACATGACACAGACTGTAGACTTGTGTGTGTATAGGTAGATATGCACATGCGCAACTTCAATTAGCATACCATCCTGTATCTTAAGAACAAGACACCGAAATGCAACCTCTCGACTTGTTTAACAAGTGTGCGGTTTCATTCCTTCCTGACGTGGGCATTATTGTTCATGTTTTGTGGCAGCTATTGAACTCCTTTCATGAAAAAAAAGACAAAGCGAAACATGTCAAAGGATGAATGAATGTTTTTATTATTGTTATTAATATTATTTATCAAAAAATGTAGCTTCTTTATTTGGATATTATGTGTCATACTGGAATAAATTGTAAAATGATTTAATTTTATATGCTACAAATAAAACTGATTTATTTATGAAATAAGACACTGTCTGGGTTCAGTTTGTCTGAGCGAGGCTGCAGGACAGCACAAAGGACAATGCTCAAATGCATCAGGGGAGAAGGGGGGGGAGGATGTTTAAAGCCAACCATTCCCAGAGAAAATCCCCCTGTTATATCATTCTGTAGAGCCAACAGATTCTCAGACAGACACTGAGCAGGGTCAGTCCCTTCTTATATAACACAACCTCAGAGGCTCTCTCTCCTGACTTTCTGTGCGTTGGAATGCCATTCTGCAGCAGGCTAGCTTTCTTTCATTTGATCTAGCTAAGCCATACACTTGACTGATTCTGAGAGGGGGGGGGGGGGGGGAGAGATTAAGTCCACGAGTAGCAATGAGTATGGGAGTATGCCAAGATTCTTAAGTGCTGCACTGAATGGGCTTGGATTAGACACCATGCAAGAAGGACAATGACTATTATTGCATACAATGGGCAGTATACAAAGAATGCATTCCCTGGCAAGCTTTTTTTTTTCACACGGCAGCATAGCAATACCAAATTGACCTAATTCATTAGCAGTTGCCTTTAAAAGAGAATTAGTTGCATTGGCCTCCGTTGGCTCTTAAACTGCAGGGGTCTGCTAAACAGTTGTAAACAGCCCTGCAAAGTCGTGAGGGATTAAGTCTGCCTTCCAGGTTTCACTTTAACAAGCATTAAGAAATACTATTACGAGGTAGAAGCAGGGGAAGGACAGGAAACAGGGGTAACATAGTTTCTTCCATGGTCATAGAAACTTCACACTCAGTTTTCCAGCTTCTGAAACAGTGTGTTGCTACTGTCACAAACAGCGCTTGAAGACAAAAATAAATATCAGTCTGAAAGGATGTTTTCTTTTTCGAGACAGAGGGTCTAATGGCAGATTCTTGCACCTGGTACAAATACCTACAGTACAGTCGGAACTGGGGTAAGGAGAGCAGAGCTCAGGGGCAACGACAGGGAAGGGTTTCTTTTTTGATCCAGGTAGAGGGAGCGGCTCAGGAATGCAGCAGTGGCTCAGAAAGCAGACATCCTGATGGGCGGCAGATGTTGGAAAATATTTCAGAGCAACATGTTCACTTCAGCTCGGCGGATTTTCCAAATATACACAAACACTCCCGAGTGCACACTTGAATCCACAAAAAAGCATTTTATCTCCTCACAAACAACAACTATAAAGACTTAACTATCTGAAGCTACGGGGAGCTCCTGCACAACATTCCTGCATACTAGCTGCTGGAAATAAGTCTTGATCGAGTGTGTTTAATAAGAGGTTGAGCAGGACACATTGCCTTTGATTGAGCTGCATACCGCACAGGATGTGCCCACTGAGGTTTTACAGATTGCTCACATGAAAGGCTCCTGAGGTTTACCTAATCACAAAGATGTGTGGCCACCCCATGCAGCCAGTTTTACACTTTCAGGGAGCCCTGTTTTTGCTCTTTGCCTTTCTGTTGCTTCCATAAGAAGAAAAACATACATCTGCAGAGTTTTGAAAGTGCCATGTAATGGGACTGTCAGTTGTCTTGTTGACACAATGCACCTAACTTGGTTATGTAATGGCACCTGCATGTTATGCGATTCGTATTTTTCGATCATCTGTAGCATAACGTACAGAAAGTGGCAACAGCCACAATCCTTCAGCTTCAAAAGATCTCACCATGCTTTGTGAGAAATAGTGTTGTCACAGCCAAGAAGGCACAATTCTGTAAAAACCATCACACTCTCGCTCACATGCACCACTGTAATTATATCACCCAGAGACTACCTCATCCCCTGAACCCAAAAAGTGTTTATATGACAAAGACATTGGTATTAAAGCTTCATCAAGCACTACGTAATGCTGTGTAACCAGAAGCAAACAGCACTGAGTGGCCATTACAACATGCTGGAAGCTGCTGAGCACTGATGTAAGCTATTTTACAACCCCCCTGTCTGCAACCTCAGGTTAATACTCACTGTTATAAGGAACCAGTGGGGAAGAAGTAAAGAGGGTTAGAGGCTGGCCACCAAGTACAAATGCAGAGGCAGACGCTTGTTGCAAAAGGCACCATCTGCTGGACAAGATAGGAACTAGCATCCTGAATATCTGAACCCTTTCACCTGATACACCTGCACGTTTTAAAGTTTTAAGAATAAAATGTGCAGCAAAAGACGTCTTTTATTTTTGTACTGTAATGAACATGTATATTTCCCTTTGTATCTCACTGAAACACAGTGATGTCAAAGATATCCATTAGCTAAAGGGTGGGGGACTCTCTTGTATAAATCAGCATGAACACATACACACACACAACAGTGACAGTGATGCAACTCCACAGACACACCCTGCACATCCACATCTGTAATTACATAAGAGTAACCATCCCCTCCCAGGCTGTTGGAGTGTACAGTCTGTCCCCAGAGGCCTGCTGGCTACTGAGGTGATTATTTCTCTCAAACAAACCGAGCATTGATGGAAGAGGCAGAACAGAATCTTTGGGCGTCTAAAGACAATGTTCGACTTAATATTCTCCGAGGGGGCAGATGCCGTCAACAACTGAGCTAATGTTGGCATATGCTGCTTGTCTATTGTTGAACAATGAGATCACAATATCAGAAACTGTCATTCTGCCTTCAATGTCCTCAAAATGTTAGAGAGACATTAAACTACAGCTCATTCATTTAACACTTGTGATTTTTTCCAAATGTGAAAACAATATTGCACCTGGACACTAACAGGTGTAAGGTGCAGATGTGGTGTTTAATTCCAGTTCTCTCCGGCTACTGGCCCGGTCTTTCCTCTTGGTGGTCTACGTCTTTAACAACATATTTAGGCGTAGTAAGGTTGTCAAAACTTGTCGATACTTCTATACTGTTCGATACCACTTTTTCAAAATGATGCAATCTCAAATGATCGACAGTATGGAAAAGCTGCTTTAAGAAAACTTGAGATCTTAAGTCATATTTTTCCCCAAAGCCACCGTAGGGGAAGAGAGAGAGAGAGCACTGTCTGAGCTGCACAAATAAGTAGGAACCAACATATTTGTGCAAGTTGGACAGTTTGCAGGAGTTTGCTTGCATTTTCTGGCACATTCAAAACAATAAATTACTCAACAATTGGTGCCAAGGACTTGTATCTTTGTTGCCTTGGTATCAAAGCAGGTATCAATACTGTTTGATTTTTACTAGAATAATATTAAAGAATAAAAGTCTGACACTGTGACAACCTTAAAGTCTAGTTTGTGTAAACCCAACGCAGTGTTTAGAAAGCCCAATATTAAAGCTAGGGTATAACACTCTGATGAACTTTATTATAACACATCAGCAGCCAGACTAATCCACCCGACCCTACAGTTGGTCTGGACCAAAAATGAATTAAGGGAGATTTTCAGGGAACCGACTGTAACCAATAATAAATCTTTGGGGAAATAAAAAGGGTCTGCTGCCTGTTAGTTAGTATTTATTTTTATTTAAACAGGTTGGTCCCACTGAGATTAAGAGCCTCTTTTGCAAGACAGGCAGAAGCAAAAACACAAAGTTACAGACAGAGACACAAAGGGAGACGACGTACGAGTAAGTAGAAGATGCCTTTTCAAGAACTATCGAGGAGTAGCTCAGCTCCTCACAGGCAATGATGTGGAAGAGGGAGAGTAAACAGCTGCTGAAGAGTTCAGAGTGCAGAGCATGAAGGCCAAATGTTATTAATGGTATACTGTACAAGCGTTTCATGTGGCATGGTCCGAGCAACTTTGTTTTCTGTTTACAGAGCCAGGGATGTGCACGAACACTGGATAGTTTTCAGCACAGAAAAGAATGGACAGTTAGCAGACTGTCATCATCATCATGTTTATTGACAGACTCAGGAGTATATTCAAAAAGACAAAAAAAGGTAACAAACAAAACACGGTGAGAACATGATGTCTGATTTGAACAAAATGCATAACTCACTTTGAATACTAATCTAGCATGCAACATAAGGTGAGTGTTGAATCAAGTTTAAACCAAAGAATGCTTAATACCAACTTCAAACACTTCAATAAACTGTATGACTTGTATATATCTTCAAGTCCTTATATCTACTGACTGTCTTTACACATTCTCTTATGTTAAATAAAACCAAATGAGGTTGATTTCAAGCAGGTAGATCTTTAAACAACACAATAAAGAGTGACACTTGTGACCACTACTTTCCAAATGACGGACTCCCTTGTTGCTCACATTTAACAATTCAATTCAACGGTCACATAAAAGCACAATCGCTGTATTTATTTCTTTTACAGATCATTTCAAACTTGACCACAATATTTGAAGTCATAAAACAAAATGCTCTTGGTTAGGATATAAAAATGTGACTTAAACCTTTCAGCAGTGGTTGGCCAAAGGATCAGGATTCTGCTGATGTTCCAATGGAACATTAAGTGACAAGAGTGATGCATTTTCCCCTTCTTCTGTCGGACTCATGCTGGGTAATTGCAGCCTGGTTTCCACTATTGTAAAGGCATAAAGGCTAGTAAGGCCTTAGTCATTATAGCGTCAGCCACACACTTTCCTATGTAACACGGTTTCTGATTTCTTCGGTATCTTTTGATCTTTTAGAGCGGACAATGGTAGTACCATGGAAATGAAGCTAATGAGTGGCAACTATGACTTTAGCTCAAAGCAGTTAAAAAGTGCCTGCTGGCCCTCCCATTGTCACAAACTGCAATAAAGTAAACATGCAAAGAACCAGATGTAAATTTAAATAAGGAAGCACACACACACACACACACACACACACTACATGTGCTCTTATATTTAGAAGGCTTGATGAGAGTGTATGGATACGATTTGACAGATCAAGCAGAATGGATGGTAAGGAATAACACGATGACATTCAGGATATTGCATTTTTGCTCTATCTCTTTTTTAAAAATCTAATTATCTCTTCTACAGGACTACTCTGCTTCATCATCCATACATTACTACAAAAAAAAGCATATTGCATGAGAATGAAAAATGACAGGAAATTGGTGTTTTTGTCCATTACAGCATTTCTATTCCTGCTCCATGGAAAATGGACTTGAGCTTGTAGAGCGCTTTTCTAGTCTTCTGACTACTCAAAGCGCTTTCAAACCGCAGGTCACACCTACACATTCACACCCTGATGGCAAAGGCTGCCATGTAAAATGACCATCAGAAGTAACTTATCACATTCAAACACATGCATCGGACTTTGTCGTTCCATCCACCGCCCGACGACCAGGCCACTCCATCTGACTGTGTCGTCCCCACAACCACCGCCGTCCTCATTCATGCACGGCCTTTTCCGACCTCCACCTCAGCAGCAAGGAAGTGTGGACAACAGGATCCAGAGGAATACGAAGGAGAAATCCTTCCTGCATATTATCCCATATGCTCTTTTGTAAAGCGTCTCGAGAGAACACGTTATGAATTGGCGCTACACAAATAATGATTGATTGATTGACATGCATACGCCGCCGACGAAGCAGCGGGAACAATTCGGGGTTAAGTGTCTTGCCCAAGGACACATCAGACATGTGGCTGCAGGAGCTGGGGATCAAACCCCCAACCTTCGGCTTGAGAGACTACTGACGCCCCTATGGTTTATCCCCAAATGTAATATGTCAAGAGCTCGTCCATTGAGATGCCTAGAACAATGTTCCTGTATTCTTCAATATGAAGGAACAGTTTCAATATAACCTTCTTTTTGATGTTTTGTCTTCATACTTTTCCTGAATTCATATCTCAAAAAATAAAAACATTCAGTCATTTTGAACTGGGAGCTTGCACACTCCATAGCATCACCATGTTGAAAGCAAAAAGCATATTACGGTTTAGGCTGCTTGTATATGAATGCAATATGACATATAGCATTATGTCAGCCAGGTGCAATTGAAGGTATACTTGTGGGAAATAAGAGCTGACATTAGATTGATTGTTTTAGGTTATTGGGATCATCTGGTGCTCCGTTTTTACTTTAGAAAGCAATACATTGCTAATAAGAATTGTTCATCTATGCATACACGTTCGACAACACAGCTTCAATAATGTAACCAGAACATCTCGGGAGACAATGACAGGTGCTCTAAAAAACGAGCTCACATGATAACTCCAGGCTGATAGGAAAAGAATAACAGACAACAAGCAGGCTCTGTTGGTTGGGACTGTCAGCTTGACAGAAACCAGACATCAGGGAACAAGTGAATCACTTCCTGCTAACAACCCCTACAGGGGATCGGTCTCCAAGGTGACTGCGGTGACAACACTGCCGGTCTGTTTGTGATGAAGTGTCCTATGAAGTTTGTTAATCCTTAGAACAAGATGAGTTCAATCAGTCAATTACTTTTTTCTATCAATCTGTCAACAGACATGCATGGATGCATTTTATTTATTTACTCAATTTTTCCCATGATAACGAGTAATTACCGGGTTGTTTTCTTGGAATCTCAACTTATTTATCTTACATCCCCGGAGTTGCAAAAGAACAAAACAATCATGGACTGTCTTAATTTACCTCATTAGGTAGTGTAGTGAGAAAAGTAAGTCAACATCTCATGAAAACAAGTAAAATATCGCTCGTAATGGGAGAATCAGCATTGTTATCTTCAGAAAACAAGATAAATTAGTTCCAGATCTCAAGGAAACCCAACAAAATGATCGTTAACGCGGTTAAACTGATTCAGTAAAATGTAAGCATGCATGCCCACTTAGGGCTTCTGTATAAAGACTGACGTGTTACTTATTTGAGGAATAAACAAACAGTGTAAATTAAAGTCTTCAAAAAAAATTGGGGTTTCTCAAACATGCGTCCTGTTTGTTTTGGTCTGAGTTTAAGAGGGAAAAAGTCAGGGCAATCACCAAAGACTGAGCTGGGGCATCTTGTTCTGTTGACCAAAGACAATAACCGTCATCGGATGAGCTGGACAATGAACTGCCAATGAAAACCACTATATAGCATTCCTGTTAAAGAAAAACCTCATCTCCCCTTCAGCGGCGTTTGTCTATGTGTGAGAGTGAGATCAACCAAAGTGGTTTCCAATTCAAAATGTGACATAGAAATGCCAAAGTGCAGATTCAGGGTTCAGTTTTGAACACTGAATGTGAATGTTAGAGGTTCTGTTTTATAAATGGTTCTTTGTGTGTCTAATGCCACCCTCTCTGTGTGCCATGTGAATATGCATGACATCAGGATGTGGAAACATGATGTTGTGTTTTAGTACCTGCCTCTCCTGACTCAGAGTTCTGCTAACACTAGCCTGTTTCTGGATAAAGCCACCACTTCAGAGCTGTGTCCCAAAGCTGCTCTCATAAAAAGAGCAGCTCTGCACGCAGCACAATCAAGCCCTGCCCACCAAATTAAGACTAATTAAGTCCAAACCAGCTATAGAAATTTCAAAGGGCACTTAACCTCAATTGGAGGAATTATTTCCAATGACTGTGCTCTCCACAGCCTAAAAACAGCTCAAATGTACTTTTAACAGCAAGCAGAAACAACAGCAGAGCTTTTGTGTGGTCGCATTGAGTTACTTTATTGAGATAGAAAATTAAGAAAGCCGCTAAAATAAAATGGGTGGTAATTCAACACAGGCAAAGCTGTGACTCAAGGAGCAGATCTGAAAGCTCCAGAGGGTTTATATTGTTTATTTCAAAATGCTTGGTGGATCAGTCTGCTCTAACTGAACCATGTATTCAAGTACTTTGTTTCTTATTCTGGATTAACAAGAGATAATGAATATTATTTGACCGTTTCTCTATTAGCTGTCAATATTAGGAACATTTCTCACTACTGTGGGTAGTATGAGGAGGCCCAACACAGTACCAATGCTGCCTACCTGAGTGACGTATGGCTTGGCTTGGCCATGGCTTGTTTAAAGGATTACTTACACTTTAAATTGACAACACCATCACATCCGTCTGTGAAATACGAAGCATGTAAGCAGAAAGTTAGCTTAGTCCAGCATAAAGATAGGGAACCAGAAAGTCCAACTCTGACTGGTGATACAACCTGGGTACCAGCAGCTCTTCAGCTAAGTAATGACATAATATATATTTTATTTTTAAGTCCATAAAAAGTGAAAGAGTCTAAAAATAACTTTGTCCAATGATGGATTTTGGCACCTTGAGACAGAACCACAAGTGTCTTTAGGCTAAGCTAAGCTAAGCTAAGAAGCTGCTGGCTGTAGCCTTGGTTTTACAGATACAGCTCAGGGAAAACAAGAGACCACTGCAAAGATATCTCTGTCTCTGGTTCTACTATAGGTTAGTGCTCAACATGTTTACAACAGGTTCGGGTTTCTCCACCAGATATTGATTCCTGAACGCTTTCTGAGTTAAGAGATTAGTATTCTGATTTTTTTTAAATATAGGAAGAAACTTATTTTCCTTGTATTAGTCGCATTCTGACAAATACTACATCTGTTTTGTTTTTTTAACCAGTCGGCATTTCTTGCAAATATAATACCTTTTAGAAGATTGTATTCAGAATAGGGCCTGACCGATACGTGATTTTTGTGGCTGATACTGTTATCAATATTGTAGAGAAAAAAAAATCAGATACCGGTATATCAGCCGATCTCAGTTTGATCTGTAGAGATAGATAGATATAGATAAACACATTTGTTGCGTTGATCCCTCAAATGCAGTTATGAAGTTCTTGTGGAAAAGATATAGTATAACGAAGACAAGATGGTCACTCAACAGGAAAGTAACTGCGCGTGTACATGTGTCACAGCCTGACACTCTGGAGAGTGAGAATGCTTGTTGTAATCCGTAAATCACACTCTGCTGGTGAAAGAGAACTGCTAGTGTAATCAGGCTCTATTAGAAGTTGGGAGAAATTTTCATCATTTTATTCAAACAAAACCTATAAATGGTAGGTCAAGAGAAAAACATATTTAAGAAGCGGTCTCTTCATTTTTCCCTGTAGCTGTATGGGAGTTAATTTCAATCTTTTTATCGTCTATGGGTCAAAAGAGGAATAAGCAAATTCCCTGAAATGTAAAACAGTTCTCAGAAACTTGTCAGCCTGTTTTTGTACTTTTTCCAATTATTTTTTTAATCAGGCAAAAAAAAAAGCTTCAAGGAATATTTCTGTCGGAGTTATGAGAACTGCTTTGGAATGACTTTTATCTATCAAACAATGATTACACCAGGGCCTAGCTGGATGTCCTATGAGCACATGGTCCAAAAGGAGTGGCGAAGCTTTAAAACTGGACATTAAAACTGCACCAAGACTGAAGGGGTAAAAAAGTTTGGGGTCCCTGCGTCATGCCTCACAGAGGGATGCGCAGTGAGATGTGAGATCATTGCCTCTGACTGCAGAATGGTGGAAAATGCGTCATTACAGCCTAGACATCAAAGGGCGCCCATCCAGAGGGGTTAACACTCAAAAGAGGTTAGCAGAGGTTATAAAAACACATCTATAAACACAGGCTGGACCAACCAGCCACACTGTCAGTTATTACTGGCACTCCGTTGTCGTAATAAACCAACATTAGGTAAGAATACGATACACACAGGCACCACATGTGCGAGAACATTCACACAGGGAGACACCCCGAGGTGTCAGAAAAACGAGCATGTCAACATTTACGTTTATGAGCTGATGGAAAAATGAGACTAATGGTTTTACTGACGCCTGAAAAAAAAAGTAGAAGTTTGTTGGACTTCAAAGTTAATGAGGCACAATAAGGGGGCTGGTTTCGATTAAAACATACCGTCAACAGAATGACACAATAAGGAAAAATACCTCTTTAACTGATTCGCTTCATTCTTTTAATTGCATCACTATTGTGCAGGAACAGACGCAAACCTATTTTTAAACGACATTGTTAATCGATCTTCTTGAACGATACCACTGTCATATTCTCCTTTTACTTCATTCTTTAGATTTGATTGATGCTAAATTACTTTTAATTGATCTCTTATTTTAAACAATTTGTATTTGAATTGTTTTAATGTAAATGAACAATGTGAATTCAACAATGTATAGGGGTTCAAGTCTCTATGGAAGAAAGGGTTAAACATTTCTCATGTCTGTCATCTTAAAAGTGTAAAGCGGACACTGGTATGTATTTTGTGTTCTGGACCATTTAAGCCCCGTTCCCACCAAGTGGTCCGGACTGGTTCAGTACAGTTTGGTACGGTAAACTCTGATCTTCTTTGCTGGCGTTTCCACAGCCAACCATACCCTTCCTTGGCAGGCGAGGTGGAACCTGGATGGCTATAGCCACGTCAGCTACGTAATAGCGTGACATTATAGCAGCCCGACATAGTGTAGCCCGCCAATAAATTCAATTGAGCAACACAGTAAACAAAGATCAATGATCCTTAGGAATGTCTGCACCTCAGAGCTCTTCCATGGGGCAGTGTTACAGCCTTAAAATGACTCTCTGGAAATCCATGGGATTTAAACATGGCACATTCGGTTTTTGTACTTTATAACCGCTATTGCAGTGACGTTTTGCAAGTGACGTTTTTTTCAACCAATCAATGTACTGCAGTGTGTCAAGCTCTACCCTTCAGGGTCGGATTGGTACGCTTGGCAACAGAAGGGTAGCAAAAAGAATAGGTTATTTTGGTACCATTCCCAAGTTTTGTCAGTGGAAATGCCAATAAATGCGTACCGTACAGAACTGAACCGGACTGCTTGGTGGAAATGGGGCTCTAGTGTTACAGCAGGGCCAAGATGAACATGCCGAGTAAAACGTAGAGAATCCAAAGCTCCAGAACATCTGAAATGTAAATACAATGTAATATGCAATACATATGTAATCAAATAAGGTTTTTTTTTAGATCATTATAATTTGTTTTGTCACAAAATCTGTGTGATGAAGATAATGTAACACAGTTTGAGAGGTGCATCATAAATACAGATACTGAAAATAGTAGTTTTGTTGTACTGGATACTAGTTTCAGCACCACAGCCGTGCAGAAGTGTAACACAAGTACCACAATATTTCAAAACAAGAATTTATTTAAGAAAGTATGTTACCAGACAGATCTAACATAAACATGGAGAATATTTGTATACATAATTTGATATAAAGGTATCATGATCATTCTTCTAGTTAAAACAGTCTCTGTAAAAAAAAGAGAGTAAAGAAAGTGAAACTCTGTCAGGTTGGATTGCTCTATTGCACAGACCAATGATTGATGGCTTCCTGTCATATGTCTGCCTCCTCATTTATTTCATTGTGAACATCTGGGCATTATCATTCCGATCCTCGGCTGTCAGCAGCGTTCGCTGACTCATTTTCATTCTGACAGTGACGGGATCTGAACAGGCTCCAGCTCTTTCACAGCGTCCTCCTTAGTCATGCCGACCTCAGCGCTCTCTCTGGCAGCTGACTTGTCATCGGTTGAACCAGAGAAGTCCTTTTTTATACCCTGCTGCTGTCACTGTGTTTGCTCATACTATCATCAACATTAATGTCCACATGGTCTGCTGGTACGTCTTTATTCACCTCAGGGCTTTTGTCACCATTGCAGCACCATCTTCAGCATTTCCTTCCTCTTCATCGCTGCTGTCCATGATCTCGCCCTCCTCTAGTTTTTCCTCCCTTAACTCTCTCTTAGCCCTTTTCTGTTTTGGGGGTTCAGCTTCAGGGCTTGTCTCAGGGGTTTCTGTCCAGATGTTGGTACCAGTCGGGTAGTGTGCCCCTTCTTTGGATGGTGAAACATGGGTCACGTCCTCTTTCTCTTGGACCAACTTGTTGCTCTTTGTTGTAAAACTGCCACAGGCTGTTGCAGGATCAGCTGAAACAATATTGCCCCCTGTTTGGGTACAAAACAGTCAATTCTTTTATCACTTTTAAACATGTTTGGAGATCTGAGTGTTAAGTTAAAACAGAAAAGGGCAGAGCAGAGCTGGGGTCATGCTTAAACTATGTGGAGAGACAGAGAAGGACAGTAAGGACTTTTTTGTAACGATGGTGTAACAGTTTGGTTTCATGCCGGGACTCAGGATGAAGCAGTGTGCAGGGCAATTAGTTATGCAACAAAGAATGGAGAACGTGAAAGAAAGGCTGAAGAACACATTACTGTAAAAAAGATAACTATGAGTAATAAGCCTGACTCTCCAACATAATCTCCCAACAGTCCACTTGAGGTTAATTCACTTTAGACCTCAGACGCTTTGGCCAGAATATTTGTGTCTGCATCCTAAAAAATGGTTATCCAGCTGAGCCTATAATATGAAATATTAATGAAATTCACCGCTTCTCTACAGTGCTGCAATAGGACACACAATTAAAAAGCTGCTTGCCTCACATTAACCATTCATCCTGGGAATGGAGCATTACTAAAACAATTAAACATTATGAATATGAGGTAAGAGACTACGTTGTTGTCTGTCCTTCAGGAACTGTTGAACTGATCTTGTTTGCTCTCTGAGTAGTAGGAGACAGTTACAGGATATTCTGCCTTCAAAGATACTAACTCTGTTGGGAAGCCCAAGTCGCTGACAGTTCTGACACCTCCACCTTTATGCATGTCCCACATAGTGTTTTCTAACCATTCAAACTGATCTCCTCGCTTCAGAAACTAACCTAACTTTACGTTCATAAGAAAGCTAACTAGCTTAATCGCACTCAGAATGGAGGATTTATTTTAGTCATTAAATAAATAAATAATAAATGAATATAAAGCTGTATCTATTGTTCCCTCATCATTAAGTATGAAGAGAGTCTGAGCTTGCTGTTTAGAGTGGATTGGCCACATTGAGAAAGCTCAGTAAGATAAATATGCAATCGCCGAAATGGTTTAGATATTTGGTTTAGTGGGGCTTAATTTGAGTTTCAAAAATTGTGTTCAACACTGAAAGGACTAATCTGTAATATATCTACTGAATTAAATCATAAAATGACCTTATTATATAATCAGACATTAAGGAAGCATGCCATGTTGATGCTGGCTTCTCTGACAATGCAGCCAGTATGTCCTACTTCTAAGTTTTGATTCCGGTGCAGAATGGTTTGTTTTTGTTTTGACCAGAGAAGTAGGCGGTTTTAAGGTAACCTCACACCTGTGGAAGCCCCTCGGTTTGCCAGGCAAACGGCAATCCAACATGTGTTGCAGCGATGAAGGTGGGCTAACCGGTTTAGATTTAACTCATTCCACCCGATCCGGCTACAGTATCCGGGGAGGAGGGGGCGGGCGGGGGACAGCTCTCTCTAATGTTTTGAATTTGGGCTGCAGTACCAATTTAAAACACTACGTGTCAGGGTTACATATTGCTCCTTTAATGCTTTAACGCTTCTTTTTCTGCGGAGCACCTACAAAAGGAATACCACGTTCACAGCTAGATAAAAATGTCATCAAAGAGACCCTGACTCATAGTCATTAAGACCACAAAGGCAGAGTCAGAGCCACAGGCTAAATGTATTTTAAACCAGACCACTGACCGGCCGCAGGCTGTTTGGTCTGAGCCTGCTAGCAACATTTCTTTATCCTCACTGGAAAAGCCACTGCCACAGTGTCTGATTGCTCTTTATCACTTCCTGCCCAGCTTCCCAGGCTGTGGCATGTACAATGATCAGGATGTTTCTATGGCTAACATTTTAGCAAAACATTGTGGCACCAAGGCCTTATCACTGAAAACACACACACAGACTAAATTTACTTTATTCGTCATTCAGCCTGTCTGGGTCTGAAAGTGTCATGATACTGGGTTAGGGTGGTCTTTACTTACTATACTAACACCACTGAGTTTAACACATTCTGATGCTTTCTGCTACTTCATGCTGTGCACTAATACCAGTACTTTATCATGGCTCTTTTTGGCCCAAAACATCCTTACTTAGAAGACAGCGCCAAAGAGGTGAGAAAAAGCAGACTGATGTCGTGTTTTCTCTTTTTTTTCTCCTGTCATTTGTCAGTTCATGAAGTCACTGTCCAACAGTAAGTCATGTTTGATCCTCTTTTTGGACACGGACGCTGTTGAGGTTAAGTTGGTGTGTGTGATGCTGTGCAGAACACCCTCGTTTCCGTTGGGGTAGCATGTTGCCATAGTGAAAAATAAGGGAACAGGGAGTCTTAAAGTCTCAGCTGGAGAAACCAGAACATGATACAATGTTGCTGGAATTGGGGAAGTGGAGAGGGGTTTGACGTTTTGGGGCTTTGAAGGCATTAGACTCAAGTTATGTATCCACCCTTTTGTTTAGTAACAGAAAAACATGGATACAGTTGAATCAAAAGGAGAAAAATTGTGATATAGAAATGATTATTTGCCAAATAAAGAAGACTTAGTGGGTTAGTGTTAGTGCGGAAGCTAGCATTAGGACAGACATTTTTTGACATTTAAAGATGGACAAAGTTGTTTTTTTTACCTGGTCCTTTCAGCGGATAGTTCTTCCATTGATCTCGTAGCACAACATGCAGCACAGGATATTCAATCAATGTTTTGTAGCTCAGGTTGTCCTTCAGGCTTTTGTGGATGTCCAACTCATGGTACCTATTTCAAAAAACAACATGAAGAGGTTATTACAAGACTGCACAGTTACAGCTTGTTGGCTAAATAATTGGGCTAGCTAATAGTGAAAGGGAAAAAGAGACAGTAGGGTATAGTAATGTTCTGTATGACAGTATTTTATTGTATCTATACACATATGCAAAGTATTGACATTTTAATGAATGCATTTTATACTGAAAATACAAATTAAAAGTGTTTGTAAAAGTAAAACAAAAATGAATGTATTGTGTTCAGAATCTCCAGGAAGCTGGTTAAAAAAGTGACTGAGGATTCATTCTTTGATCGCAATTCAATAATACTTTACCTAGCTACAAAGACAGCAACAAGGGGCTAACGTTGTTCAAACTTCGTGATTATCAACGTTAACTCTTTATTTCCAGCCGTCTGTGGTTCATTGATGGCTGAGAATCTTCTGAAGAGTGATCGAGATTTGAGTCATGGTTTGGCACATTGCAGGTCCTACTTGTGTGTTGGTCCCAAGAGACGGAAAACTGACTCTGCCAAGAATCAAAAACATCTCTCACAAGCTCCCTTTCTTCAGCTCTTTGTATGAGATGACATCAGTCTAGTCTTGTCTCTAAGTAGTCCTGTCATGCATTAGGGATGGTCGTAAATCACCAGACTAAATAGTTAACTGGATTCCTGGGAGACATGGATTCACTCAACTGATTCAAAACCATCCAGCTTAAGCTGTCATCATCAAAATACCAGGCGTTATATATTTTGGATGTATACAGTAACTGGCAGCATCCCCACCAGCTGTCAAAGCCATGGCCAGCCATTGTTTGTTTTGCTAAAAGCACAAGCAGAACCGCCCAGGTAGACACCCACTCCCAAAGCCAATCAAAGCTCTCTGCTGTAATGGGACATTTACAGGTTTTTACTGGTGGGCCAGCTTCCAAGAAGCCCTCCTTCTTGAAATACTTTCTCTTAGGTGGGCTAAAGATCATCCTGCGTGATACCATAAATAAACGACAATATTTGTTGGCACTTCATGCAAGAAAGCAGAACGCCAAGAAGGGATAGCCTATGGGTCTCAAAACACACAGGGAATGTGTTGCCACAGTGCAACAAATGGATGCAGGGTTTTTCAGGTGCATGTCCACATTAGAGTACAAAACATCTTATGTAAAGATGGGCACAATGAATTATTGGATGATTGAAAAAACTGGTAGCTCATAAGGATCAAAGGTTATGCATTGAAACACTTGAAAAGCTGGGATGTGCAAATATTTATAGAAGATATTTTGGCAAGCATAAGCAGAATACCAGCAAGGTCTGCATCTCTTTGCAATGTGCAAACCAGATAAATACTGTTCCATTTCATTTGTTTTTATGTCTAACCTGTAACAAATTAATGTTCTTGGATGTTGTTTTATTACGTGAATATAAGAGCTAAACGAAAACATCAGCAGGAAGAAAAAGGGAAGATGGCAGAGCAGACTGGGGCTCCCTGTGGTGTCGATTGGTTTGTTAAAGTTTTGGCCATTTCTAGAAACATGGCTCAATGACTCAGCCGAGAACACGCACACATCTGGTCTCTATATAGTGTCCTAGTGAATGAACAGAACAGAGGGCAAGACTAATGTTTCCTTAAGTGAGTTTCTTATTGTTTTCCTCTCTGCTGAGACCCAACAGCAAGGATAGAGCAGAGCTAACGTTTAAGGGTAAAGAAATGCAGCAAATATTTTGGTATTGAATGAACAAAATTATGCTCACACATAGAAGACCCTCGGGTGGGCCGCCCGGGTCTATTTTTGGCCGTGCATTTTTTTAAATCCATGTATAATCGTCATTGCATGTGCGCGTGAGAGAAGTCTGCTGGCACGTCCCTCCCATTGACAAACGGATTGAAGTATCGGTTCATTGTCTCATGAAAAATATAAGTTTCTATTGCCTTTTCCTTTTCTGAAGCTGCCACTGCTGCCCTGAACTCCTACTTTAAGATGATCGTTGTAATATGTGTCATCTTCAATAAGCCTCATAATGGAGTATTAAGTGAAATATTTCAAAATGCAGGTAAAGTTATTCAAGCCTTTTAAACGTACTGCTGATGTATATTGTCAAAAGGGTTAGTATGTACGATACGTGTTATCCATAGTTAGGCGCGTAGCTGACATGATTGACAGGTGGGTGCGATGTAACGATTTGTCGTAAGGCTTAAACTCCGCCTCAGCTCCAGCTCTCAGCCTGTCGTTAGGTTGACTGAGAGTTAGGCTGAAACAGGATTTCCAGCATGGCGATGAGCCACCGGAGCCCCCTGCAGTAACAGATGGATGTGGTCACTCAGGATTGGTCCATCAATATTTACAGTCTATGATTCAAACCTAATGTTAAAATATAACCTAACCTATAAATAGGGTGCGACTCCCTCCCCATTCATTGAATCCACTGTGCATGTACAGCGTAATCCTGTGGGAAACACCTCAATCAATTAAATGTAAATCTGATCAAGCGAGTGCTGAATCAACTATTCTTTGTTACATCGTGTTCTTCTTGTGTTTGGTTGTAAATGAATTGGAGAATTGTAGGTTGTGTTGAATTTGGACACTGCATGCTGCCGACTGCAAAAAATGTTCCTACATTGCTCGGTAATTCTTTCTGTCACCTTTTATGTAGCTGCTTGTGCCAAAATAACTGTATGTCCTCTGTGTTATGTGTAATTATGTAATGACAGGCAAGGGCCTCATTTATAAATGCTGTGAGTGCAAAAATTAGGCCTTGAATAATGCATATGCACCTTATGTCAGAGTTGGAATGTTTGAAACACCGGAGTTGATGTGAGAAAGTGCAGATCTCTGAAAAACCATGAGCCAAACATGTGCACGTTTCAGACAGCAGGAAGAGGAAAGTCAACTATTCCAAAGACATGATGGCATTAAAAAGAGCGCCGCTACGCTCTCTGTGCACATCATTAAACTGATGCATTACGTGTTCTATTCTCCACTCTTTAGTTGATCGTGTGATTCCGTTGAACTACACGTAGCATTGATATAAAAACAAATATTCTCATTATATCATCGTATAGAGCAGTGGTTCTCAACTGGTGGGTCGGGACCCAAAAGTGGGTCACAGAGCTTTTTTCAGTGGGTTGCGAATGTGTGCCTGGGAGAAAAATGCTGTCAAAAACACTTTTTTCAACAAGTTTGTTTCATTTAGTTTCTTTGTTTTTGTTACACCTAAGGTCCAAACTGTTCAATTTTTCTCTAAAGAAATCTGATTGATTGAAAAATATAAGAAATTTGGGTCACGATTCTTCATGAAGAAGTCGCTTGTGGGTCCTGAGGCTAGACCAGTTGAGAACCACTGGTATAGAGGACTCTGTTGCTTCATCCACTACTTCAGCGTATTTTTTTTTACGTCATGTCTTTCATCAGGAGACCCCCCGCCCCCCCCTCCCGACTGACAGGGATAGTCTCCCGCTGTGAGGAGCACATGTGAACAGCCAGTTCAGGAGAATATCCGGAGCAGTCCTCCTGAAATGATCTAGATAGTGGAGTGCATATGTAAAAACAGCTTGAGCTTCTTATTTTGGTCCAGATTCAAGTTCCAGTATTTTTCCTCGATGTTGTTTTGGTGGTTAAGTCCAATTTTGTTATGCAAAGAGAAAACTCCACTGTCCCAGAAGCAGGGATTGTGTCAACAAACAGTCTGCCAAAATAGAAGAGCATATCAAGTGGCGTGTCAAAATTAATCACAATGTAAGTGTCATAAGATTGACTTATAGAAAAGTCATTGAAGCCTTATTATTATAAATCCATTTTAGCATGAAGGTGTATTTATGGCAAGGAATATTTTTGGGGGTTGTAGCTATCCTTAAATGCAACCTCTGCACCACTTGGCACACTCACTATGTGGTTACATGTTGACATCCTTACATTTAGCAGACAACACTTTTATAGACACATACTTATTATAGCAGTCCTACCTTGACTCTGAACCGTTACACGCTACTTTTAATGCTTTGCTATTTTAGTAAAACTACTCAAAACTAGCTGAGCACGGCAGGAGACCTGAGGACAAGTTTGCTGCACAGAAACTCTTAAAGCAGTTAAGGGCAAGCGGAGGGAGAGCAGATCGACAGGCTCAGGAGGGCTAAGGAGAGGGTTTGTCAAAAAATATGTGAGAGAAAATGTTTGGACAGGAGAGAAAAAAAAATTCAGTGCCTGATTTGGTGCACAACATTGGTGAAAATACAAGTGAACACACATGCACAAGTTTCTTCTGTGGCTTCAAATGCACACAAACAGCATCTCCACTTCAGACACTTCAACAGACGTAGAGTCTCTGTGGGATTCGGCTGACTGAGAGGTAAAGAAGAGGTACGGGAAAGGAGGAAAGGGCATCCTCTTGGAGGGGAATGAATAAAAAGTAAACATAAAAAAAAAAGAACACAAACAAACACCCACAGGAGTTTGAAAGGTTCTCTTGATGCTCGGTCAGTCTCATTTCCAGTAACAGAATGTTGACCGGTTACACAGCTATGTTTAGTTTAGCACAAGAAGCTTCTTTATTACGAGCTGGTTGATATTCCAGGAGAGAGTCAACAAACAGAAACATGCAGTTGGACCCTTTGTGTTCGACTTGGCCTCAAAGTGACCATGACCACTGCAGTCCATGACTTCATAACCTTAATAATATGTTTCAAAATTACGGGCTTTCTGCGAAGACGGCATTATTCCACAACATTGAGGCCCCTCTGTGGTTGCGGTGCTGTGACCTTGTTTATGACCCCTTAAAATCTGTAGTAGGCCTCGTCTTATTAGAGCTCAAGTCTGAGTCTGCAATGGTGTTACGTAACTGCACAAAGTCAACATAAGGTAATTCCTTCCCCGGAAAAGCATCCTAATTTTGTTCTATTGTCATTCATCACTATTATATTGACAATAAGAGTTCTCTAAGAATTGAGTTATGGACTAAACAGACGCTCATTAAGCACCCCATCCTCTGAGCTAGAAAGGTATGAGAGGAAAAGGTTACAGAGAGAAAGTGGAGAGAGGAAAATGTATGCCAGGAATTAGTCAGTATCACAGCCTTGACAGGACACCGTCTCTAAAGTGTGATTCACGACTGTGGCTGTAAAAGACTAATCGCTGTAATAGAAGTCATTTATAAAATCTTTCTTTGGAAACTGGAAACAGCGTTACGTCTATTATAAGAATGAGTATGACTCATTTATTAAAAATGTCTCCGGATATGACAGGAACTGCGTCTACATACCTCTCTACCTGGATGTGACTATTTCAAGTGATATGTCTGCCTTCACTAACACAGAGGGCATGAAAACAGTGAAATATGTTGAAATGTGGACAGATATACAGTTTGTTGAATTGTTTCTGACCCCATGCTTGCCACTTTGGGGGGAAGAAACGATTCCTGTGCAGGATCACACTATATGCATACGCTGTATAGGTGAATAAGCATGACTTTGCAGTTCTTCAAACCAGTGGTTCTCAACTGGTCTGGTCTCAGGAACCACCACCAACTCCTCCATGAAAAATCGAGTCCCAAATTCCTGATATTTTGAAACCAATCAGATTATTTTCAATGAGAAATGTTGCAGTTTGGACCTCAGACTGTGCAAAACATGTAACAGAATATAGACAGAACAACAGCGACCGACTGGAAAACGGCTCTTTGACTCACTTCTGGGTCCAGACCCACCAGTTAAAAAACCACTGCTATAAACTGTTAAAAAGTCCAATCGTTCTTTTTTTATGCTCAATTAAAACGTTCAACAAAACTCAAATCATCGTCAAAGTCAGCGTCCCTTTTTTACATGAATGAGGAAAATGGTCTTAGCAATACGATGCTTTGTAAGCATAGTTTAAGTTTAGGCATGTGTTAAAATCATACAACATTCTTCACAGTTTTAAACTTGTACTCTCACACAGACATATATTAACCAATCAGTGCCAGCCGTGAGGGGAAACTAGACACAGCAGGGTAGCGTTTCATGAGGGTGAGACCCTGTGAGAGCGTTTTTATCAGGCTTTAGAAATCCCTGCCCTCTGACTCACACTTATGTAACATTATGGAAGGCCACAGGTGCACACTGCTTTTGTGTAGTGTGTGGGCGTTAAAGAAAGTATGCATCTATATATTTACTGTGTATGAATGTGAAAATGATCTATGAAAAAGATAATCACAGAAAGGATGGCTCCATTTTCCTTCTCTTCATGCTTTAGTTGCAAAAGTTTTAATTACTTTGATAAGGAAGGAACCATCAGCTGAGGTGAAAAGTGTCAAACAGCATTATGAAGCTGCACAAGACAGAAATGAGAAAACTTCTCATTGAGTGAAGATTAAACCCATGAAGCCACCCTGTCTGTTGGAGGAAATCTTTAGAAATGCACTCTCCCAATAGGCATTATAAATGATGAACCTGTGATCATGTCGGGTTATAAATGACCTTGTGATGACTGTATTTGTAAAGGAGACACTGTGAATGTGAGTGGGATCACAGTAGGGCTGCTCAATGAAGGCAAAAATCATGATCATTATTATTTTGATTGATATTAAGATCACGGTTATTAAACACGGTCACTCACTGATTTTACAACATCGGCATCACATTAATTTATTGCACTAAAACACTCCCTTCACTTAACACTTCACATTCTGAAGACACTCACACGATAAATATGAAATAAAAATGAGGATTAATTAACAACGTTTAGGAGGCAGTGGTGAAAATATGAACACTTTCAAACATTTGGACAAATCGAGCACAACATGCATGTGGAGCAGTAGACCTTTAATCTTTTCTTTTTTTCATTGTCTTTGGAATTGAAATTGAAAGTGGATTCATTGTCCAGCCCTAGATCCCAGAAGTGACACTATTAAATTCTTGTATCTGTAATAATCTGACCTTCTAACAGCTCTTGTTAAATGTAGACACCACAATGACTACATCTCTACACTCGTTTTTTTTTTTTTTTGGTTCTTCCACTCTATTCCCTGCAATAAAATTAAAATTTATCGACTAAGAAAGTGTGTGCAGCCCAGCCCAGTGTGCAGAACAAAAGGAGTATGTGTGTGTTACGAGGATAAAGGATGGGAGGTTTCATGACGTTTCATCCTGGCCAGGGGGGTAATGATTACGAGGATCATCATTCACTCCATGACTAAGCAGGAATGGAGGACAGCCAAAGAATCTAAATGTAGGCGAGGCAAATGGGTGCTATCAACAACCCTCCATGACCCCCATGACAAAAGCGAGACAGGTAGAGTAGAGCGTACAGGACAGAACTTGTGTGAGAGAAAGTGAAAGGCAGCTGGTGAAAGATATTTAAAAGTTTGAGGAGATTTGTCTGAAGCAATGGAATATTTCAATGTTGGAATCAAAAGTACAAAGTGAAGGGAAAAACAAACCTTGAGGTCTACAAGCCAAAAAGTCTGTGTAGCTTTTCATGAATTAACCAGTCAGTGATGTCACGTTCATAAACAAATTGTTTTTTTTACATGCTGAATAAATCAGTCTTGTCTGGTCAGAGCAGTCGCACAGACTTGGTGCTCAACAAAAACAGGAAGCTGATACCGAAGATAAGAAAAGATCCCATAGTTTTTTTGTCTACTCAAAGAATAGACATGTATCTTAAAATGAATGTAAATCCTGTGTCTTATGTTAACTACATATTTGTCAATCAGCAACCCCTTAGGGATAAAGGTGGAGCCAATGAAAAGGTGCCAAAATCTGCAATATCTCAAATGGCCACTAGAGGCTGTCTCCAATAGTGAGTCAATCCTCATTAGGCCCCATCTCCTTCTATCCCATTTTTTAAAGCCCAGTGCAGTTTTGGCAGATGGCTGTTCATCATGAGTCTGGTTTTGAGATTTCTGCCTCTTTAAAGGACGTTTTTTTCTTTCCACTGTAACTTTGCTAAATGTTACTTAGTGCTCATGATGGATTCATGTTGGGTCCTTTACCTCCTTTTTTAAGTGTCTTGAGATAACATTTGTTATGAATTGGTGCTATACAAATTATGATTGATTTATGTAAGAATGCTCAACTTTAACGCAGGAATAAACACGTTTACATTCTGGTACATTTTAGATCATTTACGTCTTTATAGCTAAATTCTCTATACATTACACCTGTGTGTGTGTGTGTGGGGGGGGGGGCATGTATTTTAATTCAACTTACCTGTTGGAAACTTGATAAGGCTTAAAGTTATGAATAATTCAGGGTGTAGCGTAAAGCTAAAGGTGGGACTACATCTCTTTGTTCAAAGAAGACTTTTCTGGCTAAAACAAAAATAAAATATGACAATGGCCAAAACACAAAACTGGACACTTCAAAATGGGGATCCAAAAACCAGTGGGTGATGTCCAGGACCATCCAACTACTTCTTGCATACAGTTGATGTTATTTGTTTGTAATGTTTTTTTTTACTACGTTGGTTAAATTGCACGTCATTATTTACCATCCATTACCATCTTTACATGGGGACTTTGGGCAGCCTTTCTTTGACTGCCTGACTGAAGTATAAGCTATGAGTCTAGAAAACGTCCAGGCTGTAGGATTCAGATCTGTTTTTTGACCTTGCACCCACAATTGCAAGGAGGAAAGCGAAGGTTTAATTCCCTGAGGGTATCACGGATGAATGGCATATTAATGAAAATGGGAAAGGTGACTAGTAGAAAGTAAATCTCACCTCACTGAGTTGGCTTTTCTCCCCTCGGCTTTCATGAAGACCTTCACATGGTCAAAGGGAGAGTGAACATACATCTTCAGCCTGAAACAGAAATTCACATCAACACAGGAGACTTGGACTTTGAAACACAACTCCAATCCCACCCGTAAGAAAAGACAATTAAAAAAAAGAACATATGGGAACACTGACTCTGCAGAATTTCCCTTAGTGGTTACCAAAAAGGTCAAAACACAAAGAGCTCATTGAGTGTAGAAGAGGACAGACTCAAATGTACACTTGTCTGGTATGCTGACTGATATACAGTATGTGTAGGCTACTTGTGTAAGGGACAATCCTCCCTGCTACTGACGGCCACAGGACCTGAGCCCACTGTAAACAGCAAACCAATGGGCCATGGAGTGTTAAACCCCAGTCACTTGAATCTTGTCTAAGTACAGTCTGTGTCTACATTGCTGGCACTGAACCAAGTTAAATGTCTACCTTTAAGCTCCAGTTGTAGCGTTTTACTTTTAATTTATTTAGCTGACATTTTTATCCAAAGCAAATCATGTGGATAAAACCCTAAAATTGCAAGAATCATTCAAGTACAACAGCTTAATCAAATATGCTGAAATGCATCAAAGGAGTAGACGGTTTATCTCCGACTGTCATCGGTACAAAGGTTGGGTCAAAGGAGTCAGATCACGGTTCAGATTAAAAATCCTGAGTGTTCTGCAATCAAAGAGGCTGCCTTGTTCAAATACTGCACTTCATGTTAGGAGACACAAAAGCCTGGGAAATAAAAAAGAAGAAGAAAGTAAAGCAGGAGCAAAATTACAAAGATAAATTACGTCAAATAACATTGTGGGAATTAGACCGTACATGTATTTACACCATCCAAATCCTGTGTGGTGGAAATTGGATTGCGCTGATTGATATTGAAAGATCAGGATAGAAAATGACCTTTGAGGAACAGCTTTTTTGTATAACGCTAACTGAGTTTTCTCCACAGTTGCATTGAGATGAAGTGAGCCTATTAAGAGCAGCCACTTCAACTATTCATCCACTTGAGGGGAAACATTCACATTCAAGTGTTTGGTACAGATCAGCAGAGTGTTCAATTCATTCAGACACAATCCCACTCCAACGTTCATTTTAATTAGAAATGGAAAAGTGCTGAGAAGAGGACAAAAGAGTACCTCAGGCACGTACTGAACATGAATCTGTTAACAGCTATATCTCTTTATCGACCCATTCCTTCTTTTAACAGAAAGACTGACTGACTTGTACTTTGTTGGAAACTAGGGCTTAATTCCTATTGCCAAACTCGATTACAGATGCTCTAGCATGAACGTGAACCTGAAACTGGGCATCAAACCCACAGCTAATGATGGTAAATGGTGAGCTTGTATAGCACTTTTCTAGTATTCCGACTACTCAAAGCGCTATACAAGCTCAAGTCCATTTACCATTTACCAATAATACTTCAAACTGCATCTTAGCAACACAATTTTAGACAACACAAATGGATGTATGATACGTAATATACCCATGATAATACGATGCAATAACACACAAATGTAGTGTTGTCATAGTTGTGTTGAAAAAAAGGGGTGTGACTGACGTCATTCTGAGATGCTAGAGTGAAGACATAATAGTATCTGTATTTTAAAAGGATTTGGGTCAGTCAGCTTTATCTGCCACAGTGTCATTTCTACTCTTTGGACATTTAGGCTCCAGTTACTAAACACAGCAATACTTTCAAAAGGGAACAATGGGCTGAGCTGCGGTCATTGTCTTTAAACTTTGAGGTTTTCCAAACCACTTTTCAATGCGGAGTTGATTTCTGGGTCTATTATCACATTGTTAAGTTTTCTTCTTCTATTCAGGATTCAAGAGACTGAAGCAAAACAACGGAGCGGTTAAAACTCAACCCGGGGCTTCAACACATCAATCAATGGTTTCTGGGTTTACTGCAGGATTCAGCAGGATAAATAAGAAATCTAAGAAGCAGTAATACATGAACTGATTCAAATTAAATACACATGGTGACACAGCTTCATACTGAAAATAACACCCTTACACTTAATGCCAATAATATGGACAGATGCTGCCACTCCAGCTGTACTGGGACAATTTTGATTAGTACTGTTCCCATTTTAATCAGTGTGAGTTGGCAGACTGTAACATGAGTATGTACTCACCTGCTTTGGAAAACCGTCAGTATCAAACTAACCACCTCATACACACACAGAAAGTCACTGCTCTCTGCTGTTTGTGTCCATGTCTACCACAAACAAGCTGCTTGGTTTTAAGCACATTGATTTGTATGTTTCAACTTATCATGGACCAGTTAAATCAACAAGTGTTTTCAATTCTGAGGTTTCAGATTTCTTTACAAAGCCACACACTGTCTGTATTAAAGGTCCCATATTATGCTTTTTCTGGTTTTATATGCTCTTTAGTTTGTTTTCCAGGTGTCTTGTGCATGTTTAGGCACATCTATATGCAAAAATTCAAAGTCCGCGGAAACGCGGCTTTCCTACGTCCTCATGTTGGCAGTAGCAGCATGTCATGCTCGGGACCTAGCCCCCCTCGTTGAAATTTGCCAGTGTGACGTCTTGCCAGTGTGGTGTCACTGATCCAAGCCCACTGGCTCGTTGTAGCAAGCACAAGCTCATGCTGCACAGTAGCTGTATTCCCAATATGGTAAAAGGGGCGTAACATTTCCGAGAATTGTCCGAACGACTGACCAATCACAACAGAGCAGATCGGCCAACCAATCAGGTCAGACTTGGCACACGTGGGGACCCTGCTCGGGGGGATTCAGAGCGTTGCAAACACAGGCAGATGAGACGGGCTGCATCGATCGTCAGTACATGAAAACAGACACTTTTTTCGAACATTAGCGATTGTGAACGTACTTTAGTAGGCACATACATTAGATATATGAACCCCAAAAAGGGCATAATATGGGATCTTTAATGTAAAATAAAAGTATTCAGAACACCAGGCTAAGGCGGAGTGATACATATTGTGAACAGTCCCAGTAATTTATCACTCTTACATCAGGACTTATGGAATGCCTCCTGTCCAATCAGATTGCTTAACTAACTGTTGTATAAGGCTTGTATAGAAAAAGAAGACAGCAGGATCATTTGGAACAGCGATGAGAAGAAGTTCAAAGATGAAGCATGACAAACGATGAATCTGACACCAAATTGTACTGAATAGATACATTAATCCTGCACTTGACCTTTTTGTGGGCACTTTTTTATTCTTCAGTTCATGACTGTCCTTTAATAAATCAATTACCACAGAATCGCTGTGTCCTGATGTTATTAGCGTGGGCCACGTATCTTCAAATCGTGAGTTACCCTGCGATTCCCACTCCAGGTATAAATGTCTCCTTGAAGTTAAGATAACATCTGTAGTTAGGGCCTCACGTTAGCTTAAACATGTCTCAATGAGTGCACGATTTACGAATTTTAGACTTCTGAAAAACCCAAATAACATCCTACGTTTGATATCGTTCTTGGGTTAAGTAAAAAGTAAAAGCTAAAGGTTTTATGGTTGTGTTGGAACAAGTCATCAGAAACAAAAACATTCCCCAGGTAGGTAAGGTTGAGTGTTGACGGCACATTGCTTACTTTTGTCGTGTCACAGGGTCAGACTCTGTAGGGTGAATATAAGGGGTCAAGATTTGCTCCAGGGTTTGCTTCTCCGACACCCTAAAACAGGGGAAACATTTGTGAAGGAAAAACAATATGTGTGAAAATGATTTGTGTATTATCATCTAAATCTCTTTAAATCACAGTATTGGAAGGTAGCATACACATAATATCTAAATCATCAGTCTTGCCATGTTTCAAACTCTGCTCCTACATTTTTTATTCTGAGCTATAAACACTCTTTCGAAGTACTGACATCATTTTCAGTCAATAAAACAATAGGAGACATTTGATGTGAATATAGTTGTATGACTCACCTCCTCTGACTGAACTCTGAGTCGCTCTGAGGAAAGATGAGCTTCACGTGCCACAGGAAAAGTCGTTCTCTGAATGCAACACAGAGGAAAATTAATACTTCAGTATGAGCTTATCAAAAACAGTAGTGCTTGTTGTCTGTTTTTCAACACAGACACATGAGGTCACCGCTGCTCTCACAGCATTCCCTTCCCTTCACAGTCAAACACAAACGCTCTTGTTTAAATTCAGAGCATAAAATGGATTCAGCCTTAATCTGTCCAAGACAATACGCCTGGCTGCTTCCAAAATCGTGTCCATCTGTGTGACTGTGTGTGTGTGCGTGTGTGTAAATAGTAAACCAGGGTCACCATGGAGACAGTGACATATACACTCAATAGTAGGACACCAGCTGGTGGCTATCAAATAATGATCACTTCTTTTGGGGAAATGCTCTTAGCAGAACTTATTACATGGAGTTGGGGTTTTATTGGGGTTGCTGGGCGTGCTCTACAACCAAACATTTATCCCCTCAAGAGCTGCTGCGTTCATGCGTATTGATGTGATCATGATGCAAAAATAGGCAACAACATGTAATGTTTTAACAGTTGTGCGACAAACGAGAGGAAATTCTGGCTGAATGTGTTCACAGTAAAAGCCTAAAATGAACATTTGACACATTAAAATAAAAGTACCAGGAGGGGAGAAGGATATGTTTCATGGAGCTCAAACTAAGAAAAATATAGAAAATGTGTTGGGTTTTTTTTTTGCCTCAGCTACATCAAACAGTCATGTTCGCCACAGTCATTTGCCCTACATACTGATTCGTACCTCACTGACTTGCATTGACCAAGACCACAGAATTTGCCGTTTTTTGGGTGGAGCTGATTTATGAACTAATCCGAGCAGAGGCACGAAGACCTTCATGAATGTGAGCGATGAAGATGAAACGACCCAAAGCATAATTGTAAGGCACATATAGTGCACCTTGTTATTAAGGGTAAGAACTCAACGAGAGAGATTTAGAGCATGACTTTGGGGTTTCTTCTCCCATCTGTTATTTAAAGATTGTTTTAATCTTTTTGGTCTACACAGCTATCTGCATTTTTGACTTGGATACCGTAGAACCATCTTCAGTATTCTGCAGAAACAAGTATGCATCCACTGTGGAAGTAAGCGTGCATGCTGAGGACAATGTTTGAGGAACTTTTGGTTTGTGTCATTCATTTCAATCTGTTTCATTCCAAGCTTCTTCTAGTCAAGCGTGTATTGACAATTACATTTCAGCAGGCTGTGGTGTGTGCAGGAAAAACAATCTGTAGGGAAACCTAAGCAGGCAGTCATACCGGCTCAGATGGGCGGTATTCTTATAAGGATGGACTTTAACAAAGGTAGGGTGGGTTTACAATTCAGGTCCAAAAATACAGAATTCTTAAAAAATCTGAAAGAATCTCCTCCTTGCTTTTAAAAGCTTTTTTCTGTGACGCCTCTGTTTGACTATCATCTTCTGTTAAATTGTGATTCTACAACGTAATCGTCTATCAGACGATGATAAACTATGATTGCTGATGGGTTCATAAGATTGAGTTTTATTTCATTGAAAATGATGTCATTGTGGACTGATGTTCAGACAAGAGAACACACCTGAAGAAGAAAATGGATGGAAATATTTCCTTATTTTTGGACAGTTCATTGCCTGAATAAAGCCTTAGATTCAGTTCAATCAAAGAAGTTAAGGTGAAGCTTGATTTGTCTTGAATGGAGAACATTTGAACACACACTGGACTTTACTTGGGTCACTTCATTGCCTTCAAGTGTTTTAAGCATTAAGCCAACAACCATGTCCAGTACATAAAACAAAGCAACGCTAACGTGTCTTTGATAGCAGGCATGGTTCTGGTGCTTGTAAGGTTGGATTCCAAATGGAAACACAGTATGGTTCATAGAGTGTTGAAAACAGAAAAGGATGGGTAGGAGGGGTAAGAGAGTATCTGGAGAAAAAAACTGGAAGAACACCCAATGAAAGGTTGTTATGAGTTTCCACTTGGCTGTGAGGACAGGGTGAAGGGGTAAAACTGTAGGTTGTGAAGGCAACAGCAGGCATGATGGGAGAGTGAAGACAAGGGGTTGGGCGGGGATTCCCTACGCAACTGTAGAAGGAACCCAACACCTCCAACCCCCTTAGTCAGAAGAATTTATGTGTTTGCTAAGTTTTGGCTGAGTTTCATCTCTGGTGTATCCATGCATACAAGTGTACACGTGTGCAGGTGTATTTGTGTTTGAACGTGCAAGCAAATGAGGGTGGGGCACCAGGTGTGATGCCATTATTCTGTCATTACGACAAATGGAAACTATGTCCTCCAATGGAAAAGGGGCTTGCCCAAAGATGCATGCAATCATGTCAGGCAAGGCCTCAGTGCATACCTGGGATACATGCCAGCATTCATTGTTTGGAAAAAAAAGAAGAGAGGAGAGAGCAGCATGAAAAAATCCAAACAGAGGCACCTTAAACTGTTTTTTTTTGCTAAAGGGCTTGAAGTAAGCCATTTAAAATTTAAAGGGGGCAAGTGGAAAACTGTGGAAAGCTAGTTGTGGAAGGAGGCATGCCATCTGCATTCACAAGAAGAACACTTTCTCCTGAAAACATGTCTGTTTATAAAGACTAAGTGATTAAACCACACGAAGATGACGCTGAAAGGTTAGAACATCATCATAATTCCATTGGAAAGCTATCTGATCCTCACGTGTCCTGCATTAGGAGACATTTTATCCTCCAAGAAGGATTACTCATCAAACAGCTTGTTGGAACATAAAAAAACGTAGACTAACTTAATCAAATGGGAAGATGCAGAAAAGTATACCTGTTTCAGTTTTAATGTTGTAAACGGGATTACTGCTTCGTGTTAGTATACAAACAAGAAAGAATACTCTCCAGAGTCCAAATTCTCCAAAGGTAGACAGTACACTTTGTGATCACTTCTGAAATGAATACTGTGATCTCTGAATTCAGGTTCTGTTTATTTTGTCTGACAGAGAAGCCTCAGTGACCTGGGAAACAAACCTTGAGGTTTCAAATTATGCTCAGCATCCTGACTTGCATTCTGAGTGGTTCCTGTTCCATCTTTCTTAAATTGGCAGAACAATAATACTTTTTTGTTCCCTTTAGTAGGATGCACAATATTTACAGAACAATAACGACTCAAATCATCAGTCTGGATTTGTTATGAGAAGTCTTTTAAGTCAAATTCCAAAGCCCTGTTTTTGGGAACAAAAGCCTGTTTAATTTGTCGAAACAAAAGCTAGAATATAAAGTTATTCATGCCCTGGAGCTGGACTAAGAAGACAACAAAAGCACAAGGAATTATGACTTTAAATAGTCTTTTGACGATGTCGTCATTCCTTATAACGGATTAATTAGTCATCTCTGCCCTTTGGAGATGTGTCAATACGTCTAAGTCTTGTGACTAGGCTTTGGAATCTTTCTCTGCATTTTAAACTTAATTCAAAACTGGGAGTGCACAATGAGCAAGGTTTCTGTTTTAAATGCGTATCAAACATCTCAAAAATACACTAAAATCATTGGCATTTTAGGATGCAATTGTGCCTTTTTAAATAAAATCTGTCCAACGGTCTGCAATCACAAGGGACACTGAGACATGAAGCAAGCACAAGAAAACAGTCTGTCGATTAAGTAAGCGGTTGGAGTTGATGGTGCCATCAACACTAGAGTGCAGAAAGCCTGGCTGGTTGTCTGGCAGTCAGAGCGATTCCATCTGGCTGGATTAAGGATTGGACAGATCCAACAAAAATGCATGCACGAGCCCACACTCAAAGCATGAGCTGCGGTCCGCTTCTGGACCAATGGCGCTTGTGCATGTAAGTGAGGGGAGTGGCTTTTGAGGGAGCACAGAGGGGAGGGGGCGGGTGCAGACGGAGCACTGAGGGAATGCGACTTTCAAAATCATGCTAGTTTTCGAAAATTACCAACCCTGCCTCTAAGACTCCTTTCTTGAAGTTTAGGCTTGGGTCTCAGTCGCTGAAAAACTGCTGCAAAGTTAAGTCACAGGGATCGGCTGTCCAAACACATTCCATCTCTAGTCTAAGAAGGCATAAAGATGTTTAACATATGCAGGGTCTAAGTACACACGTGTTCATAAAAGGAACAACACTCTGTTTAGTCCCACTTGCAGCTACATGAGGCTGTGAAGCTCATTAACTGGGGAGAGAAACCTGTTGAAAGGAAGAAAAATCAAGAGACATCTTTTGCCATCTTTAGACTGTGAACAGTAATGGGGCCAAAACATAATTTGTCTTTGAAGTGCAGACACATTGGCTTTAGTTTCCTGTCCTGTCCTGAACTGACATTTTGAACCACTTGAAAGTTTGACCTGATGTTCTTGCTAGATGTAAAATCAAAGCATTACACAGCTCATTGGGATTAATCCTCTTGAGACCATGTATGTTTTTGTTACTACATTTCATGGTAATCTGTCTAAAAAGTTGTCAATACATGTTGCCAAAGCAGTCACCTCTGGAGCCAATGTTTTAGAGTGGATTAAAAAGCCAAAAGTTTAAACACTAATGTTCTTCTGTCCAAGAACCAACCTATGTAATTAATTATGAACAACACATGGGAACCTAATTATCAAAACGTCAGTCCACCAGACATGACACAGTGCAAGATTATATTCTCTCCGGCTCCTGAAGCACCCTCAGATTTCTGCCATTTTGAATTCCCGTCAGAGCCACAGAGCAGCATGTAGCCTGCAGTTATGTGGCCAATTGTGATGACAGCGTCTGCAACACTGATGAAACTGCTGCTTACCATTCTGATGTGAGCTTTGCCTTGGATGCCAGCCGGCATAAACTCAGCTCTGAATCAACTGTGGTTAATCAAGCCGATGGCTGCTGTTGATTGTTTCATTTGCGCTTTCTGGCATGTGACTGTGAGAAGTGATGAGGAGTAGTCGCCGCAATAAAATCTGGGGTGAAATATGGGTTTGTCTGCTTTAATCAATTTGTGCATTCATTCATCACGTGCAGTATTTCATACACCGCTTGGGTTGAATGTTACAGCGAAGTCTCAGCATTTTTAAAATTACAATAATTGGCCTAATTGAGGTTCTGAGATTACAACCGATTTTCATTGTACAAGAATTGCAGCCATCAGCAGTTTTTCTGCATGTGTATTTCCACTGCACATTCACCTAACCGTGATGTATCAGTGATGGCAATTCATTTAGTTTCGCTTTAAGTTCTGACTCAAGGTGAACAAAGGTTAGTATTCCTCATCTTACCTTCATCAATCATAGAATTAAAGCTTGGTAAATGTTTAAAAAGGCTTCTATGTGCTTTTTAATGCTATTGCAGCTATAATGACATTGAGAAAAGTCTGTTGAACTTCTTTTGAACACTACCTGCTGTTGCTTCAAATTTAAACCTTTCACCAAATCAATGAAGGGCTTTTATTAATGCTGCAGGAACAAGGTTTGCTGACTGGATATCTCCAAATGTTTATTTGTAGATGTCCATTTTGTTTTAATAGTAAATCTGGTAAATTTAAAAAACAAATGAGTTAGTGGTTGCTACACTGACCAAGAAAGCTGAGTTGTCCTGCTTATTGAGCTTTGGAGGTAAAGCTAACCAGAATGCTTTGATGCTAGCAGCTGCATCCTCTGCTTTGCTCCACTGCAGCTCTTCATCTGTGTACTGTGTATCCAATTAAAACTGAATATCAGTATAATGCATCCATGTCAATAACATCTTTGCGGCTCATTCATGACATTTTTGCTATTGTTGGAGGTGTTTCACAGCTAGTTTACATTTTGAGGGAATTCAGAGAACAGGAAGTCAACAACAAATGACATCAAATTATGAAGCTGTTAAGAACAACAGATAATAGCTGCAACAAATTCAGGTGTTTTTCATCCTATAATATGCAAAATGTGTCTGCATTGCAACCCTTCTTGCTTCCCTTGAATGTATGAAGGAGAACCTGCATGATGTTGATATGGGTATGGATTCTTTAATTGATTCATTTTATTCTGTTAACACATTATTTTATGGTCCTATTGAGTTCACTCTCCTAAAAGGAGCAGGATCAACCAATCAGCTCAGGCCAGGCAGGTTAAAAAGGTGCCATTCCAGTGGACAGGAGCATTTTTTAACTGTAATTAGTTGTGGGTAGAAGTGATCATTAGGAAGCAATAACGTGCCATTTAGAACCATGCCATCAGCCAAAAAAGTATGACAACATGTCTGCTTCATTTCACACCACAACCAAGCTGTGAAAAGCCAGCAAGAAATGCTTTTATGGATTGAGCAGCTGCAGCAAGAACATGTGGATGAAGCCAACAAGTCAGACGAGAACCTCTTGATTTATTTTGTAGGTTTACGGGGAGCTGAGGTTGCAGCTGATTGGAGTAATATTGTTTCTAGTTCAACAGCTAAAAAGCAATGCATTTTGAATATTTACAGATGAATGGAGGGATGTTTGAAAAGTAAAAACAGCACTCAATGTTGTTGACGGTCCTAGCTTCTCATTTTATAAGGTCCAGGAATTGGTTTGTGGGTACCCATGGCTATTCCTCTTTACATGAAAATAGATTTTTCCACATCTTATCAACAAGTTGCATTCTTATCTTCAACACCTGTCAATATCAGGGAACAAAATCAGGTCTCTTCTAACCAAGACAGCTGGGTTATTTGAGGTTGGCAAACTGACATACATGGCACAAATCCACAGTGGCTCAAAAAAACTAGCTATGTTGAGTTATTATACAATTATGTCCAGTTATTATGCACAGCAACTGCCCCTGTAATGTGTTGTCCAGTCTCCTAAATCTGTCTATGAGGAAATTTCCCGGCAATGCCAAGTTGAGACTGCAGAGAACCCAACTACTCCCAATGTTCAGCCAAATGCCAGTTGGTATATACTTTCCCTGCAAGTGCTGGACTGAGACGCAGCCTAATTTTGGGTCTTTTTACTGTTTGTGCTTTATTCTTCGATTAACCACAGCTGCAAAAGGTGAAAAGAAAGTAGTTGCATGGCCTTTATAATACATTCAAACATTTAAACAGAGAGACACATGTTCACAAACTAAAACCTGAACACACAAACACACACATTATCGCCAGGCATGAAAGCCCTGTAGTCAGCTGTTTGCCAGTAATGATCTTTCTCTGGCAGTGTGAGTGCGTAGCATGAATATGTCGCTAACCAGCTGCAGTCGCACTGCTCACACATCTGCTTTTTATATTATGTACTTGGTACATTCTGTTGCACATTCTCTCTCAATCCCTCCCAATTCATTGTACACCTTTAATCCCGTCCCTCGTGTCCACTGTCTGTGAATGGGACACTGTTGTGGTTATTTGAAATTCTTCCCGATGAGACATCGTGAAAGAAGACAGACTAAACAAAGAAATAAAGCTGTGCAGTGGGCCAAAGATTCCTCTACGGACAATGCAGCAGCAAAAGCAGAACGATTCTCGTGCATTATGCCAAAGCAGTTGTCCCATCCTTGGAATTTAGCTAATTTTCCAAGTGTTGAAGCTTTATAACAAAAACTCATCTTGCAAACACTTTCTGTCAACGTCTGACAAGTGTTGAGTTGGGAACGAGAAGCGAGGGGTTGAAGCGTGGTCAGAGAGTGCTACTACAACCTGACATAATGCTGCCTCTTCCTGAGACGTGACGTGCACATTAAACTCACCGCTTACTTAACCCCAGAAAGACACATGACAAAGTGGTGGACTTTGAGGATGGAAAAAAGGGTGGTGAAAGGCAAAGTAACAACATAAAACCAGCTGGAGGAACTGACAAAGGATTCTTTTAGTGGCAATCCTGATTGGCACCCAATGCTGTCTCTGGGCATTTCAGACTCGTAAAAAAACTTTAATATGCAGTTCAATAACTATTTTCCCCTCCTTGCCTCTTCCACAAGGGGATTAGAGTGGCAGGGACCAGACTCAAAAGAAATGGGAAAATGAGTGGCAGAGGGTTGCCAAAAGGAGGGAAAAAAGACAGCAGACAAGACAAGACCACCAGTAGAGCCGAGCAAATTGGAAAAGTGGCCATGTGAAAGAATTACTTACCTTCTCAGGGTCTAAAAAGTCTGCAGGCTTTACTCCCAAAATCATTAAACTACCAGCTATGAAAGGTTAAATAACAACATCTAAAGTTGTTGGCACCTTTATCTATACTTTATTTACTGACCACTAGCGGTGTAAGCAACTCATTTTTGTGATAATGAAAAACTAGCGATTTTAAATTAACAAATGGGGACGTAGATTTACATAGATTTTAGCGAGAGTCCTGTCGCCTGTGTTGTCGTCGGAGCCGTGTTTACATCATGTTTACACTGACAGGACGGCCAGATCCTCCCATTGCGTATAAAAACTGTTTAAGTCAAGGACTAGAGAAAAGAATAACATACTCACTGCTTATTTGAATTGTCACGTAAGCGTTTTTATATCACGGTCATTACATGCAATGTGAAGCTACGAGCTAACTAAAGAGCGCTACCATTAGCCTGCTAAATCAACAATGCAGGCCACAGGCAATAGCAGATAGAGCCAAGGACAATTTTGCCCGCTGCTTACGATTGACTCCTCTGTGCGAACACGAGGGGAGGGGGGGTTGGAGGTGCGTCGCTGGAGGAGAGCGGAGGCTTCAGTGTGGCGGAGGGGTCGCCAAACAGCAGTTTGTTTTGGTTTCTTGCTGGTGCTTAAGGGCGACGTCTACTGGATTAAAAAGTTGCACATTCTTCCTTTAAATTGAAATGTAATGCTTATTTGAATATCTTTAACATCTTCTGTTATTAAAGTTATGGACACCAGGGCCATTCCGCTACAATAACAACTAAAAACACTGTTTTGCTACAAAAAGAGATGCTAAGACCTACGGACAAAAGATGTTCTGATGCACAAAATACATATTTAATGTCCTCAAACTAATATAATGGCAGAGGAAACACTGGGCTTAGAGTGCTTTTCACATTGTTTCAGAATGTGATGCACACACAGCCTGTTGTTTTACTATTTTTCATTCACATTGTCTTGCAGCAGTTAACAGATTGGTCCTTTTACTTGGCTGTATCATAATGACAGAGATGCACTGCAGCTTGCAAAAAAAACATTGCAAACAATAATAATAATTAATAATTATAATAATAATTTATACTTTATTGATCCCGCGAGGGGATATTCGGTTTACACTCTGTTTAATGAAAATGAACACACACATAGGCCGAAATACTCACACATGCACAAACAGGATCCTATGGACATGCATTAATGGAGAGGTCTCAGAGGGAGTGGCAGCGAGTTTTGGGGTTTGGTGCCTTGCTCAAGGGCACCTCGGCAGTGCTCAGGAAGTGGACTGGCACCTCTACAGCTACCAGGCCAATTTCCGGGCTAGGTCCGTGCCGGGACTTGAACCGGCGACCCTCCGGTTCCCAACCCAGTCCCTACAAACTGAGCTACTGCCGCCCCGATCTTTTGAAGACATGTATGTTTATGTACTGTACATGTATGCTGGTTGGAAGCTGCAGATATATAAAACCTGAACATATCTGACATGGTTTCTTTCATTACAGGATTTAACTGTTGTGAAATTAAGCAAAACAACTCAAAGACGTCACCATAGCTGAATCCCATTTAAAAAAATTACTGATCAATACTCGGTGTGCTAAAGTCAATGACACCTCCAGAGTCTCAGGTGAAATATTGAACACAGGCTTAAAGGACATCATTGTTTAAGATTTCATCACAGACTGCCATAAGATAACCTGTCGTTCAGCCAGCACTGGATACAGCTGCTGTTAGGGCTTAACAAGAGTGCCATCCTGTGGTTAAGTCAAACATCACTAATCAGAAGCTCATTTTGCTGCAGACTTAGCAGGAGTCAACTCTCAGGAAGCCGAGAAGTGTTTGCTTTGAGTGTGACTGAGAGTATCATAAACAGTCTCCGAGTGTTTGGGTAAGACTTAAAGCCGCGTTGCTCTGAAACACAAACACCCCGAGGTGTTGGATAACTGCTCCATGTGTTTGTGCTACAGTGTGTCTGTGTACTATGACACCTTAGCTTGATTTTAGGACAAACAAGAAATGAATAGTGATTGTAGTTTGAGCACAACAGCAAAGACGATGACTTACGTTTTTTGTAGTTTCCTAAATTAAAGACCCTGCTTAAGACGTTAAAACAAGTGATGAGCCTACGTTACTCAAATTCCTCTGCAAAGTTTGCTCCTGTAATATTATTACGTATTATTTAAACGCTGCTCTTGTACTCTGCTCTTGTCTTGGTGACCGACAGAGAAGCACAAAACAAATGTAAATATCTTGACTTTAATACTTAATACATTTGTAGTATTTGAGTTTTTCTTCATCCTTACTTTGCGAGGAAGAAGGTGGAGTTTTCTCTGCTCCTCGTGAAGGTGACGGGGAGGAACCTCAGCGTGATGTTTAACTTCCTGGCGTTAGCTGCCAATCTTTTAGCCTGGGAAAACAGAAAAGTACGGTAAAGATAGTTCATATCACAAGAGGAGAAAGTAAGTTATTTCATTTACTTATTAACTTTGAATCAACTTTGAAGAAGTCTGACAGTCAATTCATTGTTTATCTTTAAGTTTAAAAAGTCCATATATTCACTGGTGTGATTGTGATCACACCTTCTGTAATGAACAGGCACGCAGACAGAGTCTTTGCATTGGATAGATGAAACATAAAAATTAAACAGATGTGAACAAATCCCCTCCAGTCTTTCTTGAGATACTGCGTTCACAAGCACGAGACAGACGAGAAGTCACAGAGATCGTAATCTCTGAAATTTGACCAACACTATCTGTTGGGTCCATCTTTTAGTCTGAGTTGGTTTTTGTGCCCAATTTGAAGGAATTCCCTCCAAACTTTCCAGAGATATTAGGTCCCAAAGAATGTGATGGACAGACACAAAGTAAAAATGCAGATTCAAAGGCATGAAAAACAAAAACATTGATGATAAAAATAACCATTATTTGCAGCCCTATACAGCATACAGACCATAGTATATTCTGTATAGTGTGATAGAAGGTAAAGGTAAAGCATAGACTTGTGTCTTCATAAGGCCCACATGCACATAAAGATTAATAAAAAGAACAGAACAATCCGTCAGCCAGCATACCTTTAATAATCAGGATGTTACGAAAAAAGCTTCTAATTTTAGCCTTACCCTGATTTACAGTATTTGGACCACAGACTGGTTGGCCTTTGAGTTGAGTGGAGAAGTCAGCAGGAGGGGGACATCTTCTCTAAGAACTAAAAGGTCTGAATACCAAACATCTGTTCTGCATCAATAAATCCGGCTGTGCAAGATTCATTAAGGATCAAACCAGAGAATGACCTGAACTTCTCCTTACTGGACGCATCGAAGTTTGAAAGGACGAGCGCTTCCTTTCTGGCACTTTGCGTTGCTCCCTCAGGACTTTAGATTGGCAGGCAGCGAGTGACACTTAAATAGATTTATTGAAAGACAAGGCTACACGAGGCTAATAGCTGATTGCTGCACTTGCAGCGTTTAGTTCTGGTGGGAACCCAAACCCCAGAGCTCACGAGCCAAGCCTTTATCTCTCGCTGAGAATAGGCCTCATTATTTTGATTGATCTGTGACCGCTGAAGCATTCGCTGCCTCTGAGAATCCCATAAAAGAACAAGCATCAGTCCAAGTAATCACTTATCATCAAACGTTGTGTTTTCTAGTAGTGAGAGGACAGGTGAGTGCTGGCAGGGATACTGACTCTTACATAAATGAAGGTCTGTGGTTTGGAGCAACAGCAGAGAGCCTTACATAACTCAAGCCACAAATTATACATGTGCAGAAATAATGAGAAAAGAGGAAAAACATGAGGATGCTGAAAAAAAAAAAACATGTCTGCTGTTGGGGCGGCTGTGGCTCAGTTGGTAGAGTCGCTCGTCTCTCAACAGGAGGGTTGGAGGTTCGATCCCCAGCTCCTGCAGCAACATGTACGCCGTATTCTTGGGCAAGACACTTTCTCCTGCCGCTCGACGGTGCATAAATGTGTATGAATGGGATTCGTTAGTCTGATGGTCACTTCACATATCAGTCTCTGCCATCAGTGTGTGAATGGGTGTGATTTGATCCAACAGCTCATTTGTGATGCGTTTCCATTAAACTTTTTTTGTAAAAAAGAGACTGATTACCAAGACCAGTTGGACTGATATGTCTTCTATCTTAATGTATACGAGTTAAATACTTTCAAAAGATGTTTTCTAAACCCCCCAAAAAACATCCTAAAAAACTGTGATTACGATAAATGAACTAAAAACTGAAAGATCTTTTTGTACAAATGAACTCATCATTTATGTTCAAATTCAGCTCTAAAGTTTGAAAACTTCTCCCTCCAACAGTTTCTGGTTATATGTCATTTTGTGAACTTATCGGAACAAGTAGACAGTCGTTTTTTGCCAACACTCATAGAATCGCATGATTTCTGTGATTTAGGTCGTCTACCAGCAGCAGATTTTTGTCCTGTTTCTTTTTCTTAGTCTTTTTTAAAGGTCAACAAAACAACACTGATCTTGAATCCCTGCTGGGTTAGCCTTTCCTCAAAGTTTAAGAGAGGTTCAGTTGGCAGAAATATCTCCAAGTTTTGAAATCTACCCGGTATTAACTTTCCGTTTAGCTGTGATTTGGTGATAAGGCAGACTTTCAGCACTCGGGAGAAGAGTCTTGGCTGTACATGCTTAACAGTTATGAGTCTTTTTTCTAAGCCAACTCACGAGCAGTAGTTAAAACAATCAGGAGAGAAGAACATCTGTTTCTGCTTCTTAAACACCAAAACATTCACACTAGATGTCATAAACATACATGTAATGTTGTTTTAACAAAACTATTCCTTCACCTAATGATGTGAGGACAGTATGTTCAGACGTTTTTCATCCAAAACAATGTTCAAGGTCATAAATCTCTGGATTCATATCAGTAACTGGTTCTTAAATAGGTTTTACAGGATAATAAAAACGATGGTTTTGACTAAAGGTTGAAAAACAGTTTTAAGAAGTGATCTGAGACTTCAGATCCCACAATACTGACCACCATTGTTTTCATCATTATTCCTCTGGGTCTGATCTAAACTCATTCTGTCTGTGGTGTACTGCTGCCAGGATTCATGCTTTATAAATGACAAGTAAACCTTTTCCTTGAAATATTTTACCCAAACAAAGTCTATTTTGGACATTTAAGGGGTCCTTAGGAGTATTATGTGTTACTCATTAAAAATCATTCTAAGGTCCATCTAGCATGGTGGATGAAACGTTTGCAAAGCTCATCTTAAGATACCGTATCTCCAATGCAAAATCATTTACATTTACATTCCTCTAGAGGCAGCATCACAATAATTCAGACGGCGTAAAACACCGAAGTAGAGATGATCTGTCGCCACCTATTTTGGCACGCATGTTTGGATGCTATGCAACATCAATGACACATCAAAGTGCGGGTAGTTGCGACTCGATCTGTTAACTTTTCTTCTACACTTTCCGCCATTGTTGTAGCGGCTCTCTGCTGTCTCCAATGTTGTCATTTCTGGTCTCATCATTATACAACTCTACACTGCTCCTAGCAGTTATATGCATACTGCATCCCGCGGGCGCGTAGCATTAATTTCTTAATGTGCACGACCAACGCTCCAAACCAACGCAGGACACGCAAGGTTGATGTTGTGCGTTTGCGTACACGTAGTTAAAAGCAAGTATACTCAGGGTGTTATACTCAGGGCGTTATGCTCATACGATAACTTAAACTGTGAAGCAAGGGCTTACTTTAAAAGTAGATCGAGGGGTCCGGACAAGACCATCTCTGTTGGCACCGTCAGCAAATCGCCCAGTATCCTCCAGGAACCTGTAGTCTAAAGCACAGGGAAAGGTTCAAAGCACACACATGTAAGTGTAACATGTTAATGATTAGCATTATTTAAATACTACCACTCATCAATGGGTTGGTTTGAATATAAGACAGGGATTTTTTTGCCCTGAAAGACATCTAAAAAATGTCTTTCAGGTCTAAAAAAAAGTTGGATCGTCCTATATTCAGGGTCTAGACTTTCGATGCCAGTATAGGTTAACGACAATATCTTTATAGTGTGTGTACCGCTCATGACTGAGGCCAGCTGTTAGTCACAGCTGCAGAACCAATGGGAGACACAGTGATCGTCCCAGGTCCACAGATAGTTCTAAATAACACAAGATGGAACAAACTATAACATCTACTACGGATAGTTCAGAATAAAGAAGAGAAACTTTTTTGTTTCTTTTCATCTTGTTCAACCGAACTCGTTCTGAACCCCGACCCCAAAACCGAGGTATGAACCGAGCCGTGACCTCTATCTTATATTCACACCAGTACCATATTTAATAACCTGTCCTTTGCTGTGTATCGGCTCGTTTTGAGAGTTAAAAAAAAACATGTCTGCTGCCAACTGATCAAAATAAAGGCCATGACAGACCACATGCAGCTTAGTTTGAAGTTCAACAGAATAAGTAAGTCTAAAACTATTCTGGCTGTTTTCAGTTCTTCCGTCATGTGGAGGAGTGAAGAAGATGCTCACCATTGAGAAGTGCCATCTCATCAAACTGGGAGAGGGTCACAAAGGCAGTTTTATTTCTAACTCCACTGCATCCTGAATCTTCTTTGTGTTTCTTCACGCACAGTAAGCTGAAAAAAACCCAAAACAAACACAAACAGAATCTGTTAGGTAACCTCGCAGTTCTTCGGAGGAATTTGGTTTGGCGCCATCGTGGCTTGTCCAGACGGTGAACAAAGGTCAGCAACGAGAACATTGAACAAAGAGAGAAAAAAAGACAACAAATTTTATGAGAGGGCTGCTGATCTGCTGAGCTGAGACTGGCAATTATGAAACAAAGGCATACCCCTGACTGAATGAAACAAATAACAAGCGCTGCAGGTGGGAAAACACTGCGAGATTCTTCTCATTATAGAAAGAGGTTATTATCATTCCATAAAGATCTTTCATTTTTATGTGCCAGCAGAAAAACCCAGAGAAAACAAGCTGATGTTTCCCCGATTTATGTTATTATGGATAGCATCTATCAAGCTACTATTGGAGATTTCATTAGCAAGAATTTGTAGCATCCGCTTCACTTTTTTAAAGGACAGAATCTCTATGGACTGTGTTGTTAAAGTTTAAGAAACACAGAGTGATTGACTTCCTGTTACCTTGAACCATGCACCTCTATCCAATAGGAACCTACTGTTTGATTAACATAGAAAGGTCTTACATGTTCTATGTTTTCACAGTGTTATTGTTAAGATGATTGTTAAAGCACCACAATCAAGTCTCACACTTTGGTTTATTTTCACACATGGAAGGACATATTTACTTGTAGAAGAAGAAGAAGAGGAGGTGGACAACGATTGGTCAAAAATAATATTTCAACAGTCAACTGATGCAAAAGAGCACCTTAAGATAATCTCACAACCCATTTCCAACAAATTGCAGACGGACAAAAATGATCAGTTTAAATGCACAGAATGTAAAATCCACCGCCAGGGGGCTCTCAATCAAAACAACAACGAAAGATGACGTCGAGACTGGCGGGGAATCGAGGGGGTTCTCTCTGCTACTCCCGACCCCCCGGTGAAAACGAACTCCATGTTGACAGTAGTCAATACGAACGGGCGAAACCGACCTGAGAAAGAGAATATGTTTACCGACAGATAAACATTTCGTGTCTGTCAACCATCGGTCCTGGGGGGACAGGGTCTTCTCCATTGCCGCTCCATCCCTCTGGAACTCACTCCCAAAAAACATCAGAGACTCCCCCTCACTCACTTCCTTCAAGAAATCCCTAAAAACTCACCTCTTCAACATCACCTACAACCACTCACAAAATCTTTTCGTCATCCTCCTTCTCTTCGATTATTTCTTCGTTGTATTGTTTTCACTGTTTTGTTTTGTTGTTATTCTTTGTTAAGCGTCTTTGAGTACTTAGAAAAGCGCAATAAAAGTCTAATGCATTACTGTTATTATTCCATACTTTCATTTGGCTAATTTCACTTTGAGAAAGGACCTACAACAAAATGATTGTTAAACAGTACATCTAACTGTCTTCCTGAAAAGTCTTACTAAAATCACACACACACACACACACATACATTTCAGATTCCTGCTGAGGGACAGGTATTTGGCCAGGGTCAGGCAACGACTGTCTGTAGAAACTATGTAAAAGGAATGCCGAACTGTGCCCAAAAAAAACAGGCAACCACGAGAGAGAAAAAAGGAAGGACGCCCCTTGGTGCCCTTTGATACATTTTAATGAAATGTTCAGGTATGACCTTCAATATGGCATTTAGTAAGTAAAGGTTAAGTTGTAAATGCTTCAGGTTCTGCAGAATTTGAGGAATAGCTCGTGGATGGTTGCCATTGCTTTTGGCCTGTTGTTGCTGGCCATGAATTACAGTAAAGGTCAGTCAGTATAAACAAACACATGACCACAAGTCAATCGTAAATATGACATTACTGCACACAAGGTTAGAACAGATTTTATAAACATAATCATTCAGTTATTGTGTTGTAGTTTTTTTCTCAGAAAAAAGGGAAGAATATCAGACACAGATAATATAGATTTAACACTGCATGATATAATATGATCAGGGGGAAAATAATTGTCTGTGTGCAGGAACACAGTCTGTGTTTGGTGCAAAGAAGACTGACCACATCTGCAATAACGCAACCCTGCATCCCATCAGCCATCCATCTGATGACAATTGAGCTTTTTATTGAACTCTTTATACAGACATCTGTTTAGAAGTGCAGCAAACAGTCCAGTCACTGACGTTGTCTCTAAACACTGACTCAGTTCTAGCGTCTCATGTTGCACGTTGGACTGTGAACAATACTGAGATTAAAGAAGAAAAAGTCTAGGTCAGAATAAACTTTATAAATTATCTGGACAACTACTGGCTTCCACTGATAGTCTCTTAACTGGAAGGTCAGGGGGTTTGATCCCCAGCTCCTGCAGCAACATCTCCGATGTGTCCTTGGGCAAGACACTTAACCCTGAATTGCTCCCGCTGCTTCGTCGGCGGCGTATGAGTGTGTATGAATGGGATGAGTTACTTCTGATGGACACTTTACATAGCAGCCTTTACCATCAGTGTGTGAATGGGTAGGTTTGACCTGCGGTGTAAACACGCTTTGAATAGTCAGACGACTAGAAAAGCGATATACAAGCTCAAGTCCATTGACCATTTACCATTGAATCCCTTTACAAAGTCATAATAAGAACAAATGTTTCTCGCTCATGTGACATGAAAAAGGTAAATTATTGTGCGACTATCTGCTAACAATTATCTAATAATAATAATAAGTCATGGAAACAAGTCACTAGTGCTTTTTTAGCATCAATTTGCCCCTCAAGGAAATAATTCTGTGTTCAAATTGGATCATTAAAAAAAACCTTGTAGCGAATATGGTGCAAATTTGCTTAAGCGACACTATCAGAGCTTACGCTCCTTTACACACAAATATATTTGTGACCAAAGTTTCTCTTTACTCCATGTAGTAAGAGATTTAAAACAACTTTGCATTCATTCAATTACTGCAAACTAAGAAATGTACTACACTGTGAGTTAAAAAAGAACCAAAAGCAACAGTCCACCCACAGGATCATTGAACACCTGGTATTTTAAATGGTGATGAAACAGAACGATTAAATACTGAAGCCTCTTTAGGACTTACAGGAGAAAACCACAGCATTGGCAAGAAAATGTACTCAATGCATTTCTCAGTGTGGTAGTTTTTGATGCTTTCGTCTGCCACATGGTCAGTTTCTACTTTTTTAAAATGCTACTTGAGAAGTAAAAAGCTTTTGTTTGTCTATTTAAAGAGGACAAATTAAAAGCGAGTTGTCTTTAAATGCAGAGATTAAGTCATGTTGACATTAACCAAGTGGCATAATAAGCACATTTAAGTTTTATTAGATTAATCACAGGTTGATAAACTCAGTGCCTTCCCTCTTTACATCCTTTCCATTATAGATGTACCTTTTAAGTATGGTTAGAGACCACTTTATTTCTCTTATTATCAGTAAAACATCTGAATTACTTGAGCAAAAATCTCACCTGCAAGAATGGGCAAGACAGGCAGGACATGTGTACTTCGCCTCCTCTGATCCGCAAACACCACATCTGCAGGACAGACAGCATGTCAGCACACTTAATCAAAACCATGTAAGTTGTTTTACCACTGCACTAATGAAAAGGTGAACAACATGGATAAAAAATGCACACACAACATCGCAAGAAACATTTTAAACTCTCACAAATAATTCCCGACATCGAGCAGGTTAAGTTGTGACAATAAGGTAAGGGATAACAGACATGAAGAGGGATGAAATGAAAGTCTGGAGGCGGGGGCGTTTGTTAGCTAACAACTAGCTTGTAAGCTTTGTCACTAACCTTACTAAGCTTACATACAATGCCACCTTCCCTACCCGCTAATGACTTGTATGCCATTATAACTCCAACAATGGTTAAAACTGGGCTCCAGCTAGAATAAATACGCGCACACATGGACCTGTTAGCTACCAAAGTTAGCACTCCTGACTTTTCTGTCTGTTAAAAACACTCACTTTGAGAGGGAAATCTTCCTTTTAGTCCCTCTCAGCTCTTCTTCTGGACCACTGCTTTCCTCTTGGGTCTCTACAGCTGACATTATGCCTGCTGTCGGTTCTGTTACAATAGAGAGCATAGCAGAAGTGTAGCAACAACACGCTGGACACAACCGTGCAGCATCAAAACAAACCCTCTTCCGCCGGTGGCTGCAGTGCTGGCAGCACGTGGAGATGATTTCCGGCTGGAACACTGCTCACCGGCGCCCCCTGCTGTCTGTGGAGAAAATCTACAATGTCTTCCAGTGACGACCAAGTAAACACACTTAGCTAGTGGTGTAGTGGTGCCTAAAGAAGTGGTCTTTTTTATGTGGCCCGTCAAGCAGAGGATAATCTGCCTCTGTTTTAAACACTGACATGTAAGAGTCCTTTTAAATATTTAGTGCGTATGAGCTAATTAGAGACAGAGTAGGTAGAGTCATCCCTTCACCCTCCTAGAAAAAAAATTGCAGCATACCACGGATTTTGTCAATCAATCATTGGTGGGAATCAGAAGGGATTTAGAAGTGGGTATACCCTATAGAGACTGAGAAATAAGTGGGTATATGGACCCTGCTCTACACCACTGCACTTAGCACAAATGAAAAGTACAAAATATATCAACACAAACCACAGAAAATGCAGTTTTTTTTCATATTTGCCTTATTATAGGAGCATGGTCTTTCTTATTGTCTGTCCAATATTGTGCCCATCTGAGGATTGTTTTTAATGAACCTCAGGTGGCTGTAATTTTACGCTGTTATCTGTACAAATCCTCAGGGGTGTGTTTGCATGTCTAGTTGACTCTGCTTATAAAGGATGAATTAAATGTGGTGCGTGTTGCAAGTGGGATTTATAGCAAAATATTTGTGTTTGTCTGTATGGTGTGCATCAGTGAGCAGAAACATACTTTTGCTGTCTGTGGGGCAGGGGCAGGGGCAGGAAAAAAAGGCACAGGCTGCGTGCCCTGAGACTCAAGCACCTGGAACATTCACTATTATGTATGCAGCCTTTATTGCACTGTGTCATGTATTTTTCACTGCAGGTAACCCTAAAGGGCATCTTATTACTTCTTCTCTGCTGGAAGGGCAACTTTGGAGGAAATCTTATCACATTTTTGCCACTAACGGTCAAATCTGGGGTGGTACTTGTCACATTTTATCACCTTTTCATCAATAAAGGTCCAGTTTTTGATATATTGTTTAATACAAAGTCTTCTGCAACTTTACTGGAGGGCATCTCATCAAATTTTCTCCAGTGAGAGGGCACTCTGTTGAATTTCTTTCTCCACTTAAGTTCCCCTGGAGGGTATCTTATTACAATTCTCCACATAAGGTTACCTCAACAACATTAACACATTTTTAAACCAACAATATTGCATTAAAAAACATTCTGAACCATTTTGGGATAAAATGTTCCATTTATTTGTTTGTCAACTTATTCATTATTTACACATCCAACCTTATCCTCCACAGATTTTATATACTTACACTTTGTTCAAGATAATATAACTTAAGAATATGATGACTGTGTTTTCTGACTCTGGCCTACTATAGCTGCCAGTCCTCCTGACCACCACTGAATGAACTGAAATAACAGTATGAAAAAAAAAACAGTCACAGGTGTGCAAACACACAAACACACACCTTTCTAACATAAATACTTCTTTAGACTGAGTTGTGGTGGATCAAATATTTCTCTGAGAGTATAACTTACTGTAGTACAGTAATGTGAACAAAAACAAAAAACAAAAAGGATATAAATAAACAAACAGTATGCTGTCAATATATACACAGGAAATGTAAAAACTCACTGATGACTCATTCTTTGTTGCAGCACCAATGATAGGTTTCCCCTGAAGAACCTACCATATAAAAGGAAGAGCTACAAAAATAGTAGTGTATCAAAAAATGGTTCATAAATTAGAAATGACCGAATCTAAATAAGTACTTATACAACATAACAAATCTTGATGTAACCGGTACATACAACACAAAGGTGGGAAAAAAAAATCTAACCTGACATAAGCAAATATTCTAGAAAGCAATTGAGCAGGTAGAGGTAGAGCACCATCTGTCAAGATGTACAGGTCCGGCTGGGCAGGACCGAAGACAAAAACGTCATGAAATCAATGAAAAATAAAACCTTTGATTAAAAAAAAAAAAAAAAAAAGAAGTCACACATCATCCACATGCTATTGCACTCATAAAAACCTTTAGTTTGACAGTGCTCCTATGAAAAGGCCTGAAACGATCCTTCAGGATAGGCCTCTGCTTAGGATGGTCTGGGTGTGTTTGGGGGGGGGGGGGGGGTTGTAGAGGAGTGAGAGGGAGGTGTGTGTTTAGGGGTTTGGATAGGTGGCTTCTTAGTGAGGTCCTCCCCTGTGTTTAGGGAATAACATCAGTCCATACACAGCCAACCTAAGCACCGTTTGACAAAACATACTATACACAATCATTGATAAATATTGGTATACACATGTTCTCCTCTGGCCTTCTTGGCCTGGATGGTTCACAGAGACCCAATTTTTCCATGAAGATCTGCCATTGATTGGACATTACAGGTCCTGTTACGAAGAACCACATCAAACTCTGGTGGAGTTCGCTCTTTTGGTAGGCAGACATGTCTTGTAACAGCCTTGCATGTTAGTAGTTCATGTATACAGGATGCAGAATGGTGATGTTGGTGTCAGAGAAAGCAGACCGGACCGGTTTCTAAATGCTGCTGACTGTTGGGCTGGGATGTGGGAAATTCCTGTATGTCTACAATTGGTAGCTGACGACTGTCCTGAGTATGGAAGAAGAAACGTGACTGGTGCCAGCTGCCATCTTGGATCTGAAAGAGGATGAGTGGAAGACAGACAAAGAAAAGTGTTATGTATTTGCTTCAGGATGACCTAACAATGAGCAACTATCCAGTGTATTGCTGAGGAACAAAAAGGGATGCAGGGCTGGTTGTGTATCTGGAGAGCAGTTCTTAAAAACGCTGAAAGTAGCAACACAGCAGCTCTTTACACAAGTACAAACAAACAATCGACCAACTCCTAATGGGCACCCCAACCCACAACACTGCAAACAGCAAAACTGGGAGCCAAACCATGGATGGACATTGCTCTACATTAAAAATGTCAGACTGATCTTGATCTTTTATTTCTTATAGTATATAAGTCCAGAGCTGGAGGATACAGGACCATTTTTTAGAGTATTGTAATAACCATCTAGAGGTGATCGAAATAAAGATGACTGATATGACTAATGGTACTGCATTGTTCATTTTTGAATGTGAGTTTTGCACCACTTTGGTTTTCTTTAACTCTTTCATAGACAAATCGTGATATATTGGGGTTAGGTAGGGGGGGCTCCAAGGACAAATGGTTGGGAACCATTGCTATAGTGTACCCCTGATTTCCATGGAATCAACAAACAGTGTGACTGATCAATGAATGAATGCACAGAATTTAAAACTTTACATTTTTAGGTTGACATTACAGAATTCCTCAAATGTGCTCGAACAGCAAAAAAAGATTTAATTTGTATTGATTTTGATTGTATTACATACTCATCAAGATGGGACAAAATACAGATGGATAACAAATGAATTCTATAAAAACCACATTGAGTTGTCGAGTCTGTCGTTTGACAGAGGAAATAGGATTTACTGACTCAGTTCTCTGCCTCGCTCGTTACCTTGCACTCATCTTGCAGCACGTGGGGTTCAAGTAGTGTGTTTTTCTCAAACATCTGTTTGTTCCAGCCACGAAACCGGAGTGTGGTGTTCTCTTGCAGTACGGATCCGGTGGAGCTGAAGCGTTCTGCAGAGTTGTGTGGAGGATCATTCAGGCAGTGGAGTGTGATGCTGTGGCTGGCCTCAGTACTCAGTAAATGGAGAAACTTCATTTGGACTTTCCCTGCACCAAACACCATCTGAAGCAGAGAGCAGGGATAGCAGTGCAATCAGAATAAAGACATGCTTTTTGAATACAGTAAAATGAACATCTTATTCATTAAGGCAAAGACAGAGGCTTTGTAATATTCATTGTAGTTAAGGTTCTAAATCACACCTATTTAGTCCTTTATTATCTTACACTCGGTTAGGAAGAGGTGGAAAGGTTCAAAGGATGGATGGAGATGGGCTCGTGATTTCTTTCATTGAAGCTTCAGTAAAGTACACGTTTTCAGAGACCTTTAATCCAGCCAATCAACACTGTTTTGTTCATTATTTTACACCTTCAATGTTACCTTATTAGAAGCCACCGGATGTAAACACGTCTGCCCTCCTGCAGTAAAGTTGCAGAAGACCTCGAAGGCATCAGAAGTGCAGCCCAGGTTTGGATCGATCCAGAACCAACCTGAGGAACAGAGCGAGACAGACAGAGATGAGACAAGTGTTTCATTTAAGTTATATTCCCAAAGATGAGACCATGCCTTCAGTATCAGGTAGATGAGACTCTGACCGTCTTTGAGCTTGTGATGACAGTCAAGCAGATCTTTACAGACACGAGCCGGGTTCTCCCGTGAACCCAGAGGCTGTTTGATGCTCTCAATCACGCTGCTCAGGTAACGTAGAGTCTTAAGGACCTCAGTACTTTGGTCTGGTAGGTTCATCTCCGTGTTCTGGAAACTCTGGTTGAAACAGAGACAGACAACAATGTCAAAGTCCTAAATGTAACCTTTTTTTCGTCACCATAGTTACTATACCAACAAGTTCAAAACAGAAACCAGTGCCTTACCTCAGTCCTAAAGGCAGCATTCGAGTCAGAGAGGCCGTAGTCTGCTGAGTCATCATAAATGTGCCTCTGTGGGATTCAAAATCAACATGTTCAGAATGATTACACAGTCAGTGCTCTGTTCATTATTTAAACAAAATATTTGAATCCATAGTTTGGCTCTTCGGTTTAAGAAAAAACTGAAGTTTCAATATTGAACAGTTTATAGAGAAAACTTTAGTAGGATAAGAATACACTTTAATACCAGCAGATAGCAGTAAAATAAGCCTTGCATCAATAAACCATCACATTCCTGACTTCAGTAGGGGGGAAGAAAAACAAATTCCCCTCAGCATAAACACTACAGCTATCACATAATGTGTGTAAACAAAAAAAAGGGCATGTGATATCTCTGTTTTCCTGAGTTCTTAGAATTTCTAGAACAGAAGCAGGTTTTCAGAGAGAAGAAAGCTTCACTTTATCCATGTGAAGAGGGTTTCTATCACTGTGCCAGAAATAAGATCACCACTGATCGTCACTACAAATGCTCAAAGAACTTCAGAGTTATTTTCTGTCTTATCACTAAGAAGGAGGATTTGTTGGACTGATGATCATTGGTCTGTGTTGCACTGAAAAGATAATTTAAGATTTGGTAAGTCAATGAAACTTGAGCTGTTTTCACATATGCACTCCTGAAAATATCTAAATAATTTCAGGTGGACTGCTCCGGATATTCTCCTGACCTGGCTGTTCACATATGCTCCTCACAGCGGGAGACTATCCCTGTCAGACGGGACGCGGGGCAGGGGGTCTTCCGAGGTAAGACTTGAAGTTAAAAAAAGGCACGGAAGTAGCGGACGAAGCAACAGAGTTTGCTATACGATGCTATAATGAGAATATTTGCCTTTATATCAATTCTACGTGTGGTTCGTTGGACTCACAATGTCAACAAATGAGCGGAGAACCACGCGGAACAGAAAACGTAAGCAGCCGTTTAATAATGTGCATGGAGATCGTAGTGGTCGTGAGCAGACACTCTATGCACCGTGCAGCAGTCACAGTATAGAAACGTTCCTCCCCCTCCTATTGGCTCAAGCTGAATTCTCTGGAGAATATCCTACTGCGTTCTCACATCAGCCCACTCGGACTCGGAAATACTAGGGGTTTGGCAGGAGAAACTCTGGGTGTTTTTCGGCTCCTCCTGGAAATATCAGGAGTTTTTAGGAGTTTTCAGCAAGTGTGAAAGCCCTATTGGTTTAAGGAAGTATGAGCAATGTAACAGGGTTAAATACCTGACGACTAGGATTGATAAAAAAAAGAAGTACAGTATATTCATATACATTTGTTTAACTGATTGTGTTGACATGACCAAGAAACACTTACTGTTGGACCTGGAGCACCAGGAGGTCCCTAAAGTGGTGAGAAGGAAGAAGACAAATAGACAACATAAATGAAAATGTTTCCGGTGTCCATTTTGTGACATATTCATATTCAGGCCTAAAATGTAAAAAAAAAAGAAAAAAAGTCCACCCTTACTCACAGAATTTACAAAAAGTTCAACCACAATGTTTCATACTTGTATGTAACGTAAGGCAAGTTACAACATTTTCATAGTTACACCTGTCGGGCCCTATCGTACGCTCAGAAGAAAGCGCCTTGGTGTGGAGTCCAGGTGTCTTTCCTACTTTCCAGCTGACGTAGTCGTCTTATTCACGCCCAGCGCCACTGTTGTTTAAAAAGCAAGCGAACTGGAACAGACTTCAGCACCCATGGGCGTGTTGGTCTTACAATGAGCGGTGGTCAGGCACACAGCTGGCGCGTTCCTATCTGGAGGACAAAGAAATTGACTGCGCCTTAAACCACCTAAAACCAGGTGTAAAGTCTGTTTCGCTGCTTGTTTCTGCCTTTTAGGGAATGCATTACAAAGATGGGCATACATAAATGTTTCATACTTGTATGTAACGTAAGGCAAGTTACAACATTTTCATAGTTACACCTGTCGGGCCCTATCGTACGCTCAGAAGAAAGCGCCTTGGTGTGGAGTCCAGGTGTCTTTCCTACTTTCCAGCTGACGTAGTCGTCTTATTCACGCCCAGCGCCACTGTTGTTTAAAAAGCAAGCGAACTGGAACAGACTTCAGCACCCATGGGCGTGTTGGTCTTACAATGAGCGGTGGTCAGGCACACAGCTGGCGCGTTCCTATCTGGAGGACAAAGAAATTGACTGCGCCTTAAACCACCTAAAACCAGGTGTAAAGTCTGTTTCGCTGCTTGTTTCTGCCTTTTAGGGAATGCATTACAAAGATGGGCATACATAAATGAGTTCATAACGGACTTCCACTCTGCCTGTAACACACACGGGGAAGCACAGCAGCTCTACCACTGCTCAGTGAAATATATTTTTGCACTTACTAAAGCATTCAAAATGAGTTTATTAAGGGACAGCAAGCTTTTGTATTCCTTGTCTGCTGTCATTTTTATATTCCTTTCAACATGCAGCCGGTCCGGTGACGTCAGAATACGAGGAAATGCTCCCTGCTACCTCTGAAATGCTTGCTCTACTTAAGGGAGAATCCTGCTGGCCAAAAACTCCATGACACCAAGGTCTCTCATCATGCGCACTCGCTTCAATGCACCGTCTGATACATGCCCAAACACATGCAGAACCTCACACACTAACAAACCCTATACAGCACTATGATAGGCCCGACAATCACGTTTCTGATATTGTAGCAATGCTTCAGAAAAGGCAACTTTGATCAACCATCAACGTATTTGACGCACTGTCTTGTGTGTGTTCTGTGTTTTTAGTGGCACCGTGCAATCAGAGAAGTTAGATGAGCTGTGCAAAGTTTGTTCTATGTAAGAATAAAGACTGAAACCCGCTGTGAAAAAAGCAACACGCCTGCCTGCAGGTGCAGAAACTGAGAAGGTTTAATTCACATTACACCCAAAACACATCCATGTATAAACAAGCACCTTAATCCAACCTCTATACACCCTGTGCCTCACTTAGACTGCAGCATAATTATCAAAATGTAGACTGACACACCCCGAATTACTTGGCGCAGCGGTTTGGACAATAAGCTTTGGGAGTGTGGTATGAAGCTGAAAAGAGAAACTTAGGTTCAAACTTACTCTGGGTCCTGGATTTCCCTGTGGTCCTTGAGGCCCCTACAAGTAAGACACATATACAATTAGTGTTAAAACGGCTCCCTGTATAAAAAGTAGTATTTATGTTTCGCTGTTGTAAATGTAAATAATCCAACACACAATATGAACACACCTTCACCAGCTTGGAACTTAAACTACGGCCAGCATCACAGAAACGGTAAAATGACTGAACTATGTTTAATCCCTCTACCTTTCTCTGCGATGCTGCAGGGAACAGATGAATGTGTATCCTGCTGTACACAACCACAGTGGTCACCTACTGCCCCCTTAAGGCTGACTTTTCCATAGCTACCTCTGGCAGCTCGACTTTAACTGGGACGTCACTGGTGCACTTTTAGATAGTGCATGTTTATATGTGAGTGTGTGCACATATTTTACAGGGTTGTTTGAATTGCAAAGGCTTTGAGCTGATGTAGAATCTTACTACAGTTTGCATTACAGACTACAAGCAGGAATGTAGGAGTGAATATGCGGGCTGCACTGTGGTTTGCCATGCTAACATTTTGACAAGGCTTTTCCTCAACTGTGTTTACACAAGAGGGTATACAAGTACTGTACGGCCCCACAGCGCGCTCCAGGAGACACTGAGTAACCGCTACTTTCACTATGACTCACTTTACCATGACTGACGGCCATATAAACAAAGCTACTGCTGAACATCAGCTTACATGCATCTTTAAACACAGCCTTCGTCATCTTTTTATTATATTACACAATTAAATTGAATGTGGGTCCATGAGGACAGGGCCTGTAGCTTTCTATGAAAGTTAAGCCAGACACTTCTAACTATGAACCACTGTCATAACTAGACTGACTTTGTAGAGTTTCTTTACTGGTTTTATGGTTTCATCCAAAGGAAACTGGAGTTGACGTTCTTGAACAACTTAAAGTCCAGCTGTCGTTTGAGTTAAACTTTGAAATACTGTGACCTGGACCACTCAGAACCTTCACAGACATTACTGGTTTCAAACAAATCTTACCATTTCGCCACTGGTTCCCTTTGGACCTCTTTGCCCCTGTGAAAAAATGTACAACATGAAACATAGTGAATAAGCGCCTGGCCAGTTAATGATTGATTGATTTTATTAAAAGTAAAAGAATATCTTGTTGATTTTAACAACATCAAGTCGACATCTTTCTCACTACTACAGAATTTACAATAATAATTACACACACACACACACACACACACGCACACACACACACACACACACACACACACACACACACACACACACACACACACACACACACACACACACACAGACAGAAACACCTACAGGTTTTCCCATTGGGCCAATCATCCCTTCAGGGCCTACAGGTCCAGTGAATCCCTGAAACAAACAGCGGGTGAATGAAGAGAATGAATCACAAGTCTGTCTGAATTGACCTGTTCCAGAGAAAAGTTACAAAGCGTTCCCAGAGGCCTCAGGGTGTCCTAAGTCCCTCCACCGTGTAAAGCATCCTTGGGTCCCTTGAAAGGCTTTATATAAATTCAACCTTTTATTATCATTATTATTAGGTGATTTCAAGGTCAATTGTGTGTACTCCAAATCCTGCCAATGTCTTAATATGCCTTTTGATACAAGAGTGTGGAGAGGACTACTTCACATGTAAGTCTAAATATTCCACTGCTGAGGTTCGACTTCCAGCACTAATTCTGTCAAAAGCATGTTGGGTGCCCACTTACCAGGGTTCCCATTGGGCCTTTAGGGCCAGGGAAGCCTCTAAATCCAAAATCACCATTTGGACCCTGTGTAAAGGAAAAATTGGTATTATCAGCAAGTGTGTGTCCCAGTTCTATATCATCTTGACTTCTTTTTCGTTGCATCTATTTTGCGCTCTTTCTAAATGTTGCTTGCTAGTCAGTCTCTTACCGTTGGCCCTGGAAATCCCTGCAAACCAACCATTCCCAGATCTCCAGATTCCCCCTACAAGCAAATAAGGCAGAACAAAGTATATTAAGTGTGTGATGTACGTTTTTTTTGCGTTATATTTCCTTCCATTTTAAACTTCAGTTTCAGACACTGTACAGTAAGTGCTTTAAAAAAATGTTGTTCGTCCATTTTAAAATAACAGAGGAACACAGGGTTTTATGTTTGGAAGTTTTACTCTGCATGTACTGTAGTGCCAGCCCGCATTCACACACCCTCCCAGTGACACACACTATGAGCTTTAGAGTCCATTCTTTATTCTGTGTCTGAGGACTGTCTGTCGTCCAGGGTGGCAGACTCCATGTTTGTAGAGCCAATCATCCACATCCTCTAGACAGCTCGTCTTTCGGGGCCGGCCACTCTGACCAAGAAACTCTATTCACTGCAAAGTGTAAAAGGATCTGACCCACGGGCCTGAGTCTGCTCTCTGTTTCTTGAGCATCAATGGAGAAAATGAGTTAGGCGGGGAGAGAGAGAGAGAGAGAGAGAGAGAGAAGGGAATTGGAGGTTTGGGTTTTTTTCTTCATCTTTAAGGAGTTACATAAGAAAAGTAGAGCACCTTTTTTCATGTCTCTGGAGTGTGAGGATCTTACATAACTTGGCGTTGCAGGCCAAATGTTTCCATTCCTGGTCTCGCCCAGATCATTTGTTACTCCACTCAGGGAGGAAAAGTGTCAGACACACACTTTGAAAATCCCTCCAGCCTCCACAGAATGGCTTTGTCAAACCCTGACACTATATTTAGAGAGACATTAAAAATGTATACACGCTTATAAAACCCTGTTTTCACAAAAACATTCCTAGGGGATGGTATACATTTGAAAAGAACAATTAAGTGACCTCCACCATTTGGACTTCAACGAATCAAAAAGATGATATATGTGTGAAAGACACAACATTTGAATAACTTTAAAATTGTATTTTTTCTGGTCCAAGCCCAGAAGCTGTACCAATGTCTGCACCAATATCACTATTTTAACTACATTAAAGACTGACTTTTGCTTTACATCACAAATGCCTGTATACACTTACTGGTTGTCCTTTGGGTCCAAGGTCACCTTTCCTGCCCTGGTCACCTGTAGCGCCCTCCATGCCTTTGATTCCGGCGGGTCCCCTGTCCCCTGGCAGTCCTGGTTCTCCCTGTTGGGTTAATTTATTTAGTTTTCTTCAACAGAGACAATTCTTAGTTTTTAAAAACAGTTCAATGAGAATAAATTAGGTCAATATTTATTGCTATTATCATTTCACCTTTTGACCGGGAGGTCCTCTTTCTCCAGAAAGTCCAGGAAGACCAAGCTCTCCTCTGGGACCTGGACGTCCAGCAGGTCCTTCTAGTCCAACCAAACCTCTGTGACCCTGAATGCACACAGAAATTGTGTCAATAAAACGGTGCTAAAATGACATGTATATATGGAATAAAGAGTACATAAAAACATTGTTACAGCTAGCTTTGAGCAAAACACCCAATAACTGCTAGGCCAATAGCATAGCCTGAAAATGTCTGTGTGCATGAGCATGCCTGCCCAAGACAGAGACATGGCGACCCTTGCTGTTACTTCCTTTGAGATTAAATTCTTGTGAAGCCATATATTAGTGGTTTACAGAATGCACACATGGATGTTGTGAGGATGAATGCATATTTTAACGACTGACATTCAAACATCTCATGAACGGGCATTATAGAAAGCACCAATGAGGAAACAGTCCATGGGAGGCTTTGTGAAGTATAAGGGATTAAAGCCAATAGGTTCAAATATGTTAAACCAGTGGTATACAGTCGGTCTTTAAATAGGGGAAACAATCTTGGGGTCTTTGGAAACTCAATGCTGGCTTTTGTAATGATGAAAACCTGACGTAAACTATTTAAGGGAACAACAATGTATGTTTTTAAACACCATTTGCATGGCATTTCTATCTACAAAAAGGTGCTAGCAAAGCTGAACAAAACATGACAATCATTTCACAATTTACCTTCTTTTCAATGTCTCAGATTCAATGTTTATTCGATAAATAATCACACGTCTAAACTCTTTGTATAGTTACGGCTGTGAACCACAGCGCTGAAGTCTGCTGGTCTTTGGGTTTTAATATTTCTTGACAGTTTGCTCCCTGAGTGTGTCCATAAAACTGACTGCCTGTCGCTGAGTTGCTCTCTCTCTCTCACACCACAGACCACAGCGGTTTCCTGCTCCATCAGCAGTGTGGTGAGGCAGAGGGGAGCGCATGATATTAGAATAACAGATTGAGAGGGTCGTCGCCTCACATATGTGGCTTCTGTTCCTCGATCTCAATGAATTCCAACCAGGTTGGAATTACACTGTATGCTTATTGGGTGAAACACCAGCCTGCAGGTGCTTGGGAGCTCTTGCATAAGAAGAAAGTCACTGTCTGTTAGCTTAATAAGATCCTCTTAAGGTTTAATCAAGACTGACCCAACTAACGCCCACGTAGACACAACAACCTCCGTATGCATTACACACACATGGGAGTAGGGGCCTGTTATGGTGAGACAACATGAGTTATTTAGTGGCCCCAGAGCAGACAGCAGAAACAAAAACATGTCATAAAACATAAATATTTATTGTGTCAGAGCTGCAGTGAATTTTTCATCAGGATCCCTAACTTCTAGCAAGGCCTCTGCATGCAGGCACATGAGAAACCGACTGCAACAGATGCTATTATTTCTCCATTTGAGGCAATGATGTAAACCTTTATTGCCCCACAAGGGAATTAGCTTTCCACCAAGAGCATAAAAACCTACACGAGAGTCAACAAACGACTCTACAGGACAGCAGAAAACACAAGAAATGGATGGATACAATTGTATAAATCATTGCAGAACCAAAAACAGTAGACTTTGAGAGTAAAATAAACGCGAGGAATGATGAGTTGAGTTCAGTTAAGCGGTGTCACGTGTTGTCCTACATCCAGTTCACTAAAATATTTACAAAGTACTAACTTGGCAGATATTAGTCATCATTGCCTCGTTGCCATCAGTTGCATTTTTTGACTGAAGCAGTCCATGTAAAGCACAAAATGTGCATGCAGACCAAACCACCCAAAAAGATTATTGGACAAATTATGTAAATGGTGGGTTATCATTGGCATGGCATTGTCAAGATGGAGAGAGTTTTTTGAGAATGTAGGACGATGAGGAGCCACCAGTCCTGCAATTGTTCTACTGGACAGTAAAATCTACAGTGGTAGTTGTTTAAAGGCCACATAATATCATCCTTTTCAAGAAGTTTAAATAAGTCTTAGAGGTCCCCAAAAGTTGTCTGTGAAGTTTCTTGTTAAAAATCCACTCTGGTCCTGTATTTGATCATGCCGCTAAACCCCTCTATTTCAGCCCTGCTCATAACAGGCTGTTGTGGGACTGTAACCCACCTGGGGGAGGGATTATTTCCCTTTGTGATGTCACAAAGGGAAAATATCCAAACGGCCTGTTTGAGCACACATTTTCTGAAAAGTGGAGAAGGCAAACGCTGGAGAGGATGGACTGTTCTCATAATTGGGGGGTTTGTAGACGGACTAGGGAGACATATTAGTGTTAGAGAAACATGGTGAACTATATTTTGCATACAATGTAACCTTAAACATTGAAGACAACTCCAATGATCCTGCGGTACTTCACAACATCAACTACTGGGTATTATGTTTTTGGTATAACTGAGTGACAATGAGTTGCATTAGTTACATACTGTTCATTTAAACTTCCAAGTTTAGGTAAACTTAAATTCACATGCAGTCTTTTTCAAGGCTTGTGAATGCAAAAGAGTTTATTTGCATCAAAGTTAAAGCGATCACGAGTACATACTTCTTCCCTTAGAGCAGGAGTATTAAGCATAAACTACTGTGCGGTCCTTCAGGTTGAATCAGCATCCTGGGAAATAGCAAACTGTAGGAAATAGGAAACAAATTTCCCAGTTTTATCAAAGAGGATGACCTCTGCTACATTTCTTCCTTGTTGCTCACCACTATTACACACAAAAAAGGTAAAATTATCCAAATTGCTCCAATCTGTTTGAAGAAAGTTTTTCCTTTTACTGTACAACTGCATCCAACTGGCAAAGCCGATAGAAAAGAACAAAGCAGAAAGAGAATAATAAGTAACGTGAACAAATAGCATGAGGATAACTCATGCAGAGAATCATACCAGGAGGAACAGAGAGTTGGCAATTTAAAGTATCTTCCCTACAATTTAAAGATTTAGAATCAAATTAAGGTTTCCTGCAGGCCTCTCCCGCTGTCACAGACCTGGGGGGTTTGAAGTAAAAGGACACCTTAAGAACTGAACTTCTGAAGCAACCGAATGGCTCAAGGAAACCTACCCATAAACACAGCTCAAGAATAAGAAAGTGTTGAGAGTAAAGATGAATAAAAAGCTGTTTTTTTTTCTTCAACTAATACAATTTGTGTGACTTAGGAGGCCTAGATTATGGGATTCACTCAGCTAGTGAGAAACCTAATCTTTGGGTCACCAGACCAACCAGACTTTTACACAACACACATTATGTAAATGAAAGACAGGCAGACAGGATTTAAGCTTTCCAATTCTTGGCTGCAAATGAAGAAGATATTCATGCATGAAATCCCAATACGCTCTGGCTTCGCACTTATTTGGATAAACCCGTTGTGTGGCAACCAGAAGTAGCCAACAGAACCAAACAAGATATTGAATGCTTTGTCAATCCAAGCAGTATGTCTCAGGCTTGAAACTACACATGGAGGAAAAACGTTCAGGTGCAGTACAGGAGTAATTAGGCACAGGTTTTGTGAGCATGATGGCTGACTGGGCAGTGAGTCAAGAAGGTATCTCCTGAGGAAAGCTCCAAAGCAGCTGAGACAAGTTTTCTGCAGCTGCATTAACCTCTGCTGTTTTGACCTACATCAATAATACGTCTCTCAGTGTATTCAATGTTGAGTGACATGAAGAAACTCTGAAGGGAAGGTCCCTAAAAAAGTAAAGATGAGGAGGGTGTATCATTGGCTTCTTAAATCCTTTGACACTGACCACAAATCTGCTAGACAGATTAAGCACTAAGTACAGTAAAGGAAATTTCATCTGAAAGTTCAGTTATGTAAAACTTCTGTCTCATTCTCTGACCTACATTTAAGGTGCTGACCAGGAATATTCTGAGACAGCATATCACTGGTTTCCTGTGTGTGCAGGGAGGGTCCGCCAAATGGCTCAGTTCAGACTTCAGGTAAATCAGGTCTTTTAAAGACTGCTGTCCCCAGCGTTACATGAAGTGGTCTTATTATATTTTAGTGCAGACATCACCAACCTATCTGCATGGAGAACTGCTGTGATAAATTCGTTTTTTGACAAGCTTGTGATGTGGCCTTGAGACGCAGAAGCGTGAGAAATGAAGATCAGAACATAGCAGCTCATTTATGTGCTTTGTTATACTCGTCTGTAATGTTGATTACCTGTCGTCCTTGTTTTCCTGGAAATCCTGGTAGGCCAGTAAGTCCGGGGGGGCCATCCAGCCCTGGGTAACCCATCATCCCTGTGAGACCGGGTAAACCCATTGGCCCCTTGAAAAAATCAACAACATTTACAGTGTCACTCTATGTTATTCTCAATTTAAGGGACATTTACGACTCAATATTTTATGATATGCTTTATTAATCCCTGAGAAATTCTGGTTTTACATTCTGTTATTGAGACAAATGCTTTACACACACAGGCCCGAATCACACACATGCACAATCAGGACCTGTGGACATGCATTAGTGGAGAGATGTTAGAGTGGGGCTGCTACACACTGATGTGCCGGAGCGCACCAAAGCAGTTGGGGGTTCGGTGCCTTGCTGAAGGGCACCTCGGAGGTGCTTGGGAAATGCCCTGGCACCTCTCCAGCTACCAGACCAACTTCCATATTATGGTCCGCATTGGGACTTGAACCTGCGACCCTCCAGTTTCCAACCCAAATCCCTACGGACTGAGCTGCTGCCGCCCCAATAAGACAATTCTAATAACACCACTCTGTAATCTCTACACTGGAGAAAGAGATGCTTTCTTATAAGCCGCAAAAAATATTTGCAAGATTTTTCTACTTTTATCAGATACAGAGCAGGATAGTTTGAGAGCAATTTGACACATGGTTGACTGATATAGGGCTTATCCTGAGGCATTCAAGTCACACATCTGGAATTCTAAGAAGCTTTAAATAAAACATGGAGAATTTAGAGCTATCTGATATCCTGTTCTTGACTTTGATCAACAGATCCAGTTGTGCTGCCATGTGTCTCACTGGACGACTTAGATTTCAGTTTGAAAGAAAATTGAATTTCACTCTTTTAAACGTATTTTCACATTGTGCAAATCTTTGTTTTTCACTGTTTTGATATTATGTAATCAGCATTAGATAGTTTAGCTGCTCAAAAAGCTCTGTTAACCCTACATCCACCATTTACATTTGAATACATATGAACACATAGATGCATATGGATGCAGACTTTGGGGGAATTTGTTTGCAAACAAAAAAACATTCTGAGAGCAAAATCATCTTTTATAAAGTACATACATACACATTATGGGTCAAGCTGCATGACCATGACACGGCTAATAACTGTGACATTATGCTATTAATTGGTTTGCTGTGTCTGTCAGAGCCGTGTAATTGATTAAGATGATGTGGTACTCACTTCAATTCCAAGAGCTCCGCTCAGCCCCCTCGGTCCTTTCTTTCCTGCAGAGCCCTGATTAAACAAACATAGAAAGAATGAAACATACATGTACATTCACGAAAACACACCAGGGTATATATCTTACTAGACTCTCATTGAAGAGAGGATATTTTAAGACCATCTATTATATGAAACTTAAAGACCTTTTCTCTACTTTACTCATTGCATACAGTAAACAAAATAAACCCGGGGAGCCAGATAGCCTAGCGGTTATGTTGCAGGTCCCATGTAAAGAGGCTATAGTCCTCATCGCAGCGGCCGTGGGTTAACTGTATTTCACCTCAAAAAGCATTGGGTTACATCACCATGAGGTATTTGACCAAAATATATGGTATAAAACTACCACAGGGAGCCTCTTCACAATGCTTGTTTTCAAATAATACTCCATATTTTTTCTGCTGTAAACGGTTCTTAATTCGATTTGTATGTTTCAAACCATTGTATGGGTCAAAACAACAAACTGGGTTTGAAAAAAAGGCAAAAAAAATGGAAACATCTGTCCTTTGAAACCGTGTTTTTGTTTATTGCTGTTGGCCTGACAGTGTGTGTATGTATGTTTAGTCCAGATGGGTCTATATGTTACACGTTACGACATTGTTCACAATCAGAAAATACTGCCGTGATAGCTTACACAATCAACCCTACATAGGGACTGTTCTACATGTGGAAGAGAGTTGGTGGTTTCTGGAAACATGTGAACACTGTTTTAAAGTCTACGTGGAACTTGATCAAAGATGCTTAAGTTGTTTTACAGGAGAAATTAAGTTTTGCAAACAGAAGGCCAGTGACAAGGTCAAGACCCTAAAGAATCAAGAAAGAATTAAGAAACCTACAGTATTCCTCAAAACCACCAGTTCAGGAAGGCTGGTTTTACCAAAAGACGTTGGTTCTGATGCCACTAACTGCTTAAAATCGTTGCACTGGCAAACTAACGCGGTGACAGGTGAAAAAATGGAGGCGAATCAGCCAAATATATGTGGCTCATCTCTCATTAAGCAAAAAAAGAAGGATTTTCTTCATCCACCGTGTCATTTATACACCAAGGACGACCTAACCAAACCCTGCTGGCAGTAACAATACTGTGTTGATTTAGTGTAAAAGTCTAAAACCCCTTTTCTGTACAGAAAAGAGCAGACTGGTAGTGGAAAATACTTTTTAAACTATCTGCTTCATACAAAAGTAAAACAGTGTATGTAGATGTCAGTTTTGATTTGTCTTTCTTAAAGAGTTTAAAATAAACTCACCGGAGGTCCTATCTCTCCTTTTGGGCCTGGCTCTCCGGCAAGGCCTGGTGATCCCTGGACAAAGCAAGAAAACAATAAACATAAAGGCCGAACAATAAGACAGAGACAAATCCACCAACAATTTTAAAATGAAAACACATTTAAATACAACTCCAAAGACTTTGATGGAATTATCTGTATGGCTTACCTGGTCCCTCAAATTCTATGAACGTATTTAGACCCACTACTTATCTGACTGTCTTTAGCATTTTCAGCATTTTAATCACTGTTTATGGGTTCAAAACAACTGATATGGTGATTTGAAAGCAGGCTATATCAACACAAAAGTTGACATATGAAGTACCATGACTAAAAGCTGTTACTGTACGACTTATATTTACAGACTTACTGGTGGGCCTTGTGGTCCAACAGCTCCACGAGATCCAACAGTACCAACATGGCCCTGAAACACATTTGCATATAGAATTAGATTTTGCCTTTCAGGAGGACTGCCCCTGAAATCCTCCTGATCTGGCTGTTCACACAAGCACCTCACAGCGGGATACTGTCCCTGTTGTATGGGAAAGTTAACGGGGGGTCTCCTGAGGCAAGATATGACACAAAAAAGGACGACACGGAAGTAGCTGACGAAGCAAAAGAGTCCGCTACCAGTGCTATAATAAAAATATTTGCCTTCATATCAATGCTAAGTGTGGTGTGTCAGAATCACAATATCAACAAAACTATCGCCCGCAGACAGTCTGTGGTCGCGCACAGTAACGTGACAATAGGGTAACTGAAGCTAGGACTCTGCCAGGTTTAGCGTTTTTTTAATTCTGAAAATGACGTTCAACGCAACGTAATCTTATTGCATGCCGTCTGTGTTGCTGCATTTATTCAGTGTGTGCAAAGACATGACAATGATCATTTCATCACATTCGTAGATCCTTTCACAACCAAAACTGTTCAGAATAGAGTAAGTCATATATCAATTTGCACTGTAATTGTGTGCATGTGTGTGTGTGTGTGTGTTTTTTTTCTTCAAGAGAGCAAAGAGTTCTTTTCAGGCTAAAAGCTTGGAAAGACAAAAACAACAGATTTCCCTGGCCTTATTGCGGTGGAATTTGGTAATCCTCTCCAACATGTGTGGTCTACCACTCGTAGAGCTGAGCCTGTTTAATGGAGCATCAAAGACTTTGAACAACAAGCAGACAAGCTCACTGAGTGGTGACTGTGTGATGTGTCTGAGGTTGATTAAATGGGTTTGTCTACCTGATATCCTTCATCCCCTGGCTCTCCACGCTCTCCTCTTTCCCCTGTAGGCCCCTGTGTAGACACAAATTCACACACATGAACACACATGCTGCATGTTTATGCATGTCTTCAGTTATACTCACAAAGCTTCACTTCAGATAATAAGCTTCTAAGAGACAGAGAGACTTCTCAGGCCAATGCATGAAACATATTCTTCAGTTCTGACCTATAGGTCTGGATCTTTAAAGGAGTCAAATGGAAAGGCGTCATTTCACCTTGTGCATCACTTCCAGCCAATGTTGCCTTGTTCTGCAATACTGTGTCAACTTGATATCCAGTCCTGTCATGTGTGATATTGATTTGATTATTATTTTGAAAGTGTTGATAGTTCTCTGTGCTTCCTGTTTTACTTTTTCTAACTTCCCTTTGTGAGAAATGTTAACAGTCAAATTCTGGATTTTAATTTCCAGTGTTTGCTGTATGTCTTTAGTTTCTCTTCACTATAATATTCCTGAGTTTAGGTTTCAGTGTTTCATGTCTTGTTTGGCTTCCTGCCTTTGTGTGTTTTCCCGCCTTCGTGTTTTCCCTCATTGTTCTCACCTGTGTTTGATTGCCCTGTGTATTTGGTCTTTTGCTGTGTCCGAAACCGCATACTACACACTGCCTACTACACACAAAAAACATACTGAATACTGCATACTAACCTGATTGTTAGTTATGCCGTTAGCGACATACTTCACTACGAATCACATGATTTACTTCCAGTCCGAGCTACGGTGGATAAGCTAACATCAAGCTAGCGCTACCGTCGTCCGGTAAATAGAATTCAACAGCAAAAGCACCGTAGTCATTTTAATATTATATGGCATCATTAAAAAATGTATTTCAGTACGGTCACCATTATTTGTATGCCACTGGTGAGCTCTGCAATTGAATAGTCCGAGAGCCGCAATGCATTGTGGGGCGGTTAAGTATGACCAGTGTGCTCCCGTTTCATATTTAAAAATTCTGGCTGATTTAGAAAACATCCAGGCATTTACCTCACAATCAAAATGTCATACTATGATTTCAGATCACTCTACATACTCAATCTGATGTCACACTTAGTATGAAAGTATGCGGTTCCAGAGACAGCCTTTGTGTTCCTTCCCCCCAGTAGTCATGTGTTTTTTCCTCCTGTGTTTCTTTGTGGTTTCTTGCGATTTTTTGCCTTTTGTGGATTTTGTTTGAACTTTTGTTAGAAGTTGGATTTTGGACTCTGTATGAGTAAGCTTTTTGTTTTACCTTTGTGCCTTTGTATAAATTGAATCATTTTTCTTTCCTGCATGTGGGTCCTCTTCCTTGTTTTCCACAAACTGTGACAGATATTTATACCTGTGTAGGTGTCCAGTTACCATGATAGCTCTTGCTGTAGGACTACATCAGTGGTCACGTCTACTGCTAGGAAACGCACCTCAGAGTGCATAGGAGTCACGGTACTGCATCACAATGAGCTTTCCCAACTATTAAGACTATGATACATCCTGATCCTCTTTTCATATTAGTCTAAGAATGACTTTTGTTTTCTTGGCGGTCTTTAACGTGAAAAATCTTTGAGGTAACTTGAGGTGAATATCGGCCCTTACCAGCACTCCTGTCCTTGTAAAACACAAAACTGACAAAAAATGAACATTTAAGAAGCATGTCTAATTTCAAACAATGAACGTTTGTTTTTCACACAATCTTATAACAAGAGCTAAACTCTTTTTATGGGTAATATCAGAACACAAACAAAGCTAAGCTTAAGCCTGAACCCGATATGTGGAAACCCTTGCCTGACTGGTTTCTGTACTGATTTGTAAATGTGCAATGAAGAGTAAAGATCTGAACCACGCAGGCTGATAATCAGGGTCCGTATGCACGAAAGGTTTTAGCAAACAAACAATGACAAATTATCAACCTGGTGGGGGAAAAAATAACATATCAGCAGTTTATTAAGATTCAGTTTTATAATCCCATATTTAATCGCATTGGACAAAACAGAGCAAGAAGTGTTAAGGATCAGAGAAGGCAAGACCTACTGGTTCACCTAAGGGCCCTGGCGGTCCTGGGGTCTTATTGTCCTCGCCTGGATAACCCTGGAATGTAGCAAACACAGAGGAAAAACACGTGCATGCATGAAGACACAAGATGCCACAACTACATTAAACTGAAGAACATAAACCAAAATACTTAAAGGAATACCATCTCAAACGCTAGTTCAGGTATCAAATTACCTTTTCACCTTTAGGCCCTGGTGGTCCTATGGGTCCAGACTTGCCAGGGTGACCCTTAAAAAAAGGAAAGCTGATTATTGCACCATTGGAAGCTGCCATACCTCTTTACTGGCTCCAGCATGTTTCTTTGGAGAATCATGACCTCAGCTGTCAGCATATGTGTTTAATGTAAACATATTTCTTATATGACGGGAGTCCTCCATTCTGTCACTTCAGGATTCAGATTTTGGTGCAGACTCAGAAATCACTCAGCGAACTGAGTAGACTGCAGATGACTCTGGGAGCATTCATACAAACACACATACAGAAAAAGGCACTGCATGAACTCGAGGTGCCCTGTTGAAGTTATGCAACCATAACCCACTGATGTTGGTATTTACCCGGCTGTGGAGAGGCCTGGAAAAATGAGTCTGAACACTTCACCATGTCCAATCCCACCTCTTGTCTTTGCTTTTTCCTGTTACTTTGCATTCAGTGGATAATCAACAGCATAGAGTAGGGAAAATATGAGAAAGGCATGGATGCTGTCTGTTTTCCTCTGTTTAGATCTGGATGAATAAGCTTGTATAAAGTTAGTTGAAACAGGGTCATGAGTGGTAAACATGGAACGTTTTTTTTTACTGCTAATGATCTTGATTTAAAGGAATTTGTGCATTATTAAATTTGAAATTAGTCGCCCAGGAACATCCCTCCCCATGGTGCATGGTGCAAGCAGTGTGATGTGATTATGCAAACTCAGACCAGAAAAAGTTAACTCAATTAAGCAGTAGGAAGACATTTAACATTTTTGGTGTACCGTTAAAATCCGGTATATAAGCCGCACCGGTATATAAGATGCAGCCTGTTTTTGAAGGTCTCTCAGAGAGGTAAAGAAAAAGTCTACCCGTGTGACCATTTCTATTGTGTTCAGCAAAGTCTACAACGTGCACTTTGTGTACAGCTGTGGCGCTCTTTTAGGTCGTTTGTTTTCACTTGTTTTACAGTTTGCACTCCTGCTAGCTACAGTATGGTAGTTGAGCTCTCCGCCTGCAGTGATAGTTGTGAAGCACAGATGCCTAGCTTGGGAGCTCTCTGCCCGACTCTTTTACTTTTATATAGGACTCTTTCAATCAAAAGAGCACTCGACAAAGTTTATTTACGGAACAATATACCCCCGTTTTCTGCAAATGCATGATTATGACCTTGTGAGGGAGATAAAGATGTGAAAAAGTAGCGCAGCCAGACTCGTCTATTTCACTGTCTGTCCCAGCATAGCGTGCAATCAGCTTGCAATACACAATGAATGGGGATGTTTTTTTTTAATCGCTTCAGGTCGCTTGTTATGACTTTCAGTTGAGTTGGCTTGTTAATTGCAGCAATGACAGCGCGTGTGTAAGCATTTTATACTGGTATATTGGTCGCACGCCTGTAGAACACGCAGCCAACCTTTAAGTTAAAAATAGGTATTAAAAGTGCGTCTTATACCTCGGATTTCATGGAAGGTAAATGTAAGATTGCTTTCGCTGTTTGTGTGTATCGTGGTATGCATGGATTGTACATGTATAAGTGCACGTTAGCAAATCAGACGGGAGAAACTCACTGTGTATCCTGCCAGTCCTGGCTGTCCTTCTACCCCCATGACTCCAGGCTGACCCTGGAAGCAGAATGCACACAGAATAAGAGTGAATCAGTCCTTGTGCTGTTTGCTTTGCTTTTCTGCTCCGCTTCAGCTAAATACAAACTTGGTCCCAGACACACATGCGAACAGAATCATAGAAACTGAATTGTTTTCATGACAGGGATATAAATCTGCCCAGCTATCACAACATGGTCTTAGTGGTTCTGCAAAGAAGGTCTTTCTCTGTAAAGGAGACAAGAATGAATGCCTTCCTCGTGGCTTGAATAACTCTCTCTCTCTCTCTCTCTCTCTCTGGCTTGGAACAAAGAAGAACATCTCACTGTGCACTTCAAGTATGGAGACTCAAAAGAAGTGTCTGATAAAGCTTTTTTTCTACAATTTTTTTGGTTTCATGATGGTACCCCCTTACATGCTACTGAGGTTACAGTTACAGACATTCAGCCTGTCACACTGTTGTTCCTCAATTACTCTGCATACAACACTAGAACTAAAAAACAATAGTGTGACTCCAACCCCACTCTTAAAATGATGATGAGAATGCAACTGTGATGTTTTATTCTTGACACTGTGAAATGCATATCCGGCTGTCACCGGCCCACCATACTGAGCGTCACATTTAGGCAGGAAAGCTGCTTTGTCTCTGGATACCCACTGTGAAACACAAGCACTCTGGCAGCCTGCCAGCTGCTGTCAATCAAACATCGATATACTGTACATACACATATACTCTGTAGACGTGGTGGATACACGTGCTGCCCTCTGGTTAGAGCTCTAGAGTTCCCTGATGTAGACTGAACAGGTTTGAAAATAAGTTATCCCTGTGTCTATAAAGCTTTTAAAAAGTGACAAATAAGGCAGGAGAGGCACTGGACCTTATTTGTCTTTACCTTTAAGCACTGGTATTTTAAAAACCTGATGTTACTAATCTTATTTTTTTTTTCCTGGACATTATTAAATAATGTTCAATGCTTTATGTTCAACCTGAATGATGTGGTGTTGTCTTTTTATGGCTGCAGCATGGGTGAAGAGCACAAGACACATTTCTCACCATGTGGGAAAAATAAAGTTAATCTTGAATCTTCAGCCAGCTGAGACAAACTGAAGCATTTCTAATCTTTCTCCAAAGACATATATTTTAATTATTTCATCAATTTAGAACTGTAAACTATTTGTACAAAAATATGTTGACCACAAAAAAGGATGATGATGTGTTATTTCAGTCGGATTTTGAGACAGGACGAAGTGATGGACTTAACAGGAAGAAAAGGAACTCACCAGTGGGCCTCGTGTTCCCCTGGCGCCTTTTAGCCCTGGCTCGCCTGATTGGCCAATGTCTCCTCGGGGCCCGAGCTCGCCAGCAACACCTGGAGGACCTCTTTCTCCCTGGAAAGAGAAACAACATCATTGTCAAAGAACACAAAGACTCAACTTTAAGTTGACAGTCAGCATTCAATCAAACCTGAGCGATGGAACAAATCCATCAAAGCTCTAAGTGCAGTTTGTTTTTTGGTCTTCGTTGAATCCCTTCTTTTCTTAGAACTTCAGTCTTTCTCTACAAGTGATAAATCAGACAGGAAGCACAAAAGTACTCTAAAGTTCTCTGCAGTCACTTCAACACCTATGAGCCCCGGACTGTGTCGTCAAGCTTTCTCATGTTTGATTGTGGGGATCCAAACAGTACAAGGGAAGATGTTGTGGATGAGTTTCTCACCTTCTTGCCGTGACGTCCTCGGTTCCCTGGAGGCCCTAGTTTTCCTTCTGGTCCCTGTAAAAGGACAAGCAGTTTATCTTTACTTAAAACAATAATGACTCTATTTTACAAGCACAGACAATAACTGACATCATAGATCCCATCTTGACTCTAAGGCCACGTGTCTGTCTAGAGTTTTTTTCTGAGTGCCTTTTCAATTGTTTTCAATGAGTCGAGATCGTTCGCAGCAGAAAGCGGCCGCCTGGAGAAAAAAGTGCAGCGCCCAGCATCTTTTATTCCGAGCTCTCCGCCTTTTTTGTGCTGCCACCCCGAGCGCTCAAGTTGTGAATATTTCAACTTCTCAGAAAGGCGCTGTTGCAGCACTGGCGCTCTTTTTTTACAACTGTATGATTTCCCCGTAGTTTTGCCGCCTACAGATTGTGTCTTGTACCCACATCCTCTTTGCTCTGTGTCTGATCAGGTAAAAAAACGATCTCAAATATAAAACATACAGTAAAAAGTACAGGAGTCGTGTCGGCCTTTGTCAACAAACTCTTGTCATAAAGACAGGACGGACGCGCAGCGCTTTTCTTCTCAGCGCACAAATGCTTCATGCAAACACTCCCAAGCGCACAGCCAGCGCTTTTCTGCCCGGAAAAAACGCTAGGTGGACACGGGCCTAACATGACTTTGAAGAATCTAGCAGTCGGTCCTCACACTCCATTCATGCACTACATTTTCATTCTTGTTTATTCTTTATTTCAACTGTGCATCCAGACGGAGCAATAAAATGTGCAACAATCCAACTAATAACTCAGTAGCTGTATGTAGTTCTTAATTTGCATCCATGTTTTGTGTATGTAATTCATTTTGGTATATTTCTAACTACTTTTTATCTATTTTTTTTATACTTACTTACTTATAAGATCATCTGTAATTCCTGAATTCCCCCCCTGAGTTAATAAAAGTATTCCTGATGTCTTTCAGAAGCTTTTTAGTGCACTGCTTTCTATGAAACACAATTTATAAAGCAGCTTGTAGTAAACATGTCGTTCAAAACTTATGTCCAGATTATTAACTTGGGAATCCTGCTTTGACACCGAGCTTAGTGTGTGTACCCTGAAGCTCCCTGACTTCCTGACACCGCTGACCTTCCTGCCCCTCAACACAGATACCTCATCAGGATCTGTATCTCAGAACAAACAAGCACTTAGAGGAGACTTTGACAGACACCTATCACACTGTGCCAAACATCTACAATCCATGACTTAAAACTCTTACTGGCTTCAAAAGGTTTTTTGTCGAAGAGAAGGCTGACCCCTACTGGGACATGAAGGCATTTTTTTAATACAGAGCACTTCTGTAATCTTCTCCTGGAATTTCATATTCTAGGTTTGATTTATTTCACTCTGTCTTTGAGAAATGTGTGCTCATTATCCATCCATCTCCAGCCTGACTCCTCTCGTGTATAACCAGGGGGGGAAACAGGGAACCAATCCTTCAACAGACAGAAAGAACTTCAGGATTTATCTTGATTGAGTTTTTTAACCCAGACTGCATCCAAGCAGGTTTTTTTCAGTCAAGCAGTCTGTCCATTTAGGCGTCCATTTCTTTTAATTGCATCCTGTTTCAATGAAGGTTGCTTCATTATGTCATGTTATGTATTTTGTAGTCTGGAGACATAAAATCAACTTACACGAAAGCCCTGTTTCCCAGGCCCTCCGGATGATCCTGGCGGCCCAGGGTCACCTTCAACACCTTTGTCCCCTGGCTCTCCGATTGGCCCACGCTCACCTGGCTCGCCCTGATAGTGTGATAGACACAGAGGAGTGAGAGTAAGCATAACAACAGATTATATTTCAGTTATAATATCGTAAGTTTCATATTCCCAACAGAAAATGGTCATGTGGTCTTACAACCTGGTGAATGAAGATGTCAGAAGTCTGTAGTTCCATTTCCTTTAGTCTTTTATCAAATTTAGATCAAGTGTGAAAGGATCAGCGGTTTGGTGAACCTAGTCGATTGTGGTTAACTTTTTTAGACCTGAACTAATATCTTGATGACCGAAAGCAACAGAGTCAACTTAAAACACCCTTATGGAGAACTCAACTGGAAACTAACGCTTTACTAATTTTGGCTACATGCTTGATTTTTTTTTTCCAAAGAACTTAAGTAAAATCCTGAAAAAAAGAACTTGTGTTGCTAAGTTTACCTTGGGTCCGTCTTTTCCTTGAGGGCCGTCTTCACCAGGGGGACCAGAAGGACCCTAAAAAAACCAAAAACAATGTTAAAGGCAGAATGCAAAAATGTTTACACATAAATACAGAAGAAATCCAGTATATCCTCTGTAAATGTCTCTCTGAGTCATGACTGTCTACAATGAGTGAGAAGCTCGAGTCCCGCCAGTTGTACTGTTGTCAGAGCCGTGTTTACATCATGTTTACATGGATGGGACGGCCTTGCGTAGAAAACCGTTTTAGTCAAGGACTAGAGACACGAATAAGAACATACTCGCTGCTTATTTGAATGTCATGTAAGTGTCTTTAGATCACTGTCATTCTGTGTCATTTTATGTGCAATATGAAGCTACGAGCTAACTAAAGTGTGCTAACATTAGCCTGCTAACACAACAATGCAGGCCACAGGAAATTGCAGCTTGAGCAAAGGACAATTCTGTCCACCGCTTGCGCTTAATGGTGCTTAATTATGGTGCGTTCTAATTCATAACTCCTCCGTGCAACTCGAGTGGAGAGGGGTTGGAGGTGTGCCGCTGGAGGAGAGCGGAGGTTTAAGAGTAGCGGACATGTCGCCAAACAGCGGTTTGTTTTGGTTTCATGCTGGTGCTCAAGGGCGACATCTACTGGATCAAAAAGTCGCACATTCTTCCTTTAAGAACAACACATAGTCACTGTTTTTGTAATAAGACATTTGAGTTTGTGCAAATGAAAGTGAAACTTTCATTAAAGCTATATACAGGACAACAAAATGGGTCTAATAACGTTTACCAACAGAGCCATGATAACACGATGCAGAAGTCTCAAGTTCACACCAGGCTGAAGACATTATAATGCATTATCATCTCTGATAGTGGCTTAAACTGATGAATCAGGGAAGAAGAATAAAAAACATCGACCATCATTTCAGTGAATATATGTATTAAGACATGATCTCAGATTTTTTCAGTCAAACTGTGGACAGTCAGACAAGACGACAGAGTTCCAGCTCTTATTTTCTCACACATATTACTATCTTTGGGAGTACTAATTGAGTAACCGTGTTTAAGACTGTTGAATCTGACTCTGTGAAAAGGGCAGAAGGTTCAGACTCAAGAAGTCCAACAGCTAATTTATATAATCCATCAGACAAAAATAAATCCACAGTTATGCTTTCTTTGGCCCAGGGGGGATTAGGGATCCTCGTCAAAATGAGGGGGAGTAAATAAATGACCCGGTAAGATTTTCCTAAACACTGGAGAGGAAGGGATTAGTGGCTTAGTTAGGAGTCACTCACTCGTATTCCCTCCTGTCCCTGCTCCCCTTCAGCTCCTGGAAGCCCGATATCACCCTGCAGAGACGCAAAACACAACACTGGAGGTTTAAAAACACTTCTATGAGCATGCACACGTTCCACTACACTAAACACTGAACCTCAGGGAGAAGTTAGACTTGACAATCAGCTGTTGTTTCACCTCAGGCTACAGTTACTGTATGTCAGCTATGCTGTGACTGAGCAAGTTCATGGCTTCTGACACTGCTGCAGGCGGGTAGGGACTGACGCTCCACATGACTAATGCCTTCTGGGATGCAGGAGGGGAGGCAGTAAAAATGATGGCAAGGTTGTACTGACCTTTGATCCTGGCTCTCCGATGGCACCCGGTTCACCCTCTGCACCAGGTCCGCCCTACAAAGATGAAACAGAGAAACCAGGCGCAACTGATGTTATAATAAGGAGTGTTAAATATAAAAGTCCAACTGTTTCAATAAAATACATAAAAAGTTATGAATATCTTATGAAAAGTACTTCAAGTCCTTGCTCCCCATCAGGTCCAGCCTCTCCAGGAGGTCCTTTGGGTCCCTGCAAGATAAATAAGCATCTTAATATGCTTTCAAGTTCAAATAAACTCATTACTGGAGTCACTAAGCACAGTTAATCAGGGGGTTTAAATGTCCGAACAACATAATACACAACTCTAGCACATAATGGCTGGACAAACACACAGTGAAATGTTGAGTCTGCAGAGTGGGGACAAGCCGAAAGCTGAAAATGCTTAGAGTCAAACTGAAGACAAGCCAAAGGCAAGATGAGACCCATAACGTAAACCTGGCCTTATTAAAACCTTCCTACCAAATAAATATTTATATCTGATTGTTTGACATTCGTTATTTCCCTGAGGGTTCCCGTTGATTTCCAGGAAAATCAAAAACTCCAAGACGAATCCAAGAAGGGAGGCACGAGGTACGGTGCTTCAAGGTGTGAATGAAACAGAGAGAGAAAGAATAAAAATATGAATTCCATCTCTCTCGTCTCTTAATAAGTAACAGAGTTTCTGATGTGTTTATTTTAAAGTTCTAAATCCTGACAGCTTCTTGGGAAACATTCGTGAGCAATCGTGATTCTGCAGATATTTTCCAGTCATTATAGATTTCCCAATGAGTGGTATGTTTGCAGTTTCCTGAGAAGATGAATAAATCATTATACACATCAATGCCAGAACGAGAAGACAGCAGACTTACTGGTTCACCGTGGGGTCCTCTCTCTCCGGTGCTGCCAGGGATACCTGGTTTACCCTGGAAGCACACACGGACATCGCACTCAGACATTCACTCATGTAATGACAGGAAACAAGCAGGAGAAAACGTGGCCCTGGAAACATTCCTCTAACGTTCCTCTAATCATCATTATCGTCATTATTAGTAAGGTAACCGCAAACATGATGACTCAGTCTTTTCTGGTCTGCCTGATGTCTACAGATATAATGCAGACACTCTGATTTCCTGCCATTTTTCATCCCTTAGTTGTCGTCCAAGAACTCTCTTTGCCAAGTTCACACATGAAACCCTTATTTTAAACAGTCTGTTTAAATGTCTTCAGTCTTGTTTGTGTGAGCTGGCTGGTTATTCCAAGCTTTGGGTTAATAGAGTGTGACAGATACGAAATGGATTCAGGAGCCTGAACCAAAGAAAACTTTGCAATAAATTGGTTTTATACGATTTCATTGAATTTCATTTAAGTATAAACTCTCATTTAAGCCTAAAAAATTATTGCAGTTTCCCTCATCTAAAATGATGTCGAGATACAAATCAAAACAAAACAAAAAGGGCACAAATAAATCAACAAAGACAGGTCAGGATGATTCTCAGTCAAAGTCAATCGCACACTGTGGTAAAGCAGTTTGAGATCATTGCCTCAATTTGTCCAAGAGAAACAAGAGTGACAATCTTGAGAGTGTGTTGTAAATGATTCCACATTTTTGGAGCTAAAAAGCTAAATGCTGATTTTCCCAAGTTCAGAGAAAACCTGCAAGACTGGAAGCAATCGATGGTCAGTGGAGCAAGTTTGTTAGGGTCCGGTGAACCAGTAAAACATTACTCCTCATAATCAAACACTGACTGATATTAACTACAGTATGTAAACATGACTCAAAAGAAGAAAACTAGTCCTGCAAAATAAAGGATTCAAATGCTCTGATTTGAGAAAAGAGTCAAGCTGAATCAGCTGAACAAAAGGTAGAAAACTAGGAAGATAAAATGTTCTCACTATCAACATATGCATACTCATATATGTACTGTACAGTATGTAATGCAATGAGGGTAATTGACAGAATGAAAGAGATCTTTATTCAAGATTTAGTAATGAGCAATGACTTGACTGACCCCAATCACTTACGTATGACCTAAAAATCCACATTTAACACTGAGATTAGTGGGCGCTGATTTCCCTCCATGACTTTGGGAAATCATAGAATATAAAAAACTTTGGAGGACCTATTCATAAATAGTTTGAGTGTAGTTTTGGTCTGACACAAGATGGCGCTATAAGTCCAGAGGTGGACAGCAGAAATGCTGATGGAGGACAGGTTGCAACTAGTCCTACGCCTGTGTGTGTATTGATGCTTTTAGGTGCGCATGAATGTGTGTGGACACATGTCTACATGTGAGAGTGAGAGCACGAGGCTGCACGTCTGCTAAAAGCAACCCAAAGATGTCATGTGTGAACTTCCTAATAACAAAGATTGATAGCGAGGACAGCACTGGTGAAGCAGGGCGATTTGCATTAAACGATTGTGGGGTAATGTTTAAAAGTGAGATTGGAGTGATGTCCTTGTCCTTCTTTTTTATCCTTAATCACTTTAAGGATCAAACAGCCAGATGTCAGGGATTACTTGGGAGTTGAAAGGGTGGTGTATAACTTTGTACAGAAAAGTTAAGCCAACGCATGAACAACAGCCCATTCATCAGTGGAAATCAAGACAAGCCAAACAACAGATTCTCACAATGCTTAATCATGTAGGTGATAGGCCATACAGCTTTTCTTTGACTAGTGATCGTCTTGTGTAAATCCTGCCACAAACAGAAGAAACAAATGGCAGAAACACTCAGTAGATATAAAAAAGACTCAACGATCAACATGGAAACTGGTAATGATCTGTTTGTGTTTACATGTTTTCACCATGTGTGGAGCATCAATTATTTTATCCTCTCACAGTTCCAACACATTTTAAAAATAACATTTTTCCTGATGGTAAAAACTCAATAACCAAACGTTTCTAGGACACTGTAGAAAGTTGTTTTCTTTGTGTGAACCGCATGTCCTACAACGTACATAGTGTTATTCATAGCTGCTGATAGAACAACGTTTCTCCTGAGGGGTTTGTTAACAACTCATCTTAAGTGGAGCCTAGCTAATAAATCATCTGGCTGATATCATGGACTAGCATGGTATATAGTGCTGCTAGCACATGGTGGCGTGTCTGTCAGTAAAAAGTCAATCCTCGCTCCTCGGAGTTGTTTCCTTTGTGGCGAAATAAGAGACTTGAGAAGTCCTTTAATATGGCGGCACAGAACGACTTCCGGTTCAAGAGAGGAGCGAGGAGCGAGGAGCGAGGAGGGAGGAGAGAGGAGCATGGAGTGAGGAGCAAAGAGGGAGGAGCGAGGAGCGAAGAGCGAAGAGGGAGGAGCGAGGAGCGAAGAGGGAGGAGCGAGGAGCGAGGAGCGAGGAGCAAGGAGCGAAGAGGGAGGAGGGCGGAGAGAGGAGCAAGGAGCAAGGAGAGAAGAGGGAGGAGGGAGGAGGGCGGAGAGAGGAGCAAGGAGCAAGGAGAGAAGAGGGAGGAGGGAGGAGGGAGGAGCGAGGAGCAAGGAGCAAGGAGCAAGGAACGAAGAGGGAGGAGGGCGGAGAGAGGAGCAAGCAGCGAGGAAACGAAAAATAAGAAACATGAGAAGCACCCCATGTCAGCAGGATGTGCGCTAGCCTCGTACCGATGCACTATTACATCATTTCTCCATCAGAGGACACCAACAATGTAATTTTCAACTCTGCACCATCCTGCTCCAAACACATATGAATGGCAATAAACGTAAACCGTGTTAACCTCACAGAAGATCGAAGTGTACGACTGTATACTTTATCTCTATGATGAGGTAAAAGTTCCCACCAACACACACCACATGAGTGAGGGGGATTTACCTGTACATGTGTTTTAAATACGAGTCAGGAAACTCTGCTCAGCAGCTTCTTTAAACTTGGACAACTTCCTCTGGGGTGACTTTATTGGAGCACACTCTTCAAGCAATAATTATACATATTACAGGTGAAAAGAGGATGTGGAGGTTTTTTTTTTACGAGTCTGCCTTTTCTCCTGTAGCCATAGTGAAGGGTTTTGCTTGAGTTAGGAGGAAAATCAAAGCTTTGAGAGAGACATTTCACAGACTGACAAGTTGAACATTACTTACAGCTTTTCCTGCAGGGCCCCTTTCTCCTGGACTTCCAGCCTTGCCCTTTAACACAGAATTATTTTGTTAAATGATTAATAATCAATCAGAGTAATTCCTATTTCTTTAAAGAAAGATGTAGGAACACATTGTGTTTTAGTCTGCACTGGGCTTTACGCTAACATGAGTATATTCACCACGACACATCTGCCTGAGGGAGATGAATGTCTTCCTTGATTAGACACCTTAGGCCCCGTGTCCACCTAGCGTTTTTTCCGGGTAAAAAAGCGCTGGCTGTGCGTTCGGAAGCACTTGCATGAAGCGTTTGTGCGCTCAGAAGGAAAGCGCTGCACGTCTGTCCTGTCTCTATGACAACAGTCTGTTGACAACAGCCACTGTATGACCGACACTGCTCCGTTACTTTTTTCTGAATTTTTTATATTTTAGATTGTTTATTTCCCGATCAGACACGGAGCAAAGAGGATGTGGGTACAAGACACGATCTGTAGGCGGCAAAACTACGGGGGAATATTATACATTTGGAAAAGAGCACGGGTAACGTCAACAGCGCCTTTCTGAAAAAGCACGCAGCCGCACAAAAAAGCAGGAGTGCCTGGCTCTGCGTAACCTTGATAAGTGACGTTGTGAGTCAACATGCTCTTCCTCAGACTACAAGACTCATCAGTCTCAACTACAAGACTCAAGTCTGAGGCAGAGCATGTTGGCTCCAAACGTCACTTATCAACAAATCCTTCAAACGGGGGCTTCTTGGTGTGCAGATCTTGTTTGTTTTTCTTTATTTGTGTTGATAATAATGCCATGAACTACTGTATTTAAAGGTTAAGCTTTTTTGATTGTTGTCTTGGTTGAATTTAGTACATCTTTAATAATGAACTTATATGACAACTGCTTTTAACAGATAGGAGCTATATAAAATGTTTGCTTCACTTCTACATCAGTGATGATGCATCAATTACAAAGACTATTGCTCATTAACTCCACTCAGTATTAATGAATGACACCTGAAGAGAAACCGGATATATCTACACACTGGCACACCTACATATCCACAGAACATGTGCGACCCTATCGTGTTTTAGCTGATCTTCCTACTAACTTTGGATAAATAGAGATTGCCCTTATCACATGCACACCTGAAGCTGGTTTCTTTCAGCCGGATTAAAGACGATACAAAGTTCATCAGCAGATATAGCTCAGCTTTCCTCTTTAAAAGCTCGGAGCCTTCCATAATAACTTCACGTGGGTAGAATTAGATAGTGAGGCGAAAAGACAAAGGCCCACTCTGCAACTAACAACTGATTAAAGCGTGTTCAGAGGCCTGAGGGTTATAAGATACCAGGGTAATGATGTGGTTCAGTCTTTTCCGTGAGGTCAGTATGCATCTTCTAAAGGAATTTGATGCTAAACATGATGCTTCAGGATGAAACCTTCTACCATGATAATAATGATTATCTCAGCTGAGGATGGAGGAAGAGGCTAATAAATGTGCCTTCTCATTTTCAAGAGCCTGAAGCCTCCATCCTGAAACGTGCACGACATCAAACATTTACAGCATCATAACCATTTAGGAAGTGTTAAAACTGTGTCAAATGTGATCTGCCGATGTTTATTTCAGGAACTACTTACAATAAACCCAGGCTCTCCTTTCTGTCCAATGTCTCCCCTTTCACCCTGCAAGAAACAAATGACACATTTAAAAAAGACAGGCAGGAAAAAATCTAATGAACCATTCATGGCTGTCACAAATGTAAAGTCAAGAAGGTATTGTTCCAGCTTTAATACTGTGAAATAAACTAACGAATACGTTCATATCACATGCAGGAGTATTTCATGATCCCATAGTCACATGTCAATGTTTTTACATTAGGGTGGCATGCATCTTTACCTTGGTGCCCTCAGTGCCTGGTTCTCCTAGTGGGCCATCTGGACCCTGGGGCCCCTATGTGACAGCAGCAAGAGACACCTTTAAACACCACTCAACAAAGACTGTGCAGCACAGGAAGACTTTAAGCATCAATGCATCATGCTGTAGTTGACACGTGCACAGTGGAAACACTACCAACAAAGTGACTAGTCTATTTTCTTCCACTAGCATCAGGGGGGGTTCTGCCCTGATGCTGCAGCATGCCTCTCCCACGAACATGGAAGAAGGCGCATGAAGAGTTTAAGACTTGAAGAGGTCAAAATGCTCGAGAAACACTTGTAGTATGAAGTATCAAATTTATTAACAAATTAGACCGATGCTTTTCGGCTTGTGGCCTTCATCAGGGTCATCAAGAAACACATTGCACCCAACAATAAATAGGGGAGGTACAATTCAATTCAATTCAATTCAAAAAACCTTATTTGTCCCCGGGGGGCAATTCAAATTAAGAAAAAGGTCAAACCTGTAATAATTAGTTGATAAAGTTGTTCTTCATACTGCAATTGTTGATGGAGCATTTTGAACACTCCCACAAACATTCCAAGGGTTTCTGGGTATTGTGGCACCACTACACAGGCATGGTGACTGATACAGATCTTTGAATACATCCACACCCTTTTTTCTTCCCTGTCCACTCTTTCAGAGGTTGTCCACTTTCAGCCTATCTTTCAGTCCCATCTTGTCTCTCCTCTTTTATATTTTCTACCTTTAGTGGATCTCTATCTGCTCCCATTTTGCCCTGCCTGAGCCTCTGGCTTCCAGTCGATCTCCCATCCCTCTCAGGTCACCCTGCTCCCCTTTAAAGCTTCCAGGCAGACAAACTCAGCTTTATCTGTCGCTACCTTTGCTCCTTCATGTAGCTCATCTGTCTTTGAAATCTTGGTTTTAATTGGAGGGTATTATCTGTGTTTAAGATTTTGGAGGTGAGCATTGTCACTGCACCCTGTGTTCCATCTTTGTCTCTGTCAGCTGACTCCTGTCATTTAGTAAACAGGGATAGTCAAGACACTGATTTAATACATTCATTACCATCATTAACATAGATGCTTAGTTACCCTGACAAGTTTGTCTGCAGTAGTTGTGATTTAATTATCAGATTTTGTCCTCATTTCATGTCTTTACATTTTTGTTATCCTGAAATTACTATTCTTGACTAGTTTGTTGTTGCCTTTGAATGCACTGGAATTTCATTTTTGTCAAGATTATAGACCAGGAAACTGTTTTATTATTGACATTTTTAATAATCGATAACATTTGGCAGCATTTATATCTGTGGATACATTTTTTTAACTTGTTTTTTTTCATTTAAATTTAAGCTAAGTTTGCATTACACAAAGAATACTACCATTTGCCTTTTCTCTTCTCATTCAGTGACGCACACAACTGTGTAATTAAACCCTGGTTCTTGATCAGTAGTCAGTATTGGCCTCTAAAAATCACTGAGTCATAATTAAAATGGAGAAGATTCAAAACAAAATAGATTCAATCTGAGTGAATTTATTCAGGATTCAGAAGACGCACTAACTGTTAGTCCAAGACCGTTACTAGCTTTGGAGCTGGTGCAGCAGTGCGTCAACAAGGGCAGGTGCACACAACATTATTTATCTAGCTCCAGGATATGACTTGTTTTTTTTTCTTCATCAGCTGGTAAAAAGACACAAGTGGTGGAGCAGCTGCATTTTGCTTTCTTAATGATGCATCCCACTGTAGGGGAAATCCTTCCTGCCTTGACTCAGCAAGGCAGGAAATGCAACCACAAACTCACGAGTGTATAGATTACAGTAAACAACACAAATCGCTTCATTTTAAGTGAAGCCATATGTTTCGCTTGGCAAAATTTCAAACAGGAGAAAAGGAAGTAAACAGAAGATTAAAGGAAGTCAAGTGTGGATGATTGATGAAGTGTGAGCAGTTGTTTTGTATTACGTAGTAATCATTTGGCTCTTAAGCTTTTCCTGTACATTTTTTGTATTTGTTGAAATAGAAAAGTATTCAACTAGAGAGCTTTAGCCATGGCAGAGGCGTGAAGCACAAGCAAACCCTCAGTTTAGGGAAGATTTACAGTAAATTAACGGATAAACTAAGAGGACCTCCCAGAGTGTGCTGCTCCAATGAGTTCTTAACTGGTGAACAATAGAGAAACTGGCAACCTAACAACCTAAAAGTCCTGCACAATAATAAGAGGACCTGAACGCCTCACAGAAACATGTTACACAGCGGCTCAAAAACTTTTTCTATCAGATCAAACCTGGTTGACATGCAGACCAAATAATCATTCAGGAAGAGCTGAGAGGAAAAACATGTGTTAGCACTAACTTTGAAATTCTGTGAAAAGTATTATTGAGGAAGACATTGATATTTAAATACTGATCACTACAAATAAATACCAATAGCTGCAGGTGCAGTGTCTTTGGATGACATGTTGTAGCACCTAAAATGATGTCCTGAATTAAATACAGTCCCAGAGACTGACCTCTTTTATAGGGCCCGACCGATATGGGATTTTTGGGGGAGATACCAATATCGATATTAGGAAGAGAAAAAAAACGATGCTGATGAATCTGCTGATATCATTCTTTGATTTATGTTCGATCAATAGAGATAGATAGATGTAGATATACACATTTATTGTGTTGATCCCTCAAATGCAGTTATCAAAGACTTGTGGAAAAGATATATAATGAAGACAGAACTGGAAAGTAACTGTGCATGTACGTGCGTCACCGCCTGACACTCTGGAGGGTGATAACGCTTGTTGTAATCCATACAGCGCCCTCTGCTGGTGAAAGAGAACTGCTAGTGTAATACAATGAAACTCAAATAAAATGCTATTTGACTGGTTAATAAATCTGGTATTATGTGCACATATTGGAGGCAAAGAGTTAGCCGATACCCATAGTCACTTGATACGTTAATATCGGCCGATTTATCGGGCTCTACTCTATAGTTTTATTCAATTATCTTCAAAAGTGAACAAATTGGTTTCTGATCTTTTTTGCGCCCTATTTATCGATACTCATGTTCTTTACATTCAAATTGTAACCCATCAAACACACATTTTTAAATAATGAAGAGCAGTTAAATTACACTTAGGTAAAAAAGAAAAAGAAAGAAACATCATTAATATAATATACAAACATGTAAAACGTTTTATTTCTCTTCCTAAGGCAAAACACTCAAACTCAGATACAGTCTCTGAGTTCTGACTCCGGATAGTTTAGATCGACTAAAGGGAAATGTGTTGTTGTTTGTTTGATTCTGTTACACTTTATACTCTACACTCTGTACCTCAGTTACTGCTGTTGAAATGTTCAAAAGCTCCTCGAGGCCCGACCACAATCACCATCATAATTATTCATTTCCTCTTCAACTGAAGGTGTCATTCCCCGCTCAGCCACATGGTGTCTCACCAGTATCACAACACCATATCCGTTTGACATTACCATAGCGTCTTCCACCAATGAGAGTCATGGGGCCTATGAAACAGTTGTAAAAGCCCCTATAAAGAAGACTGGCCCAAGTGGAAGGACAAACACATGTTTTTTTAATTGCTTTCAACTCCAGTTTATGAGAATGGAGATGTGATGTGGAACAGACAACCAAGGCTCGGATAAGGTTAGATTTCATGGTTAGTTGAAGTACGAGCTAATGCCCAAAAGATTAAGACAGCTCTTACCCTTCTGCCCTTTGGCCCAGCGATGCCTGAAACGCCCCTTTGCCCCTGTGGACCCTGCGAGGAAAAATAGATAGAAGACAGAAATAGTAAGACCAGACAGTGAGAATACAACAAAAACTAGACATAACAAGACATCTCGCTGCATCTTTTCACTTGTCATGTAAAACCGTATGGATATACTGCACATGCTTCAGCAGAACTCCTGCAGAATCAGACAGTGAAGACAGACTGTTTACACAGTTCCAGACTAAATTGTGGGAACTGAAAAAACTGATACACCAAATCACCCCTTGCAATTTTAAGCGTTTAAAAGATCCAGCCAAGCCACTCAGTGGAGAAGATGGGAGTCAGTGCATGCAAGCTTCTCAGTCCATTAAGTACTGATTTGTGCGTGACTTAATGCAAAATGCAGAGTAAGCAAGAGACAAGAAAAGAGTTCTGTAAAGGAGGTTAATCAAAAAAGGATATACATAATGAGCGTACGTGGGGGGAATATTACATTCATTACAAATGCGTTCAGATTAAGATATCCTGATTCAGAGAATCAGTGTTTAGGCTGACATAGTGCAGATGGGTGTGTGACACTTACAGGTGCACCTTGCATGCCGATGTCCCCTGGACTTCCTGGCAACCCTGGATAGCCCTTACATCAAAACAGAAATAAGAGACAGTTTTGAAAAGTGGTCAAGAAACCATGTCACTGTTATTGGCATCTGCTACATCAGAAGTGGGAGCTGTCATGGTTATACATATTAAACACACATTGTTGCATTTGTACTTCAAAATGTTAACAATGATTAGCAGACTAACATCAGCAGAGCAGGGTAATGCATTAAAAGCTGTTACATGTGTGACTGAGAAGGATTATGATCAAAACCGTGTTTTATTTTCAAAGAGGACAGAATAGCTGGATGCCACAGCACTTTTTTACCACCAATTCTCAATCTGTTATAGACTATAAGGGAATTATACCACAATAGCAAACAGAGCGGGTCAAGACAAATATGGTTAAGATCTGCCAGGAAAAGCTAATCCCTGCAAACACTTTGTAAACTGAAACAGCCTAAAGAAGGATAGCCGGATAGCCTAGCGGTTATGTTGCGTGCCCCGTGTGCAGGGGATATAGTCCTTGTCCCAGTGGCCGTGGGTTTGAATCCAACCTCAGCCCTTTGATGCATTTCATCCCGCTCTCTCTCCTCCCAACATTTCCTGTCTCTCTCCAGCTGTCCAATCTAATAAAGGTGAAAATGGTCCAAAAAATATCATCAAAGAAGTGCCACCCCTCACTAATGAGGCGGCATTATAACTCAAACTGTGTCACACAGATCATCAGAACGCCTTACATAAGTTACAAAATCACACTAACATTCAAACAAGCACTCACACAAGTAATGATTCAATCATTTAACTATTTAGCCATCCAGCCACCAAATTAGTCATCCTTTCCTCCAGCCAGCCAAACAGTCGGCCTGCTAGCCAGTCTGCAAGCCAGATAGGTCAGGACTTGGGCCCTAAGCCACAGGCCTGAATTTCATCCAAGGCCCCAGCACAGGAAAGGATTGCAGGCCAAATAGGGATGTGAATCGAGACTAAGTTCCATTTAGAAACAGTTCCAAATTGTCCAAATTGTATGCATCTGAACCTCTTAATTCCTATTACTAATGCATGTTTTTCTGACAGTCTGTCATACTAAGGAAACTTGCAAAAATATGCAGTCGTAGCACTAAGAACAGAAAAAAAGATGACAACAGAGCTATGTGTAATTTCTTCAAAAATGGTATTCTCAAGAAGGGTGGGAACACCAGCAAAATGCTGAAACATCTTTCTGTGCAACATGAGCCTACATTCCAGGAATACCATATCTTTGACACTATACGCACAAGAGCCACGACCAAGCAGCACGTCTGTTACCAAGGGCAAATATCCAATGTTATAATAACAATAGGGCTATGCAAACGCTTCCACATTAAACTAAACAGCAAAAAGGTGCACACTTAAAGTCGCATGCATGCCTTCTTTCCAAGTTGTTTTCACGACTCTGAAACTTTTTTTTCCCATGAGTCAATCATGATATTGATCAGACCTTTTGAAGAATCAGACCAAGAAGCTCAATCAATAGTGATATAAGAATCCCTGTTATTAACCTGCACTACCAAACGTTTATCAAATCAAACATCACAATGCATTGATTGAGGTAAGACAACAATCTCTCCATAGAAACGTCAACGAGAATTACACTCGTTCAGAAAGATATTCTTAGTCTTTACTGTGCTTGACAGAGGTGTGTGCAAGGATTGGTTAGTAAAAGATAAGTCCACTCAGTATTGGTCATTGAGTTGAGTCCCTAAATTATTCAAGATCTCAATTAGTTAACCTCCAAATCAAATTTTTTTAAATTATCACATTGCTGTCAAAACACTCCCACTCCACTGGAGCTCTTTACTGTCACAAGGTGAGAGCAGGAGTGATTTACTCTGACTAGTCGCTTATTCAGTTCTTCAGGCAGATGATGGAGCCAGGGGCGTGTCCAGAAGGGTGGCTAGGGCTGGGATGGGCCCCCCTTGAAATCTGATAGGCCACCCCAGATGCCGCCCCAAAATCCTAAACTATGATATGATTGGCTATTTGCCTAGTTAGAAGCAGGACTGAGATTCCAATAAAGTATTTAGGTTGTGTGGTAACAGACTACTAGTAGTTTTCTTGATATATTAATGTAGCATTTTTTGTTTTATTAGTACTTTATTAGAAAATCTAAATTGTGCACTTCTATTTCATATGACAGGAACGTAGGAATGAGTCTATAAAAAATGTGCTTTAAAGTTCTCACATAATGCCGATCCTGCAATAAACTAACTTTATTTCAGTCACATTGGCAATGAATGTAATTTAGGTACCTTAATTTGTGACTTTGGACAACACATCTTCTTTTGTCCTTAGAGAATTAATCACAGAATATTAACATGTTGCCATTCTCTTGTTCACCTTAAAGGATATATGATTAATGGAGATAGAAAAGGTAATTTAATTAAATTATTAAACCAGACTTGCATGCAAACTTTATGCTATCACTGCTTAAGTCAGTGCCCCAATAGGGCCACCCCGGTCAAAAAAGTCTGGACACGCCCCTGAATGATGTCTGGACACGCCCCTGAATGATGTCTGGACACACCCCTGAATGATGTCTGGACACGCCCCTGGATGATGTCTGGACACACCCATGGATGGAGCAGAATACACCACCCTTTGCTTTAGTTGAGATCTATTACAGATGCAAGAATTTAAGACTGAATAGAGACATCACAGACAACAAAGATTTTAAAAAAGTCCTTCGGCAGTACTAAAAAAATAAAGTAAAAAAGATGTTTTTGATCCCTATTCCATATTCTCAACATCAGTGTGGGAAGACAAATTAGCCATGGTTGAATTTTGCACGGATCAACAACAAAAACTCAACACTGAAGAGTCTGGATGCTTTTAGGTCTGAAGAGTCTGCTTTCATTTCCATGAACAAAGCCTTGTGACTTTACAGCCAGAGCTGCTTCACTTCAGTCGGTTCAGTTTTAAATTAATCATCCCAAGTCATTAGTTTTCTGAAAAAAGTGTTCAACCTCTGGTAGGCTGTAGGAGCTTTGCAGTTTTATTTGGAAACATTTGTTAGAATACACAAAGGTCTGGAGTAAACCAACTTTCAGACAAGAAGCAGGACTCCGCAGTATTTCCTGAGGGACTGTACTTACCCTTGGCCCCTTCTCCCCGACTGGACCTGTTGGACCCGCTGGTCCTCTGTCGCCCTAGGGAAAAACAGTAAGACAGAAACAGAGCGAGAGCAGATCATTTAACTCTGACCTGAAACCTAAACACAGAAAAACCCTCTCACAGGTTCACATAGACTTTTCCTAATAAAGAGCAATGAAACTGGAGAGCTGCTTCTTAAACACAGACTGTTTGAGTGACAGATGGTTGAGTGGTGAGCAGGTACTTTGAAACCCAGTTGGTGGCACTCTGCACAGAATGTTTAAAGCAAAGGTAACTCTGTGTGTGCTGTAAAGCTGCCTGGGCCTCCACTCTAAACTCTCCAACTCTTGTGTCACTGATACTTAATCCTTTCTTGAACTGTGTTGCATTCATGACCGTGCAAGTACCCTTTAAAGTTCCTCTGTGCACTTCTATCTGACGGTGAGCAGAATAGTTCGAATCCTCTGTATTGGAAACACAAGTCTTAATCTGAGAAAGGGAATTGAATTGATCCATCTTGTGAAAGGAATTTGTGGGCTGTCAGGGTATGGCTGGTGCTGACAGAGTGAACCAGGGGGGAGGTGGAGGAAAAGCAAGAGTTTGACAAGCAGACGGCTTCCCATCACAAGAACATGTTCTGACACACAGGGGGCGTCTGGATAGGAATGAAAGAGGAACAAGTTTCCTCTGTACAGAAGGAGGGAAGAATGGAGATAGGTAGCAGACTGGTGGACTGTAATAATTAATACATGGACTGGTGCGATAATTATTTACTTGATTTTGTTGCAGAGATCACTTTTAATATTAATCCAAAAAGCATTAAAGACAAACATGGAGAGAGCCTCAGGCCTCTACAGCTTGCATCATGATTATTCATACACAACCTACACCTGTGTGGATCTATGCCTTCCAGATGTTTTATACGTCTTCAAGTATTTGATTAAGCAATAGCACCCGCACCAGGAGAGTGACAGTAACTCTCCTGATACACACAGCGTCCAGGCAATTTGTCTCAATAGATCTGTCAGTGTTTTAAATATGAGTTTTCCCTTCTTGACTTGCTTGCCTCGTCAGAGAAGGAGGAGTAATAGGACACATTAATGGTATCACCGCATTGACAGTGTTGTTATTGTTGTCAATGTGAGAGTGGTGAGTGCCTCTCTAAGCATTTGTTCGGGGCCCTTCCAAGGCCTCAAGCCATGGCTGCTTAACCCACCCCAAATTACAGGGGTCTGCAACTGACAAGCAACCAGCTGATGCTGATTGACAGGCTAATGATAGAGACACACACTCCTTACCTTTTCACCCGGAACTCCCATCACTCCAGCTATCCCGATCAGGCCTAGCGGACCCTTCGAGAGGAGTGGTGGAGAGAAATAGAGAGGAAAGATGAGAGAGGAAAAAAGAGACATATTGTTTCAAAAAACACATCAGTGTGTGGACTTCTTCGTTCATTTAAGAGTTATTTTCAAACCTGGTATGACACCTACAATGCAATAAGCTATTGATACCAATGCAATGCTTCAGTCAACAAAACAAAGTCTACAGGAAACCTGTATGATCACCCCTGAAGGGTTATTTAAATAAAATGACTAATGCTTAAAAAAAAACTCTTGTATTCATTATTAAAAATGTCCTCAATTTCTCATGATTGTCCTTAATCTTTAGAGTATGACAAGGTGTAAACTGATTCATGCTTGAGTTAACAGTGAGGAAAAAAAAGCAGACGACACAGAGGCGAGTAACTATCGCACACATTTTCTTCTCCTAAGATCCGTTTAGAAAGCCCATATGGAACTGATCATCCACTGTAATGTAAACGAGATCTTTAAAAAGATAGAAAATGTTAGTAACCTTGAGATGTATCTAAAGATTTTGTGAGTCTCGGAACATAACTATGTTGACTGGCGGGAAAAGCAAGTACACATTTTCTTGTGCACAAAAGCATTGTTGGGAATTATTAGAGGCATGGTAACTTCACAGCAAACAGCAACTTAATACAGAAGATCTGAAAAAGAGATAACTACGTAGTAAAGAAGTCCTCATGTGCAAAACACACATCACCTTTGTAAATATGAGAGTTATCAGAAGAGCATAACCACTACCAGATCTGTCGTCTGGGACAGGGGTTGTGGTTTGGACCAGTGCCAGTCTCTCCACTACACAATCCAGACCCTTAGTGAAACTTGAGGGTGGCTGGGCAGAGATTCTACCATAAAAAGAGCAGCTATGTCCTTTGATAAGTGGTTTACCTTGTTATATGTCACATTGGAGTTACACATTTGGAAATAATTAAAGATAAAAAAGAAAAAAAGAAAGGGAAGCTCTATGTTTCAAAACCTTACGTTATGTTTTTGTAGAGGAATTTAAAGAAAACTATGGTGTGAAAATCGTAAAAGTCTGACGAGCGAAGTCAGTCGGCCAAACAGCGACATGTAGGTATCACACTCCAAACCAAAGCCACAATACATACGTGCAGTATGTTACACCACAGCACATGCAGAAAGCCACTTGGACACTGTAAACTACCAGAACATATGACCTGAACTAAATCATAGCGTTGTTGCAATAATTCATGTGATTGGCCCAATTGCAGACCATGGTCTTACTTATTGTCGACCACAAAAGCCAGCGCGGTCAGACTGCGGCTGTCTCTGGATTTGAGTGCCAATTTCAGTTGCTGTATTTCCGTCTTTCATGATCCATTCACAAGATTACAAGATTCTATATGACTGCTATTCTTTACTTTGAGCACATAATCATATAGTTTACATCCTAGCATTTCGTTTTTATTCCTCTGTAACCTTTTTCTGTATCACGCCATGTGATCAGAGAGTAAGAAAAACGAAGAGCCAGAGAGTGAATGAACGTCAATAAGGAATGGAAAACTAAAGTGACAGAAGGACGAAGTAGGTGAGACACTGTAAAAGACACTTAACAAATCGTTTACATGAACACGGTGACATTTTGTTCCATTGGGTCTTCCCTAACTCAGCAAGAAAACAGCCTCAAAGTGTTACTCATGTATCATCACCTCTAGGGTTATCCTGTTGGAGGCAAGTTGAGCATTTAAGTGATAGATTAGTAGCAGAGTGTTTCTGAGGGATTCAGCCTGCAGGTACTGGAACAAGAGCTTTAAATTGACCTCAAATCCCTTAATTGGGACAAGAAGTGGGACAATGTGGTACCCCGTATCACTTAACAGAAGGAAATGGTTTCAAAGTGGTTTCCATGTGACATCGGAGTTTTTTACCGTTCTGTTTTAAAGGGAGATCTGGTTTCTGAGTCAAAGCCAGGGTTACAAAAGTACTGGTATACCCATTAACCTAACATTTGGGAAGAAACACAGCTGCAGTCAACTAAGAGTATTAAGGTTAAGTGAGTCACTGACATGAAAAATCAAAGCACAAAGTTGACATATGAACTGCATATCATGCACGCCTGTGGCTGCCTTAGGTAATTGACGGCTGCTACATGTTTTATTAGTTGTGGACTAAAGGGGGAGCACTCAGCAGCAAATCTAAATTGGCTCAAATCTACCACACTGTAAAAACCTCCTGTAAAATTTCTCTTGAGACATTTTATGGGAGGCCACATGGTGATACAGGGGTTCTCAGGAAAGACAGGCCCCCCTTGGGTTAACCTGTACTAGATAACTACAGTCTTTCTCAGTTTCTTACACAACTAACTTATTTGAAAAAGTGATGTAATGCCATTCATTAGAGCCTCCATATGTTTCAGAGTTGTTGTTTTTTTCTCTCTGCATAGCCCTAGGGCTCCTCCTAGGCTTCAAAGGTCTCTCTACGCAGTGAGTGCTTAATCCCTCTCATATGTGCGCTGCAGAAACACAGAGTCCAACACGGCCCGCTTGGTTGCCTCCACTATGCACAGAATGCAAATATTAACATTAAGGGGCCTCCCGGAAAGGACAGACATAGTTGGGATGTTCAGAGGGTTTTGTGCATCTGAGGATTTTGCAAAGAAGAAACATGTCTCGACATTTTCTTTGAGGTATTTGTTTTGGGCACAAAGCATTAATGAAGTATGAAACAGACTGGCAGCATCTGCAACTGTACTTCTGCAGTTCATACTGTACGTTAATAATATTGACACATAATTTGACAAGAGATTCCACAGTTATTTAACTTTTACAACATGCAGCAGATGACACTTTGGCAAAAACAGACATCACACATTTTAGCAGCTCTGAGCCATAGAAAAATGTGCAACCCAAACATGGTGACTTCACCGAAGATCTCATATTACGCTCTTTTTTTTTTCTGCCGTGGTGTTCTTGCCAATTTCATGATGACAAAACGAAATATGATGCTGGGAGATGATCCAAATTGTCTTAACATTGAAAGTAGGTCAGGAAAACAGTAAGACATCAGGAAATACTTCTTTAATGTCCTCCAAAATATTATTCAGTTTCATTCATAGAGATGAATTGCATCATTATCTTAATATGCTGGGAATCTTTATTTTTAAATGTACTGTAAATGCTTTAAAGACAGGAAGTAAAGCTGCAGCACAGGCTCCACATTAACACCCTTAAAGAGGATTTAATGAAAAGCTTTTATTGCACAGCATGGTGGTGGTTAGTTAATAACAGTACTGTACTTTACAAGTGATAGCAACTTACTTGTGGTCCAAGTTTTCCAACGTTTCCCATGTCCCCTTTCTCTCCCTGCAAGCAGAACACATCAAACAGTGTGCTGGTTAGAGATGTCTGTCCATGTTCTACCCTGCAGCTGGCTCACCAATCAGGATATTACAAGTGCAAAAAAAGGAACACACACTCTTATTTCGTGGGACTGGAAAGCTTCGCTGTATGTGTGATGAAAGCCTGGGGAGGACATTTTCTCTCCTAATTAAGAGCATGTGTATAACACAGCAGGTCTCAGCTCACAGTAAGTGGGTCACAAACATGGAGACGCTGGAAATCTGAGGTAAGCATGACGGTGTCATTTAGAATCATAAAACCTTGAAATCACATACTACTTCTATCATGGCACAGCAATTGTGGTGATGGCAAAAACCAATGACAGCCCATAACATATGGGAAGGAACAGGGTTGGGATGCTGTGGTTTGCTGTAGTAAAAACCTGAAAACAAACTTACAGTAAAATCCTCTACACCTAAAGTTAAAGCCAGAAGATTCTCAGTGTCAGTGTAATAAAGTTGGTCTGTATACAGTCCTCGCTAAAGCTACTGTGAGGAACTTTCGTTGATGCACAAATGTGTCTCCTTCTCTAAAGAGCATGAAATATGACCAATGCTAGCTGATTTCTTTTCTCCGAAACCAGCCGATGGAAACGATTATTTGTGGGCTATTAGCCTTAATTTAGATTGGAAATAGATAGAGTTGGAAATCACGAGAAAGGGTGAGGGGATTGACGTGTGGGAAAGGAGCCGCAGGTCGGACTTGGACCTGGGCCGCCCACTTGGAGAACTACAGCCTCTGTACATAGGTTGCGTCCTAACCACTAGGCCACCTAATCTGTTATTTATTTTTGGCAACACTTTAAACGTTCACCATTAATGGAAGCCGGGGTGCTCACTGTTTGTCGGGTAATGTTGGGTGATACAAGCTGCGCTGTAGTAGGGACAAATGTCTAAAACACTTCTGCTTTTTCCACTCCTTTCCAACTTTTTCACCTTGACTTAACCTTCATCACTGATGTTTTTTCAGTCACTTTAAACATTCACTTGACATTTACTTCACAATTGAATGGAAATACTACTATTGGTGGTATATAGGGGGTGAACAAGTACAGAAGATATTCCCAGCTCATCAAACACAGCAGCATGTGTATTTCTTCAAGATTTCTCAACATCTAAACACTTGTCAATTCCATATCTTTAACAGATGTCGAATGAGGAGAAACTGTAGAAGAACGTATACTAATTCCATCTCAAGGAAAGAAAATGTGATCAGACAGAGTAAAGACGCTGAGCTGAATATTAGACAATATTCAACAATACTGTGGCATCATGTAATGTCACAAAGCTGATAATGAGGTATTTCTAAAAGAAAATGTCAATGGTTGAAAATGTCTAAATCTTTGAATATTACACAGAAACACAGTTTCAGGAGCTGTTTCACAACAGCATAGTGATTATGAAAAGAAAGTGGTCTCACCTGTAAACCGTCAGGGCCAGGTTCACCTATGTAACCTTTTCTTCCAGGTCTCCCCTACAAAGAGAAGAGGAGAGACAGTTACACACACATTCATAACCTGTGGTCGAAGGTACCAACGCTTAAAATGTGTTTATCACAGCTGCTTGCTTATAGAACATTGAAGAAAACGGTTTCATTCAAACAACTTGTAATAGGCTGAATATTTGTGAGTGGTTGTGTATCTGGAGTTCTTACAGTAGGGCCAGCGCTGCCAGGTGGGCCGAGTGGTCCTTCATCACCCTGCAAAACACAGCACAGCTCATCAAACACAAAGATTAAAACACATGAATACCTATACACATACATACTGAGCTGGGTCATAGCGTCTGACTCACGACACTAAGGACCCACTGCTCACCTGCCTGCTCTTTCATAACTCTCTGAGTACAATCAAACTCTACAATTAGCAGAACTATCTAGCTGTTTTATTCCATTTATCATCACACCACATGTGAACTGGTCAACCTTAGAAGAAGACTTGCACTAATAATGTAGATACAGCGGCAGATCTGCATGCTACCTTAGCCCCGTTTCCACAAAGCGGTCCAGTGGGTTCAGTACGGTACAGATTTATTGGCGTTTCCACCGTCAAAAGTTGAGAATGGAACCAAAATAACCGATCCGTACCGTCCTACTTTTTTGGTACCCTTCTGTGGGGTGCAAAGCGTACAGTACCACCCTAAAGACACACTGCAGTCCGTTGATTGGTTGAAATAATCTTAACTTCCCGTGCGACAGCAGTAAGCAAGGAAAAACACAAAACGTTCCACGTTTAAATATCCTGTGGAGTAATTTCAAGGCTGTTTTTTTTTTCACGTTATTTTTCTTTGTTAAATGTATTTGCTGTCTACACTATTCTACATTATTGTATTAAAAGTGCTATACAAATTGAGTTTGATTGATTGATTGAATATTTTTAGGTGTGAACTAGAGCATTGCTCGGGCCCAAACATTTCAGCCCAAACTTACTAATTCAGACTTATTTTTTCTAGCACAGATGAGGCATTTTGAAACAAAATAAAATCCCTTTGGATCAGTGATGCATTAGGGTTGTATATTATTTGTCTTATTCTCGATTGGTACGACCAAAGAAAGGGTTAAATTGCAGAAACTCTTCTGAGCTTCTGACCCAATCCTGTCACTGAGGGACATAATGTCAAAAAAAAATAAAATAATGTTTCCAATCTTACTAAGTTTCACTGTTTGAATAAAGATCTATAAACTGCGATGGAGTACAGAGTTTGTGAAAATGTACGTCGGTACTTCCCACCTGTATGATTCTGGGCCTGTGGTATCTGACTCTTTAAGACTTTGTGTCTGTAATCTGGCTGAGATACTGTAACTCCACATCAGTAAAGTTTGTGTCTTAGAGGGGAGAACATTGATTAACGACATCTTTGCAGTGTTTGCAATGCCGTAACATTCAGCACAAACAAAAGCACCTGTGAGTGGTATGTACATCTCCAGACTTCTGTTCTTTTTTTTCAGTGCTGGAAAACATTCAAGCTTGATTTTATAAGCACCCAATGGTAAATCATGACTTCACCCAGTGGAACATGCCCCGAGATATATGGCAGCGGAAAAAAAATCCCACTAGGGCTACGCTGCAGTTGTTTGAAATGTGCTAACATGCTAAATGAAAAGAATTGCCTCATACTAATGATCCAATGGAAATCCTTTGATGAGCCATATTTTCCACTTTTCTGTATCACTGAGCCAAGAACCAAACAGACGGGTAGGATTTAGTTGGGTGTTGAATCGTCTCACCTGTGTTCCTTGTGGCCCTGGCGGGCCTTGTGGCCCTCTGGCACCTTGCAAACCCTGAAGAGAAACCATATACATGATTCAATCAGATGAATTTAATGAATGGGTGGATGAATGGAGAGGATGACAAAGACAAAGAGAGGCTGTTGTACCTTTGGCCCAGGTGGACCGTTGGGCCCTGGTACCCCAATGTCTCCAGGAAACCCCTTGCAAAAAAACAAATGAGAAAAACAGTTTTATTTACTGTCGTGAGTCACATTACTAATCGCTTGAGTTTGATCACACATGCTCACTGCATCTGTGTACATTGCAGGAGGAGTGGGATTATACTGCATTTAAAATATCATAAGCAGGAGCGCCAATAGCCTAGCGCTTGTGTTACGTGCCCCATGTACAGAGGCTACAGTCCTCGTCCCAGCGGCAGTGTGTCCGAGGGATCCCACCTTGATCCTTTGCTGCATGTCACCCCTCACTCTCTCCTCCAAACATTTCCTCTCTCTCTCTTCAGCTGTCCTATCCAATAAAGGCAAAAAGGCCCAAAAAATAACTTTAAAAAATGTACATATATCATCCTCTTGTTTTAACATAGAACAAAAGGTCATCTTTGAAAATATTTGATGGTGATGGATTGCTGCTGAGCAGAAATAAACTGAATACCTTTAAGCATCTGCCACAACAGAATCATTCATTTCACTGAAATATGCCTGTAAGCTGTGACCTAGGTGACCTATGGTCCTGTTGCATGACTGAGTGCAGCAAGTCTTTGACATTTTCCATGCTTTTCACAGACATTGCAACACCAACAATGACAAAAGGTGAGGTGTTCAGCTTCCAATGCACAGACAAGCAGAAGACCAGCGAAAACTGAACGAGTTATTATCAGAGCCCTGGTCACGCTACACACAAAGTAAAGTAAAGTAAAGTAGAGGGTCGAGAGTGGAAGGGTTAAAGTTTATTGCTTATTCAAATCTGTTCTGAGTATGAGCTTCTACCTTCTGGCAGACGATACAGAGTCAGAGTAAACTGAACCGCTTTAAAACTCTTTTGTTCCCACGTCGATCAAAATTCTGAATAATGTTTCTTAAGGCTGTGTGAGTTGTGCAACAGCATCATGGTGTCCCTGTATGCTTTTTATATTTCCTTACCTTTGTTATTTTATCGCTCATGCTGTGTTTTTGGAGATCGTGTGCAATATGGGTTAATGTGCAATATTGTGTTGTTCTATTTTGGTATGTGCCTTTTTGTTTATGTGTGGATGTGTTTTTTCTATTGTTTTTATTTATTGATTGAGTGGAAGCAGCTGAATGTTTGCAGCACTTTGAGTCCAAGACAAATTTCCCCAAGGGGACAATAAAGTGTATCGTATCTTATCTTAAATTCTGAGTAGAATTTTTAAGAAAAGGGACAAGTGAAGGAAAGGTCATAGAGGGTCATCAATTGACTGTCATGTCAAAACATTGTCGAGGAAGATATCCTGTTTAGTAAACAGCTTAAGACTTGCAAAGTAGTAAAAGGTCATGGAGTCAAGTTAATCAGTTTATTTATCCTCTGGTGTCCATAAAAAGCCAAAGCAGACTAGCAAGTCCAATATTTATAACATCTTTACTACCTAGTTTATCATCTGCAGTGCATAAAGATTTTATTAGAGAGCCAGGACAGGGGATAGAGTCAGAAATCATGGAGAGAGAGAGAGAGAGAGAGAGAGAGAGAGAGAGAGAGAGAGAGAGGTGAATGACATGCGGGAAAGGAGCCACAGGTCGGACTCGAACCTAGGCCGTCCGCTTAGAGGACTCTGTACATTGGGCGAGCAAACTAACCACTCAGCCACCAGCGCCCTACAATTTGCAAGATTTTAGTATCTATTGTGTATGAGAAGAATTTTCCCCCTGTGATATATGTACAGGAAATTCCACGGTAATCCCCCCATTCGTTTTCTAGACATCATGTCAGGGATCAAAGCAGAGCCCTGCACCGGGTCAGGTACCACACGAGTACAACGCAAATATGACGGGGAAAAAAGAGATACTTCTATATATTCATAGGAAGAGACAAGGGTACAACTGATCTAAATACAGGGGGGCAGTAAAAATACAAAAGTCTTTAAAGAAATCCAATGGGAACATAATTGTGCATTTTTTTAACACTAATTCTGTTAATGTTGTAAAACCTGATCAGCCACCAGGCTTTATTTTACTGTGCAGCCTGCAACACAGACTTTAACCCTAAGTTCATTAATCACTGCCACTCTAGTCAATGCTATGGCGAGTCTATTTTCGACAGGCCCACTGCAGGAACGTGTCAAGCTGGACAGATTAGAATAACCCGGGCAGGAAGTCAGACAAGGAAACGCACTGAGCATCTGGTCAATTGCAATATAAAACACAATACATGGACTCACCATCGTATTTCCCATCACTTAATAAACATCAAGTCAAAACAGCCACCAAATGAACAACAAAGCAACCTCAGAAAGACAAAACAACAAGTTGTTTGCATGCTTTTCTCTTTATTCTCGTGTGATCTTGCAGTTCTCCTGTGATGTGTGTACAGCTGATCATGAGTGCGCTCACGTTCAAAAAACAAACCCAGTGAGGCAGGGAGCCCGCCGTCCGACGGAGCAAAACTGTGGCGACTACTGGCGTACGTGGTAATGAGTATGTGGAAATGAGAGTATGTGGAAAAGAGAAGTAATAGAAAACAAACAGCAGTATGATTATATTGATGTGTCTGTGTTTGAGCTGGGTCTAATTTAAATTGTTTGTCACTATCCTCCCATGTTAACATAAACTAATAGATATTCCAGTTTACTCATCTCGTAACAAGGAACACAACCCGTCCTGGAAAGAAGTCAATTGACCTTCACTTAAGTTGTTCTTAACAGCATGTTTGTCTGTACTGTGGTAAGAAGTGAGATTTAAGTCGTGTTTTCAGGTCAAGAACACAGTGATTTTCCAAATGGAGCTCAGCGTAAGTTCAAGCAGGAAGACTGAATCAGAATCAGAATCAGAATCAGAATCAGCTTTATTGGCCAGGTATGTTTAACACACGAGGAATTTAACTTCGGTAGACTGGTTATATTCTCTCACACATTCATTCAATTTTCTTCATTTAACTTAGCCACTCCCTCTCTTCCACTTCCTCCGTCTCCCTGCTCTGGTGATCAGCTGATTTGGGGCGTTTACTCTTTAAGTAATAATCCAACCCGACTCTGCCACAACCTCTCTCCACCAATCATCCTGCTGCAGTCACATTTTAAAACTTGTTCTCTCTCTCTTCCACATTTCAGTTACAATCGCTGCGACCCTCCTCCACCCCAGTCACCTCCATTCCAGCTCTGCAGAGTTCAGATACAGCCTCAGAAAACTACTTCTCATCACACCTGCATTCTTCTATCACCACCAGCACCAGTGTCTAGACTCCATAGGGGGTGTATCCTATCCTGCTGTCAGCCTCGCTACCCCTCTAAGTGCATGAAGTCATCATGACAGAGTCTAATCGCCAAAGACATTGCACATTTATCCACTTTATAAACTGTCAAATAATTGTAAACTCTTACTTAAGTCTCTCCTGATTGAACTGTTGTCACCAAAGCTTATCTGGGATAGGCTTTAACTGTTATTCTCTGGTAACATGAGGTGATCATGTTATGTGGTCCTACGCCTGTTTCCTTTACAAACTGGGAACAAATAAGTTCAATTAAAACTCATCATATGTCCTACCTCTGGTCCTGGAGGCCCAGGTGGTCCTTGTCCCCCAATATCACCGATTCTACCCTGTAAAAAACAAACAGGAGATACTGTTACACAAATATATCTTAAACTTGATGTTATTAATACACAGGGGTGGAAAGTAAAACATTGGTTTACGTTGAATACAGTGTGAGCTTGTTGTTGGCTGTCTTTGCACCTATTCAATGTTTCTTACTTTAAGTTATTTTATTTAGCTGGTTAATCTTCTTCTTGTCTTTTCTCCTTAATTAAACTGAGTTAATAATATTATTTGATTATGTCATGACAGTAGTGACAACCTTCCCGGTTACGGTCTAAGTTACGCCCCCTGAACACAAGATGATGATTTTTTCATTGATATGTATGGTCTTGGTCTTGTCTCTTGCCCTGCCTTGATCTCGGTCTTGTCTCGGTTTCGGAGCACTCTGATCTCAGGTATGTCTTGGTCTTGGTCTTGACTCGGTCTAGATCCCTAAATGTCTTTGTCTTGTCTCGGCCTCACTGCACTCTGATCTCGGGTATGTCTTGGACTCGGTTAATGTGGTCTTGACTACAACACTAAGCAACAAATCGCTATTGAAGAAACTCATGATATGTCTCTACTCTAAATGGAGCTCAGTAAAAGTAAGTCATGATACACCTGAGGTGTAATGAATGTGACCGACTTGACTTCAGTTTACAAGCCAACAAAAAGTCCAGATCTCATGGTGGCTCACTGTGTTTATCTTGCTTCGTCTATAAAAGCTATACAAAACCTTTATAAACTGTCAGCAAGCACCCACACACACGTAAATATAGAAACACACATAACACCTTGTACACAGGGGCACACACACTCACACTAACGTACCGGTGGTCCTGGCTTCCCTCTTGGCCCAGTCGGACCCGGCGCACCAGCAGCTCCCTGAAAGACGGACACATCACTCTAAAACGTGTCGAACAACCCTTTTGTGTTTGTTTGCTGTTATCCTTTTTTCATATGAGTAATGTGCATATGTGTGTGAAACCTTACTCATATGGGAAAACTGTTATGTGATGACTTCATGTGAATAATGTCACAACATCTGCGTTTATTTAAAAACTAATGCATTTCTTTTGCTGGAAACGTTTGGATTAATTTGTTCCTGATTTTTGGAAAAACAAATGTTCCTCAACATATTCTGCTTTAGTCCAATTATTTGTCAAAGCAGGGGGTAAACAAGGGATCACTTTAGTGACATACGGCAATAAAACATGAGTATTAGGTTGAACATGTTCTGATGAAGGTGAAATGATTGTTGATTAAAGCGGGAAAGTTGTGCCTTGCTTGTGTGATAGGGGGGACTTACCTTATCACCTTGGTACCCCGTGTCTCCTGGGTGGCCCCGTTGTCCCACTTCACCCTGAATTTCACAGCATCATACAGAGATATAACACAACACTACCCTGCCAGTGATCACAATATCACCACAGTTAAACATACAGAGATACATACAATCTGTACAGTAGATATATGGTGCACAACAACTGTAAAAACAAGGTGCTATAATCATACCGTGTAGCTATACTGACATTAAACAGACACCAAAAAATACTGTGGTGTGACATCATTCATTAACATGCAAACACGCTGTGATTGTGAATTTGAGTCATTGTTGTTTGTGTTATCGAATTCTCAACAGGCTCGATTGTAATAAGTCCAATTTTGCGATCTGGGCTACTGACACATTACACACAGATACACTGCAATAATATAAATATTTAGATCACCTTATCACCTTTCAATCCAGGCGGGCCAGCTCGTCCTCCTGGGCCCTGCCACGTGGAGACGAAAGAAGGGAAGGAGCGCAGACGGATATTAGATTTATAATGTGAAGATTTTTACTATACAGACTTTACAGTAATTACAGTAAAGTACAGAGAGATTCAAATGATTTAACTTTAGGGATAAGACAATCGATAGCTTTCCGACCTGAAACTGCAACCCTGGATTTGGAAACAGGCTATTAACAAGAATAAATCTGGTACCAGTGTATAATAAATCAGCTGTATGCTCCACTATGTGAAAGAGGCTGGGATCATTCTTTTCATTTTTACACAATGTAACATAAACAGTACTTTCCTAAATGTTTCAAAAACTGCAGATTTGGCATACAGCTGTAACTTTTTGGCACATCAGGCCTGAAAACCCTGCTCCCTCTTTCACTGAGCAAAGGTCTCCTCGTCTGCTGCTGAAGCACAACTATTAGCACACAACGATGAAGGATAAAACAGATTGCCATGATGAGCCCCATTATCATAGACACCCAATGGAGTTATACGAGTCAGAACAATATCATTATCATTCAATACATCACTATTTCCACTAAAAAGCAACAGCACAGTATATTTTTTTTCCCTTAAACTTAGAGCCGATTTTTAACCTACCTGAGGTCCCACCATACCAGGCAGTCCCCTCAGTCCCTCAGGCCCTGGGTCGCCCTGTGGAGGAAACGAGGTTCACATTGTAATTTTACAGTAAACAGTAATGCTAGCCAAGAATCATTGTTGACACTGGAAGTTTTTCTATACTAACTGTTTCTGATTTCTTCTTTTCAGGACGTAACTTACACCAACACTTTTCTACCTCAAACAGTACTGAGCAATACTGGCAGAGTTAGCTGCTGTGTTGTGTTTGTCTGGGCCCGGCTAAGCTTACTTCTGCCAGCCCACAAGATCCACACTTATTGACTGAGGTGAGGTGATAACGGCTAGATTGAGTGGCTGGAATGAAAACACTTTACAAGTAGTCTGAAAGTAAATACTGGAAACTGATATGGAGGGTTTGTGATCTTCACCATCACAAGAGCATCAATGATGCTGCAGGGGAATTAAATAAGTAAGTAAGTCAGTAAAGTTTATCTTTATAGCACTTTTCACAGACAAAGGTCACAAAGTGCATCAGTACGTCAACAAAATGCAACATACATATCATAAAAACAGGAACAAACGAGTACTTCATTGACCAACATTATAAAATCCTGCTATGACCAGGAACAATAATTGGCACAGTAAAACATAGATCAGTAGGTAGACTGGGTGGACCTGATTACCCATAGGCCTGTCTAAACATCAATGTTTTTAGCTGCTTTTTGAAAGACTCAACAGAGTCAGAAGAACGTAATGAGATGGGCAGGGAATTCCAAAGGATTGGTGCTATAGCCTCAAACGCACGATTACCACGAGTCTTACAATGTGTCAGTGGGAGAGACAGCAGGTGGAGGGTGTTCGATCTTAGCGAACGGGTATGTGAATACAGGTGAAGGAGTTCTGACTAATGTTCTGGGCAAACCATGAATGGCTCTGAAATTGAGGGTGAGAATTTTAAACTTAATCCTTAAAATAATAAGGTCTAAATACGTGCAAGCACATGCATGTATGTAAGAGCCACACAGATGCACATTTAACTCATCACAACCCTGAAAGTGATTCCTTTGATATGGTGGCAAACTTTTTATCGAAGAAACCAGCCAGCAAGCTCACTTAAATGTTTCCCCCTTTGAAAATGCAGGGGGGGGGGGCTTAAATAAAAAAAAAATTCAGAGTAAAAAACTGCCTACCAACTAATATTAAAAAGAAAAGCAGAATAAAAATAATATCAGTAGTAGCAGTAAAAGGCCTGAGGTTCATTTTTTGTCATGAGTACTATCCATATACAGTGATCAACATGTCAATCTGCTGAATATGAAACAAGTGTAAGTGAGTGAGAGTAGAGTGAGAGAACATGGCTTAATTTGATGTCATCATGCACATGTAGTCCATCTGGATCCTCTAGTGCTGGTGTGTTTGATTCTGCCTCTCCACTGACACAAATCACATGTGCTCCGTCATAGAAGGCTTTCAACAGGGAACACATGAACAAAAGAGGAGGAGGAGATAAGACAAAGACTTTCCCCAAAAAATCTCTGGTGGGGAGATTTGGTACACCAGCATCCCACACAGAGGCTTTACTCAAACTGCAGTCCAGATGAATCCTGATCACCAGGTGGTTAGAGATGATCCAAGCCATTTTCTCCCCAGAGAATTGATTCAAAGCTTGATCAGAACCAGATTGTAGCATTACTGTACCTCTTTTTTTAACAGAACCTCTGAAGATCCAATGAGACATGCAACAATATGTCAGTGCCCCGTGTAATATATACACATTTTTTTATGTACACGTACAGATACTAGGACATTCAAATCTCTGCATATAGTATGGCCTCACCATACCATGTTAAAAAGATCCTTTTTTTTTAGCCTATACAGTTTTAAACAACTGTTTCGTCTGTGACTCACCCTGGTGCTCTGCATGCAGGCTGAGTGTGTCTGACTGTCTGGCAGCATACTATTTTGTTGATTCACATACTGGCAAAGACATCAAGAGCATACCAGAACGGACACTTGCTGCTCTGTTTTTGCTCTTTGATTACTTAACTAAAGTGTGAACTTTGTGTAACTGCCTTAAACAAATGAGTGAGCACAGCTTAGAGGCTCATCTTTGTTACTGACACTGGGATAGTGGTGTACTGTTAGTTCTCAAAATCGGTCTTGGTCTCAAGACAACTTTTTGTATGTCTCGGTCTCGGAATCTAAATCATTTTTACTCTGTCTTGTCTCGGACTGGGCGGACTCCTGATTTGAAATCAAGACTGTTCAAGACCATCATTGACAGGCTATTTTTCCAGGCCGTTACTGTGATAAGATATTCTCACTTTTTTTTATTGTCAGAGTCAGGATTTAAAAAAAAATTGTTTTGAAAACTGTACACATGTTTATATATTTTATATTTGTGATTTATGGATTCAGGGATGCCAAATATTTAATTGTGCCTCTTATTGACTGTGAAAAAAGCCTTGTTCTCATTATTCTACAGTCTAAAAACAGAAGTGTCTTATACCTAGAGTAAACATAGCACAATAAGTGCCTTGCTTAAGGGAACCTCAGCAGTGCTCAGGAAGTGATCTGGCACCTCTCCAGCTACCAGACCAATTTCCAGATTTGGTCCGCACTGGGACTTGAGCCCTCCCAAACCCAGGTCCCTACAGACTGAGCTACTGCCGCCTCCATAATGAAAGCATTTGAAAATTCAAACGTGATTTTCTTGATATTCTCTATTATGTAATTTCCACTACAAGTGCAACCCTCTCTGGGATAAAGTCCTTGTTGTATTTCAATAACAACTCAAAGGTAGTGTCTGCATGTTTCAGGTCTCTGCCTGCAGTCAAGATAAATTACAGCCAGTTGCTCGAGTGAAGCCTCAGCCATCCAGATGTGTCTTCCACACACAGTGTGACCCTTCAAACACCCTCATAAATCCCCATGCTATGAAAACAGCTAACTAGTGTAAATGAAGCTTGAAATGATGGCACGGGGAACATGCAGGTTACAGTTGTATCCATTTTGCTGACATGGACGGAGGTGTTTTAGAGACCCCTGTGAACTGAGACATTTAAAAAGTTGAACAGTACATTAAAAAGACAGCGTGCTCTCTATTAGCCCTGTGACACTCCAGATTGTTTTTTTTTTCTCACAGAAGTAACAAGACCTCAAAGTGTGGGAGGGATATGTTCAAACAATTTCACACAAAAAAAGGCGTTACAACAGACAGGCAACAGAAAGATAACAAGAATATCAAGTTTACTCTCTATCATTACATCTTGTTAGTGTTGTAGTCAAGACCACACTGACCAAGACCAAGACATACCTGGACCAGAGTGCTCCAAGACCAAGACAAGACCAAGACATTTAGGGATTGAGACCGAGTCAAGACCAAGACCGAGGCAGGGCGAGGCCGAGACAAGACCAAGACCATAAATGTCAATGAAAAATCTTCATCATGTGCAGCAGGCATGTCATTAACTTAGACTGTAACACAGAGGATGCAGCCGTAACCAGGGGATAAAAATGAAATTGTGAATGAATTGAAGTTATGCTTTCTTTTAGAAATGGGGGGTTTCCTTCTAATCACAGTAATGTTGGAAAAAAGGCTGATCAGTGGTGGTCTTGACTGGTCTTGATTTGAGTCCGCCCAGTCTGAGACCGAGACAAGACTGAGTGAAAATGCTTTCGATTCCGAGACGAGACTGAGACCTTCAAAAAGTGGTCTCAAGACCGGTCTTAAACCAAGAACGATTTCAAGTACTACAACACTAAATCTGCTAGCAGATTGTCCATCAGATACACTTTGTAACTGTAGTTTGAGGCACTGTGTTACTTAGACATTTGATTGGAATCACATTTCAAACCATCTGCAGATACAGTATGTCTTGGATCCGATTCCCAAAACTTCATGTGCATTTCATGTTGTTGTTTTTTCTCAAATGAATCTGATGTAATCTGAAAATACCACAAAACAAAATGTGCAGGCAGTTGGAATAATCCCAACAGTATTTACTGGGAAAAAGTGTTCACCATAAGGATATAGATCCAAATCAAATAGAGATAAAATCTAATGGTTGTAATGAGTTTGCCCCAGGTAATATTTGTAAATTGTATTTACTTTGGTATTATTGCAATGCAATTAAAATACTCACTCTGTTCTCTGTAACACTTTTATTTTATTTTTTTTATCTTGTAACTTTTGGTGCTTTTGGACTTCATTGGCACTGTCATGCCCAGAGTATTAGAAGTGTTGAAGACACTTGGCATTCGGCCAAGATGTTTCGATTATGAGTGCCAGCCTTGGTATATTTATCTCTTTTGGTAGTGTGTGGATTACTCTGACCTCAGCAGTTCTGTCATTCATATGATGAAATGTGCTGCTGCCATTAGAAAACACAACACCCTGGCTCAAGTTCTGCACAATCTGCAATGAATCCTTCAAAAACCAAATCTAACTGGTAGAGACAGAAAGATGACAGACGAGCCACCTTGGAAACAAGTTAAAGAGGAGCCAGAAGTAGAACTGTGAGCCAAAGAAGACACATCAAACATCTTGCGTATTTGCCATGGGGTATGTAAAACTGATAGAGAGAAAAAATCATATAAAAACTGAAAACTCACCCTCAGACCAGGAAAGCCGCCAATGCCAGTCCCACCAACAGGCCCCTGTGAAACATCACAGCAACATCCTAAGTACACAGGACAGGACACTTACAGTAGTGCAACCTGCTACATATGCAAGGCTACAACGGAGACACTCTGGGTGTAACTTTGTGTTTATATGTGACATTTTTAAGTACGTAAACATAATTAATCTAAATCCTAAAATTATTCTATCAAGGCTACCAAGAAATGTGTGTAATGTACAACTTGGGGTCATTAATCTCAACATACTGTAGGCTACTGCGCACACAGAGAGAGAGCGAGAGAGAGAGAGAGAGAGAGAGAGAGAGAGAGAGAGAGAGAGAGAGAGAGAGAGAGAGAGAGAGAGAGAGAGAGAGAGAGAATGATGGATTGCATTATTAACATGTACCTTTTTCATGCCATATCCAGAGGATGGTTTTGGGTGTCTTTTAAACAACTTTTGGGGAGTTAGGCTTATCAGAAAACGATCGTAGCATTATGAACGCTTACTTAATTTACATAGGGGGCAGGAACAACTCTCCAAGCACAGGGAGACAGAGAGAAAGAAAGACATGGAGACAGAGGGAGAGGGAGAGTGAGAGAGAGATCATACCAGAAGAACTATCGCCCTTAACCTGGTGCTATCTGAGTGTATACAAAATACCGTAAGCGTACTTTTGTTTTCATGACTGAAACATATTCTACCGATGTAGATATACATGTTGCTCACACAAGGTCAATGTGGCTCTCTACATATCATTGAGGCCCGTATGACACGCCTGAGAAGCGCTGTTTCTTGTTTGACAGTTTTATGTGTCAAAATTGTTTCAGTTTTAGTTTTTTTTTTGAATAACTCACTTATTAAAAAAAGTAATTTTTCAAAGTGTTGGTAAAAGTACCCAACAAGAACAAAAAAGGAAACAGCACAGTGCTGTGCATTTGTAGTCACTGTCACTGTCAAGAGAGACAAAAAGTAACAAGTTGAAAGATTGTACCTCTAAAGAAGGAAGACAGAATGGTAAAAAATAAACAAAAGAAGAAGAAATTACAGGACAAACAGAGAGGACAGCTGATTTCATAAAGAAGCCGACAGGAGATCTCACCTCATCGCCATCAGGACCAGGTGGCCCCCTCTCCCCAGCATCACCCACCACTCCCTGTGAGGGGAAGTAGACATTCAGTTTAGTAACATCAGGGAAACCACCAAACCACCTAGACTTGTATAGCACTATGATTACATCTTATAAACATTAAAGGTAGAGTTATGTTTGTTGCAGCTTGTTAACACAACATTCAAACTTGGCCCCTCCTCCTGGACTCATCGCCCCTACAGTAAAAGCACACACTCACTGCAGGGGGTAATGTGTACTGATTGTACCCAGACTGCAAGCTACCGCCCGCTAAAACAAGCTAACGGACGGTGATGGGCACCTGCCTGTCCAACAGAAAGCAGGCCAAGTCCACATCCGCGGGAGAAAGCCAACACAAGGTTCACCCTTGTTTTGGAATGAGATTTATCCACTTAGCGTTTCGCTTCCCGCTGCTATGGGAACAATTCCTGTAGCAGTGGGATCAAAACACCGGTGTAGTGTTTAGTAATGTTGGGCACTTCACGTAGCAGCCTCTGCCATCAGTGGTGAATGTGGTGTGAATGGGTGAATGTGACATGTTATGAAAAAGATCTGAGCGGTCAGAAGACTAGAAAAGCGCGATACATTAAACACATTTGATCCAACTGGCCAGACATCGCTCAATACTCAAGAAAACCTTTGGATAAAACACACTGGGCTGCCAGCCTGCTTGGCAACCTCAACAGAGAGAAGCTAAGACATTAACTTTTCAAGAGGGAAGGCCCAACCTTGACATTCCATCTGTCAATATGTAAATCCAACAGGGCTTTATCTTTAATGCCACCCCTGAAACAATCTTGCCATTGAAGGACCTGTGCCAAAATATATTCCATCAAACATTTGCAGTATGATTATCTACACATCTTACATATCTTCCTTTGGGGCCAGGTTTTCCAATTGGACCAGGAACTCCCTAGAAAAGAAAAACAAGTAGATAACTTATTAATCTGGGGTATTCTGCCAGGGAATCTGAGTTATAACAAATTCCGGTCATTGCACTAAAAGAAATAAGTTCATAAAACACAAGAAGGTTGCCTTTTTTAAACTTTCAGATCTATCTGAAATGATGTAGGGAAACTGTTTTCTATCAGGCCATGGAACAGCACAGAAAGATTATGAATACTGTATGGCCCGTTGGAAGCCAGAAAGCATGAATTGTTTTTTTTCATCTAAGTTATATTTCCTTTGCCACAAACCAAATTGGTGTGTGCACGCCATGACCAAAAGGAAAAGACCAGGATTTCCTTGATTCTGGAAGCCTGAAGTAATGAGTGGCATCATTCAGGCCTAGCCTACGTGGAATATAAACACTTTAATTGTATTTATTATGTCACTATTTAAAGCAGTAAATAACAACTTTATCTGCTGCCTATTGCATTTGATATTTGCCCAAGAAATACACACTGGAGATAAAGTAAATTCTTACACATCAAGGTACTGACACTTCTTTAAAATCTCCATCAGAGAGGAAACAAGTTTATATAAAGGAAGATTTAAAAGAAAATGGAGGGGGAATCATGAAGAAGACAATATAAGAAATAGATGTGAAAAGTATTGGGAATGAACTTAAATGCATCAACACAGAAATTGATAATGAAGACTTTGACTTCATGTGCACTGACTACAAAAGAAACATCACTCACTCTCTCCCCCTCCAGACCTGGTGGTCCAGCAACGCCAGGAGGCCCAATGAAACCCTGAAAACAAGCAATGTTTCACATCACAACAATAGATCAGGAGGTTGGTTTGGTTTTGTTCCTTGGTTTTGGGGTCATGGTCCGGTACGAGTTTGGTTCAACAGGAAAAAAGCAACTAAAGTCCTGAATGTAAATTTCTACATTTCTTTGTTTTATTTTGAACCAACAGAAGTGCAAGCTACAGTTTGTTCCATCTTGTGTTATTTAGAACTAACTGTTATACATGGTACAGTCCAAACCAACAATGATAACAAATAAAAAGCAACACAGAATCTCCTCACTTGAAAATATTCATGAGCATGTTTAGCGTGTTTCCACTGACATAAAGCACTGCAAACCCAAAATGTCCCAACACATCTGATTTAAAGAAGCAGACGGGCTAACAGATCCAGTCTGCAACTACGCACACTATGATTCAAAATTCAATTGATCCAAAAATGTGTGCCAAAAAAGCTGGCGACAGATCATCTCTACTTCGGTGTTTTACGCTGTCTGATTTATGTGGTGCTCCCTCTAGAGGAATCCTCCAGTAACGAGCGTTGTACATAGTATAGGAACATTTCCGTTCACGACGCAGCAGGATGTCTATGCATAGGTGTTGTTCAAAAGCAAGTATATTTGAGCCCTTATTCTTCATGTGTTCTGTTGTGTCTGCTACTTCTTCTTCGTTTGTTGTTTAAGAGGTTAGCTAACAGTTTCGAGGCATTACCGCCACCTAGGTTGGGATGTGGATACTGCAATGTGTGACTCTGCCTTTTTTCTCCACTCAGATGTATTTGTTGTATCTATGCACCAAACCATGATGGTTTCGGGACAAAATACAAATACTGCTACAATCCTATTGTTTACATCGATGTGTACTTGCTAGCAGTGTTCTTCTTTCATATATGAGCTGCTTTGTATCTGTTTAGATTGAAAGCAGTACTTCCAATCTGTCGTGGTATTTGTTTACTGTTTCAGTAAAAGGAGTGTGTTGGCTTTATCAAACGCAGCAATTTAATCCAACACATTCAAGTCATTGTATATACTTGAGGTGTCGAAATAACTGGGTATGTGCCAGCTGTTACAGGTAAAGGCCATTGTTAGCTAATCTTTATTATACTACTATTTGTAGCTGCCTTTTGAAAGAAAACAAAGCAATAAGCTGGCTGTAAGTTGTTGTTTTTGTGGATTGGCATAGGACAAATATCTCAGCAATCTGTAGAACCCTGTCCCTCCCTCATTCCTTCTTATTTCTTCATATCTTATTATTTCACTCTCTATGTTACCCTTTTCACTCTGCCTCAACATATTCATCCCAGCTATCTTGTTTCCCTGCGCTGCAACGATCCACTAAAGCCTCTTCTCTCACTAGCTCATTTGACCCCCTTCAGTCTGCTTTCATACTCTTTGTCTCTTTTCCTCTTCTCTTTTTTTCTCCTGTTTTGTGGAAGTTCTGCTTGTTGAAAAAGAACCAGTCAGCTTTTTTAGAGACAACACCAATCCCCTGGACCAGCCCCCACAAGCCGTTTCAAATCAGGTAGCATGACAGAAATACAACTCAGATCCCGGGCACTCTATCTGGAGGAAGGCTGACAGCCTGACACTATCCTAATCCTTTCAGGAAATGAAGTATTCAACCCAGAGCTGCTGAAGAAAACAGGGCAGAGCAGAGAGGTATTTGTACTTACACGGACACCTTTAGGCCCTGGGTTACCTTCTGGCCCCGCTGAGCCCTGCAACAAAGGAAAGAATCTGATGAGGAGGACCTATTGTCGCAGTAGATGATCGCTGAGGTATTTCACACGTTAAGGAAAAGCAAAACATATCGTATGTTGAATGGCTTTATAAGAGAAAACAGCAAGCTTGACTGACAGCTAAGAAAAAGCACATGTTTTTTTGTGATTGGCAGTCCACAGATTGATGCATGAAAACAAGTCAGTGGTAAATGGTATTGATGAAAAGGTCACTGTCAATAGGCAGTGCTGGAAAAATATATTCTTTACAACTTATTTTCAATAGTAAGCAAAGTGCATAGCAAAAGAAAGCAGTTTGCATGACATAGTTATTAATATTATCACTGTGTTTTTTCTCTGCAGATATCTTGATAGAGCAACGATGGCGGAACTGGAAGCGTATTTTTGTATTTTTCACTGCACCTGCCTGCCAGGGTAACCTGCAGCCCCTGCCTCCCCTGGTTGGCCTGGTATGCCCTGCAGCAGAGAGACAGAGAATGAATCAACGTTAATAGGGAGATTAGATGCATGGATAAAGTGAAAGAGGAGACTCACAGACCTCTACCACCATTGCCAGCAGAAGAATAAAACAAGCACTGTTCGTTCTGGAAAGCCTCCACCAAGACAACCCTGTCTATGAACTGTGTCTTTCTGCTCCCCTTCAATCCACCCCTCAGTGAACGGGTGGTTTCATGACAAACTATGAACATTTAACTCGTTTTCTGATGTAGCATGAATTTCTGTTACCCCCACAAATCATAGGGCTTTTTCAATAATCTTCATAATCTGCTGACATTCACAATGATGGTCTCACACGACCAAAATGTATCTGTACAGGGTATGAGAAACATGGATCTGGCATTTGCCTTCGATTGAAGTTTATTTTCATCCATTTCAATCCAAATAAAATATAAAATTCTAAACATGACACCCCTACACCTATGTGGCCCATGAGTATTGCTTATAAAGTGATACAATCTCATAATTTGTGAATAGGAGGTTGTTAAATATTTAGCATCTTGATGAGGCGATGAGAATAAATGTAGAATTGAAGAAAACACTGACTATATTGAGGGTAGCTAAAGGGTAATACATACATAACTGTACTGTATATGTATGTGTGTGCAAATATGCATAAGTATCTTGATGTTTTTTGCTAGATTATGAACTGGTATCAGTGCTACTTTGGTATAAGAGATGCAGCTATGTGTCTTCAATCATCATCTTTGAGACCTTTTGTTGAGAGAAATAACAACTGAAAACTGGAGTATGAACACAAACACAACGTTACACATACACAAACAAATGAATACTCACTTGTTCTCCTGGCGGTCCTAATGGCCCTGGATAACCTTTAGGACCCTTGAAAGTAGAATAAAACAAAAGTAAGTCTTTCACACATCACAGCATGCTGGTGTTTGAGTACAATTCCTAAAGTCTTTGGGTAAAATCCCCTGGGAAACCCTGAATGTGTGTCCAAAGTTTTAAGGGGTTAAAGTAGCAGCAGTATGATTTCAGTCTGAGTATTTTAGGTCAAGCTGTTAGCATAGCTTAAAATGTAGACAACAAGAAGAACAATCATGAAAGTTATTATTATATTTCAAGAGGGCCACTAAATCCTTCGATGGTGAACTTCTTGGTCAGGATTCTGCTACTACTCTAAATGTCCAAGGTGACCATAAATAATCACTGCACTGGGCTGATGTGATTCAGGTGTAGGATCATTCTAATAGAAATGATGGCAATGTATGAGTGACATGGACATGTTTCAATATGTCAGTCTCTATTCAACAAAGGTTTTTTCTTTAACTACATTATCCCATTCCTCGTATGTAGTGTTTCCAGTTAACAGCCTGTCAACCAGTCTGGGTTCAGACCAATATTAAGAGCTGTTAAAGATATTAAAACATAAAAACTTCAATTAGATTAACAGCTCGCTTATTCTACTCCAATGTGAATTCTGTGAAACAGCCAAATTCCACATTTGGTTAAACAGGCACTTCACTCTGTAAACTACAGGATTTATTGTTTGGTAAATCAGAGCCTTTCTTTCTAAAGACCGTTCTATTTTCTCCTTTTGACATGCTTATCAACAACAGATGTTTACAGCTCCAAAACATAAGGTCAGGGCCAGGTCAGTATCTTTTTGGGCCGGTGTGAGGCGTTCTTGAATGGCACCATCGACTCCGTTGTGTGCTTCCGAGGTTGTGACACATGAACCTTCACACTCAATAAAAGGCTCACTTGGGGGTAAAGAGCACAGGCCCCCAGCCAGTCATTTCCTCTGAAAATACTTGACGGGCCACAGTTCATGTGCTGGATATATTAGGTTCAGCTACTGCAAACACTGGGATGGCCTCCTGGGAGAGAAGGTGAAGGCCAGCTATGTGTAGGCTAGACTTAGAGCTTCAATAAGAGGCTACCTGGACAACTAACATCAGGCCATGTTGGCTGAAGTACAAACAAATCTAAAGCAGAGTAGGGTTTGTTCTGGACCAAAAAGACACAAAGTCAATGTAGGCAAAATCCATGTTTGCATTCAAGCAAAAGTTAATTTTAAAGAAGGGACAAACCATCAATATTGCAAAATGTCCCCGTTCAGACTTGTGTGATACACCTATCGAATCTAAGGAGCTAAATATTGGTATTATAATAAAAGTATGGCCCTCCAAACTGACTTCTCTGCCAATTTGACTCACCGCCTCACTTCTTCATCACTCCTCACTTATGACATGAATGAGTGACGTGATCGGAAGTTAATTTGCCAAAGAAAAAGTTGACAGCGGGATAGAGATAATCAGCTATTGTGATTTTTTCATTATATGATTGTGCAGAATCGCTGTGTTGTGATATTATCATTATTGTGGCTCCTATATAAGGTATAATATCATTTCACGAGTTACCCTGTGATTCCCACCTCTAGTAAGCGTAATGTTTCACAACAACACACGTAGGTTAACAGATGCAGGGCTTGAGTGGTTGTGAGCATGGGAACATGTGCACACTGCCTAAAAGGAGGTCAGTATCCTTCATTTCATTGTAAGCAGTGTCCATGAAATTCTCCATCCTTCAGCGTTACAATTACTGACCCTAGGTGGCTTGGGATACTGTGCATGTCATTGACCCGCTGACCTCGGGCAGGGTGCCTTTCCTCTTTGGGGTGACCTTTGACCTTGACCTCCAAGGCTATCAAGTTTAAGGGAGACAGAAACATGGCTATCTCTAAAGCTTTTACTGTGAGAGAGGGGCATTAGCACAGACATGTATATATAGCAAGACAGAGGTATGTCAAGGCAGTAAAAAAAGAAGAAGACAGATGAAGTAAATTAACAAGAAAAAGTTGTGTGTGTGAGTGTGTGACTATATTCATATAGAACTGTTTTAAACTGAGTGTGCTTTAAGCGCAGCGACACAAAACAGCTTACACTGAGGGCGTTTTTTTTGCTCAAGCTGCTGAGTGCTGAAACGCCGGACTACATTGGTTTTGTCTTAAAAATGGGCGCTGCCAGTGCAAAAAGAGCTGTCTGTGGACACAGGCCCTTAAACTGTTTGTGTGTGTGTGTGTGCGTGTGTGTGTGTGCGTGTGTGTGTGTGCGTGTGTGTGTTTCACATGTGTTTGTCTGCATGGTCTTAAATTTTTAACAAAGCTTTCAATTGTTTGAACAATTGAAAACATGAATAACATCCTTTCGCCCTGGATCAATAAAGGGGATTTTAAGACAATAATAAAGAGCAAAAAAAAAGGAAATGTTGCTTTGAAACAAAAGTACAAGCAGCAGTCCAACAGACTTCTCAGCAAACTGAGCTACTTGACTTGGAGACGTCATAAATGATACATTCTGATGGATTCCCGGTATTCAAAGAATCTTTTTCAGCATCTTTTGGTTAAATATACTAAAGCTTACCGGTGGCCCTTGAAATCCATCCTGACCAGGCAGACCTGGTGGACCTCTGTCACCCTATTAAAAAAAAATACATTTAGGTAACACAAGACTTGCCACTTCACTATCTGAAAAGAGATGACAAATAAGAAAAAGAAAGACTGATACAGTATATTCAAATGCAAAATATCTAATAGGAAGGCAGAGTAGCATTGACGAGTCATAGACCTCAGAGAAGTTTCTTTGAAAGAACACTTACTGCATTGCTTTAGCTCTCTACACACTATTATATTCACTTAGTTTAAATTACTTTACACTGACTACATCTTTATCTTCCAGCACAAAAAAGCTCATTTAATCTTTTTCTCATGAATGAAAAATGAACAGAGTAATGGTTGGAAGACCTCATTATTTAAGACGACAGTAAAAAAAATCGTATTTATCTTCTGCAAAGAATCGTCCATTTTCCATACGTGAGTTATATGGACAGTCAAGAAGTATTTTTCTTCTTCAGGCAGTTTCTACCATCTAATTTATGTTAATGATGTCTCAAGCTGCTACTAAAAAGAAACATATGTGAAACAATCAGACACAAAACAGATAGGAACTGAACTGAGAGTGTGAGGAGTGATGAGAAATCTGCAATCATTAGTGAGGCTGGCTTCAGGATGCAGTTGGATCACTAAGGTCACATGCTACAAGTTTAGTTTGAATCGCTTTAAACTCTTGAAAACTTTTGATGGGGTTTTTACGAGTGCAGACAGCATTTAAAGTTGAAGGGAAGAAAGATACACTTGGAGCTTAATTGGTTCAAGACATGTCGGAGTGCTGCTCAGGAAAATCATTACTGTGATGATGTGAAAGAGACAGGGATGAGCAGAGAGTAAGAGGAACCAGCTGTTGTGACAGACAGATCAATGATAAGTGCATGAGTCAGAAATGCAGAGAGGGAGTTTACAGGAAGTTTCTTTAATAAATAAATGGGATGAGGAAAACCAGATCGTCAACACGGCTAATTAAGAACCGTAACAAATAAACAAGAAACAAAAAAAGGGGTCGGAAGAGATACCCAATAAAAAAAACAAGATAGCCTCTGAGAAACATAGAAAGGAATAATTGGGACGTGACAGATATTTTACCTTCTCTCCTGGTAGGGCCTGGCCTGGGGAAGAACCGGGGTCCCCCTTTGAACCCTGGAACAGAAACAGGATCACAGGGTGAGGTCACCTTAAGCGGACAGAATACAGTCATGGATACACTTCCCGTTAAAAACTCTGAAGTGAAACCTACTGTCAATACAAGAGTTATTTTATCATAACTGAAAGATGTGGATCAGGAGAAGCTCGCAAATCAGTTTATTTATAGACCAAATTAAAAAAAAGAAATGTTGGCCAAATAAACACAACATAGGAATGATCAACTTTGGAATTTCACATTCATTTTCCATACACTGTAGCTTTAAGATAGACTCTAATCATTTATTATAACACTTAGGCATGTGTACAGTTATAGTAAATACAAAGGACTCATTAAAAATTATTAATAATGTTGAACCCACATTTCTGCACAGGGACCAGGCAACACAATAACATGTAGCAATGACGTACACATGCATGCGTTATCCAAGACCACATGTATTACTGCCACAAGGTGAAAAACAAAGAGGAATACGTGAAAAAGTCGACCAGAGTGGAGCTTTAACATTTTACAGAACAGTCATAGTACATTTTAACAGCCAGAGTCAAGTGTTGAATACGTTCATGAATTCTGTTCTTTAATCATTTATCATTACATCATTACTCTATACCAGATAGTGCTGCATCTATGGAGATGTGATGGGTTTCACAGCAGCTGTTTTCTTAGAACTCTTTTCATATGTATATCTGAGTTTTTGCTGCAAAGATCATGCAAACGTTATGTTGAATAATTAGCAATTTCTAAGACTTTTGGCTGGATGTCTCATTAGGTTCTTGCGCTGCGTTCCATTTACTTCACAACTCGGATCTCAAGGTTGGGAATGGCGTCACACCCGAGTTAACCGCGTCCCAGTTGCAACTCGGACAAGCAACATGGACCCCTCCAGGAGTACCTTTGCATTGTTAGGTAATACCAGATGATAGCAACACACTATGTGATAGTTTGTGCGCAAAAATAGCATAATAACATGACAACAGACCCCAGTTAGAACTTGCAGGATACTAACAGTGTGATTGATTTAATTACATTTAAAAAAAGGATAAAGCTAGCTAATAGTTACAGCTTAAACTCCACTGTTGAAGCACGTAGCAGCCATGTTGGATTCTAAATCGGGGCGGCAGTAGCTCAGTCCGTAGGGACTTGGGTTGGGAACCGGAGGGTCGCCGTTTTAAGTCCAGATGCGGACCAAAATATGGAAGTTGGTCTGGTAGCTGGAGAAGTGCCAGACCACTTCTCGAGCACTGCCGAGGTGCCATTGAGCAAGGCACCGAACCCCCACCAGCTCAGCGGGCGCCTCCTGTGGGCAGCCCCCGCACTCTGACATCTCTCCATTAATGCATGTCCACAGGTCGTGTTTGTGCATGTGTGTGATTCAGGCCTGTGTGTGAGAAGCATGTCTCTCAATAACAGAGTGCGAACCAGAATTTCCCCTCGGGGATTAATAAAGTATACTACTAAAGGTGCTCCCAGTTCCCGAGTCAGAATTCCGACCTCAGGGTGCGTTCCTGATGATGTATCAGACCGCTAACCTCTGAATTTCCGACTTCCGAGATCAAATAGAACGCACCATTAGCCTTTGTTTGACACTTGAGATTCATACTTTATTTACATCTCCACAGACATCCATATTATCTGCTCAAAACAAGCTTTGCCTTCTGTGATATTGCGCATCATGTTTCCATAGTTTTGACTAACCGTCACTGAGGCAAAGAAAGGCTTGAGGTTTAGAGAGCGGAAATTCTAACACAACATAAAACCAGGATTTCTTTTTGTTTGAGAAAAAAAGTCAGCAGTGCATGAAGAAGCCTGAAAGAGTCTTTTAAGTTCTACAAGCAAGTGGTCATAACATTTCAGACTAAGCCCAAAACACATGTCAAGTGAGTTCAGAATCAGGGACTTTAGTCTTCTTTGTATGTCCTGGTAACCAAACACATTTCAACAGTGGATATTTTCCCAAACTGAGACAAAGAGTCTCTTAATACGCCTTCACAAAGGGTTTGGGGGTGTGAGAATGACTCACCGACAGGCCACTATGGTATTAGATACGCTGCTTGGGGTTTTGCATGTGTATGCATGACTGTGGATGTAGAGGCTGAGGGACCAGCAAACAAGCAGGTGATGATATTTAGTAGAGGTGCAACAGATCACAGTTTATCCATGTAAAGTCGATGTCCGTGATCGCGGATAATAAATTATTGAATTGATGCAGCTCTGTAGATTACAGTCTGTAGGTTTTTTTAAGCACTTTCTAAAAAAGAAGTTCAGGTTTATCTGACTGTTTGTATTTAAACTACTGTAATCGTAGCAGTGTGAATATTTTGAAGATTAAAATCCTCAATTAAACTGAGGATGTAATACATTATTAAGTTTCATGGAGATGCATTTGTTTCGTAGTAATGCACAGGCAGAGTACACGCAGAGCACACGCAGAGTATCGGCCCAAGAGGAGAGTAATGTATCTTGATAGCCTGTTATTAAAATAATATTCAGCACTGTCACGTGTTTGGTTAAAGTAAAGTGACGATCTCACTTTAACACAAGTGTTTTACTGTGTGGCAGAAAAGTTCCGATGTATCGATACAAGTATCTCGAGTGATAAGCAGTATCGGTATAACCCTTCGAAAGAATCACGGTGGGGTCAGAGTTGATACAGAGTAATCAATCTGTCTCCCTGTGCTGTGTGACTAATCAAGGAGGAAAAAAATATCTCAAGTGTGCACGATGAGGTTTGAAAGAGACTGTCAGACTTTTCTTTTGTCTCATCTTTAGCTATACAGTACATACTGTATATATGCCTTAAACCAGTTGTTCCCAACCTTTTATCCTCAGAGCCCCCCCTACTTGTATTTAAGAAAAGCTGACCCCTCCCAGGACCCACACCAAAAAAAAGTGATAGATGGCTTTCAAAAATGAACACACATTTGAAAAGTTTTCAGACATTTGTATACATTACTAGTATTTTTTAACATGATTTTGTCTAAAATGTGCAAATCCAATTTTGACAACCTCAAAGCAGACATAGCCTCGCGCCCCCTTGAGATGTCTGGCATCCCCACTAGGGGGGCCCGGACCCCAGGTTGGGAACCAATGCCTTAAACAAAACAAAAGTTTTACATCAAAACACGAAGAAAAGGGGGGATAAACCAACCACCTCTCCTTTGTTTTAGTTCCTATAGCATGACGCTTCTCCCACTGATTGCTTGGTGTATGCTGTCACTTTGTGGCCAAACCACAGTCACCATAACCCCCCGCATGGAGCTGCCCACATCCTTACTGTTGTACAAATGTAGCCTTTACATCTGGTCCCATGCTGGGAGAAGCATCTGACAGAACTGATTTCTTTCTTTTATCCCTTCATATGAAGTCAGTGTCATGGATAATGAGCCAGGACTTGGATATTTATACCCCGCAGTGAAAACCGGTAACAACGATCGAGCTAAGTGAGAAGTCCTTTAGCCCACCAACAGCCTTCTTTAGTCTTTCTTGTAATTGTTCTTTGTAAACTATTGCAAAACTCTGAGAGGCATTTCATATTCTCTCTTGGAAACTTCCAAATAAAAGGCAGGTCCAAATGATTTTATAACTAAATATATTGTGTACTAATATAGATATTGTTGCCTATTTAAACACTTGCGAGTGCCTCTAAGGGCGCACTCACACCAGGCAAAGTTGTCCCGTACCGTGCTTAAGCACGATTGTCCCCCCTCCCAGTTCCCCCACAGGCCTCTCACTACTCTAGGACTAACCGGCCTGAAGCACACCTCTTCCACGCGTGCAAGGGCCAAGGAAGTGTGCCATGCTTGAGCACGGATCAGAGCACTCACACTAGTCAAACAAACTGGACTTTAGGGCTGAAGCGTGCTGAGGCACTGAGGTACGGATTGCCTATGTGCACCCTAACTCACAACACCAATGGGACCAGGACCCAGCAGGGTTGCTACAGATCTCAGTCATTTGAGTCTTTGAAAATGAACAAACTGTTCTTAAAAAAAGAAGAGGAGGGTTGTAGTTTAAATGGATTTTCTAAGTATTCAATGTTACTGGTTATGTTCTGACTTTTAAAAAATCCAGTGTCTGAGACGTTTAACTGGAATTGAATATGAGTAGATTATATGTAGAGCACTTTATTAAAGAGTGCATTACCATGAGATGTCCATTGCATTTAAACACAAAGGAATGTTTAAAAAATAAAAGATAACAAAAGAAAGCCATTTCTTTCTGTGTTTCTTGCAAATATGTAACATTACTCCCAGGGAATCAAACATTTCAGTCTCTACCTATAGCACCACCATGGTGAAATATGAAGATTATACCATGATTGTTAAATTATACTCCATTATGATTATCATCTACAACCCAATTAACATTATGAAAACATTGATATGTCATTTCCTTAGAAACAAGAAGTGACTTTGTCAGACTTGTGATGATAAGCTTACTCAAGGCTAGATCTTTTTTTCCTCTTTTTGACATCTTGGTTACCCACAAGCCTCGTCAATCATTTTATGCTTGAATAAACACTTCTTATGTACCCTAAGGGAACTTTCTAACTAATAAAACATGATTCAGTCTCTCTTATTTTCTTTCCCTGTGGCTTGATGAGGCATGTCATCAAGTGTGCATGATATTGATACTGGTGAAGTCATCTTTTGACCGAGCACGAACCCGTAACATGTCCTAACTACAAGAAATTATTCTCAGAGAGTTATATTAAGCAAAGCATTTGCTGAAGGAGGACACTGCAGTTGCGCTTGTATTGGCTCATTGGCTTGGCACCAGTCGTTTACTAAAAGCTTAACAATGATTGACTCATTCAAAGCTTTTGGGCTATTAATGTCAAACCATATCCATGCAGGACAGTAACTATAACTAGACATGATGAGATTTTTTCCTGCTGATGTGCCCATGACAACTCTTCTGCTGCTGCAGTTTCTTCAGCCTTTACTTATCGGATGTTATGTAATGTGGATATAAGTAAATGTGATGTTTGTGTATGTAGCTATTAAGAGGGATTAAGCAGAAACAAACTCATATGCAGACACATTCCCCCGTCATAACCACAAGTACAGCCTCCACCATCACACACTGCATGCGACTTGGCGCGATTGAAAACTCCTCCCATTCATTGTGTATTGCAAGCTGATTGCAAGCTGTGGGGATACAGAGTGAAACAGACCAGGCTCGCTGCGCAATAATCATGCATTTAAAGCAAACAGAGGTGTATTGTTCCATAAATTAACCTTGTGTAGTGCTCTTTTGATTGAGTGACTCCTATATAAAACTTAACAAGTGACCAGCGGCGTCGGCAGCGCGGCTTGCGGTCTGTCGATATTTCAGAACTTTCACCATAGGCTGAGAGCTCAACTACCGCACTGTGGCTGGTAGGAGTGCAAACCCTACAGTACAAAAGAATGATTGACCCTGGTCTGTGTCTTTGGCTCAAAGGAGCTGTTTCTCATAACAAGAGCCCTGTCCAGCACTCTCAGGGAGCTGCTTGTGTCTCCTGAAAATTTGAAAAGGCCACTCACCTTGGGCCCAGGCGGTCCAGGCTGTCCTGGGTTTCCATGTGGACCAGTAGGACCCTGAAACAGACGAAAACAGAGGAAGAAAAAACATAATTAGATTGCAGTGGGTTTTTGACAACAAAAGCTAACTATTTAGAATCATTTAAATTCAGACAGCATAATTTCTAGTGAGAATCTATAAAGACATTAAGTAGATAAAAAATAGATATTCTCTGGAAGAAAATTGTTGCTCTTGAGCTGCTTAATGCTATAGAGCAGCTTAATGTGTAGCATTCTTAATCATCATCAACTATGAGAGCTCTCACTGGCTCTGTAACATCACACCCAGGCTCAGTGCCAAAAAATGTGGAGCACAAAGTTGCTGCTGTCATTTTCCTTTTATCATTACAGAAGTCTACATAGAAAGAGTTGATGCTGCAGCCTCAGAATGATTCCCCTAGTCTGGAAGCAATGCAAAAAGTGGGCGGTTTCTCGTGTAATTTTCTTTCAAGGAACTAAGGGATGATTAGCTAGGAAGTGACATACTAGCTCATCCCAATTATGCATGCCGCTGTTCATGTTCCCCTTGCTTAGCCTCATAGCTCCAGTCCTGCTTAACGTCATATGGCAGCAATTATCCCCTAAGGGTGGGGTGAGCAACACTGAAGATTTACAATTAAACGATAAAAACATTTGAATGAACAATGACTCAGTTAGTAATGTGACAATCCTTAGCCAGGTTAGGGTAACCAAATTGTTACTATAATTGCTGCTGCAGAGCAGACATGCAAAGAGGAAAAGTTGGCATCCCAGAGCCAGCACACAAGCTCAAGACAGCAATACTCACAACTCTCCTGCTACCAAGCCTGACATCACAAAATCAACATATCTTGGACTTTAGCAAAGAAAGCTAAATGTAATTGGGAAACTACTTAGAGGATATTTTTGAGCAACTTACATAAAGATTGGACTTTATGTTAGTGTATGCAAAGAACGACTGTGATGAAATATTAGTGGTACTTTACAAAAGCTTTGTATTGAATCAGAATTATACACAACAACTTGAATTCAGCCCAACATTTGTTAAGCAGGGTATAGATGACAAAACTTGCAACTTCTACACAGCCAGCCCTTGCCACTAGCGTTGTGGAGGGCTTTAGTGTCAGTGGTGCACAGTCTTCTTTATCATGCATGCAAGTATGGTTTAAAGAGAACATTTGGTTCAAAAAGTAAGCGCAGATCACTCAGAACTTTGCAAGGTAACATTAAGCTCAGTTACCAACTGCTTTCTCAGAATTGCACATAATACATAAAGGCTAATAACAGACAATATGTATTCAAATGTCCTCAGTGCAGCAAGGCAAGTTCATTCCTTCAACATCACAGGTATGTCATGAATGCACAACCACACGTGCACACTTCTACAATTGGGTGCACACAGTCAAATACACGCACACACACTATTAACACACTACATTCCTGCACATACAGTATGTGCTCCTGCTGCTTGCAGGATCGTTTTCTCTGCACTACAACCAAGAGCCAGAACAGAGGATCTCAATCTCTCTTTCTCCCTTTATCTTACTGTCACTTTCGATGTCAGTATTCTGAGACAGAATTCCTCAAGACATGTTTTAGATAGAAACAAAAAGATAAGATGTAAACTCTTAAGCTCTCCAAGACATCCTTTGTTTCCAAGTGTTGGCAAATATAACAGTAAGTGTGATACAAGTCTAAAAGGTGCAAAACTTGTTAGCTAAGCTGCCTCCAAAGACATTTTTTAAATCAACATGCATTTGACAAGGAAATGCTGAATGGTGGAAGAGGTAGCTTTTTACACCACCTCAAACCTTTAACTGTTACATTCAGAGATTGGTTCCCAACCAGAGAGAACATAGGGGGAAGTCGCCAAAGATCTCAGGGGGAACAAAAGTGTGAAGTCCTACTCGGTTGGGATATTAAAAGAAAAATGTTGACAGCAAAGTAACATCTTTTTCCAGTGGTCCAGTGGGTCCTGGGAGATTCAGTTTTTCTTTAGGGAGGGGGGGGCTCAAAGGAAAAAATAGGGTTGGGAACCACTGCTATAAAGAACCCTTCAAAGTGAATGAGTATTTTCCATGATAAAAGCCCAGACGAAATGGTGTGCCCTTTGGGTTGGTGTGTGTCTGATAACATTATCAATTAAAGACAGCTGAATAAGTCTGTAGCTCTTTGCTGAGACTGCAGAGACACAACCACAGTGCGGCACACAGCCCTCAGCTTCCCACCACATAATGATTCCAAGCCTCCCTCTGTCTCCACTTTATGACTTAGCCTATGGGGTAACAGTATGTTCTTTATCAGCTTTGTGCTTTCCTTGGCATTTACTGGGATACATGACTTATTGTCCACCATCATGTCTTCCTGTCTACTTGCCATATAGCCTGTCTGCTTTGCTCTCTGTTAAAAATAAGCAGGCAGAACTTAGACCAGCTTGATCCCTGCAAGAAAAACCACAGCTCTTTCATTTGAACAGAGCCAGTCTGTCAGTACGGCAGGTTTAGTCGCCAGAAACGTTGAACATGGCACCATTTTTATTCCAACTTCCTGAATCCTCTTTCATTGTCTGTCAGGTCTCTTAAACAACAGTCCCTTGTATTGACTTGTTAAAGGACTGTTGTCTTTCTGAATCTACAGACCACTTAACACATGTACTGCAATCCTAAAAAAAAGGACTGACATTGTCTGAATGGGGTACCAATGTGAACGCAATTGGCCAAATCTGTTTGGGCCCAATCACCCCAATGTTATGCACGTTTTCCTGCCAGCCCCCTCGTATATTAAGTCTGCATGAAGCTGAGGTGAGCCAATTCGTGAATGCAGCCCTAATAGTCAGGAACATTCACTGTGAGCGAGAGGGCAGGGTGATGACACACTTCAGTGGAGTTTTACCTGCTCCATACTCTTAACAGTGCACCTTAGTTGCTAGTACAACATTTTCCTATGTTGTGTTTTTGTTTTGAAAAAGCCCTTAGACATGTTGCTATGATTATAACCAAGAAAAAGTCAACATTACTTTTGTCTCCTTCTCCACCTAAACCTGTACTCTCTACCCAGACACCCTCTCCTCACCTACCCAAAGAGTATTGAGTATTTCAAGTTTTGCAAGTATATCTGACTGTGATAATCTCCCGCTGTGAGGTCTATGTGTGAAAGATAATTTTGGAAATTGTGTGGGCCTGAATGTCCTGAAATGATCTAGAAAATGGCAGGAGTTCATGTAAGACCTAATTTACACACAGACAACCACACAAGAAGAAACAACTATACAATATACTATGCAAACAAACATGTGCTAATCCACATAAACAAATCTTAGTAGGCAAGTACTTGTTATAAGCCATTTTTAGACATCCGAGACTCATTGTCTGATGGAGAAAAACAGCCGGTGTACAAAGCTGTCTTTGAGTAATCAAGCATTAAATCTATTTAATCGTATTTTAATGCACTCCAGATATTTACCTTCCCTGAGTTAAATTAGCCATGATACAGTCAAAGATGTTTCTCTGCAGGGTTGAGCTTCTACAAAGACCAAGAGTCAACTTTCTATATACCTTCCCCCTAACACATACCAGATCCATTGAGGAAAATGGGTCTTGTTCTGTGTAAAGATGCCTCCAGGCTTTGTGGCATTATCACAGCATTGCATCATGACAGCCTTGGCAGTTGTATAAAGTACACTTTCATGATCAGAGTATGACTGCCGCCTTTTCTTCCGCTGACATGGCTGCTGGTTGCAGCTGGTTGTATCTGAACCAGCATGATCACTCAATCTTGAGGCTTCAAAGGTGCAGACAAGTAAACAATGCTTCCCGCATCCTCAAAGCTAAGAATCTGATTGTCATGAGACTTTACAACGCAAGGCTTGTGTCCTGAATTCAATCAAGACAACCACAAACATGTCTGTTGATACCTTTTTCCTGACGACTGCAGCTGGATTGAGATGGAAATACAGGCAAAACACATGACAAGTGCCTGCTGACTCTTATAACTAAAGATGGATAATAGTTATGACCTCAGTAAATGTGTTAGTGCTGCTGATTAGCAAGTTTACTGCCTTTAGAGCCATAAAAAACGGACTGTGATGTCTTTATAATGACTTAGTAATCAACTCACAGGAGAGGCCACGTCGTTATTCTTAGCTTAAACAAAGCAGCATTGTCTTTTTCCTCTTCTCTCTCTCTCTCTCTCTCTCTCTCTCTTGCAACTTTGATCTTCCTTTAGAATTGTTTTACACAATTATCTTGGATCAGGCTACCAACTTGATTTTTGTTAATGCATCAAGTGGAAAAAAAAGACAAATGTCTGTTAGTTTAAAATACATCATATGCTTTATCCACTCGTATATACAGTGAGATGGCTTAAAATGCTCCGTATGATCAACAGTTTACATAAACGTCACACCATGCTGCCTCTGTACCATCACAAAGATTACTCACCCGAGAGCCTCTTTTTCCTGTGGGACCAGGTAAACCAGGGGGACCAGGAGGACCCTAAATCAGCGAGACAGAGAAAAGAAGGGAATGTTGTCAAGAGGGGATGAGGGGAAAAGAGAGAGAGAGAGAGAGTCTGTTAATTGCAAGCAATGACATGCAGTTCACTGTCCAGGCCTCTGCAATGATGAGTATGTGCTACATTTACGTAAGAGCTATGATGAATTAGGAGGCAAGTGTTTAAAAAAAAGAAGAAGCTCTATTAAGAAGGCGCTGACCAGAAGGTCAATAACATACTGACACTGACACCACCAGCCTTTATACTGAACATCATGCTCGGGTACATTCAAGAGTTTGAAACTCACTCTGATAACAGACTGACCATGATACTTTAACTGTCAGGATTATCATCACAATATACATTTTTGAATCGTAAAAAAAAATGTGAAGAATTTTGTAAAATTGTGATTTTATAGAAACAACAACCACCAAGTAGAAGTAGTGTCCTAAACAACTACTGGACACATATTCATCAGACCCTAGAGGAAGTTCTCATCATCCCCTTAATACACAATATTTAACAGGTTAGAAAAATAAAGTACGCCCCACCTCCTCCCTTTCCTCAAACCTGCTTGTGTAGGATCTATTGACAATACGTAGCAGAAGTACGTGTAAAGATACGTAAATAACACGTCTTGAAATGTTTCTCGCGTGTCCATTGTGATCCGCTTGTGGACGAGCCTCGTTAATGACGTGTACGCAAGTAATCCTGACTTATGTAGATCATTCTGATGATACGTTTCTGACCAGTATGTCCTGTACTCGACCGTGCAACCTGCGTGACACACGGGGGAATTGTAGTAATCGTTGTAAATGTATCAATTTATGCAGGATTGTCCCGCATTGTTAGAGCCAGACATGTAGGACAATTTCATACATTAGAAATTGTAGTATTTCGGCGAGGGAAACTCAAGCCCTGTAAGAATTGTATTTACTATTCCGAATAGTTGCTATGACAAAAGGTTACAATGGGAATGCCCTTGAGCATCCTCAGCAGTGGAGATTCACACAGAGAGACACATGAATAGAGGAACAGCTGTTTGTTCCTCTGGACTCCCACACACAGACACATGGAAACTGTGAGCACACCACCGCCTTCCCCACAACAACAGGGCCTAAAGAAGACGAGGCATTCATGCAGTAGAATGATGATATTCACAAACTTTTTCTATGCTGCCAAGACAAGGGTCAAATCTTTCCCCCGTGGAGTCAATTCAAGAAGTCAAATTCAAGCACAGCTGAGGGGTGGACTGAGTCATCTTCTGAAGTTCTTGCATTGTGTAACATTATTCTGAGCGGCATCAGAATTCCCCCTTGATGGTGAACCAACATGCAGTCAATAAGTAGGCTGTCTGCTGTGGTATTCTTAATAACAGACCACACAACTGAGACATTACCAAGAGTGGAAATGCATTAAGGAGGTGATGACTGACTCAAGTCAACACTTCCTTCCACCCTTCTCTTGAAGTTAAGACGACTTTACCTGTCTCTCCCTGCAACCAAATCTACCTACGGGTACAAATAAAGTAACCTGAACTTTATTGTCAACGCTGCCATATGCAGGACATATAGAGGAGAAAAATGTTGCTTCTCTCAGACACACAATCGTAGCTTTAAAAAATATGGGAATAAAATCAAATTACAAAGAAACTACAACAAATTGTGTAATAGTGAACTAAAGAAGGGGCAACTATACCAGACACAGATCAAGACCACAAACTCAGTGTTTAGACTGATGCAAAAGGTTTGTTATAATCACATACAGTAAAACGTGATTCAAACATGCCCTGGTAATCATTTAAACATGGTCAGACCAAAATTTAAAAAAAACACTACTTGAAGTGATTAATTGTGCTGCATTATCCGGCGTATTTGAGATCTTTTAAAAACCACTTCAATGAGCTCACCTCCCCCCTACACACACACACACACACACACACCGGACCTGTTTCTCTCTCTTCTATGTGCCTGCTTTGTTGACTTTCTTCATCCATAGAAATGTTACGTGGACCACACAGTGTCTCACAACAGCAGGTGAGTTGAATTTATCAGGCTTGTTGATAAAGACATGTGTATCTCGTAAACTAGGATGTCCTTCATAACGCTCTGATTTTTATATTACCCTACTCATTTATGCATCATGCTGCTTTTTTGTCCCTCGTTCCTGATCTTTAACCTAATTAGAGCATAGATCGGGCCCAAATAATCCAGCCAGATCCGTCCTGAGCCTGTGCACCTTCTCCCTGGGTCGGACTGGCCCGTCTCATTAACTGTAATAATGGGCCTTAGCCCAACTAGCCCGAATTGAAATTTCAACTTGTTTGAATGAGAGAAATAGGTTTAGATGAAATCTTATTGAGCACAACACAGAAGCACGTATTATATCAAAAACAGCATATTTAATAGGATCCCTTAAACGAACAATTTTTACAAACTGTCTGCTCGTCTTCCGGGTTTGGCATTTCTAAGCAGTGATCTTTCAGTGTGAGTCTACACTAAGATGTTGACCTCCATGGTTCTGTGCCTGGTTCCGACCTGTCTTCCGCATTTCCCCTACGGACTGCTTCCCTGTTGCCAAATCTGCTGCTACATGGTACTGTTTCCCTGTGTTGAACTTTAGTGTGAGCATGTCTCATATCACTTTAGTGCAGCCCCCTACTTTAACACACAGAGGACTGACTGCTGTACATGTAGAGCCAGTGTGTCCCCTGCCTTTAATATGAAAAGAAGCACACAATTGCAAATACGCTGCTATCACAGATACCTTGGCTAGATGCCAGAAGCAGACCCTCAATCAAGCTCGGCAGACTTTAGTGAGAGTGTATTTCCACTCTCAGCACACACCTCGTCTCAGAGCCTGATAAGGCTGTTGCCAAACATACGGACTGCTACTGGGGGCGGATGTGCTGCAAAGAGTTTCCTTTAAGTGGCTACACCAGCAGTGAGGCACATGCACACATAAGACAATTAAGGGGCTTGAGTACTTGTCTTTTTGCCCTCTATAGAGGAAGTTCACTTTTCAATAATAAACAATTTTTTGTTTGCACAGAGCCTGACCCACCAAACAGACAGACTATATATGGTTTAATAAGAATCAATTGTGCTTTGTCTTGTGTTAACACACAGAGGCTGAACTTTATTGGCTTACCACAGTCAAAGGCTCATAAAAACAAAACACCTTAAAAATAAATGCACTAGATGTCATACAAGTGGAAACTGAAGTTCAAAGAGCCGAGAAGTCAATATTTACGGATGCAGTGTGTACAGCGAGCATCTGAAGCTGCACGATCAACATCTAACGCCTGGTGCTATTAGGACATGCTGTTAGACTGTATAATGCACATAATAGTTCAGTACACTTTGCTCATGTTTGAGATGTCAATATCTGTTGTAGCAACTCAGTGCTCTTAGAGCTGTGCAGCATGTACAAATCTGCAGGGATTTTTTTTATAGCTGAGGCTGTACTATGGAAACTTGAAGATGAGGCCAGATATCTGACATCATTACATAGACTCCTGAGTGTAAACAGGTAGGAAGACTTGACACATCTCACACAGGGAAACACGAGCAATACCTGGAAATCTGAGCTATAGAAGCAGAGCTATCCTCACAGCCTGCTTACATCATAAAGCTGGATGGACAGCTAATTTTTTCTTGTCAAGGTATACCTCCAACCTTGAGATGACTTTCTCACATGAGAGCAAAAGTCGCTGGCAGTGTTTCAGGAAGAGAATGGCGTGTTATTTTAACAACTTGTAGATACATGAAAAACGAACAGTGCTTGGACATGCCATCGCCTTTAAATCACTGTACTGCATTGACAGAACATTTTCCATATATTCATGGGTGTGCGTAACAAATAGAGGCCATAAATTAGCTTTGATTTACTTGTCTGATATTCACGTACAGCAATGTACTGACTTGTGTCTGGACTGTTCCATTACCAATCACAACTCTGCCTGTCATTCATAAATTCGGTCACTTACCAGAGGACCTGGCTCTCCTTTTGGGCCACGGAAACCACCTTCATAGTCATAGAAGTAGTCTGGGTCCTCATATCCATAATCATATCCTCCCAAGTCTGCATCATCATAGCTGCCATCCAGGTTGTGATGTTCTGAGCTGTCCACCTGATTCTCCCGGTACAAAGTGGTCCCATTGGCTCTCCATTGAGTTTCCAGGAGCTGATGAGTCTTTTGGGGCACAAAGAGAGACTCTCCAGAGCTGGTGATTGAGTTGTTCCTGAGTCCTTCCTTCAATGGACTTTGCCTGACTGGGGAAATCAGGCCTGGCAGGGTAGTCCCTGGAGTGTCTAGGCTCTCAGAGCCGCTGTCTTCCTCCGTGCTGTTTTCAGAGTGATCAGTATCTCCCTGGGGGCTTCTCTCTTTTGCCAGATTATTTTTGAAAGTAGTGATAGTGGTGATAGTTGTGCTATAGCTGAGATCCCGATCTGCTCCCCCACTCAGGGTGCTTACGGTGGGGTTGTCAGGCTGGATCGAGGATGTGGTGGAGTGGGCAAGGGTATCCAATGTGGAAATGTGGCTCTGGTCCCCCAAATGAAGTTGTAGTGATGGGCTCAGAGTTGAAAATTGTTTGATTGAACTACCTGGGGAAACTTTGAAAGTTGTTGTGGCTTTCATAGGGGTATGATGGGTAGCTGCTACTCCAACAGGGGACTTTGTCAATGGGTCAGAAGGAGGGTCATTTGCCTTAATTTCCAAACCAGGATGTGGTAAAGGCAACCGGTAAGTGTCGGCCTGCCGGCACTGTGTTCTAAGGTAGCTGCAAAAGTGGGCAGCAGCTTGAGCTGAGGGATAGATATCTAGTTGGCAGACTCGACCATAGAATGGCGCTGCTTTGGAGTTCATCCTACCCAGAGTGAAAACACCCCCAGATTCCCCCAGAGTCTGAGATCTCCCCAGGGTTTGCTCCCGCTGCTGCACCGCCCCACATTCTGCAAAGAAGGACACTGAGCGTGCACGAACACCAACAGCAAAAGGGTGCTGATGCCCGTCCTGCCAATTGTAGTTGAAATAGATGGGGGCCTTTTCTGCAGTGTAAACCACCACTCTGCGTGGTAGCAGCTGAATTCCAAACCGCAGCCTGTCCCTTCCATCTTTGACACTAAAAAGAAAAGCATTGTTTGCTCGCCAGGAGCTCAAGCTAACCACAACAGAAAATTCCTCCCCAATCTCAGGCGGGAAAAGACCGCCTGCAGGAGCCTCATAGAGGGAGTTTGAGTCGAGTAATACCCCATATCCAGAAACAGGAGTATTCAAAGGTGAGTGAACTGTGGTGTAAGCAGGCGAGGGTGAGCTTGTCCTCTTGTCTTGATAGTCTGTCCTGCTTTGAGCAGTAAGCCCCAATCGAGAGAGGATATCCACTCCTGCAGAAAAGAAGAGACAATGGTAAGAATCACAAGATCTCACAGAGCAAGGCTTTGGCTAATAAGGTCCTCAAAAAAACACATAAAATCAGGCCCTGTAGTCTAAGTTGCTCACCTCAGTCTTAATAGTCTTAATACATGGAGTCACTATCACAAAATCTGAGGCTGTTTTGGATTTAAAATTTAGTAAGCCAGTATTTACTGTGACTAAAGTTTGAACTCACAGTGAGTTTGTAAACTGCACAGGTCCTGATACTGAAATAATGAATGATGGTGCATTATAGGACAGGTAGGAAGAAGGTAGTCCAGCAGGCTGAACTGTTTGTAAACTGTTTACAAGATAAAGGCCAAGTTAAAGTCCGACTGGGAATCTTCAACCTCTGCATTTTCTCTGTCTCTCTCTTTCTGCATTTTCTGTAAACAATTTCAAACAACATTTAAAACGACCTGATCAATAAAGGAAATGAAAAAAACTATAAACTGAAATTGAGGGTGTTTGTAAGAAATCATCAAATTAGATTGTTCTTAAGGCCACATCTAGAATTTAAACTGAACAATGTAATATGTTGGTTCTCTAAGAAGAATTGTAGGCAACATTTGATTCACTTGTCGTTATAAGATCAATAAAATGTGATTAATATGAACCATCTTTGTATTTGTGTTCTGTGTGAAATTTAAAAGATCAAGAAAAGAGAGGGTTTTTCAATGTTGTATTTTTTCCAAATTGTTGATTCAGAAAAATCCTGTTTTCCGTTGTAATGAAGCCTCACCCCTGTGGGGGCACTGTGGGTGCCGCCCTACTGTGATTTGCATCATAAAGAGGCTCCACTTGACTAAATAATGTCTGTTAAAATACATTTTGGAGTCAGTTTGTTCTAAACCAATACAAATAATGCACACATTATTATTTAACAGATATCAGATGGTACTATAATACATGATTTTGGGTATTTCTGTCATCTATTCATATTATTGAATTGATTCTTATTAAGATGCTCTTAGTACATAGCTGTATTCTAATTTTTTCTTTTTCTTGTATCCTATTCTTGTACGTATTGCTTTATCTCTCACTTACATTCCTATTTATTCCTCTTTCGATTGTATATAACTATATTCCATTCTGCTATATTGTGTGTCAGAGCAACTGTAACATCTGAATTTCCCTCTGGGATTGAAAGTATTTCTGATTCTGATATCGAAGCATTTTGATCAATATCGAATGAATACCAAATCAAATCTTGACCCAAAGAAGTTCTTGACAACACCCAGCCTTAATATATTGCATTCTGTGGGTATACGCTTCTCCTTTAATTGCCTTAAATGTGTAGCTGTGATTTTGCTGATTCAGTTATTAAAGACCATCATAAGGTGCTTTCTGCTGCTCGCTGTACAGTGTTAACAATGGTTTAATCCTCTCACATTGCTAATTTTAAATCAGGAAAAATGTGTCATTGCTTTTAATGGCAAAAACATGTGGTACATTACATAATCTTCACTTCCTCGTGTTTACAGAAAAGTCAGTGGTCAAATAGTATTCTGTCTCCCCATGATGGTGTTGATAGTCTTTGTTTTTCTCTTGGAGTATGTACCAGAGAGGCAGCTGTGGCCCAGATGAGTGAGGAGACTAGAGAAAAGGATGGGGCCAAACTGGGATACAGGAAACCTGTTCACAAAGACCTTTTGAATCAATCTGCCGACAAGATTCATTGGAGCAGCTTTACCCAAAAAGGTTCTGTAATACTTTTCCAACGCCCACAAGTAATTCTTCACAGCAGGGCAGGGCAGTCGCTGCAGATGGTCACAGAAGAACAAATCAAAATGACCTCTTAAATATGACAAAAGGCGAAATGGGCTAGCTGACGCAATTTTAACCATGTTAAATCCACTCAAGACCTGTGTGAGGAAAGAGATGCACAAATCAAAAAGAAAGTCTGTGCATCTGAGAGCGTCCTGGGACCGATAACAAAGACAAAGAGCAGGGTAGTTTTCACAGCCCGTGTATTTGAGTGCATGCATGTGTTACCCCAGAAGTTCTACTTCTGGGGTAATTTGAGGTACTTCAATCCAGAGACAACACCTTCCTTTGAAAAAACGTGTGCATTTACAAAGCCAACTCTAAAAGGGGGGCTAGTTTATAGGGTGTTACTAATGCATGATTTCAATATTGCAATGGCAAAAAATGACCAAATTGACAAGATTTGTGCAAGGTTATGAAGCTGGGTAGGCAGATGATGCTTTCAAAGCTCAGTTTAAGACAGAAGAAAGCTCCCTCTTACTCTTAATTTCCCAATGAAATAATAGTAAGAGTCTAAAGAGAAGGATTTCTAGTAACATGAGATGGCACTAAATCAGGTAAAGATTTAACAGACAAGCAACTGTAAAGAGCAATTGTATTCACTTCACTTCATTCAAGAGTGTAATGTGGTAACACAGAAGAGAGAGGTAACCCAAGAAGTAGACTACTTGTCAGAAAAAATCAGCTGGTATGGGAGTGGTATTGTTAGGGCAAAGAGGAAGGATGTTAAGGAGTGAGTGCAAGTTAGAGCCAAGAGAGAAGTGTGTTAACAGAAATAATACATACAGTAGATCCTCCTGGGTGTGGTTAAAAAAGGGTTTTAGTCCTATTTCTCAGCTAGTCAGTCTATCTATATATGCTGATCTCTGCATGCACTGAGATGTCCCTGACATTCTCAGCCTGAGGTAACATCAGCCCAGATTTCAATTAACCTGTCTCATATATGAAGACAAGCTGCTCCAGAACTCGGCGTGCATTCCTCCTCCCCCTGTTAAGATGGATCGATCCTGCTTGGAGCGGGTTTATCAACTACAGATATGTGGAGGGAGGATATTTGTAAATAAGGAAGACAATGGATGCTAAAGCCACTTGCTTTCACTGTGAACAGGTCAGTAGAAAATGCACACACTTTTAGATTTGAACACTTGTGGGATGTTTCATCATGAGGCCAACGTTAAACTTAATATGCTGACACTATGTGGTACTTCTGGCAGCAGCCCAGTGCTATGTCATTTATAACAATATCCTCTTACTTAACACAGAGAGTGCAGCCTACTGATTCAAAACTAGTCTTTAGATACTTTTGACAGCATTCTTTCTTGCTGAGTCAGGCAAGTTCTTCCTAGGAACTCGTATCTGGAGGAAACTAATTCCTACTGACTCAGAAAAGCCCCAGTGAAACAAAGACCCTCTGCTTTCCATTATCAACTACTTACCTCTGATCTCCTCGACTACAACACCTCTTACGTTTTTAAGTTATGCGAGTTTGCGCCAAGAAACCAGATGGATATCACCTTATCCCCAGTATCTGGCAAACTGAGGCCCAGTTGTCAATACCTGTTTAGGAATTTGATTAAGACATCCTCTTCCTCTTTCCTAGAGTGCTGTATTAAGCGTGTACTTCACATTATGCTTACATGTGACATATTAAGAGCAATCGCTGATGGACTAGAGCTGAGAGCACTGAGAGAGAAAAAAAAGAAGGGTAAGAGGTAAGCAATGACGGTTGAGACAGGGGCTATTTTTGGCTGCTTCTACGTGCGTGCTGTGGCCTGGGGTGCAAGAGCAGACATGTTGCAGGAGAAGGTTAAAAATGAGGAGAAAGCAAAGAGAGATAAAGACTTGTTTGCAGCCACTGTCCACAGCTATACTTGCCATAAAGCTATAAAATATTAAAAACCATCACCTTTGACTTGCTGCCTTGAAGTTTTGAACTTTAGATTCTGGACTGATCATTTTAAGTAACGCTGCAAACGCCTTACAATATGGAGTGTTTCCCTGAACATCATTTTTCTGCTTAAGTACTTCTCCAATTCAGTTTCTTGCTAATACCAAGTCCTCATGTGACACCTATACTCTTTCCCAGAATGAAATATCCACGTAAATGCAGTTGAATATAGAGAGAATTATGGATTATGGATTGTAACTAAGATTTGCATGTATGAGCTAGTGAGTTAGAGGTGTTACCTTGTGCTAGGTATTCTCCTTCTGCAGAGAGTGCTGCTGAGCATACTGACAGGAGCAGGATAAAGTTCCACCTGGAGGGACACACAAACACACAACAATATTTACACGACGTATGAAATGAAGTGATCAGCGGGCGACAGTATCTCAGTCTGAAGGGACTTGTGTTGGGAACTGGAGGGATGCCGGCTCAAGTCCCAGTGCGGACCAAGTCTGGAAATTGGTCTGGCAGCTGGAGAGGTGCTAGTTCACTTCCTGAGCACTGTCAGGGTGCCCTTGAGCAAGGCAACCCCCCCCTTCCAGCTCTGGAGCGCTCTCTGTTTGCAGCCCCCTCACTCTGACATCTCTCCAGTCAAATTGAATTTCCCCTGACAGGATTAATAAATATATCTTCTTCTTTAATCCAATCCATGATGGCAGGTCTGAGCTTGAGTGAAGTAAAGCTTTTTTCCATTCAGCATTAACAAACACAAAATCTAGTTTTAATTTGCAGAGATAAAAGAAAAGGGTCTTCATGCATCAATTGTCAGAATATCTCTCTTGTTTTAGTGGATTTGTCCATAATGTCCTATAATAAGGCTATTTATTTATTTATAGCCTGGAATTCATCACTGGATTGAAATAAGTTCTTGAAGCATTTCAATACAGAAACCCAAGGCCCATTAAAAGGGAACCTAACTCCTTTGTTTACAAAGACATACTACTCTGACATTTTTATGTCTGAAGGTATAGTCATGCAGGGAGTCTTTTGGTGTCATGTTTTATTGTTTCCAGACAATGATAGATTTCGTCTCGAAGACATAGGTGCTCAAAAACGATTGAATGCTGTTTATGAAGCATTTGTCCCTTGAGCTTGTGCTGCAAAGAGGAAGGGGAAAAAAGCCCCGGACTAAGATTACAAGAGACAAGTGTTACATCTGACTTAGTGAGTTTGATTCAAAGCTCTTCTAAAGGCTTGCAAACCTCTGATAAATATCAGCACATGTCAAATATCATGTATTTATGAAAACAGATCATGGTAAGAAATGATCAGGATCAGAAATGCTGTATCTGTAATATATTACAGCACCTCACAAACCAAAGTTAGACAAGAGGAGGGCACAACATCATGATTGTGAGGCCATCAACACATTTGTCTGTTTATACTAACATTAGACATTTCTCTTGTTATCATAATGTTCATTGTGACCTGTGCTGTGTAAGTGATTCATGTGACTTTAATCATTTGACCCTCACTGACCCCACCTCTAGATGGCACTAACCACACAGCTAAAGGCCAAACAAATAGAAAGGAACTCTGTGCAGTGAAAATGGTACTTCCTCATTCAGAATGGATTTTCATACACAGATTATATTAACACCAGTTTGAAAAGAGTTACATGTGCAGTAGAACAAAGTCTAACATAACTGTTCTTTTACTCTTATCAGGAATGATGTTTGCCCTCATCTCTCTTTAATTCAGAACAAAGCATCCGTCTTTCTTGATTTGTGACGTTGATCTGCACCGTCAGTCCGATATCCGATACGTTATTACGTCAATGTCTGATTCGATACTGATATTAGATTGGATCGGTCCCATCTCTAGTTGGAGCTATTTTTTGATAAAAAAGCTCAATGCCGAGGGATCACAAAGATCACCGTGTAACCCCACAAGGTCTGTCTTTGTTAGTTTTAAGGTGACATTTTTGATTTGCATCACTAAAACTACAGAAAAGTAGCAGACCATGTTGTTATACAGTCCCAACTTCCTTTGAGGTTGTCGTAATAATATAGTGTGCAACATTTCCTGACAAGGTAGCCCAACAGAGATGTGGAAAAAAGGTGTGTTTTAATCCACATAAAATATGCCAATACAAAAGTTACACCATACTGGACCCTCAGCATATTGATTCTATGAGTGGGTCACATATCGCTAAAATAAGATGAATGTAAGATCAACTAAGATGTTGTTTTTGATGGATTTGTTAGTTTGGATGTATTGGTGCAAATACAGACGAGCATGGTAAAGTTGTTCTTGTTTTTGTGATTTATCTGATGCACAGTAGAACAACAAACCATACAACCAAACATAATCTGCAAAAATGATTTATGAATACTTTGTGAATGGAGACAAATCTGAATCCAAACAGAATATTATTAGATATAAGATTTGCGTCAGTCCCACATTTAACAGTAGTCCTGTCATTCCGCCTCCAACTTTAACCTGCCATATACTTTACAGATCATTTATCATGTACAGCTTCAAAGCATACTCTGTACCTTTGAACCGAATCAATCACATGGACAGCCCTGTACACAGTAACAGCTGCTGACACAACGTGAAGTGGCTTCTACTGGGATGATTTTCAACACAGTGTGATGGTGCAAAAAAGACTCCAGGAGACAGTAGTCCTGCTATGTTAATATGCAGTTATGTAATACTGCCAGAAAGAGCACTATCAATCACAGGCTGCTGTGACACCTTAAGCCTTCAGGGATTGTTATGCGCGAGCGTGATGAGACTGTCTTACAAACATCTCTCCTTCATGGCCTTTGAGGACCAGTTTAACCCAGCACAGAGGCAACTGGTGTTCATGTTTGAGGGACCACTACAGACCGTTAGTTATGTTTGTTTTCCCGGAGGAGACTTTAGCGGGAGAAAGAGAACGAGAAAGAAAATGAGAGGGAGAAGAAAAAACATTGACTCCAAGTAGAAACATGATGAGCAGTTTCTGTCACCTGTTCCCCATCGAGAAAGTGGTGTGACATTCCTGAGGCGGGAACACTGACAGATCCCCAGAGCAGGAAAAAGCAATAGAGGAAAACAAAGAGGGGGGGGGATATGATTACAATGATTCATCTGTTGCAAGAGGATAAAACTGACATTTATAAACCCAATGGGTAGCTGGTTCTGCTTAAAAGTTGGCCGGGTTTAAAAGTAGACCAAAAAAGAAAAAACGCTAAATATAACACTTAACATTCCCTTTTGGAGAGTCTAGTGGGGCCATCTGATGCCGATCCAGACATCTTTTTTTTCTGCCTGTCTGTCACACAGTCTCCCTGTTCAGGCTATTTTAAGGCATCTCTGAGACTCAGGTCTTAGCATTAACATGTGTACAATGACATAAAAACAAGTGGTGGAAGTTTTCGAGCACCTTAACTACAGCATCAGTTGGTTAACTTTAAGCCTCTTATGAGCTTTTTTTTAAAGAGTAATTTTCTCATAAAGAGTATTATCTAGTCTATGCTTTATGCAAAGCAGCTAGTGTCATTGTTTCTTTATTAAATCCTGTCTAAGTGACAGCAAACTATGACATGCTTCCCAGTCCTTGCAGTTAATGGAAAAGACTGCTGAAGGCAGGACAAAGCTCCCCAAACACTGCTCTGTTGACTAAGGGAAATACCACTATGTGGGGAGTGGGTGTCATGTCAGGACTATAAATAATCACAACTTTAAAACTCCCCTCTGCAATGAATCATTCCAGCAGAAACACATCTCACAGTTCTCCCCTCGAAAATTAGCTTGGATCCCTAACAATGGTTCATTCAAGTGAGGAGAAGCCTGAGAGGCAAATGGAGAGCGGTCCATTTGGTTTGGCAAATAGGAGCAAAGTCACTTAGGTTCTGTTTACAATCCTCATAAGGAAAGGGAAACTATTTTCTCAGGGTCATCAGTTATGTCAATCAGGGGCCGACTTTGCGAACAGTGACATTCCCACTTTGTGAGTTTTCCATGTCTCATTTTGCAGGCCACTTACCAAATCCATTAGCGACAAAGCATGCAAAGCTGTTAATCTACCTAAACAAGTCTGAAATGTTTACCACTAGGGGAAATAAAGACAACAGAATGGGAACAAATTGAGTCAAATCCTGATCCTTGTTAGGGGTAAAACTTACATACAAAGCCAACATCAACTTCTCTTTACCCTGAAACATGGTTGTCAAAATGTTAGAGGCATTGATACTTTTTGATAGCACGTTTTTGTAAACGATACAAGAGATAGAAACAAAAAAAGGAATGGAGCTTCCAAGCTATAGATCTTTATTTGTTATATTTTCACTCAAAACCTGCCGCAACCTAAAGAAACAGAGCCCTGTGAAAGTTGCTCAACTACGTTGTCAATGTCACTTTCCCAAGAGAATTGCGATTGTGCAATTTAGACAGTGCTCAGGAGTTTGCCTGCAATATTTGGTCATTTAAAACAAGAAATTATCCAATATTGGCTCCAAATGACTTCTATTTGTTGTTGCCATGGTATCGAAACAGGTGTCAATATTGTTTGATATTCTCGAGAATCATATCTTAGTTTACAATCCTGGCTGTGACAGCCCGCCACTGAAAGGTACTCTGATTTTTAAGCATGACAATGAGTAGACTGTTTCTGCCTCCAGAATATCCCAACAGTAGATGTAGCACTTCAGAGTAAAGTACTCCACATAGAGTAATTTTTCGGAAAATTGAGGTTTATAGATCTTGACCTTGGATCGTTTGTCAAACTTCCACTGTTACATGCCCTATTTGTAAAATGTTGGAAAAAAAGGGGGTCGAGACCCAGTATAAAATTGAGTTGACTTCTTAACAGAAAGAAATCCATAACTCGAATACATTAGAGATTAATCATAATATTTATATTATATTCAGAAGGTCCCTCAAGGTTAGACGCAGTAAACACCCACGCACACACACATTGTTAGTTCTCTCAATGGAAACATCTGACTTTCTTGCTAATCAGCATCTGACTTTCTGCATGCTTCGCTTCTCCATCTCATTCAAAACATTCCTGGATGTGAACAAGTAGCTGATCCACAGCCAATATCTGCTCCTACAGTCCTGGCTGTGTTTCAGCTTTAACACCTGTGTCCTCATTATAATTACTTCATTATGGAAGCGCTAAGTGTCTCCCCCTCATGTCCAAATGGCCATCAGCGAAAATTAGCAGGTCAACAAGCTTCCAGCTTTCAATTGCCTGCTAGACGTTCCCCTGTGGCCAAGCATGAAATTATCTTTAGCTGTAATATGTTTCCAAACCACCTCAAGCAATTGGTGAATACAATTATAACTCTAAATACAAGATCAGTATATCATCTCGGGATGCTTTTTCTTTGTCAAAGAGCCGAGCGTGCTGCATGTTTGTGCTCCCTCAGGAGGGTGACTGGAGTCAAGAGGTCACTGCAGACAAGAGTAAAGATTGACTTAGTCCACAAGACAGCGAGCAGACAAAGGGCTGTGAGTAAACTTCCACAGGCCTTTATTGGTTTGCCCTTTTCCTGTTGCAGAGAACCTGCAGATGTTAGGAGGGTCAGAAGCACTCACTCACACAGACGGGCCAAAATACCTTCAGCCAGGCACCGAGAAGTTGAATATACTGCAGCAAGAAGGTGGGCAGAATGTGATCCCAACATGCATTTCTTCTAAGAGAAATCGAGGTTACAGTTCAGTTAAGTGTTACCTATCACCTGAAACGATCAAACCATTTAATGTTCACAGCTCATTAAAGAACATTAAAGGCCCAGTTCACACAAGAAACCAACACATTTTGACACCATTCTTTTTACCTCCACGCCATTGACAGTATTTATGATTATTTTACATTGGGCATAAAACAGCGGAAGTGTTCAGGCTAAGGTCTTTTGTTTATCATACACTTTGATGTTACGTTTTTTTAATTGTGTGTGAAATGAATAATTAAGTACCAAAGACAACTTTCTGTTGTTATCTTTAGTGATTCATTCAGCTGAAAACAAGCTGCACCTCTGGATTTCAATGAGTAAAACATTCATTGGACTGATTTTAAACTTTAATCTCCATTTTGAGGTGCAGTGGTTAGGTTGTGCCCCATGTGCGGAGGCTGTCCTTCAAGCAAGCGGCCTGGGGATCAAATCCAGCCTGTGGCACATTTTCTGCATGTCTTCCCCACTCTCACTCCCCGATTTCCTACTTTATCCACTGTCCTATGCAAATAAAGGCTAAAATCCCAGAAATAAATACAAAACAAAACATGTATATCTCCATTTTATACCACTGGGACAGGATTCAACTTTACTCTTTGAACTAATAACTGCCATCAATGAGACAATGTTAAAAATCGATATGTGATGCATCCAAAGTGGCTCTTTGACTAAAATACATAGAAAACAGAACAAGGGATGAAAGGCCATATAAAAAGTAGAGACCTACTGATTAATCGGCCAGCCGATAATATCGGCTGATATTAGCATATCCAATGACTATCGGTATCTGCAAACTTTATTGCAGATATGTGCTGATATTACTAGATTTGTTCACCAGTCAAATAGCATAAGTATGATTGTATTACACTAGCAGTTCTCTTCCTGGCTGTCACCAGCAAAGATTGCTGAATGGATTACAACAAGCATCATCACTCCCCAGAGTGTCAAGGGGTGGTGCGCGTACATGTCCAGTTACTTTCCAGTTGAGTATCTTTATCTATCTCTACAGATCGAAGATAGATCTAAGAAAAATATTGGCCGATATATGCCAGTATCAGATTTTTTTCTCTTCCTAATAGCAACATCGGTATCGGCCCCAAAAATCTCATATCGGTCAAGCCCTAATAAAAAGCAATCACACTAAGTGTGATGTTCCGGGACTTTATATTGTCAGCAAGAGATAGCGAAAAGATGCATCCAGATGTGGTCAGTCAAATACAAATGTAATATTGCACAGCTTCCCCCTGTCAAAATATATTATTTGAATCACTAGTCAGGGGGACCAATGTCACATTGTCAGTCTGAGTGTTGTTTTTGTCTTCGTTAAGAGTAATACAGGAGCAACAGTTTAGCGTATGTAAACTTAAATATTCTCAAAATGACTCAACAGTGTTCACTGAAACTGAATTAAGCAGTTTCATGATTGAAATCAGAGTTGTGTGCACTGTTTTTCCACAGACACAGGATTCAGGAAAGATCTCTGAGCTGACCTGCTGCTTGCTTGTTTGGCCTCGCTATGCTTGTTTTTAGGTTCAGAATTCTTATAGTGTCTTATGTTTCAGAGATTTTTACCCAAAGCTAAGTAGTCTCCAAAGGTTAACTCCTCTCTGACACAAACAGGCTAGGGTATTTAAGCCAGTAAAAACATAGAATAGACTAAAGCAGTTGTAAGTTGAAACAATTCAGCTTTTCCAACACTCTTTGGAGAAGCTAGCTTGGCTTCAAGTCAAGCTATTGCTAACTTTAGCTAACTCGCCCACATTAATCCTTTGTCCACTTAAATAAGACAGTAAAAAACACATAGACATGGAGTGAAACCCTGAGAAAGAAGTCTGCTCGATATGTTTTCTGTATGGTCAACCGTCGGTGGACATACTTAAACGTGAAACTGAAGGAACAATATCGGAGTTTGTTGTCAAATCGGAGGAGACTGACACAATTCTGAGTCAGGGTTTTTGATAACTGCAACCTACAACTCCCATTAAATGCCCATCCCCGTTACCAATGGGGTGCTTTCTTCTGATGCCATTAATATTCAGCTAATCTCAGCAAAACACACACACTATCTCTAAAGCAGAGAGTCATATCAAACGACTCCACAGAAAATAACTTGGTTCCAAAAGCAAAGTAAAACCAGAGTCAGAACATCAGGCAAAAAGAAATCAGCCTCATTAAGAGGCTAACAAACTATTGATATCTCCAATTCCTGAAAACTTTCCTCGTGAATTTAATATGGGAACTATAGCCAGCCTTAAAAAGACAGCATACAAATGTACAATATGTGAGTCTCTTCAGCAGCCATACAGTCAAACCACTGGCAGCAAAGGAGCAGTGATTCCTGCAACAGTGGGTGATTGTCTGGAACTCAGGAGCCGGTGAACCACTGATGCATACACACTAACTCTCCCCATGCATTCAAGGGAGGCCACACTTGTTCTCAGTCAACTCAACTCTCCCATAAGGCTCTCATTTTCACTCTCGAAGACAAAAAAAAAGGAGGAAAAAAGGACCTCTCAGGATTTCAGGTCCACTTTGTTTTCCGTTGAGCAAACACTGTCAGCAGGAAACAACAGGAAGCATTGTTAGCTCAGTCCTTTTTAGATCTTATCTTGAAGGGATTCATGAGTACAGACAACTTGGACTCACTTCTGATAGAAGAAAATACATTTCCTGCTAAGTGGTCGACAGAGGCATGCACATTTCTGCAGCTCCACAGTCCCAGCTGAATGTAACAGGACAACAAAACCTGCATGCAGGATGTCAATAATAAACACATCCATGAGGAATGTTTGGCCTAAAAGGGACTAAATATACATTTTGTACATTTAAAGGCGGAAAAATAGAGACAGAATTGATTAATTTGTTACATCTTGAGTCCCTCACAGTTGATCTGATGCTTCTATCATAATACAGTAACAATGATTTACTGACATGCTGTGAATAAGCATCATTGCTTCCAAGGAAATCTTATTCATCCATTATTTTTAAGTACTCAAGTGTTTATTCCCCAGCTTATCATAACTATGTGAGTGAAGGATAAATAAAAAGAAAAAGTTCAGCAGTGGGCCAGATGGTATTCAGTTTATAATGTTGGAGATTCCAGGCTGCATGTTCATATGGCGAGTTCAACGCCAAGACCTGTGCAGCCACAACTGCTCAGCTGTCAGCTACATTTATCAAGATCAACCAAGGGTTAAAAAAAAAAGTTCCCTGTAAAATATTCAAAAATCGAAACATGTGTAGCTATCCATGGAAAAGAGAAATGATCATTTATGATGATTTGACTGGGAAGCAGAGACCATTTGAACAGTTTTACTGTAGTTTGTATGATGTTTCATGCAGAGTAAAGAATGACAGAAACAAAATGGTTATACTTAGACATGTCCTGATATATAAAACAATACTTATAGTGCTCAATAATGTCAATACTGAGCTCTGCAGGGACTTTGATAAGTCGATTGGCGCCCCTGTCAGGGAAACAAACAAAAGTACCATAGAGGGTAAGTCCCTCAATATGAAATTATGTCCTGGCAACAATGTAAATTGGAGAATATGTAGCCTAACTTTGAATAGACAACTTTTAGACGTAGGTAAGTATGGCCACTTACGTTGCTGCCGCGGAAACGTGTCCACTCCTTGTCCGTTGAGCTCCTAAATGCATTTGTATGCATTTGTCCAGGCAGCAGAGATCTGGGTGAAAACAGAATCACACTCACGAGGATGCCTGCACATGGGCTAACTCTTTTGCAGCAGCCAAAGGAAGCGTAAAGTGGACGGAAGAGTTGAGCCACCTCAGAATTTCCTCATCGTATCGCAGTCCGGAGGAGAGATCTCTCCTGCTTGTTGCCACTCGGATCCTCTGCGCTCTGCAGCGCGCACTGATCGAACTCTCTCTATCCAAAGAGGAAACGCGCTACAGTTGCATATAAAACAGTTGGATTGTGGAGCGAGTCGTTAGTCTGTTGTAGATTTCCCTGTACTGTAAGTGAGGGATTCACAGAATCAGAGATCTGCTGCTCCTCTGTGAGTGCAGATACAGCTCCGCGCGGCTTTACCTCCAGGCGGTGGTTTCTGCTATGTGCCTTGACTTGCACTGATGCAAGGGGACCCGTATTCACCCCAACACAACTCCTACCAGCTGGTGGTGTTGGGTTTCACCACTTACACACTCGTGACATCACGCATAGACTTTTGGCTTATGTTCATCGATGCCCTTTGTCTGCTTTGACTACTGTATTATTAGCCCCCAAAAAGCTATTATTAGCCTGAAGCTGTTCGTCTTGACACATACGCAAAGAGTGCACACAGACTGAAATAATGCCAGAGAAAATAGAAAGATCAGCTGGTGCAGGCTCATGTTGTTTGCTGACAAGCAAATCTGCCAGGTGCTGCAGCTCAAGGCACTGTTGTCCTGGCAAGACTGACTGTTATCTAGCATTAGGCAACAAGTATCAGGGATATTTTTGGTTGTTTCTGGAAGTACAACTCTTCTGAAAAAAAACCCCTAATTGGTGCCTTTTTACACACAAACTCACCATATAGTTATTAAACAGACCCCCATGCTTCTGTACTGAGAACATGAAAAAGTGAAGGTGGTGTACCAGGTTAGGCTGCATGCCATGTAGTTTGAGGGGTTTTGAGTTTGATCAGCTCCATATGAAGAGATTTAAACAAACACAGATTTATTAAGTGTATAAACTCTTTTAGTCTTTCTCATAGAATACATTGGCTCTGGCACTGATTATAGTTGGATATAACCCTTCTTTGTTTCTTTTGAAACCAAATATGAACACAACACCACCATTTGTGTCCCCCTTGAAAACATCACTTCTTTTCTTTATCTCTCTCATCGATTTTTCCAAACAAACGGGCTTTAACCCACTTCCACTGCTCCCCAATCCAGGTTAACCCATTAACCCAGAACAAACAGAGCTCTGTGGGTCCCCGAGTTCCCCCTTCCTCCGACCCCAACCCTAGCATCCTCCTCCAGACATCCACAGCCTCCCTCAGCTCGGCCTGGACAGAGGAAGAGAGTCCATATGGTTTCCAGTTTAAGGAACTGGAGGGGTGCTACAAGAAGACCGAGGAGTTCCTGTCTGTAATCCCAGGTGGAGCACAGAAAGGTTCTTAAACTGAAAGACAGTTACAGTGAACAGTCAAAATGTCCAAACAAGGAGTAATCAAATTAGGTCAAAGTGACATGAAAACTCTTTACAAGCCTGCCAGCTACTATAAACAGAGCAGTAAATAAAAAAGCATCCATTTATTTGTGCTTGCAAACAACTATGCAGCTTTTTTTCCGTGGAGATCTGTTTGTGTCTGCAGCAGAGGGTCAAACTTTCTTCCCTCTTCTTCATCAAACACAGTTTTCTCCAAGGAGGAAGTATTTGCACTGGATTCTCTCTCTTCTTTTTTCCTCTCTCCTGCTGTCTTTGCCATCAGCCAGCACCTTGGGATAGCAATGCTTCGACCAGATGTTTTCTTCCACTTCCAGGAAACAAAAACAGTCAAGATGCTGGTCTTCTGACAAGATCATGAATCAACATTTTGAACAAATGAATTACACGATCAGTTTGTAGCAAAGCCTGGACATTAGACTTCAATAATATCTCTCTTAGAGGAGGACGCTTAATGCCATTTCCTGACTGGATAGCATTTATTAAGTACTAAAAACTAGACATGTGCCATATATAAACCTTGATAGAACCTTGATGAAGTTACTGATATAAGGCTCTTTTATTCAGCAAAAAGCTTTTCACTATACAACCCCATAAAAGTACTTCAGCCAAATATGTAAGCAGATTTACAGCAAACTTCTCAAGATGAGCTTTCTCTTTTTTTTACATGTCCAGATGTGTACTAATCAGTCCATTGTGCACTGAGCAGCAGAATGTTAGGCCCAAAGAGTCAGTGTTGGTCAATAATCAGAATCAGATTGCCTCGCTTTGCTCTCTTGAGGAACGGGCAAATGAGTGCATGCCGACCCCCTTCCTTCAACAACATGTGGTGTTCCCCTCATACAGCTTCATTACTTATTTAACCAGATTGCCATTAAATACATTTAATCAAGCCAGAATCATACGGTGGTCAATGGACCGGGGCTTTTCGGACAAAGACTGAGTGTTAGAAGTACACGAGACCGGACAGGGTTCTGATCAGATCCGCATGTTTTCACGCAGCATATGCCGTCTTTCCATATGATAAAACATTACATAATGCAGACAAAGCACATGTCCATGCGTAGAGTGAGTTTTTCTTTCACACAAGTCTGTGTCTAATTTGGAATCAGAGGCATCATTGTAGAAAAGAAGTGAGTGTAGGTGCTGGTTTTAAAGATAAAGCCAATGCTGGAGTGCCTTTAACCTGCTTTTTTGGGCCGCCGGATGGCCTGGTCGCTTGCACTGCGTACGGAGGCTGTAGTGTGCGCTCACAGTGCCATGGGTTCCAATTTGGCCTCGGCCTTTTGCAGCATGTCGTCCCCCACTCTCTCCTCCCAAGATTTCCTGTCTCTCTTCAGCTGTCCTATCTAATGAAAGCAACAAGGCCACCAAAAAATAAAATATATTTCCATTTCAAATGGCCAGCAGATGGAGACGCACATTGTTGAAAAGGAAGTCCTACGCTTTTTTCACACATGCACTTCCCCTGAATCTTGCTGACTTGGCTATTCACATTTACATCTCTCAGCAGGAGACTGTTACATGCACATGTATGCATATGACATTAAATTCTACAATTCTACAAATCAAACCGGCCGCTCACTGGTCTCAAGAAACACCATGATTCTATGAATCCAGATGGGAAATTGACCTGACTTTGATCCATCAAAGTTAAATTGATCACAGTCAAATTGATCTATCCTTCAGCAAATACTTTCTTAATGACTTTAAGGTCCAGTTGCTTCTTATAGAGTAATAATTGTCTGGAAAGCAGTGGATGCCTTGGGCATGACTACCTGTGATTGACAAGTTGCCAGGACGTAGACCTGTCAATCAGATTTGCTATGTAACAATATCCAAAAATGGCTATGTGTGGGTCCAAGAAACAAGATGGCAACAGCTAAAATGTTGATCTAAAGGCTTTATAAGGAGGGTTAACAAACAAATGGTTGACGTGACAGTGGCTATCTACTTCTGTAATCAAGTCTTTAGACTGGCCTGAGTCCCAGGAGCCTCATGTTTTCCTACCTGCCCACTCTTGATTTCAGCTCCAGAGCTTCCCCCACTGAAAGGCCCTGGATTCAAACACCATGTCCTGGTGTGGAGAGCATCTTGTCTTTCAGGATGACATTTTATAATACAGTAACAGCTTGTAAATGTGGGGTGTGTGGAAACTTTAAGCCTCACCAGACCGGAGTGAAGCCAAAGTCAATCGGTCCTGTTAAAGAGAAAAAGAAACAGGAAAGTGGAAGAGGGAAGGCTCTACAGTTGGTAGAGCGTAAAACAAAATGTTTTCTTAGAATCAGCTGGTGGAATCAATAAAAAAGTGCTTTCTATTAGTGCATTCTTCCTGACATAATGCTGCAGACACTGTTGGTTAAATGTGTCTCATTACAGGTCATCAGTAAGTGTGTACCGCGAATCTGACAGTGCAAGAGCAATTGGTTAGCATGTGTCTGTGCAACCGTCCCGACAGCTGACTCTACCTGTAAACTGCAGACACTAAACATGTCTATGTCTCTAATTAGCAGGCACAGCCCTGTGTAATTTCTGTCCTGTGTGCGTGTCACCAACTTGTAGGGCTGTTATTTTGCCGAGCCGGGAGAGAGTGGGCAACAGCTGGGAGAGTGCTTAACAGATGGTTGAAGTACGGAGCGGTAGCTGAAACAATGCTCCATGTGAGAGCGTGTGTGAACGCTGTGAGGTGGTTCGCAGAGCTTAAGGGACCATGGGAAAGCAGGGAGAGAGGGGCCGGGGGAGTCCAGGGTGAAGGGGGTGTTTGGGCTGAGAGGAAGTTTGGGAGTGTGCGTCGGGAAAGTGAAAGTCCTCTTGGGGGTTAAGTGGGGTTGAGAGCGACACAGAGGAGGAACACACACAATGCACAGGGAGTGTGTTTGAGGTTTAGTTTTTGTTGTGAGGCCTGGTAAGCTCTGCGGATGGACTCGAGGTCTACAGCTGTGGAAAAAAATGCCTGGTTAGTTGATGGTTCATTTAAACAGTATTCCAAAACATCAGTCTAATTGATTGTGACGTCTTCAATTATTCATTACATGTGAACACATTTTATATTGTTGCTTTATCGTCAGGAAATCATCTGACAAAGTTGTATCTCTTTCTTCCAGTCGTTTGGCGGAACCAAGAGTGGGATTTATGTGTGTTTGTCTGTGACTGTGTGTGTAATTAGTTCTCCACATTTTGAGCAGCAGTCAACCAAACCCACAAAAGCAAACTGTCTGTCAACTTTTTAATACCCCTGGCATCCGAATGCTGCCAAACTCACATGTCTGAACATCCTGAATAACTCTTGTTTAAGATGAATGCCAAATAACTTATGGTTTCCTAAACATCATCAGTTACCAGAACAGTACTTGGGGGGAAACAGCGCAGTGTCTTTGCTTGAATGTAATTATGTGCAATTAAAAAAACATCTGGCAGGAGAAAGAGAACAGGAAAATAAGAAAACTGCTGAGTAAGATGAACACATTTGTCTAAACTTTGCACTATTTATCAGCTGTTTGTACATTACTTCTGATTTCCAATGTTTTTTCTGTCTTTCCCGGGGAAACTGTGCATCCTCCCAATTTAAAAAACAAAGTGCAATTGAAATCTGAAATGCAGTGGCTCCACTGTATGGGTGGGCAAACTCTTTAAGCTATAATTCAAGAGAGAATGTGTACCTCAATGAGAGTATTTAACACATGATGAGGCATAATGATGTAACATCTTAAGAACATCCTTAAATATCTGCTTTTAAAAAGACATAAATATAACATCTGTTTTTTTTGACAGACAGGAGCATACATTTAGCATGATGACCCTGTAATGATGATGAATGAATACAGCGAGATGAAAAGGTAACATTAACTTCTGTAAAATTGCTGAAGGGACCGAGAGTAAGTGTATCATTCTGCTTCTCTGACCTTGTCCTGCGTGAACTTGAAAACCTGGAGCTATAACTCAGCAGGGAAGACTTTTTTCAAACACAAATGATGTGTTTAATAATGATGTCTCTTTGAGGAATACTTACAAAATGACTTCATCTGTTGAAAAAATGGTGTTTAATCTCTCCTTACTCCTTAACAACTCATTGAATAAAGAGCGTTACAGAAAGAGTTTGGCATTTTGGGAATCCAGAGATGCAAGGTTTTGGAATGGGAACAAATTTCATCCCTAATGCTTCTGCCTGGTGGGTCTAGGAAAGGGTTGGAGAGTATAGTTGGTCCAGATAGGCTAGAAAGTTCAATTGCTGGTTGTGGCCTCACAGCCTGTTAAATGGAACCCCTCCATCTGCTAATTACCTGAAATGCAAGGTTACAGTCTGAGCCTGAAACCCATTTTCAAGTCTGTATGCTAGTCATTAGCCTAGCTAAGATTAAACATTTGAAGTATAGGAAGACAGCCTTCCAGCCACTGAGTTTATGGTCTCAATTGCTGCCTTCAAGTCTTCATAAATACAGCATATACATGAAAAAATAATGGCCCCACTTTGAGTTATATTGAGGATGAGCTGTGTTTTCAGATTTAATAATTTCAGTGATTTTTAAATGTTCTATTTTAATGTTTCTTTTTTCCTCTGTCATGATGCGTTTGATGTCTTGTGTGAACTACTCTGAATTGCCTTGTTGTTGAAATGTGCTATATTAATAAACCTGCCTTGCCTTGTATTCTTTAGTACATAGCTACCAAGTTATAAAAAGGTCGACACTTCAGTGTTCTGTCAGCCATGATAGATACAAAAAATAGTATTAACCCTGTCATACCAAACAAAATGATGACCCCTAAAAGGACAAACTAGAGACCAATGGGGTACCCGTGCACAGCCTACCTACGTTCTGTGGTGCCGCTCTGTTGCAGAAACGTTTACTTTAAAAACTTTACTGTAACTTTAGTGTGAGTGAGCAACGCGTTTCACCTGTAGCTTCCTCAGGTTCGCCAAGCAAAAAACTATGATGAACACCTTTGATGAACGCTGTAGTGTCCGTTTGAGGCTGTGATCCAGAATAATGTTTATTGTGAGGATTTGTCATGTGACCGTTTGTATTTACCACACCTACTGTATGTATGCCCTGTGATTACACTGGGTGAACCTGAGGAGGCTACAGGCGAAACACATTCGCTCACATTAAAGTTACAGTAAAGTAATTAGTGGCACACTAATTTTTCAGTGTGCCACGGATTATTGATTTATTTTTTCAGGACAAACTTGAGACTTCAAAACAAACCAATGTGTGTCATCAAAGTGGTGACAGTGTCCAATTCTAATCGTCGCTGCTTTCTTCTACACATAATATAATACAGTATCACTACCCCAAATGTATTTAAAAAGCTTGAGAAGTCAGTAGACATGTCAAGTCAGTTCTGTTTATAAATGCACTAAACCATAATAGAAGTTATTCCAAGAATTGTTCTCATGCATAGCAGGTCTAGGCAAAAGCCTACTCTTTAAAATACAAGATATATTAAAATAGACCCAATAATATTGCCTATTTGGGCAAACAACCTCGAGGAAACTCCCTTTTAAAAGTCAGAAACATTGAACACTACCAGCATTTGGGTAAGCAGCCATCTGCCTCTGCCAAATGTGACCACAAATTACACAACTACATTCTTACATCTTTACAAAAGCAGTGAAGCAATGAAGCAGTGATGAAAGAAGTTTAATTACTAAATCTATTAATCACAACAAATGTGGATGTTAAGACGACTGGAGAAGTGTCTTTATCCAGACAGCCTGGCCTGAACAGGGCAAAGATTGTCAGACGCAACATTTCTTTGACATCATTATCCTTCATTGTCCAGAGCTCGGTTGGCTCACAGTTTTGGGATGAGGAAGAAAAGAGGGGAACTGAGAAAAAAAGGAAGAGGAAGGGGGGAGCCAGAGAAGAGGCTTGAGTTAGGGAGGAGGAGGAGGAGGAAAAAAAGCCACCTTGACCTTACTTTCATCTCTGGAGCTGATCCTCTGTCTGGCGTGAATCCTCTGAGGAGCTGGCCGTTGAACAGAGAGGGGCTTTATGCTTGCTTACCACAATGTTCCTCATACAAAATCCTGTTTCATTTCTTGAGAGGGTTGAGAGAATGGCTTGAAAGGCATGTTCCCTCTTATCTCCAGTGATATCATTAGGCTGTGAGTAATTTAGGCTTGATCCCGTAGAGTTTCCGTGTAAAGTGAAGCCAGCGCTGATGATGATAAGCTTTATGGTTAAACAGTAAGTATTTAAGGCTCACGAAAAAATAATCAGATAGTCACAAGAAAAACCTGAATCTTGATGTATTTGCTCACATCCTGTGCAGCTGCAAAAATATTCATCTCTCAGATTAGTTTCTGCATATACACTTGCCATCAAATTAAAGTAAAACTAAAAGAAATCCGTAATGGACAAAATTGTATTGTTCAATTCATAATGTTGAAATAAATAATTTCATTCTTTCTATATCTAGAAGATTTACTCCACTCACAGGCTTGTATGCTAAGTATAAGGTTGCTGGAGTCATATGGCTAACTTAGCTTAGCATGAAAAAGCCGCCACGATAGACAGGAAATGTTAATCATTGTCAAGGAAACACCGGATGTTACGTCAAAGACCGCTGCATAAGCTAGCGCTAGCTGCTACTGAAAGCTGCCGTTCTGTCGCTGTATGTGCTGCTGTGATATAAAACATCATGTAAATTATACTTGGATACATCGTCAGTACACATATTGGGCCTCATTTATCAATCTTGCGTGAAAACAGGCGCAGATCTGAGCGCAGATTTGGTCTTACGACAGGACACACGTGCGATTTATGAAACGTTCGTATCTGACCAATCTGAGCGTACGAATGAGCGGGCCTTGATAAATGCGGCGGCTGAATTCGATCGTCATTAACATGTTACGCCCATGAATATTCCTGGTTCGGAGGCCTCGCCCACTGAGGTCAAACATGGAGAGACGAAACATGAGTAAGAAAAGAAACTTTTCTGACACGGAGATCGGCATCCTGACATCGGAGGTGGAAAGAAACAAAACAGTGCTTTTTGGCAGTCTGAAGAGTGGCATAAAGGGGGCTCATAAAAACGCTGTCTGGAAAAAGATAACGGAGGCAGTCAACAGCGTTGCCGTACAGGAACGGACTCCAGCTGAGGTTTGAATATAATTCTCAATAACTTAACCCATGCCTAACGACTTAAATGAATCTTTTCATCCGCAGCCTAAAAGCTTATGTCTGCTAATTGATCAAAACAATTCTTTACATTTAGGTCAAGAAAAAATGGTCGGATTTGAAGCTGGCCACCAAGAAACGTGTTGCTGCGTTTAAACGCAGCATCAGGCAGACTGGAGGAGGCCAACCAGACTCCAGCCTGATCCTGACGGGGACGGAGGAAAGAATTGCCTCCTTAATTGGGTCCGAGTCGATCTGTGGCATAAGTGGTGGAGGTGACACAGACGCACTGGCATCAGACCCAGAGCAGAATGGTAACTAACAACCCCCTGTTGCTTGCATTGAAAAATCAAACTGACTGTACACCATTTCTTACAAATAATAAGGCTTACACATGTTACATGGGTGACATTTTTATTGTATTAAATATTTCAGAGCCAGGCACCAGCATGATGTCAGCCAGATCTGCTCCCCAGGGCGGTCCCACTATTACTGCCGAGAGTGAGCGCGTGCCCTCGGCCCCCCGTGCTGCGCCCAGACCGAACCTGATCACGGCAGAGGTCCTGGAGAGACAAGGGGAGATATGCAGGTTATTGGCCTCAGTCGTCGGCGCACTTGACGCAATTAATGAGACACTAAAAGAAATAAATGAAACTCTAAAAAAGCCATAATAAAATGTTTAAATGACTAAATGTTGTCTGTGTTTAGTATGCCTTTAGCCAATTCCACCAACAATACTTCACATTACTGATTAATACTGCAGAGCATTTGCAAGAGTTTAAGGTATACTTTACGTTTTAAAAGCGACAAATGAGGTCCTGTCTCCTCCGTACAGCCCCCTGTGGAGGCTGTGCTGGCCACGGCTCCATGGGCATGGGCTCATCCGGCTGCGCCGCTCATTCACCAGTGCAATGTTGTGCAAAACTGAACAGGCCAAAATGATATCGCACACTTTGTCTGGGGTATACAGTAGCATTCCCCCTGCAGGTCCGAGACAGAGCCACCTGCCCTTCAGCAACCCGAAGCAGCGCTCGACTGTGACCCGTGTGCGTGTGTGCGCACTGTTGAACCTGCGTTCCTGCTCTGTAGCGGGGTTATAAGGTATTCCGTTAGAGGATAACCCTTGTCACCTAGAAGAACCATACCAAAATGTGAATCATCTGATACCTTGTTTAGTGTAATGCAATTTATCGAGGGTAGCCACTTACCGAGGAGATGACTTTGGCTCTGCAGTGCGCCCTCCTGCAGCCGCGCGCCAACAGAGCTGTTTTGAAAAATAAAAGAATCGTGTGTCCCCCCTGGCCACCTGGCCACCACGTTTAAAAGTGATAGCTTGGCATCACAAATCACCTGGACATTTATGGAGTGGTAGTTTTTGCGATTGATGAATGCGTAATCATTCATGGATGGTGCCTTCAGGCGCACAGGAGTACAATCAATCGCTCCAACCACATTTGGAAACCCAGCAATCTCATAAAATTGCCTTTTAATCACATCATTGTATGGGAACCGAATGTATTTTCGGGAGAGAGATTTTATTGCAGCCAACACTGCTGGCATCGTCCTGCTGATCGTTGGCTGGGAGACCCCAGTCCTGTCCCCGACCTCTCGCTGAAAGGTCCCGGTGGCCAAAAACCCCAGCGTGGCGAGCACCTGAACTGGTACAGGTAAGGCATTTGACCGCCTGGTTTCTCTCTTTAATCCAGCAGCTACATTATTGCATAAATCAATAAGCACATGCCTTGGGAGCCGAAAGCGACTGATCAACCAGGCATCACTCTCCATGAGGAGATCCCTGCGGTCCCTGAAGACGCGCTCACGTCTGACACGCACGTATTGCTCCTCCAAAATAAGCAAGTCTGCCATTATCAAGACTTGATAACTGTCAAAGCATCTGTTTAAATAGGGGAATGAATAAACATCTGACCAACCACAGTGGAACGATGATTATCTCAACAGGTGCTTTCAATTTTTGTTCCAGTTCTGTCACACCCATCGGACAAAAACAAAAACAATTACACCTTTTTGCCATTAGTTAATTTGCAAACACACATTTCTGCTTGTATTTATGATTCTTTCACATTTTAATGTGTAATAATTAGTTGTCATCTTAGGCTTTTTATCCTATTGTTTAATTTTTTGAAAGTGGTATCAATAAAAACATGGGCTTTAAAAGAAATGTTTTCGTTTTAATAATCCGTTTTGATCTGTTCTAAATATGTGACTGCTTATGCTTAATGACAGCTGAGGTTTGTTCATTATTTTCCGCCAGATTTTGCTGTGCTGCACCGCAAATCCACAGACTCGAATTTGCGTACACGAGCTCAGACCTGACGTGAGATCTGATCGCAGCTTCCGCTTACGTCCAAATTGATAAATGCCGAAGTTTGCGTGGAAATGGTCGTACGCACGGTTTTCGGTCGTACGTTCGTTTGATAAATGAGGCCCAATGTCTGTCAGGTCGGTTTCGCCCGTTCGTATTGATTTGTTCGTTTTTACTCCCATAATACACCGCAAGCCTCGACGTCATCTTTTGTTATTGTTTTGATTGAGAGCCCCCTAGCGGCGGATTTTACATACTGTACGTTTAAGAGTTATTTAAACATTTGCATAAATGAGGGTGTGGTTTGGTTGGCCGACAGGCAGGGGCATTGTAACTGTTTACCAGGAGGCTTAAGACCCGCCTCCCTACCTCTTTTTTCTGTTTTAGATGGTTGAAAATTAGTTAGCATTTCCAAATATAGCATATGACATTATTCAGCTTCAAAAACGCCTCTTCAGAAACCAATGGGTGATATCCCGGAGACTATGTCCATGTCTTATACAGTCTATGATCAAGATTCAAGACACACCTAAGATTTTTGAAATTTAAAAAAAGATATGTAAGTGTTATTTACTTCCTCATATTCTTCTTAGGAGGAAGAAAAATAAGTCTTCTTCCCAAAGAGTCAAATATTCTTTAAAGCTCTGTTTAGTTATCAGCACATGTTTTGTTTTAGCTGACATGGAAAGTTTGAATAAGCATTGACTGCAGTGGTGTTTATGACTCTGGGAAAGCTTTTCAGGAAAACAGTTTCTGAGACAAGTTGTGAAAAAGTCACATTTTACAATAATTAAAAGTATTCAAAGTGCAATTTATAAACACCAAACTGGTTTGTGTTGTGATACGTGCTGGTAGCCAGATCCAGTTTTAGACAGATTAGCTGTCAGAAGAGATCAAAAAGGTGTTAGAGTGACAACAAGATGCACGTTTACGCACGGCTCCAGTGATACATGTGCCTCTTTCATAGATCTGACAAGTGTTCAATCAAGAACAGACTGTGCAACAGCACGCCACCTTTCCCCATTCTTTTAAGAAGGACAGAAATAATTCACGTCTACTCTGACCTTGCAGGCTCACTTTAACTTCCAAGTCAATCCCTGCCAAGCCCTCTTTGTGCGTCCATCAAAGATCATTATTTACATGATTATAGCGTTTAGCCAAGCCACGATTTCTGTAGCTGAGAAAAAAAGCAAACAAGGAAGTGCCAAAAACTGCAGTTCCTCGAGTGACCTCTTGAGGCTGGCTCCAAAAGAGAGTCGATCCCCATTTGTCCACATAGACAAATTAAAAACGCCAAACTTTAAAGCAGAAATAAACAAGTTTACAACCAGACATGAAAGATGTTTTGGTCTCTATAGATCAGTTCTCCAGCCACGATACCTGCAGGGTATAGGGATTTAATTATTTCACCTATTTTAATCATATTAAGGCCTAAAAGTTCATGGTAATTCAGGCATTATTGTTTTGGGTGGGGTATGTAATTTCTCAGGTAAGGTGTCTTTGCTCCCCTTCTTTTGCAAAAAATACAGTTTGTGAGATAACTTTAGTTCATACAATGCCTCTTGTCTGCCCTCATATCAGCTCATAGATTCAAAGGCAGAGGTTAGGATGTTTTTAAAGGTGCTAAGGAGCCCTACCACAGACACCTGTCACAACAACATACTCCAGCATGGTGGCTCCGTGCCATGTGAAAACAGAAGCACCCCTGGCCTCTTGAGCTCTTCTTCTTCTTTGCTTTACAAAGTCTCTTTGATTTCTGACTTAGCCTGCTTAGCCAAAGCGTCAGTTTGAGTGCCAGAAAAGTTCGGACCAGCTTAGGGAGACAAGCTTTTTTTGAGTTAATACAATTTGCTATGAACATACACTCCACAGCTGCTTCTCCGAATGGATTTAAACAAACGCTCTGAGTGTTTAAAGTATATCTGGCAGAGGACTCAATGGTAGAGTGATGAGAGAAACCAGAGAAAAGGACACAGGAAAACATGTTTTTTTCTGGGACAGGGTTTATGACTTTTACATGTGTGAATGTTTTGACTATTCGTATCTATCTTTCGATAGCTGTGGGCGGCCCCTGTGAGGCCTTCTGAAGTTAAAACCAGATCCTCTTTTTCTCACCTGTCAGCCATGCAAGCCTTTGTGAGGCTGAAACGCATCTCCCCAAAGCTTCAAACACAAACAACAAACTGTTTTACTATTTATTTCTCGGGAGAGAAACAGGTTGGTTTGCACAACAACAATGCCAAGAAAGAAAAGTAGAGATGAGCAAAAGGCAGAAAGGATTCAACATCACTGATATTGAATGTTGCACATCATCAGCAGCCATCTTTATTGTTTACAAAAACCCTGCCAATGGCAATCGTCAGATAGTCAGACAGTGTGTCTAACCTTTCCCAAATAAGAAAAACTGTTTGATCAGGTTGAATGGAATTTTTCCCAGAATTCAAAGGGAATTAGACGCATCTGCAGGGTAAAAATAAAACATGTGCTTGCTGATTCATCTAGCTTAATGCTCTGCTTTTTTTCACCAGCTAATTGCTAACATGGTCTGTTTGATGTTTGCTGCTGGACTGGAAGTAAACTGGGGTTATACCGGAGCCTTTCAGCCAAAAACAACAACAACAACAACAGCAACAACCACAAAAAAACAATACATCAAAACAAACATATAATATATAAAGTTAAGCAAAGGTATCTTAGTTAAACTGGATAAGTCTGTTTTGTTTTGCTAAAAAACACTTGCTTGTGAATCTATTTATTTAAAAATATGTACGGATTCTTTTGAAGTGTCTATGAATGTATTATATTCTTACACAAAAAATTGGATTTTGTTTCTATTACCGCTTGAGGGGACGCCAGTAGCCTACTGGTTGGTGCTAGCGCCCCATGTGCAAAGGCTGTGGTCCTCCAGCCAGGTGGCCCGGGTTCGGATTTCCCGCATGTTGTTTCCTTTCTCTCTGTCCCCAATTTCTGCCTCTATACATTATCCTGTCTCTAAAATAAAGGCATAAAAAGCCCCCAAATCAAAGATATATTACTTTTACTTTAGATGCTTTAAAGATAGGATTAATCCTAAAGGGTCTTAAGAACACAACTAGATGTATGTTTTATCCTAAAACAGTCCCAAGAACTTTATTAGATGTCAGTTTTACTGGTCATTTCTCTCTGTTTCTTTCAACAGTAACTAATGGGTGGCAGATGTCTTTTGTTCCCTGCATGTCACGCCTTGTTCAAGCTAAGGCACGTCTGTGTCCACCAGCTGCCCAGTGTCACCGCCTACTGTCACCAAGGCAAAAAATAGCTCAAACTTCCTGCCCTGCAGCCTCTCTGTCCACTGGGGCAAAGCGGTGCCACCTGTCAGCCAAAACACAGGTAAAAAAAGCCAGACTGAAGACACAGATGGGCAACCAGCACACTACCTCATGTGTTTCCTATCAGAGTTACAGCCAGGTTTGGTGTGGCTGGCCTGCAGCAGAAGACTTCATCATCATTACCTCATATGTGCATGCCGTCCACACTGCCATGAGGAGTATTACGAACTGAAGACATAAAAGAACAAAATTCTGAAGTCACCTCTTGGATTAAAGAGGACATTAGATGATTTCCTACAGTGTGAGTTACCTTTGCTGAAAGGACCCCATTCATATGGTTCACAATGACCCTAAATCAGAGACATCTGTGACAGGATTCAGATTTGGTTCTTCTTTGATGACGAATCACATAATCATTGAAGCCTGGTTGAAGTCTCAGATAGAACATCTGAAACCTTAATGAAAGAACTTAGGACCAAAATAACAGCTTTGAATCAACATTAAGATTTGCAGAAGAAGCTTCATAAATGTTTAAAATTGTACTTCCCCTGTTAAGATCTCATTTCAGTAGAATCAACCAAGCAATTAAAGTCATATGCCATTCATAAATATGCAAAAAGCTAGACTTAATAAGAGTTAAAAGACCCTTTAATTGAGTGGTTACCAAACTTTTCAGCTCGAGACCCCTAAAATCAGGGTGCCAGAGACTGGGGACCCCGACTCTCCCTGCAGGTGATTAAGGCAAATAACTAAAAACAACACCCACACACTTAAAGGCTATCCAAGCACTGGAAACACAAAAGAACAGGACAAAAACATACAACAGCCTGAAAACCATACAATTATTTTGTATACTTAATTGTAAGAAAGGATATGAGCAGAATACAATTTACTTCTGCGTACACATCAGCACTGAGTGGACATACAGACTTAATAAAACAACACACAGATGTATTTATCTTTATGTGTTAAGATCAGCAGACACCGACATTGTTGTTCTCACGTGCAAACTTGCATCAAAGTATTTGACACTTTAATTTCATTTTAATATCCCTTAATGATTTCCTACTTTTTTGGATCTATGTTTATAATAAAGGGTACAATATGACATTTTAATTGTTCTTTTGGAAGGCATCTCGTGACTTTAATTTAATTAAAGCACTGGATCCCATGGGGGGGGGGGGGGTCCCATTAAATTAAAGTACCAATATTAAAATACTAGTAAGTGTAAAAATATACTTTTCATCAAAAGAAGTTATTCTCATTCTGTAGAAAAATATCCTTGACTGATATATAACTATAAATGATGCTCATGAATACAGCTGCATCAATGCATAAAAAGCTTTTTACGTTTTATATGTATTAATCTGTCCCCTGTTTCTGGCAAATACACTCCAAATAAAACAAAATGTACTTTTCAAATACATCAAAACAAATAAAGATATTTACCTGAAAGTGTTACATAAGGATATTTTGTGAATATATTGGTTGTTTCTGAGAAACAATGTGAATCATAATGACACTAATAATGATTTTAAATACGCTACAGAAACAGAACAAAACACATTTTTTTAGTTCATAGCTAATCAAACTGGTATACAGTATGTTTGTTTTTACGGAGAAGAGAAAAAAACAAGACATCTGAGTGTGACCCAAAACATTCCCTGAGTTGCATCCTAAGATATGTTTGATTCAATGTTGCCCTCATTTGTTTGCCAATAAGACAGCACTGATGTGTTCAGTGTTGTACCTCACTATGACTCATTACATGTCTTTATTCGTTTACAAAGAGTCATCGTTTTGTGTATGTGCGTTGCTTTCTACTGGAGCTGTGATTAAAACAACATGAAGATCTGGGAACATGTTCTTTGAAAACCGTGAAGATTGATCCAAAAAGTCTAGCCGGAGATACTCCTGAGGTCATTACCATCATGACTTCCAGACTGTTTTGAGCTGACTGGCTCTGCTGGACACGGGACTCGATGGAAACCCAAACACTAGACGGGTCTGGACTGTGGTTAATCAGCTGTGGTTTCATTATGTAATAACATTGACAAAGAGCCTGAACAAATGTCCCCTAAAATAACTTTTTCCTTTTCTACTGTCAAACTATTTCCACCAGTAATAGCACCTCTTCAATGGTTTGTATAGCACTTTATATGTTAATAAAACGTAATCACTCTTATCTAATTGATATATATATATGTATACTGTATGAAACATGGACGTCTCAGTCTCAGGGATTTCACCCATTGGTTTCTGTGAAGGTGCTATGAGGCACAAAGATGGCGGTCACAATCTTCGAAACGCTATCTCAAACTTACGTTCTATAAATTCAGAAACAGGGCGGCCTATAACCTCTTGGCAAACAGCTGCCATGTTTCCATCTGCAAGTCAATCCAGCCCCTAATTATGCAAATCCATGAATAACACTCAGCCTTGGCTTCATTTTCAACACCAAACTTGCAGCTTGAATTAGCCTTGTCAATTTTGTATAGTATTTTATGAACATCTTATAAAATAAATGAAACTAGACCCGTTTGTTTTGAAAAATAAAAGCCTCATGTTTGAGGCTACATTCAGGAAATGCTAGTTAAGCTTAGCATTAAGTCTTGAATCAGTGGAGGGGCTAAGCTGGTTGGGTTCAAAGCTTAAACTCAACATTTAATTATTAAGTTATATCTTGTTAGTTTAACCCGTTCAAAAACTGAAAGCAAAAAGGATAGTTTGTTCCTGCATGTTTCCACTCACAAGCATAGCTACGTTAGCAAATGTCCAACTACCAATGTTAGATTGTCAGAAGTCTTACCCAAGGAAACCAGGGTTGGACTAGCGTGTTTAATCAATATTTTTTGTTATGTAATTGGGGAATTGACTTTCTTATAAATTCTGCAGAATACCTTAGTTCATTAGAGTGCATACAGCAGTTACATGACTACATCAATAAGTACGTACATTTGTAAACATGACATACAGAAACCCAAAACCCTGATGGTATTTTTTTACCAAACCAAATACTGTCTGTACCTGCAGTTCACCAAACAGCATTCACTTCACAACTTTGACTATGTGCTAAATACGGCCGGATGTCGCTTGACCCTCTTCTTTAAACATTTAACCTACTTTCAAACTAAACCACAGAGCTGTGCACATTCAAAATAGCCTCAATCAGGGGATACATTAGGGGATGCCTAAATTATTATATTTTAAAACATGGGGCCACTGACCAAACTGTTGACAGCATCATCGAGCACAAAGAAGAAAATCGGATGAAGTCAGTGATAAAGTCTAAATGCGAATCAAATGGAAAGAAAACCACTTTGTTGATTAAGCGGTGATCAAGTTAAGATCTGTGAACAATTTTCTCTAAATGCCTGTGGCGTGGAAGGTGGATGATTTTTTCCAGCTTTTAGCTGTTCCCTGCATGTTCTGTGAAGTGCTGGCTGGTGGATTAACACTCTGACTGCTCTCTTTTTGGAGAAAACAAAGGAAAATGGATGCTTAATTGTAAGGAGCGCACCTAAATGCAACAAGATGGCTATCTGCAATATTGTAACGTGATGCAAACGTTTATCATCCCGCCAGTTTCTTATCAATTTTGTTTCCTGTGGGTAGTGTGTCAGAGATAATAAACCTTGCAGTCATTCCAGAGACTCTAGCTGCATGTTTGCTCTAATTCCTCTGCACTTATTTACAGCACAGAGACAAGGACACTTGATCTTCACATTACATGGAGGCTATATCTGTTCCAGCCCTGTTGTTCGCCTGATTTTTTTCTCAGACAAAAATGGCTCTGTTGCCAAGACAAATAAGGCGAACATTTGGGAACCAGATTGGAGGCCAGAAATGAATTAAACAAAGCAGGAAGCTGGCGAGTATTCCCATTAGAAGGAAGAGATTTAATCTTTTCAGCACCTTACACCATTCCTCAGGACAGTCCTGTAGTTTTAACTTTTATTTAAGTCTGGTGTATACAGGTTGTAAGGCTCAAGAGTGTCTGGCCAAAAAGAAAATGGAAGATCTCTACTTGTTGAATCATAAAAACTGTGTGGAATCTAATACAGAAATACCAGCCCATCACATGCAAGCTCTGCAGTAGCTGTTAGGTTTGTACTGTGCACAAACATGGGTGGTGGTCAGGGTCTTCTCGTAACAGGGAGTGTTTAACAGGCTGCTCTGAGTTCTTCCTGTAAATGTCCAACAGAGGGACCCTGTGAATGTCCTGACCAAACAGAAGTGTGTGATTAACCTCTGTCCTCCTGAAGCCTCGAAGAACAGAAGCCCTGAAATTTGAGAATAAAATAATGCAGCTTAATCCGAATTTAGGGGCTTACATCTAAACATCTGCTTTGCCTTTGATACCTTAAAATAAAGATTATGTCTCACCTTATAGCCTTGAAAAGTGACTCTGAAAAACACAGTGCTATCCCATTTAACAGATGTTACAATACCTACCTTGGCCGAGAATGGAAAATGACACACATTCGCCATTTTTTAAAGTGTCAACAACAAGCTATATTTAGATGAACTTGTCAAGAACATTTGTGGTGATAGTATTTGTGGCTGTTGTCTCTTAGAGCCAAATTAGAGTGACTATGTTACAGCAATACAAACCAAAGGAGCTAAACCAAGTAATTTTAGTGACATGTTCATTGTATCACACCTTAAAGCTTCACTAATGAGCATTTTTTTTAATTCACAATCAGAAGCCTATTCTCCACTGGTTGTTTTAGTACCTTTTGGCTCGTTGTTTTTTGGCTGTGTGACTTCTGCTACATTACTGTTTAGTTTATGTCTCTAATCATTATTTTCAGCCACAGGAGAAAGCAACAAAAATATTACAATTGTAATTGGACTGAGCGTTTTTCTAATCTCCTGATCACTCAAAGCGCTGTCACCTTTCCCCAATCACACCACATTCACACACTAGCCTTTTTCAGAATGTGATTCCGCAACAGCATTGTAACAAAGCTCCGCTGTCATTAAGTCTTTGTACTTTCATATTAATACTGCACCGCTGTAATATTGGTGTCCCAGTCTGTGAATTCACAAGAAACAGCGGGAGCTCCACATTCACACACACTCAGACATGCACACACACACAGTGCTGCTGTCCACTGCCGATCCCGTCTCGCCCATGTTACATCTCTGTTACTACCAATGGCGTTACAGAGGTGGGATCACTGCTCACCCCCATTACAAGTGACATTCATATTGAGGCAAGACGACACAGGGGCATAAATATCGCGGAGAAAGTATTTCTGGAGGAGAAGGTGTTGGAGTCCTATGTTTAGGTAAAGTAAAAGTCAATGTAGAATTATTTAGGTAACACACTTAAGTTACAAAAAATACGTTCACAAAAGTTGTTCACATGAACTTCCTCTTTTGTAAAGGTAAGGCGATGTGTTGTTGTGCTGCCCCTCCTGGACAGAAAAAAGAGTGAATGCAGATTAAATACATTTGCATGAATTGGTGATGGGATCATCCATTTTAAAAGGCAATGACAATAAAACAATTCCCATATTTTTATTATATTGTCGTGCAGATACATCATCCACTCCTTCCTTGTCAACATATTTTAAAATCTGACTGTATGACCTTTGACGCTGTGTTCCTTTTTGAACCAGACAATCTTTTCAGAGACATGTTTCATGCCTTTCAGGTAGATTTTGATTAAACTGTTTCTCAAAGATTGTTCCTTTAAAGTCCTGATTCAACCAGCAGATTTCAGGTAAGGATGACAAAGCTTTACACACATCCATCTGTCTTCAGAATAACCCTGACAAGCCTTTAGAGCATTTAAAAAAAAAAGATATGTTCAAATGTCAGTGAACGTGTGATGAGCCCAGCCTTCATCCTTTTAACAGTTCGGGTCAACAGTAAACCTTTTAAGAATGCTGGTGTGAAAAGGTGTTCCCCCTTCCTTCCATGTTGTTCTGTGTGAGACGCATTGCTTCAAACAGTCCGGGTCAACAGGACACCGTCTGCACATTAGACCCAGGGTCAAACAGACACCTGCTGCCAAGACGTAGCAGTCATATAACTGACAGGCGTTAACACTCCCGTAACTACACTGCTAAGCTGCGTTAAATACGCTGCACTGCGTTAGAGTGCGGATCCTCCCTGCTGACCGTATCTGACTGCATCAAAACCCATCTGCTGGCCTTGATTAGCCTTTACATCCTCTGGCGTCCTGCTCCTCCATGTCCCCCTCCTTCCCGTCTCATTTCACACTAAACAAAGTCACGGCGGGGTTCGGTGGCTGGAGCCCCCTCTCTCTTATCACCTCGCAGTCGGAGCCGCAGGCCGGGTTGATGAACTTGGCTGGAAGGAATCTGCAGGCTGCTCCACTTGACTGAGCAGAGCTAATGAGTCAGAAAATCCCACAGCCAGGGCTCCAGGGTTCACCATGGGCACTGGGGGAAACAGGTAGTTCAAGGACATAGGGGAGAGGATGACGGGGGTTTTCACAGAGAACATTTAAAAGATCGTGGAAAAGCTTCTAGGGTTGAGGAAACATTAGAAGGACTCCAAGGAGGAGAAGGAGTAGGAGGTGTGTGTGACTGGTTGAAGCAGGGATTACCCTGCTTTGATCTGTAAACCGTGTCTGTACCAGGGAGGCTTGGGGACCTCAACTCTCACCAGGTGCCCTCTGTTCATCAAACCACTGCCAACCCCCCACCAAGCTGCCCCCAAGGTGTGAAATGTGCCCACAATCCTTTTCCTACACGCACCATCACACAGCAGACCTACAGCAGGAGAAGGACTGGCAAAGAAAAAGCAGGGCCTGAAGTGAACCCTTCAGCTGTCCCCATGCTGCCAGGTTCTGGACTTTGCAGAAGCTGAATAATTAAAAGGAAATGTTTAAAGATATAGACATTCTGGGAAATTAAATTTCTTGGTGAGAATAAGACAATACATTTTTTGTTAGTCCACCAAGCCAAGTCAATAAGCTCAGCTTTGCATTAAATACAGGAAACACAGAGAAACAGCTACTGTAGACTGGCCCTGTCCAACTGTAACAAATACAAATCTAGTAGCACCCCTGAAGTTCAATAATATACAGGTTATACTGGTATAGTCTGCAAACAGCAAAACTGTGGTCTAAATTACCACTATGCCACTAAGAATGTAGTTGTTCTGTGATCAGTAGTGTCCCCTACATTTAAGCATGAACATGAAGAGCAGATTGTGGAAAATGAAACCATCATAATGTTGAATACAGTTTGCTGCTGTGACCTTTATCGCAGTAACTGCGTGTAAGAGAGAGTGGACCCCGCCCCACTACAAAAAGACAGTGTCTGTGTGGAGAGAGTCTCCTCATTCAGGTTTCTCGGTGTGCATGTGGCTGACGACCTAACATGGCACACCAACACTTCAGCGGTTGTGGGCAAGACTCAGCAGAGACTGCACTTCTTAATACTTCTGAAAAAATGCCACCTGGAGGCAAAGCTGCTGAAGACCTTCTTTCGCTCCACGGTAGAAAGCGTGCTGGCGTACTGCATTACGGTGTGGTATGCCGGCTGCACAGCCAAAGACAGAAAAGCCCTGCAGGGGGTCATTAAGTCAGCTCAAAAAATCATTGGCTGCCCCCTGCCCTCCCTGGAGGACATCGCAGACTCTCGGGGGCTTAACAGGGCAAGGAAGATTCTGTCTGACCCGTCTCACCCCCGCCACAGCCTCTTCAAACTTCTGCTCTCCGGCAGAAGATACAGGGTCCCCAGGAGCCGCATAAACCGGCTCAGAAACATTTTTTATCCCTGGGCTATCAGGCTCCTGAACAATTGACCACCCACCCCCACCCTCAGCACCTCAGCACCTTGTATACCCAACAGTCCAACATCTACCTCATGTAACATATGCAATAAGTGCAACATGTGCAATAGGCTGTGTGTGTGGGTGTGTGTGTGTGTGTGTGTGTGTGTGTGTGTGTGTGTGTGTGTGTGCGTGTGCGTGTGTGTGTGTGTGTGTGTGTGTGCAAATAGCTCTTAAAGGATTTTATTGTTTTTATGTATAATATTTATATTTATTTTTATTGCACCGCGGGAAGAGATCCTGTTCCAATCTCGTTGTTACACCTGTGTTCAATGACAATAAAGGATATTCTATTCTATATTCTATAACTATATCTCATCAGTCAAGACAGATAGTATTCAGGTTCAGGTTACTTTATTTGTACCCGTAGGTAGATTTGGTTGCAGGGAGAGACACTTAATACAACACAGACAATACATAAACACACAAAGTGCAAATGCACGGTACACAGGTAAAAGTGCTGAGGTGCATAAAGTGCGCAGGTTCCAATCACAAGTTGATCTGTAAAGCTACAGAGCCGAGAACACCAGAATAAATAATACATGAATAAATAACCACTAAGAAGCATGACAACAACTTCTCAGGCTGCTATCTCCGTCCCTCCAGGCAAGGCCTTCATGAAATTAAAATGACCACATAAAGCAGCAAAGAGGAAAGACATGACACCCACACTATGACTTGTTCCGCTCTATAATAGCTGCTGGGACAAAGCTGTTCCTATAGCGCTTTGTTCTACACTTTGGAACTGAAAGTCTTCATCCAGAAGGAAGGAGCTGAAACTCACAGTACAGAGGAGGGGACTCATCTTTTAAGACTGAGCCAGTGAGCCGCCCTACCTGCCTGATGTACAAGTCCTCCAGACTCAGCTGTTGCTCTCCAATCAGCTTACTGGACCACCTCACGACACAAACACGGAGACGCCAAACTCTCACTGCCGGTCGCTGCGTGCGCATGCGCCCTCGGTGGCAGCATTCCACTATATTATATTTTACCCCCCCCAAAAAAATAAAATAAAAAAGGATGCCCCTTATTGACATAAGCATGCCAATCTATTGTGATGTTTCCATGCTTTGCAGAGGAACGAAATATTTGAAAAGCCTCTTCATCATTTTAGTCGCATACATGGGAGCACTTTAAATGCTGCCTTGCCTCCTCCTGACAAAAAAAAAGAATTCTCTTTTGAATTAATTCAGAAAAGTTGCTTTAACTATTGTCTGTTTTTCTGATTACTAAGAGCTTCCTGAGATATTTTAGTGTACAGTAGACCAAAGTAGTGCTGACTGCCAGATTGACATTCGATCAAGAGCCATGCCATTAGCACAGCTGACATAATATATCAGGGTCTACAATGAACACAACATACATCCTTTGTCTTTTACTTCCACTCATCCCAGTTCAAGTTATTTTTTAAGAAAGTTTGTTGTGAACATAAAAATACGTCAGATTTGATACGATAAGAAACGAGACAAAACTGGCATGAGTTTCTGGTTTCGTTTTGTATTTTTAATAATCTCATATTGCTTCCTGTTTTATTTTGTCTTTTCCTTCCCTTGTGTTTGTTGTTACTGTTATATTCCTGAGTTCTCTGTTGGCGTCAGGGTTTCTTGTTTCATTTTGTAGTTCTTTCCCCAGTCTTTCATATGTAGTTTTACCTCCTACCCTTGGTGTGTGTTTCCCTCCAGTTTGATTGCTCTCATCAGTTTCACCTGTCTTGTCTGTCACACCTGCTTTTGATTACCCCATATCTATTTAGTTTCCGTGTTCATTCCCTTTTGTGTGAGTTTTGTCATATGTCATCCCTGAAACGTCTCCTCGTGTGTTTCCTGTTTGGCTTTCATTAAACCTTTTTTGACACCTAGACACTTACAAGAAGAGAGTTATTACTGAGAGTAAGCCTTTGTTTGCCTTTAAAAAACATCTTATGTTTAAAAAAATATATTTTTGTAAGATCTGCAGTAGGGTCCACTTCCTTGTTTTTCGCACACCGTGAAAGAAACGATACCATAGGATACGATACTTTGTTGTCCCTTTGGGAAAACTTTATTGGACTAAAATGCTACACGTTTAACTTCCTTGACTGAGAATAGTTGCCAGAGTCAGAAAAAAAAGCATCCAATATCTTCAACAGAATTGCTAGATCAGCCAATCCCTTGATTCTTAATGTCATCGAGTTGTAACTGTACCTACATTTCTTTTTTTGTGTGGTTAAAAATGGCCAGTAATGGATTATTTTCTGATAAAAATGGATACACACACTTGCTGAAGTCAGGGCATGAATACCCTGCAGGACAGCCCATCATTTCTGAAACATTGACGCATTCCCCTCTTGTGATTTCGGAAACTCCCCCTCGCACATGGTATTACATGTACAGCTATTTCTTACATTTGACAGCTCAGTTTTGACTCGAGGACATACATTTTTTTGCGATTAGCTAGAAACAAATGATGAGGGGGAAAAAAACTTTGATTTTCCCTCGACAGAAGGCTTTTGTTCAAGGAATTTTTCTTACTTATGGATTATGAACTTTGGTCATGGTCTGATTCACTTCTTAAAAAACAGCTGACCTTGAAGTTTCTGCAATAAGGCAGATTTATTTTCTTACATGAAATATGGCATTTTCTTAAAACAATATGTTCCATCTTTTACTCATAACACAGCAGCTTAAAGATTTTATAACGAGGTAGAAAGCTGTTTTCACCTGAGACAAACCTTAAAACAAGATGGTTTCAACTCTTTCACTTAGCAATGTAATCAAGATGCATTGTCTGCAAACAAGTCAAGTCAACTTTATTGACATCAATGCACATATAATGTGTGCAACTGAACAAATTGAACTTTCTCACAGACCAGGTGCTAATAAACCTTAGACAACATCTAGCAATAAAATCTTAAAGCAAGGATAGGTGTAATGTCGTCACCTCTCCTGGTACACATAAACCTGGCAGTAGCTTTTTGAATCAACTGCAGTCTTTGGATGTTATGCATGCTGATGCTGGAATAAAGAGCATTACAAAAGTCAACCTGGAAGAAATAAATGCATGGATGACTTATTTTAAGTCAGCACAAGAAAGTAATGACCTGATTTGGGTTGATGTCTCAGTTGAGCAAAGCAGGACTACATAACTTTGGTCACCTGGTTTTCAAAGATGACCCCTCGGTTGCAGGCTTCTTTGCAAACCTTATTTAATAGGGCACTGAGACTGGAGGAGAGATTATTGATGTAGCTAGTGCTGGAGTCAGAAGAAGTAATAGGAAGAACTTCAGGTTTAGAGTAGAACCACTTTTTAACATCCAATTTTTAATTTCTGCCAGACAGGACATGATATGAGAAAGATCGGAGGTGCCAGGTTTTAATGGGGCATGAAGTTGAGTGTCATCAGCGTAGCAATCAAAGTCAATGCCTTGCCAATGCAGGATTTGCCCCAGGGGTGGGGTAGCATGTAAAGGAGAGGGGACCCAAAATAGATCCATGGGGGACCCCCACAAGAAAGAGGAGCAGTCTGAACTGCACTACAGGTACAGATAATATATACAGTGTCTGAGGAGTTGTTTTAAAAGTCTGGCTCTTTAATTCTTGCCCTCCTCCCATGTGTGTGGACATGATTGGTGGACAGAAGTGACTCAGGCCATTCGAATTATGCATTGGGAAAGTAGATGTAGCTGGCATCAACACAAAGCATTCTTCTGTGACATGTGCAGAACATACACACAGGGAGCCTTTTCCATCCAGTGACCAATCTGTTGTGCAGGCAGTCTTGAATCTAGTCCACAGGATCGTTGGCCTGTGTATTTTTACAGACCTTTATGTCCTGTATATGTCTAAAAATACAAAGCAAATGTTTGCAATGCAATGCTGATGAGTTAAATGGTACTTTTGCTTAAAGTGTAGATTTCCAGAAAACATTTTTTACATTTCTTTTAAAGAAAATTAACATCTGGAAAGAAACAGAAAGATTATGAATGTAAAAGAAAACTGTAAACCACACAAGTGGACAACCGCTAAGAGAAAAATGGATAGCCCAGAGACAAAACATGCAAATTTGACAGCCACCAACTACAGACAGATCATCTAACAACAAGGATTTAATGTTGGAACGAATGGCACCAACATTAGCATCAAAAGAGCCACAACTAAGAATGGGATTGTTTTGTGATTTTCCATGAAGACATTTTCTTTATGTTAACAAGCTGTGAATGTGGCAAAAATTTCAATGTTTGGGTTTCTTTATTTTGCATGTTGAAACACAGTTCAACATGGAGACAATCAAGACCTATAATCATAAACTGACAGACTGGTTACCTCATACAGTAATCATTTATCATCCTGACGTTTCATCCTAAAGTGTAGAGCTGTGGAAAAAAAAAAGAGCTGTCACTGACAAAATCTCTGATTCAACCTGTATTTTTATCAGAGTCCTATGAAACAGAGGTTTGTGTTTGTGTGTGTGTGTGCGCGTGCGTGCGTGCGTGCGTGCGTGCGTGTGTGTGTGTGTGTGGTGTCTGTATGGACATGTTGTGGGGTTTGTAGAGTAGAAGGAGGTGCGGTGAAATCAAAGCATCAGGAAGGGCATGGGGTTGATGAGTGTGCTGTGTGTGCTTAGCCCACATCCATCCACACTGCAGGACACCGTGGAACATGTGATGGGGATGATCACCCCCTTAACACCCACCTCTGCCCACACCACGTCTCACCCCCACTCGCCAGCAACCTGTCCTTTTGACCCAGATCTCCCACACCTTCTCCACATGCAGAAACCCTCTCCTCTCTCTCTTTTTTTTCTCTCTCGCTCTTTTCTCTATTAATTTCTCTCTTCTTGCCACATCAGTTGGATCCCGTTCTGGCCTCCAGCCACGAGCCCCGACAGGCTGCGATGCAAACAGAGCCTCCAGTTACTGTAATGAGCTAAAGAATGCCACCTCTCAGGTCTGAAATCTTGGAGGGTGTTAAGTGACCAGAGAAAACACAGTGGCGGAGGGATTGTTTGCACGTGTCTGTGTGGTAAAAAGGAGCTCTAGATACTTGATATACCTGACAAATAGAGGACAGAACAAAAGGAACTAAATTCTTCCTAAATAGAAGGAAAGAGCAGAAGTGGTGAACCAAAGAGTCAAGAAGGAAAATGGAAAGTTTAGGAGAAAATGCAAATGTATGTACATGCGCCTTGTATAATATATTAATGCATGTTTTAACTTGAATGTGGCTTCTTGACTGCAGCTGAATGAAAAAAAAAGAAGGAAAAAAAGACCAGTCATGACACCACATGTTATTTTAAGGAGCTCATTGTATCACTGATGGATTAAATGGAAAAGGAAAGACGGAAAAAAGATAAAAGGTGAGATGATGGATATATCGAGTAATGCTGGCACAAGCAATGTATGAATATTTTATTTCCACAGGTGTTGCTTTGACAGCAATTGATTTGTCGTGCATGTTTCTTCCTTGTTCAGTGGCATAACAGGGGAGTAAACCTGCACATTAGAAAAGACTCAAATTAAATGTCAGAGAAAACAAATGAATTAAGCTACTTTCATTCACGCTTAACTTGTCCGATTGCAATGTATTATATGTCAATCTTTGTATTATTATACATTCAGGCATATATAAAGGCACATAGACAAATTAAAAACACATTTAGAGACTGGCTGTATTGTTTTCTGCTAAGGTGTTTTGCTTCCAATCATAAACAAGACAATTGTAATGTATTGGCCGATGCGATCACTCAGCAACTTCATTTTATTCTCAGCTGATCTTTAACTCAGTTAATAATCCAACATTGCTAGCAGGCACAAGTACACGTTAAGAGTCATGACCACACAAGCCCAGTTTTGTAAAAATGAGGGTTAATGGGGGGCAGAGGGATCAAAAAGAGGGATATTGTATGATTCATTTTATTTACTTATTTTACATTTATTTCACCAGGATCATTGAGATACAACATCCCTTTTGCAAGGGAGTCCAAGACAGCAGCATACAGGTCCTCACAAATAACAAACAACAGACCATCGCAAACAAAAATAATATCAACAAATACTTAGAAGTGCAGTTACTGGAGTGTCCACTTGGGGATAAAGGCCCAGATGTCCAATTAACACCCATTCTAAAATGTCCAATCTAACAGCAGAAACAGCTGAAGAGAGACAGGAAATGTTGGGGTGAGAGTGTGGGGGATGATATGCAGCAAAGGGTCAGGGTCGGATACCATACATGGGGTCCGCGACGTAACTGCTAGGCTATCCAGCGCGTCTTTATCGGCACACACTCAAATGAGTCACTCCATGTTTTGCAGTCTATGGCCCACAACACATAGACAATGATCTTGACTTTGTCTGTTCTCCTCATTAACCTTTCTAAGGTCACTTTTCTCCCCCCCGTGTCATCCTACATCAACAGAGCTTGACGTCAAAGGTCACCTCAGTGACCTCAGTTAGAATTTGCAACTACTACTGACTACTAAAAGCAGCGACTAAGAGTCAGACAAAGTGAAGAGAATTCTTTATTTAGCCTGCAACCAATCTCAAACAATTAGAAACAGAATAAAAATATTTGATTAGGATTGGTCCTCTGAGAAAACAGCTGGAGCTGAACACAATATTTGCAAGATGTTCTGCCTACATTTTTATCTGCTGGTGAAAACAAGAATGAAATCTTTCATCTACATTTTACAAGCCAATCACTACCCAAACTTATTAATTCTCCAGGTGTTGTTTTGCAACTTTGAGATGGACTGTGGGATTCATTATCCAAAACACAGGCAGCAATTCTACATTTAAGATCCAAAATACTCCGAATGTTCTTTTTGAGAGAGTTTACAGGTGGAGCAATAAAATATATGAGGAGAAAACAGCTGATGTTGTCTCTCAGCTGATGGGGATTAATCAGTAAAGTAAGATCACATTAGTTTGCATATCTCTTTCATTAGTTGTGGAAAAGTTAAAAAGGAGGCACATATACGAAAGAAACTCTTCCTACTGCTAATAAAACAACTGCAAACACGGATATGCAGTCAGAGATGTGTCCTCACCTTAGCTGAGCTTGTGGATAAAAAAAAAGACATTTGAGATATTATGAAAGGCTAGATTAAACAGAAACGTGGAGAGGTGTGGCTTTTCACCTCAGTGGGGAATTTCTCACATCATGGTCAGGCTCTGTGGAGGATTGGAGGAAAAAACAGTTAGCCAAAGGGAGGAGCCAATTGTAGGAGTTACAGTAAGGTTTCCTCCATGATGATTATTTACCTTTGTTTTTTTAAGAGTACTATATCTTAAAAGCAGCTGTGTAATTCGAAAACAATTTGCATTTATAAGAAATGCTCAGCTCATGCTGGAGGAAATGAAGCGTCATGCTGTTCTTGAGCTGCATGATGGGAAACAAACATGGAAAAGTAGCTATCCTGTAGTTTAACAGGGGGGATAAGAATGCTCATAAATAATTACGTCTTCTAAAGATTAAATTAACTTTCAAGGTCAAAAGTCCAGTCTTTTAGGATCTGCAGAAGTGCATCCACCATTATATATATATATATATATATATATATATATATATATATATATATATATATATAGTTTTAAGAAGAGCTCCAGCAGGCTCCTCACCCGAGCTCTGCCTTCCCTGTCCTCTTTCTCACATCTCTCTGCAGACTCTTCTCATGGCCCAATTTCTCAGTGGGCCATGTGGTTGGGAAGACAGCTGTGGCTCAGTTGGTAGAGTTGGCCGTTTTCTCAACTGGATGGTCGAGGGTTCAATCCCCAGCTACTGCAGCTACATGTCCGATGTGTCCTTTGGCAAGGCACTGAACCCCAAGTTGCTGCCGTCGCTTCATCGTCGGTGTATGAATGTGTATAAATGGGATTAGTTAATTGTGATGGTCACTTTACATAGCAACCTCTGCAATCAGTGTGAATGGGTAGGTTTGACCTGTGGTGTCAAAAGGTGCTTTGAGTAGTCAGAAGACTAGAAAAGCGCTATACAAGCTCAAGTCCATTTACCATTTCCAGTATCGATGTGGTGGGGTAGACAGTATCTGTGTTGCCACTACCTGGAGATTTCATGAATGGAACCTGGGTCCGTTAAAGGTGCTGTTTTAGTTGTGGTGGACACCGGGTCATGTGGTGGATTATGCAATTTATCAGTAGGACATAAGGATGTTTTTTTTTAATTATTATTGATGGGTAGGTTCTGTTTTAATTTAGACATGTATGTTATAATTTGGTCAACAGCTTGTTTGTGAGTTTGGGATCCAGACCTGGTGCAAATTTTCTTATAGGTACATGAATCAAATTCAGGTCTGGTCTGGTCCAAATTGTTTAAGGTACCTTTTGAAAGGTTTTTTTTTAGAAAATGTACGGTAGATTTTCAGAAATCATGCAAAAACAGCACATATAACATATGCTCCTCAGTGGAGGTAAAAACCTGCCAGATTTAGTATTTTGATTCATGAACAAAGAAAAATATGGGAATTATCAGTGTTAAGACAGATTGTCCTTGAGGAAAAAGGAAACTTGAAAAGCCAGGATACAACCTCTGCAAGCTTGACCCTAACAATTTGCTGTCAGCTTGGTATTTGTAGACAAAACAAACTCACAATGACAAAGACATTTTCATTACATTTCAGACATTTTCATTACATTACCTTTGACAGAAAGCCGAATATCAGTCAACCTCTAGGATACAATTACTCATTTTCATTTTGGAGAGGAGAGAAAACATTTCTGAGTTGCAAGTTCAAAATCCTTTCATTTTCATTAAAGCTGAAAAGTTTGCCCCCCCCCCCAAATCCCCCCCTGGGTCCAGTGGAGGTCTCCCTGTCAAAAGAAGAGGATCTGTGTGAATCACCTGTCAGCCCTTGGCGTGCTCCTCAGAACTTGACAGCATCCATTAGCAGCCAACAAACATAGTGATCAGAGTAAAAGCTCTACTGGAAACAAATAGGGAGTGGTATGTCATGAAATATGTCTTTACAGTGGTTAAAGCTTTTTAAAATGATATTTGTAAAGCTGCAGCCAACAGAAATGGGCCCTTTGTCCTGTTTTCCTTGTTTTATTCTGGTAATATTCTAGTGTATTTAATCCCAGTCTGTATCACTTTGGAATAAAAACAATGTCCTTTATTTATAGAGCACTTAAATCCAAGTTTAAAAAGTGCTTCATGAAGGCAGCAAAATAAAAAACAGACAAGGCATAAAATCATCAGACTTTAAAGGAAAACAGATGTCTACAGTACTCAGTTTAGTCCAAAATCCTAAATATTTTGAAAGAAATAAAATGCATTGAAAAGAAAATGATTGAATGACATTTAAGCAGAAACAGGAAAGGCTCTACAATAAAAGTGAGCCCTGATAGTTCCCCTTACACCTGCTTCTGGTACAAGTGTTTCCTGCAAGAGCTTATTTCGATGCAGCTAATGCTGCTGATACTGCTTCAACACTAAACAAGTCTACATCAGTAACAAGGTGGATGTTTCATCAGCTGAAGTGCTGTACCGAAAAGTACATGCAAATATGTTCCTGCACATGAACATCTAGGATCTGTTAGGACTGGACTTCCAGTAAATCTCTGCACAGATCTGACCTCCAGCTCACCTAAAAATGCGAAAACATCTCATTAGAAGCTGCTGTATTGTAATTATCGAGCATGGAGGGAGGGGAGGGGAGGGGAGGAGAGAGATTGCATGCAGTATATCCTGTAGATTTATGTTTCTCTGTCTGTCCTGTGCTTTTCAGTGGGTGTGTGACCTGATGTGCACGAGGGCAAACATCGGCCCCTCCAAGTCTGTCAGATCTAAAAAAACACCAAGACCGACTTTCAATGTTAAGGTGCTCTGACCTGCATGTTATTATCAGGAGTGAGGTGACAGGACAGGGCTTAAGGTTCTTGGTTTTTGATCATGGAATTGTTGTGAGCTTCTCACACAAGTATTAGGTAAAAAAAAAGAAAATATTTACTGGATATGCATCTTTGAGCGGCACAGTGAACATGAAGCATGTTTTGTAAAGTTTTATGAAAGAAAAGTGGGTGATGCTGCACAATGCAAAGTTTTTCAGGTCCTGCAGATCCTTACTGTTTTATTGGGGACTTATAATGGTCCAATCTGTGTGACTGTACTGCACTCTAGTGGTCAAGAAATGTTAATGACTTTTCTGATGAATTTAGCAGCAGTGGTTAGGTTCATGAAACATTTTTTCCCCCTTGCAACTTGAAAAACTTTAAAAGTGTAACAGTGACATCAAGAGGCAGTTTAGGCAACACTCCTCTCACGACCAAGTATTGTGCAAACTTGTATGGATTATTAAGTGAGAGACACCGTTGTTACACCATGTACTGCCTATTCTTCTTATTCTGTATTATTTTATTTGCACTCATATGCATGCTCTTCTTCTTGTCTTTTTACTGCTGCAACACTTGAATTCCCCCACTGGACATCATAAAGGATTATGTTATCTTATCTTTGTAATAAATATCCTATGTTGTACACTGTAAATAATATTCCTGTAAAATAACAGTAAAGAGCTGGCCGCAGAGACGTCTTTGGGTACTGACCATGGTCGCTGTGGACCAATCTAGGAAGTGAATCAAAGGAAGTGATTCATATCATGTCACCATTGATATCATATCATAATACCAATAATTGTTACTAATTTTAGTAATGATGATAGTGGCAATAATGATGACGATATTGTGGACAAATATTAGTATCATTGCTATAACAAGTACATTTTTTTTGATACATTTTTTTTATGTTTATTTCTTTTCCATTATTCCCACCCATTTTTTTTCGGCGATCTCCCGCGAACCCGATCTGACTCCCAGCCTCCACCCGGAAGAGAGCAGGCGGGGAGCGAGAGGTCGCGCGATCTCCCGCGAACCCGATCTGACTCCCAGCCTCCACCCGGAAGAGAGCAGGCGGGGAGCGAGAGGTCGCGCGATCTCCCGCGAACCCGATCTGACTCCCAGCCTCCACCCGGAAGAGAGCAGGCGGGGAGCGAGAGGTCGCGCGATCTCCCGCGAACCCGATCTGACTCCCAGCCTCCACCCGGAAGAGAGCAGGCGGGGAGCGAGAGGTCGCGCGATCTCCCGCGAACCCGATCTGACTCCCAGCCTCCACCCGGAAGAGAGCAGGCGGGGAGCGAGAGGTCGCGCGATCTCCCGCGAACCCGATCTGACTCCCAGCCTCCACCCGGAAGAGAGCAGGCGGGGAGCGAGAGGTCGCGCGATCTCCCGCGAACCCGATCTGACTCCCAGCCTCCACCCGGAAGAGAGCAGGCGGGGAGCGAGAGGTCGCGCGATCTCCCGCGAACCCGATCTGACTCCCAGCCTCCACCCGGAAGAGAGCAGGCGGGGAGCGAGAGGTCGCGCGATCTCCCGCGAACCCGATCTGACTCCCAGCCTCCACCCGGAAGAGAGCAGGCGGGGAGCGAGAGGTCGCGCGATCTCCCGCGAACCCGATCTGACTCCCAGCCTCCACCCGGAAGAGAGCAGGCGGGGAGCGAGAGGTCGCGCGATCTCCCGCGAACCCGATCTGACTCCCAGCCTCCACCCGGAAGAGAGCAGGCGGGGAGCGAGAGGTCGCGCGATCTCCCGCGAACCCGATCTGACTCCCAGCCTCCACCCGGAAGAGAGCAGGCGGGGAGCGAGAGGTCGCGCGATCTCCCGCGAACCCGATCTGACTCCCAGCCTCCACCCGGAAGAGAGCAGGCGGGGAGCGAGAGGTCGCGCGATCTCCCGCGAACCCGATCTGACTCCCAGCCTCCACCCGGAAGAGAGCAGGCGGGGAGCGAGAGGTCGCGCGATCTCCCGCGAACCCGATCTGACTCCCAGCCTCCACCCGGAAGAGAGCAGGCGGGGAGCGAGAGGTCGCGCGATCTCCCGCGAACCCGATCTGACTCCCAGCCTCCACCCGGAAGAGAGCAGGCGGGGAGCGAGAGGTCGCGCGATCTCCCGCGAACCCGATCTGACTCCCAGCCTCCACCCGGAAGAGAGCAGGCGGGGAGCGAGAGGTCGCGCGATCTCCCGCGAACCCGATCTGACTCCCAGCCTCCACCCGGAAGAGAGCAGGCGGGGAGCGAGAGGTCGCGCGATCTCCCGCGAACCCGATCTGACTCCCAGCCTCCACCCGGAAGAGAGCAGGCGGGGAGCGAGAGGTCGCGCGATCTCCCGCGAACCCGATCTGACTCCCAGCCTCCACCCGGAAGAGAGCAGGCGGGGAGCGAGAGGTCGCGCGATCTCCCGCGAACCCGATCTGACTCCCAGCCTCCACCCGGAAGAGAGCAGGCGGGGAGCGAGAGGTCGCGCGATCTCCCGCGAACCCGATCTGACTCCCAGCCTCCACCCGGAAGAGAGCAGGCGGGGAGCGAGAGGTCGCGCGATCTCCCGCGAACCCGATCTGACTCCCAGCCTCCACCCGGAAGAGAGCAGGCGGGGAGCGAGAGGTCGCGCGATCTCCCGCGAACCCGATCTGACTCCCAGCCTCCACCCGGAAGAGAGCAGGCGGGGAGCGAGAGGTCGCGCGATCTCCCGCGAACCCGATCTGACTCCCAGCCTCCACCCGGAAGAGAGCAGGCGGGGAGCGAGAGGTCGCGCGATCTCCCGCGAACCCGATCTGACTCCCAGCCTCCACCCGGAAGAGAGCAGGCGGGGAGCGAGAGGTCGCGCGATCTCCCGCGAACCCGATCTGACTCCCAGCCTCCACCCGGATCTTTCCCTCTTTCCCTCTTTCCCTCTTTCCCTCTTTCCCTCTTTCCCTCTTTCCCTCTTTCCCTCTTTCCCTCTTTCCCTCTTTCCCTCTTTCCCTCTTTCCCTCTTTCCCTCTTTCCCTCTTTCCCTCTTTCCCTCTTTCCCTCTTTCCCTCTTTCCCTCTTTCCCTCTTTCCCTCTTTCCCTCTTTCCCTCTTTCCGACTCCCGGTATAAAGGGAAAAATGAAAAAAATTGCTTTTCAAATATTTATACAAATATAAAGACATTTTATTTTACTTGTTTCTTCTTAACAGTTTAGATATTATGCCCATTAGGAAAAGTGTGTGTTCACACGCACAAGTGAATACACTTACAACTGGGCATAATATCTAAACTGTTAAGAAGAAACAAGTAAATTAAAATGTCCTAAAGTAGGCTTACCTCTTGAATGGTAGTGGGAATGCAACCGCTGACAAAACACTGAATATAATAGAAGCATTTTGTATTTTTCATTTAATCCGTTTATTGTGACATGTATGATAGCCTTGCAAAGTAAATATGTTTTTAAAAATTGGAAGAAAGAAATGCATCCAAATAAAGTTACGTACCTGTTCTCATGCAAAGTCTCTCTGAAGCATCTTTAGACGACAGAAGAAATCTCCCTCATGCCTCCCGGAGAACCATAATTATCCTCCTTAAAAAGAACAAAATTAAAACATAGGTCAGGGTAGGTAAAATAAAGCCAAAGTAACTGCAGTTTCATCGTTATTCCAATAAAAGGATTGCAACAAACATCGCAATAGTCAGAATTCATCACAAACACTAACAATTTTTGATAAGGACAAGCAATGCTTTCTGACTCAGCATGTTTACATACAGACTGTGCAGACTTCTTTACAAACACATTTCAAGAGGCTGAAAAGTCTTGCTATTACATTTGAGCTGAATTTAGAGTTAAGTGTCTGGATGACTGTCCGCCTGTCTCTCAGCCTTATTGTACACTAATAAAATATATATTAATGTGTGATTCTGGGAAGAGAGACATTTTAGGATTTTTATTTATTGTAACTTTATTTTGATCATTTTCTCCTGTTGTATATAGTATTAAACTGAACAAAAACTATTGAACAATGCTTTTGCATTTAGAAAGAACACAGAACAGGATATACATGTATATAGATATATAAAGCCTCTCTGAAGCATCTGACGACAGAAGAAATCAGCTCTCCTCGACTATCTGTTGAGAAACAAAAGAAAAACAAAGACCTTACTATTTTAAAACTTTTATCATTTTCTTTAGTAGTTATTAGGGGGGGCAAGGAAGCAATACATAACTTAATAATAAATCCTTCAAACGGGAGCTTCTTGGTGTGCAGATCTTGTTTTGCTTTTTTTTGGATCAAGCACCCACTGAGGGATGTGTGTCTTTCTTGATTTTTCATCGTTATCAAGCAGCACATCAAAAATAAAACATATCCTTTCTTTCTGGGTTCTCACAAATGCCGTCAACTAAATAAATGGTATCCTGAAATCAGAAAGAGTAAAATATGTTACTTAGATGTGCAGACATGTATTTATTGTATGCATGCAAGATCCATTTAGCACTGTAATAAGTGTTGATTGTTTACCATGTTTATTTTGTCTGGACGAGACAGGAGACTGAAGACACATCCAGAGAGTACAGCCATCGAGGGCAGGAATTGTATTTGCAGTGAGTTGATCTGAAAAATCATAAAGCTTTATGTTGAATTCAGAACAGCCTTGTGAAAATCACATATCACAGTTCTTTAAAAGGATTTGTACAAATACCTGACAGTTGTCTTGTTTGTCAGTGTAATCATCTTCATGCTGCTTTGGTCTGGTCTGTGAAACAGATATTTCATCATTACTTGAGTCCCATTCCTCTGTATAAATCACAGCTGTAGTATGTTTTAAAACACTGATACATACGCCACCATGGAGGCAGAGCCGCACTCATGTGGTGAGTTCAAAGTCATGAATGACCAGATCTGGCCAACAGTGAATCATGACAAGGAAGTGAAGGTCCCAAAGACTCAGGGTATCCTTAAGTAGAAGAGAAGACAACAAAAAAAAGGCTTATATACTTGTCCAGATGTGTATCACAGCTTTAAGTGAGAGCACTGAACTCACCTCACTGTCAGGAACATACAGGAGATTTTCCACCACCACTATCGTCCTCTCTCCTTTAAAGCAAACATAGACAGGGAAAATGTTCAACAATCGTGACACAATCTTTTCCAACAGGCCTTTTAACTTTGTGCAACTGTTTCTATTTGTTTTAGCTCTCTTTTACACATTAGCTTTGTTTACAGAGCACTTACCAAAAACCAACGCTCAAAAGTTCTTTACATAACGTAGTAATCCTGACGATACACAAAAATAATGTCTCAATAAACCCGTAACATCTGAATAAGCAGTGAGTATGTTATTCTTCTTTTCTCTAGTCCCTGACTATAACAACTTTATACGCAAGGCCGCCCCGTCCATGTAAACACGACTCCGACAACAGAACACTTGGGCACTTCTCACTCATTGTAGACAGTCATGACTCAGAGACATATAAAGTGACTTGATTTCTGCTGTATTTATGTGTGAAATGTTGCACTAGCTCCTTTATCAAAACATGTTTTTTACTTTCAGTTGGCATTCACATTAATTTGGCTTACATGTGTTGATTTGAGGAATATATAAACAGTATAATATATTTATCAGAGACAATCATTGTAAGAAGAAGATATCCTTTATTAATCCCACAGGGGGAAATTACTTTTTCACTCCATTACTGAGACATGTTACACATACACATAGGCTGAAATACACACACACAACATGCACTAATAACACAGTAACTCACTTTTACCCAATGTATCATAATAACAGGCGGGAAAAGACACTGACCCTGATCACCAAGTGGATTTCATGGCCCAGACTGAACATTACTGCTGTACTGCAGCCCTCATCGTGGTAATCCTTGGCTGAGCAGAAGTCTATCTTGATTTGAGACTGGAGCTGAGTGTGTGGAGAGGTGGAATTAAAATTCTGCTTATCAGAAAATAAAAATTAGCACTAACAAAAGAGGGTCTCAACTAACCTCTTTGAAAGACCCTACATCCATTATTTATACGGCTGCGATGACAAAAAGAGGAATTAATGTTTCATTTGGTCAACAATGAGGCTACGATAAAAATCAAAAATCTCTTTGATACCCGTCTCGATCTTTGCCAATGCAAGGTGTGAAATGTGGAAAAACCCGCCCTCATGAGTAGAAACGCATTGTATATCCCTGTTGACAAAACCAATAACATGTATTACCATTACGTCACAGCAACAAAACCGTGCAGAGCAACGACTCAGAGAATAATCCTGAAACATAGACGGATCAGATTCTTAACTCCCCCGTGTTACATTGCACGGCTCCTTTATTTTAAATTGGTACAGAGTTTTCTCAGAATCATATAAAATGTTTACCTTCAGATCCCTGGTCTTTCTGTGTGAGGAGATAGCCGTACGTTTTCTCGTCGCCACTGGATGTTTCTCTACCAAAGCCTAAAAAAGAAGAACCCACATCTTAATGTAGGTAATGAAATCCATTGGAATTATTACAACTGGTGACATTATCGAAGCAAAAGGTGAAATCAAACAAAAATTTCATGGTCAGACACAGGCCTTCACTTGTAGTGTGCCTTATAAACACTCTTACCGAGATGAGATTGCTGATTCTGATTCTCTTGTGGGGGCCCAAGCAGTAAGGGACGAGACACAGGAGTAAGTTTAAAGAAAAGGTGGGTTTTTATTTTACCCAAAAATAGAAAACCAAATTATAAGAACTAGACATATAAAAGAGGTCAATTTAATATAACTTTAAATCAACAAGGTGAAATCATATTGAGAAACTGAATTCAGGTACCTGAAATCAATGCAGAACCTTATGCTTCCATCCTTCTTTGGTACAAGCACCACTGGGTTACACCACTCGCTCTTTAAAGCCTCGATGATCCCCAGGGACAGCATCAGGTCAACCTCCCTCCTCAGTGAGGCCAGCAGGTGCTCGGGGATCCTGTAACTTAATCTTCTCACCTCTCATCTTAGCATCTTCTCTCACAACAATGTCATGTTCAACAATATTTGTTCTCCCATTCTCCTGGAAAATGTCTGATAGATCTCACCTGAAGCCGTTGGCCGTCTGAGATCATGGTCTACCAGGCGACTAGAGAGGTAAGTATTGCTCATCCACTTCTTCATCCAGCACACTTCTTATTAGCATCACTTCTATCACTAGGTAGGAGCACCAGCACTTTCTGTCCTGGGTCGAAGGTTCTCTGCCTGGCTGACTTGTCATAACAGGACTTCTGTTGCTGCTGGGCGTCCGCCATGTGCGATTGGGCCAGCTCACCCATTTTCTCCAGCCGCTCTCTCATCTGGATGACATAGGATACAACGTTAACAGATCCCACCCTCCCCTTGCCTTCCTCCCAGATCTCTCTCAACAGTGCACATGGGCCCCAAACTTCATGTCCATACAAAAGGAGAGAAACTAGTGGAGGATTGTGGTACTTCTCTGTATGCAAAAAGGTAGGGCAGCCATTGATTCCAGTCTGTACCAGTGTTGTTTCCAACTTGGTCTGGTTAAAGTGCTCCGTTAGCCTATCCGTTTAAGGATGATATGTGTGGTCCTCCTGAGTCTCCTGATACCAAGTAACTGGTACACCTGTTTCAGCATAGTAGACATACAGTTATTTCCTTGATCAGTTAATATTTCACAAGGGAAGCCCACCCTTGAAAATAACTAACAGAAAGCAACTGCTTTTGCCTTCATGGATTTCAGTAGAAAGACTTCTGGTTACTTGGTGTAATAGTCTGTTATAACCAGCATATAACGGTTTCCTGCTTTGCTTCTCTCTACAGGACCAACAATGTCCATCCCAAGGTGCTCAAATGGGGTGCCAATAATGGGTAGTGGTTGAAGTGGAGCCCTTGGGTTGTTTTAGCTGATGTCATTTGGCACTGAGGGCAACTTTTACAAAACTGAGCAGCATCTCTACGCAGGCCAGTGGAAATGGTTTTTAATGCGAGCCGTGTTTTTGTGTTTGCCCAGGTGGCCAGCCAGGGAACTGAGTGCCCCAAGGCAAGCATGGTGTTTCCAGCTGCTTGGGCAACCACTAGCTGCAACGCTGACTCTTGTTGACAATAGATGATGCAATTTTGTAGGATATACTCATCACTTATGATGTCCAACTCAGCTTCCAGGTCCTTCTCCTTTGCTTCCTGGAAAAGAGAGACTAAAGATGGATCAGTTTTCTGCATATCACTTATATTACCTGGAACTTCAAACCCTAGTGGTAACTCTGGCTCAGTGCTGGTTGATGGTGTCACCACTTTCTTTTGGAATTTTTCCTGCCTTCTCCATCTGCAGGTTTTCCAAGACTTCCCAGGTGTGGTCTCCAACTCCTCATTGAAAAAGGGCAGGGCACTGAGAATTGCAGAGGGCTCATTGGATTGCTTGGCCTGCATTCTGGTTACCACAGCACTTTCTGCTTTGTTCTAGCTCCAACAAATCAAAAAGAACTGGTAGATCTCTTCCTAGAACAGCATCAAAAGGCAGATCAGCAACCCCAATGTTCAAAAGGAAAGTTTGACCTTCTACCTAAAAGTACATGTTAGCTGTTGGATAAGGCTTCTCGTCTCCATGAACACAACAGATAGGGATGGTTTCACTTTCAATGTTGGGTGGTACACACTTCCTGTATACCAGTGTCTGATCACTCCCAGAGTCGAGCAAGGCCCTAAGCGTGGTTCCATTAACTTCAATGTTTTGCATTTAATAGAACAGTCATTTTTAATGCGAGAACGTGGTACAAAGCACATTCGTGCAAGGCAAGATTATGTATATAGCACATTTCAACAACAAGGCAATTCAAAGTGCTTTACACGACATCAAAAGCATCATGACAGAGAGAAAAATAAAAAAATATTAAAATAGACAATTTAAAAATCAAACAAACAATTCACAATCACAGAGAAGAACCATTTGGACATTCCTTGGCATTTTTACTACCTCCTTCAGATCCCAGATTTGAAGGACTCACATGAGATTTTTCCTGAATCCTGAAAATGTCTTGACGGGATGCGTATTTTTAAGGTTGTACGCAAAACCTCCAACTGTTGGTTAACTATAACAGTTATGATCTTATCCGAGTTTTTCGGGTACATGGGTTAAGTATGGCCTTAAGTCCAAATAGATAACAAATTAGCTTTTTGCTAGAGGGTTTTGTTGGCCTACTAGCTGACGAGCCCTCCTACATGAGAGACTTACCTGCACTGGTTGCTGCCCCCTGTTGGCACTGTTGGGCTGGTTTGTGGCTGTCCTTTGTCGTCCTCCCTGCATTGTAGCTCTATGGTTGAACCTTTTTCCGTGCCGCCACAAAGACATCGGCCAGCTTGGCAGCCTCCGTTGCTGAATCTGGGTCATGCTATTTGATCCATACCTGAAGCTCAGGGGACAACATTCTAAAGTATTGTACAAGGATGATCATTTCAATAACTTCTTCTGTAAAGTACTGTAAACGGGTTGGAATATGGTAATTTCAAAAGAATAATGAATTGAATATCAACAGGGTAATCAAGAGACTTAAAACAATGATATGCTGGTGCAAAACAGATGTATTTATGAGTTAGGTTGTCCTTAAACTGCACCACATTAAAACAAATAAAACAATAAAATTGTCCTCAAATGTCTTTGCTAAAAGTTGGCTAAAACAGGAATAAAAGTCAGGTAAAACAAGGGATACAAAGGGATAAAAAGAAAATACCACCAGTATTGTGCCTACACAAACAATTGCCGAAATTAGAGAAATCAGAGAAATTAGTCCATGCATTCATCTCCACCTGGTTAGATTACTGCAACGCTCTATATGACGGGTTATCCAAACAATCAATCAGACGACTCCAACTTATTCAAAACTCAGCAGCCAGAGTCCTGACATACACAAGAAAATCTGAACATATTACTCCGGTCCTAAAAACTCTCCATTGGCTCCCCGTACAACACAGAATCACCTTCAAAATCCTCTTAGTCCAATATGCGCTCAATGGTTCAGCTCCTGAGTACATTTCTCGCCTGCTCACAGACTACAACCCAAACCGGACCCTCAGGTCATCAAGTGAAGGTCTGTTAGTCATACGCAGAATCAGATCAAAGTCTGGAGAGGGGGCCTTTAGTTACTGTGGTCCCTCTCTCTGGAACAAACTACCTGCTGACCTGAGGTCCATCACAACTGTCTCTACTTTTAAAGCAAAACCTCTCTTTTCACTCAAGCATACAAATAGTTACTCTTTGTGTATGTGTGGGTATGTGTAAGTGTTTTTCTTTTATTTTGTTCCTTATTTGATATGAGACAGCTATTTGTCTCTTGTATTGTATTGTTTTTATTTGTCAATGTAAAGCACATTGAGCTTACCTGTAATGAAATGTGCTTTATAAATAAACTTCTATTCTACCTAAATAAACCTTTAAATTAAAAAAAACAATGGTGTTTTAATGGCTTGAGATTATTTCTAAATACATATTTTTGTTATCTTTAACATTTGGAATGAAAAACAAATTCTGTTATCAAGAATAGTAACATCTATTATGTTCGGGGATTTAGAAGGACTTTAATAAGCTAGGGCCAAAAAATTTCAGGTTGAAAGCATTTATTCTTGTATCATTATTCTTTTAAGTAAAAATATAAATTTGACTTGAACATCACACAAGGGTTATACAGCTAAAAACAGCCTGGGGTCAAATTGACCCCAAAGAACACCGATGCGTATATGACATTAAAAAACATATCATCATGTTAATTTTATGTATACCCAGTTGTCCCCATTAAATTAGGAAGTCATGAAAAATGAAGCAAAAAAATGATGTCAATCATTTATTTAGCGATGTTAAACATTGAATAGGGTCAAATTGACCGCAAAGATAATAGGAGGGGTAAAGCGCTGTTCTTGCCTTGCAGTTAGCTCATTATGCTTAGCCTGCCGGGCCTCTTGCTGACCCATGTGGGCCTGGAGAATGGACATCAGGTATGACAGAGTTGGCTCCTTACCTTCACCCTCAGTGCTTCCTACAGTCCCAGAAGCTCCATTGTCTTGAGTAGAATATTTTAGCACTCTTTACACCTCTGCTGGCTTGCCTTTCCGGGGTATTCACTTTGTAAGGTTGGCCTAGTGGCTTAGGCCGGAAAATGAGGAAAAATTTGAAAACGCAGTGAATTAATTTACAGTGAAATAAATCAAGTGCAGCAATATGTACAGTGCAGGCCTGGAGAAAATGTAAAAATGAAAAATAATACTTGAAAGAAAAAATAAAATAATGCAAAAAGTGCCAAACAAAAGAAGAGACTGAGCTCTAAACAAAGCCAGTCTGGGCCTGTGCAGCTCTGTACACTCTTTGATAAATTGTTGAATCTCTCTAGCACTGTGCCACTCCAACTCCAACCTCCAACTACCTAAGAAGCCCCCAAGCCTCCTCTTATATAGGAGCTGACACCTACCAAAAGGGGTTGGAAATCAATTTACTCTCAGGTGAGTATTACCTGTTCTACAAACAACACATACTATCTGCAATAAGGCTAAAAGCATGTCAAAATACATTTCAGTTAAGTAAATACTTAAACAGCCTTTTAAATAACATTTTTAATCTCAACAACCTAAACAACCCTCCACTTCTACCAAACATGGCACCTTCCACTTGACACACCCCCATATAAACCCAAGGCTGGGTTCAGCTCTGTTTGACACTTCCTGGTTGAGAAAGAGGAGTGCAGGCAAGGCTGTGGAGCAACAGTTGACTAACAAGATATATTTGATGTGTAACAATGAATAAAATGTGTAAAAATAGTCAATGTGTGTTTTCTTTTGGTTGAAAATACAAAGTTTGAAGTCATTTGTCAATGAGTTATTCTTAAGATTTATCAGAAGTTATTCACACAAAGTACTCGTTGCTAGTCATGCTAAGCTAACATTAACACATGCCTCTCAAATTGTTTTGTCATTCTGTTAGCATGTATTTGCAGTATTTATTGGAAGTATCTGTATGTACTGAAGTGACTGTGTAGCATTAGCCTTGATATAAAGTATCATGTATTTCTTCTGAGCTTCTGATGTAGCATAGCACGTTGCTTAGCATTAGCCTTGTTGTTATGTTTTATGTAATGCCTCTGAGGTAGCATAGCATGTAGCATAGCATTAGCATTTAGCATAGCATTAACATGTAGCTTAGAATTAGCGACAACTAAGCATTCTTTTTGTTATATATTTGCAGTACGTCAGCATTGATCATTTAGTTAATCGTTTGTATTTCTTTATATAGACCTTTGATATGACAGTAATCTGTGCATTTTCTTTTGTCTTGTAGTTTTCACTCCTTATTCAATCTGGTGAATAAATCAAAGAGCAACTAACTACCTGACTCACTCATCATTGAATGGAGTTTGGCTAACTGTCAAACTACATACATTAAACACGTAGGGAGGACTGTTACAATAGGCTTCACTTCTCCACTTAAGCACATCAATTATATTAATTTATAATGCATTCATTGCTCCAAGCTTAGGCTGTCTTTAACTCTTTGATTCTTAATGTTTATACTGTACCTATTTAAGGATGTGATATTGTTAAATCCCAGAGCCATATGATCATTACATTATTATAATAAGATGTGCAAGCTTGTCATCTAGTTAATTCATTGATTTGTATCGCTGTATGAAGGTCTTCTTAACTTTAAAGATTAGAGAAGCTGTTTACACAAACTGTAAAGGTCTGTGTGCGGTAATAGTGCAACAAATATGATTATATATCATACATATTTCACTGTATGGATACATGTTGGAAAATTGACTTTAAGGCATCCTGTCTTCCCACCTAATTCTAATGACTTTACTTGAGTTTGGTTTAAATAAATGTGTAGCACATGTCCTCCATATTGTGTGTCCTTCTCTGAAACTTAGACTTAGACTTTCTTTATTGTCATTCAAACTTGTACTTTACAGTGCAGATAAGAACGAAATTTCGTTGCAATTGGCTCGTAGTGCAGGATAAAAAAACAGCAGCATGTATTTACATATAAAAATAAGGTGCAGATATAAATAGATATAAAAAGAAAAGCTATGAGTGAAATTACTATACAGATAAATATATTGCACGTTATATTGTATTTTACAGTCCAGTGAGGTAGTCCTGTGTGGGGGTTTGAGGGGGAATGGAGGGATTATTTTTTCGTGTTAAAAGTCTTATAGCCTGTGGGAAGAAGCTGTTGCAGACCCTGGAAGTTCTGCTTCGGAGGCTGCGGAACCTCTTTCCAGAGTCCAGCAGCGAAAACAGTCCTTGGTGGGGGTGGGAGGGGTCTCTGCTGATTTGAAAACTGCTCTTCAAATGATCCTCCAATTATTCTCCATTCAGAAGTTGATGGCTTTGGGTATTTTATAAAGAAAACTAACTGAGAAAAATAAGCAGTAGCATATTTTTAGAAACAAAAGACTAACAGCCTAACGTACCACACTGCTGACCGCGCTCCAAGTTCTCCAGGCAACACCCACTTTTTCAAAAACACTGTAGTGTCCTGTAATTTAAAACATCATTATACTGTTTAGGGCCATTGTCCTTTTGCTTCAAGGTGAGCATCCCACATTGCATTGCTAACTACAGTTCTTAACTGTTTTAGATCAAATTAGTATTTTAGGGTTGAAAATTGGCCGTAAATTAACAGCAATTACTTACAGTGTACTTTTCAATATTGTGCAAATATTTTCTCAACTCCTTAGTCACAGGAAGTCACACCATCCGACCACTCGGTGGTGGTATAGGAACACTACTTGTGTATGCACACTAACATTCAAGCCCCATTTCCACCAAGCAGTCCGGTTCAGTTTGGTTCAGTACCGTCCTACTTTTTTGGTACCCTTCTGTTGGGGTGCCAAGGATACTGATCCGACCCTAAAGGGTCCCTTCTTTACTGTGTCCCTGTTCCTCTTCAACATTTAACTTAATTAATAGCTGGCTACATTGTGTTGGGCTGCTATGATGTCACACTATTACATAGCTGACGCGGCTATCTCCATCTGGCTTACACTCCGCTTACCAAGTAAGGGTACAGTTTGTTTTGGAAACGCAAGCAAGGTCAGGGTTTACATTTACCGTACCGAACTGTACTGAACCAAACCAGACTTGGTGAAAAACGGGGCTTCAGTCTGTCTCCCCTTCTGAGTACAGTCATTTAGTTTATTGTCAATTTTAAACTCTGCATTTTATTTATAGCTTTTTACAATTAATCCTTCACATTTAATGATGTGATTTTAAGATAATCATACATTATTACCAGCTATGGATTTCGTCAATATGTCACTTGAGTGTTTCCCCTAGGTTGGAGTTGTAGCAGCGGTGGTGAAGGGGAACAATATTTTAGTTGCGTACAATTTTTTAAAATTCTTGTCATTAAAATAATTATTAACATTTATTGGACAAAATAAAAAAACAACAACCACCCTGTTGTCATAACCCGGCTCGTGGGTAATGGCAAAAGACGAGAGGAGTCCGAATTTTACCAAAGAAAATGAATAATTTATTTCGAAACTAGTAAAAAAAAAAAATCTGCAGCGGTGGTCATATTTCAGCAGCGATGCACCAGCAACGGTGTAGATGCATATAGGGGAAACACTGCACTGCTCTTTGAGTTGACTTAACAAAGGGTACTTCCTGTTCCTGTTGGGGTTAAGTGTCTTGCCCATGGACACATCGTACATGTGGCTGCAGGAGCTGGGGATCAAACCCGCAACCTTCCAGTTGAGAGACGACCGACTCTACCACTGAACCAACTAAAAAACACCAGGGGCACAAGAAATTCTAAAGGTTCTCAGTAGGAAGATTTGACGAAACAAGCTGGCACAGATGGTAAGGAACACACAGAATAATGGGGAGTAAACACCACAAGAATATCTGGCCGATTATGTGTCAGTACGCCCCGCTTTCATAAAAAGGAAGCAAAATCCCTATTTACTATTCTATAGATTATATTGCCAGATTTTCCTGTAGTGTGAGGTGTGTTAAAAATGATCTGCTCAGAGGAACGTCATGGCTGCATTGATTTCAAATAAATATGAACGTTGTTCAATATGTGTCGGGTATCCTGTTGAGTTGGGGGAACACTGAGGACAGCCGAGCGTGCTGCACTCTGTGGATTGTCATTATGACCCAAACAAGCCGACTGAAGAAAGAAGCCAACGAAACACAGCAGATCAACTTTTACTCCAGCTCCCACTTTAACATTTTGCAGTCCATGTCCACGACATCTCATTTCGTCGGGAATTTCAGAAAAAAAAAAGACAGAATAATAAAACTTCAAACATCAAACTATCATATCCAAGTCTTCCTGCCTGTTGTCATGTTTACACTATAGGTGTGGGCCAGGCTAAAACACACAAAAACAGGAAGTGCACCAACACAAGAGGGAAGATGGAATGACAATAAAAAACATGAAATGATAATGGATAGCCAAATATATATTAGATACAACCAGACAAAAATTCATGTTTGTGTATTGAGAGACGTCTTGCTCTGATTCAACTTCATTTCAGGTTATATTTATTTTAACACCTTACACACTTTTTTTTTAGCATTAGTTTTGCCAAATCGTCATCCTTTTATTCCAACTCTTGCTCTTTGGTTCATGCTCTTCTTGTTTCCTGTTTTACTTTGTCACTCACCCTCCGCTCTAATGTGAGAATTACTTCCTGTCATTGTGTGTTTTCCCTCCTTCTTGAAAGTTTGCCCCGCCCTCATTGTTTCCACCTGGGCCTGATTAGCCTCTCCTTCCCAAACTTTTTAATGTTTGTCTTGTCCTCTTGACCTGTTTCTGTGTCAGTTAGTCCTCATACCTTGCTTCAAGTTAATGTACTTTTTGACTTGTACCTGGACCTTATCTGTTTTTGGATTTTGGCTATGCACCTGCCTCCCATTGGACCATCTCATTCACAGTAAGCCATATGTTTTTTTTGTGTTGGTCCGCCTGCTTTTGTGTTCTCTGTCCTGTTTTCACCACACTTAATGCATTCAAAAATGTTTAAATCACCAATATTCCAGTTGGAGAATAAGTAGTAATTTCATACCAAACCACTAGGTGTCAGCATCACACTAGGAAATACTTGTGTAGTTCTTACAGCAAATGCACTGCTGGACTAGACACACTGATAACCACAGGTAATCATCAGTTCAGCAAAACTATCTACACATCTGTAGTTTAATGTTTCCTTCATACTGAATTATGAAGCATTCTTAATGCTCTATATGATTCATTATATAGACAAACAAGGCCTGTTGACACACTATGTAAACAGTCAGAATATTATAGACGCCATTTTTGAACTTTGTTATGTATGAAAAGAAGATACAATACTAATACACTTTATATCTCATTTCCCATATGCAAAGCAGACACATCCTAGGAGTTATAATTCTTTCATATTGAACAATAACAACTTGGTGTAATCACATAACATGACAAAGACAATGAAGAATGCCACCACAAGGCAATACAGTGGTGCTCTTACATGAAAGTGTTACCCCATGTGTCCGTACATTCTTGTGTTCAGCTATGAACACAAACACAATATTTTTGTCCCCGGGAGCATCCTATCTCGATGAGTAAGGATCAGCTGAGTGTTGGCTTTGAGCACTTGAGTGCTATTTCGGGGCGTGAATGAAACTAAAAAAAGGAACAATTGTATTACTGTCCTTGCACTCTTTTTGGAAATCAACATCCTTTGGAAAGTGACCTTCAAATGCCTTGCTTGTTAAAGAACATTATTTTATCACTTTTTTACAGCGAGTGTTTAAACTGGCAAAGGCCTTGTGGTCTGTTGGACCTTGGGGAGAGCATTTATTCCTGCATATTCCCATGGGAACTCTATATTCAAAGGAAAGTAGTTCCAATGAAATCTGCTCACAGCAGGCCTTGTGTTTGGTTTGTGATTAGTGTTTGCAAAGAACTCATTGAGCAACACACATCACATTTCATTAACTTCCACTAAACTGAATCTAGAAACAGCTTAGATTATCACCTCAAAAGTCAGCCCAAAAAAACAACTGCCCTCAACAGAATTTCACTGGAACTGAACTATGGATATGCTTACGTCTTCTGAATGAATTTCAGCTGTAATTCTTGTGTAATTCTGCACAACATCGAGAGGGAGGGGTGCATAATTTATCGCTCGGCGTTAATAGAGTGTGACTTTGATTCAGAGGAAGTGGTTCATATTTTGGCTTCTTTCAACAGTCAACATTGGTTTCCTCAAGAACATCATGCTCTTAGTATGATCAGTTTAAAAACTACAACTTTAACCTTTCCTTGCCATGACTAACCAATCTTTAGAGCAGTTTGTGTAATAAGCAGAATAAATCATGTAAATGTTGCTTATTTTTAATGACTTGGTTTACTAAGGTGAAGGTAGTGCTTTGGCCAAAGAAATGCAAAATGTTGATATCAGATGTGTGGACTCGAGCCACAGATTTGATGACTTTGGACACGACATGACAAAACCATGAAGGACTTACAACTCGACTGGTCAGAAACACTTGTATTGTTATTTTACTTAAAGAAGTACGCTAAATAAAATCATTCAAATAGCTATCATGACTTTTTGTAACAGATTTTTACTCTTAAAATGGCATTTCATTTGGTGAAGAGAGCTAATGACTTGTTATGGACTCGAAAATTCAAAGGTTAAGACTTTTGACTCGACTTGGGACTTGCCTGTCATTACTTGGGACTTGAGACCAAAGACTTGAGACTTACTTGTGACTTGCAAAACAATGACTTGCTCTAACCTCTGGTTGATATCTGGTTTTAAACAGGAAACAAAACACTGGACTGGGCAGTGATGGGCAAGTTACTGAAAATGAGTAAGAAGTTAATACAATCACTACCATCAAAACGTGACTGAGTAACTGCAGAATGAAAGTAACTAATGACTTGTTAGAGTAACTTTAGTGTTACTGTTTTTGCTTCAATAACCACATTATTGTACACATTATTTAGTGTTGCTGTGGCAGAGTGAGAGGAAAACACTCCCAAACAGTTTAGACAGTTTCAATATGACGGTATTTTGCTAATCAGTTTCCTGAAGGCAACAGACTCAACAGTTGATATGGGAAACATGTCAACAACATACCTTGCTATCAGTCTGTTTAGTCCTGGCTTACACATCGTGGAGCTGGCAGTGATTTAAAACCAAGCCTTGACTGTTTGTATGGAGTGGTTTCTCCTTGGTCTGCTGATCTGACGGAAGCTGCACTTGGGCCTCTGGTGTTTCCAGCACTGCCCTCTCTGACATCTACTTCAGTAGAAGTATGTTGTTTAGCTCGGCGCTTCCTGGGATTAGAGTTACTCTTCTTGATGGTGGACAAAGTTTTCCTTTCTGCACATAGACCGTAACTCAGCTGTATACATTATATTTATGTTTTTACATTGCCACAGGGCTGCCCCTAAAACCTGCAGCGATGAGTTTCTATCCGGTTATTAAACAAGCTCTGTAAAATACTGATGAGACTATAATGCCTCATAAAGCAAACCATACCATCACTTGGCAGATTGACTCATTCTATTTGTCTAAATAGTCTCCTTTGTTTACATTTTCAATGGAAGGTTTCACATTGACTGATATTTAGTTGGGTTATGAGATGGATATTTTGTTTGAGACTTCTACATTAGCATGCACACTACAAACTTGTACTTCCTTAATCACAAGGGCCACTAAATCTAAGTACCTCAAAGTCGTATTAACTTGCTGCTATATTTCTTGAAACACTGCATTTTAACTGAACTTTTATCCATCTTCAACATTACTAGGTTGTTTTGTGCCTTACCTTAACCACATCTTTCTGGTAATATTCACTTAAACTACATGGCCAAGGATGAGGTTTGGTTAAAATGATGTAAAAAATGATGCCTACAGCACACGAACAGTGGCCTCCTGAGTGAAAGAGTACGTCTGTTTTTGGCTGTAGGCTGACGGCAAGTAATATGACACGAAAAGGCTTTCGTATTCTTGGCATTTTTAATTTGTTTACTTTCAATTGATTTACATTGGTTTGAAATCAGTGCTACAGCTGGCAGGCAGCTACTAGCTAGCATTGTGGTATGATCTGCTTTACCACAAATGTATCTAATATAAAACTTCCTGTAGACGTTTTTGATCACCGCAATGTATTTTATAAATCCACAGATACCTTCTGTGGTGACTATGTTTTGTATCATGATTGTTTTGGATTGATTTAAGACTTTTAGTTTGCATATGATTGGTTCAATAGTAAAATATGGAACACATTGTGCTAATGTTGTACATTGAATCACCTTCATATCATGCCCAACATTATACAGTTTCTTATCAGAAGTTATGTCATTGTTTCCTATGACAAAATCCTTTAGGGAAGGTTAAAAGCAATCCCGCCTTCCCATTGGTCCCCAATCAAATTAACTGGCCATGGTACTGCCAACAAGTTTCAGATTACATAATTTACATATTAAGCAATACTACAGGTCTGTTGGGGCCCATCAGAGAATAAACCTTCATAGAGGCAAATAAGGTGGTGAACAAACGCATCTGGAATGACCTACACAAACACGACAATGGACATCATGTTCCTCACACATTCACACCGCCTGGGACGCTCTGTACTTCCTGCAGAGTTTCTCCCCATCAGGGGGCATGGTGCCATAGCCATAGTGATGAGGGAAAATGGGAAGAGCTGCTGTAAGAGCTTGCTTTAAGCTGTGGCAGATATTGGATCATAAGTAAATATGTGGCCCAGCAGAGCGATTTAGAGGATTGGGAACCTTTTTGAAATTTGATAAAAAACTGATTTTAAAAAGAAGTTCTCCTCATTATCATGTCCACATTGTTCACAATAAAAGAAGGATTACAGATGTTCATCGCCTTACTTAAAACAAGATAACAATGTCAAAGATAACTTTGCAGAGGGAGGCAGCATTATGACATGTTCATATGCATCAGGCTTGTGGACCAGCTGTTGTCCACGTGACACAAGCTCCACTTTGCACTGATGACATCTGAATACACAAAGCAGACTTGCAGCCACATTTTGTACTCTGCTGCCTGCTGGGGATATAAACCTAAACCAAAACAATCATAATGACAGTAGTTAACATTTTCATGAGATCAAATCAGATAGCCAGCATCAACAATGTAATCATTGTCATTATTACCTAACTACAAGGACGGTTTTGCATTACCCACCTGTTATGTCTTCTTCCCCTGTATGCTAAGGTTGCAGACAGCAGTGATCATGCTCAAACCTGACAACAGCTTTGTTGCCATTTATTACCTAAAGTCGATGGCTCGTGCAAACAGTCGCTAAGGTAATGTTGAAGTTTTATTGCTGTACCTATTTCGTTCATGCAGTCACATCATCCCTTTGAGCTTCCTGTTTGCTTGAAAGCTATTTCTCACTCCCCTGATACAGGACATAAGCTCAGAGTGGGCTGATGTTTATGACACAGAGCAGTTTCCCTGGTGAATAACTGCACAACATCAGCTGCAGAATGACTCGTGATAGGGGGGCAAACACACAAACGTCATTTTTTATATCAGGTAAAGTAAATGACTAAACGTGGAGACTGGGGGTTTGGACACCCATGTGCAAACTTCACCTGATCATATGTTTACATTCAATGTTTAATCTGTCACTGGGCTAAACCAGATCCCTCAAATACTGTGGATGTGTCACAAGAACTGAAATGTTCTTTCATTGGTGCCATAGATTGGGGCATTTTTAACCATTTGGTATAATAAGGACAACCCATTTGTATTGTACTTAAATACTTTATTATTCCTTTATAAATAATTAGAATAATTTCAGGTATGTACAAAATGAAAACAGTGGTAAAAATATTATTAAAGTCTTATAAATTAAATTGCACATTTTTCCTTCATCTTTGTTTGGTAACAATGTAACAAACGTGACATGCGAATAAATACAAAATAAATAATCATGAAGTACACATGTTCCTCTTCACAAACTAGACCTTGTAATTCTTTCACAAGGGACATTGCACATCACAACAACAAAAGTTTGCCTGTCGGCAAAGAAAAGTGCTTTCTAGCTTCTCCTGCTCTCCTGTTGGTCAGTCTTTTTACTTGCTGTCCAAGCTTCATCTTCATTCATACACAAGTCCACTGAAGGCATCAGCTTCCCCCCCCCCCATTTTCCTCTCTATAAACTTTTTCATTTCTTCCTGTAGAGGGGGTTACTGAACAAGCCTATCCACGGTTGCTCTCATGACAATCTCTGTGTCTGCACCCGCGCTCAGCTTCTTGATGCAGCATTTAATGTCATGCCTGTCATGCCATCTCAACCCTTAAGGCGAACCACAAACAACCCTTCATTGGCTCATGGGGAGATTTCACGCCTTTTTCTCCTGCTGCTTGGTGGCCTTGGTGCTTGGTCTGGCTTGGCACACTAGATCCCTGTAGACTGGAGAGCGGAGGAAGCGTGGGTAGCAGTCTTTGGCCATGAGCATGTAGATCTTGTGCTGGGCCACGTCGAAGCAGGACGGTGACACTGCCAGCATGTTGGCTTTGGTGAGGTCGCGAGTTTCGTGGTCGATGTTAATCTGGTAAAAGGGAAAAAGGGACAGATCCGGATTAGTCTGATGTTCTGTTTTTTTGACAGGTTGATGGATATTAGGACAATGCGCTTAACTTTAAAACTGGACAAAAATAAGTTCTACCAGCACTGCAAAACTCTACATTTTACTATCATGTGTTCAGAGAGAAAGGGGTTCTTTTATGCCTTATTATGTAACTGTCTGCCTTCATATCTTAATTCTTTGTTGAGAATACACACCTCCCGGGGAGCATCGATGCCGATGAATTCATCATAGATCTTCTGTGCTTTGAGTGGTAGTTTGGCAGTAGACTTGGTACTCCTGTAATCCTCACAGGCAAAGTAGAAAGCAATATTCTCCTCGCTGAACTCAGATACCAGGAAAGCTGTGAAGGCACACAGTCCATCTGAGGAAAGAGAGTAAATTTGATTATATGTTACACAATGGCCCCACAGGACATGCATGTGTCCATTAGTTTGTTTCATAGCATGCATTTACCAGCATCTGCAACAGATGCTTTCTGTATGCAAATGTGTCAAATAAAGGAAAATCTAGACATTTACTTACATTTGCTGGACAGGAGCTTTTCAAAGGACTCTTTCCACCTAAGACATTCCTCCAGGGATGGCCTGAAAGTAGACAACATCAGATTAGATTTAATCCAGAATTTAAATCAAGCATGTAGCCACAATACATGTTAAAGTATTTGGCTGTAATAATAAACACAGATTAGGTGTTGCTTACTTATTTTGCCCAATCTTGCAGCTGGATAGATTCCAATTTGGCTTCTGCATGATGCTTCCCAGTCTTGCTTTCAGCTCCTTGGCCCTGATGGAAAAAAGGAAAATATAGTTGAGCATCATTTTTTAAGCAAAGCCTTAAATACATTTAGACAAGCCATTACTGTACACAACAATTTAGCAAATCAAAGTCAAAATTGAGCATAAACTAAGTCTGACACACTCCTTTTCTTCAAATGCTCACACACATGCACAAATATTAAACAGCAAACGATCTTCCCTATCTGGTAATCCAAGTTTCTGAATATCAGCCATGTGAGAATCTGCATAAATCTTAAATGTACCTTTCCAAGCAGCAGGTAGGCAGCGATGCTAATCCTTTGCACATAGCAGCAGGTTGCAGCTGGTGTGGGTAGTGTTTCGGTTGGGTGATGGTTCAGTAATCCGTTCAGTAAAGCTAAGAAGGGAGCGAGATTGTCTGTGTTTCTGAACAGAGCCAGAGCAGAGGTTTTATAATCCTACCTCCCCCCTGCCTCTGTCATGTCATCAGTAGCCTCAGCCAATCGCAGCGAAGCAGAGGGAGGGCAAGAGAAATAGAAAGGGAGAGAGGGACAGAGTGGATGAAGTCAGAGAATGAGATATGCAAGGACAGGGCGGGGAAATTACCGGGCATGTCCCTGAAAACACATAGTGAATCTTAATGGGGGGGGTTTCAACCATGTCTTCGCAAAACATATTAACACACCATGAATGTAGAAAATTACACACTGATCCAGAGTGTAGATATATGAATATATTGAGCAATGTGTAACAGGCTAGAGGAAGCCAGCTTTTTAGATATTTTTTGACCTCTGAAAAAAATAGTAGAGTATTCTCTTAGTAGTTCTTTAAAAATGTAAACTTCATCAATATATTCTATGTGATTCTTAACTGATATCAGAAGACAAAACGTCACTCATTTGTCATTAAGTCCTTAAATACCCTTTTCTGGAATACTCATCAGCCTTAAACTTGTTTTTATCACCAAACCTTATACCCTCAGTAACCTTCGCCTGTACAAATACAGGTTTAAATCAATCACCCTGCATGTATGATGCAACCCAACAACAAGCCTGTCCGCTAACAACATCCGCTGTGGTCAAATTGCTTCTCAGCAGCTCCTTTCCTCGTTCCCATCTGGTTGGCGGTGCTGCCTTGCACAGAGAAGACATCATTGAAGAAATAGGAAGGTTGATCAACAACCTTTTCTCATGGTAAGCACAATCAACACTCAACCTCTTTACGGGCCTGATGAAAAAATTCCCTGGGAATGATGGGAAGGAAATGTGGTATTTGTTCAGTTTAATTACATTACTGTAAGCAGGCTGGATGCACAAACACCTGCTAGACACAATAAAGCCGAGGTGGGAACACTTCCCATATGGCGAGCTGCAGGTTGCTTATCTACAGATTTGTTTGTCATATAATTTAGCTTGAATGGCGTTAGATAATCAAAGGCACAACGTGACTAAAGAATGGAGTTGACTCAAACACTTTACGGGAACTGCATAGCCTCTAGATGGTCCAATTCTTAAAAAAAAGAGAATTAAGATATTAAACAGGAACGTTTGAAAAAAATCTGTTATTGTGAATTTGTTCTTTCAATTTTCATGGCCAAAGATAAGCCACGAACCAGTACAGGGATGAGAGTTTTCGCAGAACCTCTAACCACTATTCGCAACATGACAGTGGAAACATTGTATTTGGTGTCTTGTGTAAGAGAACAGCCGTGGGCATTTAGTGGAATTGTGATAGTGTGTGATAGCTGTGTGATAGGTGACATCAGCTTTAAGGAGGAACTTCCTCTCATCTAATAAATGTGATTTTTGCTGAAGGTCAGCAGTTTCACATAAGAAATGTGATATCAAGACACGGCAAACGGAAACGTTGGACTCACCAAGGAGTCTTTTAAAGCTACTTACGATCAGACTATTGGTTGACTAGAGTACCATGACAATAAAAGGTTTCAGTAAATGCTTCAATATGGCATGAATTTCAGTTACTTGGGCTTTGTGTAATTTTTTTTCCCACATTAAGATTACAAAATAACCTGGTTCAAGATCGAGGAAATCCGTTTTCCCTACATTTTGTCAAAAAAGTATTGCAGCTATATTATATTCCATTTTGCAGTTTATATCCATTGTATCTGCTTAGAGCAATCATCAATTAACTATATTGTAGTATTCAAAATGTAAGATATTTAGAAACTTTTAATTAAATTTTTAAAACATTACAATATCCTTTATTTTGAGATCAATTGTATTGCAGAGTACCAAAGCTTTAGAAAACTTCAGATCTTCAGTCATATTGCTGTCATGAACGAAAGAGAGAGCACTGTCTTAATTGCACAAATACAAATGTTGCCAGCGTATTTGTGCAATTAAGTTAGTACAGGAGCTTACTTGCATTTTTTGGGTGATTAAAAACAATAATTACTCAATATAGGGTGCCTAGGACTTCTATTTTTGTTGCCATGGTATCCATATAGTTTGATTTTTAATAGAACTGTATCAAAATGTAGAAATCTGGCATCGTGACAATCCTACTGCAGAATTAAAGTAGTTACTTAGGCTGTTTGAAGCAACCTTGTCTTTGGCTCTCAGCCCTCTCATTTCTTATTAAAGCATACATTTTACAGTATAGTTACATTTTGTAGTTTTATTGAAAACACGCCAAATAATTTCTTAAAACAACATGTCACCAGTATTATTAAACAATCCAAACTTGTATCACCTGTCCTTTTTAAAAGGCTCTGAGAAACCAAGGACTTAAAAATGACCTTTTAAAATGGTTAAGTCCAGACTAAGGATATCCCCGGGCTCAAAAGGAAGCCTTGCTAAGGCTGTAACGCACATCCATTAACCAAAAGCTCACAGTGTTCCAAGACGAGGCAGCACTGATGAGATTGAGTCAGCTATTGTAGGGTAGATGGCTGTAGTTAAAAAGAAATACAACGGTACAGGGATTGCCTAACCTGTCCATTCATTGTGCTGAGGAGGATTTAATTAGACCTTTTTATTGCCGGCAAAGAACAAAGGTTTGCCTAAGGAGCCTGGGGGAACCCAGCCACCCACCCGCTCACCTACTCGTACTGTGATGTCAGTTCTATGCTTGAATGTGACAAAGGACAACCGGAAACCAGAGAAAAAGAGCGTGGAAATGTATAATTGAGTGAAGGGCTTTTCTGGAAGCTGGGTATTCACTGTCCTTGAAGCTAGCTGATGCATCAACAACACACGCATAAACTTCAGCTACAAATTCATTTAGCAGATACAGTACTTCTGTCCAAAGCAATTTTACAACAGAGTAATTAAAACACAAGCAAGGATCAAGAGAGGAGGAAACAACGTATGTAAGTGCAAACGAACAGCTTTAAGTCCAGCTTTAAGGACAAATGCTCTGACAGACAGTGCATGTGCACTTGAGTTAATATACCATCATCAACAACAACATTGATAGCTGCTCTTGAGAGTCCAAATCAGCATTAAATCCATCCTAAATATCATCATCATCATCATCGTTAAGGCCACTTGAACCTTAATGTTAGCTAGTTGGGGCTATGTCGGCCTAGCAGTTGATTTGCATGCCCCATGTACAGAGGCTGGGGTCCTTGAGGCGGATGGCCCGGGTTCAGGTACGACTTGTAACTTCTTTTCTGCACGTCATTCCCCACTCTCTCTCTCTCCTTGATTTCAAATGCTATCACTGTTCTATCTCTAAATAAAGGCATACAAAGCCCCTCAAAAAATTATTTTTAAAGGTACGCTGATATGTCACGCCCCCTATGTACAGGGGCCGTGGGTTCAAATCCAACCCTGGCCTTTGCTGCATGTCTCTCCTCCAAACATTTTCTGCCCCCTATCAATAAAGGCAAAAATGTTAGCTGGTCATCAATCATAACACTTAGTTTCCAGGCAGACTTTTTTGGGCCGAGTTTGGTTGTACCAAGCTGAATATTGATCCGCGGTGGCATTGAGGGACTGGCTTGGATGACACAGAGCTCAGTCTTTGAGAGATTGAGCTGAAGGTGGCATTTCATCCATTTAGAGATATCAAGAAGGCATTACAAAATTCTTGCCGAGACTTTAACGTCATATTGCGGGAATGACAGAAAGAGCTGAGTATCTTCAGCATAACAGTGGTATTATTGCACTAAGTGAGGTGGTGTATATGGAGAAGAGAAGGGGACCGCGCACTGACCCTTGAGGCACTCCTGTGGCTAAATTGTGTGCTTTGGACACTTCTCCCTTCCAAGACACTCTAAAGATCTCCCTGAGAGCTAGGGCATGAACCAGCAGATGGCAGATCCTTAGATGCTGAGTTCACCGTGGATCTAGTGTGGACCTACTTACAAGAAGTCCAACACTATTTCTATTTTGCTGATCTAACACTCAAAACATAAAATTAAGTAAAAAAAACCCAAAAACGTTGTTTTGGCTTACTACAGTTTCTGGAAGCATTATTATATAACTGCTATACTAGCCATTCATCCAAAGGCATTTAACATCATATTTATCAGTAAAACTCTACAGGTGACTCGAAAGCCATATCTAAGATTTAAGCTGTAGAGAGTTTCACCGTCCGAACAGCCATTGACTTGATGTACTGTACCAACAGTTTCACGTGGAAAGTCACACATTCCTTTTCATAGCTGTTCTCACTAATCTGTTATGGATACATTATCTATAGGTAAAATGTTCATTGCATACAGACTTTGTCTGATGAGTTCAGGTTTTCTGAGTAATTAACGTTTAGAGGTTTTCTTAGAACGACCATGGGCATCTTGTGTTTGCCTCGTGTTCACTAGTAGAGAGTATAAGTACTGGATGATTCATTGATCTCTTCAATAACTGGGAAAATAATGAGTTGCAATAAAAAAAACTCACTTTTGTTTTGACAATTGTTCACTGGAATTATTTCTTAGTAAGGTCAATGTCTGACACCACAAAATACCTTTTCAGTATAACAGTATTATACAATCCTATAATCTGACTTAATTTGAAGCTTTTGACTGATATTATTTATGACTAAGTTGGCAACAGCATACTCATTATGTTTTTGGGTTTTCCACCTCCTCATCCTGCGGTCCCTTTCTTATGAACACTATACTACGAACTCCTGGAGCTAAATTGGTACTAAGATGGCAAAGGTCAGTCTCTCCCATTCTCATCTCAATAAAGCCTGGAGGGCACATCTTTCGATGTGGGACAGACATCCAATTGGACTTAATGGTGAGTGGATTTGAATTTCTAATCCAAGGTCAAAGCTTGTCTGTCCCATTATTGTGAATAGGTTTTTCAAGCAATGCCTGTGTCACATGTAGCTACGGTTATGATCGCTGCCTTAGTTTTGGAGGGATGGGTAGCTGATGGCAGGATCATTCTGACCTTACATATAACTTTAATTGGAAACTTCATTCACAAAAGGCTACTCTATGAGATGAGTAAAAATAGCAACATCTTGTGTTCATATCTTTAACCAGGTCATGTTCTCAGGAGCCTCCTGGCATATTTACCCTCCCAACAGCACACTCAGGATCAACAGATAACGTGGCCTCATATCTTTGAGTCAAGTCTTGAATCAGGGCTTTGTTTAAAAAGTGGAAATGTTGGAGAAATAGCTTCAGGTTCTCATATGTTCGTGACAAGACACAGACAGAACTAAACACTCAAAGTCTGCTGTACACAGAAATAATTCAAGTTGACTTGTTGGATCTAACACGGGAAAATAATTTGTTGATGCACTGTTTTTTCAGAAATGGAAAAACAAAAGTTAATAAGTATGGATTCAGAATGGTCTTTAAATAACAAGACAAAAAACTGTGTATAATTTGTTGAACATGCCAAGTAAGAATCATCCAACCAAGGACAACCTACCAAAAATGATAAATAAGAGGTGACATTTAGCTGTATCTATTCCAACGGAAAGGTTGCTGCTTGCTTTCTTTGTTACTTAGTCCAGGTTTGAAGCAGGGACCAGTTTAGGACACTTGCATCTCACATCCCAACTTTACCCCAACTCATTGCATTATTTGCTTTAAGACTAAGCCTATTTTACCTCAGGCCACCTGGAAATGAAACCCCATCTCATCTCTAGTCAAGTCTTCTGTTTCTTTCAGTCTCAGCTGTGATGGAGAGAAAAGGCTCATCCTCAGCCCAGCGTGCCCCTTTCACAGTTCATCTCCATCTAGGTTCTGCTGCGGAGATGAGAGCAGGATAGAGTTCATTCTCTCTTCAGGGGATTGTTATGCTGTCCTCCATGAAGAGTTGTTGCCAGAAGAAAATGACAAATGGATGATATGCGGTCCCTGATGCCTCACCTCACCTCTTTGGCAGTTACAGAGCAGCCTGAAACAAATAAACCCCCAACTGGCATAATTGAAAATTGTTTGAGGGTACACCCTGATGGTTTTGTTATTAGCCATCTTTCTACCTGAGTTTCCATTAGTATAGAAAGTAGGTCAAGGAGCAGAGGAAAGTCCTCATGTCTGATTAAATCACCACAGTAGTTTTGGGACTCAAATAAGACTACCACCATAATGAGATGAGGTTAAAAAAATAGGACAGGAAATAGGACAAATAAAATGTCTTTTATGCTCAAGGTGAGCTGGCTTTGCACCATACACATAATCACATACACAAATGCATACTCTTACATGCTGGCAAATAAAGATAATGAAAGAGTTTCCAGATATTCAATAACTACTCAAAACTAGCCTCCGTCATCGATTCCTTTGGCAGCAGCTGATGAACCATAACAAGATTGCTCTAGTCCTCTTATTAAAAAAAAGGAGTCGTTATGAACAACACAATATTTTATAAGAGGAAGCTGAATTGAACAGCCTCTAAATCACCAATTACTCCATAATCACCAACATTAATTGTGCACCAAATCTAGCTATGTATCAGTAATCCATTTTTCCTATCTTGGACCACCATGTATGCAACAACCACACAGCCAGCTGCAACCTCGAGAACATCTACACAGATTCATCTGTAGCAATAAGAGGCCTTTGTGGTCTTTTGGCTCCTTTTCTACCAGTGGAGGCGCTGTACTTCCTCCAACTGGAGGATGTAGGGGTGCACTGATTAGTTGACACTGTCGGCAAAACTTGATTACAAAATGAGTTACGAAGCAATTTAATAGTAGATAATTAGCTGGTTACATATTCACACATGTTTCTCATTCTGTACGCAGACATACAATTGTTTTACAAACCTGTCTCTACGCTGAGAGTTTCATACGCAAAGCTACAGATAAACAAAACATAGTATAAAGCAGCAGCCAATGAAACAACGTTGAGTCCAAAAACTTCAAAGGTCTGAGGGGCAGTTGGGATCCTTTCAATTATGGACGCCAAGTCTGCTATTAAAATAGTACCCCTAATAATGTTGCATAGCCTCGGCCTTGGAAGTTCTTTTCATACTCTTTCCCATGCTAGCTTGAAGTGTCTCTGACTCCTTTCAAGCTTGGATTTATAATGGTAACAATGACTTCTAATGGTAATCCTGAGTCATTAGGCAACATTTTGAACCTATAATTCAAAGGCGGTTTAAGGAGTCTCAACCCTTTATGTATTTAGCTGATTGAAATTCAGTCATAGTAGGTCGCTAAAACAAAATTGTGAGATTGTCAAAACTTCCCTTGATTTATCGAATCACAAAATTGAACAAGAAAATGAGGTTTACTGTTGTGCAGACAGTTACAAACAGTAGGAACATCTTTCTTCTGAGGATGACTTTACACTTATAACGACATTGTGCTCTGGGGGACAATTTAGTTCTCCACATGCTCCAACAATGAGACTGCACCCCTTTGTTTCCACATAAAGCATTTACCAGCTGTTAAATCTGCTCGGCTTTGTGACGCCGATCGCAAATCTCTTCCACAAAACAGAAAGGACACTTTAGTCTCCAGAACAAAAACACTGAGCAGCTGCTTCAATGACACACTGAGTAACCTGAACATGTTGTCTTATGTGTGAACTATACTGTGCACCATCTCTGCACAGTCAATAAAACTAAAAAGTGACGAATGTTGATGTGCTTCCATGCAAACACAGTGTGAGTTTATTGAGGAAGTGATGAAAAGGTGGCAGACGCAATTGTATTTGAGTAACAGAACTACATTTGTTGTTCGAGTTCATGAAGTTTATGAGTTTGAAAAGGTGTAATAGAAAGAAAATCCATCATCCGAGTCTCAGGTCAATGCCACAGGAAGTGTCCATAATTTCTCTTTGTATGTAGTTTCCCAGCACTGCATCGCCTTGCTTGTTTGTTTGGTTTCACTGAAGGTCTCTCAAAGCGGTAGCGAGTGGATGGGGACAGCTGAGAGCCCATTAAATTAAATCAAAGGAAAATTCAGACAGGCACTCCAAAGCTTGGGGAATATGCCAAGCTCATTTGAACAGAATCACAGATAAGAAGGTTGTCTGGTAGTTTTGGATAATTTGATCTTTAAATCTGGAATTCATTTATTGTGTATTATATTGAAGCTAGATAAACTAATGTTGGACCCCTCATTTTATAAAAGACACAATAAGTGAAATACAATTACACGTTTTGGACGTTTTGATTAATGAATGGTAAAGCGTGGATCATTTGGGGTTAAAGATTAAAAACAAACATTAGTAGTACATCAGTATTGACTTACAAACATTGATCATATTAAATGATTCATATTTTATTTGCGGGCCAAATAAGGCTCATGTGAATCCACATACAATTTGTTGTCTTCAAATTAGTTTATTTTCAGATATTTTCATTTTAATGTATCTAAATCTCCATCTAGTGTTGCGTTAAGTACGACTGTATCACACTTGTCAATGCATCATGTGTTCAATAAAATAAATCTATGCAACTCAACAATAGTTTTTTCTTACATTTTAAGTAAAAAATGGTAATGTGCAAAACTGCTTTATACTCGAAACTTGATTGAGAAGAAAAAAAAGCAACAACTGCTCTAATAATTTAGAATAAGGGAGGCCGAAAATGTTTTTTTTAGCTAATATAATAACCAACTACCACGTCTCGTGACCTGGGAGTCCCATACACACCCCATGCAACCATTCAAAAGGTTGGGTTTTAACATTTACAGCCTGGTAGAATAAAATGATTTTTTAAATTAGTTATTGTCTTCATCAGGACTTACTCTACAGGGGTGTGAATTTTTTTTATAACTCATCCGCTTAGATTTTGTGAAAGATACGAGTTATGCATAGTTGGACGGGTGTCTGACATGATTGATGTGCAGGCGCAACTTAACAGTTTGTCAAGAGGCCCAGCTCCAACTCTTATCCTGTCGTTAAGTTGACTGAAAGGTTGAGACAGCATTTTCAATATGGCAACCGCCATCGACAAGCTTCCAAAGCCTCCTGCAGAATCCAACAGGTGACGTCTCTAAGGCGTAGTCCACTATTATTTAGAGTCTATGAGATGTACAGAAGGAGCCAGGTAAGCGTTTTCTAGAATTATGCTAAACCAAAAGGAGTGGATTTCTGAAAATGTCAAAATATTCCTTTTAAATGAATAAATAGGCCAAGCAGTTCCATAAACATACTGCTTCAGTAAACACGGGGCAAATCACGTTATTTAACGGGTGAGCTCCCAGGAAACGTGACACCTCCTAACACAACAACACCTTAAATTAGGTTAAATCCTCGTCTGCCTGTATATCACGTTTCACTGCATGTGGTCTGATTTCTTTTAGATTTACTCTGTTTAAATGAGAGAGAGCCTTTATGATTGGAACTAGAATAAAAAAATATCTTTTTCTCTGCAACAGTATCCTTTTTCCTGAGCCTCTGAACTTTTGCACATTGGTCCTGTGTGGTCTCAGTGCGAGTGTGTCAGGCAGTGTTCGTGTGTGTGTGTGTGTGTGTGTGTGTGTGTTTTTGTGTTGAGGAGCCTCAGGTTGCTCATCTGCCTGATGGTCCTCTGGGGAGGAGAGGAGCAGCCTGCTGCAGGCACAGCCAGATGCTTTCTCTTGCGCTTAAACAATAACCACTGGAGTGTACTCCCCCCACAGCAACACTTATGATCTGAAACTACTCCCAGGAGGCTGTTTAGACAGAGGTCAGCCGAGCTTACAATATGCAAACTGTCCCGAGACTTGAAGTGATATTCCATGATAAAACTTGTTTTTCACTGTTGTCCTGCAGTACTTTATCTTCTATTTCTTTTAATCTCTGAACTCAGCCTGCTTTTTAATATTTTCATAATATTCACCTGTGTAAAAATAACATATTTATAGACAGCGGGGCATTGCCAACCAAGGATGGAGAGGGACAGTGAGACACGTATACTGTAGGGTTTTTTCAAATATTAATTTTTCCACACAAAACACTTGGAGCCTCCGTTTTTTTTTGGTCATGAAAGAATAGTACAGCTTTTTCTTCAGTTTCATTCATGCTTTGTATTGGCTGCATGACAGCTCCGTTTTCATTTCGGCATGCATGTTAAGTCACAGCTTTCACGGTGCAGTCCTAGAACACATTTGCATGTCCGGTAGAGACGTGGCACGCTGCCCAGCGCCGCCTACTTGTCTCGAATTGAGGAGTCTTTGCTAAACAGTATACCACTGTTTTCCTATAATGCCTGATTTTGACATAAAAGTTGTTTAAATGGGGACGCTGACAAACTTCTACAGTACAAGTTGCGAGCTATTCGCAAAACATTCTGGGATAGCTTGCAGCCTGGATCAGGCAGGCAGTGACACGTTTTAACAACTTTTCTCTCTCAATATGTCTAACTCATCAATACTAAAATAAAAACACAATACGGTGTACTTACTAAACGGTATGCCAAGTGCAGTTTTTATTGATAAGACTCCTCAACTCAAGATAACAAGTAACAGTTTGTGGCGGAGCTGCTGTCTCTATGCAGTTTGGAGGAAGTGCAGTGTATTCGCACTGTCATACTACTGGCGTGAGCAGCTAGCCTCACGTGTGTGACTTGTGTTGAAAATCAGGAGAATAGATGACGTGACATCACGTCTGAGCATCCATGGATTTTGTTTTTGTTTTCAGATAGACCAAAAAGTCTGAAAACTTTTGCATGAAAATAATTGTTAAAATTCTCAGATTGAAGACCTGATAGCTGTTCCTCACATGTCTACACTAAACACGCCTCGTGTTCTTTGTAAACGGTGGATTAAAGGCGGGGAAAACACATTGATTCAGTAGGCTTCATACGTGTGATCCCACCTCTATGGGGATCAGGGCAGCTTCTCTCCAGAGACTCATGGACACTTCTGTCATGTGCTTTTTATGCATTGGAAAATGTTATTATTTTTAGATTATTACGCAAGTATTTAATTATACTGTATTTCATAGGCTTTGATCCAGTATTCATTATACGAGACAGCGAGAGCGAATGAGTAGAAAATTAAAAAGAGAAGAGTGAGAGACAGATAAAGGGTGTGTGCGTGTGCGTACTACTACACGTTGAGTGAAAGTTAAAAATAAGGTGCTTCATTGTTCAGTCATCCCAATAAACAAGGAGAGTATTACGAGAAAAAACACAATGAGTAAGGGATCCTAAAAACTGGGCTACATTTTAACACACTTCATCATTTGTCTTTGCATTCTTCGAGATCAGTTTTAGATGGGGCATTACATTTTTTTTAAAAGATGCCAGTGGTCAATACTGTGAAGTGAGTCACTTTGATAATGAAATTCTGTGCAATAATCATAAAGATCAATAGGTACAGTCAATCCACAGCGAGCACGTGCCCCCAACACGTGCTCCAGCCATCTGTGAATATTGAACACACTTCAAGTGTTGTGGTTATGTCAGAGGAAGAGGAATCACGGGTCCAATTTCAATTCAACAAGTACATTTTATTTAAAAATGAGCAAGGTTTTTGTGAAGCAAAACATGTCACTGCATGAGGGATTCTTTTGACTAAATGTGTGTTTGACATGTGCGTCTTGTCACATGTTCTCTTCAACCTTCGACTTCTATAGATTAATTATTGTTCCCATTCTGACTGTAATTCACCTTTGTGTTCAGTCAGAAGAGAAGACTAAAGGGTTTTTGAGCTGACTGACACAGACTTTCAGCCATGAATAAAATATAACCACGATGGCTCCCTCCAACAAAAGTCCCTCCTGCTGTTATATGACTATGACTGTGTGTGTGTGTGGTCTCTCACCAGAGGAGCTGGCCCAGAGAATTCAATGATAATGATTAACTTGATGCTAAATGGCCGTGCTTTTTTCTGCTGTGTCCCAGTGGTGGGGTTGTGAAACAACAGCGCTGATATTTGACTCTTGTCAACATCACATATGTGTGTACCTGCTGCCTTGGGAGATCATAACAAACATTCAGTCATGTCAATACCAGCGAGCAGCAGGTGCTGTTATTTACAGATAGTGTTCTTTTGGACTAGAAATAAGTGGACAATCCAGCCCATTCTTTTTACTTATTTCAAATCCCCAATAGCAAATAGCATTTTAAAACAGATTGAAGCAGTTCTTTTTTCTGTACCCCGCTGGTCACACCTACACATTCACACACTGATGGCAGAGGCTGCTGTGTAAAGTGGCCATCAGTATTAGCTAATCCCATTTATACACATTTATACGCTGCTGACGAAGCAGCGGGAGCAACGTGGAGTTAAATGTCTTGCCAAAGGACACATCGGACATGTGGCTGCAGGAGCTCGGGATTGAACTCCGACCTTTTTGTTGAAAGATGACCGACTCTACCAACTGAGCCACAGCCATCCCAAGGTTACCACCTCAACCCTTACTATAGATGAAGATCTGCCATCATTTTAGCATGTATTTTCTGCTGAAAACAACCAGAGAACAGAACTACAGTAGGACTCTATTGTTCAACCTAATAAACTGTACATAAATATGGACATGTTCCATCTCCTCTTCTGTGCAAAATTAAAAACAAAAACATCCCTGCCACTGTCACTCATATATTGCACTGATGACATCGTAAGGAGTCATGAGATGTACAGAAAGGATCTGGCTGGTGGCCCTTTCTGTTTACCAAAGCCCACTTTAAACTTACCAATAAGATGTCAAAGATCCCTCAGGTCGTTACAGTCCACAGCAGAACAGATTCTTGTGTTGGTTTGAGGCAGACACTCACAGTTATGGAAAGTTCAATGACTCTTTTGTTAGTGTTTGTTACGTTTCATCAACTTTTTTATTTTTTTTATAGGCATCTTGCAGCCCTCCTCTCAGTGTCTCACGATCCTCCAGGTGGTCCCGACAGTGGTGTAGTGGTGCCTGAAGAAGTTGGTATACTCCTAATCTTTCCCCAAATGATTTTTTTAAGTGGCCCGTCCAGCGGAGGATAAACGACTGACGTTGTAGCTTTTAATCTTATTCATTGTTGGTACTGCTCTTTTTGTATTTATCCTTCTTCCTGTATCTCCCTCTGGCCCACTTTCCAAATCCAGCACAGTTTCTGCAGATGGCTGTTCATCATTGGTCTGGTTCTGCTCAGAGTTTCTGCTTCTTAAAGGAAGCCACTGTAACTTTGCTAAATGTTGCTTAGTCCTGATGATGGATTAACGTTGGGTCTTTGTAGATAATTTAACAAAGAGTAAGGTCTTTACCTGCTCTTTGTAACGTGTCTTGAGATAACATGTGTTATGAAGTTGCTCTATACAAATAAAGATTGATTGATTGATTCTAGCAGTGTCTACCTTTCACTGCTGAGCAGGTAAGGTAACTTGAGTGTATCTGCTCTTGTTTTCTGAAACTGTTTAAATGAGGACTGAGAATGAACCATGTATTAAAAATGAACTGTGAAGTTGACTGATAGTAACCTCTGTGGATTTGTCAGGATCCTACATTACAAAGACTCGATTAATTCCGTGTTGAAAACATTGTTAAATAGAACATTATGTTTACATCTCTCTTCATCCTGGTCACGTGAGAGCGGTGCAGCATCAGATGAAATACACTCTCTGTTATCTGAGTGATTTGGTAAAAAGACAAATTCAATTTGTGTGGTTGTTTTTCCTGCTCTGCTTCTGTTGTTTATCTCTGAGCTGAACAGGACGACTAATCAACTGTTCTTCTCACGCGCCCCATGATGATCCATAGTAATGGCAGCGCTGCACCATGGGTATTGTGTTTACTATTGATAAACAGGGCAGATACAAAGAGACGGAGAAAGAGAGACAGAGAGGAGAGAGAGATACTGATGAGAACTGAGGGAAACAAAAGGGATAGGATGACGAGTGAGCAATACTGGTGCGATAACTGCCGCTTACACCTTGTTCATTTTACACAGTTTGTCATAGGAAGTTCATTTTCCTTTTTCACATTTTAAAATGCAGCTAAATCCATCTGCTGTGTTGTGGTCATAATAAGTGTGCACAAACTCTCCTTATTTATGTTAGCCTGTTGATTGCAGGCCTGCTCGTGGTACCTACAGTCTCTAAATGTACTATGGGAGGTAGAGCCTTCAGTTATCAGGCGCCGCTCCTCTGGAATCATCTACCAGTCGGGGTCCGGGGGGCAGACACACTATGTACTTTCAAGAATAGACTTAAAACTTTTCTTTTTTTTTTGATAAATCTTATAGTTAGGGCTGGCACAGGTATAGACCAGCTCATAGTTATGCTGCTATAGGCCTAGACTACCGGGGGAACTGGCACCTTGAGCTCTTATCCCCTGCTCTCTCTCCCTCTTTCTCTCTCTCTCTCTCTGCATTCATATGACATTACTGCACGTCATTATCTGTAAATCCCAGTTCCTAACCACATCTTCTTCTGGGAGCTCCTGAGCTCTCTTAGGTTCCTCGGGATTGTTGCTCCTGCTGAGCCCTCTTAGGCTCCACGGGGTCGTTGGTGGACGGCCTGCCAAAACAACCCTCCCCCCCTCCCTTCGGGATCGTAGGTGGACGGTCTACCTGAACAACCCCCCCCCCCCCCCCCCCCCTTTTTCCCTTGTTCTCTATCCCTCTTCCTGCATCTTATCCAGTCTCCCCCTATCCCTTTCCAAGCCCGGCGCAGTCTAGGCTGTGAAGGCTGTTTCGTCATGAGCCGGGGATCACGCCGAAGATTTCTGCCTTTTAATAAGGAAGTTTTTTCTGACCAATGTAACTTTTGCTGCTTTGCTAAAGTGCTCATGATGGATTATCAATCAATCAATCTTTATTTAACTGGATTAAGCTGGGTCCTTGTAATATAGCAATAAGTAAGGTCTTTTACCTGCTTTTTGTAACATAACAATAAGCATGGTCTTTTTTACCTGCTCTTTTGTAATATTAATAGACAAAGAGTAAGGTCCTTTACCTGTTTTTTGTAAAGCGTCTTGAGATAACACTTGTTATAAATTGGCGCTATACAAATAAAGATTGATTGATTGATTGATTGATTGATTGATTGACGTTTTTCGGCTAATAATGAATATAAGCAATTAGAGGTGTACATTTTGGGAGCTTGAATGTATTTGTTATATTGGTCTTATTTTTTTAATTTTTTTCATGAGCTTGTGTGCGCAGAGCTCCTGAGGCAGGACATGACGCACATTTAGGTTGAAGAAATATAAAAAATATATATCAGTAGCCTCATTATTTAATGAAGGGCCGCATAATATTTTGCAATTAGAAAACACTTTAAAACAACAATTATAGTTTCCCCTTAAAAAGATATTTTCTTTTTTTTGGTCAAAGCCACAGGGAGCCACTGGAGACGGGCAAAAGGCTTTACTTGCAGTTTGAATATAAACTTGCTTGTATTTGGAAAGAAACTAAGGTACTTTTGGTGGATCGAGTTACAACATTAAAGGTACAGTATGTGGGGGAGGGATAGCAGAGAGCCTCAACGTCATCTTTTGTTATTGTTTTGATTGAGAGCCCCTATAGCGGGGGATTTTACATACTGTAGGTTTAACTTAACCACAGAAAATGGAACTCGTTATGGATCGAAAAGTAAATGAAAAAGGCTAAAGGAATCTGTAGAACGGGAAAAAGTGAAATGTTAGATGACATGAGATGGACATTACTTTAGACTCATCAGCTGAGCTGTGTGAGAGTTTTTCAAAGTGACATGAAGCATTCAAAGTCCCAGCAGTGTCGTTCTCTTCCATCACTGTGACTACAGGGAGACACTTCGTATAGGCTGACCTACGGTGCATCTAAAGGGACAAAATAGCATGCTGTTAATGCAATTTTAAAAAAGAAGTATTTTTTGATAATATTTGACTCTGTCTTTGTTCTTTATTATTTCTTTTTGAGGGTGAAATGAGTGTCACATAGAGGCCCTTGTGGTAAATAAATGTATAGGTCTTATAAAATAATCCATATCCAAAATGGACCTCAGAAAACTATTGGCAGCGTGTGACTGCTGGGCATAAAAGAATGTTTTAAGTGCTAGTACTGTGATGCGTGCCGACCCACTTCGAGCTTGGGTCAACATGAACACGAGGCCTTCTTACTTTCAAAAAAGTAATTGAGGTTTTGGAGAATCACTGACCTTATTCCTGTTTATGATGATGTGTGTTTGCCTTTCAGCTCCATTAACCCATTATGTGTAAGTGTGTGGTTTTTTTATCTGCAGAGCAACACCACAAGTCTCTGTATTCATATCTGATCCCAGCCCATATATAGTTTCCTCACTCACTGATGTCAGATACGCTTCTATGATTTACACAGCAGAGGTAATTTGAAGCAGTCATCATTTCATGCCGTGAGTTTGTGCTCAGCATGTTATCACCCAACACTGTGAGATGTGAGTCTGCCCTGTCTGCAGTCTACTGGCCCACATAGCCTTTTGTTGTGTCTGCTGAGCAGGATGCTGTCCCACATTCACTCTTCTTTCCATTCCCTGAGTGACAAACACATCAGCAGCAGCAAAGTTAATGGATGTGTAATGTCACAGTGGGCAGCTATATCCCACAAGTGCCCCAGATACTGAAAGGGGAGTGCTTTTTTAAAGCTAGTGGTGCTGATGCTGAGTAGAAATAGTTTCATGAATGTTTGATTATGGTCCTGTTTTTAGTTTATAGGGGATTTTTTCTTTCATTCTTTTTGTCAGTCATCTGTCTTGGTCTCAAGTCTTTATCAGTTTTTCTCAAGACTCAAGTCTCGAGACCACTTTTTGAAGGTCTCTGTCTCGTCTCGGAATGGAAAGCATTTTTACTCGGTCTTGTCTCGGTCTCAGGCTGGGCTGACTCTGGATTTTAAATCAAGACCGGTCAAGACCACCACTGATCGGCTATTTACTGTGTCATTACTGTGATTGGAAGGAAAACGCCTCTTACTAAAAGAACCAATAACTTCAATTCATTTGTAGTTTGATTTTTATCCCCCGGTGTTACGGTCTAAGTGAGTGACACGCCTGCTGCACAGAAGTTGATGTGTTTTCAGTGATGTTCATGGTCTTGGTCTTGTCTCGGTCTCTCCTTGCTTGAACTTCCTGCTCATCAGTTATTCAAAATGTGTATGACATCCCTGCTACCTATTCCAATAGTATTTGGAAAATGATAATCCTTAATCTTATTCAAAAAATGAATGTAGAAATAGAATGATGAATCATCCCCAGATTGAGGATTTGGGTTCTCATTTATTAAAGACGTTGTTTTTGTCTGGTTTCATCGCTGTTATAAAATGGAATTAAAATTCAGGTCAGTCTGTTCTGATGATTGGATGAATGCATTTAACTTTTAAACCCCTCTTGGCATTATGGGAATGAAGTCACGCAGTGCACGAAACATGGATGCAGACCTTTTTTAATTCCAAAATATAAGGGGGGGAGGTTACATTAATCTGGATCACAGTTACATTAAATATATCAGGGGGCGATATGTTTTTCCAGCCATTAGTTGTATGGTCAACAGAATGGCCCGTACAGTACTCATGCAATAAGGAAAATATTTATCCCACCTGAAATACTCGGGATGTCTTTTGAATCAGGTAATCAAAAAGGGAGTGCAAATGCTGAGGGAGCAAACACATTAGTCATGTTATTGACTTTTTCTAACTATAGGTTTCTCTTTTCTTTTTTGCAGTCATTTTCACAACATAGTATACAAATCAAAGAATATCAAAAAAGTTATTCAGAGTATTGCATCATGCTGAAAATATAGAATAATTTGCACAACATCATCTTCAATCCAGAACAGATTGTTACGTGAGGGCTCGGGCTGTCGCTTTCAGTTCACTTAGCACTGGGTTATGAGAGCCAGTTGGAATATCCAGGTTAATGAAGCATCGCTGATCAAGCTATTTTTAGCACATTAGTTATGCAAGCCTCTGAATTTTTTCCGAATTATTTTGCTTTCTAATTTCTGAAGTCATTTTGCTAAACTTTTTTTTTTGTTTAAGGTGAATTTTGGGGCTTTATATGCCTTTTATTGTAGAGATTGGACAGTGGGTAACATCAGAAATCGGGAAGAGAGAGAGAATGGGGAATGACATTTGGGAAAGGAGCCACAGGCATTCGAACCTTGGCCCCCCACTTGGAGGACTTTGCCTCCGTACATGGGGCGCGTGCACTAATTGCTAGACTAAAAGCGCCCCTGTCAAAATTTTCCAAATTCAATATTTATCTTTAGTTCAAAGAACCAGTTATTTGAAATGATGCTTCTTTGGTTCAAGGACATATCTCCATGGTCATGTTTCGAAACCAAACCTTATAGAAAAGATACAAATGATTAGAAGTAACTGATTCCCTGCCGTCAATGTTTGGTCCAATGGGATGCTCTCCATATACCATCTACACTTCCTGAACTGAGTGACTTGAAAGCAAATCAACGTAACCCCTTTAAATATACTCCACATTTATTGTCACATAGAATACCTGCTAAGAATTTACAACACACAGGATTATGTAGCTATATCAAGTGCAATATAGTTTGGCACAGTTTCAGATATTAAGTGGTCACTCACTTTAATTGTTCATTGTAAACACACAAACTACCACGAAAGGTCTATTCACCTGCATTCCACAGTGTCTAGTTCACAAAATATCCAAGGTGAGCAAAAATAGTGCTGGGCAATAAAAACCCATGATGTATTTTAGAATATTAATTTCTAGGAGATGGAATGATAACCACTTCATTTCCAGTTCTTGTGTGTGTGGAACCTCAATAAATCAGACCCCTTTATTGTAAAGCGTTAACGCTAACATTACCAAGAGTAACTTGAGCTTAAAGGAAGAATGTGCTAAATACAGCAGAAATCAAGTACATCCTCTGTAAATGTCTCTCTGAGTCATGACTGTCTACAATGAGTGAGAAGCTCGAGTCCCGCCAGCTGTGTTGTTGTCAGAGCCGTGTTTACATCATGTTTACATGGACGGCCTTGTGTATAAAACTGTTTTAGTCAAGAACTAGAGAAAAGAAGAAGAACATACTCGCTGCTTATTTGGATGTCACGTAAGTGTCTGTAGATCACGGTCATTCTGTGGTTAACTCATAGCTTCATATTGCACATAAATTGACAAAGTGTGCTAACATTAGCCTGCTAACACAACAATGCAGGACACAGGCAATTGCAGCTCGAGCAAAGGACAATTTTGTCCGCCACTAGCGCTTAATGGTGCTCAATTATTGTGTGTTCTAATTCATAACTCCTTCGTGCAACTCAAGTGGAGAGGGGTTGGAGGTGTGTCGCTGGAGGCTTCAGAATAGCGGAGGTGTCACCAAACAGCAGTTTGTTTTAGTTTAATGCTGGTGCTCAAGGGCGACATCTACCGGATCAAAATGTAGCACATTCTTCCTTTAAGTCTTGTTTGCTTTTTGTAGATCCTTTTAAGACATCAGTGATTGATAACCAGCCAAAAGCGTCCAACGGGAGCTTTAAGGAAATCCTGCAGACTTCAGCTACGCTGCCAAATGTCATCTCTTTAAAACGGGTCTCCAAGATATGAAAGGGCTTTCAGAACCTTAGTTGTTTCTTGCTCTAGTTTTGAAATGGAAATTTTCATTGTGACAGTTTTTATTAACAAATCACCCAGCACTACATTGGACCTAAAACAGTTAGCTTATTCTCATCAAATCTCCTTCTCTGTACCATACAGTACGGTCCACCTAGACACATCTTTTTTTGCAGGGGGTTGCATGCATGGAGCTGGTGTAAACAAAGAAAACAGTCAAGCAACGTTGCTCCATCCTTGCAGGTTCACAGTATTCAGAGATGAAAGGGTAAATGAATAATTTACAGTGTAGGTCCAGTTTTCAGTCCTCAGTGGTCTTTGTAACATTTTGTCAAACAGACCTTCGCTGGCTCTGCGCGTGCGCCCTTTTTACCATATCCTGGTACATCTTGGACCTGAGAAATCGCGGGTAGGAGTCTTTCTCCATGAGGCTGTAGACTTTAGCTTGGACTTCATTGAGGCTGGTTGGGGACGGATCTTCCAGGCTTTGCTTTGTCTTTTCTCTGGTGCGGTAGTCAATGTTTACCTGCATGGATGGAGAGAGCAAACATTCCCATTAACCCATGTGTGACACCGAGCTACTCTAAAGCCATTCACACCTGTCTATTAAAGTGTCTTGGATCTTTGTTCAAATCCAGAAGAGATTTTAGCCACTTTAATTTACAGAAGTATGACTAATACTACCAACCATCAATCTCCTAACACTGAGAGCATTTAAGGATTAGTGACATGTCGAAGCAATCATGTCCTTACTGAGAATACTCAGTCTCTGCTGTTTGTTCTCAGAATAAAAGTAGGTCAAGGTACCCTGAGGTAGCTTCTCTCAAAATGTAGACTCATAAGATGTTTGTTTCTCTTCATCCAGTCGTAGGTGTTAGGGCCCGACGGATATGGGATTTTTTGGGGCTGATACCAATAATAGGGAGAGAAAAACTGATATATTAGCCGATATCTTTCTTAGATCTATCATCATTCTGTAGAGATAGATAGATAAAGATACAAACATTCATTGTATTGATCCCTGAAATGCAGTTATCAAACACTCAACTGGAGAGTAACTGCTCATGTACGTGCGTCACCGTTTGACACTCTGGAGAGTGATGATGCTTGTTGTAATCCATATAGCACACTCTGCTAGTGACAGCCAGAAAGACTATGAGTGTAATACAATACAACTTAAATGTAATACTAATTGACTGGTAAATAAATCTAGAAATATCGGCGCATATCAGGGATAAAATTAGTCGATACCATTGTTCACATGATATGCTAATAATGGCCGATATTATCCGCTGGCCGATTAATCGGTCAGGCTTTAAAGGTGCTGTTGTTTAATTAGCGCACCATTACATTGCGATCACACTCAGCCTGCTATCATGCTATAGATTCAGACAGACATCTACAGCTTCTGACCATTTAGTCCTAAAAAACAAACAAGAAAATACTAACTTCGGTCATGTGAAATGACAACTTAATGGTTGGTTTCATAGAAAACACTTGTTGACAGTGTGGGGAAACAGAAATGAAACAATTAACTTTGTATATTGATGTTTCGAAACGCTTTCTTCTAGCATCATTAAGTGACGAGAACACACCTCTCTGGGGGCCTGGATATCAATGAACTCCTTGAAGATCTTGTTTGCTCTTGACACAAGCTTGGTCGAGCTCTTGACCTTTTTGTACTCTTCGCAGGCCATCCAAAACTCGATATTCTCGTCACTGAACTCCGACTTGAGAAACGTCCGGAAAGCGGCCAGACCATCTGTGAAGGACACATGAATCAGAGCGTAAAGAGGAGGTAAAGACAACAGAAAAAGCACAACAAAACATGATTGATACTGCAGTATGGCACCTATTTCTGTATACAGCAGATGAGAACTCCCCCTTCTGTGTTTTTCCCGTCCTTCTCCATCATGTGACATTCGGTAATGTCCTTCATCCCTTGTTGATGTTTTTCTAGTGCATACACACATTTGTTCCCAGAAGCGGGAAACGGCTCTCTTGATCAGAACACACAAACAAATCTGGACAAAATACTCCCACAGACATTTTTTGATTCTGTATTCATCAGTCAAGATAAGTGATCAATTTATGTGCTGCCCTTTCATGGTATCACAGAGGAAGGGGATGTTTTTCTTACAGCCCGGGTCATGTTGACATGTCATGTCCACCCCTCTTTTTTTCTGCTGTTTACACATTAAGCTGGACTGAGAGGAGAGGATGCTCCATCTGTTCATATTCAATTAGCTGCTCACACAGACACGGATAAACACCTCTTAATGAGTGAGTGTTCATGCAGGTTTTTGTTGGCTAATTACAAATAAACACTCTGACTTATGTCACCACAGTGTTTTAGGGTAAGCGGCCCAAACACAGACGCCAAAGGCAACAGGGAACCTTCAAGCTTTGTAAGTGCTGCCAACTTCCTTTTGGAACTTTTTGGAAAGCGTAACAAAAAGGGTTTTTCCCCTTCATAATCTATCACATGATCTATCACTCCAAAGGTCACAGAGAGCAAAGACGTTGGCAAGAATGCAAACCTCTCAACTCTACAGGGGTTATTGACTTTTCATAATTCCGTGCAACTAAAAGCTGCGTCAGACTTTGAAAGGAGACAGTCATGGACATAAGACATTTAAAAGCCCTATTTCTATAAGGTCAAGAGTGATAACTTTGTGAGAAGGTCGTCCAAGTGTTCTTTGATTGGCTAATTTGGTATTTAGATGATTATTGCGCCAACCTTTTTTATTTTTGTGTGGCTTTTTATGCCTTTATTGGAGAGACAGGACAGTGGATAGAATCGAGGAGAGAAAGAGCAAGAGAGTGGGGAATGACATGCAACAAAGTGGTCACAGGCCCTAGGGTACCCGATTGGAGGACTACGGCCTCTATTCATGGGGCTAACCACTCGGCTATCTGCGCCCTGGCAACATATTTGATTGTGTTAATCTAGTGAAAAATGTTGTGGTCACAGTCAAACCAAAAATATATTTTCCTAAAGATTCCCAAAAGATGCTGAGGGTAAAACTCTGATCAGAATGTCCGACTATTTGGACAAATTGTATTTTTTGCTTTGGCAACGTTGTAATAGTTACTTTCATGCCAATAAAGCCACTTTGAATTGAATTGAAAACAAATATTTGATTGTGTTGTAAAAAGGACTTTCTGAGCAAGATGTAAGTGATCAGAACCATTTTTTAAATTTCAGGGCAGCATTTACAAATCAGTTGGTATAGCAAACCTCTTAACAAACACTGGCTTCTATTTACACAACCAGCAGTTATAGAAAAAAAAACTAATTTTCAGACACATTTGTTTGGATCCAGACTCTTTTGTGCCCACCTAAATAACAATTTTAAATGTTTCTTGAGGCTGCAGAGGTTGTTCAATAGCGTCGTGGTGATCTTTTGAAATATGAGTATTTGCATTATGCCGTTTGTTGTCTGTGTTTTTCATTTGGTACGTGTTTCTCTCTCTACCTGTTGTCTGCTTTATTGTTTATTGATTCATTCTACTGTGGAGGCAACTGAATGTATGCAGCACGTGGAGTTCAAGACAAAATTGCCCAAGGGGACAGTAAATGAATCCTAGTTTGCTTATCTTACTGATGAAGGAACTACATCATTTTAATAATGTGATAACTTAATGTTTATAGCACCTTTAAAAACAGATGTTTGCAAAGTGTTTGACAGACAAAGCAAAGGCAGGAACTCAGGACAACAACAGAGCAGACATCAACAGTCAGGGCAAACACAGAGTACACGAATAGGCATGTCTCATAAAGTAGTGAAATCGATAAAGCAATACAATTCAGGAAAATTAAATAAAAAGTCAACAGGATGATGACATTAATAACAGATTAAAGAAGAAGAGGGAGACGACATGACATCACAGGCACTAAAAACAAAATGAAGATAAAAAAGGACGAATAAAAGAGACGGTTAAATACAAATATAAAAGCAACAGAGGACAGAAGAGTAAAACGTTAGGAGCAGGAGTGGGAATGGATCAAGATGGATTCAGAGCAATAAAAGGAAAGGATGAATTAATAAAGGCATTTAAGAAAAGTTGATATAACTTGAAAGCAAATCTATAAAAGTGAGTTTTTAGAAGTGATTTAAAAGATGTCACTAAATCCGCTTTCCTGCTCGCCACTGTTCATATCTTTGGACCAGGATCTATCTCTTCAGCTGCACTATCCTCACAAGGTAGTCGTTAGCTTCGTCTGTCTGCTCTTGAATGCTAAACAGATACTGTATACTGTTTTCAGAAGCCTTTTTTTCCACCTAAACAGCTTTTTTTTTGTTGGGCTAAAATTGGCACTATAAGCTGTGAGAGACCAAGAGAGTCTAGTTACAGTCCAGACTGTTTTAAAATGAGCTGATCCTTGCTATAAAGCTCCAGAAAGGGAGAAGAGCGGCAGCTTTAGGACATTATTTGTAGCATTATCACTACACATGCCCCATAAGTCACATGTTTTCACATTGTCATTTTTAAATGAATTATTAGAGGAGAATAGGCACATCATTTATGCATGCACTGAAGTCCAACAAGTGGGCTAAATGTGTTTACTCCCCCCAAAACATGAATTCAGTGACATGGGGTAGCAAGAACAACAGATGGGGTCATATTTAGAAAAGAGGCACAAAAAACAGCAGACAGAATTACCGTAAAATCTGGTGCATGAGACGCACTTTTTGTACCTATTTTCTTAAAAGTTGGCTGCGTCTTACACACCGCTGTGAACAATATACCAGTATAAAAAGCTGACACATGCGCCATCATTACCGCAGGTGCAGCAGCCACCACATTTAAAGCAACATGACGCGATTAAAAATACATGGCTGCAAAAGCCTAGCATGTCCTAATAACACCCATGTTAAAATGCCCTGTGTTACAGCAGAAATAAACATGCTTACAGCCTGCTTCGAAAGACACATTTGGTGTCAGTATTTCATTTCTTTATTGGTACACTTTAAGGGGAGGGACTTGTTTTATAAGTGATCAGTTTTTATTTTAAGAGTTTAGGGATGTGGCTGATTTGACTGACAGCGGGGATTGTTGTTGATTTTTGTCAGGAGGCTAAAGGCCTGTATCAGCTCCATGTCTTTGACTGTTATTAGGTTTACCACATTATTCCGACAGCCGTCATCGGCCTCCAAAACTCTGCTTCAGAAACCAATAGGTGGCAACACTTAGAATACATCCATGTATGATACAGGCTATTGTTAGGACTAAGTCAAACCAAGAATATAGAGCAGGGTTCAGGCGGGTTCACACAATTTAAACATAAACCAAGTCACTGAAGCGAGGCGACTTAATGAGCTGACAGCAGAGTATCTTTGGACTTGAGCTTAAAGAGTAACTAAACCACTAGACCACTTTTTTTCACCTAAAAAACCTGAGTAGATGGGTATTAAGGAGTGTTGTTGATCAAGTCGGGTCCAAAGCTTGACATCTGAGTACAAAGTAATTCAATCTTACATATTGTGTAAGAAATATGCTTAGCGACTGCTAAGCATAGGACAGGTTGAAATCTTGCTACTGCAATTAAAATGTTCTATTGGCTGGTCTTGGGGTACGTGACATACAGTGTATGGGGTAACAGCTTTCTTCATCAAACCCTAAAAAAACGACGTCATCCGACTCAGCAAACTGTGGGGAGTAAAGTGGACTGAGAGAATTGCGCAGATTGATTATCACTGAAATCTAAGTGGCTTACCGTGAAATGTGGTGAGTATAAAGTGCAAAAACAGGGCTATTTGTTTAAAAATGTTAAAGCCATAACATTAAAATCCATCAGGGGGGCACCATTCAGAGACGTCCCCCATCCTCTCCTGCCCCTTTACGTCCTCAGCATCGGCTGCCTCCGCACTCGCTGCCTGCGCTAACGGTTCAAAGTGATACTGCTCTGGACCGCCGTGGTCGTGGCCTACAGGAGACTCTAGAGGAAGAGAAGTCCTCTACTTCAAACGACATTTCCGTCGCAAAAGTGTCTTTGCTGCTCACGAGTCGTCGCTCATGGCTGGGACTGATACAATAATCTGAGACCCAGGAGTGAACATTTAGCTCACTGAGACCAGACAACACATTATTCAAACAATACATTGTAGGCTTACATAACGGCAGCTATGCCTACATCTTAAAATTACATGATTTGACAACTACGAACTGCAACTCTAACACAATTTGCTTGAAAATCGCAGCTCTTGTCAACTTCACAGAATGTCCTCACACTAACATGACATGTTACAGTTGACATTTTGATCAGGTCATGCTCCAAGCAGTCACACAATCAGCTTTACACACTGAACAGCGACACTACGATGCAGCAATGTAACACACTATTTCTTACTTAAAATCAAATCAAAGCTGAGGTCAATTTAATATCCTATCAAAGGGAACATTCAGTACTGTGTCTCAGTGATATGACATTACTTATGTAATGTATTTGTGTTTGTTTTGATGTACATGCTGTAGTTCACCTCACTAATGCTTGGTCAATTGAAACAGGATACACAGGTGTATCACACTCTGGGCGCCTGGCGATGGCTCTGTTCTCGCCTCGGTAACAAACTTTGTGTGACATTATCTCTCTAAGGGTTATGTCATAACCTCGAACAGAACATACAGACTTATGTTCATGTGAGTGCAGGATGCTAACAGCCTCCTTTCATTCAGGCATGCTCTGTCTCCTCGTCTTTGTTAGCACTATGTCTGATATGATGGAAATAATCACTCTGATTACAAACCTGAATGAAAAGTGCTGCATCTGTGGTTTGCAGTTTTGGACAAAACTATTAAATGTACCCGTGAAAAAAGAACAATAATAAACACATTGGATTTATTTGTCCTTTCTGCTCAAGTTTGGAGCAGAATTTAAGATGATTGCAATCTCAAGCACTGAAACATCACTCAAAATTACACTGAATTCTATCTTTGGAAGTCAGACGTTATTACAGTTCCCTTTAAGATCAAAATGTACATGTTACATAACACAAAATGGAAAATAAAACCACCTGTCAAGAGTTTTATATACAATAATGAACTGACTTACAGCTGTCAAAGAACATGCTAAGATTATACACAACAGAAAGTCTAGCAACAGCACATCATTTTCAAGCTTTAAAATCATTTTGCATGTTTGTTTTTTTTACTTTGCCTTTTATGTCGAATCAGAATCTGCACTTTGTCACCAACCATGGCTGCAACCTGATCTCCCTTTTCTCACAATCAGTGGTGTAGTGGTGTCTAAAGAAGTGAGTATACTGTACTCTTAATTATCCCCCCAAATGTTTTTGAAGTGACCCATCCAACAGAGTATAATCGGCCTCTGTTATAAACAGTGACATGTAAGACTACTCTTGCATATTTAGTTAGTGTGTACTTGCAAATTAGACACAGAGTAGGGAGGATCATTAATTTACCATCCTGCAAAAGAAATCCAGCATACAGTACTACTAAATATTGTCAATTAGTCATTGGTGTGAATCAGAGGAGATTTAGAAGTGTGTATGGAGAGAGAAAAATAAGAGGGCATACTCCATACCCTACACTACACCACTGCTCACCATTAACCATGCAAGATGACAACAGATATGGATCGACTTTGTCTCATCCTCATAAGAGTGTGTGTGCTCAGTATTTGTCATCATGCATGAAGAAATATTAGGACGTAAACAAGCATTGAATCATTTTTGTTTCCTTTATTCTGCTAGTTCAGTGGGTTTGTGCCGCTGATGCTACGTCACATAGCTTGTTAGCTGTCTGAAAATAAACCCCTGACCTGGTTGTGTAGATGTGTGTTTGTGGGTGAGTTTGTGACAGTGTGTGTTTGGTCCGAGGGGAAAGTCAGAGACAAGTGTGTGACTCATTATGCAGTAAGGAGCCCTCACAGCACAGTGATGAGGCCCTTATGTAAGAACGGCTCGGAGGGAGAAAAACTGGACTCTGCTTGTGCTGAGTGAAAAATAGAATCTGATAAAGAGAAAGGGAAATAGCATTTTACAGCTTTATAGAGGTGGCTTTAATTTTCCTATTTGTCCGTTCTATATATGGCAGATGAGACTGTTCCCTTTGAAAAATAAAATGTGGTACTTACATTTGTTAGAGAGAAGATGTTCAAAGGACTCGGACCATCGAACAACCTCGTCTGTAGACAGTCTGATGGAGAGAAAGCCAAAGGAAACTGCTTGAGTAAGATGCAAACCAACCGCTGTGGGTTCATGCATTTTTAACACAAGATGCTGCTGCATGTATTATTGAAGGGCAGCTCAGTTTAATGTATGATGTCTCTGCTCACAGCTGCCGCTCTGCTAGAGACTGTGAAGGAGGAAGAAGAGGAGATAGAAGAACAACAGCTGCTATTTGTTCATATTTTAATGAAGTGGTGCAACCATGATGGGAATCTAGGAGATTAAAAAGGATGCTTTAATATTATGCACCCTTCTATTAAGGTAGATGTTATATGGAGCATTAGTTTATTTGTGTAACACTCTCCTGTGAACAATAAGGATCAATAAATAACCCTTTTTTATGCAGATCTCCTGCAATAACGCCATAAAGAAAAAGCCTCTGGTTTTTATTTTTACCCTGTACCAAACAAAGCAGGCACGTTTGATCCCCAGTGTTTTATTGTGGAACGCTTTATAAAGGTTTCAAAGGGGGCAAATCGGTAAAGTGTGATGACAGTTCAGACCAAAGAATCAATTAGAGACCAAACTGATTTTAAACATCGCTGTCAACCTGCCCTTCTCAGCCGAACAAATCGGCAGTATGTTTAAGAACACGGGGAATATTCTCCGTTTTAACAGCTAACCTGTTCATACCCAAGTCAGCAAGCCAGCTATTTGGATTCTTCTATGTCAAAGTTTTGGACAAAAGAAAGACAAAATTATTTATTATAAGACTTGTATTTTTTCAGGACAGATGTCTTTAACACAAGTAAATTGGCTCAGATCGCTCCTCTCTTCCATTGTTCTTGCTCTCTGATTATCACAGACATGCTTCGACCTAGGCGCCTGAACTAAAGTCTGTGGCGGCTGTAGCTCAGCCCCAGCTGATCCGGGCACTCATTTGTGTGCAGCCCCTTCACTCTGACATCTCTGCACTAATGCACGTCCACAAGATCATGGTTGTGCATGGGTGAATTCCTGGCCTGAATGAATAGCATGTTGAAAAAACTAATGAAGTATGTCTTCTTCTTCTATACCTATCTACAGATGCAAAACAACAACGTCCACCATTTCAGTCTTTGTAGTGATGAAACTGAAAATTGAAATTGAATATGCTGTATTAGGGACTGATGTATCTTTCAGATTTCAGGCATGTATTTTATGCCAAGCATGACTTAAAATAATAAGAAGGCATGGACAACCCTCATGACTTACCTGGCTTGCACATTTCTTTGATTTTCATATAACACAGTACTCACAGTAGTATTTCTGGCAGCTGAGATGAATCAAATGTTTCTCTACAGTACAAGCTGTTATTTTCAAGGGCTTTGTTGACTGACTGTGTTCTCTTACGCAGACCGAAAAAAAGTTCATAGAGAAAAGATTACTATGCAAATACTGTATTTGGGTGAAATTAAAAAAGCAGCATTTGGCAAATGGCTGACAGGAGTGCAGTACATTGCACTGAATATCCCCCTTAAACACTAAATAACTTTAAAGTCCCTGAAAGCTTTCTATTCAAATGTTATACAATTGTTAGTTTAATTTTACTTTCAAACTTTGGTGGCCAAGTCTAGCATCCAGAGAGTTATTTAACACCACAGAAGCCTGTGTAACAATTTGTTCAAACTTTGCAGTCCCACATGATTAGATAAAGGATTTTTGGCAGACTCACTTCAGACACCTGGCCGTGGTTTCGTGGGCAGGAGGAAGGAACTCGGAGAAGTCACTGTAGGAGTCAGACTTGTGTGAGAGGCAGCCTAGTCTGGTCTTCATGGTGCTGATCCTGCAAGGAGACAATGCACAATACTCAATGTTTTAACTTTCAGACTGTATACCTCAGCATACAGCTAAAGCCTTAGAATAAAGACAGAGAGCCCTGTGATGTGTGCAGTGTTTGCAGATGATGACTCATGGGTGTGTTTGTTACTTTAAATAGCATCAGCCAGCACCAGGAATATACACAGGCAAATTGCAATGCAAACAGAGCTGATAAAACATTGCCTTCATGTTTTGGAGCTGCATGAATCTGAAACCAAAGCACATTAATGTTCAGTCACATGCCCTGGATAAAACTCTGCAGGTATACTCTTCTAATTGTTGCTAAGGTGGCTATTTAAAATGTTTAAGCTTAATGCTGTTTGGCGGCCTCTTTAGATTTATTTATGTAAGCGATGCAAAAGTTCTTAAATGTTGTTAGGAAACCTGGTGAATACACCGGCTGTAAGAAGCAAGATGAAGAGCGATACGGCGATCTGACTGGACTGGATGTAGACAACAGGTGCAACTCCATATGCAAAACGCTGATTCAGTACAGCTCTGCCTCATTCAAAAGGGAGCTTCAGACATCTGTGATGTCCAATTTCACATCCTGATATGGTTTCTTATCAGGATGAATTGTGTTTGTAGCAGAAGAAAGTTTGTGTGTAGTCTAAAGAATTTAGGAAAACCTCCCACACTACATTTCACGACTGTAGGTGAGTGCTGCTGAAGCTGAGTTACGAAGGCAGAAATGTCTCTATTGATTTCCCTTGCAGGCTCTAGCTTGAACTTTCCCAGAGTATGCAACTGTGTGCACTGTCTTAATTCTTTGGATGTTGAATATGTTCCACATTAATGCTAATTATAGATTGTGGAATTGATTTTGCCATCCATGGCCAGCAGAATTATCGATTATGAAGCAGAAAAAAGAGAGATACATACTGGGGGGATTTATTCAGTTATTGGGTTGGGGAAAAAAACAGAGAATAATGAAAACTAACCATTAAGATGGTCCTTATATCTCTGATTGTGTTACTGATTTTCCCATTTACATCTCCTTGAGAACATGGTTTAATGTTTCTGAGTCCATTTATTCATTAAACCTCATACAAGGCTTTGTGTGCTCTGCTTTAAAGGGAATCTCACAACCTATAAATGTCCGTTGTCCTTTTAGCTTGTGCATGAACATGAAGCTTGCTTGGGTGTGTTTTATATTTATGTCATCTTGATTTAACCAGGTTATCAAGTTGAGATCAAGATCACCATTTCCAAAGAGATCCGAGGGCAGGTAGAAAGACGGACATTACAAGAAGAAACATAGCCAGACATAACAACAGCAAAACCACAATGAGATGCATTATAGACAACAGCACCGCCGGGGGTCGCTGTATACCTGGAAACCCCCAGTGGGGTAAAATGTATCCGTTATTAGAGTGCATTGATTTTCAAGCTACAAGGTCGCTTGTCAAGAGGTAAGGCAGGCAACTGCTTGAGGCCCCAGGCCACTCAGGGGCCCTCGAGGGCTGAAAAACTACCACAGCAGTAGCTCAAAATTTGCAAATTTTGCGTTGACAGTAGGACACCTCCCTAATGGGGCCCCATCTGACAGCACTCACTGCCATTGCCCTGCTAAGCATCTCATGTATTACTCCTGTGGAAAAGTTTGTGAATGAAAAGCACTGAAGGAACATGAAGAGCAATTATCTGCCTGGGAGTCAAAATACTTTTATTAGCAAGAATTATTTTGAAATCGAACTGGATTTAAATGTTTTAATAAGTGCTGTAAACTGTTGATGTTTCAATTTCCATTACTTTGAATTTCAATTTTTTGGGGTCTTCTTAATCTAAGGGAACTTTACTTCCTGTTTGAATACAACCCTGCTTTTATTTTGAAAGAAAATAAGGCATTTGTAGTAGAGCGAAGGCTGCAACATTAACGTAACCATGGAAAAAAAGGAACTCATTACAGATCGAAAAGTACATGAAAACTGATGAAGATGACGGTTTAAAAAGCGACATGTTTGATGTAACAAGGTGGATATTACTTTTGAGTGTTTTTCAAAGTGACATTTCAAAGGAGCAGTGGTGACCTTCTTTGTGTTTTTTGGCTAAGCTATGGTGCGCCTAAAGGGACAAAAAAAAAGCATGAGATCAATGCAAATTAAAAAAAAAGATGCATTCATTTCGGTCCTTAAGCTCATCGGGATCAACACTTTTACGCTGATAGCCTTTGTTGTGATTATTATTTCTAGCTGGATTGCAGAACCGTGCATGTTCAAAAGTGATGTCCAGACATATGTTCAAGCACAGGGCCATTGGATTGAGAAAGTCTTGGATATTTGTCACTTCTAATGACGCTGAAAGCACAGGGATCAGCTGCATCAAATGGTTCTGAGGTCAGCCCCGCAGAATAAGAATCCTTTATACTGAAACATGTTTCTCTCTGATGCAAGAAACCAATTTGTCGTTGTATGTTTTGTGACGAATGAGTTATGTAAAACCTGCAGTTTAATCTAGAGGATTATGTATAAAGAAAACATCTTTCTTCCCGACCATCCACTCTTCCAATCATTCACCTTAAAAAACTGCTGCTATTTCATAAGAATCCTTTTTTCCGTCACTTTGGATGGTATCAGTGCAGTAGTAGCTTGAAGCGGTGGATTGTTTGGATGCTTGGACCTTGGATTGGGAACATTGCATGAAATGTACTCTTTATTAACAATATGAAAGCCATCTGTCGAAGCTCTTTAAAAATGTCCCTTCTTCTCGTCCATCAGTGGTTGTTTTGAGGTATTGTGTATATGTGTGTGTGTGTGTATAGAGACAGGATGTGCACTGTTGTTTTCTGTTGGACTAATATATCAGGTTTCTGTAAATCAAATTACATTTTGCTTGCAGTCAACACTTTGTGTCTGAGGGGTAAATAAAAGCTTTTGCATTTAGAACATCAGTAAAAAAAACAAACACTGATGAATGAAATCTTTCGGACTGTCTTTTAAAGGCAGAATGTGCGATATTTTACACATAAATAAAAACAGCAGAAATAAAAGTATATCCTCCGTAAACGTCTCTCTGAGTCATGACTGTCTACAATGAGTGAGAAGCTTGAGTCCCGCCAGCTGTGCTGTTGTCAGAGCCGTGTTTACATCATGTTTACATGGACGGGATGACCTTGTGTATAAAGCTGTTTTAGTCAAGGACTAGAGAAAAGAAGAATAACATAATTTATGTGCAATGGGAAGCTACAAGTTAACCAAAGTGTGCTAACATTAGCCTGCTGACACATCAATGCAGGACACAGGCAATTGCAGCTCGAGCAAAGGACATTTTGTCTGCCGCTTGCACTTAATGGTGCTTAGTTATGGTGCGTTTCAATTGATAACTCCTTTGTTCAAACGAGAGTGGAGAGGGGTTGGAGGTGTGTCGCTGGAGGAGAGCGGAGGTTTCAGAATAGCGGAGGTGCTGCAAACAGCAGCTTGTTTTGGTTTAATGCTGGTGCTCAAGGGCGACATCAAAAAGTCACACTTTCTTCCTTCAAAGAACATTTTTTGGAGGGTGGGGTCGGGTTGGAGAGTAACTCGCAAACATTTTCTTCCACTATATTCCCACCTCATAAATGTCAGGATGCAAAACACTGACGTTTTTGCAGCTTGTTTCCGGATGCACTGTAGATATGACGCTTTCATGCCCTCGAGACTCCTATGTTACGCATCAGATGTTTTATATAAGGCGGTAGAAGCACTGGACTGGAAAGGTAGTTTTGCGTGTCGTCTATGTGAGTCATCATCTTAAGGAGAGCTTCATTTGTTAATGCATGTTTATTTTCAGAGGGGATGCAAAAATAATGAGGTGCGATATTTTAAGTACAGCCATAAACAGACTGGATTTAGCAAAGTACACTGGTGCAGGTCAGGCTTTTTCATCACATTTCTCCATAGGCTCATGGAAGGATTTCAAAGAGTGTGGTCTGGATGACTTTTTTTACACATGGGAGACAGAATAACATCATCACATGAGAGCAGCATAACGTGATTATTGTTTAATAGGAAAACGAGAAGGCAAAAACATGTAAAATGAAGGATGAAATTAAGTAAAAAAAGTCAAAGAACACAACATTTTAAATGGCTCTTTCTCTTAGGAGCATGTGAGTGCAAGTGATATTTTGGTGAAAAGGTCATCGCTAGAGAAAATGTCAGGGCATTACTAAATTTGTTTCATGCATCCTTTTTTCCCCATCATATTTCATGGCGTTGGTCATTTGTAAAGTATAAAGTGGAATGAGTGGCTATGGGATGGAGAGAAGTTGCCAAACTTCACGGAGGTATTTTACAGAAGTCAAGAGCATTAGTAAAAAAAAAAAAAAACATCTCACCATGAAGTGCATTTAGAAGCAGATTATAAGAAGTCCTTAAAGCACTGAGGAAATCTTCAATTTAACTTCAGTTTGATCAGAAGATTTTTGTCAAATAGTATTTATCCTAATATGATGACTATCCATTATGTTCTCATTTCTTAATCGGTCAATGTCACGGCTTGGCCCTTTCACTTTAAAATATAAAGATCTTGGTATCCTCTTTGCATCTATTTGCATGTGCAGACTTTCAAAATAAAGTAGATAAATTAGAGGAAGTAAATCAGCAACATTTGGTTAAATAGCACCTACCTGTAAACTTAAAAAAAAGAGCTTAGATAAGGAAAAGAGTATGGTTTTGGTTTAAAGGAAGAATGTGCGACTTTTTGATCCAGTAGATGTCGCCCTTGAGCACCAGCATTAAACCAAGACAAACTGCTGGTTGGCTACACCTCCGTTACTCTGAAGCCTCCGCTCTTCTCCAGCGACACACCTTCAACCCCTCTCCACTCGTGTTCACACGAAGGAGTTATAAATTAGATTGACCATAATTGAGCACCATTAAGGGCAAGCGGCGGACAAAATTGTCCTTGGCTCGAGCTGCAATTGCCTGTGTCCTGCATTGTTGTGTTAGCAGGCTAATGTTAGCACATGTTGGTTAACTCCTAGCTTCATATTGCACATAACTGGACACAGAATGACCGTGATCTAAAGACAATTGTGACATCCAAATAAGCAGCGAGTAGGCTGTTATTATTTTCTCTAGTTCTTGACTAAAATAGTTTTATACGCAAGGCCGTCCCGTCCATGTAAACATGATGTAAACACGGCTCTGACAAGAGCACAGCCAGCGGGACTCGAGCTTCTCACTCATTGTAGACAGTCATGACTCAGAGAGACATTTACAGATATACTTGATTTCTGCTTTATTTATTTATGTGTAAAATGTCGCACATTCTTCCTTTAAGGAATACTAACTTACATAAAATAGCTAATGCATCCATTCTGCTCAACCACCGCAATACGCTTTCTTTCACTTTTTATCGTATTACGGCGTTTAGTTACCCTTTAAGTGCTTACATTATGTAGGAAACCCCATTCATGGTTACACAATTAGATAATAATAGATAGCACAAGTAAATGAGACATGACTGTATATGTGTCAGACTGCAATTAAATATCTTGTAAACACATTTGAACTTGAATTCTTAGAGGAATAAACATGGAATATGCGAAAATTTAAATAATGACATATCGGGCTGTAGCTTTGATACATCATTGGAAGTGGCAGCAAGCTTTTAAAAATTACATATGGTTGAATTTGTATGCGTGTCAACGTGCATTCACAGAAATCTAAGGTCACTTGTTGACATAAGTGAGGAGAGATGTGGAAATATTGAAAAGTCTGTTTAGTTGCTGTCAAAAGCATCATAGACCTCTCCCTCCCCCCCTGTTCTGTCTCCTCTCCTCTCCTCGCTTTTACGCCTCTGTTTTGACAAATCTGGATCTCTCTGGCTGTTGCGAGCTGCATTCTTCGTCTGCAGTATGCTGCAGACACGTGCCTCTTCTGAGCTATTTATAACAATCCCTGACAAATCCATGTAGTCAGGAGGAAACAGTGCATGATCTATTCAACCGTGCAGTGAGGCTGGCTCCTGGAGGAAAGAGGCTAAAAATGGCAACAGCACTCTAACGTCTCAGATATACACAAGTAACACACCTCATGAATTTCAAAGTATAGGCAACTTCCGCTAGACCTCCAGTGTGAGACACCCGCTGGGGCTTGTAGATCAAAAATTAAAAATCTAGATCACAGAAGTTGGGTCTATGTGTGTGTGTGTATGGGTATGAACATCTTCTTTGATGTTACCTAACTTGGTGCAATGCAGGTTTTCAGATTTCCCTCCATGTCCTCATTTCATGGATGCTGACAGAAGACACCCTGCAGAGTTATGTGGAATTGAGCTGACATGCTGTGACGTGATTATGAAACAAGATTTGTATAACAATGACAAGATTGGCTTGATCTACACAAGGAGAATATCTTCAGATTAAACTACAAAATGAAAGCTCTGGACACATTTGTTTCTGCATTAATTATTCATATTGTGGTACTACAGCTATATATATACTCTATATTGTACTACACACCGCATGATAACGTATGCATGGATGCTCAGGTGTGTGCATGCATGTTCATATTTCCACTGATGTTAACTGTGACGTCATGTTAACGTCAACACTAAAGTTCACAGAAGAACATGTCATGAACCCCGCTGCTCGTTCTGGAGTGCGAGTAAAAATAGAAAACTGTCACTTCAATATAAGACTTTGGGTTGTGCTCAATTATAGCAGGTCACGTTTTTGTCCTCAAACTGGAACTTTCTCCTTCAGTACGTCATACTGTTTTATAAAGCACTGTGTGGGTTTAAGTACCCTGCAAAACTTAGTTTGACGTCAAAAGCTACTGTATGACAAAAAGGACAAAACTTAGTGATAACAGCAATCATTTCAATTCAACACATGCAAAAGAGCCAGCAATGACTCTTTTTACTGTGTTGGAAAGACCATTTTTTTAAAGATCTATTTTGGGGATTTATGGTACGCCTTTATTCAGAGACAGGCTGTGAAAAGAGTAAGAGATTGGGGAGAGAGAAAGAGTAAGGGGGTGACGTGGGAACGGAGCCACAGGTTGGATTCCAAAACAGGGGAATGGGGCGCTTTGTGGAAATGGGAGAGGTGCCATTCTCCCTCTTTAAAGTTATTGTACTGTTAGATCAACCTTTGAAACGTTTGAAAAGTAGTAGTAAATATACTGATGTTTTTCACATTATCATTGCGTTCCTGCAGTCTCTCATGTATCACTTAATTTGTGAACTTGCTAATGAATTCATTCACTCACTGTCATCCTCTGGACCTGCCTTCCCTTTTTCCTACTTACTAAAACAGGGTCAAGTGCTTGCCTTATCTCTGCAAGAGCACTGAGCTGTTTTCTGTGTGTTTGCATCAATTGCACTGAGTGACCTATTTTAATAGATTATCAACCGATGTTTTCTGTATCACTGACAGGTTCAAAGAAAATTCAAGAAACGTGATAGGCTTCTTTTGAGAGTTTCGACTCCATTCATAAGTGATAAAACAAAGAGACAATGTACTAAAATCTGGACGTCTCTCACCTTGTGGTGTAATCACTGCCAAATGTTTTAAAATATTATCACATTCATAATCTCACTCCATTGATTCCCAGACACAGTTTTCACAGTTTTCAGGCTAATTAAGATGCACCGTGACTCAGGCTGCCTGGACCGCCATCCACTTTTGGCAGGTCCTGGCATGTCCCTTTCCTCTCTGCAGCTGAGTTTTTAGATTTGGGTCTTTTCACAGAAGCACAACACTGTGGTCTTGCACTTGTGTGTTTGCTCGTGTGTATTTGTGTGTACCCTTCCTGCAGAGCGGATGCCCAACTGCCTACAGAAGTATGTGTCAAACCATCTGATGTGTTGCCACCATTAGAAACAACAAAGAGAGGATTAGGGCTGATTCTAGGTTTATATCTGTCCATCCCAGACATCTGTTGTGCTCAGATGGCTCAGGTGTGTTCCAGGACAACACAACTTAAAATACACTCTGACCTGAAGAGACACCAGATGCTATTTTAATTCAGAAACACCTGCAAGTTCAAACACCTCTTCTCATTGACTTGCATTGTTGCGTATCTGTTTTTGTCTTGCTAACAGACTTGGAAGTAATATTTAACACTGGCAGAGGTGCAAATAATTAACCTTTTCTCATGCATCTTTTTAGTGGATTGGTAATTTTGCAGTCCCTTGTTTTTTCCCCCCATGCATGAGGACACTGGAAACTGCTGTGCACATTTAAAAAGGCACAAGTTTCAAAGGCTTCTGGGAATACACAGAGTAGAGAATACGGAGAAAATGCAAGAGGCTGGATGTCAGATACATTTTGCATACTGTAGGTACTTAAAGCTCCTATGAGGAAAATTTACTTTGCTCTGATTTTGGTGCCCCCCTGTGGACAAAGCACTACCATTTATCCGTTTGCTGATATGTTCCTGTACATGTGTCAGTAGAGTTTTCATCCTGCTGTCTTTTAACAGTCAAACATATCACTGTGAATTTTTTGCTTGGAAAATGTAAAAAGGATTGTTGCTGCAGCGTGCTGTTTATCACTTCGTCTGACACCTACCCGGAGGTGGCTTTTCACGCATTCAAATTAACTTTTTACAAACAATTAAACTGGTGGATGCTGGTCTTGTTTGCTTTTGTAGTTCATGAAGAATCATCGGTATCATTTTCATTCTGTTTTATAACCATCTAAAAACACCTCACAGGAGCTTTAAATCATGCGGCTTTGCATTTACAACCTCATTCTGCAACTCGTTCTCATATGTCTGCATATAGTCACAATACGGATCTTTATATTTGTGTTACTTTTTTAACCAAACCAACTAGTTATGGGTCACTTAACCTAACCAAACTCTGATCTGTTTCGTCTGACTTTAGAAAAATCTGTGGATAGATTTGAAAAAGATTATTTTGGTATAAAATAAAATACTTCAGTGCTTAATTCTGGCCTCATAACAGACGACAAGAGCGGGAGCATTTTGACTATATGCTGCTGGGACCTGTAGTTTCCCCCAACACCTTATATAGAGTCATACTCTTTGATACATGGAGGTTTACATGCTGCAGACACAGAAGGAAATTGCAATTAAAATCCCTCCTGCATGGTATACATAAATTACATGGCAATGTGCATCCATGTCTATTGGAATCAGTTTGGTATTTATCTTTACATATTTAATGTTTTAAGCTATATTATTGTGTTTCTATTTCATGATTGCTTTGAGATCAAGTATCCTTTTAATATTGCAGTCTAGAAAATTTGGAAACAGTCACTTGATGGAATCCTTTAACTTTTTTTGGGCATATTTAAAACCCTTCCAGTCATTTTAATCAGAGGGATCACAGAACGCTGCAGGGTTGCTAGGGGAGGGCTGCTTGTGTCCTGGTAGAACAGCCAATGAAAACGGCTCCACCTGCCTACGTAGAGGCTTGAAGCCGTCTCGTGAAAAGTCTTGCAGAACTCGCAGGACAAGCAGTTTAGCCCACTCTGCAGACTTATCCTGGGATTACTCCAACATAACTTTCCCCCATGAGCTGAAACTTTTCCCTCGTTTCATATGGGCACCCAGCGATGTAACACTACAGGTGGGTTTCAAAATGGGGATCAGCATAATAGGTCAACTTTAATAACACCATTCTTCTATTTTATTTTAGTTTTCCTCTATTTTTAAGCAGCCTGCAGGTCTATTTCAATAACAGTGCTTTAAACTGAATAATTGATCCTTTGACATTTAATAATGATTCAGATATCACGGCTGACAGTGGCTAATGAATTGAGTAATCAGTTGCTATAAAAAGCTGCAGCTGTGAGTAATAGTCACACGTACAGCTGTCCTGACACTGCAGGAGAACCTTGTAGATGTGGCAAGAGATAGGCGTGAGAATAGTTATGCAAACAGGAGATTTAGAGCATCTCTGTGCCATTTATATCAAGATATTTAAAAAAAAAACAGAAAATATTTCTGATCAAAATAAAACATCATGTCAGTAAATCTTTGCGTTTTGTGTCTGATTGCTCTGAGTGTCGTACATCTGGTCCTAATGTCTCAAAAAACATTCATCTTTTTCATTGCTAATAGGTTGTGGTATTTTTAGACACTGATTTTCACGCCGACTTTTCTATTATTTACTCCTTTTGTGATATCAAAATGATTGTTTTTCATTCTAAGAGCAATTTAAAGATAAAAGTAATGAGCTCTCATTTTAATAAAAAGTTTTCCACTGGTGACTCATGTTCCTTGCTATGCATCATTTTCTATAACTCTGGTTTTTCAGTCCCCTGAGACCCCCCTCTGGTAACAGCTGAGCACATTTCTCTCTTCTAACAGTCTAAAAGGTTAACCTGGAATAAAGCTGCCAGGGGGCTTTTCAGCACGTTGTACCCCGATACTATTTTCATCCACAGTCTCCCCAGAAAAGTATACTCATGTACTGTTAGATCAATATCACATCCCCCACAACACAGGCCCACCTCTTACTTATTTATTTATTTCTATCAGCTTAATCTGTATCCCGTTCACCCGCATCAGCAGCTTACACTTTAATCCACAAAAGAATAGAAATGCACTGTGCAGGCCTTACAGGGACATGGTACATTATCTGTCAGTGCAGCCTGTTTGGTAACCTGACAAGATGGCCCATCTACTCTCTAAATAGAACTGTGTCCAATCATTTAATCCTCTCTTCACAGAGGTACACTCATGTTCTTTTGCATTCATGCCACCTTGAAATATTATCAAACACATGCACCTACTCATATCCCCTATAATAAAACATTCTATTACCTCTCTTTGATAATAAAAGATGCTCTGTAAATCGATGTTGCTTTCACTTGGAGAGGAGAAGAAATGGCTTCGGGCTCAGAATCGAAAGAATTAACACCTCGACCGAAAACAGTGAATGTGCAATTGTATGTCGCTCTGAATATAGTAGACGTTGTATCATTATTTGAGTCTGGGTTTTTCGTTTCCATCCTTCATTCATTCATTCAACCATTATTTATACTCTAAAGATCATTGAGTCATTACAGAATCAATTAAAAGACGAACAGCAAATCATGAAAAGAACCAAAAGACTGATAAATACAAGACTGCTAAAATCAACAATCTTTGTTTTTTTATAAGAAGCTACAACAATTAAAAGGAAAGAGTAAAAACTAGAGTGTAAGAAAAAAGTCTAAAATCTACAAAAATAATTTAGCGAGCACAAAACTGCAGTAAATAAACACACTTATGTGAAACAGTTACAAATGGAGGTTGGGAGGTTTAAAATCAGGTTTCTAAAATGCACAAAAGGTAAAAGTTAATTTGCCTCAAGAAGATGTCGTATGTTGTTCCAAGAATCAGGTGCAAAATAAGAAAAAGCAGATTTTCCCAGTTCTGATCTGACTCGAGGATGTGAAAAGCCTTTTCCGAATGTGTTAGCAGCAGGATTCTGGAGAGCCAGCCTGCGCTCTGGGGGTCTTGAGACACATTATAAATTAATAATACTTGATAAACAAATCTCTGTTACTGCCAATGAAGATCAAATAAAGTTTTGCTCATGAACGATTGCCATCATTTAAGTGTGCATGAATGTTGTATGAGAAGCTTAGTGATATTAAAATGATGTGTCGGCAAATTGCATCATACAGTATATATCAATGCAAGCTATAAATGATTTGCAGTCGATAGAACATTTGTCGAGCATGAGCTAAGTGACAGCTACAAAGCAGCGACTTAGTTAACCAGAGCAACCTGCATTCTGATTACAAAGTAGTATTTATCCCCTACCCCGGTCATTAGCCAACGCTACATGAGGGCCTAGTCGTCTAGCGGGTTAGCCACCTAACGTCAACATCTGTCAGCGACCAGCAATTTAACTTTTGGTTGGCTTCTCGATGGCATTTTATGGACATTTCTATGCAACCAGCTAGCAGTCCCTAATGACACATGACTGGGCACATAGTAAACTTTGCATTAATTAAGAATCGTGTCTCTAATGACCTGAAAATGTTGGTCAGTAATCTCTTTTTAGTTCTGTTCGTCTCCTTAAACTGAAAGCAGGTTTATATCCAAACAGGAAGTGAAGCAGAATAAGCTTAAGATATGATATACAAAATAAAAGCATTACTAAAACTGTTATGAAATGCAAACGCATGTAATTTTAGACATGCAGTAAATCACAATTAACTAGTGAAATGTAGCTTTTAATCGTCTGACAGCCCTGTATTAAGATCTATGGCACTGATTTTGACTTCTATTTTCAGTCTTAAAAAACAGAAATCCCAAAGCTGACTGAACTTGAAGTACGAAAGACTAATACTTACTTTAAGACTAAAAGGGCAAACAAGGCTTCCCCAAAACTTTACCCGAGTATGACTCAGAGCTATGTCAGATTAAACTCAAGGAAATCTTGTTGTCATGGCTTGGACGGGGCTATTAAAAGCACATACATGTCAGGGGTGTTCACGATGATAAGGGCACACCACTGACTTGCAATAGCTTCTGGAGGGACAGTTTGTTTGGTGATAAAATTAGAGCTTGTCATTCGGTGTAGGCCATATCCAAGTATGATTGATCCTTCTTTGAGGTTTCTTTAAGACGTAGGAATCAACTTCTGACAATTTCATTGCAATTTTCGGCTCCACTCTGATTTAGCCAGAGGGATGAAAACACATACAAATAATATTATAAAGTAAGGTGATCAGAGTCATAGTGAGCTATAGGAGCCCTGAGAGTATTTGATACATTTTGTGGCTGAGCCAGGAAAAGCAAAATGGCTGACTTGTGTTTGTAAACATTGTGGACCATAGTAACCCTCGGCAGCATATGTAACATGTTGTCATGTAGAGTACTCTGTGGTGTTTTGAAATCTGAGCATGTGCTTTCTTCTCTTCAGCTTTTACTGCTCCGTACTGCGACTGAGCTCCTGTCTTTTATCGCTCATACTGCCTTTATCCATTTATGTAATCAGTTTGTTCCAGGGATTTATTTTGCATTGCAGAAAGCAGACCGGCTCCTGTGCCTGCGGCTCTGTCTACTGAAAGCATTACTCCAGAGAAGGATTTGAAACGCTGTTGTCATATGCATGTAGGGAGCACACACTGACTTGTATTGTTGAGCTGCAGCTCGCTTGCTCGAATCACCACATGTTGTGACAATTCTGCTGCTCACTGTGACAATACACCCTAAATCAATTATCTCTTTAACAGTTTACAACATAATGTGTTTGCTCTCGTGTTTGCTAGATGCCTTTTTTGATCTGGGTACAAATCCAAAGACCTGCCTTTCATAGTTTTCATCGAGCTGTCCTTCAACCAAATACAAATCTCAATGAAAACAGAACCAATAGTGAATTCCGCAGAAAAACACTGTTAAATTACCTTGGTGTGCGGTTGACTGAATTGAATAAGACTCACAAACAACTTAAGATACAATCTAAACATTTCAGATCATGCCTCGGAAAAAATGCAAAGAAAATTGTGAATTTTGCTTCACAATTGACAGCAGACATGGGCTTAAAACTGAGAGCCACTAGGATGACATGCAACAAACCTCATGGGCTGGGACTGAATAATGAGCACATTATATGGTTTTCAAGCCACTATCAGCTTTAAATAGTGGAGATAGTTGAGAAATTCGAAGCTTGATCCAAAGGCAACTGGACTGCTTGAAAATCTTCAACCAGTCCAGTTGCCTTTGGATCAAGCTCCAATTTTACCATGACCTGGATGACTGAGAACCTACACAGACGAAATTGTTGACAGTTTCAAATACCTTGGATTGACAAGAGACAACCAACTCAGTGTTCGAACAGCATACCAGTGACATCCAAAAAAAGAGCCATCAAAGACTGTCAGCCATGCGCAAACTGAAGGGACTTTATGTTGCCCACCATCTCATCCTGCTGCTATATCTGAGCATGATCCAGCCCATCCTAATGTATTATTCCACCTGCTTCTTTAACATGTTATCTGTAAAAAAAACAAGGCCAAACACAACCACAGCTGCCAGAATAATTGGTCTCCCCACAGCCAACATAACAGAACCCAACAACAGGGCCATCACACGCATTGCGACCTCAATAGAACAGGACATCACATGTCCACTGGACACCCATCTCACCCCACTTCCCTCATGAGGGAGGTACAGAGCACTGAGGTGCAGAAGGGCTCGCCTTTGGGAAAAGCCTGATCCCTGCTGTTATAGCTGCCCTGAACAGGCCAGAGTGGGAACTTCTGATTGTTGTTTAACTTAGCTTGTTTTACACACTGTTTTGTGTACGTACTGCTTTGGAGGGAATTGTCTGTTGGACAGAAATGGGGCTGTGAAAAGGAATTTCCCCATGGGGACAATAAAGTTTAAAGGCTATATCAAGTCAAGTATAAATTATACATCTTTGAAAAACCAGCATAACATGCATGCAGACCTTGTTTTCCCTGTAATATTTGCAGCTGGTGACATGTGCATGATTAACCAAATGCTGCCACTCAAGACCTAGTGAGAAGATCAACTTTGGTAACTTTCTGTACAGTTGGTAGGAGGCCATTGCTAGGCGCAGCTCAGCAATAACTGTGAAGTAACTGTGAAGGAAGGAACCTGGAATTCAGGTGATCTAGTTTAACAAGAGTAAAGCAGGAGGTGGGGATCAGGGGAACAGAGGGTTCAATGGACACAGGACGTTCACAAGACCCTGAGGGACCAGATTAAGTCTTTGCTAACCCCGTTGTTGGTGAAACCCAAGGTGTGATTCGAGATGCTGATCTCAACTTTCAATAGCATGTCGCAAATTTCTCCAAGACAGCATTCTACCATCTCAGAAACCTATCCAAAGTTCAATGTTTTCTGTCACAGTCAGACTCTGAAAAAGCTGGTTCATGCTGTCATCTCCAGTAGACTTGATTTTTGTGATGCACTTTTTGTTGGAGTTACAAAAACAGGTTCTATATGAACTCCTGCTTATTCAGAATTCTACTTCCCAGGTTTGAACTAAATCGAAAAAGTTAGAACACATCACTCCCATTTAAACCACTCTTCACTGGCTGCCAGTAAAACAAAGAGTTGATTTTAAATACTACTTATACAGTAGTTTTTAAATCTATAACCTGCTTAGCTCCCTCCTTTGTTGTTGACCTGCTGACTGAGTACACACCAGACCGGTCCCTCAGATCGTCAAATAAAGGTCTTCTCAGCTTACCCAAAATGAATTCCAGATCAGCTAAGGGGGCTTTCAGTTATTATGGCCAAACTATTGAATTGTTTACAACATGAACTAAGGCCTGCTACAACAGTGTCTTCTTTTAAAAGCAAACTTAAAACATATCTCTTCGCACAAGCTTTTGGCTAAATCATAAATGATTGGAGTATATCTTGCGCTTTATCTATGAGATGGTATTGCTATTTATATATTTATTTCTACTCCTTTTTTGTGTGTTTCTGTTTCATTTGATGTCTTGTGTTTTTATAGTTTAATGTTTTTATCATGTATGTTGTCTACTTCTACTTTGAAGCACATTGAGTCAAAGCTTGTCTTGTGAAATGTGCTGTATAAATACACCTGACTTGACTTTCCTGGACACCAGGAATCCAGGTGAAATCTGACGTCAACATTGACCTTATTTATGTAAGATATGTAACAACAGTAGAGTATGCAACATAACATCTCGTACATGTCACAACTTGCATACCTATTTAATGATGTGGAGGCAGGGGGTGGTCAATTGGTAAAAAAACAAACCTTCAAACACGGCGACGGTTTAAGTACCTAGCAAATCAGAAGTCAACAGTGATGTAATATCAGTTATTTTATGCAACATTTATTGTGTTGGACGGGTCAAACAAACAAGGCTGTGTGTTATGAAACATATTTCTTATATCTATTTTTTATTTTAAGCACATCTTACAAAGTAGTTTTGTGGCTGACATTACCAAGATGCAACCTTTCCATAATAACCATTGGTTAATTTTTGTCTGGTACAGATTTGCCTGCCGTGGAACAATGAACCTCACCAGCACCTCTTATGCTCAGTTAATAACACTTTTTAAGTATGGTAAGTATGATGGCTACTGACCCACTGACAGGACAAGTAGACGTAAGGGTTGTGTTATGGCAGGGTTTGGATAACATTCAGCCTGAGGTGCCACTAGTGTGGGCTTCAAAGCTCTACTCCATCTTTGATAGCCCTGATGAGTGACATTTACTGGACTGAAAAGCCCTCAGAGCTTTCAGCATGAAGGGAGGGGGGGGGCAGGTGGGTGGGTGTGAACTGGATTTCAATCGTGCTTACAGGGAATCGAGCTGCAGCATGCGTGAACAAGAAATAGCTTTAGCAGAAATGTAAACATAAAGCCACACTAAGTGTACACAAACACGAATACATTTGCATGATAAAAGCATGTAGAAATCAGTTTTATGAAGCTTATACTTGTGTACTTCTATTCTTGGATTCATATTTCCAAAATAAACCACAGTAATGTCAAATTGCCAACGTTTTTTTTGATTTAGCAGAAAGCCGTTCAAAGCAGCAGATAATAATCAGTCATATGAACCATGAAGAATGACAAAGACCTCAGTAAAGCTCCGAGCATCAGTTCACAGCAGAGTTACATAACACCTCGTCATTCAATAAATGAATATGGATCCTTTACCTTGAGTCTTGTGTGCACGAGAGCTGCTGGACTCTGTCTGATCTTCTTTTCTAACACTGCCTCTCTGCAACGTGCGGTTGGCAGACTGCAGCCTCCTTCTAGCCAACGCTGGTGTGTTTTTTGTATAAAAATCTGCACGGCTCAGAACTGAAGTGTTTCTTTTGCTAGCGAGTGGGAGCTATACACGCGGCATGCTCAGTGGTGTGAAATCGTGGGGGGAGAGAGAGCAGGGGAGATGGACAGAGGGAGAGGCAGAAGGGGGGTGGAATCAGAGGGAGACGAAGGGGGAAGAGGGCTTTTGTTTGCAAAGGGAACTCTCCAAGGAAAACCGGAGCACATCTGTGAAGTGGAGCTGTGCTGTTCAGTGATGTTGTGGGTGAAAGGATGGGTTAATAAATGTGAAGTGGAAGGTGTGTGTGGGGGGGGGGGGGGCTTGAGATGACTGAAGAGGTCAGCAATAGGGCTGTCAATGTCGGATTTCACTTCTTGTGAGATTCTTTGTTAGAAGCCTGACAAAACCCTGAATGATTTAAACAGTTTCTTTTCTCATCAAGTATCTGGAGGAAGTAGGTTAATTTGATGAACTGCTTGTCAACAACATTGGACAATTTTTTAATATATAAGTTCTAAAGAAAGATAGATAGATAGATAGATAGATAGATAGATACTTTATTGATCCCGAGGGAAATTCAAATTCCACACAAAAAAATAAAGCACACAAAAAATTGAGCTATTCATGAAAATCTGTTATTTTTATTGAATATTTTACAGTAAAATATTATTCATTCATTTATTCATTCCTTTTTTTTAATCCATGGAAAACACATTGAGAGAGAACCCTCACTTACAATAGTAAGAAACAATAGCAATCCTCACTTACTATTGTAATTAAGACATTTTAAGATATTACCAATCCAGATTCCAAGATATTTGTACTATTGCACTCTCTCTGTTATCCTGTTATCAGCCAAATGAATGTCAAAACCCTCATACAGTACTCAACATGTCTTGCATTTGAAAACAACATAAATTTTGTCTTTGAGAAATTCAGGACCAGTTTCAAATGTAGCAGTCGGTTTTGTAGGAAGCTAAATGCTAATTTAAGATTTATAATGGCATCATGGATGGTATTGGAAAAAGTATAAAGAACAGTGTCATCGGCATAAAGATGGAAATTGCAATTATTTAATGAGGCGGTAATGTCATTTATGTAAATAGTGAATAACACTGGTCTAAGAACTGAACCTTGTGGGACTCCTTATGCAGTGGGGAGAAAAGATGGCTGGACATTGCCTATCTTAAAACACTGCAGCCTATCTGAAAGGTAATTTTCAAACCACTTGCAGCATAAAAAATAAATAAAGCCAAGTGTATCATGTTGTTTAAAAGCAGAGAGTGGCCTATAACTAACTATGCAATCTAATGCAATCCAATACGCCAGTTCAACCATAAATTGTACTTCTACAGAGCTTCTACATATTTGAGTTTTCGTTGTCATGATCAGAAAAGTAATAATTCTACTTTATGTATTATTTAAGTTGTAGTGGTGTACTGGAGTATATTGAAATGTGTTCCTAATATTTTGCCCACTTAAGGGAAGAAAATATTACAAACTTTTTTAAACTTTAGGTTGCTTTTAAGGTCGCTCATTGAGGTTGATCATTTTGAGTCTTCTTACTATGTATAAACAAGGCAAAAATCTGAGGCCTTTTTAAGTTGTTTTTTTTTGTAAAATTAGGGAGGAGAAACGATTGTAAAGACATTTGAAGTATAAAGACAAAGTAGAGAATGACAAGTGGATGAGGCCGAGAAGTTAAAGGCAATCATATAGAGAGGTAAAGTATTTCATGCATTAGGATTTCCAATCTATTTGGTCTCTAGAAGCAAAACAATTTTAAATTCTTTAGATTAAAACAGCTGCATTCCTAAATGTTATGCACTTTAGTTAATTAAGTTACATTATGACTTTGCATAGCAAGCTGCATGCAGAACTTAGATTGGCTCTTTATTACATTTCTTAGGCTGTAAAGTAAAAGTAGTAGTTTTGCTGTGTGAATATCTGTAACTACAATGTACACATGCACAACAGCACACAGAAGGTAACATGATACGATAACATTATGCTCGTTCTGGAAAAAAAAAACAAGTCATAGCTGCAGCTTTAAGAGAGGATATAGTAAGAAGAAAGACTAGAGTGCATTAATGTTTTTGCAATCTGATGAGGAAGATACGTTCTGCAAGAGACTTTGAGTGTGGAGGAGGCAGACTGGCAGAGGAAGGATAAATCTTGCCAAATAGGCAACCAAGTGTTACATAAAAAAAGCACACACACACACAAAACCAAGCAAAAGCTCTGCCTACACACACATGTTCTGAGTTTCTGTCCTTCTGGTTCTCTCTCATCTACTCTGCATCGGACACATGCACGCGCGCACACACACGCACGCACACGCACACACACAGTCTGTTGTTAGAGTATATCTAAGAACTTGAAGAACAATGGTTGAACAAGTTACATTTAAAAAGGATCTGGCTCTTATTTTCATTTAATAAAGGCTGCAATAATACGATGACTCTCAGTTTGATCAATACAGTTGCATTTTTTTAGTACATTTACCTACAGTCCTACCCCTATGCTGGATATGCATTATCATATTTGTATGTCTTGTATATATGCAAGTATCTCCGCTTAAGTCAATGGTTAAAAGATGCATCATGGAGTTTATCTTACCTTGACATGTCCACAGCATCGCAGCGTATGAACTGTGCAACAATAAAATATATTCAAGTCAAATAGATCCGTACAGCCAAGCATTGCATAACCTAGGTTACTCCACAGATGAAAATTTCTGTTAATAGGAGGGTTATATAAATGTCATGACATGGATAAGTCCCAGCTGGTCTACTTCTTTATATCAGCATTGGCCTTGCAAAGCTGAGGGCTGTCTACATCAGAAGGTGAGCCTTTTTTTTCTTCTTTTTTTTACCAAGGAAGCACCTTAAAAAAAACGTGGTCAGAGAGGATGTGATTAACACCATCAGCACTGTGTCCCAATTGAGGGAAACATCCTTTGAAGGACCCAAGGACTGTAAATATTCAAGGACAAAGCCTGAGTCACGTCAACCATCTGTTACTGCAGGGGGCTCCGGAGGCTCATCGGCAGTAGCCACCATGGTGGAAATCCTGTCTTGCCCTAACTTTTAGTCAACATAACGACAGGCTGAGAGCTGGAGCTCAGTCGGGTTTTAAGCCTCCTGACAAAACGTTACACTGCGCCCGCTTGTAAATTCGGTCAGACACACGCCTTACTATGCATTACACGTATCGTTCATGAAATCAAAACGGATGTTTAATAGAAAAATTCACCTCCCGTGCTGTATGGTGTCCATGAGCACAATTGTCAGCCCAGGCTGAACTGAAATGAGACGTCTGGTCTAATTTCCTGTTTGCGTCACCAGCTGTTCCCACCTTTATACTTACAGTAACTTACTGCCCCTTTCGCTTGGTAATGTCAACAGCTGCACTAGAACTAGCTAACATAACAAATGTCCCATTACTTCACCTATTATTTTAAGAATTACTTAAAGTTTTAAGGCCCTTTTCTTTTGTTTAAACATTTTATCGCTAGCTTTTTACGTAAGTGTAATCGTCAGCCAGTAAGATTCATCGCAGGTCATCTCATTTAAATGGTGCGTAATGAATTTCTGGATCGATGGGCCATCAGGGGATGCATTCAGGGCATTTAATGTTGCCCAGGAAATGTAGGACACATTTGCTGGATGCATTTGAAGGGGCTTTTTGAAATGGGATAGTGTCTTCAAATATGCCCTTTGAAGGATGCAGCCCCTGAATTGAGACACAGCTAAGTGCAAAACTGTCAGGTTAAATAACAAAATATCTACAAGAAGCAAGACATAAACCTTGAAAAACCAAAGTATCCTACATTTTTAAATATTGTAAATTAAAATGTTGGAAAACCCTTTTAAATTACCCTGAACAAATGAAAATATATCAAAGTAAAAAATGAGGTCCAAGATGTAACATGATGTATTGACGACCTTGGGGATAAAGTATTTCTGATTCTAATGGCAACAATGAGGAAACTTGATCCTCTCTAAAAATTTGGACAGAAAAAACAACCCAGAAGTACATCCATGGGAATACAGTACATTTCAGGAATAGCAGTTTGCATTACAGTGGTTGTTGGGAAAATTCCTAATAAAAGGCGATACCAGAAAGTGGAAAAAAATAGAAGAATTTGGTGTATTTCTAGTCAGTCCACCACCGTAATGCATGATTTCTTGATCAAGGGTCTATATCTCAAGTAGCATCTGGTATTTATGAGAAATACTTCCCCTTAATCACCGATTATACTGATTCAATGAAAAGTGACGTACGGGAACATTTCTTTAAACATGATCCTACATAGATGACAAATTTTGTTTATCAAGAGATTTTGAAATTATAGTTTGCATAACTCTTTTCTTTTACCTGCGAATGTCATCCAGCAGTGGCAGACACTACAGTGAACAAAACATCAATAGGTAATTCAAAGCTCTTTTCAGTCACCAGGAACAGGCCACAAAAGGAGAGTGATGAGAAATGTCTGCCCACATAGTTGACCAGGGATTTGTGGCCTTGATGATGCTGCAGCTCAGAGCAGGTATCGTAAGTTCTCAGACACATCTCTGTCTCTGTGGATGACTAATCGGATATCCTCTCCAAGTAGCAAACGTCATTTGTTCATCGTGTAATTGGACTTTCACATTGTCTGACACGCACTCTTCCCAGCTTTGTTCGGCATTTTAAAATGCCACCTTGTAATATCTGAAGACTAGAGCTACAGGAAGGAACAACCTGTAGTTTTTCAAATATTACCAGAATTGTCTTGTGCTGTAGTGTACAGCTAATGTGAAGTAAACACTACAAAAAACAATACTTTTTTGGGGCTGATTCCCCATTTCTGATGTCGTTGCCTAGTCTGTTGCTGTTTTAACCAAAAGATAAACATCACTAATGCACCACCAGACAAATTTAAATACTGATTTGTCCGTACATGTGTCGATCAATCTCGGCGTTGTGACTTTTGCTTTGCTAGCTTGTCATACTAACAGGACCTGCTGTGTAAGGACAGGTAGGCTAGCTGTCAAACTGAAAAGGAAGTTAGCATTTTCCGAAAGAGCTCCAGGAGATGTACAGCTTCCTTTATAAAGTACCGGCCAATGAATATACGCCGTTTTTGCACACACTGCAAGTGTCAATTTTCAGTAGCCCATGGTGGAAGTACCGACATACAAAGCCATAGTAAAGCGAGCAAACACAGATGGTGGGTACAGGCTGAAAGTAGCACTGTTTTAGAAACCTTTCCCTTTACCGACTTGTGTGACCAGTGCAGGTCACCAATCTGTGATTCGGTACATGTGGATTTGCGGTAAATATTGAGTTTTGAAAGTATTGTCACCCTACTTTAATTGTACTTAGGAAGCTTATAGCGCAAATATGTTAGCGTTGGCGTGCACCAGCTTTGGCTCAATCACACAACTATGTTAGCTTCAGCTGCCACATGCATAACCTCAAGACAGTCACTGAGCAGCTGAGAAAAGTTACAGCAGATAGCGTTAAAAACTCAGATGCTGGCACAGACACACTTGAACCCTCAGGTCGATATATGTTGTCATACTGTTGTTTTGTCCCAACGTAACTTATGTTATATAGTCACCTATGCAAGTAGCTTTCTTTGCATTTCAATGTGGCCTATTTTGAGTGTCAGAATTGGTTTTTTTAATTAAATAAAAGTATTTTTTAAATTGTGATTAGTCATTATTAACGACAGCATCTACTCTGATTTATCACGATAAAAAAATGTTATCCATTGACAACACAAACGTCTAGCTTTCTTCATAAAACAGTATCATCCTATCGGGTATAGGTCAGGATTTTGAACCCAAACGTAATATTCATACGTTTCAGTAGATGTTAGTGAAGGCATCAAAGAAAGAAATTTGATTGGATTTTTAATTGCTGAATCAGAAATCTGAAAAAGATGTCCATGTTACTGTTATCGAACAGGGGAAAGCAAACCTTCTCAACACTAATGTCATGCAAGTTATATTTTTAACTGCAATCCCTGAGCACATGATACTTTTTATGACAAAGTGTCACACTTCTTTCCCTCCTTTTAACGTGTAACCCATTTTAGCTTAGATAGGGAGAACAGCCCCCTCGAAAGATGATTGTATTCAATGAATTCCAAAAATATGATAGGCCCTTTCTTTATTATAAACTTTCCAATGTCACAAACAGAGTACTGTCTGGTAGAGTTATTGGATGCTAATTTTGGAGTCACATCCCCTGCATCCATGTTCCAGCGGTTCCCCTTCTGTGTCTATGACCTTTATTATTACAGACTGCACAATGAAGAGAGCTTTACGGTTACACAACAAAGAGTTGCTCAAATAGGTTCAGGGACGTAATACACCTGTACATGCTAACAATGAATTTCCCCTGGTCACATCAATCTTTTTTCCTTCCTTCACTCATATTGTTTTGTTTAGTCACCAGGTCTAAAAATATTCAGGGTTAGTCATTGTTGTGTCTATCAACATGATTGTCTCAGGCAAGTGGATTAGAGTTCACCGCCTCCGTGTTAATCTTTGTCCCCTTTTCACCTTTTTCTCACCTTTAAGCAGACTGTTGTTATTTAAACTCTAATTATTCAGAGTAGTTTAATCTCTAATGTAGTGTGACTCATACGCCTGTTAATAGTGACTTAAAATGATAACTGTGACCTATTTTGGAATTATAATGTTACCACATGGAAAACATCTCCATCATTCGATTAGATCAACATTATCTCCCCAGAGATAGGTAAAGCATGAGACGCTGCTTCCAATCAAATACAGCACTCATCTCTGAGGCTGCATCAGACTTCCTCGAAGTCGATCAATATGACAGACATCCATCAATCCATCCATTATCTATACCGTTTTTCCTATTTGGGTCACGGGGACCTCGAGCCGATCACAGCTATCATTGGGCGAGAGGCGGGGTTATACCCTGGACTGGTCACCAGTCAATCACCAGACTGAAATATAGTGACAGACCATTTTGACAGTCAGGGTCTTAAAAATTCTGTCATTGTGTTTTTACATTAAATATAATTGTTTCCAGTGATAATGAGATACGGTCTATAGCTGAATCAGCCTCTGAACAAATTATAAAACCACATCTCTTTTTTAGCCCCCAGTCCGTGTTGTTAGAATCAAACAAGAAACGACCACCTGACAAAAAGCCTCAGCATTGTGGAGCTACAGTAATAGTGTGGTTTGGCTAACACTAGCTAAAGTTAACTACCAAGTTACCCCCAATTTCCACATCCTCGTGCGCGCCGCCGTAGTTTCGTTGCCACTCTAGTCAATCTTTGTGTTTACACAGCGAGCGCAGCAGTCCGTCTCTGGAGCGTGTCACCAGCGCCACTACTTTTTTTCAAATACGCTGCGAGTCTATTTTCAGCAGAGTATGCTTTGTCTTAAAGTTTATTAAACTACTTGCCTGCTCACTCTTTATTCAAAGTCCATAAAACCCATTCCAGAGAGCACTAAGGTCCAAATGGCCAAATGAAAAAAACACCCAATGGCAATGAGATATTGTACAGTTGTTGTCACGTACTTGAAGGAGCATCTTCAGCTTCAGCACTGGAAAGTAATGAAACTATTTGTAGTGAGGGATTTACGGCACATGTGAATGCATTGCCTTAAACCAAAATGACTAAGCAAAATACTTTGCAATAAAGTGGTGGTGAGATACAGAACAGAGTTGACCTCCACCCACTCCCCCTGCTCTTAACAGCTGTGTCACACTTCATGGTGTCTCATACAGACCCACAATGTACCTTTCAACCTCTGCATGAGACTCACAAAGCTGTCAACTCACTGTGAAGTAAACCCAGTCTTTGCAATATGAGACGCTCAATGTAATTTATCTGCATGACGTAGTGAAAACTTGCTTAGAAAGGTCTATGGGGAAAATGGATGAGTCAAAAATCGTAGGACTGGGCTTTGAAAGGTAAACGATGAATTATTACACCCAGGAGTGTTTTTCCTCAATAAAAACGTTTGTCTTTTTACATTAAGTAATTGCCAAAAACTTTATAGTCCGTTTTTTGCCTAAATCTATAACCAAACATGCTGTTTTTATTTAGTGAAGAGTTGGAAACATTTTCAAGGTATTTCTTTTTTTAAACCTCTATTTTACCAGATAAAAAACCTTGTTGAGATGAAAAAAAATATTTTCAAGAGATCCCTGACCAAGACAGGTAGCAGCACAGTAAACTGCATTTCTGACAAGCAGCCATACATACAGACGTAGTATCGGGTACAAAATTAACATATTTGTCAAAATTGCCCCTTAACATAAATCATTGTGCACACCACAAATCTGTGCCGCAATGTACGAAACCAAAGATTGCATATCTGTAGGCAGGACTTATCAATCCTGTGCACAGACAATGATGATATACTTCATACTGAAAGAAAAAAAATTGCTGTTTGTTGTGATGTATTCATATTTAAATGATGTTAAATCTCAGCAGGGTTTTTTCTTTTTAATAAACTTGAAATCTTGAATGCAGTCATGTTACCGCTGTTAGGTCAAATGTGGGAATGATTCAGGCATCATGAAAATGAAGGGGTTGCATGCGCAGACAGACTGCCTTATCTGAAGGTTGGAAAAGGGTGAAAGTGGGAGAGCCTGCTAATATAATGCAGTTCCTGCCATCATTATGGATTGCAGACTCGCCAGGATGGATCATATGTCGAGCTGAATCAAGTGTCAGTGCTCCCCTCCTTCATCTGTTCTCAAGTACCAATGAATCACACGTGTCAACCTACATACTTGCCATGTGATGTTAACAAATAACCTTCCCAATATTTCTTGAACGTGCAGAATTAGAGTTAATTTAATCAAAGACATTCTGTGCTAGAAGTCGCACCTTGTCACGTTGTGTGAGGAAAGAGGGAACCCACAAGCTAACATGTCTAAGCCGTCGTTGATTATCGAGTAGGGCCCCTCTCCTCTACCCTATTGTAACAGTAGACATTTTTGGTCCATGCAGACAAGAACATAGAAATGGCAGTAGTTTAAATTGATGTCTGTCATCTTTCTTTAACACCAGTTTTGAACTCTAACTGCCAATTTCCACACAGTCCGAGGGTGCTGCGTTCCGTCAGCGCCACGGTTTTCTGCCCCACTGGATCCGTTTCTGGAGCGTGAGCACAGGGGAGCGCAGCTAAGAGCAGCCGTACACACATCACAGGAGAACTACAAGATCAAGTGGGAATAAAGAGAAGAACGTGCAAACAGCATGTGTTGTTTGTTTTAGTCTTTATGAGGTTGCGTTGGTGTTTGTTTGGTGCCTGTTTTGAATTAATGTTGAAACAGTGATGGGAAATGTGATTGTGAGTGCGTATAGTGTGTTTTATTTTGAAATTGACCGGATGCTCTGTGCGATTCCTTGCTGCGTACTTGAAGTCTGCTCTGTCGAAAATAGACTTGCAGCTGGAGATGCACCGGGGCTCATGAACCTCCACATTGTGAGCGGTGCTGTCAGACCGCGGCGCACATGGGTGTAAGTGGAAATTGGCAGTGAGTGCTGTAAATGAGGTTTGACGAGTTGAAAACATTCACTTGCCATACAGCCTGCGTGGTCCATGAGGATTTGAACCGTTGCAAGGATGTGAAAACCATGTGAGCCAGAGTATTAAGAGATAAAGGTCATTAACTATGTCTATGTTTAGAACGTCTGCCTCTAATTTAAGAGATCCTTCCTACATGAAGTTAATAATAGGCCTGTTTGATGAAAACAAACACCAGCAGCTGCTGTTTATTTACAGAAAGCTGATAGTGATAAGTTGTTGAGAGTATGAGCCAACTTCCTTGTTTCACATGAATACACAGCTTAGTCATTGCTTTTATGTGATAGAGACTTATAACCACAGCTCTATAACCGTGAACACACTCTCTAATCTATCAACAGTTAACGTGAAAGCTTGAATTCACATGAATAAACAAAGCATCAATTCCTGGAAATGCTCCCCCAAGCAGTGCAAACTACTTCCTTGAAAGATTCAGTGTTGTACTTTCCAGACTCCGAAAGACTCAAAATTTGACACTTTTCCACTCTTATCCGAACTTCTTTTCCTGAAAGTGACGGCAGGTTATTCAATCGTCTAAGATTTGTCGTGAACTTTAACTCAAATCAATACCAGGAAGTAATTCTCAGAGGAAAGCACAAATTATCCCAGTGTGAATTTTTCATGGAAGACATTTTGACCGGACACAGCAGGAAAAGCACAAGTGTGAATAATGAAATCAAGGATGCTTGAATTTCCTTCAGTTTATTTATTTCAGTTTCAGGTTCATTTACAGAACTGTGCATGTTGACATTACGTCACATAATCATGGCTAAGTGAGAAACTTGAATAGAACACAGCCAATGAAAATATGATAAAAACACCTGAACACTTCTAAATTATAATTCCTAATGTTTGACATGTTTGACCAATATGTAAGATATCTACTGAATTCAATTACAACATGACCTTACTACTGTAAACTACTGTATATCATCAGACATTAAGGAAACATGCTATGTTGAAGTGCTGGCTTCTCTGACAACAATGCAGCAGCCAGTATGTCCTGTTTTGACCAGAGAAGGTAGGCCGTTTTAAGGCACACCCACACGGCCTTTTTGGACGCCCCACGGTTTTCCAGTTCCAAATACCAAACGGCAAACCAACAGGTGTAGCAGCGAAGGAAGCGGACAAGCGATCTGGTTCAGAAGTAACTGATCCTACCCGACCCTTAAAGCCTCTGCATTTTTCAAATAAAATGGAGAGATGTTAGAACGCCGAAAGATTTCAAGACTGAAGCTCCAGTGTCTGTGACATAGCAACCTGTGGAGGAGGGGGTGGGAGTGACAGCTCACTCTAATATTTAGAATTTAGACTGCAGTACCCATTTTAAACACTAGGTGTCAGAGTTAAATGTTGCCCCTTTAAAGGGCAAGTTTGCACTAAAAATGTGTTTTAGGGTGAATAGCCCTTTACTACAGGAACAATCGAGTCAACTTGTCACTGAGCTACTTTGACAAACATTTTACTGAGGCACATCATTGTTGGGCTTACAAAAGAAAGTGAACTACATTGGAATGCATTGAAAACTACCAGCACCCTGTTTCAAACAGACTAAATAACATTTTTGTACAAGTTTCTTCTCTTTCAAGGTAGTCTTTGTCTAGAATTTGTGTCTGCACCCTCAGAACACACGCCTGCATTTCCCTGAGGATGAGTGCCACCTTGTTCTGGAAGTCCTGACGTGGGAAGTAGAAATGTTACGAGTGCTCTGAGTTAACAAGTTGTGACGACTCGTGTAATCGCATTTTCAGAAAATGAAAGAGCACAGAAGAAGCACTGAGATCCCAGAAGTAAAAAATGTTTGTTCGTGATAAGAACTTTTATACACAAATAATAATTGTGAGAGAAGTTATTTTCCAAGGCTTCACTTTTTTCTACGTCGTTATGTCTTTTCCTCTGGTTTTAGATCAGCGCTCTTTGTCTTGCGGAAACGTTGAGTGGCTAAGTGGCTTCTCTGACAGTAATTCTAACATGCTGGCAGCATTCTCACGCCAGAAAAGACTACAAGTCTGTAGTCATGCTAAAGTGTCTAATGGTGACAATGTTAACATGGTGGTTACTATCTTAAACTAGGATGTTAAAATTTGCTGCATAAAGCAAGTGAGGTTAAAATTAGAACTGACTTACTCATAACAAGAGACTGAAAACTCAGACAGCCTCTCACCTGGATGTGTAACCTAGCATCTATTTAAAAAAAGGCTCACACGAGTGCAAACATCAATATGTGCTGTTTGCATGGAACTAACTGACCCCACCTCCAGCTAGATACACACCTGATCTCACTTTTATTTGATTAGGAGATGCCCTGCAATAATATAAGCAGGGAAACAAAACACTGCATGTGATTAAGTTGACTGAGAGCCTACATTTGCAGGATACATAAAACATGAGGCTGAAATTGGGTATTTAACACTTAAATAAAACATCATCATATTGGGGTAATTGCAAATACATATTTTTAATTCCCCAGGCCTCATTTCGAGTGGGACAGGAGCCGCCTCTTCACTATACATTTAATAAGAGTCTTAATGACAACGACAGACAAAACCGAGCGACATGTCGTCATAGAGATGTGGTTAATTAGTCTTTGATATGCATACAATATACCAGCTCATTTCAGCTAATAGCTGCCCCTGTCATCCATCAGGAAGCAGTAATGATCTTACTATTGTAATTATGAATTATAGGTCAGACGTGATCACACATAAATCATCCTGACCACTCAGAGGGTCTTTTCTTTCTCTCTGCACGACTGCTATATGGTGGTTATGAATGCAGACATGAATTGCTAAAATGCAAATATGATAAATATGAAAATTAGAGCATCATAATAAAACATCATCTGCTCAGTGTCAAAGCCCCTCATTGATGTAATTGATGTCAATTATCCACGGAGAATGAGGTTACAACACATGTTTGTTCCACTTCTTTACATTTACGTATACATCTTAGAAATATGTACTTTTGTTCAAACATGTCCCTACAAATGTTTGAACTTAAAAAACACCAGTAGCTGCAGCTGACTGAATCAAACCTTTCTGAACAAGGCTCTAATCCTAAAAAAAACCAAACACACACACAGCTCTGTTTCCTGGCAACAGCTTGTTGCTTAAAGATATGCTCCCCTGCGACCGAAAAGTGCCCCGAACTCACCTGATTTACTCCCAGCCTAATAAGTATCCAAAAAGCAGCGAGCTTGGGGCTTTTTAGACGGGATTTTGGAGGCTCTTCAAGTGTCTCAGAAAGTGCTTTCTGTGAAGGACTAGCTATGACATCTGCTGAATAATGTGCTGCAAGGTTTTTTTAGTTACAAATGCAGAACAGTCTTTTCAGAACACAGCTTATCACCAGAGTAAATAATATGCAGAGAGGAAGTGCTTTGCTCTAACTGTAGTACTCCTGTTTTGGTCACGTTTTCTTTAACTATCCCGTTTTTGTGTTTGTGCATGTAAACATCATATCCTGATTTCAGGAACTGGGTTCAGCCCTTATCTTGATTATAAGAAACCTGGTTTTGCTACCTAGAGACCTCTGAAATGACACAGGTTATTTTGCATGTATATGCCCTGCCCTGAGTTTGTCTTTGGGTAATGAAAGAATGAAATATAATCGGAAGTTTGGATGGGAGAAAGCAATGACATGCTGATCTATTCAAGTCTGAGGTGAACGGGCTACAGGATGCCGGTTTCCCAACTCATAGATTGTGTTGTAATAAATAAACAGCACAGACACCTGCACAAATAAGATGCAGTAATCGGAAACAGGGATACTAGTATTTATCATGTATACAGGGATATGAATGACCAGGTTCCTCTGTGTGCATGTAAACTCCACATCCTGATCTATGATCAAAACCGGGATAAGGCCCGGTTATGTACTCACTGTTGCTTTAAAAGCCTGCGTGTTATTCAATGTTGCAATTAAGTGAAATTGAATTTAGCAGCCATAATCCTCGTGAAAGTGCTTAAAAGAATAATCAAAGATACAGTTAATGAGCCTTCATTCTGCATGACAGGTAGTCATTGATTATGTGATTTAGAAAACATCTCATAACATACAGTTTTAAGTCAATCACAGAGCTGACACATAGGCTTTGTTCAGACTGCTGCCCAAATCTGATCAGAACTCGATCTAACTGACTGACTGTCCGCATTGCAAATTGCAAGTGACCAGATCCGATCTGCCTGTCTTTATTGATATGGTCTGATCCACATTGATTTCTATGGCAACAGGTTACGCCCAGGAAATACAACTGCAAAATGGATGACAGAGAAGTGTCTATTTCTGACACAAACAATCTTGTTGAGCAGTCCGTCCACGGGCTGTTGTTTCGCTCGATGTTTGTTTTTATTCTTGCTGTTTTCTTCCACCGACCAAAGCTTAGACCAGTTTGTATAATGCGCCTCGTATTAACTTCCGGCTTGCCGGATCTACGTCATTGTTGTTATTGTTGATGGTGTCGCGTTGCGAGTGACGCAGAAGACACATAGAAGCGACCGAGATTTTCAGATTGAATCGGATCTGTAGGAATTCGATTTGAATCGCATTCGAAACCACCTGCGTATGTGGTTTGAATCAGATTTGGAAAAATCGGATCTCATGTGGCTTTTTGTGTCCAGACTGGCAAAAAAAACAAACTACATACAATCGGGATGTGCTAAAAATCTGATTTGGAGGTGCAATGTGAACAAGGCCTTAAGAGTCACCAATTAACCTAACGAGCATGTCTTTGGACTGTGGGAGGAAGCCGGAGTACCCTGAGAGAACCCCCCCATGCACGGGGAGAACATGCAAACTCTACACAGACATGCTCCTGTCCGACGGGGATTAGAACTAGGAACCTCCTCGCTGTGAGGCAATAGCACCACTACACCACGTGCAGCCCATTATCAGGATCAGTTTTGTATGAATAAAGATGCATTCCAATCTCCACTGCATGTAAGAACAACAATAGTTATACTGTACATATTGCTGAGACTTAAAAGGTTTCAATGTTATTGTCCATCAAAGTTGAATAATGTTGACATACTTAAAACATGCAGTACAGACAATGTAACATTTCTGTGTTCAGGCTTCATCACCACACAATGGCTTTGAGTGTGTTTGATTTTATACTGTGTAGGTATCGCCCTCTAGTGGCTGTTTGTAAGGATTGCAGTTACACCATCAGAGTCTCAGCTTGTCTGTGAAGGCTGTACTTGTTGAACCATGCTGGTAAAAAAAACTAATATATCACTTAACCACTTTAAATTTGAATTCATTAACAGTTCTGTTATTAAATGTGTCTTAGACTTCTCTGTTTCTGGTATTAGCTTTAGTAATAATAATTAATGGCCATCACATTAGAGTCCCGAATGTTGATTTTGTGCCTCAGAGGGTCTTCAGTCCCCTATGGCAGCTTGGTGGCCCTTAGCTTTATTGTGGGACGCTTCATTTTTTAGTGAGCAGGGTACACACACCTCTGACTGTGATCATTAGGGAAATGGCGGCAAAGCACGAATGATGGATGAAAGATCTAAAAAAAATGTGTGTTTAACTTGCACTGTAAATGTCATTTTAATTAATCACTTGATTAACCCAATTATTCCTCTTGTCCCTCGAGGTCTGGCTCATTCTGCATGCTCGTTAAATAATCTTCAAATAGCATCAGTTTTGTTCCCTGGGGCTTGCTCTATACTTTATTTCACACCCATGGGTCCATGAAGAAGCAGAGTAGGGTTTTCTGGCACAACTTGAACAACTACCAAGGTTCATGGAGAGAGAGAGAGAGAGAGAGAGAGAGAGAGAGAGAGAGAGAGAGAGAAAGGCTTGAAGGGGTCAAAACGCTCCAGCAGCACTTGTAGTATTAAGTAGTGTTGTACTCGAGATTGGTCTTGGTCTCGAGACCACTTTTTAGGAGGTCTCGTCTCGGAATCGCTCGGCCTGGTCTTGGTCTCTGACTAGACTAGTTTGGTTTGTCCCCCCCCTGGTTACGACTGCAACCTTCCCGGTGTTGCGGTCTACATAATTGACACGACCCCTAAACCCAAGCTGATGATTTTTCATGGATATTTTTGGTCTTGGTCGTGTCTTGGTCTCGCCCTGCCTTGATGTTGATCTTGACGTAGTCTCATTGTCTGTTTTGGTCTTGTCTCGATCTCGGAGCACTCTGGTCTCGGTAAGTGTGGTCTAGACTTTAACTCTTTATGAAAATCGACTTTATTAGACTGACTCGTCTCGGCTTGTGGCCTTCATCAAGGTCATAGGTCCATACACATGTAAAAAAGCATGATAAATATAAATACAGGCCATCAACAAAGGGATGAAATCACTACAGTTCACAAGTTTGTCAGTAATTAAGATACAAAGAGACATTTGTATCTTGTATCTTGTGAATACCTTGTGTCACTTAGTGTGGGCTGATTAAGAGACATTATGATTACGTTTCCTAAATCAATTAATCAGCTCAGAAATATATCCATCAAATCTTTCAATGCTGCATTTAATGTGGAGACATTATTAGAAACAAACATTTGACTTGCACTTGTCCATCTTGGTAATTTGAGAAATATTCTAAATGCATCATCATATGCCGACTGTAACTCTCTCCTTTTAGCTTGACTGTAATTGCACCACAAGGGAGCAGTATAGAGCGGAGTACAGTAAGCTCTACAAAAAGCTCTGTATTAACACTGTAAAAGTGTCTCTGCACATTTGAGATTTGCATGTCAGCATATTAGCTTGAGCACTGACGCTGCACATCATCATCATCATCATCATCATCATCATCATCATCATCACTCGAGTCATTCCTGATTATATGTCCCAGATATTTGACTTTGCCTACCAGACATGATCAGAGATAAAGAAGGACAGAAAATGTTGCTTTGGTCGTCTTGGGCTTTTACTGGCATGATCAAACTTGTTTTACTGTTAAACTTTATGCCCCACTGCACACCGTAACTCGAGCAGATTCTGAGAAGTTACTGTAGGCCGGCGCTATAAGGTGACAGGAGAACTAAGTCCTTAGCATGGTGGCTACTAGAGCATGGTTAACAAGTCTCTCCTACCATACAGTCCGTCTTAGAAGCGTCCAGCTGCTCAGAGAGATCATCCATATACAAATGGAGTGGTGACAGAATCCCACCTTGTCGGACCCGGTTAGTCACTGAGAAGGGTGCAGTTATACTCCTGTCCCATCGAGCGCACATGGAGTGATGCAAATACCAGAAATGCAATATTGTTATCAAAAAAAGAGAAGACCCCTCTGTTATGTTATCAGTACTCTTAATTGTATTTAATTATTCAAGGCATCCTGGGCTTCTAACACACTGACACAGAAGGGGGTCATAGGCCATACAACAACAATCCCGAGCAACCTACAAGATCTGTCTGGAGGTTTATAATTGGTTTTATTCACCACAGAAGTAAATCCAACAGGGCCTCATATTGGCACACATCAAGATGTGTTCAATACAAACGTGTTTGTAGCGATGGTATCCTTGTGGCTTCACATATTTTAATTTTACACAGCAGATCCTTGCATATGTTCAAACAGATACATAGTATTTGGTATTTGTAGGCTGTTCAACTCTCCACAGGCCACATATTTGGCAGCTGACATATGTAGATTTTATTCTGACGTGCAGATGGTGCCGAGCAGCATGTAGAGGCTGTTTACGAGAGAGAGAAGCATGTGTAGCGGATCCAAATGCTGTCAGTCAGGTCCATCAGGAATACAGTCCCAGAGATAATGAATGTAAAACCCCCACGGGTCCGGAAACCCCCACATAGTCCGCTCCAGGGACACATGTCCCTCAGCAACAGAGGCTGCAGCTCCTAAAGGAGACCACAATCGTACAGATGGACACTTTATGACTGCTGGTTTTGTAAGTGGGAACAAATACATCAATTTTTGAGCACAAGTGTAATTATTGCTTGGATATAACTTTTTAAGAAGAGTCACAAACATGTGACCTGATTACCTCCTAAACAGTATCTGACAGCAACTTGAGCAAAAGTGAACACTGGACCTTGTGTTTTTTACTGTAACGATACAGATAAGTGGCTTGCAGGAAAAGAATCAGGTATTGTCAGGCTGTTAGCTCACCCTGAAATGGTTCAGAAGTTTGTTTACATGTGAAAACCGCACATGATTAAATCAGGAAGATAGATAACAGACACATTCTCCTTGTGGTTTAAAGCCTTAATCTGTGATGTGTGTGATACACGCTTACCTCGTGACTTTTAGAGCTGATTTTCACACCAAAACAATGCTCTCCTCAGACACACCTCCCTCTGTCCTGTCTGTGAGATGGAGAGCAGTAAACATGTGCTATTACAAACATCTGAAAAAAAGTGACGATATGCATCTCAAAGTTAAAGCTAGGGTTGGTAATTTTTGAAAACTAGCATGATTTTGAAAGTAGCATTCTCTCCTTGCTCCGTCTTCACCCACCCCCTCCCCTCTGTGCTCCCTCAAAAGCCGCGCCCCTCACTTACATGCACTAGCGCCATTGGTCCAGAAGCGGATTTCAGCTCATGCTCGTGCATGCATGGGGTAGAGAATGAGCAGGGAGACAGGGAGGCATGATTGGTTTATAAAACTCGAACCGAGTGCAGACATTGGTCGAAGTTTTTACGAGTTTACAACTGCTAGAGATGATGGATTTTCTTCATTTCTTTTTCAGAGCACATGAGTTATTAATTTCTGTCAGGACCTAAAGACAATTTCAACCAAATCTTACTCCGGCAGCACATATAATAAATTGGAATCGATACAGAGAAAAAGGGGGCGGCAGTAGCTCAGTCCTTAGGGACTTGGGTTGGGAACCGGAGGATCGCTGGTTCAAGTCCCATCCGGACCAAATCTGGAAATTGGTCTGGTAGCTGGAGAGGTGCCAGACCACCTCCTGAGCACTGCCGAGGTGCCCTTGAGCAAGGCACCGAATCCCCCCCCCCCCTCCATCAGCTCAGGAGTGCCCGCTGTGGGCTGCTCCGTCACTCTGACATCTCTCCATTAGTGCATGTCCATAGGATCCTGTTTGTGCATGTGTATATATCAGCCTATGTGTGTGTTGCATGACTTAACAGAGTGTAAAAACAGAATTTCCCCTTGCGGGGATCAATAAATGTAAATCTTAATCTTAATCTTAAAAAGTGTATCTGGAGGAAATTACCTACCCTACCTTTAAGTCATTTATCTTTCATTATTTTTTAGGTGAAAGAAGTATTATATTTTAGGGAAAAAAAGTATTTTCTCCGGTTTGAGGGTCCATTTGTTCTGAATTTTACTCTTGGGGCAAAACTCCACCATTGTGCTAGTACATACAGCGTCCCTGAGTGGGTGGGGCCGTCATTACTGCACAATATATTTACATAATGTATTTTTTATATTAGCTTTATTTATATTCATAATGTTGCTGATACCTTTTATATCTCTAAATGTGTTTTTTCATGGCAGATGTTGTTTGCTACTCACCCATTATTGTACACGTATTACAGCAGCTTCATAGTCAGAGTCAGGAAGAGGAATCAAGTGGTATTTTAATTATTATTGATTTTTTAGTATTGTTTGTCTATTTTTTAAATTACTATAAAACACTATGAAAAAAACCTTCAGTTTGAGGTAGATGGGACTTTGATTTGGTCATTGTGAGCAGAGAAATGCACACATAAAGATTGCTTTTCAAAAATGATAAAGAAAATCACTCACTATCAGTCTCTAAAAGAGTCAGTTATTTTAGGTATCTTACAGAGTTCCTCTCTATTCATCTCCATCATTAAAAAACTCCACAAATTCAACTCTGAACAAAAGAAAAAAAAATGCTTGAAAAGTGACGTTTATGATTTCGGCCACAGGGTGGCACAAGAACACATTACAAATCTCCTTTCATCTCATATGTGAGACTTGATGAGGCTTTTTATCCCTGGGAAAGAATATATGGAGCTCCAGAAAGTGAATCTTATGAGCGTTAGCTTTGACACCCTCTACTTTGTTCTCTTTTTTATCTTTGGGGGATTCTCTTTGGTTTTGTCCCCTTCTTTTTCACACCTCTCACATTACATATCTTGGTACATATGCATCACATGTTCTCCATAACGATCGCTGCTTTCTTGTAAGTCCCCAGAGACGAGGATCCATTTGCTGAGAGCTCTTTATCCTTTAGAACATATGAAGAGACTGAGCATAATTGCTTCACTCTTTGCATCTTCTTTGATTTTCCTCCTCTATTCACGGTCATCTGCGCTAATAGTCCAATACAGACACCACCAGGAACAGTCTATTTAACATGTACTTAAACAATCCCCCCGGCTCTGATAAGCAGAGGGGGGTCAAATGGACACAGAATAATTAGACCGGTTTCCTCAGAAGTGTCGATGGGCGGCTTAGCGGGGTCAGAAGGAGCCAGCTGTGCAGCTTCGCAGAGAGAATCAATATTAAAGCTGGTCTTTACAGTATGTTCAAACAGCAGGGGTCCGCGCTAAAACGGTGATTATACCTCAGTTTTATTGGATGCCTGTTTGTATGGATTAAATAATTTCACCCATTTTATTTTGATTGTAAGATTAATAGAAGGAGATCCTGAATTAAGGTCGCCTTCGGTAACCGTAATATAAATCATTGTTTACTTCTGAATTGTTGAGTGGAATCAATGCAGAGAAAAGATAATTGCTCCCTGGAGTACATCGGCGGCAAAGATTTTTCAAGGCCAGGAACTGATCCATCTTTGTTGTAGTAGGAGGACTGCCCTGAGTGTGTTGGACTTTGTACACAAACCGCCTCAGAGACCAGGTCTTTGTTCCGTCATGTCTGATTACACAATCTAGTTCATGGTTTTGTGAAGGTTCAGGAAATGTGGTCATGACATTAAATAAGTTGAGTTGTTGATAGGGAAAGATTTGGGTTTCATTATTAGGAACTTACACAAAAATAGAAGGTTAAGTAGTAGGATTGCTGCATCCTTACTCATGCCTCACGACATAAAGGACAAACCCAACTAAAAGTGACCCACATAGATCTAATTCATGGGGACGACTTCTTGTTTTTGTATCTCAAATACATGAGCCATACATGGACATCACACAAGCCAAGGGGTCTGGCACAGTGTAGTTCCTAAAGTACCTCCTCTGTTTTGCATACTTTGTACGGGTTGGAAATAAAGTAACATTGATTCAGCACGTCGATCAGGTGTGAAAGCGTGGCCCCACTATACGCGACAATACTCACTTTGTATTGGACGTGACACGCGAGTATCTAATTACAGTAATGACATGGAAAAATAGACTATCAGTGGTGGTCTTGACCATTCTTGATTTCAAATCTGGAGTCCGCCCAGTCCGAGACCGAGACAAGACAGAGTAAAAATGCTTTCATTCCAAGACAAGACCGAGACCTTCAAAAAGTAGTGGTTTCAAGACAGGTCTTGAGACCAAGACCGATTTAGAGTACTGCAACACTAGTGTGTGGCAAAGAAGAGGAAAACATGTGACTTCATGCTGTGAATTGCTTTTCATTCTGATTGATGAAATCAGACAGAACTTGTTCTGTATGCAGGGGGAGTCAAATTTGAATTAGCAACATTTTGAACTTGAGTGTGTCACCTAAATGATGTCTAAACATATTCATCATGCAGCTGTCAAACAAACTGATTGGTAACCGTGGACATGACCTTGGGGAAGGAAATGTCCTGACTAAAATGATGCTCTGGATACATTACCCATTAGACATATTTTTGAAGTGTAAAGGTCTTGTACAGCTTATGACCTCAAATAAGTATTTTGGTCGAGGTGTCCTGTAACTCCTTCTCCTTGAAAATCAGGCTGTACAAAACAATATAACAGAACATAACTAAGTTTGTTCTTCATAACAGCGTCTTAAAAAATGTTGTTTTCCAGCTCCAGGACATCGTTAATAATATGCTGAATATGAAAACAGTAAATTATGTTTTGCATATCTGCTATGTTTTATCATGTTGGTAATCCATATTCATATTCTCCCTATCGGTTCTCCACCAGGTTTTTTCCTTTGGGAGGTTTTTCTAAGAGTGGAACTGAGAAAAAATACAACAGGAATCTTTAGGGAAATATCAGACACAGGCCCTACAGCTTGACTGCTTGTTGGGCAGAACCATTTACAAGTGAAAGGCATACAGCTGGATGTGGTTTACACAGAGTAATTGCCTTTGGTTTCTGGGGAATACAGGAATGTATCAGTACTATAATCAATAAAAGTGCACTGGCTGGACAGCAGCAGCTGCTACGCCCATCTGGGAATGAGAGCAGGCAATTAAATGCTCTAATTAATGCTGCTTCTATTGTATGCCGCGCTTTGGGGGTTGTGAAATACTGATAGTAGAAAAGGATTGTGTCTATTTAATTATTTTTTGTAGCGGAATGTGTATAACACCCATAAGCATTAATGGAAATGTTTTTACAAGAGTCTGAGCGTGTTCTGTTAAGCAGCATACAGTATGCAGGAGTTGGCTCTATGAATTAATCCGTTTTGGGATTTTGCAAAATTATTCCTCCTGAGTTTGGAGTGACGGTGCAGAACGAACTGTCAAGCTTGTGAAAAAAGAGGAGATGGAAAGCTTAAATATGAGATAAGATGAACTAAGAAAAGGTGGACCTATTTTTATCCAGCAACAAGGATACATACAGTGATAACATCAGGAAAGAACAAAAAGAAAGAACACGCAGTGTATACAAACAATTAAAGAGAAGTAACAGAGCTGCAGTTGTTGCACATGCCGTTTGTGCATTAAGAAATTAAGAAAACCACACAGTGCATATAAAAGTTCAGCATGTTATTGCACCTTGTATGGTGTGGCTGTGCCCCAGTTGGTAGAGTCGGTCGTCTCTCAATCCCCAGCTCCTGCAACCACATGCCCAATGTGTCCTTGGGCAAGACACTTAACCCCAAGATGCTCCCGCTGCTTCATCAGCGGTGTGTGAATGTGTATGAATGGGATTAATTTCTTCCGACGCTTTACATAGCAACCTCTACCATCAGTATGTAAATGAGTGTGAATGTGTAGGTGTGACCTTCGGTGTAAAAGAGCGTTGAGTAGTCAGAAGACTAGAAAAGTTCCTCATATTAACAGTTCACCCATAAAAGTGCTGATGCTGTTCACCGCTCCACTGTAGTCTGTAAAGTTTTGGAAGACCTGAATGAGATTCTTTCACAGCACAAGAAACCAGCCCTTCTCTTATGATTAAAAAGAAAAGTTGAAAAACTTTAAAAAGTGAATCAATGGTAACTAATGGGTTATCATTTACCTAACTATTATTTCAAGTTATAACATCATCTATGAAATGAAAGGCACAAATGTCAAGCCCTTAATAATGTTGGCTTGCTCATAGTATTATCCAGGTTGTTTTTAAGTAAGCTGTTGTGACTGAGCCCTAAAAGGTGTCGCTGTTTTTTCACATGTGCCCTGATTTCGCCCTAGATTTTCAACAAACAGCTGCTGATCAGTGAGTCAAATGACATGTTGACACATTCTCTGTGCTTGTATGATTTAAAAAGATGGAGAACATTAATGTGTGAGTGGCATTAAGGAATATGGCTGCTGTGGTAAATACAGTACAGGCTCTCCCAAACACAAAAGACACAGGCAATTTTGCTATATCCACCAACAGCAGTATGCATATGTTCCCTTTGACAAATACAGTCGCTGTGTGATAGTAGCTGGGCTGCACATTGTAACAGAAATAGACCACAACCGTTGCCACGTCAATGCTGGAGCTAAAGAGGACCAACTGAACCGAGTGCCTGAGCCAACTAGCAGCAGCTAGTTGGCTCAGGCTAGCTGCTAGCTGAAACTCTGCAATACAGCTGAGTTCCTGGAGGATGATTACCGGCTTGTACCTGAAAAAGTCTGTGACCAGGACGACAGGGACACAGAAAACCAGGCTGCAGTAAGTCCATGCAGAATACACCTGTCTAGTCACCTGGGGGAAGGCAGACAGAGACCTAATTATTTTTTAAAAAGTGTTCCCTGACTACCGATGGCAAAAGTAGTTGAGAAACAAGATGCACTTCCAATCCCATTCACTGTCAACTAAACATTGCGTGTACATGATGGATCTGTAATCAGCGTAAATGAGGCTTATAATGTGACGAGTTGAGACATTTTAATTTCATGCAAATAAACTCAATGGTCCATTTAAGCCAAACACGGCTCTAAAATCCTTGCTGTCAACAAGTTGTTTTTTTGTATTCCACCCTGTGAAAAGTAGCAGCCTGCAAAACTTCAAACAGGGTTCATGTTTGAAACAATTTGTGCTCAATTTTTTTCTTTAAAGGGGACATTATGAAAAATCCCCTTTTACAGTGTTTCTGAACATATATTTGGGTAACCTGAGTGTCTACCAACCCACAAAATGTGAAATAAACCCATCCAGTCCTTTGTTTGTGGTCTGCATAAGTCTTACAACACAGAGAAAAATGCTCCGTTTCAAATTTGCTCTCCTTGTGATGTCACAGTGGGATTCTAGTAAAAAAATACCTTCCCCTCCTGTGTTGTCTCCGGCAGCCATGTTTTTCCCAGGGGGCACGCTGTCTAGTTGCCATGGAAGCTCAAAGTTGAATTTGTCAGCACACCCCGCGGAAGAGAGGGGCGGGGTGAGGGGGAGCTCACTGCATTTAAAGAGACACACACAACAAAACAGAGCATTCTGAGAGAGCTGGTTTATACAGGGTCACAAACCTCCTCTGGTGCTTGATTCATGTTATATTTTGACCAAAGCACAGCACAGATGTTTCATTAAGACCACAGGGGACTGTTTGAAAAGGTGGAAAAGGAAGATAATATGTCCTCTTTAAGAGACAAAATTGACTTTGCATGTGTTGCTGATTTGATCACTGAGCCCTTCATAAGCGACACTGACTTAAGACTTGTCCCTAGATTGCCACTGCTGTAATAATGTGAGTTTGTTTGTGGCTACCCTGTAAACAGATATATATTTCTGAGAGATACAAAGCTCCCTTGGCAACTAACCACCTGTAATTTAAAAGATAAGTACTTTAAACAATGGTTTGATATTGATTCGTCTGTCCCCGCAGGATAATTCGTGATTACTTTGGTGTTCCTCTGAATTTTTATTAGAGCTACCAAGGTGTCACCGTTTCCTCTAAAGCAGCACATTGTTACTGCAGGGCTTGATCTTTTTCAGTGTCCACAGAAGCTTTTTTAACAGTTGAAGAAGCAGATAACTAAACAAAAATTAAATATTTGTCTTAATTTCTGGCAAAGATGCAACTGGACAGGGATAGACATGGAGCACTGAAACTGAGATGCACTTTACAGCTGCCAAGATTTGAATAAGAGCAAGACAAAAGTGTTAAAAGAGAAAGTGGAAATGGTCTGAATTAAAATTTTGGGCTCTTTGCTGTCAAATTTACATTTAATCTTCAGATTAAATTCCAAGCCCATTCAGGGCCCTAAGTTGAATTGGTGATTTGCATCAAATATGGTTGAGCATCCAATGATTACACCTTTCCAGTACCTGCTATAAGTTGTGTAAGCATAGCAGCAACCACACTGTATTGTGCATCATAAAGAGTTGGTCCTTTGATGTGTGAAGGACCACATTTCATTTTTCAATGACACTACAGTCTCACAGTCAGTGAGACGTGAAACTGTACAGTCTGTACCAAACTTTAGAGTACAACTGAACTCAAGTGCCATGAAGAATCCTAATGAAATAGCTAACTTTTTTGTCTTTGTGTGGCGGGCCCTGAACAATGCAGCCTCTAATGGGTTGTAGCACAGGACATTTTGTTTGACTGCTGGGATTTTGATTTATTTTCCTACTTGGTCGAGAGGAAAACAAAAATGAAAGCCAAAAAACGGGTTTAAAGTTTTTTTTACACAACCTTGTTATTCAAAATGTTATTTGGCCATTCAATTGACAGTTTATAATACTATATTTTAAAAGTACAATATATTCTGAATATCAGTATGGGGAAAATCAAACCTTATGTAAATGTATGGTGGAGAAACGACTTCCTAAAAAGGGATAGGAGTCTAACTCCCTCTGGATTTGTTGTTCTGAGCTCTGTGTTCACACTGATGGGACAGCGCTTCCACCAGCTTGTTAATGTTTTGCTCAGAGGCTCAAACATGTTTCTTTCGATTTTTCCACGTGAACCCCTCCCTCTCCAACTGTAAGCCCTGCCAGAACGTAGGGGAGAGATGCTGCCCGGCCCACAGCATCAGGGACGCTGCTTCTGGGTGCATAATAACAGAGGGTTGTCGCCAGAGCACAGCTGAAGGAGAACCAAAAGACTTTCCAGAAATGTAGACAAGACTTTCCATGGCAGACATACAACAACTGAATCAGCTTTGAGACGCATATCATTACTTAAGACTGCCGATGTTTATTAGCAGACAACTGCTGCTGTCTCTGCCTTACAGAAACTTGCTGGTGAAACAGAACGAAGGGGATTGGGTTAAGACAGGTGGGGAGGGGGGGAGCTGAGGGATGAAGGAGGTGTGTCTGAAGAGAGCATTTGTTTTTGTCTGAAAATCTGCTCTGAAAGTCGCAAGAGCGAGAGTTTCACCTGTCAAAAAACTGCGTTTTTTTCATGTTGATAAGGAGCTGCATAATCCCGCTCACTCCCAGGTGTATTTCAGGATGTCAGTTTGATACACTGCTCTCTATACTGGAACCACACATTAAAAAGAACACCACCAATTTCTGCAAAGCAACTGATCATAAACAGCAGCTGGGAGTATGGGGGGGGGACACTACACACACACACACACACACACACACACACACACACACACACACACACACAGACACACACAGAGGGAACCTGTTCCGAATAAAAAAAGTAACTCAACGACACAAAAATAATAACGGACGAAAGTTTCGGAGCCAGTGTGTGAACATTATTGACATAACATGAGATGGTATTACTTTTTTAAGGTGCGTCAATTTCGGATGAAAAATACAGACTCAGTGTGCAATGACCGCCTTTAAACAACCATCTGTAATTTGAATGAACGGCACATTAGTGAGTGATACTCTTTAATCCATGGATTCATATATCGACTTCCATATGAAATGTTACATTAAGATGCATAAAACAATAATTGTATTTTTTGAAACTTTAAGGCTTAAACTTTGGCAACAATAATAACAGAGGAGAAAACTGACCTGCCTCCTCGCACCATTTATCTCTTGCTACCAGACTTGTTTTTTCAAGGGCACTATTTCCAGGTCTAGAGCTGCTGCTACTGTCACATCATGATTCCTTTCTATTGTTTTTATGTTTTATTTGAAAAATTGCCTTAAATAAACGCAAATATAAGCACACTGAGCAATTTAAAAACTTCTCAACGCTCTAGCAAGCAGAAGTTTCATGAGACAACTTTTGTAACCTAGCAACAGTGAAATAATGTCCTGTAGCCGCATGGGTGCATTTAAAAATGTCCCTGAAAACCAAACATCATCTGGTATCTTATTTTACATTCATATTTACATTACCTTTTTAATAATAATTTTAACAATCACGTTTTCTATATATTTTAGTTGTTGTTTATGAAATGGGGAAATATAATATATCATGCTTTCATCGCTGTATACAGTAGTCATAGTGGTCTCATTTCACAGCTCAGTACCTCACCTGTTCTGTGATGAGATTCTTGTAAGTTCCCTTGAGTCACTCTGTCATGACGGGCTCTGTGGGCCTCATCACGGAGCAGAAACCAAAGATGCAGAGCAGCGCAGCCGGGCCCACCCATTCAGCACAGCCCAGAATATAATGACCTGTCCAGCTCGGCCTGTTGCCACACTCCCTGCTCCGGCAGAAACACATCTTTCCTCCCAGACTCCCAGGGGGCGTTTCACCTGCGTCCAGCGAGCGCACAGTCTAATTCAGGCAGTTTAATCTGAGATATGGAAGCCCCAGATAAGGCCAAGGTGAGACTGACTGTGAGCGCCAACTCACCTGCTGCACCATTGTTGTTTCCCTCCTCTGAAGTTTTCCCGGGGAAAGAAGTGAGGCTGTGAGTGAAGATACATTAAGATGAAATATGAGGCAGTGAGTCCCCGGGGCTCCAGCAGGTTATAATAAACACTGTCTCCTCTTCTGTCTTTATACAAAACAACCTCAGTCCTGCAGATATTGGGGAAGGTGTGCGAGTCAAACAGAAGAATATGTATGAGTTTGTGTCAGAGTGCAGTTGTACACACCAACATGCTGTCCCACACACACAATGTGGACGAACTCTGTGCCTGTTCAGCTCCTGTGACTGTTAGCCAACACAGTCCAAAACGTTGTCAATCATAAATGATAATAACAAAAAAACACATAAAAATGTCCCCATATTGGCATTTTTGGGATCTCATTTCTTGGAGAATCCTCCCATGGCTCAATGATCATACTCGCTGCTTAAAGAGAGAGGCACATAAAGTTGAGCGTAAATGGAAGACCTCTAACCTCCATGTTTATTATGAGCATATGAAGCAAAAGCTAGAAGTCCTCACCTTGCCCCCTTGATGTGGTCCCTACAAGGCTCCTGAAGGAGACCATGTCTACTGTTGGTCTTTATATCTTATCTATTGTGAACAACTCACTAACCTCTGGCTCTGTTCCTGTCTATTTTAAAACTGCTTTGATTGAACCCCTCCTTAAAAACCCCAACTCTGATCCAACCACTCTGGAAAACTGTAGGCCGATTTCAAAGCTCCCATTCTTAGCCAGGATCCTTGAAATAATTGTATCCAATCAACTTCAAGCTCATTTAACAAACAATGATTTATTTAAAAAACTCCAGTCTGGCTTCCGATCTCTTCGCAGCACTGAGACAGCTCTTCTTAAAGTTTGTAATGACCTTCTTTTGGCTGAAGATGTTGGTGACTGCTCCATACTGGTACTTCTTGATCTGAGCGCTGCGTTTGATACAGTGGATCACAAAATACTTATCAACAGACTCGAAAAATGATTGTATCAGTGATATGGCCTTAAACTGGTTCAGGTCTTACCTCCATAAAATAAGTTTTGCAGTGTCAATGGCTGGGTCAGTGTCGTAAACAGCAGATTAAGTACATGGGGTCCCCCAGAGCTCAGTTCTAGGTCCAACACTATTTTCAATTTACATGCTCCCTCTTGGTAGCATCATCCGTAAACATAATGTCAATTTTCACTGTTATGACGATGACACACAACTGTACCTCCCGATTACACCTGGTGACCATTCAAATACAACTGCTCTCCTCAAGTGCCTTTCAGAAATAAAATCATGGATGTCTATGACACAAAATCTGAAGTAATAGTCATCGGTCCCCCGTCAAAAGACAGCATATTACTGCACACCTAGGAGAACTAGCCCATTATGTGAAGCCCTCAGCTAGAAACCTTGGAGTTGTTTTTGACCAGGACTTGTGTTTTGAGCCGCAAGTGAAGAAAGTAGTACAGTCCTGTTTTTACCAGCTCAGAAATATAGCCAAGGTCAAATCACTCATGTCGCAAAAAGATCTGGCTTTGAAATAACAACCTTTACTCCGAACTTCAGCTGAAAGCGTTTTCCTGTCTTTTGATTCCTACGTCTGACTGATTCTTTTTCATAATACGTTTTTGGTCTCTTTTGCAAAAGCAGGCTTTTCGAAACATTATGCCTTAGATTTAAAGCCTTTGTCATTTGTTCTTCTCACTTTTAATCATCTAGTAAGTTTAATGCTGCCAGAGTTTATCTCTCCTCAATCAGAGTTGAAAGTTGTAGCATCAGTTTTAGCAATACTATTTTGTGTACTTCAAGTAACCCAAATCAAATGGAATGCGCTAACAGCTTGACGTTTCACAACAGAGTTGTTACGACGCTCCACTGTCATCACACCATTATGCTTAACCATTGCATCTGTAACGTTGTAACAGTGGTGCCACAGTGTGTGAATATTGCAATACGGCATCGATGAGAGAAGATCGAGAGACACAGTGTGAGGACACAGCAGGAGCTCCACGTACACACACAGCTCTGTTCAGCCTCGTCTGCTCCAGCGTTACACATTGCAAGCTCTGTCCTCCAATGATGCCGCCGCCACTGCCTCCGGTGGCAGGTCAAGGGTGGAACAAGATTGCATATGTGGTGTAAGTATCCCGCCTTCAAATGGCAGTCTGTAAGCACCAGGAAAGTTTAAGAAACCTATTGTGCTTATATCAGGGCAATGGGTTCATCTTTAACCCTCTACTGATCTTTACTACACACAACTGAACCTTTTGCACGGAGTCAGTAATTATTTTCACTATTAGGTTTAAGATTTCTATCAAACATTTTTCTTTTCTTGAACTCCAGATAAAAAAAAAACACATCATGATGGCAAGATTCTATGCCAAGATCACCTGAGCTTTAAACCTCCCATACTCTCTGGACTCATTTCGTTTTTAATCATCTCTGATCCGCTGTCTTATTGCTATTAATTTACAGCGGACAGAGTTGGACCTCTTCCTCATTTTGAGCAGCCAGACTACTTCGTTTTCTTTTTTCCTCTGCAATATTCTCCAAACTGTTCTGAGACTGAAGAGATGATCAAAAGTATCCATCTTTCATTTCCCTGTTCTTCCCATGTGTAACTTCATGGATAAAGATAGCGTGGAGTTAGAAGGTCTTGTGATCGAGTCACAGAGTGTTGACAGTGGGAGGCAGTTAAATGTCTGAAATTGCCTGCTGTGCGCAGTAGGGCCAAATGGAGCTCAGCATGGTGAAGGGCATCTAAAGGCTCATGGCACCATATTGCTATTAGTCACCAAACTCAGAACAGAAATCTTTGAAAGAAACTGTGTGAACTCTGGAAGTGATTGACAGTTTGTTGAGTGAGCTGATTGACCCTGCTGCGAGGAAGAGGTTTGTTCAACCAAAGTGGAAACCTCCAGAGCTGAAAACTGAAGCCTACAAAGTACTGCCAAAAACTGCTATTCCTCAAGTGGCCACTTGGGGCTGGCTTCAGAAGCGAGTCAATCTTCATAAGGTCCCAACTGAATAAACCAAACTTGAAATAAACAAAGAAAAAACATATTCAGAGACTCATTAAAGTGTCCTTGAGGAGTTTTTAGTTGGTTATAAACAGGCTGAAATTAACACTGATGCCTCTTTATGAGCTACAAAGCAAATAAAAAGACGATTAGCATGAAACTTGGCTATTTTTGCATTGTTATTTTTGTCTCAAATTGCTGTTGTGTCAGGTGATTAACAGACCCTTTTCCACTGCAAAGAGTCTTGATTAGAGATACATATTTGAACAGGACCAAACCAGCAAAGAGATAATGCGTCTCACTTTGTCCACAGGGGGCGCCAAAATCAACACAAACCAAACGTGTTGCACAGGACCTTTGAAAACACTGCTTAAGTCCTTGCAGCTATTCATAACAACTTTACTTGGGATGAATTGTTAAGTGACTCATCTATATTTGAATAGTTTTAAAGGCCTTTTTATAGTTTGTCATAATTGTGGATGCCAGCACTCTGCTTGATGTCACTTCAGCTAATTCAGTTATTAGACTTAAACTCTCTGTCTTTAATAGAAATTGTCATGTAAATATCTTACAAATAACATGGCTAGCTGTGTTCGGTTAAGTGTACCAACAGAATTTCTAACAAGTCTGTTCTTCAGCTTCTTAAGTGAGTAAATATGAAGAATTACAGTAAAATCTGGTGTACAGAAAGATGCAATTTAACCTATTTCTTCAATTAGAAAGTTGGCTGTGTCCTATATGCCAATGCAACCAATATATCAGTATAAAATGCTGAGATATGTGCCGTCCTTGCCGTCACCATCAAACATTGCACGTGACCTGACGCAATAGAAAATTGGCCCCCATTCATTGTGTATTGCAATTGCCGCTGAACTCCTCAAAACGTGCTGGGACCTCAGAAATATCATTGTAGGCTTAAAGTTCACCGTACAAGTAGCTAGCAGGGGTGCAAACTCCATGGTGAAAACTGTGGTAATGAGCTCTACAGCTGCACAAACACTGCATGTTGTGGACTTTGCTAAGCACAATGGAAATCATCAACAGTCATCAACAGACTGTGTCTTACATATCGGTGCGACTTATATTCTGGATGGTACGGTTCATTATTTATATGTTAGCAATCGTTAGCAGTTTTGCGCCCAGCATGCCTGATTTGTCAGCTTGTTCATTTTTTAAAAACATTTGCTTTGTGTCAGTCCATGCCAAGGAGTCAGGACTGTTGTTGGCTTTTTCAAGAAGGCTTGCCTATAGTGATGACATGACTTGTTATTCCGAGTCACCGTATTGTAATGTCCTTAACCTGCCACTGAGGGATGTGGGTGAGTGAACAGCACTAGGCTTTGTTCTGGAAGCTCTGTTAGATATTTTAGTCAACAAATAAATGCTACCACTACACATGGGTCTAATGATAGAGGACAACGTAATAGTTCTCTAGCTCTTGTCAGCTAATGAATTAGCCGCAGACATAGCTCTGGTAACTTGGTGTGTGCTAACCCCTTGTTCCTCTTTAGTTTTTCCCTGTCGTCCAAATATGGTGACTTCTTGAGTTAACAAAATCAACAACAACATGGCAATGACCAAAATTCCAAACTCTAGGGTTTGAAAAGACTACAAACCAATTGGTGGCCCCATGCAGCCTTGGTTCATGACCACAACAAAACATTTCAAGGAACACAACTGTAACATTACAGGAAAGATAAAACATAACTCTCATCCATACGGAAAAAATATGCTGCACAAAGACAATCTTTAACACCATATGTCTTCTCGACAGCATTGCACTTTGGGTTTTTAATTTCCCTGCTGTGCCCTCACTTAATATTTCAATTAACCTATTTATCTTTTTATCCTCATCACGTCTGAATGTAGCATCTGACATTAGAATCTATACATCTTAGTTGCCTTTGAACATTCACTAACACTGACGCCTTACAGACCAAACGGCTCTTCTTTTTTTTTCCTTCCTCGCTGGCAGATCATACAAGGCTGCTGCCATAAGGAGGCTGACTTTGAAACAAACAGTGAGCGTGTGTTGGTTTGTCGTTAGTGAAGGTGGGTGTGTGTGTTGTACAATGAGGTGTTTGTGAGGCTCAGATAAGCATATGTGTGCAGTGGTTTGGCTGCAAAACAGAACGCCCACTGTGTCGAGCTGATAAGACTTGGAACTTCTATGTGATTTTTTTTCTTTTCCACCCTCCATTGTGGCTCTTGTTGATTTCACTGGACAATGAGTTGCACTTATAATAAGGCAACTGAAGCAAGTTTCTTGTTGGGAAAAAGAACAAAAACCAATATAATTCACCACCACTTACACACTCTCTGTTTTCAACTTTGAGAAAAGAGAGAAGAATTAACATCAGCACCACTTATTTTGCACAGTGCAATTTTGATTTAGTTTCCACAAAACTAAGCATGCAACACATTTGCCTTTTAACTGTGCTCCACTTATTTAAAGTTTCGGGCAACCTTCACCTTCATGTATTTATGAATATCAACAAATCGAGTGAATGCTTAAACACAGCTTTAGGGATTTAGAGTTTGATTCAATAGTACCTTCCTTTTTTGATATTGTACGTTTGTATCTAAAATGACTTTGCAAATTGGAAATTTCTAAATTTCAAGTTGTATCCCGTAACCAGAACTCATGGAGGTTTGTGAAATAGTCGTGAAAAAAAAAAGAAGAATCATGTACATTTAATTTAGTTCCCTTTTTGTCTGTGCCAGTCAGCACAAATGTCAGAATAACTTATTCTAATAAGAGGACATTGCATGCTTGTTACAAGAAACCATTTTTGTGCCACTCATAAAAAATGCTTTTATGTGAAGGTTGGACAAACAACCCAGCAATCTACTGAGCTTTCAGCCTCAAACCTCTTTCACTGATGTGTTATTTTAGCCAGAACATGTTTTTTTCCCCCCATTACTTTATCATATTGTTTTCCTTCAACAAAAATAGTTGGTTTCGTAATCTATTTTTATAGTACTTTTTGGGGGGCATTTTTGCCTTCATTGGAAAGGACAGCTGAAGAGAGAGGAAATGTCAGTAGGAGAGAGTGTGGAATGACGTACAGCAGTGGTCAGGGGTCAGAATTAAACCCATGGCCACTGCAGCAAGGAATATAGCCTCCGTAAACAGGGCAGGGGACATAACCGCTAGGCAGGCAGTCAACTCGAGCTGCACTGATTTCAAACTTGACTTGCGTCATTATCCCCACACCTGACAACATCTCCTTCCAAATATCGTTCTATTTGAACTGCAAGATTTCCGGTCTCTCCCTGTGCTCCTTCATTGCCAGCTCTGACCTGCACCAGTACTGCACTCTTGCGCAGACCCCCCCACCACCACCACCATCCCAGCATCCACCTGTAGGCTAAAACTAGGGGAGTTTAATTTTTCCAAAACTGTGAGGAATGAGGGGGTCAGAGCCTAGACGCCGAACACAAGCTATGTTCTGCTGCAATAATTCTATGTAATGATACAAACGTGAGCTGTCTGACTAAAATATGATAAAAGACATTTTAGATGTGTGACAGAAATTATCTCAGCTTTCATAATACAGAATTTACTCCACTACACTTGACTCCTGTATCACGAGTGCACAACCTGTGCTTGTCAGACTCACCCCCCACCCCAGAGAAATGTATAAACATCTTTATAAAACTCTATCATAGTACATTATCTGACTTCATAAGCGTCTTTGTGTTGTTTGGCTCAATTTAGATTGAAATACATTTGTTTAAAATTTGTTCAGACTGGCACACACAAGGCATCAAGTATGTGTACTAAAACATGTTTCTGTATATTATATAGTATATATTTTCCTGATTTGTTTTCACAAACTGCACTGGTCTGTCTTAACACAGAGATTTCTTCTTGAAGAGTCAATTTCATTCCAATATACCCGACCGACTCAGTAAACATCCAAATCTTTACAGAGTTTCTGGTTTGTAGTCTGGTGGTAAGATGAAGAATGCAGTATAAACATCATGCTGTGATCAACCATCTGAAGTTTCAAAAGAAGCCTTTGAGCCAGATGCACTTTAAAAAGTGGTCAAAATCAAACAACCCCATAACACTAGATGGAGCTCTTGCTTCATCATACACCTATGACATCACTCCTCGTCTCTGTGATACAGGGTGCAAATGACACATACCTGAATTTTTTTTTTTTTGACAGCCTCAGCCTCACACTCATGAGATCTGCAGTCAGAGCAGCACATGATTGACACGTTGATGGGCGGACAAACAGTGAAAACCTCAAAACCAGCTGTCCTCGCCATGCCACCATCTGCTGCTTCCTGTCTAATTGGATGATGAGAACTCTGATTGGAATGAGGGTTTGATTGCCAAATAGTTTGTCCCCATATGTTTTGAATAATCTTACGCTTTCTATTGGATCTATATAGTGGATCTAGCAGAATTAGTAATAGCACTATAGCAGCAAAAAGGAGTCAATAGATCGCGGCTGCAGCTGCCTACTGCTATGATCTATTGACATGCTTGTAGTGAGGATATAACTTGGTCCACAGAATCATATAAAGAGCCGCATGTTGGCTTACAGCTAAGCCCCTTTGACATTTTGTTCACTCAACCATTGGGTTGTATTTCCTGACACTGAGAAATATTGTGAAGATCCAGGATTTCCCAGTCTGTGTATTCACCTAAAGCAATGTGAAAAAAAAACAGGCTTTATCCTCACAACTCTGACCTGAATCTATAATATGATGGACACCTCTGGAAGTCCGAACATCGCTGCTATGATCGATAGCAGAAAAGATATGATTCATACTGTAGAACCAATTTGTCACAGGGGCGAGTTTCTGTTTTTCACTGTCAGTCTTATGAAAAATGAAAAACAAGCTTTTTCATCACGCAGTCTGTCTTAGCCAGCCCTGATGAATAACATCAATATTTTTCTTATAACATGCATAAATAGGTGATCTCAGTTTCCACTAGAAACACTGCAGTAGCAATGATTCTGGCTCATTTCATTGTCGACTGCCAACCAAATCAAGAAATATGGAAACAATATAGTTGCAGTGCCTGTAGGAATCCACCCCAATGAACATGGTGAGAGAAACAGAACAGAGAATCCAGAGGAATTCAAATGTCACTGAATATCAATGCGTCAAAGGCACTGCAAAGCCCGCAAGAAGCTGTTCCCGATCAACACCTCACATTTGAGCCAAGTGGACCTATGGATGTCAGCGCTGATCCCAACCCTGTGACATTTAAAAGGGGAAACAAGGAAGGATTTTTACTGCCCCATCGCACAAAATGACAGCAATATGTCCAAGTGTGTCAGGGATGAAGGCAGCTAGAATTTCTGATATTCAGAACTCAACTCTCCCGGCCATATTGTTTTGTTTTCTTCTTTCTTGAAAGTCTCTGCTCTTTCATTTGTTTTGTTAACCAGGTAATTCTAGACTGCAGCTGAATGCATGGCAGGGAAACACCTTTAACAGCACACAAGTCTGAACTGAGAAGTAAGTGAACATCCAGCAACACAAATAATATTTTTAGACAATTGCTCTATGACAGCAGTTTGCAGTATCACTTTTGTGCTAATGCTTAAAGCTCCTGTGCAGTTTTAAGCTGGCTATAAAACAGACTGATATTAATACTGGTGCCTGTATATGACCATCAGCAACAAGATTGAGGAACTTTTTGATACTTGTTACCACTGCCAGGGGGGTAGGTGTCTCATAGACTATCTACTATGTGAGTTATGGCACACTGTAGAAGCAGCTTTTGTTTGTGACACCCACAAAATGTGTCGTCACATTTTATGTACTTTGTTTATGTTTTTATTTTGGGGATGAAACCACTAATATGTGCTTTAATGGCCAGCTAACCAGTGCACCTCAGTGTCGCCAGTAGGAGGCAGTGGGGTGCTGTGCTTCTCCCATGCATGCTCTTGCTTTGTTATAGGATTCTCGTTGTTATCTCATCCTACGGAGCGAAGCCTTTCTCGTTCTTTTCTCCTGTTTATACAGGAATCTTATCTGCCTTTGGGATCTCAGTTTGAGACCTGTAACATTCAAATGTTGCCATTACAAAGATTAACATTGATTGACAAGTTGCACTGTCTTTAGAAAACTCTACTTCCATAAGTAAAGGATAAGATTAGAAAAGAGATAAAATGTACCGCGTTGTCCACAGGAGGCGCCAAAAGCGATGCAGTACACTTTGTGTTCAGTGTTTTAGCAATCTTGGCATTTATCCACTAATGTTGCTGGACAAACAAATCTTCAAAATACTGATTCGGTGAAAATAAGTTGAAAAGTATCAGAGAAATCGTAGCATCAACCTCATGAAGGCGCTACAAGAAAAGTTTGCTTATCCCAACCGTCAATCCCACAGAAAACATGCCAGTCTTTGCAGCCAGTTCGACTTACACGCCAAACGTTTGTGTTCTTACTTCCTAGAGAGATTGCCACCTGATGCCAACTGGTCCAATGGGACTCTTTAATTTCCCATCTTAACATGATAAGCAACTCCTGTAGTCCATATTTTTCAGGTAAATCAACAGAAGTTAAGCCCGATAATAGCTGAATCTAAAAGGTTAAAGTATAAGGGGGAAAAAGTACACTTTCTATAACTATATATCTTTATTATACAATGTGGAAGCAGCTGAAAGATTCAGATGAATTGCAAAGGTTTTTGACTTTATCAACCACTGAGAAGCCTTCTCTAGAAAGACAGGACCTGTAGTTTTTATTAGTTTATCTGCACAATTGTATTTGGAATCATAAAGCAGTGTTAAGATATTTCAGTTTTGTGCAGGGTGGGGGATCCAGAGACAAACCTAAATACCTCCGACATCTATCATTGTAGTCTTTTTTTAAGAATCCACTGTGTCATATAAGAAGTTTGAATTAGCCACTACCCTGTACTGAAGGACCAAGGACAGAAAGACGGTAACTCCAGGAATTAAGAGAGGTGTTAAATAAACTTTCTCCACTCTTCCCTATAGTAAAATTGACACATCATAACTCCTGCGTCCTGTCATTGCCAGAGTGTCATTGAGGTTCAGCATATTTCAGGGACAAAGCTTTAGGTTCGACTGCATATCCTGGTGCTAAAACCTTGGAAGGAAAAATTAATTGAAAACAATGGCCTCGCTGTGCGCAATGTCACAGGGTTGTTCATATATCTCACAGGAAGGTTTCCAGAGATTGAGAGTGGTAAGATGGCTGGAGGCATTTGAAGGAAGAGACACATTCTTGAGATCTTGGAGCAATTTAAACTGGTCCCACAGAGGTCACTGATGACTTAATACCACTTTAACAAGTCCTAAACAGATAAATGAATAAAAAAAAATGGACTCAATATGGCAATATTCACGCCTGTTGGAACATATCTATTAGAAGCCATGCATTAAAACTCATTAGAGCTCGTTTGGAGAGGATGGAAGGTCTTTGGCATCAATCAATCAAGGTCATTGCTATGATGCCATGCTATAGCTGAAGGGCTCTTAGACTGATGAGTGTCAGCGGCTTCTGGTGAGCGCTGGAAGGCTTATGTTCCCCTCGCTGGGCTCCCCTCCTTTCCAGACGAGTCGAGCTCTGACAGAGAGAGCTGCAGGAGGAGGAAGGAAATAAAAGCTGACATATCAGCAACCCTTCCACATCTTGTCAGTGTTGTCCTCTTTTACCCCGATCCGATATCCAGAACCCTCCTGTTTTCATTTCTTTTCATTTTTCTTTCTCTGTCAGGTTCTCATTCCAGCCCGGCCCGGCCCAGGCTCTCTGTGAGGAGACTGCCTTTCATTAGCTCCCATGTGAGTGTGTGCATAACTACTAGTATGAGTCAAAGTGTGTGCATGCAATATTTTATACTTTCAGGACCTTTATCTCTTCCTCTCTTTCCTTTTTAACACTAGTTTCCTGTTTCTGTCTTTCCAAGCTTCACTGATTTCATTCCACTCCATTTTTTCCTCAGCATTTTGCTTAAAGTAATAAATCTAGATTTGTGGGGTAATTGTGGCAGGGGAGGAAGAGGAGTACAAGAAGGAGGAGGAGGAGATTAGCTTAGCCGTTATTTAGCGTGCTGCTTTTTTGGATCTGTGCAGCACTTACCCTTCATTTGACAGCTCTTATCCAGATCCTTCAAGGGTGATTCCTCCGGTAATCAACTAATCATATTCTTTACAGGGCTTTCTTTTGTACAACTCTATTTTTGGATCATATCCAAGCAGGAAACAGTTCTTCGTTCACGTCATTTGGGTGGAGATCTGAATAGCATAAAAGCACACAGAGGATTTCAGGTATTGACTGTATATAAATATGGACAACACATCTCTGTTTCCTTTCCTGGTGAAAAATTAGGCTAAAATACGGAAACTTGCACTGACATACAGTGTATTTTATTGGTGATGTCGACATGTGCATGAGGTATCTGGATGGTGGATCCCAAAGACTGTATAACACATAGACGTGCTCTCAGTGATGACACCCATTGGTTTCTGAGGAGGGGTTATGAAGCCCACCAAAGGCGGTCAACATTTTGGAAATGCTGTCACCTAATTTAGATCAATCTCGAACCACGCAAAGAGGTGGAGCTGAGGCAGACATTAAACCCTCTGACAAGCAGGGAAATGTGTCGAAATGTCAGTCAAATTAGTCCATCAGCGCCATGGTTTTGGTCCGTCCGACGGCCCTATCCCACTGGGTCCAGTTCTAGAGCGTGAGCACAGCAGAGCGCAGCCATTTGCAGCTGTACACATGGGTTCACCAGATCACAGGAGTTCTTCAGGAACAAAGACAAAAACGTGTAAACACGGTGCTTTGTCTTTCGGAGGTTGATTTGTTTTCCATTAAGAGCCGGTTTATACAGGGTCACAAACCTCTGGTGCTTGATTCATGTTATATTTTGACCAAAGCACAGCACAGCTGTTACATTTAGACCACAGGGGTCGGTTTGAAAATTAAAGAGGACATATTATCCCATCCAGCCTCAAGTGGACCCTCAAGGAACTGCAGTTATTGGCACTTCTGCATTGGCTTCATTTCCCAACACTGGAAAAATAGAGTATTGGGTTGGTTTGAAACAACCATTCATGGTTGGTCAGGTTTCCTTTCACCGTTCCTGCTCTGCTCTGTTAATCTGATAAAGAACGCTGCAAGAGCTGCATATGTCAACCAAGCTGCCTATTATGACGTTACATCTGCTCTTATGCACATAAATAAATCTGGGTAGATATAACCAAATACCACGACAGAATGTGGGTTTGTGGATATTTCATTTTGTATGAAATCTTTCGGCTTCACTGTTTCCCCCCCCAGCTCTTTATAGAGTCTATAATCTGATTCATATTAATTAAGGGAACTGATTCCAAAAGGAAACATTTAGGGCCCCCGACTTCTTACATACCAGTCAGTCAATGGATCGATACATAAATAGATCAATAGATACATGGATTTTGGCAAGGCAATCATTTTGACCTTTTAAATACCCCAAAGCCAAACAGACTCTAATACCACTGGATTTCTCTACATTGTTAATTCCAAACTTCAGGCAGTGCTCCCAGTAAATGCGCCGCTTTGTGTCTTTTCTTTTCATAGCTGTGCAATTTGCAGCCGCTCCCATTAAGCCTTATATGGTAATGGGAAACATTAAAGAACAAAGAGCGAGAAAAAGTCCAGGGTAGATAATCAACAGCGCTTGATTTAGACATTAATTATTCTATTGGAAGCCAGAAATCCTTTCTAAGGTCAAACCCAGCTACCTGCAGATATGTTTGGAATTGGAAGTGAGACTGTATATATTATTAACACACACTCATCTGAGTGAGCCAGAGTGCCACTTGTTACTTTCCAATGACCTTGCCGATCAAGTTGCCCTTACATTGGTGCTCTCGCTTAATGAGATTGCCTCATTATAAATTAGTACTGTATTGTTGCTTCTCTTTACAAAGCAAACAGTCAATTAATTCTCTGTAAATTGCACTTTGCAAACTTATCAACCCTGACATGGATAAATAAAATAAATGTTTTGATTCACTGCCATCCTTTCTCTAAATGACTACGTTGTACACTTATATAATATGGTATTATGTAACCATTTTACTTTTTAAGCGTTACATCTTCTCTGTCATTTTGATGGTACAGAGACTTTCGATAAGCAGAATACTGTCTGCTTGATTCTCACTCAATACCTTGAAGCCTGTTTGTGTACTTTATAACTCGGGTTGAGCTTGTGTAAGCTCCTGAAGGCAAAAAAATCAATTTACTGGTCTTAGATCATGTTAGAGGTGATGAGATTGAAGAGGATGTTGACAAAAGAACCTAAAAACAGTAAAGACACTGACTGATGCTGGGAAGCTGGATAGAGAAAAATCTCGGTCTGCCTTTTCTTGCTGGAAAGCGAGTGAACTGCACGCCAAAACTGTAGAGGCTTTAAATCATCATCAACTCTTGTCAAATTCGCTTGAATGAAAGCAGAAAAAGTATATAAAGGTTTGAATGTAGAGCTATATGGTCATAATTGTTACGGTCAAAACATTTTCAGCATCGCTAGCACCACCTGCACAAGTTACAGTATCTGTTGTGGTCATTTGATTGCTGTAACATTTGTAAAAATACACAACTCAACAAATGTCTTAATCAGATCATATTGGAATATTTTTGTTCAGAGTCAATCAGTCAATCAATCATTAATTGTGTAGCGCCAATTCCCTGTAGACAATCACGAAAAGAGAAGGTCCAGACTGTTCTATTATACTATTTATAGATACCTAGCATTATACGACCAAGCGCAAACACTTGGCAACTTTTAGCAAAGTAACAGTGGCGAGAAAATGTGTAAGATTAGACAGGTTGTTGCAATAATGCGTCCTCTAACTTTGGAATAAAATTGTGCAGTAGCTCCCAATGAAGGGGTCATGAGACACCAAGAGCAGGGTTGCAAGATGCTTTCCAAAAAAAATTACTAATTTAAAATCATTTAAACTGTATATTTGACTCATTATTGTAAAATATATACAAAAAAAGTTGTTCAATTTCAAACTAAACCATATCATTAAGTGAAACGAAAACTAAATTAAAGTGTAAAAATACTTACTGCACATGACAACAACAAAGTAGATGTTTACTGCCTTTAACACACAGAGATGCACTCAGCTGTGTGTCTACGTATAAAGTTGTCTCCGTCCACTCAGTGCAAAAGTCCAGACATGGAAATTACTCGTATTACGCTTCTAGACTTTCTGACAATAAATCACTTCATGAAGTACTTTTAGGGTTTATAGCGTGTTGTATGCTTTTGTGCTACCAGTGTTTGGACAGGCCTATTAGTGCGTGGCAGTGTGCTACGTTTTTATGCCTCAACCACCAGGTACAGTAAGGGATCCTGGACTTTGGCACCCTTATTTTGGGGATTGCAAGCTGAAAACTCCTGTGATTGTGTGTGATAAGAATTCAGTCCCTCCATACTAGCAGTTCTATAGCATAGGGGCTGACAGAGGTAGCATTTGGTTTGTTCCATTTGTGATTCAAACACTATTAACTTTAACTTATCTGTTAAGAACTTAAGTTATGTAGCACACACACACACACACACACACACACAGACATATTCAACGTGTCTGTTTGTGGTTTCTTTGTGATATGAAAGTTCATGCTACTTTGGGTGGTGATTTGAATAGAATTTAGTCAGGCAGGGCGTGGTCTACTTGTTGCTTTAAGATTTGACAGTCTGGTCATTCCCAATCAGTTAAATCACACTCGTGAAAAGAGGGCAGCTAATGTGCTAATGCTAATTCAACTTCCTTTTCTATAATGTGTGAGGACTTCAAATAATGGGGCAGATTTTCAATTTGGCAAGATAGACAATCAACGAACAAACATGAATATATCTTAAGATCCAGTGCTATTGTTAACATGCTAGGCTCAAAAGCTTTACACATTGTGGGTTGAAAACAAGTAGCCTGCTGAGGTTAGTGCTCTGTGAGGCAGACAGCTTAAAAAAGAAAAAGTTAAATGGCAAGTATTGAAACTAAAATTGTCTAGCATTTTGATGTGCTCCAGTTAATAGTGCCCTAGAAGATGACAGTTCATATCTTAAGATTGTCAGGTCTCATCCTCACCTTCATCTGTAAACGTCTAATATAATTAAACTTTTCTCAAACAGTGAAAGATACTAATCCCCAGTTTTAAGTGTGTGTACGTCCTTCACAGCTTCATATAAGAAACTCAAATCTCACTCCAGAAATCCACATTATGCCATGTCTCTTGGACTTCTTACCTCGTGAACATGAACATCTGCGGTGCTGTCAACACTGAGGAGCTCCTTTTGGCAGATAGACGAAGTAGATTTGAACTTTGTGAACTTGTAAAATGTTGGTTTGAACTTGTGCACCACTTATTGCAGCGCTAACAGCTCTGCTGGAACACAGACCCAAACCCTGAGCTCTGACTTTGCCACCTTTTCCATCTTTTCTAATTAATTCTCTGTGGAGTTTCACACCTGCAGGGGCCAGGCCAACTCTGCTCTCTTGTTTCTGGCTATACTGGAGACAGTAATAAATGTTCGCCTATACAAAAAGGAATTTCCCAGGTCACAGAGATGGAGGACAGTATATAGGAAGACTCTCACTGTAAGGCTATTTTCACAGTGGGTCCATTTGTCAGAGTCCACAGTTTGATTGTCACCCCTGCCTTTAACCCTGCTGCTCTTCTTTCCCTTTGTTCTGATCTGGTCTACTTGGATGCCTTTGTCAATAAAAGGCAGCTGTGCACCGCTGTAGCCCAGCAATGACATTGGTGAATGTTTTGGCATGTGGAGACACAGGAACGCTCTTGACAGGTGCACACTGTCCTTGCCTGACAAGAAGCGAATTACCAGCTGAAACCAAACTTTTTTTTTCTTCATGAAATACTAGGAGCTAGGAAGCATTATGCTTCAAGCCTGTTCTTGTTCCCTGCACTCTGTCAAGGCCCTCTTTAGTCTCATACAGACCCACAAGGTACCTTTTATTGTCTTGTAGCAGCCACCTGAGACCCAACAGGCTTTCAACTAACCCGTAAGACAGCTGGGACGTTGTAGAAAAACTGATAAAGTCTGCTCGGAGTGATCACGAGCAAATAATAACATTTCGTCATGAAATGTGCATTTTTCACATATCTCAGTTTTTTTTTTGCAATTCTGTGCAACAGAAGTCCAATTAATTTGTTGGATGAAAAAGTTTGTCAGTAAATCTGCATTTCTCTCTCTGGTAAATACATTTACTGGAAATAATGTGTGAGATTCACGAGGATTATATGTGACCTTCAGAGGTGAGAAAATCTGCCTTTTTGGATAGTTAGCATAAAACATGGGAAAACAATTATCAAATCTGCAAGTGTGATGTGTCATCACAGTTATAAATATATACATATCGCTGAAGTTGCACACTCACACCTTCACCCGAGTAAAGACCATCTGTGGTGGGAATGTTGTGAAGTCCTTGAAGAATTACCAACGAACTATAACCAGATTTCAGTGTGCGGGTAACTTTTTGTTTTGTTTATGAAATCAGGCATGTTTCGTCTCCTGCAGGAGTACAGATTGGATTCTACAGCTCAACTATTCTATCTTGTCCCACCTTGTTCCAGAAAAAGTGTTCATATTAACCGGTGCTTCAGGCAAACCTGTGCCAGATTCAGATGAATCCACCAGCCTGAAAGCGCCCTAAATTTCCTCCTCTTAAACTGTTGGATGAGGATGCCACCTTGGCTGCTCTCACTTGGCGCCCAGTTGTTTCTGATTGGAGGGTTTCGAGCTGAGCCAACGAAGCGCAGCATCCCGTTTGATCTGCCAGGGCTCTGTTCCCTCATCCAGACCGAACAGTGTGAAACATAAAGGCAAAGCCAAAAAAGACATCTATAATTAGTGGAGTCAGTTGGGCTTCACCTCTCCAGCACCGCTCTTAGCTGGCAGAGACCCCCCTGGAATAAACATATACACACAAACAGTCCCTCAGACCCACCGTGCCCTACCCCTCTGCTTTAAGATTCATCTCGACTCATGGCTCTGGTTTGTAATTGCTTCACAAGCCTGGTTACTGAGAGCCAGCCTATTAGGAGTGCGCCGGAGTGGAACATAACATTTTCAGTTTCAATTAGGTCTATGAGGGCATACATAAAGCACAGGGGGTGGGGAGGTGAGGGGGGAGGGTTGGTCCCTTCGGAGTGGTGAACTGATGAACTTGCGTGGGGAAATGACGCAGCAGCGGTCGAAGGAGCTGAGCCGAGCTGAGCCGACTGTTTGTGCTGCATATGGCTGTGAGATACGTCAGCCTTAAGTGAATTAGTGTGTGCTCACTGGAATGTGGAGATAAGTTTGGAGGGAGGGTGAGTGAAAGAGAGAGTGAAAGAGAGAGAGAGGCAATAGGCTGTAAAAGAGGAAATTGCACCAGACTAAACTAACTAAATTACACTTTAGCTTATGAGGCTAGAATTACCTGATGTAGAATTTAGCTCACAGAGGTGCAGAAATCCCAAAAGATTGGGACGCTTTGTCGTGCAGTGGGTCCTTTGTCGTGCAGTGGGTCCTTTGCTATGAAGTGGGTCCTTTGTCGTGCAGTGGGTCCTTTGTCGTGCAGTGGGTCCTTTGCTATGCAGTGGGTCCCTTCCATTTTGTTGTCTGCTGCTTCAGCATAATGCATAAAAAATAAAGCATAAAGATAAAATCTTATATGAGCCTGTTATCTTATTTATAGCATAATCATCTAAACTAACTCTGTGGGACATTAATGGTAAAATGATTCACAGCATGACGTCCGGTGTCTATTAAAAGTCTTAAGTGGTCCAGTTCGTATGAGGATAAGATATGTGTCCAACTTTCATGGAGTTGAAAAGGAAATCAGTGTGCTCTATCTCCTGAATTTTGTGTAAAACATTAAAACTTCAGAATACATTTTGTGAAAAGTTTAAAAACAACATGAAGGAAAGAGTCAGACTTATCTAGAGTCGAAACGCGTAGACACATCCCTGTTTAAATTAAAGGATTTTTATACGACATCAGAGTGCCTCGGACTTTCAGTTTGGACTGCCTTTCTACACCTCAAATGTGGTTTGCCATCTGGACAGTTCCCCTTTTCTATTAGCTATTTTAACATTTAATCATCAATTTACTGTTTATTAATGATGTTTATTATAAAGTGTAACCAGCTTAAGAATTGAAGAAAAATCTTAAAAAATATGGTAATCATACCTTAGCCAGTGTACTGTATTTTCCATCATCTAAACATTGCCCTTGATTTAATACTTTTAGCCTCTGTTGACAGACATTTGATCTTCTCTCTGTGGAGCGCTCCCTCTTTGCTTCCTGAATTAATGAATTCATCCCTCAAATTAAAAGTGCTTGCATTAAGTTTCACAGACTTTCGAGACAGATGCTGTGATTAAATCCGAGCGTCTAGCGGCCCTCGGTGCTCAGAAGGTTTCTGCTTTTACTTTTTTTGACACTGTTTGCCCTCGGGCTCACAACCTTCATATCGGCGCCGTCTTCTCCAGCTGCCAGTAATCTTACTTTTCTGTCTCTGAACAGCCCAAGTTTTTCTTCACCTTCCAGTCCCTCATAGCCATTCCACTGACTGTCTCTCTGTCTCTCTCTCTCTCTCTCTCTCTCTCTTATTCTTGAACTCATTTTACATTCTAACTAACAGGAACCATGGCCCTGCAGCAGTGTAGCAAACTTGCATAAAACTTAGTATCACAGTGAAAGTTAAGCCAGCACAAATATGGGTTTGATTTGTTACCTGTATCATATATCATTCTTCCTAATGTGTTTTTTTGGATTTATATTTTTTTACACAGGAATTGGGAAAAGTTTTAAAGGGCTAACCCCCCTAAGCCTAACCCTTTGTTGTGCAAAAACAAGGATCATTTGACCACTGTAGGACACTTAGTGGTATGTACAAGTCAAGTGCTAGTATAGGCTACAATATAACAGACACCCTTAAGCTATAAGCACAGGCCAATGGAAGCAAGTTTGCTTCATGCCAAGTTTACATACAGAGTCCTATGTGGGACAAATCCCATGACACATAATTCACAAAGTGTTTTACTTGAGAGAGACATCTTTGTGAAGTTGTGCTGCAGAAGTCTTTTAAGGTTCAGATTCTCCTGATGTTTTAAAATGACTCTTAAAAAGTCGATTCAATGTCCATCCAAAAAAAAATCAACAATCATTTTAAAGGTTGTTGTGCATGTGCTCTTTGGGAAACGGGATAAAGCATGACATTCACTTTTCACCAATCTGCACCACTATATAGATATTTCAGCATCTTTTTGACTCGTATCATGCACTCAACTCATAGGAACGTTTAGGTTCATACTTCTATAGCAAGCTAGAGTTTAGCAGCTGTATGACTAGCAGAGTAGATCCATCACACTGGATACAGATAAACAGTCGCTCTGCAGCTGAAGCAGAAAGCGAGTCATTTGTTTCCATACTAGACACATTGTTCAAAACCAGTGGTTCATAACTGGTCTAGCCTCAGGACCCACCACCAACTCCTAACGGAAATCGCAACCGAATTTCTGACATTTTTTCAACAAATCACATTTCTTCACTGAGAAATTGTGAAGTTTGGCTCTCAGGTGGCACAAAACATGTGAACAAAGAGACTGAACATGAGAAACATTTTTAAGCAGCGTTCTTATAGACATTTCAACACTAATCAGGCCCTAATTCACAACCCACCAATAACAGCTCTGCAACCCACTTTTGGGTCCCGACCAAGCGTTGAAAAATGAAGCCAATGCGGAAGTGCAAAAAACTGCAGTTCTTCGAGTGTTCACTTGACGCTGGCTCCAAGAGCCCCGTAAGTCACATGCATCCAATTCAAAAAAGCCTGTTGTCACAGCAGATATAAACATGTTTACAACCTAGTACATAAAAAGATATTGCTCTGGGCTGACCTGATTGACAGGTGGGCACGGAGTAGCTGTTTGTCAGGAGGCTTAAAACCCTCCTCAGCTCCAGCGCTCAGTCTGTCGTTAGGTTGACTGAAAGTTAGGCTGAGACAGGATTTCCAGCATGGCGGCTGCCACCAATGAGCCTTCAGAGCCCCCCTGCAGTAACAGATGGGTGACGTCACTCAGGCTCAATATTTATAGTCAATGTATCCCAACCCACCAGTTGAGAACCACTGTATAAACAGAGCTGCGTCTGACCTAGCTTTTAAAGGATATCCAATTCAGAACTAGTTTCAAGTAGCTGAACAAGTCAGTAAAAATCAGAATTTACTGGATGAAAAAGTGAAACTGGCCGAGCTGTTCGAACCTTTGATGGGTCTTACGAATAAAGACATGACTTCATTTAGTTAAGTGAGTATCTGGACGAAGAAATGTTATAGTGGACTTTAGTGAGTAATGTCAGACACATTTAAATTTGGTCCGAGCATGAATAATGACCCTCTTATCGTGGCTTTGTGTCAGAATCTGTAATATTTTAGGGATTTACTGTAAATAATGGTTCTGTGGTTTCATCTCATCGTTTTCATTTTACTTTTAATTTTATGCCAGTCTGATTGTGTTTGGAGTGTGTTTCCATTTTCACTTGGCAGCCAAATGAAATTCTGAAAACTCTGTTGAAATATAACTGCATTGAGCTTCGGGGATCACTGAGTGGTTTCCAGACTCTGAATCAATAGAAGGAAGTCTGCATGAATATTCATAAAGGCTGCTTTGCAATGTCACTTTTAGAGAGAGAAAGCTGCAGAAAAAAACAAAACATATTTCACAAAGTCCACCGTTCTCTGAGCTCCAAAAGTTCTACATTTTTTGACATTTTAACTGACAGGAATTAAGTCCATCATATCTTGCTGCTGTCAGACATGAAACTCTACCCTAACAGGACACACTCTTTCCTCCTTATAAAAAAATAAATGTTTTGAGCAGTGGCAGCTGGTGCTTTGCTGTCCAGTGTGGACACAAATTCTCACAGATGTACAGAATGTAGGCTATGTCGTAGTTCTTTAGCTTGATGCTAACACTTCATGTAAAATGGCACTAACTGGCTAACATAATTAGCATTGCGTTTATTTTAACTTGGAAATGATCTATTTTAAGTTAATGTACTCAACAAACAACACCATATGCACTCGTACTTACAGGAGACAACATTTTTAAATTCTGTTGAGTCATGCTCGTCTGGTCTGCTGCTCTGATCCATCTTTATAAACAGTCAGTGCTCTGATCCAGTGCAATGCATGCCTCACTCTTTGTGTCAAAGTTCATAGGATGTCTCCTTCTGCTGCCTTCTTTTGGTCGGACGTTTGTAATGTGTTCATAAATGCATTTTTCTTGCGCCCATCATAAATCCTGGATGATGTGCACCTTGTAACACGAGTGAATGGAGACCTCAAGTGCTGGATTATAACGCCCATACTGGAAACACAGATACGTAGAACGTTTTAAATCTACATTCCTGCAGATTATACTTATTGTTCAATTACTACATAATATTTACTTTGCCCTTTTAAAATTGTAGATATAGTTGTGGCCTTTTGGAAACAAAAAAACATCTTATTCAGTGAAGGTCTGTCATTCTCTTTAAGGGGAATGGGTGTGTGGCGCCCTTTATTGACCAGCCGCCACTTTTGTAAAGTTTATTTATTTGGAAAAATAAGATCAGCTTCGTTATGGTCTTCCAGGCTTAAGCCAGACAAACAAACAACAACGAGGGTTACTTGTATATGTCGTTATGGCTTAATTTTATGATAATTGACTTTATAAGTGGAGACACTGGTGTTGCTGGTGGTGGTGATGGAAGGACGCAGGATAAGATGAGGAGTAGACTTCTGAAAAGCTGAACCTGGATACTGATGAGATGTCTTAGGAGGAGGAGGGTTCCAGCTGAAACAACAAACTGACGGCGAAAAAAGGGAGAGAACAGATTTCTAAATTTGACAGCAGCAGGATGATTGGTCGGTAGAGGTCGAGGCAGAATCTGGATGGTTTAGTACTTAACGAGTATAAATGCCCATAATCGGCTGATCACCAGAGCAGGAAGACAGACGGAGAGAGAGAGAGAGAGAGGGAGTAACATGAATGAATGATGGCTAATGAATTAATGTATGAATGAGAATAAAACAGTTTTCCTGCTTGAACTTAAGCTTCATGTGGTGGTTAATATATAGCTCTCTTTTTGGTTGATTCTAACCTCCTGGGCTGTGCTTCTTTGTCTCTCAAACAACCCCTCACCGTACAGTAGGTTGCATTGTGATGTGTGACCATGCATGGGGCAGCAATTGACTCTACCAGAGAGTGACACCAGGCAGCACAGGCTACTCGCCAGCACGAGGAGCTCTTTGTGTGTGTATTTATGTGATCGGTCAGGCCAGAGAGGCCAAGTAGCCACCTCAGCCGGCAGAAAACGAGACAGGACAGAACAAGCCATTTTCTCCACCCCCCTCTGGTTAAACTCCCTATTTTCACAGCAGCCGGCCCTGGAATTGCTCTGTCTCTCTCCATGAGCGACACCCTGATGGCACAGCGGCCGGCACTACCAGAAAGCCAATGGGAGGAAGCTGGATGTGGGCAGCGGCGTGAGGGGGTGGGTGAACAAATTAAATGCGAGGCAACAAAGAAAAAAACACAGCTGATAAAATCTCCCATGCTCTGTTTGGGTTTGTTTACTTTAGTTTTAGTCGACCTGCGGACAAACCTCTCGCGGGCACTTGGTAACATGTTGACATTCATCTTGTTTATGTTCAGGGTTATGTAGGTTTATGTTTTGTCTGCTCTCGTTGGTCTTAGTTCGCAACTTTCCTTTAACCCTCCTCTGATCCTGGCCTTCCACAGGCTGTGTTTTAGCTCAGATAGTCGGGCAGCTTTCATATTCCCCCCAGGTCCTGTTCACTAGTGGAGGATCACAGGGTCAAAGAACCTGGCTTCACTCTCTGTCCAGGCTCAATGTCCCCGGGGCTAAATTGTTAAGAACACAGCGTCTGATTGCTGTTGAGGCTGCACAGGTATTACAGCGTAGGCAGTGGGCTTTATACTTAACTTTTCTTTCTGACTGGCAAAACTCAATATACATTGCCTGAATGCTTTAGCAGCAATGGGTTGCACCAGCTCTGCGTAGCCTAGTTTGAACATAATTTCTAATTTGGGATGTGGTTTATGCAATACTAACATTAAAGGTGCTGCACCAGCTGAGGTAGTTAAATCTAATGGTGTAACTACCAATGCTTCAACCAGTACAATACACTGGGGCCAACTTGCTTTAGGGGGCCCATAGAAACTCTCATTTGATTGTAATATTCTATGACTGATGGTAAGTGAGGGCCTGTCAGTGCTCTGTAAAGTAGGAACAGTTAATTAAGTAATACATCATGCTTCTCCCTATTTTGCAAAGTGTGAGATTGGGATTTATACTAATCTCCCAAACTAAAAAGAACACTGACGGTTTGAATTCAGTCTTCGATCATTTTATTTTTTATTTCTGCTTATTGTTGCGGACTATGCTGAACGCAGGGCCCGCAGGATGAACTTCTAATCATGAGGTACAGAGTTCTCATTGTTCCAGAGTGAGATGGAGTCTGAATTTTGAAGCTATATTATTGTTACCTCTCAAATGTTTGAAATTATTCCCCTGCTGTGTGTCTGTGATCAAATATGGCTGCTGTGCTGCTACTGCTAAATGAAGTCTGCATGTAAATGTATCAGATGCTGTCATCCATAATGTGTAGGCATACGTATACGAAGCGTCCGTGTGCTTTACGTCATGGCTATTTGTTTAATTCTCACCAATAAAACTGTAAACTGCCTGCTGAACTGAGATGTGATTGTTGGTAGTGTAATCAAACCAGGCTGAGGTGGTTTGAGACAGGCTGTTAGATCAGCGTCGATAAATGTGCCATTCCGGCTGCTGTCCATGGTGCTGATCAGAGGCTGGTTTGGATGACAGTTTCATGGTGTTTTGCTGCATGGTGACATAAATCTTCTGTTGTGGAATTGTCTGGAGTGGATGTGTGCGCCCGTGTGTGTGTTTGTGCAAACGAGCGTGTGCATCTGTATTAGGCGAGAGGGGAGGGCACAAACGATATACTTAGATATACCAGCACACGCTGCTGGTTCAAACGTTTGCAGATGTTACAACTTGCTTCCAGTAGGAGTAAAAATCCCTTCGTAAAATGATGATTCATTTTCAAAGGTGGAGTCATTTTGAGGGATGATGACGAGTAGAGGGTTTTCCTTACTGTTTTGGTGTTGGCAGAGCATTCCCAGCGATAGATGATGTCCTGATGACTTTGATTTGTACTTCCGCTTTCTTTTTCCACGAGTGGAGATAAACGGAACTACGAGAGTATTTAGGTGCTGTGTTGTGACGTATTTCCAACTAAAACGGGATAGAATCACTCACAAGATAGAAGGCGGGACATAACGTTAGAATGCATTTGATTTGATAATTGAAATTAGACTAAACTTTTTAATTGGTCAAAAATGAGTAAATGCCCCTGAGTGCAGGATGAGTGCAAGGCGATGCTGAGGAAATGTTCTACAGAAAGAGAAAATACCCAGTCCTGGTAGGTTGCTGTTCATTGGGTAAGGATGTCTGCCCAAAACGTCTCCACCTTATGTGCTTGTTGAACATTTTATTTTAAAGCCATGGGATTTGATCTGCTGCTCTAACAGTCTCAGGCTCTTCTGGGAAACCTCAAAGTTTCTGGAGATAGCTGCAGAGATTTGCTCCCCTAAGTTTTCATAAGGGTCAGACTCCCTAAAGCTGTTTCAGTGGCACAAGAAGTCTCTTAATTGGAACTAAGGGACCGAGCCCAAACCATGAGAAAATAGACTAAAAGTACACAGCAGTATATTGTAATGTGCGGCATCTTCTCCATTTCCCACAATCACCTATCATCACTAACCCTTTAAATTAGCTCAGATAGAATCCTTACATTAAAACCACGAGGTGCTTTTAAAAAGGGAAGTTTGCAGACCCACATTCAGAAGTAAAAACCATGAGATAGGAGATAATTTCCACAGCGGCTTCTACATGCACCGTGTGTGGTTACAAACTATTCCTGATGTCTATGGCTTTTTTTTAAAGTGGAATAATTAGATAGTTTAAAGTTTGTATTTTATGATTGTGTCATACAAACATTTATATGGTCAGCCTGCTAGCTTACATGACACCATGAGTTAAAACGTTCCAGGATCGGAGTGCGTAGTAGGTCTATTCATTGCGAAACAAAAAGAGAAAGCAAAAACAAGACGAACCCTAATTAAACAGAATATCTGGTCTTCTTTTCCAAGCTTTTCAGACAAAATTAGCAAGCTTAAACAGCCATTCCGATTTTTGCACATCTGTCCACCCCTTTATTCCAGGCTTTTGACGAACAGCTTCATGAAACAATAATTCTCTTAAATCATCATATTTTGTACAATGCAAAAGAAAATGGGACGCAGTTTCCACTTCAACTCACATCTCACAAAGTCTTTTTTCTTCTGGAATACTTTTGAATTGAACGACTTCAATGCAGAGGGAGAATACCAGATCTTAACTGTGCCACCCAGGATCTTTGGCTTCTAGATAAACGACATGTTACATATAACTCAGGCATGATGTTTGATCTGTATAAACGTATGTCCTTAGTTTTGGCTTGGACAGAACATTTTCAAACCATTTTTCTTTATACTTTATCAAGAGCTTATATATCTTTCATGGAGTTAACGTTACAGCACAGATTATTCATGTAAATGTACGTCATATCCACATTCTCAAAAATTGAATAAAGCTCATTTGTCCATGGAGAGTTATGTTTTTTTTTTGCTCCACATACTTTCTTGTACTGTCCTCTGCCATTTTGATTAGTCGATTCCACAATCAGTTCATTGTGTCATGTGTGTATGTGTTATAGTGCAAACTCTTGTTTAAAAAAATGTAGAGCAGGCCTTCCTTATCACCAAGAGTATGCACATATCTATGATGCTCAGCAGTGACTGCACCTGCTCTAGACTGTAATAAAAGATTCAGTAATCTACCGGACTACCAAGACTAAGAGGCTGCATCCAGTGAGTTTAAGAAGCAGGAGAGCTCATAAATAATGGCTGTCTAACAGTCAATGGATCTTCATGCTGGCTGACTGAGAGAGAGAGATATTCTCTGCTTCTTATCCTCCTTATCTGAGAGGCACAATAGGAGGAAAGAAAAGACTGTAAAAAACACTCAGACTATGGACGTGTTTTTGTAAATAAATTAATTACTCTTTAGGGCAGCAGAGACAATCACAGCACTGCCGGGCTGTAAACTGTTTCATCGAGAGAGAAGCCTGATCCTGCTCTCAGAGGAATCTATCACTTATTTGTTTGTGCTCCCGTGTTATGTTAATTGATTTTGTTGTTCTGATGGAAAGGTTGCAGAAGGCATCTGCAATCCCCTGCAGGTCCATACTGACGCTGAGTTTCCATCAGCGCTGGCATCGATTTCTGTTTTCGTATCAACACATGGCCGTGTGTGCTGCAAAAGCCAAGCATGCTGGAAAGATGCTGGTACTCACACTTCACAAACACACATTTACTCTTTATTTATTTACGCACACATGTTCATGTCTGCATTCGAAAAACACCGCACTAGTCCCACTTTGAATCGAGGTTTTAAACTCTCTTTGATCTCTCTTTAAATTCTTCATGCATGGGATGTCTCATACACATGCTAACAGAGAGGAGACATGCACACATTAAATCATTTATATCATATTTGTGTATCCTGTATTTAAATTATCCACAGTTTTTCTAATAAGCAGCTTAAACTGCCTGGTATAGCCTTATTGAGCAGCACAATGCGCACATTATTATGATTATTGGACTGAATATCCAGGATGATGAGCTGTAAATCCATGAAGCGTTACCATGGAAATGCAGCTTTTTCCTCATGAACATTTAGCCATGCTTCAGTCCTGTATATTTGAAAGGGCAGACAGCAGTCAGATTAGGTGCAATAACACAATGTAATAAATAATTGATTCCTGGCTCTGGGTTGAAGAAAAGAAGAGGTTGCCAGGACAACCAGTAAAGCAGCCCTCTCTCTTTTTTCAGGCACACACACACACAATACTCTTAAGAGTTTGTAATAAGACTGTCTAATGTGCCCTGACCTCACTGACTCGAGACACTGCCTCCGCATGGACAGTCTGTAATTGTTTAAAGGGATACTTCACCCATTTGCATTAAGCTTTGTATCAGTAGTAAACTTGTGTTTTTATTGAATGGTCTTGCATCCAGCCCTCATTTCCCCCTGAGACGGGAAAAATCTGTATTTTCTGCCGCGAGTGACGCAATATGACGATTTTTGCGTCACTCGCGGCTGTTGTGGTTAGCAGGGTAAAACTACATCGCTAGTTCCTCATGTTTTCGACCACTGAAGCTACAGACCTATCACAGATCAGTGTGCGGGGCTTCACTGCCAGAATCGAAACTTAACATCCGCCATCTTGCTTTAAGGCTATGCTACCAGGCTCTATGGAGAAATCTAATAACAGCCGACAATGGCGAAAAACGTATGTTTCAACTTCAAACTGATATGACTGAAGGGGATTTTGAAGGTTTTGTGCTTGAATCGGATGTTCGTGGCTCTTTCTACGAGCCGCAATATAGCGGCGAGATGGCTGCTGGTGCCGACAGGCAGGCTAGCTAGCCTAGCTGGCTAGGTCCGCGGCTGTGAGAGGAAGAAGGAGCCGGGGCAGACTTGTGTTTTCGGTGCTGTCACTGTTTGCCTATGGACACAGACATATAGTCTGTTTCCTTCCAGGAATTTCCAAGATGCCAATTCCTTCTGGAAGAAATCTCTGAATCAGTTGTGGAAACTGCTGTATTATTGTCCGCGAGTAATGCTGCATTCAGGTGCTGCTCGGGTGGTCCAAGTTTCCGAGTTGGGAAGTCGTTCTTCCGACTTCCCAACTCGGAGAAATCTTATAGTCAAGTTATATTTAAGCAAAAAGTTGATGTGCAATACGTGCCTGAATAAAAAGTATGTTAACAAAACACAAAACCGACTTGAGCAGGTGTTTCATGTGCATTTTACAACTCGGAATCTCATTTTTCCGATACCAAGTGAATGCACCTCTCCTTCAGCGGGAGTGTCCTGCGGTGCTGTGCATTCTGGGAGTTGTTGTCTGTGCCGAGAAAAGGCAAAAATACACTTTTTGCCTTTTCTCGGTCAAGAAGGCACCAATTTCAAAATTTATTTCACATTTCTACTAAATATATGACCCAATTTCACTACAGATTCATGTTTCAACGGGTGAAGTATCCCTTTAACTTCCAGGTTGTCTGTCACCTGGACACACATACACACATGACAGAGAAACACAATACTTGCAGCCTTTTTTCTCTGATGGAAAAAAACATGCATGCTTGTCTCAGATGTAAGAACATGTGTATTATTTGTATATTTATATTTCAACTCCTCACACAACTGATCCCATGATCCATTCATCAGATGCGCCTCTTGCATCATTATTTGCATAGCGCCAATTCATAACAAGTGTCATCTCGAGACTCTTTACAAAAGAGCATATGGGATAATATGCAGGCAGGATTTCTCCTTTGGATTCCTCGCGTTCCTGTTGTCCACACTTCCTTGCCGCTGAAGTGGAGGTCAGAGCAGGCCGTGCATGAATGAGGACGGTGGTGTGGGTTGGGATGACACAGTCCGATGGCTTAGGCTGGGCGACGGGCAGTGGTTGAGGGATGACACAGGTGCAGCTTAATTCCAGCTCATGACACTAACTTATTGTATTAAAACAGCTTGTCGAGGCATTCTTCTTTTATTCCCCCTCTCCGTCATCCTCATTATCCTCCGTATTTGGCATCATGATTCATCCAGCACTCAATCATTTTGATTGCAGGAATTAACATTCTGTGAATCATCATTACCATCTTTATCCACTCTCCCTCGTCCTCATTACATAATGAGCCAATTAGCCAACTGACAAGGACCAACAAACTTATTGTTTTTGACTGATTTACTCTGATACTGGTATTTACTGCTGGACTAAAAACTAAAAGACATACTTGAGTATGTTAAGGGCCTGTGTCCTTTGACGGCTCTTTTTGTGCTGGCAGCGCCCATTTTCAAGTTTAGCCTCCTACATGTAAGCGTCCTCGGCATCAGGGTATTTTTGTCTCCTTACTCAACATTCTCATTTGACATTAGCTAAACATCCGGACCACCGCAGCGCTCGTCAATTTCCCGTCTCCCTCACCAACCAATCAAAATCAAGATGGGGCGGGACTTCTGATATCAGATTTGTCAACAACAATGGCGGAGTAGAAACTTATCTGACTAGTCTTTTTGAGTGTACAATTTCCAGGTCTAGAGCTGCTGCTAGCCCCGGGACATGATTCCTTTACACTGGTTTTATATTTTATTCACGATATTCCGTTAAATAAAAAAAACGGTCTCTACTGAGGGAAGCAAGAGTTAACTTTGGTAACCTAGCAACAATGCGAGCCAATGAGAAGTGCTCTGAAACTATGGGCGCTGTCAATCAAATCTCAGAACAAGCAGCTAAGGTCAACATTCACGCGCATACATGATATTAAAAGGCAACTACATGAATATGAACACATTATCATTCAGTCATTTTTTAGTTCAGTTAATTCTTTATGTAAGAATACCAGCTTCTTCTTCCTCAAAGTTTTTTTTCATCACAACATGATGTATCCACAGGGGTCCTTTTTTCTTGGTGAGCTTTAAATCTCTTTAGCCCCGCACAATAGGTGTTATACATATTAATGCTGAACCTAGTGTGGTCATTTGGGCCTTAAAGCAGCTTGGTTTATTATATTCAGCTTGTTTTTTTCAGTTAACCTTTAAATTCAAGACCTTGAATACTGCAGTGTCTTTGTTATAATAGTGTGGAAGGGGATCTGAACCTATTTGGCCTTGGTGAATGTTTATTCACAAAGTATGTGGGAGGAATCTGGAGTGCCTGAATATGTTTTAACCTGGGTCCTTTTGTTCACATAAGGGATCTACATTGCTTCAAGGTGAACAAAGAAGAAACATTGGCATTGCTCCAGTACTTTGCTTCAGACTGCAGCTGCACAACGGGCTGCAACCGAACCATGGGAAACAAATGAAGCCAGTCAAAGTACATCCACTGATAGTTATGTTTAAACCACTGACAGATATAGACAATCATTCAAAGAGTCTGACAATATTACATGAAGGTTTCCTGGGTGGGATCTTTCTTTGAAACCCGACAATCTCTTTGAAATCAAATGAAAAAATCCGTTGGCCAAAAGAAAATCAACCTCTTTGCAGAACACAGGAGTTGCTTGTCTACCACTGCCTTTACCAGTTTGTTATTTAGTGACGCTGGTGTTTTAAATGGTTTTCTCAGATTCAATTTTTGTTTTAACATGCACTAAATCACACAAAAGATGAACCAGTGAAGGCAGTGGTTGGAGGGACGTGTCCAGACTTTTTTGATTGCAGTGGCCCGACTGACGTTAAAACATTGAAATGTAAAGAAAACTACAAGCAGCCTTTGCAAAAAAAGGATCTAATAGTTGGTTTTATCATAGGGCAAAGAGCCAATCAGTTCTGGATTTTTGGGGTGGCACCTGGGGTGGCCAATCACATTTTTGGCCACCCCTCTGAATGGTTGACAATCAACTCCTCCATTCTCTGAGTAAAAGTTGTTCTTTTACATCCCCTGGCTTTGAATAAAACAGTCACAGCTGTCCCTGGTAAAAAACTAACAAAAAAAACATCTTTCTCTTTAAATATGGATTATCTCTGTAGGGATCCGTTTTTTTAGTATTTAGAGCCCTACAAATGACAACCTGAGCATGATTTAGCAAAAACAATCACTTTCAGTGAACATACTTTATATGGGCACATCTGCCCTGAAAGCTGTTAAGAGTCATACTGGAGCTTTTCACAATTGCTGTACCTTTTTTGTCAGTCATAATATGTGAAAAGGGGTCCAGGTTTAAAGATTGTAAACATCCCCATCACAGCTGTGGATCAGTGGGTAGATTCCGTCATGTGTCCTTGGGCAAGACACTTAACCCGAAGTGGCTCCCGCTGCTTCGTCAGTGGCGTATGAGCTGGGATTAGTTACTTCTGATGGTCACTTTACACAGCAACCTCTGCAATCAGTGTGTGAATGGGTAGGTGTGACATGTGGTGTAAAAGCGCTTTGAGTAGTACAAGCTCAAGTCCGTTTACCATTTACCAAGTCCATCATGGTGTTGGTTAAAATGATGTCTCAATGTTTACTTTGTTTTTTACACAGGACTTCTTGGTACAAATCCTGGATTGTTAGCGCATTGTGTAGGTCCTTCAACTAACTCACTTCCTCCACTCAGGTGAGACCTCTTCATTAGCTCACAATTAAATGGGTTCCATACAAATGTTGTGGTTTTTTACCATTGTGAACTTTTCCACAAAAAAAGCCTACACTGCCTCACAGCAGCATGAGTGTATGATATTTAGTTAAGCATTTTTATCACACATCTCATATTTTCATAATTACAGGGTAATTAGCTGCCAGCAGAATACAGTGTGTCAAATTATGGGTTGTTAAACGGCTCTCAAATCAGTCATTTTTAAAAAACTATTTTTTTTTAAAAGAAAGATTCAGACAGATGCACCAGTTTCAGCTGCAGATCTTTACTCTGGATCTAAGATAATTGTATTGGCACAGAAACAACAACATGTATTTCAGTCGTGTAAGTAAGGGGATTTGGGATTTAAACCGCTGTGAATGAATATATAACAATCTGATCAGGAAGTTTTGATTTGAATAGCTCTATGCCTTTGGGGCAACACACACACACACACACACACACACACACACACACACACACACACACACACACACACACACACACACATGCTGTGAAGAGGGGCTGGAAAGTCGCAGTTGTGGTTATTCTTGGAGTACAATCCTTCTCACATCCTCTGCAGAGCGCTGATGATGGCGGTTAGTGTGCTATTAATTAGTGAGATTGAAAACAAAAAAAACACACGTCTTGAGGAGTTGTCTAAGACAGGCTTTTGTGTCGCAGAGAATGCTTGTCTCTGATCAGATGGGCCTGAAACATATTGAATGGATACAGATGACTGGCCCTATACAGAGCAGCAACAATTCCTCCATTCACATTTTGCTCTGATTAAAAAGCCCTCCTCAAAGCTCGAGGTTTCCTTTGATGCTTTTTAGAAAGAAAAAAGCCCCAAGGTGTGGCAGGCTGATGCAATGTTGAGCTGTTCCCTCTGCTGTCAGAAAAAAAGAAAAACTGATGGCAAAAAGTGGCTTTAATTCAGGCGAAAGCAGACAGGGACCTTACACATGTCCCTTTGCATGCAGATGGAGTGTTTCTATTTCTCCCTCTTTCTCTATCTTCCTATCTCTCTGCGTTGCTCGGTTCATTAATCAGCCCTTTATTAAACAAAAGCTGCCTCCAGCACTGCCTAAAAGGTGCATAGATAATCTTGACATGAAGACAGAGTATTTACCCTCCTTACCCTCTAACTCTGCACTGCATTCTGCATGGTAATGGAGGGGGAAAAAAAGCTCTTTGCGGCATATGAAGACCGATTGAAAATACCAGCCTTTGTAAATATTATATGCAGTTCTGTTTAATGGCATTTGAGCTACTGTGGGCCTCGAGAAACAGAACATCTGCTGCCAAGTACAGTTTGTGCAGCGCAGAGATGACGTGAATGGACAGAATGAATAGTGAGGTGAATTATCTGCTGTGGAAAAGGTCTTAAATTTAATTACCGCCGTTCGGCACTGACGTTTTTAAGGACACGGGCATTTCTGAGGACCATTGTCTTAGTGCTCGGCAGGAGAGGCGATACGGCCGACTCAGTAATCAAACATCCCACAGCAGAGAAAACTGGGCCAGGATGTTCTTTCTTTGAACAACAGCAATTTAGGAGTTATAGTTTACTAGTGTATGGCAAAGGTAAAGAGACTCAGAGGGGAAAAAATAATGGCGTGTAAAGGTTGGATGTGTATAACAATGACAATGAGGCATCGAGCTGGAAAGGAGCCCTTAATAGGTGTCTTCCTGCCCCAGGGACCACACTCGCATCTTATTGGTCATCCATTCACGGGACAGCAGTGCATTCTCTTCGCCGCCAATCAGCCAATTACAGGCTCCATAACAGGAGGCCTGCTGGCAGCAAGGCAGTCTTTACAAGCCCCGCATCCCAGGCAGGGGAGAAGACCCTGTCACAGAATCATAACTATGATGAATACGGCCGCAGGTTTACGGCAATGCCACAGTTTCTGGTAATGTGAGGTGGGCGTGAAACGACCATTCATGGAGACCAGACAGCGTGACCCTGTTTGAGAAGCCTGAAAACTGTTTAAAAATATGTAAGATGATGAGGAGAGCAGGGAAGAAAGGGTTAATCCAGACGTGGAGAACATTTATTAGTGTTAGAGGGAATGAGCAGTGCTAATGTTTCTTCTCACAGGCTGATAATGAAGCCGATTATGAGTGAGAGGCTAGTTTGGAGTTGTCAGCAGGGCAGAGAGAGTGGATATTTTGTTACCTCTGCTTTAATATTCAGTTCTTTTATAGAGTAGGGCCAGTCCATTTTATCCTGCCATTATTAATCCGTCTGTTTCAACAATGTCTAAGCAGATCCTGATCTGCATTAGCTGCCTGCCTCTCTGGCTGGAGTCCATGTCCCTTTGATTGCTGCAGAGCACCAATGACTCTGCAGCACATTATCTAGCCTGCCAATGATGCTGATCGTTCAGTGACTCTATGCATTTTAATGTCCGAATTGCAGCCGATGCTGACATTACAACATTTAGCTAGTGACTGAGGCTAGTGATAATGACACAACACAAAAGTGTGTGTTTGTGTGGGTGGGTGTGTGCGAGGCTGGCTGATGCTCTCAGGGCTCATGTTTGATCTTTAATCAGTGTTATTGGCTACATCAGGGCCGGCCTAAGCCTTTATGGGGCCTTCGGGGGGAATTCGATTTTGGGTAACCCTCCACTCAGTAAACCAGAGGTATAAATAGTCATCCTACTAACATAATATTTTCATATTCAAGTAATATTTTTGGGACTATTAATCCATCTCTCCATTACAATATAACATTTTAACAAATTATTGTAGATTGGGTAGGAATAGTTCTGATATTTTATGGATATTAAGTCACTGCTGCTTCTGCATTATTCTACAGGTAAGAAGCAATTTCTCACAGGTGGACAAGGATGTACATCTTGGTACGTTTCTTGATGCAAATGCATGATGGCCAATGCAATTAGCGTGCTAAAAGAGTTAGCATGGCAATCGCAGTCATTTTAACTTAAAATCTAGTCACTTAGTGTTAAGATAAAAGGATCGTTATTTAAGTGGAGAGATTCAAAGTGACTTTCTTAGCATCTCTACAGTCTGTAATACTACTGTTCTGTCATTGGTCAAAATTTAGCCTAAATAAGCAGCAAATCAAAAAGGCATGCCATGGGGTGCTGGTGGTGCAGAGGTTAGTGCTCGCGCCCCATGTGTGGAGGCTGCAGTCCTCCAAGCGAGCGGCCCAGGTTCAAATCAAACCTGTGGCTCCTCTCCCGCATTTCATTCCCCACTCACTCTCCCTGATTTCCAATTCAATCCACTGTCCTATCTCTCCAATAAAGGCACAAAACGCCCCAAAAATAAATCTTTAAAAAAAAAGGCGTGTCATGGCACCTGTCATTCTTTTACACTATCGCAAGAGAATGGATGAGTAGAAGTTTTGGGGCTTTAAAAAATAAGCACATTTTAGAGATATTGTGAGATTTTCTTGTAACTATTACGTCTGGTTGTTACTCTAGATTCCACCAAAATTTCAAAACAATCTGTTGTAAATTATGTGAAGAATATTTTTCTCATCTTTGTCGTATAAGAAAGGGAGAGCTTGGCCCTTCTAGCCCATTTAAAGCAGCCATCACTGCAGATAAATGTCAAAATGAGGTTTGATAGCCTACCTTTGTCCGAGTAGTGGGATTCAGTAGAGCCAAGTCAGGTTGCTGACCTTTCATAAGCATGGATAATCTAGGGAATGAACATTGGCAGTGAATGTAATCCAAGGGTCAGCATATTCATCCAAGACAAGTATTTTTAGATGACCTACTAAGTGAAAAAATGAGGATGTGTACTTTAGACAGTACTGTGCATGACTTAAAGCAGTTTATTTAGCAGCAAAGCACGAGGAAGTCTTTTACATCTATATGCCTTGATTGCAAACCAGTGTAAAATAGTCCTTGCTTAACTTGTTTTGTCTTAAGCTGTATGTTCTCATTAATAGTTAGGAGCACACCACCCACAGGGAGCTCATTTCCTTGAAGTGCTAGTTAGCTAACCAAGCTCATTTGTAATTATTAGCCGGATGATACAGCCCTCGCATTATCTCTATCTGTGCATGCATGTTATCAGCGTTGGTGCAGTGTAGCCTAGCCTGTATTCATGCATTATTTAAAGCACATAAAAGATATAGAACATTTTTTATCTTTTTTCTGTGGAACACAAACTTGTGTGCTCCACATGCTGCTACAGAAACACATCAAAAGCTTGAGGCTACTGACAACTGCTTGCCTGGTTGATATTTTGCTTGAGCAGTTTTAATACAGTTGGTGGATTGGCCAACAGAGTCGAAGAGATGAAGGCGGTAGATTGTTCCACTATCAGCAGAGAGGCTGTAGCCACTGGCCACTGTGAATGGAGCAGAGCAGAGATATAGAAGCCGTCTGTTGACACAGGTAGAGACTTCAGGCTCTTATCTGTCTAAGTTGAACGCAGCAGAAGATAACAGATATTATGCATACAACAAAAGATACTGTGGATACATTGTTCTGTGCATGTAGCATAAAACACCCTCAAAGCAAATATAAAAGAGTAGTATAGGATGACTATATGTGCTGGATTGTTCAGGGAGAAGTTTCAATTTCAGCTTTTGGATTTTAAGGTTCAGTATCAGCTTTACTGCTAGGCTCCACTTTAGTTAATTGTGATGTGCTTTAATTAGATAGTTTATTATTGAATTACTGCTTTTCTTGCTGCCTGTTGCTTTGATTTCTATTCATTGTTCTCTCCAAGTTCCACTTCCTGGTGAAGAATGGTTCTCTTGTGAATGCGTACATAGCTCATTGCTCATTGGCAATGTATGTACCAAGTTTGGCATTGAGATGGGAAAGGATGTAATGGTAAAACTGACTTGAAAGGTGGGTCTTGGTCTGCTTTTTTTCTGACTCTGGTGTAGTTTGGTTGTAGTAAGAACATTTACCGACCTTGATCCAACCTACTACAGGAAGTACTGGGCTATTTTGGAATAAACCAGCTACCACAGTGAATTATGGGTAGGACTGTTAGCCTTCAGCCTTTAGCTTTACATGGACTCGTGAGTAGGAGCAGTTGCTCATAGATATTTGGTCGAATGACTATTAGCTCACAATTTTCAACACCACACAAGAACACTGGAATCTTCTCGCTCTTTAGTGATTGGCTCAGGGAAGAGGTGATAAATGCAAACAATATGACCAGAGCCAACATCAGTCTGTGTAGGTGTCTGTCCATTTTGAGGTTGGAGCATCCACAGCCATGCTGTAGTCAACTAGCCCTTGTTTGCTTCTTGAATTTTTCCCACAAGAAATTAAGACCAATGGCATTTGTTTTTATTTTGGTCAGCTTGTTAATGAGCCTGTGTGAACACTGACCAACTGGAGGTTATTATGCAACAATTAGTCCATGATTCCGACTAGAGCAAATTAACTATAGGTGTAAAACGCCCTAATTCTCTGTTTATGGGCCACAAGAAGGCCTGCATTTTGTATATCCTTAGTTGACGATGAACGAGAAGCATATGAGGCCAATCTCAAGAGAGCTGTGTACAGAACCGCTGCCGCCATCTGCCTGGTTCTTGACAGATACTATCGGTCTGTTAACATTACAGGGGTAATAATACTGAATCGTCCTCTCACTATAACTGGATTTTTCATTTTATAATCTGAGAACAGATGTCATTATACTGAGAAAAGCAGAAAAGGTTAGACGAACAGAAAATCAAGCTCATCTATAATTTATAACAGCATTGGTAGCTGATAAAATGTCGGACTTGGACTCCATCTGGCACCCCTAATGTATTATAATTTATTCTCTAAAAACAAGCTTTCCCTATCTTGCCACACCCTCTTGACGACTTCTCACACTTCTTCTATCATCACATGTCACCAGCCGACAGTGAGCGCTGCATCCCTTGCTCCATATTCATCTGGCTATCCTGTTTCTTAGCGAGACGTGCTTCCCCTTTTTCCCATCAGCCCCCCGCCCAGCTCAAACCCCAGCCCAAAAGCCCTTTGATGTGTCACTCCACATCTTGCCCTCAAAGGCGCGAAATCTCAATTTTCTGATAAGAGCAACCTCAATTTGTCAGGAGATACTATTTATAGATCTGACAGAGATGGAGCAGCACGAGTTGCAATAATTGTGAACAAGCACTTAGAGGCCATTGCTTGGTTTGCGTCGAGTAAACGCAGTGCTTCTGTAGTCGAGTTACCTGACAAAAAGAGACGTATAGAGAAAGAAGATTCAAATGGATGCTTGGCAGCACTTTTACTTTGCGGTTGTATTAGCCACGGGTTTATCGTGGCCCAGCTTCTTGTTTGAACTCTTACCTCCAGAGGGTTTGGAGCTCTTTTAATATCTCAATTCAACCCACTTTGTGGATCTTAGATAGTGCTGCCTCCATGCTCACAGCACTTAGAAGTAAAACGTAGACGTAGTAGTTTCAGCAGCCCTTGGCGTATGGATCACACGTAGACACACGCTGTTATAAAACCCAGAGCTTGGTAACCTAAACCTCCCATGACGCACACATGAACAGGATGAGCAACAGAATCAGTTCAAGCTGCATAGAATTACACTAGAACGATTTTAGAATTGCTTTTAAGGTCATCACAGCAGACTCAGTTCTAACTGAAGTAGCTGGCTTCTTTATTTGCATTTTTCCAAATCACTTTTTTTACAGGAAATTATCAATCAATATAATAGACTGTATATAAAGTGGATGTGGTCTCTGGATTTATAAATGACGCCATGCAGAATAACCATAAACCTCCATTTGTTCTAATGGCCAACACGGGAAGACTCCATGGTTTGTAAAAGAAGTGTGATTGAAAAACTGGAGAGGAGTATTATCCGCCTGCCTATTGGGTCTATTCCTTGGTAAACTTTTCTCAATAAATAGGACCTGTCAACCAGGATATAGAAACCAATGTGTATTCACCCTATGGCCCAAATATGGTCACTTCTGTTTTAAAAAAACACCCAACAAGATGGTAACAATCAAAATGCCAAACTTTGGTCTTCAGAAGGCAGGTTCACAAAGCAATGTGTTAAACGGTTCAGCAGTTCGTCAATGGCAGCACATACATTTTTTTTTCTTCTCCATTATTTATAGTTAGACCACATTTCTGCTCGTGGAGCTTATTAGCCGCTCGAATATATCTGAACCAGTTTGCTTGCCTGCTTCCATCGCTGTAACACCTGTTGGTATGTCGCCGAGGGGCGAAATCGTTGTGTGTGTGTGTGTGTGTGTGTGTGTGTGTGTTTGTGGGGGGGGTGCTTAAATCTGCCTACCTTCTCTGGTAAAGAAAACAACAAACCATTCCGCAGCGTAATCAAAACTGGCTGCTGCATTGTTGTCAGAGAAGACACTTCAACAAAGCACGTTTCCTATATGTCTGAGTCTTTTACGAGTTCATTCAGTAGATATCTTACATATTGGACCTTCAAGGAAATTATGTGAAATCTTAAAAACCTTTCTGTTCAGCAGCTTTACAATCAGTCTTGTCTCATTCAAATAAATGACCTCGTCCTATCATGCGTATAGCATTTATTTACTCTGTCTGAAGACATGATGATGGATTTTATTTGCCAGCTGATAATGTTACTTTTCTAACAAATGTTGTAGCCTTTATATAAGCTCATTTTTTTTCCATCAGATCACTGGGACGGTTATCACAACCTCACCATCTTATACTCAACCCCAGCTGTGCAAGTGTCTCAGAGTTTATTGACAAAGACTAAGGCCTTGCTGTGAACCCCTGTCGACATGCAACACTGACAAAAGCATGTAAGAGCAGAGCTTTCTTCACATTTTCACTCAGCTTGTTTTCCTTCATGCCACTTCTGACATTTTTTTCCAGTATGGTGTCATTTTCACTGTATAGCCTCCTGATGGATGGAGGCTTTTGCTTATCACAAGACACTGCAGGAGCCTTATTATAAACGGCTCAGGATGGAGACCCAACAGGTACTGGTTGAGAAGCTTATGGGCGATTTTTGTTTGTGAAAAGGGTTTTTACACTAAATGAAACTACCCATAGTCCATTTGTCTGGTCCACTCACTTTGTGAACATCACAGAAAGAAAGCTGAAGATACTTTGAGAAAGACGGTTTTCTTTGAAGCCCATCGCACACATGCACACAAACCACAGATTATTTCTTTGCACTTAGGCAATTTCATTTCATTTAAGCATTTCTGATGGGAGAAGGAAGTAGAAATAAATGGAATAATGTTTTGAAGAACTGCAGAAAGCTTGTTCTTGAGAGAGGAAATGGAGAAAGAAGAGAAGAAGAATACTTTTGTGCGATAAAGACACTAATCTGAAGAAAGATGTGAATATGAATAAGCAAGTTTGCCTTATTAAAAATCACTCAAATTGAGTTCCTTCATGATATTAATGTTCTGATGATTTTAAATTCCAGACTTTCAAAAGCTTGCATATTAAAATGCTCATCATTCACACTCCAACACAGACGTTAACTTTCACTTTGGGTGAGATGTGCTCATGTAAATTAAAGTCATTTACACATATTAACGTTTTATCCAAAATCCTGTTGATGGCTGCCTCACATTGTCCAGATGAACAGTGGCCAGATGGTGCGAAATAAATCATACATGGACTAATGGTGCCTGAAATATTTATCTCCTATTAAGTCATTATGAAGTGATGGACTTGTCCTCCAAGTTTGATTAGCATTTCAATCCGTAAACACTATTTTCAAGGAAATGCTTATCATTATTCATGCTAGGGAATTGGAATAAAAAATACTTCTGCCAATTTCCAAATAATGATTCTTTTATTACCAGGAGGAGCAGAAAAATGAAATGCTTAAAAAAAAAATCGGTGCGATATTGCACATTTATTCCAAGTTAAAGTAGTTCAACAAGCAAGCAATTTGACGTTTTTTTGACAAACAAAACGCACGTTTTTATAATTATCTGCTATCAAAGTCAACATTCAGCTCTCAGGTGCAGATTAAGTAACCTTTGAATAACCTTTACAGCTCTATAATAAAAGCATGGGATGCAGAGGTGTGATAACATACAGGTTTGTCTCAATATGACTACCAAATAGTAAGTTAAATGGCTCTTCATTTGACTAAAAACAAATATTATCATTATGGATAGCTTCCCAAGGAAACCAGTGGTGCTTCCGACTTGCAAAGTGCCTACACAATCTGACAGGAGACAATCCCTTCTATCCGCGCTGTATACTGTTTAGGACCTACAGTTCAGTAGGCGCGCTCAGTAGGCAGATATTTGTTCCTACTTCGCGTGATTCATTCAGTGTGGAATTGGCGTCATTAGCCCACCTCATGTTATTGACACTCCAACTCAGATGTCATATTCACGATGGCTCAGTCAATAATACAAAACTTCCCATTGCATGTTAATAATTTAACAACTTAACATTTGTAAGGCACGTTACCCGAACCGGCCACATCCATCCTCGTTTTTTTTTCATACTCACACTTTACATTTAATTTCGCACAGCATTGTGGGTGTTAAAATACGAATAATTTCCTGAAAGGATGCATCCACACCAAACTGCACAAAAACCTGGAAGTTAGTATCCATGCTGAAATGTTCAGTCTACTGAGGCGGACTCAAAAATGCCCACTAAATGACCACGAGGGTTCAGTCTACTGAAACCCCCTACTGAAAAGTCTGCACTCCATACTGAACTGTGGCTTTTCGGAATGGGCCCAAGTCACAGGTGTCCTTGCTCATCAGGAGCTATTGACTGCACCTGTGATGTTCTCCCTCAGCTGATGACTGATGACAATCAGCTGGGCTGGGAGGATGTATAGGAAGGTTGAAGTTTCCCTGCTCAGTTGGTTCTGTGTCTCCCGAGAGTCAACACCATCAGCTTGCTTTCTTTGTTTTTGAATGAAAATCTCAGTTGTGTGTGTTTTGAGAATGTATTTTTCTTTCAGCCATTCGTGACTCCTTCTGTTACCTCTCTGTTCATTCATTGACTCCCACTTCTCTTTTGTTTTGGCCCCAATTTACGTTTGTCTATCATTGTGATAGAATCAGTGGGTGGTTTTGGAGGGCTATGTTCTTCTGACACCTTTAAGAAACCCAAGGCCTACTTATTTGGTACCCTTTTAAAACAAGTGCAGTGTTCAGTTTTTTTTCCAGTTTGTATTATTGTACAATTCAGTGTATAAGACCTACTTTAATTACATATTTTTTCATTTAAAGAGTGTGCTGCAGCCTTTATACTAGTGCGACCGGATGTGCTTGAAAAATGGGCCCCATTTATTGTGAAAACATAGTTAGGATTCTATTTCTTTCCCCCTTTTTTTAACCTTTTATTTTGTCGATCTGCGTAACATGTTTAGTAGCTTTGCATGATTTACAGCTAAAAAAAAATCCCAATTTATCTTATACTGGCTTCCTTAGAAACACTTACTACAGCTTTTGCCTGAAACTGTTTGTTTCAGCAGCTGTCACTCCACACATACCCACTTCTTCTGATTGGCCAGCTTTCTGGAAGCCTTCTGGGTGCAGAGAACTGCAGGGCTGCCAGGGGAGGGCTGCTCTCCATTGCTTGGAGAAGAGAGTCTATCTAAGAGGTTTCACTGGCTCTCGTAGAGGTTTAAAGCTGTCTTGTGAAGTCCTTGGTTTCATATCGGGGAACTATCGCGTGATTTGCAGGACAAGTCGTTTAGCTCACTCTGCAGACTTATACTGGGTTTCTCCAACATACGTTTACCTCATGATCTGAAACTTTGCCCACATTTAGTATGGGCATCCAGCATTGTAACACTTTATGTGAGTATAGGGATCATCATAATAGGTCAACTTTAAATAGAATTTATCATTCTGCTAAAACAGATGGTACTTGAAAGAAAACTACACAGCTGCACATTGTAGACTTTGCTGAACGCATAAGAAATCAGGCAGAAAGTTTAAACCCTTTTCCCTCTGGGAGACTCCCCTTAACAGACTCTTTTTATGTACGGGTGCAGTTTATATTCCAGATTGTACAGTAATTAACAAAAGAATACTAGAATAAGGTCAAAGCCTGTTGTGGGAGTATTTATTTTCTTCAGATATGTTTACAAAATGAAAATATATCGCTTTAGAGGAATTGTTCACCACTCTTTTCAGTGTCTACTTGTGTACAGCATTAAAATCGCAGCCTTGTATAGTGGTTCTTCAATGGCCCAGACCTTTCTCGTCAATCTTTGGAATTGAAGTGCATTCAGAAGCACACTCTGTCCAACCTTTGGGCTACTGTTGGCCCAGTTTGTCTGAAATGGTAATGTTCTGCTTTGAAGTTTTCTCTATTGAGGAAATGGGAAAGTCTGGTCGTACATGACCACATCCTATATATAGCCAATTCACACTAGTCAGATTTTTTTCATAATATACCCTGCAGCTAGCCGAGTAAAGGTCTCAATGTTCTGACCCTCAGAAAAGGCTCTTACTGTACTTGTTTCTTTCATTCCAATGAAATAATTCAATGGCAATTTGATTACCTGCTGCTGTGGAGACAGACAGAGCAATTTGAAGACAGATTGACCTTTCTCTTCTCTCTCTACCGCCGCTTCCTCTGCCTTTTCCATCTACCACATCTCTCAAACATTCACTCTGCACCGAACAGTTCTCAACAAATATCTGTTATACAGAGAATGTTATCATGAACTCTTTAAGTCTGTGGATTTCAGGAAGGGAAAGAAACCTGAACATGTTGAGGTATCTTTGTGGCTTCTCTGTGTCCTTAACAGGATTTGCACTTGATACTCTTGACTGGTAGGTATGCTTTGAGTTTGAGTCCTGTCTGCATTATTAATAAAGCAAAGGTGATACAGGCTAGTCCATTGTGTTTGGTGTTGGACATGTCTCTTTGTACATTTTAGAAGAAGATATTGTTTTTTAGATGGAGACGGAGAGGTGACTCTGCCCCAGGGCAACGTCCTATTACCGCTACAATGGATGCTGAATTCCAAACATTGCTTCCTCATTCCAGCAAGGGGACCATGTTGCTATTATGTCGCCAATAGAAACATGCCGTCTCTTTGTATCAATTTACGGTTAAACCCTTAAAAATGCCTCGGCAGCAAGATGTGACCCAAAAATGTCAAACTGACCAAGGGTGGTGTCCTATGATGGGAAGAAATTATGCAAGGAACAATCCTGCTGGCAGAAGTGATCAACCGCAAATTATTCTATTCAGATTCACAAAGAAGCGGCTAATTTGAGGGAGTGACACCAATTTCCCACAGGCCAACCCTGCACGTCTTTTTTTCTGTTTACTATTAAATACCAAAGAGATGTGTGTCGACTGAGCGAGCATGGCGGAGACTTTAATGAAGGGTGGATTCCATTCAGCCCCACAGCCACTTTCACCCTCCCCTTGTAATAATAGCTATACAGCCTTTACATCCTCGCACATGTCTCATAGCAACCACAGCTACTACAAGTAGAGCTGTAATAGCTGCAAATGTATGACAAGACTAAGAGGTTTCATCATGCTAACACACTGAATGCTAATGCTTACACAGGGATCACAAGTAGGTACACTTACAACATCATCATCTTCCTTAGCGTGCTAGCATGGCTTCAAAATTAGCACTATTGGATGGCAATAACTCCACTAGATTTAATAAACATGTCACTAAATACCCAGAAATTCAACCTGCAGGTGCTCGATTACTGTTGGAGGTGAACATAGCCACATTGATGTTGCCCATTGGTTTATGAACCAAGTTTTGCATTTTGTCAGTCAACATCTTTCTTATTTTTTTTTTCAACCAAAAGATACCATTTGGACCAATGGGTGAATATACATTATTTAGTCTTGGTCCTTTTTCACGGATTTTACTCTAATTGGTAGTTTTTTTTTAACAAAACATTATACTGCAGTCTGTTTAAGAAGAAAAATAAAATCTCAGGGTAGGCAAGGAGTAGGGTCATTTTCCCCTCCAGTTTTATTCAAGGACACTTATTTTGCAAACCCTGCTGGCCATTAGAGGAGTGCATCTGTAAGGATATTCTACAAGGCTAAATCCACCTCCTAAAGAGTCTATGAAATTGATTGATAATTTCGGGTAATGCATTAAACTTATAAAACGCAAGCTACTTATGTACAGTACTTTAAAAGCAATTGTAAAACCATTCCAGTGTAATACAATGACACTCTGTTAGTGACTCATCCATTTCCTGCGTGAGTCACAATAGTTAACCAAGCTTTTAGTCTTGTTTTCCTAGCACTGGGTTTTATAACACAGTCCGTCTGTACTGTGTGTTCACCGTATGCCAATGGCTGCTGAAAGTAGCCATGAATAGATCAACATTGTCTGACAGGTACATCCTCTGAGACTTATTTGTCTGTACCAACCTATGGCTTTCTCATTCAGCTGTTCTTGAGATATTTCAGTAATGCCCAAGGTAATGGACTGGAAGACTTGTAAACAGCCATGCTCCTAGCATGTTGCTAAGCTAGTCCAGACAAATAGACATGGATAAAAAAAAACATATCATAAAAGACTTGTCACACAAAAATGTTACCTGCTGTATGATGGAAGGCTCTTAATGATCCACTTTACAGTATCATAGCACTTACAATATACCTTCCTGCCTAAAAGTTGTGTTAGATTTTTCTTTTCAACTCGAAATCATATTTTCAAGGAACAGTTTGACATGCAGGGAAGAATACTTATTTGCCTTCTTACTGAGAGCTGCATGGAAAATCAAAACCACTACCAGCTGGTAGTTTAGGTGGTTTAGGTCTGTTGGCTCAGATAGAGTGAGATGAGAGTTAATGTAGCCTAGCTTAGTTTTCCTTACATCATTTTGGAGGAACTGAAGAAAAAGCTAGCCTAGCAGTTTCCTAGCAGGTTATAAAATCCAGCCAGCACCTTATTTAGACTGAGAAACACATTTTAAAAATTACCAGTTTAGATTTACAGTATGCAGATAGGCGTCAGCCCATAAAAAATATTTTTTTGTGGCCAGGGAGTCATCGTATGTGCCAAGAAATAACAAAACAAAGTGCTAAGAAGCAGAAAATAAAACAGATGTTCAGTTAAAAAAATTTACTGTACAAGCCAAGGAATAATGAGTGTCAACTGAGAGGCTCCTTCTCTCTTGTTGTTGTTTTCTAATTTCTTTTTTTGTGTCTCTTGCACATGCACCTTAACCAAACCGCAGTACATCAGCCACAGACATGTGGAGTCGATGTGAAATGTCAGCAACATGAGACGCTTGAGTTGTTAATGTTTTCTCAAAATGATGCTGCAATCTTCCCTGTATATTGCCTCTTGTGGCTTGATTGTTTGGAGTGTTTGCTGCACGTATCCGTGACATTTTTATCTCAATCCGTCGCTCTTGCACTCAGCCTCTCTCTCATTTGTCCGCACTATATTTCTGAAAGCGTGACAGCACTCTAGGGATCATTTGACAGCAATTTAACTTCATGTCAGATTTGAGGCTACTTAGACTATAGGTCAGATGGAATAAGAATAATGCATATTTTCTGTAATGGTGGTAGAAAATTACTTATACACTTTACCGATGTAAAAAATAGCAATATCCTTTGTTACATTTTTGACAAATGGTTTTCAACCAAATCAACTCACATTAGTCCTTTGAACACATCAGGAGCAGTACTTTGCACTAGACATGTATTCATGAGGAGCTGCCAATTAAATCGCCAATCCTTTCATTAATGGCAAATTGCTCCAACACTTACACCAAAATGAGAAATCTGATGTGCAAAGTTCTAGTTTGAACTTGGAATTATCATTTGTGAAAGAAATCATATTGCATTACAATGTGAAAAATTATACCATTAAGGGTAATTTATGTGAAGAGATTTCAAAACTTCATAATGGTCATATGGTAAAAGTTAAGTTCATGAACAATGTAATAGCTCTCTATAATGTATATGATATTTTTCTCTGCTATGGAAAATTATTAAGACGAAGAAAAAATTCTGTAGTAATGCCACTTATTATTACTTGTAATGAGCCCAGTCCTCCAATAACTTCTCTAATCCCAATTCCCTGCTGTAGACAGGCTGAAGGGTTTAAACAAGTTATACGGGAAACACAAGAATGCACTTTAGAATGAGCAAAAGGTGCAATATTTTAACAGTCACATATTATCCTCCTTTTCAACAAGTTTAAATAAGTCTCAGAGCTCTTCAAAACGTGTCTGTGAAGTGTCTTATTCTAAATCCACTCTGATCCTGTATTTGATCATGCCTATAAACCCCTCTATTTCAGCCCTGTTCAGAACAGGCTGTTTCTGTGTCTGTAGCTTTAAATGTAAATGAGCTGTGTCTGACCACGCCCCTCTCTGGAAGTGCTCGGGTGGCTCTGGCTTTGTTGCTCCATGCCCTATTGTTTACGAAAGAAGGCAGACTCAGAGGGCAGAACAAACACCTAGCTGTGGGAGTGTCACCCACCTGGGGGAGGGGCTACTGCCCTTTGTGATGTCATGAAGGGAAAATCTCCAAACGGCCTGTTTGAGCACACATTTTCTGAAAAGTGGAGCAGACAAAAGATGGAGAGGATGGACTTTTCTCATAACATGGGGGCTTGTAGACACACTAGGGACACATATGAGTGTTAGAGAAACATGATGAAGTGTATGTTACACAATATGTGACTTTTAAACATTTGTATTTATTTATTTACAGAGCTTTTCCAAATCAAAGTATCAAAGTATTTTACAAGGACAGAAAAATAAACAAGGCAGGCAATAAAATCATGGGCAAAGATAAAGATTAAGAAATAACGTCATAAAATTCCTTTTGAGAACTCTAAAAAGACATACAGTTATTGCCTTATAAAGGCATCTCAAAATATAATAGTATTGTACAAATAGGATACACATTTCATAAATTGAAATCAAATGTATTTCAGGCTTCTAATTGAATTGCCAAAATGCTGAAACATTTTCCCAAATTTGATTCATTTCGGAATTGTGTTCTATATCTCTAATAGTAAAAAAAATAAATCCCACTAAAATGAATGCCTTGATTTTCCGTTATTATTATGGATCTTTGGCAGGCGTTAAGCTGCACATTTTAGTTGTACTGCAGCTATGAAGTCATCTTCGCCAGCTAGTGAGAGAGCAAGTATACTGCCTGAAATGTTGTTTTTTATTGCTTCAATCAGTGCACTTCAGTCCATTACAGAGACATTTCTATGTGGTGAGAAGGGAGAAGGGAATGAGAGTGTGATTTTGGACACAACCATTGTGTAACATACTGTATAGAGTAAGAGCTGTGGTGGATCCATGCTTTTCATAAAGAATGATTTGGTGGGACAGGATTAAAAGTGTGACAGGAATTGTGCGAGCTAGGTGACATTGTTGTGAGCCTAGTAACTTTAATGACAAAATAGCGAAACACAAATATGTGTGGAAGGAAGGATTTGCAGGGCGGACCAGCTTAGCCGCGGTTACCTGCTAAATGACTTCCTCCATCTCAGTGCCAACTGTGGCTTCCTGCAATGTTGTGATTTGATTGTGGTGCGCTATTAAAGCTCTCTTTGCTTCATAATGGCACTTCTTTATCCACTGTAATAATATTCAAATGAGAGTCCAATGACACACTCCTCCAGGGTAGGAATATCCACACAGGCTTCAGATTAGTTCAAGGGCCCCATGAGAAATGGGACGGCTAAATGGAGAGCCGTCAAGTTTTTAATTTCTATACTTTCTGAAAGAGTAAGAAGAGACGAGGGAGCTAATGCAGTGGAGGAGAATCTTAATGCAGAAATAAAAATGACATTTCAGCGGCTTGTGAGAAATGGTGTTTGTCTGCTTCCCTTGCAAACAAAAAGATCAATTTGGAGAGAAATTATTTGTTATGCTAATGTGTGTTTTCTGTGGGCTAAGCCGAGATAGGTTGCAAAATTACAAAGAGAAACACCAGCAGCAAATAGCCCAAAACAAATATGCTGTTACTAAATTCTATACACACACATTCACAGAGCTTTGGATGCAAGTGATGCAGGGTTTGCTAGGAATGATGTCACCTTTGCATTTACTGTTTTGCTATCAATGACTGCATATTACCAATAGGTGGCAATCTGTCCTTGACACTCTCTGTCTAGTGTACTGGCTTATCTGCAGACCTTTAATGTATGCCCAATGACATTTTTTACAGCTATATGTGAGTGGAGAAGAGATGAAGTAAGACAGAGAATGGCTAAGAGAGGTGGAGAAAAGCTGGGAGGGATGACAGGAGGACGACAGGGTGCTGACTGGTCAAAAGGTTCACTTTCTCCACCTGCCATGCCTTCTGTCCGTGTGAGGCCAAACCCCTATGTTGTTTTAACACTCCTCATAGGGGACCAAGCCTCCCACAACGCCTTGTGTCTTTGTGTCCCCAAGTCGCACTGCATGTCAAGAGTGCTTCTATTCTGCATAAAGGTTAGCGGCAAGGACAGAGCGGCTGTAAGTCGTTCGGCTTGTTCCTCATTAAAAAGGCTACCATCAAATGAGGGCTCGAGGGGGGCAAAGAGATGGCTGATGATTGCATATTTCACTGAGGCGGCCGTTGTGGCTGCACAGCTGGCTGGCACAACACACTCGGGTCTCAGTCAGAGCCAGCGCAACAACAAGCGACGCCAATCAACCCGGTGCCTCTGGATCCCTCTTAACATGAAGCAGCTCGAGCACAGGCTGCGTCTCAAAAGTCTTCTGAGGCTTCTTGGCCTTCGCTTCTTGGCCTTCGCTTCTTCACGTGTTACTGCACTGACCTGAAAACAGACAGAGGGCAAAGCAATACAGTCGGTGTCTACTTGAAAACAGCAGTCTAGTAACTCAACTTTCAAGCAATTATGCAAAAGCCGGCTCTCTGGTTCCTACTTTAGAATGGAGGGAGAGTGAGCAATTGATGCACATCATTACAGCTTTAACATCACACACTGAATTGCCGTTCCCACATGGGATGTTAATAAGACTATTTCCTGCCATCGACGATAAAAATGAGTCCCAAGTATTCGAAGACAACTGTAGGCAAGGGCATTGCAAGTAATTGCTTTCCCCCCCTTCCTTTTTTTTTTTACAAGCAAAAAGCCATGAAGACTCGATATACAGCCCTGTCTCCTAGGAATTCAACTTACAGTATGTAACTCTAATTTGGAACAGCGAATAAGTTTCAGGGGAACGTAATGCCGACAGAATTACCCTTTTTATTGACCTAATGATGAGATGGTAATTAACGTAATGCAAACTGTTAATACGGCATGTATCAGTAAAATAAAATACATTAGGGCCTCTACAGTGTAGAAAGAAACACAAATACACATCCAGGGGGAAGGGTGTAAGTGGTGGTACAAACTTTGTTTTAAGTCTAAAATGTACAAAAGATAAATTGATATTTTCCAATATTAATATGTGAAATATAAGGATTTAAAACCCATAAACTTGCACACAAAAAATGTAACTACATAGCTTTGGCATATCTTAGAGGATCTCTAAGGAAAACAAATGGGTAAATGTTTCGGTAACACTTTCATTTAAGGTCACAACATGTTTTTAAAAGAACCATGGTGGTTCAGGACCATAAGCAGTATGGCCCCTTCGGGTGAGATTTATATTTAAATGACATTGACGAGTGCTGCCAGCGACTGCTTAGTATGGCCCTATTAAGGTAGTAGTAGGCACAGCATATTAAGATCATAACTCGTGTTCAACACCTTCCTAACTTACTATTAATAAACAGTAATTATGAAGGTATTGAGGGCAAACAACCACCGCCGTCCTCATTCATGCACGGCCTGCTCCGACCTCCACCTCAGCGGCAAGGAAGTGTGGACAACAGGAACGCGAGGAATACAAAGGAGAAATCCTTCCTGCATATTATCCCACCTCCCCCTATTCCATTTTTCTTTTGTAACATAACAACGAGAGATCTTTTACCTGCTATTTGTAAAGAGTCTCAAGATAACATTTGTTATGAATTGGCGCTATACAAATAATGATTGATTGATTGATTGAAACAGTTAATGGCCTATTAGCTATAGACGATGGTCATGTAGAATAGGGTACTAAAGTCCCTTAAGCACTGGGTAAATACCTGGTACATATAGGGTAAGATCGGTGAATTACTGGATAATTACAGTTACAAACAAGGAAGTAAATAACTACAGCTGAATTACTTAAAAACAGTCCCAACAGTAATAGGCAGCTATTGCTACTGATTAGCATGCTTATACACCTCTAATTGATGGTGAATATTGTGACCTTAATTTAAAATCTTATCAAATTTTCTGTCATGATCTGCTGCAGTGCTACATTCGATCATTGGACTGCACCGCCATTTTTTTTCTGGGTGGTATGTATGCATTGGATTCTTCTAAAGGAATTTACTTTGCAACTGGATAGATGAATAAGAACATACTTCTGATTTGTGTGGCCGTCCCCCTTAAGAGACAGCATCTGTTGGTGTCTATTTTTTCTTTCCCACTTTGCCCCCCTTCTTGAACTACCCAAAACAAACTTTGAATAAAGATGGTAGGTCCTGCAAATTATGAAAGCTATGGTAGCTTGGAAAATAGTGACATCGAGAACATTATGTAATGTTTAATTGTTGTCCAGATGTGAAATAAATCAGTGGATAGCAAGTTAGTGTTTTGTAAATGTGAATATGAGATACTGAGTTCACAGTTTGGGTCAGGCATGACGGCCGTATTAAGAGTAGCTCTGCTTATGTCTGTGTTTTTCATGTGGTTGGTTGATAAAAATAAACATGGTACAATACAAGTGGCAGTATGTATACTGCAGATAGTTAGAAGGACAAAGAAACAAACACAGACACACACACATTTAGCCTTCAATTGTTCACTGACCCTTTTCATTTTTCTCTACCAGGAAAGATAATCCTTCAAATCCGAAAATGTAGTAACTGCAGCTTTATTTAAAAAACAGCAATGACTGGAGACATATGATTTCTTCTTCACTATTCCACAGACAGCAGTGTGGTCAAGGAACTCTGGTCTCTTTGAACCCTTGCCATCCACCACAGCCCCTCTTTTTGCTCCACCGGTGCAGTACAGAACTGTAAGAACTTGTTTACTCTCAGAAATGTTTGAGGAACAAAATTCGCATTTTAATTTCAAAGAAACAGGTTCAAAACGAATTATCCCTCTGCAACCATGCAATATATGGTAAATGGACTTGAGCTTGTTTAGTTCTTTTCTAGTGTTCTGACTACTCAAAGCGCTTTTACACCGCAGGTCACACCCTTTCACAAACAGATGGCAGAGGTTGCTATGTAAAGTGACCATCAGAAGTAACTACTCCTATTCATACGCCACAGACGAAGCAGCGGGAGCAAGTGTGTGGGGTTAAGTGTCTTGCACAAGGACACATCGGACATGTAGCTGCAGGAGCTGGAGATCGAACCCCCAACCTTCCGGTTGAGAGACGACCGACTCTACTGGCCACAGCCAGACCTAGCAGCTATACACATCTGTCCAAAAGAGTACATAGAGATCTATGTTTATCAAACCAAAATGGTATGTCCACAGCATTCTGGAAATGTGTTTCCTATAACTGCTCATTGTTAAGTAAAGGAGCATTGCATGCCTCGGTATCAAACCGCAGGTTGGCTGCTTGGAGTAAAATGTTCAAGACAAACTCTGTACAAATAAAATGTTATCAGTAAGAGCGAGAAACAAACCTTCAATCTCTCAATCTTGTTGTTGATAAGAATCAACAAACGAGCACATACAAGGGGAGGGAGAGAAAAGGGGGACAGTGGACAAAAGAGGAGCACGCACAGCGCCTCTGATTAACCTTCCAATGCCTTGGAGAGATGCAAAGATACTCTTTGTCTGCATGGGCAGAGGTTGAACCTTTCTTTACATCGGGCTTAGCACTCATGCCAGAAAGACTGTGGGTTCTCAAATGAATGAATATGCACGTTAACATAAAGCTGTAGCTCAAGCTTAATGTTTGATGAGAAAGGGAGGTTACGGGGGGAGGGGGGGATGTGGTTGGAGAGTGGTTCAGTGTTTCCTGCTGCATTGATAATGAATCTTGACAGGAAAAAAAAAACGGTTCGTTGGAGCACTTACGCTTGTCCTATAAACAAAGGAAATGACTGGAAATATATATCTGACATGATGGTACATTCGTAAAACATCATGGTACAAAATATGATGCATTATCAGATAAGTCATGAAGAAAGATGCAGCAAAAGTCTTGCTCGACTGCGGCCTAAAGGACGACTCAAAGGGATGTACAGTATGTACATCTAAAGATAGGATCATTTACAAATGAATCATGGGAGGGATTAGATCAAGTAACACATTTTCATTATTGTGTTATCTTACATGATCACATATCAGATATGGCAGCAACATGCTCTGCTGATCAAGCCATCTGTTGTCTCCGGCTAAGCATACATATTGCATATTTCACTTCATTTTAACCATGTTTTTTTTTTTTTTATCACAGTCAATTGGATTAAGATCTGCGGAGATTAGAGCTCCTCCATACAGTATGATACATTCAGCTGATAGGTCAACAAAGACAAAGTCACAGTATCACCTCAACAGACAAAGATCAGGAACGATTCGCAGAGTCCCTGATAATATAACCCTCAAGGTGATTGTTGATTCCGTGGTGCAGTACTGGGAGTATTGTAAGAGGCCAACCCAAGACAGACAAAAAAGACAAGAACTTCACAGTCTCTGTTTATAAAGTAAATCAGGTCATAGTTTTGTCCCTATAGAGTAAAAATGTAGTTCTGCTCAAGGTTTCTGCCTGTTCAAAGGAAGTTTATCTTTACCACTTGTGCCAAGTGCTTGCTCATTGGTGGATTGATGTTCGGTGTCTACATAATTATGTCTTCGATGTCTATTATTATTACAAAGAGTAAAACCAGATCTGCTCTTTGTCTAAAGTATCCTGAGAAAAAAAGAAGAAAAAAGTAGAACTGTGTTTCGATGCTTTCTAAACAACTGCATATCTGTCATTACATCAATCAATCTGTTGGCATTAAGTCAATCTGAAGTATTTTCAAGTTGATAAGATCCATCCATCTATTATCTATACCGCTTTTCCCGTTCGGGGTCACGTGGGGGCTGGTCCCAGCTGTCATTGGGCGAGAGGTGGGGTACACCCTGGACTGGTCACCAAACAACCAGCCACACTCACATTCACACATACGGGCAATTTTAGAGTTACCAATTAACCTAACAATCATGTGTTTGGACTGTGGGAGGAAGCCGGAGTACAAGGAGAGAACCCACGCATGCTCGGCGGGAACATGCAAACTCCACACAGAGAGGCTCCTGTCTGACAGGGATTTGAACCAGGAACCTCCTCATTGTCAAGCAATGGCGCTAACCACTGCACCACCATGCAGCCATAAGAGAATTTTATCAACCCCAATGGAAATTCTTGTGCCAGGTTGCTCCAACATTATGCAGTAATGGCATTATTGACAGTGGTAATAGTAATAATAATAATAGCTTAAATGTATATTGCGCCTGTCAACTGACCAAAGAACCCTTTACATCAGAACACATGAACAAAGACAACTCAAACTGACAGTGTTGACAGTTCAGACACAGAGCCAGGCTCTTGTAATTCAAGCTCTACAACACGTTCCCTGAAAAAGCTGTGGCATGCAGCTCAGGTAACCCAGGGAGCGTCTTTATAGCAGAGCCATCAGCACCAAGTTTACCTGTATTACCATTTTGCAATAAATGGTAAAAGTCCATGATGAGAGTGTTCCTGACTGAAATATGATACATTGCTCCAAACGGCACACATTATTTTATCTTGAATTTGACATTGTATTGATTTTATATTTTTTAAATCAGGAGATGTTATACATTTCTGTGTTGCTTTCTATTTTTGCATCATTTTCTCACATTACTGTACCTTGTCAGTCGACGGCTCCTCTGCTTGTCAACAAATGCACGTTGTCTGTGAGGGGGAATAGTGGAGGAGGCCTAACGGCACCGTGTATTTTAAAACAGGACAGCACTCAGACACCATCGGTCGCCACCAAACTAAATCCCTTTACGTTGTGGCTTTATTCTCTCTACTATTGTCAAAATACATTGTCATACTGTTATATAAGTCAAGCTCTGGTAATGCTGTTAACAGTATTTACCCTCCATATGTTGAGTCGTAATGATTACTGGGGAGCTAGGTCACATTCTTTTTTCATTTTCTTATTAGCCAGTCATTCTAATGTGCGTACACCAAGACTTTCCAGTCAGCCCACATTTATTTATGGCTTTTATATGACAGCAGCAATACACTCGAGGATGTTCCTTTGCTGTGATTATGGCCACTTCAGTGCTGCTGACACTGCTCAGCTGTACCTCATACCTACTGTGGTGGGGAACTGCCTCCCGGGTGCAATTGCTGTATTATATCATTTACTAAGAGCTGGATCTCATCCTGGGATGTCAGCGCAGAAATAAAACTTAGAGTAACTATAACTCAGCTGAACCTCTCAGACCTTGTTTTCAAGCCTTTTCGTTATTACAGTTTCACAGTTTCTGAGAAGTGACACCGACCGTGTCAGTTTGCCTTAACATGCTTTGCTTGATGGAGCAATTAGGTAGAGAAATGTGAGCCGCTTCCGAGCCGAGCGGTCAATAAGCCTCAGACAGATTTGAGCGGACAGTCTGTTGACACTGATGACTGCAGCAGAGTTTTAACTCAAAGGACAGCAGTGCCACCTAATTCTCAGTCATGACCTGAGCGCACACAGACCATGTGGGCTGAAGAACTGTCACGGCCATCCAAGCACTGGGTCTCCACATAATGAGGACTGGTGGGCTGCTTGTCTCCGGACTGGTGGATGTATCTTGCCTGGGCTCAGGACTCAGTTAAAGTGGTGACAGGGCTTCAGGGGGGCTGTGTGAATGCCTGAGCAGCTGTCATTTGCCCCACGAATGTGACAATGTTTCTCTCCTGCAGAGGGACAAGAAGACCTGTGGAGCTGGACATATTACCGTATATCTATTTTGGCTCAGTTTTGTGTAATTTTTCTCTGGAATAGTTTATGAAAAGCTTGGTGAATATGGACTATATGCCTTTTTGTTTTCAATATACAGAAATATATCACAAGTCCAAAAATCTGGAAAAACCTTATGTCTACAGAAACCCATTTTCAGAGGACATTTGTGGTAGTAAGGGTATGGCACAGGCACAAATTATTTATTTAAGTGTGACACATGCACAGGCTATTTAAATAGGTTAAAAAACCAAGGCAATCTTATGGGGAAAAAGTTTAAACTCCTTTATTAAGGCCCGAGCACCGACCTGGGAATGAAGACTTTATTGAAATGTAAAGAATTATTCTTTTTTTTGTTTTCATCTCTTTGAACGCATTGTTGGGGGCATGAACGTAAGCGACAACCCACCAAACTTTGCCCACAATTTATCCTCACGAGAAATGTACGTGTTAAAATGGTTTAGTGCACGTGCGTCGCAAAATGTCTACACAGCGCCCCCAAACATCAGCCAGAGCACTGCGCTTAACCTGCATGCACGAAAATGGGTGGGCATATGTATCATGACGAGATGAATAAAAACATTAGTGCCAGCCTCAACAGCTCTACATATAAATTTTCTGTGATCCACATAACATCAACTATTTGATAGAGGCAGTACAACGACCTCTACACAAATCGATCTGCACAGCCCACTCCTTAGCCCCACCCTGTGGCTGCTGCCCACCCCGACGTGCATTACGAGCAAGGAGATCGTAGCGGTTGTTGGCAGACAGTCAATGCACTGACTCAAGTCACAGTATATAAATGTTTCTCCCCCTCCCATTGGCTTGTGGGGAATTCTCCGGAGAATATCCTGCTGCGTTCTCACATCAGCCCACTCGGACTTGCTGCGGGAAAAATACTAGAGGGCTGGCAGGAGAAACTCCGGGTGAAGTCCGAGAGTCAAATTTGGCTGCTTGCGTTCACACAAACAGCTCCTCCCGGAAATATCAGGAGTTTTTCAGGAGTTTTCTGCAAGTGTGAAACAAATTGCTCATGTAGCAGCACAAACAGCATTCTTACGTGTATCAGCATGTCTTGTCTTCTTTTTTTTTTTAAACATAAACATTTTGTCAATGATGTTGAGAGGTTGAGTAGTCCGGGATACAACAAAGAACAAAGAGAAAACAAAGAAAAAGAGAATACATAAGAAATACAGACACAAAACAAAATGAAAAAAGGCTTGAATAATTCATCTTATTTAGATTTTTATGGACTTTATTGACTTTGTACAACAAAGCTTGTTTTGCAGGGAAGTCTCTTTCAGTAATACAAAGTAAAGTATTCAAATAATTAAATCCTTCTCTAATCAAATAATTCACTGAGAAAACAGTCGGCTATGTATCATTTTATTCTTTGGTAAGATGGAGAGCCAAAGGCAGAAGGCACATGAGAAGTAAACAGTCTCTAATTAGTGTTTGTTCAGGTTTAAAGTGTAAATAAGACGTTTGGTGATGCAGGACTCAAAAAGTGATGAGAAAAAAAAACACAGAGACAAAAAATGACGGATGAATTTGCAGCACGCATCGAAGATCATCTGGCAAAGGGGGAAGGCTCAGGTTGTGGGGTAATGGAACTAATGAGGGACTGAGAGGCAGGTGTTCTGGCAGGAAGGGAGTCAGCTGAAGTCACGATCTCAATCTGCACACTCAAATCACGAGTCAACAACCATGCACTTTTATAGAGTTGAGTCTCATAAACACGGTAATGTCTCCAATATTGGAAGTCTAGTCCGTTTCTTTTTCTAATCTAATGGTGTTCTGTTGATGAATGATGTCTCGTACCTTTTTTTTGTACGATTTTGAGCCCTCAAACTTACGCATTGCTCTTGTGTAAATTTACGATTCTGATATGCGTGAGTTATTATTTTTTTGTCTGAGAGAACTGTTTCAAACACTGATCTCAAACAATGCAGCAGAACGTCGGAAATGGAGTGACACTACCTATTTTCAAGTGAGCTCTAAACACTTCAAGATAGATTTGTTTTCGGAGAAAGACAAACACTTGAGACTGAAGGAAACCTTTCTTTCTACCATATGCACAAAACCTATGAGTTGACTAGGTCGGGCAGCAGTAGCTCAAATCTGTAGAGACTTGAGGCACCAGACACCGAACTGCTCGTGTGCTCTTTCATGTGCAGCCCCTCACTCTGACATCTCTCCATTAGTACATGTCCACAGGATCCTGTTTGTGCATGTATGTGTGTTTCAGCCTATGTGTGTGTGTAGCAAGTCTCAGTAACAGAGTGTAAAAGTAATTTCCCCTCGTGGGATAAATAAAGGATATCTTCTTCTTCTTAACAAGGAGGAAGTAGGGTTTTGTAACAAATAATCTACAGAGCAAAACAACCCTGACCCTCAATACTGCTACACAACAGGCGCACTGCTTCCTAGAGCTTTGATTCTCTACCCGAACCCGATTGGGCCGGGTCAGGGTGTCATTTCTTGAAATCCCTTCGGGCTTGAATCGGGTCAGGTTCGCGGAATTTTGGTTTTATTTTATTTTTATGCAGACGTTTTAGTCTGCTCAATAAGCGCACATCTCCCTTCCCGCTCCTGTGCATCTCCCTGACTCCCAATTATTAATGAGGATGTCCACTGTGATCTAGGTAAGGCTATTAGTAATTAGCTATTTTGTTATCTTCATTTTAATTTTGTCTTACATGTGGTAAACACTTGGTAACATTGTGTTTTGTTTGTTCGCTGGACGCTTTTGTTTTCAGATGAGCTGTAGTGTTTCGTGCTATAATCTTGCCTATAACCTATCACCAAGTACAGCTCAGTGTACACAGATACACTCACACTGATAGATCATCAGAAACACTTAACAGCCCGGGACATGAGCAGACAGTTTGTAAAAACTGTTCGTTTTATAAGTGTTTTAATCCATGTTTATATCCATACGTTTTTCCTACAGCCTACAATAGCCTACATGCTCCCGTGTTGCGCTCATTTAGATCTCATCTGAACAGATTTCTGTCATTTAGAAAAATTAAACCTTTCATTATAAAAGCCAACTTATTAAAAGAAATGTCGGGCTCCGACCTGTGAATACAGTTAATGGGTCGGGCCGGGCTCGGACAGAACATGCACGTGCTTGGGTAGGGTCGGGCTGTATTTTTTGGGCCTAAGCTTTACTGCTTCCTCCACTGGCATTGAATATTGACATTGTGCATAAATTGAGAGGTGAGGAGCAGTTTGTCATGATGGTTATTACTGTATCATTTGAAACAGTCATTGCTAGCAGGATTAGTTTAGTTTATTAGATTATTTGAATCAGGGACAGTGTACAAAAAACAAACATTAGTCTCAGAAGAGAAAATATGCTTTTTACCAGATTTAGCTAACTAGTTATTAGGATTAGTGGTCATAGAACCGCTGCATCAGTAGCAGCACTAGTAATGGGAATAATTCAAATGAATGCATTAATTATCAAACATACATAATAAGCCTACATGTAGAACATAATGCAAGGGGTAGTTAAAGCTCGATTTACCTACACTGCCTACAAAAGACATAGCATACGAGATTGCTTGCTTAATTCTTGAGAAGGCATGCATGTCACATTTGATCATAATGACAATGAAATAATGACTTTGCATGGGGAAATCCAATTAGGGTTGACAGCAATCCCCAAGGTAATTTGTATACAGTAGTTAAGCCCATGTGGTAAATGTTATTTTAGTTTCTGCTCTAATTAATACTGATTGTTGTACGGTTGAGCCGTAATATTATGTAGTCATTGAAATGGTGTCATTTCAAATTGTGGTCTGCAAAAACCATGAAAAAAAAACTGTTTGGGGAATATCCTTTTGATGTTTTAACCTTTCAAGGAGAGCCACTTTAGCTGAGAAATTGGCTCCACATCCTCGGTAAGCCTTTCACAACCTGTAAGTCAAACACTCTGAGGAATAAAAATGTGAGAAAGCCCAGTAAGTGAGCTGTGGTTGTTGAGTGGAGGAATGAAGAGATTTTGGGTTGGTGATGAAAATAGGAATGCTAATGTGCAATGTCTAATTGCTCGTTGCCTGAATTGGCTGACACGAGCACCCATCTGCTGAAGGTGAGCAATGCTGCAAAGAGCCCGCTAATTAAAATACTTGAACAATAATTTGGGGAATTGAAAAATATTTAATGCTCATTTATTTAATTCCAGCGCATTAGGGGGAAAAACAGGATGAGAGCATGCTGTGTTATTATTTGATGCTATTGTGCATGTAGGAGTGAAGGTAACCGAGAGAATGTCGCGGCTGAAGGAGGGGCGGAGAGTTGGAGGGAAAAATGCACAATATTTATGAAGCACTGTCAGGTTAATGTCATGCAACATTTATTGATGCAGTAATGTTTAATTTAGCATACGCTCCTGTAATAAGCCATTAGGTGTTGTGCTATGATTCAGAGTTTGATGGTGCTGTAATGACAATCAGATGCCCTTGAATATCTCACCAACACTGTGTCGGCTGCGTTTAGAGCCAGGAAATAAACATAAATCAGACTTAAAATATATTAATGCCGGCTGAAGACATTGTGCAGGCTATTGATAACACCGGAATCTGCCCTACAATGGCTGGCTGTAAAATATTCAAAATTTCGAGACAGGAACACGATTGGATTAGCTTTGATAATGGATGCCATAAAAGCAGGCGGAGCCATTTTAATAAATCTGTCACATTGCCAAAGGGTAGAGATCGTAGAAGTGTCTCGCAGAACGACAACAGAAATCTTCTCCGGCTCAGCACAGCCTTTAAAAACACACGCACAGAGACACACAATACGAAGAGGTTGCAACACTTCTATAGTTTCAGATTTGTGGAGAACACAGGTTTAGCACCTCTCACAGCCTCAGAGCAAATACAACACAAGCAATGTCGGCTCAAGGAGGATTGACCTTTGAGATAAACCAGCCGACTCTTCAGTGTTCCCTGTGATTGCGTGACACCGCTTAAATGACCAGCTGTCCTTTTTGTCCTCTGTGATTAATGCCCTTAATTTGCTTGTGGCCTACCTGATGGATTGTGTGTTTTTCTGGTTGTCTCTGGCATTTCCTTTGATGCTCAGAAAGAGTGACAATGATTTACATAAGGATTAAAGAACAGATTATCATATCAGATGCAGAGACGGATCACTGAAATAACTCAAGGAACACAGAGCTATCAGCTGGATATCATGTCATGCTGTGCATTTGGATAAAGATCATGAAACGTGTCCCTCTGTTTGTCTGCTGTGAGGGCGTGGAAGTGTTTCTGTTTTTCGCAGGCTGACCCCAAGAAAGCTATTTCTAGAATGACTTTAAAGTTTGTTTCTATCATTATTTCCAACGGCTGTCATCGCAGCTGCTCAATCATTGCATCGGGGGAGGACTTCACAGGGTCACATTGTTATCATTGATTTCCTCAGCGATGACGTGACAATAAATGGCCGGTGACAAAGAAAACAAGAGCACAGATCAGTGCAGAGATGCCGTCATTGTTTATAGGAGGTATTCTTTTTCCTCCACAACAGCTTGTTGTTTTTGTACCGAGAACCATGTAGTCCTTCAGTCACTGCCGTACAAAATTGATCTTTATAATGGATCATTATACATCTGCCACAGCGTAATAGCAGCAAGACAAAAAATAATGTTGCTTGATTTACCTCAGCAGCATACTCCATCAGATTTGAGGCTGGTAAATTAGCAGAGGAGAAATAAGGATGGCAGAATAGACGAGCTGTGAGATCGAGAACATAGGCACTGTAAAATTGCCCCATTATGAAAGCTGCATCTGAGGGGACATTATAAACAACCCCCGCCAAGGGATTTATTAGTAGAGAGCAAAACTGTGGAGAGCAGTAGCAGTGACAATATCCTTTCTTTTCTCCACTTTTTGAGAAAAGCCATTAGTGCTCTGTTCTGAGCAGCTGTGAGTTGGGATGGGAACCATGCAGAGATAGAAAGGAAAAGGAAAGAGGCTGACATAAATGATTGCAAGGGGAATTGAATGAAAGAAAATTATCTTCTGAACTTTCAAGTGAACTTTAAAAAAAGTCTCATGTTACACAAGGGAACTTTTTTAAAATTTGATGCAACAATTTGCAGTTTAAGAGTTGATGGACGTGGTAAGAGCTGACGAATTAATCGTAAAGTGGGGTACACACTACTATATAATGAAGCCTGTTTTGGGCCGACTTCCCCTTCAGACAAAACAACGTCCAAATTATTTGATGGCACACTGTAAAATAAAAATAAAAGCTTCATTAACAACATTAAACTTCTTTTTGCAAGCTATTACGTAAAGCTCTGTTTACTATTAAAATGGGAAATTGGCAAGTCGTCTAAACCCCACAGAGACTTCTGCAGAAACTCCAGGGCTGATGCCAGCGCTGATGAACAATGTTTCGATCCACACTCAGCATGAACCGTCTTGAAGAACAGCAGGATCGTCCTAAAAACAACAACCAAACATAATTTAGACTAAATTAATAAAAAATATTCAGAAATTGTCAGAAAACACTGAGGATATAGAGCTCAACAGTGGCCACCCACTTTTTCAGCGGATTTGGTTCTGGAAGTACATTTTCCCATTCAAATCCTCCGTTGACAATTCACAAAATCTTATATCAAGAGATTGACGCCTGTAACCAAGTCAACCAGCTACCCTTAATACTCATGACTATAGTACATTTGATTTGGCGCCAAAACAGCATTGAAAAAGGAGAAAAAGGTACATGATTTTTGTGTGGAGTCAAGGAACTGCCCCTCCCACAATCCATTGCGAATGATATCGCTTCTTCTTATGTGTTACTTTTGTTGTTGTTATAGTGTTTATACTGTGAATACACGTGTTGTACTATCTTGTAGTTTGTGTTGTGGAATATATAAAGTACAGTCACTGCTGCATAACAACGTTATTAGTACTTTTCATGTTAGCTAACTAACTAGCTAGCCTGCTAGCGAAACTATGCGTTTGCATTCGGCACAAAGGGGCAGTAAACACTGGGATGGTAACATCGAGCTTCACCAATCAGAGACGTCACTGTGACACTGTATAGGCCTTGGGTAGTGTAGTACTTTTCCCTGATATCAGGAATAACCCTGTTTTTCTAAAAACGAGGCTTCTACAGGTGCATATACCATCGTTTTACACACAGGCAGCTCGTTATAAGTCTACCATGGATGGTTATGATATTATGGCTAATAATCAGATCAGAGATGGAGAAAATGTATGGTAATTTTACTTCTGGAACCACACTGTTTAGCCCTATGCTTCACAACCTTCATGGTTGGTTAAATTTCTTACCATAAGTACAGAAGTTAGTGTATGTGCCAATGAGGGGAGAGAAGTTCTATGGCAATTTAAGACCACTTGACTTATACTCTTACACAGCTTTCACAATCAATACGAGAAGTAAATAAAGATTTCACAGTGAGCATATTTTAACAAGCAGTTACTGGACATGTCACAGGTCGCCCCTCCACAATATGCTCCTTTAACTGCGAGACAAGTTCATTCACCTTGTGACATTGGCGTTCACATATAGAAATGGCGCATTGAAGATCTGCAACAACTGCTCTAGCGGTAACAGAGGACCAGAACTTATTGAACCAGATGAAAATGAGCTTTAAAAAGCTGCATAAGTGTCCACTTGTATATCCCTGCCAACACATTTGATAAAAAACCCACTGGGGTTAATTCCTATGAACTCTAGAATGCAGCACATAACCTCTTATTGGCTCTGGTATTTTGCTGCAAAAACAGCAAGCAATCCTTTTCAGCAAACTAGGTTTACAATCCACATGAACTAACGTTTGACAAAAAGGCCAGAGCCATTCATCAGCGCCAATAATTTTAAATAATGAAGAAGGAAAAAAAGCATCAGTCTAGTGTTTTACTGTGAAAATGATACGATACACTTTGTTGTCCCCTTGGGGAAGTTTGTCTTGGACTCAAAAGACAACAGGTAATTATAACAAAGGAACAAAACCACTCATTTTTAAGTGTTTACTTTTCTTTGATAACCACCACCCCACCAAAGCACTCAAAAAAAGCTCAGTTTATGTTTGCTATGAAACTCTGCGTCTACTAAAAAGCTGCCTGCAGTCAGTGCCAATACATTTGGAAACAAACAAATTTCAATGTCTCTGACCTGCTTCACAAAACCAAATCCCAACTCAAGGATTTCAGTTGTAATTTTGAGCAAACATCAAGCTGAATAACAAATTGCTGGCTTGAAGTCAGCAACATTAGAGGTATGCTTTGGTGCAAAAGTATCAGCTACATTTACCAGAAACAACAGATTTATAAACACTGTATGCTGCGGTTGGACCAAAGGGGAAAAAAAGGAATTATGGCTGACCCTGGTTTCAACTTTTTAATGTTATTTAAAAAGATACAAGTGTTCCTGTATCTATTTATACTGCTTCTTTCAGCTTGCACTTAAAATTAATAAGATTTGTACCTGCTTCTACTTTAACCGGCCAGCATAGTCAGCTTCACTATCCACAGGACAAAAATGGAAACAGGTATGTAAAACAAATCAACTTTGTTTAAAGTGGTAAAGACAAACTTTGCTCATTAAAGCAGCGAGATAAAATACATGTGATGACCTTTATAACTCAGGTGATGCCCTGTAACAGAAAATGTAAATTCAGTACCATCAAGTACTGTACATCCAACTCCACATAATATACCAATAATGTTAACAACCCTAACCCCAGAAATACATAAGCAGGTACATTGCCACCACCTCTCAGTTACTTAACTTTCCAAGTAAATCAACACTGTCTTTTCATCATTATTCTATTATATTCACTCGGTGGCAGACAGCTATATATATACATTTGAACCTAAAACCCCCAAATACATGTTGGAATATGTTTTGGTAGGGAGATTCTTTTAGTCAAAGCTTTGTCAATAGTTTGATCTCTTCTCAGTTTTTGATGCAAAAGACCAGATCCCAACAGTTGCAATAAATATAAGCAAAGACTCGGGCAATGCTTCATCCTTTTCTTTGATATATCTGGGAAGGATATGATTTATAATATTCCCAAAAAATTGCATGTAAAATTAAACAACAAAGCCTCAGGCAAAAATCTCTGTGTGGATTTCATTTTCATATTTTATTTCCCTACAGAGAACAAATATTTAAATAGTGAATGTGTTGACTAAACTATGCTTAACCTGTTAAACCCTGTATACCCTCACAACTATCCACAAACTGACCCTTTTAATGCCACCCCAGGATTTATTTTAAGACACACAAAGATCCCCCCATAGGGCCACCTTTGGGTTGGGCATAACATAGTGGGCTCGTCCAGGATTGAACATCCATGAGATGAGGCTAATGTGTGTTTTTGGGGAGTTCGTGGCTTAGTTTGTGTTTGGTGGCATTCTCTTTTGTCAGTTCATAGTTATTGAAGGTTCTTGGTTTTGTTTGACATGACAACTTCGGTATCATCAACTTCTTTAATAAACAAAACAGGGAAATAAACAGAAAAACAGGGACAACTGTTGCTCAGTTGGTAGAGTCGTTTGTCTCTTAACTGGAAGGGCGGGGGTTCGATCCTGCAGCCACATGTCTGATCTGCGCTTGGGCAAGACACTTCAATCAATCAATCAATCAATAATTGTTTGTATAGCGCGTAGCGTAAGTGTTATCTCGATATGCTTTACAAAAGAGCATATGGGATGATATGCAGGCAGGATTTCTCCTTTGTATTCCTCACATTCCTGTTGTCCACACTTCCTTGCCGCTGAGGTGGAGGTCGGAGCAGGCCGTGCATGAATGGACGGCGGTGGTTGTGGGGACGACACAGTCCGATGGTGGAGGCTGGGCGGCGGTTGAGGGACGACAGAGTCCGACTGAACCCCAAGTTGCTCCCGCTGCTTTGTCCGCAGGGTATAAATGTGTATGAATCGTATAAGCTTATACTGATAGCCACTTTACATTGCAGCCTCTGCCATCAGTGTGTGAATGGGTAAGTGTGAGTAGTCAGAAGACCAGAAAAGTGTTATACAAGCTCAAGTCCATTTACCATTTACAGCTGTAACACTGTCCGGTTGAACAATGTTTCACAGTGAAATCCTTTCAGCCACAAGAAAACACTGATAGTTAAACTTCGGTTCTATCCTGGTGAAATCCATCCCAACTAAAATCATCAGAGATGAAATGACAGTCTCTTTCTGCCTTTATTTTTTGTATGTAATATGCTGTGAATATCTCACTTTTGTTTGTGCAAAAAATAAACTGTAACCATCATGGTCATGTTTCGCTCGGGAAGACTAGTGAATTATAATTAGATAACTAACACAGCTGCCTGGCTCGTTGTATCTTAATGTATGATTCATAATAACCTAGAGTGACTTGAAACCTCGATCTTCTCTGACAGCTAAGAAGGCAGTTGTGGCGTATCCCAGGGAAAGACAATGACCGCGGTAACTTCAACACAGATTGGCAGCACAAACACTTCCCAAGGTCGACAGAGCACTAGAGCAACAGAAAAGGTTATTTCACTGCATTTAGCCACTGACGACATCGTGTCTCTCAAGCCCTCGGCTTCTTTTAACAACCTGTCCTGCTAACTCCTTTTGTAACGTTTTCAAAGCACAGTCTGACATTTGTTATTTTCTCTGCCACTTTAATACTATTGCCTTTTTCAATACCACACGTGTCTTGTGTAGATTAGAAGGCGCACAGGCTAACAAAACCTAAAAGCCACTCAAGTCCAAAATGTAAGAGCAAATTCCCCATCACTTCAAACCATTGCGCTGCCACTTTGACAGGCTATAATATTTATTAAGCTGACAATGCAATGATGACTTGAGCCTCAAAGAGAAAAAACATTTCATAAGGATACAGGCCAGAGCTGAAGCAGTGGTCAAAGCAGTCATGGAGATAGCAAGAGTGAGCCTTTCCTGACCTTGTGAGGGGGCTTTTATGAGTGGAAGGGGTTATAGTTTTTGTCAGCATAAAGTTATTGTGCTTGCTGCTGTAACAGGATGATATCCTGACTCTGCACTGTCTAGAATATATACCCTCCCCCCGTTAAATTTCATCTCTTTATCCCTTAGAGTGGGAGCGCAGCAGCCCAGAACCCACTCCCTGTGGGTGAAAGAGAGGAGGATTAGGAGCTCCTCATGCGCAAGGCTTGTGTGCTTGGAAGTTGTTTTGTTATGTTGATAGAGGGAGACAATTTGTCTAGAAGTATGACCTTATCCTTTTGGTTCTATAGCTTTCAATGTGAAAAGCACTGATGAAGAGATGGATTGCAAAAAGTGCTTTGTGAATAGTCTACGGGGCTGACAGAGTGTAAAAAAAAACAAAGATTGCATCATCCTTTCTATCACTCAAAAGCATTTGAAGCCCTAAAATTGTGTGGCAGTTCACCAAATTGGACTGACAACCACAAGAAAATCGTTTTTTTTCATGTTTAAACAGGATTAACAAGTGTAGGAATTGCTCTTTCCCGACTAGTTTGGCCCAGGATTCAAGAATTTGACAGGGACCCCTTTAAAAATTAAATTGTTTGTTAAACAATTTTTTTTGAGCGAATACGGGAAGACTGACATGCACTGTGGATTTTCTGTTCATTTCATGCTGAGTGAAAGGCTGACTGTGGGCGGCAGCTCAATACCTGTCTGGATGAAAGTGTTACTCAGTTTTGTTGAACTGCATTCATAAGACAGTACTCAGTTTATACCATTCTTGTTAACCCATGCTACTATGGACTCTAATTTTTGACGTTTTGTTATTTTTTTTAACCAAAATCTGAAATCCTGAGGGTATTTCTTTCTGAGTGTTGAGGTGCATTTTAGGTAATCTGAGTGGCTGATGACCTCAATTTCACATCAAAGGCTCCCTCTGGATGTGCTATGTGGAACTTGGGCAAGAAAAAATCAAGTATTATGATAACAGTTATTATTTAAAAGTTATTTACATTTTCTTATACACATAGGTAAAGGTAATCAGTGATAAGCCCTTGTCCAAGGATTTCATACCCACATATCACAACATCTTTAGTTAACAATATAAAATGACAAGAACAATCATTACTGGCGTTCCTCAGGGTTGTGTGCTTTTCCCACTGCTTTTCTGCCAGGATAAAAATCTCTGCATCTCATAAAAAAACATCCATTAAAATCTGAATGTTTGCAGACGACAGAATGTTCATCTGCCTCATCTGGGACAATGACAAGTCTGCATCCAGACAGGAGCTTGAAAGGTTGGTCCTCTGCTGCGGTCAGAACATACCTGGGGCTGAATATGCTCCAGACAGGAGACAGTGGACAGCAGGAAGAGTCCCCCAACACTGCACCCTATCACCACACTCACCAACACTGTGACTGCTACAGAGACCTTCAGGTTTGTTGAATCAACAATCTCACAGGACCTAAATTGGCCTCCACTTTAGATCCCATCAGATGAAAGGCTCAGCAGACAATGCACATCAATCAACATTTGGTGTGGATCAGCCACCAAACAGGACAGGAAACAGACTTTAACGCGAAGTCAGGAAGACAGAGGTGAATAATTGGAGCAAACCTGCCCTACATTCAGGACTTTTATATGCAAAATTTAGGAAATGGGCAGGAAACACAACTGCATATCTGACTCTGACTGTCCTCCCCCTCTGGTAGACACTACAGAGCACTGTGCACAGGAGCAGCTAGACACAAAACCATGCGTCTAATGAGCAGTTGACATTAGTTTAATGGTAAATGGAACTATTTGGTGCGATAACAGACTGACACAAACATCAACTGTACATGTAATTTGTATTATTTATTCTTACCCTGTTTTTATTATGTGAATATCATCACTGTCAAACACACTATATGCACAATGAATATACTGCATAAAGTATCCCATCCCCCTACCTCATGTATATTAAGCAACCTGGTATATAACGAACATTATCATATTTATCTCACCCTTTGAATTATTAACCATTGCACTATTGTCTTGTTGCTTACAAATTCTGAGCAGCTGCACATAGTAATTGTTTATTTTCACGTTGTTAAGCTTGTTGTGATTGTTGTAACTAAGCTGTATTTATGTCTGTCTCTTCCGATGTATATTGAGAGGAAAGTGAGGCAGAGGTCCAAATCCATGTATGTATGAAGCGGCAACGGTCTTGTCAAATGCAGCCGATGCAAAAACTTGAAAAAAACTGCAATGAAACTTGTTGCCTCTTTGCCTTGCTAGTTTGATTGAAAGTTAGTGACCCCGAATGGGATAAGTGGTATAGATAATGGATGGATAATAGACCGTGTCTATTAACTGAATGCAACTCTGTTGTCCTGATGTCACAGTAAAACCATGGGGCAAACTGACACCACGAGCTGTTCTGAATGCTGACTTACCATTGACTGATAATGGCAAGGAAGTTAGAACACAAAATATGCAAATATGCCCTCCGTGCAGTCACCGGAGGGCTAAATCTTGCTCTTCTGACATTAGTTAGCCTCATCCCCCAACCTCCAGCCCCTGTGTCAAGCTAATACGTAGACTACAGGACTACTTGTCTATCCACGGCGTTACTGGAAGTCTACAAGCCTAACTCTGCCAAATGGAAAGCTTCCATTTGACTTTAACAAGTAACTCTAAAAAAAGTAATATTTATGGAATAATATCCTGCTAAAAAGTAATTTAAATGTATGGTCAAACAAACAAATCCAAACTATCCTTTATTGCAAACAATTTGGTTATTGTGTTATTGAGAAAGCAAATGTGTTCAGCTTCTAACAATTTTCTTCTTAACACTAAGTTTAGCTTTTCATTACGATGTCACATTTTAGAGATGGGACAGTGAATACACCGGAAATCAGGGAGAGAGAGAGAGTGGGGAACGTCATGCGGGAAAGGAGCCACAATTCGGACTCGAACCCGAGGCATCCACTTGGAGGACTAAAGACTCCGTACATTGGGCGGGCACTAACTGCTAGGCTATCTGGGCCCCAAGATACACAAATGGATTGTTAATGAGACTTGAAGAAGCCAAGCCAATGGGAAATGCCTTAAACCTGCAATCTCTCCAATGGCCAAAGTGGCATTTGCTGCAAAGAAGAAGTCCTGATTGTGTGGATGTCGATCGAAAAAATAACCCTACTTCTCACTTGGTTTATTACCTTATTAAACATTGGACCGATAATTAATGCCTGAATTTCTTAGTTTCAAGCCTTCTTCCAGACAGCATGATGTATTTTATTGAACCTGGTTACCCACCTGTCAAACAGCAGACTAGAGGTATGCCAGTACAAATCCATCTTCTTGTCCCAGTTTGAACCTTCTAAGGGGAAAAAAATTAGAAAAAGCCAAAATGGCAACTCGCTTTAAAGTTTAGTCCACAAACCAAAGGATGGTGTCACAGCAGTTAGGGTAACAAGCAGTTATATTTTGCCTCAAAAATACATTTTAAAAAAGTCATATGTTGCCTCAAAGGGGCTAATGATATACGTGTAAGTACTTTTATTAAGCCACTAGTCATAACTGTCTGATTTAATGATTGCATGTTGTCAATTCCCTTTGTCCCACATTGCAAATTTGCCCAGCGAGGTATCTGCAGGTGTCTGATGTGATCATAAATTAAATTAAATGTGCCCTGGTCCCCTGTGTGGTGGGTGTAATGTGTCAGCACTGCTCCCTTCTCTCTGACCCCCTCTGGACAGGTTTAAAGGTTGCATTCTCCAGGTCACATTCATCTACACCTCTCAGGTTCATTGCTCCAGTAGAGTGGACTTCTCATGCCACCTGCCACAGCCCAAAGCACTGCATGGTGCCTAAACATACAGTATATCCCTCCCCCCAATCCTTTCCCACTGCACATCACTATGGGATTTAAAATGAGACACATATTTCTAAACACACCTGCCACTACTGACAACCAGTGCGGAATAAAATGAGAATATTTATCTTATGAGCTGAGTTTATCTCATGCGTGTGCTATACTCAATTTCGATGTGTCTCTTTTCCTTCAGAGTGACAAATGAGATGGAAAATTCTCGTGTCAAAAACACGCTTCCTGAAAGCTCTCACATCGCTATCCTCCACAGCAATGTCAGAACTGAACAGCACAGCATGAAGAGACACTATATCAAAAAGTGGGAGGTTTGAGTTGTCACAGAACGGTGACATTTTGCGTTGAGCGTTATTATGATAATGAACACTCATCCTCTATCACCAGAACCTCTTGGGCAGCCGTCCCTTTAATGTACTTCTCTGAAGGTAACGCTCTCTGACAGTCTTATTTATTGCATTGCATAGCTGGGTTATTTCTGGAAGTCACTTTAAAAAGCTGCTACAGAAGTTATCTGTGAAAATCTATATCAAAGCAGCTTCCCACAATGTATTGTTGGGTGTTATGGGAAATAAACTCTGTGCCAGAAGTAATAATCTCTACTGATGTCCCCCTGCTTACGCCTGTTTGTTGGCTCTGAATATGCATGATTGCTTTTGGATCGACCTAGCAATGATAAATCTTTAAAAATTAAAGGAGAAAAACGACGCAACTGTGAACGACTTCTTAAAATGAGCCGAACAGCCAGCTTAAATCTAGCATGAAATAAAGTATTCATTCTCTGATTGCATATCTGCTCATACATAGCGTGATTGGGACACCGCTGCACCTTAACAACCCTTTAATGATCCAAAACCACGGCAATCTTTTGGCAATGATGCATGACAATATTATCATTTAAAAAGGCCTGTTGAGCCCCTGTGTGCTCGTCTTAGCACAAGAACAAATGATATCTACTCTCATCTCAGGAGGTATATTCAGAGGATTCACACTTGGAGATTTTTAACAAAGCTGCCTTGCCATAGCACAGGCTGACGCAATTATGAATTCTTTCCGGGGAAATGATTAAATGACTTTCATTTAACACGGTTTTAAAACTAAAGTGTATGCGCAAAGCTGCCCTCCACGGAGACCAGCTCAGTAAAAGCCTTCCTCTGTTGCTCCGGTTTTGCAAGCTGATCCCAAAACACATTCGCACCTGCAGACGAAAAACATGTGCACACATACTCCATGCAGTCTGTGCACTTACTACCTGTCATTCACTCCCCGGCTCCTGGGCTCCAGTTTGCCATAGTTGCTATAGTAACACTTCCGAGAGCCACAATAGGCAGCATTGTGCATTTCTTGCCCTTGATTGATAGAGCTAGGGCAAATGCTAATTTCTAAAGCTATGGAAGGCTTAATACAGACTTAAATGAATGAATTGGTGTTATTGTCATTCAGTGTAGGAGTGTATCTGTGAGACTTTTTAAACCTTAAAACCAAAACTAATCAGTTTCCCCCATTTTGGCTGCAAATTTTCTGAGATTCCCCGCACTTGCTCTGACTCCCAAAATAATAATAAAAAAAACGCGCAAAAAGCATTCCTGAGTACTACGCTGAATAGTCTGCTTAGTTTAGATTTCTTCAGGTTAAGAGCATCAGTGTTGTTAAAGTGCAGCTGGTGCTGAAAAAAGAGAGTCCTGAGAGATGGTGTCAGAGGCTGCACCTGCCCACAGAGCCTGAATAATGCACTCAGACCTCAAGGACACCTGCTGTAGCTAGTGCATCTGCAGCATCACAGACACACACAAACACTGTAAACACACTCTTGGGCATGCATGAAGAAACATTCGTATCTAAAAAAACACACACATTCTGATGCACTTTAAAAACTTAAGACCGTGCATGCAAACATACACAAACACAGACCCGCTGAGCCAAAGTAAATGCTCTTAATTTGAGTTGGGAGGCAAAACTACAAATCCTCAGTCACACAGAGAGAAACATTCTTTTTCATGGCTTGTCTTTGGCTGAGTTTCCATGGATGCAGATGAGTACAATCTTTTATTCAGTGTTCATAAAAAACATGCACGTCTCGAAAAAAACGTCTGCCATTCTCCAGGGAGCAAGCAGAGTTTATTTGATCACCCTCGATACTTGCCATGAGGATGTATCTAGTAATACACGTTGTCTTTACTGTAATGGTGTCACATTGAAAGTGGGACAATAAACAATTTTATTTTACTCATTTTTGACTTATGCGGGTGAAAAACACAAACACAATCAAGTCATCTCAGCAGCAAAACAACAAACATCCCCCAAGCGATCATAGCTTCAATTATTGATACTTTTCGCTGTCAAGCAGTCATCAGATGGTTGTTGGGCTTAAAGCGGAGGTTTGGCAGAGCGGAGGGAGGTAGGATTTTTCATGCTTTCTCTGCTGACAATCTGAAAGCAATTACCTTGGAGGGAGCCTCGCTGAGAAGAGGCTGCTTCCTGCTATCTGTTTCTTGGGAGGATACTTATGATATTCCAAGGTTAGAAATGAAAGCAGAGAGTAAGAAAAGGTGAAGGGAAGAGTGAGAAAAGAGCGGACACGGGATGGGAACATGCTGTGTGCCACTTTTGCATATTTCTTCACTTCAGTGTGCCGGCGTCCTGCGCCGGCACACTGAAGCCCGGCTCATCAATACTGGATGAGTTATATCTCTGTACAGTGGGGAGCTGTCAGTCGGAGCTCAAACATGCCTCTACTGCCAACACTCACTGTATCACCTACGTTTCAATGTTCTGCCATTAACTCAATACCCTTCAGGGAAATGGCATTGTGACATGTCATGTGTTTCTGCGGGGGGACCTGACAACTCAGACCTCAGATACTCAGTGGGGGTTAGCTTTAATAGTTTAGCAGTAAGATCAAAAGCTCAATACATGATGATTTGAAAGTTTAGGACATTCAGTGAACACAACATGAATAATTGAGTTTAAAACATAACTTGATTTTATAGTTAAAAGTGTTTCATAAATTGGGAAAGACACTTGTTTACATTTATCGGTGTGATAGCCTTATAATAAGGCCATAGCATTCAGCTAACCTGTCTCCAGTCCTTAACCTAAGCTAATCTTTTTGGCTGTTAGCTAAAGCCACTGCATATACAGCGTACATGGGCAAAATTGGCCTCACATTGCAGATGGTTGGCTTAGTAATGTAAAAATAAATAATTTAAAACTTCAATTTGTAATTTTTACACATTAAGCAAGGCTTCAGAGTCCAGCAAGAATATATAGGCCTACCTCTTGTTTTCAAGTCTCCTGTGCTAAACTTAGCCATGGGTTTTAGCTGAGACTACACATCTTTAGCCAATATGGTTATTATCTTCTTATTCATCTGCCATCCTTTGTGCCCAGTCTTTATGCTAAGATAAGCTTTCTGGCAGCTAGCTAAAATCATAGTCTTCAAGGTAACCAGTTGAATAAGTAAACAAAGCCAATCCACCGAAGGAGCAGAGGTCCCACCATGTCTTGCTGCCCAATGAGGACAGCCTTTCTGGTTGGCTGCGCTGATGAGTATCACAGCGACACTCTGTTCTCCAGCAGGTCTGCTGCCCTTGGAAGGCAGGTGTCTCTCTTTCAGTGGGGTGCCACACAGCGTGAGAATGTGTGTGACACAGAAAATGTGAGTTGTACGTATGGGCTTGTGTATGTACATGCCTCCAGCCCCTGGAGGCTGTTTGAAACACAACTCGTGAGTGTGTGCAACACCTGGTACCAGGGCTCCTTGACCTCATTTGTGGAGCAGCCTCTCTGATTGGCTGCGTTCCTTACATTATTAAGGTGTATTTTTTTTAAATAGCTGATGCGCCATTTATTTGCATTTCTTCCTTTTATTTGCAACTTAGATCAAATTGATTACTGATTGATTAAGGAGCAACTCATCTCCAAGAGGGTTATTTTTGTGTGGGAGTCTTTGTACATCAAAGAGAAGCATTAACAAGGTTTGACAGAAGAGGGACATGTTTAGGTTTGCAGAAAAACGATAGAGACATCTTTGGAAAGAAAAAGAGACAGGAGAATCCCTTCGCTATCTTTCTCTTTCAGCACGGGACAGGCTGAAGTTTGAGTGAGCACAGGCCAAAACCAACATGGCAACGCACAATTAAAGCCCTAATAAATTAGGCCACAGTTAACAGCAACAGCATGACAAGATGGCCCAGAGTGGGGGCTGCGAGCGACATATCGGGGATACCGCAGCTACGTGTTGGAAACAGACTAATGGGAAGCGATTTGGGGTTGGCCCAAGATATAATTACCGTCCCCACCTCTCCTGTTCAATGAGGCCTGAGGCCTCCTGGGAGAGGCCTATTTCAGTCAGGTAATGGAGAGCCCATGCCCAGGAGCAGATGATCAAATTGTCTGCCGCAATCTGCTTTTTTGCTCCTGATCGTCCCCAAAGACATAAAGAGCTGACCCAAGGATTTTTACCCCCCTTTTTATAAGAGCCAAGCCAGCTTTAGAAGCAAAGCTCTCCCCCACCATCACAGTTGTTTGATGGTGGCGGTGGTGTGTGTCTGTGTGATTTATGTGTTGTCAAGCTAACAGGAGCTTAATGAAGTTGTTCTTGCAAACACATGTTTGGGCTCTTAGGGATCAACTGTACTGCTGGGAGAGAGGAGAGAAAGCATCCATAATCATGGAGGACCGACAGAGACAGAGAGAGAAAGAGAGCACACATCCATATGATAATGTGTGGTCGGGGTTTTTGGTGAGGACATCTGCTCAAGGGTTCAACTCAAATACAAGAAGAGTTTTTCTTCACAGCTGAAAAAACTCACTTAACCTTTGCCTGTGTCAAAATGATCCCGCATAGACACCACTTAAACTGCAAAGAGAGCACAGGTGGATCCATTTAAAATAAAAAGCATTGCACCTAGCAGACAAGCAGTTACATAGCAACTGACAAACTCAGTGCTTACCCAAAGAATATAGCTGCTGCTCGTGAAATTAAGGAAAAAGTTAAAACCACAACCAAATATTAAATCATGGAAAAGTGATACATCTCATAGTCTAACTCCTTCTCTCCTCTTCTACCTTGTCCTCTCTTTGTACCAAGGTATTACTGGCTGGAACCATCAGCTGTTGAGGGGCTTCTCTCTTCTCTCTCTTGGCTGTCGGTACTTTATTCCAGGCGTTTTAGATCTTCATCCTCCAGGAGACTCGGCCTCACCTCATCTCTTCTTCTGTCGGAATAGTTCCCTTGAGTTTTATCTCTGTGTATATGTGCAGTCTTTTTTCTCCTAGGCCTTGGTCCTTTTTTGTTAGCACTTGGGAATTGACGCCTCGTTGCCTTTCTGCATCCAATTCGTTGTTTGTCCTTCTGGGGTTCTTTACTTTTTTAATAAAAACAGACAAAAACACACTTATCATGTTTTCAATATGGACTCATGATGGTTAACGATCTGCAGCCCTATGCTTTAAAACAGGTTATTGCAAGTAAGAAACAATTTATATGCACCATTCATTTAGACCTTCACAAAAGAGTGGAGTAGTAATTAATTATACATGTGGCTCAGTTGGTAGAGTCGCTCGTCTTCTAACCGGAAGGTTAGGGGTTCGATCCCCAGCTAAATCAGGTACATGTCCGATGTGTGCTTGGGCAAGACACTTAACCCCAAATTGCTCCCGCTGCTTTGCAGTGGTGTATGAAAGTGTATGAATAGGATAAGTTAATTTTGATGGTTCCTTTACATACTGTAGCAGCATCTGCCATCAGTGTGTGAATGTGTAGGTGTGAATTCGGTGTAAAGCGCTTTGAGTAGTGAGAAGACTAGAAAAGCGCTATACAAACTCAAGTCCATTTACCCTATGCAATGTCTCATTACACTTTCAACATGAAGTGTGCAGTGAGAAATCATAAAATATGTACTGTTCTGTAAAAAGTTCACAACCAAACAGTCAAGGTAGCTGTTATGAATTAGCAATGTTTGGGTATATGTCCGAAGTGTATGAGAAAACATCACACAATTTTTAGTTAAGGATTAGCCAATCTCTGAACCCATCAGCACTCATTGTTACATAGGTGCAACCGATTTTCTTCGTAATTCTGGTGAAGCCAGCGGTCAGTGTTGAAAGACTTTTAAGCATGTGTTTAAGTCTGCAAGTCTGTCGAGTTGAAGCCCAGTATTTGTAGCATAGTTGATTGAAGATGTTTTGCAGCTGCAGCCCAACTCCTGCACACCTGATCCCAGTCCTGCAATCAAGAACACACACACACGCACACACACTGCTGGCTAAGATGATGCAGAGGTCATGACACTTTCCATGCTGACAATCCAGACCCAATGTGAACAGATGCTACATTTTTTTGTGTAGAATCTGTAAATAGAGATAAGGATATGCTGACAATATTCAATCTTTGTTGATGCATTGAAAAAGTTTGAGTTAGTTTAGTAGGTGAAGAAAAAATAATCAGGGTTTGGGTTTAAATGGCTACAAATGCACATTCATGTAGTGTGCACAAATGTGCCTTTGAGGTAAATAATGTTTGTTACAGAACTTTAAAAGAAGACAACATCTTTAAAGAAGTCTACAGATTCTACTAGTATTAAAAGGGAATTGAAGCCCCGTCGCTTCTGTTTGACCACCGTCCTCTACTGCTACCCTGGAAGAATTTTGCACAAGTCATACCGACTAACTTTAACAACACATCAAAAAATCAAGCCAGAGGTGCACGTCAAGACTTAAAGCTAGGGGATACCAATGTCATAATATTGTGAAGCATAGAGCCATGGACACAGCTGCGGCTTTTGGTGTGTTGGGAGAAAGATGGGGTGGCATGTGCTGGGCGAGGGCTTTGTGAATAAAACTGACTTGACATTCTGACAAAAGTACTTACCACCTTGGAAAAAAGCGGGGGGGGGAAGATACGGAAAACACCTAATGTGGATCCTGTTACATTATGAAGAATACATAATTAAAATGGTACTCCAACCAAGATTGATATCACCTCCAGAGTCCAATTAGGTTCTCTATTCTGACAAAAATCATCATCTTCAAGCTCTGCACTCAAGGTTTGGATCACAGGCTCTCTGCTAAGATGTGTGGTCTCCAAGCCCAAGGCAATTCTCCTGTTTTGTCATCATCAAGGGCTTTTTTCTTAGACTTCAGAAAGCTCTCTCTGAGCCACATCTTTCACCAGCTGGGTTAAACTCTGTCTGGCTTGTAAACTGGCCAACATTTGTTAAATTACAAAGATTAACAGGTCAATGTGGATAGTGTATTTTTCATTTTCTTAAGATGTTTTGGGTAGAACTGAACCGTAGATCAACAAACCAAACTGTGAGCCAAATGTTTGCTTATGCTCCCGACTGTTTTCATGCTTTTGCATCAGAAAATAAAGGTTTATGGGAAATTCAATCCTTATTTCAAGCAACACACCCTGCTACTTGTAGTCGTTTTATCCTTCAGGCTTTACAGAGATCAAGAAATATTGACGATACAGTATTTCTGTTTTACGCTCACCAGGAGGAGAGAATAAAAACGAGGATGACTTTCTTGCCCTCCTGCTGCGCTGCATGTTGGAAAGTGTTTTATGAGAAAAAAAAGAAGAAGAATAGAGGCGTGTAGATAAATCCATGCCACACAACTATCACATTGTTTGCTATAATTAAACTCTGCCTTCCCTTGCGAATGGTGAAAGAGACTTCAGTGAGTGAAAACATGTCACAAGCTCCCGGCGGGTTGTTTGTATTGTCAGTGATAGTTTATCAATACACTGGATCTTAATCTTTCTTCCTCTGGCACTTGGGTCCCCGGGTCTTTCTACATCGACCTTTACCAACTGGCATTACTACATGACTGAATGACTTCTGGTGCGGGGAGAGATCGTCTTTAAATTCCCCATGGAAATTAACACAGCACCAATGTTTTGCTTCCAATATCCGCTTAAATGGCTTTTTAATGAAACCGTAAAAGAAGCCCTTAAATTTAGCAATTACCCGTAAAAAACTTTAGTGCTCAGACAATGACTCATTCCAGACAATGTGCTGTAGTAAGTGGCCTATCGCAGACATGAGGTCACAACTGATTTAGAGCTATACAGTTTATGTCAAAATATAATAGAAAATGAGGATGTGGATGATTCAGAGTCTTTATTTTGATGGGACAACTCCATTAAAGGTTGATGAATTTTGTCAAATCTCAAACACCTATGCAGACTACTGTGCCCTCAAAGCATAATAATGGCAGCCATATTGGAAAAGAGCAGCCGTTTGGAGGCATTTTATCAAAATCATAAACTCTTTCCCTCGGGGGGGGAGCTCCCACTTCTTCATGGGGCCTTGACATCAGAGGTTAGCGAGAGGTGAGTGTCTCTCTATCTGCAGCGAACAGAAGAATGGGACTCCCACATGTCCCCGCTGGCCCTGAAGGCTATCAGGTCCAGGGATCTATACCTTGAAAATGCTCCCTGTCCAGTGTCCGCTTTCATTCATCATCGCCCTTATAATGTCTGGAAGAAATATGCCGCCGTAGGTATCATCTTTCATGGGTGTCAGGGGTTGAGTCCTCCATTTGTTCTCAAGCAATAGAGTTCCTGTAATTCTCTCGGATAGCAGCTGCAGGCCTAAGAGTCCAGCAGTTTAGTCTGTTTAAACAAAGGGACAACAGGGCATTGGCAGTCTCAGAAAACAGGGGGATGGCTACTTTAAAGACATTGTAGTTTATGAATCTTCTAGGTTCCGTTAGTGTATTAAAATTGACTTTTTCAGCTATTTTATCCAGACATCCATTAAATAGGAGATGATTGCATTAAAAAAAAGAAAATGTAATGTTTCAAAAAGCACATTATTGTAATGGGATTGCACTTCAAAGAGATACATTCTCTTGATTTATTAAAAGTGTTTGCTCCTAACACACTTTCTCATCAATTGTTTTTCTTTTTTGGCTTTTCTTTGTATCCATTTAGTTTTTCCTGAATAAGCAATCCATTAAGGCAAACCCAATCTCAAATTTTCATAATCCCTGGGATAAAATGTTAAGATGCTGGCCTTGAAAAAGCTGTTCAACTTTAAAAGGTGCATTTTTAGGGTGGGAATGTGAGAGAAAATAGCTTTGAATAAGACACAAAAAGATGTTGATTTATTCAGTTATGAATGAATTACCCACCTATTCGCCTCTTCTGCTCTTACAGCCTTTTAAGATTCGTATTACTTTCATGATGTTACATTGATGGTCTGGATAAATGCCAAAAACCTCCACAAATACTTATACGACCTGTTCCCATGAGACAAAGATTTTAAAGTTTAAAATGTAGTTTTACCTCACCTCAACATATTCTTACAAAAACGTTTAATCTATGTCACCAAACTAGCCAACCAACTCATCCCTGGCTTGCAAGGGATACTGACAGCAGATACTGACAGCAGGTACTTATTTATGGGCTGGTGGCAGAAAGCAGCCAGCAAGCTGGCAGCCCTGCTAAGTCCAGGGATGTGCTCCCAAGCCAACTGCTCCAACTGCTTTCACCACACACTACAAAGAAACACCAACCAATCCCAAAAGAGGAAACAGCTCTATGCCTACAGGGCAGAGTGCCTAACAATACATTTTGGCAAACATGATCAAAACTTAACCCACTTGGTCCCATCACTAAATTTGCAACCTGGGATAAAATGTGCAAATATGCAAAATGTTTCCCTCGTCAAATGGCATCATCCCAAGAAAGAGAGACTATTTCCAAACACGGAGATGTGCTTCCTACATAAAGCATCAAAAGTAACGCCCATGTGCTGACATCCATACACAGGGAATCCAATTCTTAAACTATGGTATCTGAGACAAGTCAGAACAAGACTGCACTATACAAACATGCTCAACAAGTTACAGAGAAATGTTGAAGGGATAAGCCCAATTTTTAGATATTATAGGCCTATTGGAAGGAACTTAGTGAAGGGATAAAAAACATGGCGTCAATGTTATATTCAATGCTTGCTCAACATAGTATATCCATGCTCATGGTTTGAATTGCAAAGTTCATCTTGTCAAATTATTAAACGTACAGTATGTAAAATCCGCCGCTAGGGGGCTCTCAATCAAAACAATAACAAAAGATGACGTCGAGTTTATGTATTATGGGAGAAAACGAACAAACTCCGTGTTGAATCAATACGAACGGGCGAAACCGACCTGAGAAAGACAATATGTGTACTGACGATGTATCCAAGTATAATTTACATGATGTTTTATATCACAGCAGCACATACAGCGACAGAACGGCAGCTTTCAGTAGCAGCTAGCTAGCGTATCATCCGGTGTTTCCTTGACAACGATCAACATTCTGTGTTCATCATGGCGGCCGCATACAAGACACGGTCCGTTACAACTATAAAATTACGGATTTCTCTGGCTTTGATAACTTTTGGAAATATTTGAGGTGATGTAAGTACTCAACTAAAAAATATGTATAACATGGGTTTAGTCCATTTTTTAATTGAAGTTAGATATTTTAATGTAAACATTAGCATGCAATCTTACGTACTGTACCTTTAAGTGATGGGAAAAAAAGAACTACAAAGAACATTTTTAAATACAACAATAAAAAAGTTCAGGAAATAAGAAGCCTCCAAACATATTCATCTGTATTTAACAGCTTGGAGCTAATGAGGAGCTGCTTTCAGGTCAGGCATCCTTTACAAAAATGTGTGCTAGGTGTAGACTACAGATGACTTAATTACTTTATTAATTGAACCACAACAATATCCATCCTTCCATCCGTCTAATTCAATGTTATATGTGAACACACTTCATGACTTACAAATTATGGCACATTATGCTCTACAGAACACCATTAAGATTTTTCGTTTGTGTCTGAAGTTGTTGTCAACTACCTCGTGTGATCTCCTGGGTAGGCAGGTGTAAACAGAATGGATACTGACGTGGTGCAAAAACAGTGAGAAAAAACGAAAGCAGAGGGCGATGAGAAAATGTTGGCGGAAGACAGAGTCAAGAGGGGTCAATTTTCAGCCAAAACTGGAGGTGAGATTTTAACTGTCAGTTTAAATATATCAACGGTATGATGCTAACCTACGTTAGCCTCAAGAGCTAAGGATGTTTCTTCTTGTTCTCCAATATTTTCAGCTGCTTTGTCTCCTAGGAGTCTTTGCAAATGGCCACAGATTTTAAATTCTAAATGTCAATCATGTTTGAAACGATCTAGGTGGGTTCAATGAGTCTACGAGCAGTTCTGAAGGTTAAAGATTACATCTTTGAACCCCTTACATTACCGGATTAGGTGGGCTTGCATTGTTTGGGAGGGTGAATCAGGGATAAATCTTTCCAAAACTCCTGAAGTCAGAGCTTTGAAAAACAGCTTTGAACAAACACAAGCCTGATGTCTGTATATGATAACAATCTTGATTTCTCTTCCCTTGTTTTGATACTAACAGCAGGTATTTATTTATGGGCCAGTTTGGGAAAGTGACAAGCTGGCAACTCTGCTGAGACTAGGGATGTGCTCCCAAGTTTTTGGAAGAGCTTTGGTCTTTTAAACTCTACAGGATACGGTGTTTGCCAGAGGGAAAGGGGAACTTCCTCATGTGATCTTATGGGTAGGCAGGTGTTAACAAAATGGAAACTGACATGGTGCAAAAACAGAGGGAAAAACGAAAGCAGAGGGCGGTGAGAAAATGTTTAGGGAGACAGAGTCAAGAGGGGTCAACTTTTCAGCGAATACTCATGGTGAGATTTTAACTGTCAGTTTAAATCAACAGTAGCATGCTAGCTTAGGTTATCCTAGAGCTAGGATGTTTGTTGTTGCCTTTTAAACATAGCTGTCATTTCCCAGACTTTGCTGTCATAGATTACAGTGGTCACAGATTTTAAATCCAACACATCAATCATAGTTGAAATTACATGGTGGTGGGAACCAATGGGAAGTTTGCGCGCACTATGTACGGAGGCTGTCGGACCTCAGGGAGGGCGACCCAGTTTCGGTTCTGAATCTATCCACTGTCCTGTCTCTGCAATAAAGGTATAACAAAAATCAAACAATCAATCTTAAAAAAACAACAACCTTGCTGTCTCAATAACTCTGCAAGCAGTTCTAAAAGTATAGGACTCAATCTGTAAAACCTTAACATTACCATACTGGGCGTAACAGAGCAATGATTTTCCCTATTCATTTTGATATTCGGTCTTCCTGCTTTAATGACAAAGTGAGCCCCGTCATAAAACCTAGGACAGTTATGTTAAAAGAGAGGACTTCATCAATAACTGTCAGTCTTTATTTTACATTGAAGATGATACAAGTGAAAAAGTAGCAGATAAAATTATACTTGGTCTTTCTTCAGATCCTGTGTTATGAAAATGTTTCCCCTTTTTTTGTCAGAAAATGTTGCTGATTATTTATGCTAGCTTCTATGGCTACTCTGTTACGCGTATCACAGTAGTTATGTGTTGATGCTTTTGAACTGACTTGACAATTGTATTTTTTTCCATCTGATGTTAAAAAAAAAGTTAAACTATGCAGAAGCAGTAGCTTTTGTTGTTGTTGTTACTGTTATTGTCAGATTCATTACTGAATAATTTCTGGCCATAATGGGGATTTAAAGATCCCATATTATCCTCCTTTTTAACCAGTTTAATTGAAGTTTCTTGTTCTAAATCCACTCTGATCCTGTATTTGATCATGCCTATAAACCCCTCTATTTCAGCCCTGCTCAGAACAGGCTGTTTCTGTGTCTGTGGCTTTAAATCCAATTGAGCTGTGTCTGACCACGCCCCTCTCTGGAAGGGGCTTCGTCAATAATTGGGGGGTCCATAATTGATGGGGTTTGTTGACAGACTAGGGACACATATTACTGTAAGAAAAACGTGGTTAGGGGACTTTTTCACAATAATGTGACCTTTAAGAGGAAATGTGTGAAGTCTGGATGTCAGCTACATATTTAAATAACTTCTTGAATGGCCACCATTGTCTTCCGATGCTACTTTTAAGTTAGAGAAGCTAAAGTTATGATCAAAATGATAATTTTTTTGTTTTTCGTTGCAGCTTGGTCATATTACCAAGGGAAATCTGATAAATCATCCAAATGCTGAGCTAGATTTACCCTTGTATTTCCCTTGGTGTTTTACACCAAATAACAAAGGACTACAGTGTTAGCAATTGTTAGCCAGGAAGGGGTTAAATGCTTATTTCAGGTAACACAAACCATAGAAACAGTTTTCAAATAGATCCACCCGAGCTTCTGCTAAACCCTGCCCAGAATGCATTATATTTGTAGATTCAACATCTGCGTTTCAGTTTTTGTCTGAGCTGTGATGAATCCTTCAACTGGCTAATCATCCGGAAGACTGAACCTGTGAAATGTTCTAGTGATACATACATCATAATAAGAAGTTGTGCTGTTCATTTCATCACCTCCAGATGCTGTGTCTCAAGTAATGAGCGCCGCTAGAAATTGACAGATGTGATAATTAGCTCTGCATCTTCAAACTGCGGCCCTCGCTTGATTCATCAAAGTGTCACCCAGTTGACTGGCCAAAGGTTCTCCAAGAATAGGGCTAAATATCACCTCAGATGTGTCAGGTAATACATTAGAAACATCCCTTGTTTGGAAAAATCTGTTGTTTCACAGTTTCTGTGAGTTGCTCCTCTCACTAATTTGTCTCTCTGTGTAGTGCATCAGTGTTCACATCTTGTGTTTAATCATTATTTGTCACATGCAGATAAAAAGATGAAATCTTAACATTCACACTGTGAGAATCATGTAGAGCAGAGAGCAATGAATATAATTTGTTTCTGCTTCGTATTTCTCAGGAGTGAATGAGTCAGCCTCAAAGTTTAGAATTTCTACTTGAGAATAAGCTTTTTAAATCATCAAGGGTCCTTGTCCCCCCCCCACCGATCTCATCATTGTTTGTCTCCATCTGTTCCAGATCATTTTGTCTTTCAATATTTCTTATTATTATTTCAAAACAGACATATCTTCATGGTCAGAGTTTGTCTCTTTATGTAGAGACTATCACACACATATTGATCTTCTTCTCTTCAAGCTGTGGATTTAAAAAAAATCAGTGTTTATCATTTGAAATGCCATTTTAATAAAATGGTGACGTTCTGTGGCTAGATTTATACATTTTAGGGAAGTAATTGGACATACATTTTCATTTCCAAAGGAAAGTCTGGACAGAAAAACCTAGGAAATCAATTCAGGTAGTCTTCTGAACAAAATACTTTCTACGCCCTTAAAACACATCTGAAAAAAGGATAACAATACAGACTCACGCAGTCTGTTCTGAATTATATCTGCAGGGATGTACACTCTGCTTCTTGCTCGGTCGCTCTCTCTTTTTCTCTTCTTAGCTGTCCTTCTCCGTCTCTTAGCCTTAGCATAGCTCTTAGTTTCAAACATTGAAACAAGCAGTATCGAGACGGGCTATCTGGCTGGCAGAATAAAGCGGTACGCACTTCTTGTGAGAGAACCTCGGCCCGCTGCTAAACTTACGATGTGCTAAGCATGCTACCTGGGCGTTCTGTGGACATGGGAGGGACGCTATTCTGCCTGTTTAAAGTTGTTGCACTATTAGATTGACTTTGAAACTTTATGATGGAAAGGTTGTTGCTTTAGATATGTTTGGGATATAAAGGTTAATATAGCGGGTGCACAGGAGTTGCTGTTGTTGTCCTGTAAAGCACCATTAAAGCTTGTTTGTCCCTATGAAGATGGAGTTCACACAAATTAACTTGACATTAGTTTCCCTTTATAAAATCACCACAATGTTCCTGCTCTATGAAATGTTCCAAAATAATTCGTTTGACCTGATGCAATTTCAAGACTCCACTGTAGAAATGCTTTTCTGTAATTTTCTGAAATTGCATCACCAAAGCTGAAGTAGTGTTTGTAACTCATTTTTACAGAGAAAGGCACAGTGGCCATGTCACTTCACAGCAAGGAACTGGATCCTATTCCCACTCTTAGAAGTATTTGCATGCCTCTCATTCAACAGTAGGTTACAAAACATGCAAGTGGATTGGAGACTCGAAATCGAAAAAAGGTGTGAATTGAACTGAAATCACCATGTCAGCCTCAGTGATGGCATGGCAACCTATACAGTGTGTTCCCTCCACTGCCTTCCATTGGATGTACTGTATATTTCCCCTGGAGCGTCAGAGGGTCATATATTATTGAGGTACTAAATATTAAAATCTGATAACGTGACATTGCTACAACAAGAGTTCACTGAGAAGGCTTTTCTAATTGAAGAGATTTACTTAACACGTTGGGCATCATGCTGGATTGACTTTCATGAAGCCAGAGATCTCCAGGGTCTAACCTACAGGTCTACTGTTTCTCACTTAGTTTTCTGGTAATGTGAGTACTTGCAAATTTGTTTGCAATGTGGTCCTCGGGTGACATCTGCATCTATACAGGGACAAGTTGTCACTTTAGTTTATATGCTGTTAACATGCTTACATGCAAATACTAAAATAAATTTGCGTAAAATCAAATTACCACTAACTTATTTACACAGAGCCAACCTGCAGGGCTGTAATATTCCAACGTACAGTAAGAGTGCTGGTTGGTTTCTGAAGCTGTAGGGGAAATATAATGAAGCTGCCATGTGAAGCCTGCTGTGTGAATTGTTCTTGATGACTACCCGAAGGTGACTTGGAATACACACACCGCACAGACAAGAGAAGGAATGGGGCTCACCGCTAATTTCTACCCAGGGGATAGCACGGTGTTGATATAAACATGACAGGTAGAGAGCAGGATACTCCCTGGAGGACAGAGCTAAACACAAACTCACAAACAGCCACACAAAGCCTACAGGCCAGTTTACAATATTCATTCCTGGAAACTGGTAACCTGATTTCTCCAGGAACCTCTTAGTTCATTTTCTTAAGATGCCACTTCCATTTACCTTTTTGACTGTTTAATTTTGACACACAAAAGTGTATTTTGTGTGTACCTTTACAGTAACATCAGTGGCAGCCAATCTGGTTGTTTAGGTCTTAACACCATTTCTCTGCCAATGACACTTCTCCCTCATCGACCAATCAAAATCTAGAAAGAGTTGGACCTCTGATATTGGCGTATCAACAATGACCAGGGAGGAGAAACTAATCTCACATTTTTTTTCGAGGGTACAATTTTCAGTTCTAGAGCTGCTGCTATTGCCAGGACATGATTCCTTTACATGTTGTTTTGGTGAGATTGCCTTAAATAAAGGAAAGCATTACAATATTATTATTTAAACGCACAGTTTGTATCTGCCGCCAGGGGGCTCTCAATCAAAACAATAACAAAAGGTGATGCAGAGGCTGGCGGGGAATCATGGGAGTGATACTGTCTATTATATTTATTCTATTTTAACCAAGTTTCTGGTCATGGAGCTTGTTTGAAACATGCAGAGGCTTTTTAGGTCTGATAGAATCAGTTATATCTGAACCAGTTAACTTGCACGCTTTCATCGCTGCAACACTTGTTGGTTTGCCGGGTGACTGGCAAACCGAGGGGCATCCAAAACGACAGTGTGGTGGTGCCTTAAAACCGCCTATCTTCTCTGGTACAAACAAAAACAGACCATTCTGCACTGGGATCAAAACTTAGAAGGAGGACATGCAGGCTGCTGCATTGTTGTCAGAGAAGCCAGCACTTCAACATAGCATGATTCCTTCATGTCTGATGATATAGTAAGGTCATTTTATGATTTATTCAGTAAGTATCTTACATACTGGTCCTTTAAATTGATCAGATTGATATAGGTCCCTCTCCCTGATACATCAAACCACACCCATGTATCCTAAGTTGTGCTTGCATTTGAAATAGTGCACTTGGCAGACTTTGTAATGCCATTTTCAAAGCCGGTCTAGCCGGACGCTTAAATTTACAGGTCAATACTGCAAGACATATTGTCACTAATGGAGTGCATGATTTGTAGGGTACAATGTGTTTACTTCTGCCTTGTTAATATTTACAAACAGAAAGAAGAAAGTATTCCATGTTGACATAATTTGATGAACTACCACTTAAAGAATGTCAGCTGCTGCTGAAATATCTTTGGCAGAGAAACCTCGTGCAAACTTTCTATACTTTGAAAAATATCAATCACTGTCAAGTCAGTCCTTTCTGCTGCTGCGAGCATAAACAATCTGAGCTGTAGTGGTTTCTCTACTCTTCGTCTTAATTCTTATATTGATTCATTTACCAGCCTCGTTCGTTGCTTCCTTGATACTAAAGCTATTATTTTTATATTTATAGAAACTTTTTTTTTCCAATACTGCTCCTTTTGCCTTCAATTATACCAAAATGTTCTGTACAGATGCTGCATCTGCGTCCTTTTACCTGCTGTAAGCCTTTTTGAGTGACTGAAACAGCTAATTATAAGCTGACGCAGCCTCACAGCCTGCATAGATTTAGTGATGTTTTGATGTTCAGGGTTCACTATCAACTCGCTGGCATGTGCCTGAATAAACCTGGATGTCAGCCTGCTGTCTGTCAAATTAAAGATCCTTGATGTGGAAATTATGCTGAAGTCTGGTTTCTCACAGAGACGTACAGAAGGTAGGATCCGGTACTTTAAATCAAAGGTACAAAGAAACACAGCATGACTACTTGTAACTGTACTTAATTAGAGCTTTCACGTTTTTGTACAGTATTTGACAACTTCTTATTTTTTACACAAATATCAATATAGCGAACCTCAGCACTAGAGGCATGGATGACTGATGACTTCCTCCATTGTCCTATAATTCGAACTCTGCAACCACTAAACAGATCACACAAATCTTTAAATGTCAAATTGTGTTGTAAAAAAAATGAAGTAGTGTCAAATAGTCAACCAGTTTACAGTTCCCTCATATACAACACCACACAACTCCCAAACATGCAACATTTGTTTTATATCCATTCTTTTAGCTGTTCCCCTAAAATAGAAACCAAATAACAGGGTGCAACTGTGGCGCCATTTCCCACCACAACCTAATGGTGCTCTGACCTTCTCTTTAACGACTGAGAAATGGTTGGTAATTACTGCAGCTCAAATGGTGAATGAAATACATACAAAACCACCATGATGTCATCGCTGGTGCCACCACCTTATTCCCTAGAGTCTACAATCCATCATGCTGATATGATCTGGCATGTGCTTGTTACATGTAGCTGACAGCTCAGGGACCATACTTGTAAAAGCATTTATTGGACTTTAAAAGGTCACGGATTGAAAAACCCATTAGATACAAAAAGGTATTGAGTTCTAATGTTTGGTAGTTTGCCTCAGTTAAAGACCGTTATAGTTGAGGTGTTTGTGTTGTCACCTTTTATCAGATTTACATTACAAGCTGTGAAGGACGTAGTGGCAACTTCCAGTGATGGAAGTGAACCCAGTGTGGAAGTGGAAAAAATCGTCGGCTTCAAAACGCCTCTTCAGAAACCAATGGATGACGTCAGACTACATCCATGTCTTAAACCGTCCATGTGAAGGACACCCGACCCCCACACCTTCCATAATATTAACTCTTGTGAACTTCAGTTCTTGTGAACTTTGTGAATCAGAGCCTACGATTGGCCCAACACATTTTCCAGTCCATTGCATCTAAGGTCTAATTGGGATTGCAGGCCCTGATTCACTTTTTTGACCAACCAAAATGTTATCATTATACATTTACGTAAGTACAGACAGCAAGAAACCACATGAATTGTGTCCTCAGAGGACACACGTCATCAAATCAGATCCAAGCCACATTTGGTGTTTATTTTAAAAGCATTTCCAAACTGTAATAGAGTGCAGGCAGCAAGACCGCCTGATAAGTCTTAAAAATCAATGAGAGGAATTGACATTAAATCCTGAGTCAAGCGGGTGCCCAATGTACAGAGGCCATTGTCCTCACCCATTGGTACGTAGGATCGACTCCGGTTCATGCCTTTTTGATGTATGTCTACCCAACTCTGTCTTCCCCACATTTCCTTTCTTTTTTCAGTTGTCCTATCGAGAAAGGCAACAAAGACAAATATGCTTGCTTGGGTTCGCATAAACTTCAACATGTGCAGATGCAGGGTATCAAACAGGAAAGGTCGTCAACACATTGACGATCAACGTTTTGAAGAGATTGCAAAAATAATATTCAAGAATCGATTCGAAGCTCAACGTTTGCTTGAAATACTAGTGAGTGACTTTGGAAGAAAACATTCCATCCTGATGATGCTCCTTTAACAGCCCACTGTGTATCATTAGAGCTGATTTGCATCAAGAGTGCTCGAACTGAAGAGGAGACATACTGCACATTAGTTTCATGCTTCAGTTTTCATCATGAATCCATCCAGTCAGCTCATAGATGAGTCCGCTCACTCGAGCAGAGAAAAGAATACAGGATGAATGTCTGCGCTCGCTCATAAATCGCCATGCTTTTTTAATACACAGCACAAGACAGGAGCAAACACTTTTCTGCACTACACACTTTGTCAGCATTTTTCTTTTGTTCCCTAATGCGTTCAGCCATTCTCTTGAAGAGGAGAAAAGTTTTCCAGTAAGGTTGGCTTTTTGCTTTCTTCTGGCTTACATGCTGACAAGGTTTTTGCATGTGTATCCTCTGGAGAAAAAATTGTGCTAGCTGGGAGGTGTTTTACAGGCTTTACAACGGAACAGCTTTACCCTCCAGGGACTCTGGAACAGACACAAATCACTTTGACATGTCTTTCTTCCTCCCTGCTTTTTCATAGACAGGATATAGACATTTGCAGAAATGGCCGGTGCTGAACATCACATCCTGGATTCAAACAACAAGCTACATAACACAACAAACAATATGCTGTCAGTCAAAATAGGATTAAATGTACAGATTTGACTGTGACAGAGTATTCTTGTTCAGTTTCAATCACTCAATTTCCGCATTTCTTGAACAGCTTTTAGTTCCCTTGGGTCCGCTTTAGTTCAGTTTTTGTGTCATGCAGTGAATTCCAAACGAGCAAATCCAGCGCAAAATACTTCCTGATCACGTCAGGGAAGGCAGAGCAGTAATATGGAAATCCTTTTCATGGTTTGAAGCGACAAGAGAGGGGAGCTGTGAGCAGGGCCAAATACACTACTGAGTGCTTTATTATGTTAAAAGGACGCTGAGTCTAAAGGTGGTTTTATGTGAATGTGTACTGGATGATTTTTTATAGTAAAGGGCTTTAGCTCGGACTAAACCAAATCTTTCAGACAATATCACAGCGTATTCATTTAAGCCAATCATAGGCAGACAATCAGTCGCTTGTGTTTTCTTTCAATCTCTTCATCTAACTCCATCTGGTGTTTTAGTGCACTGTTTGGCTGTCATCTTATAAATACATTATGTGATCTCTACCACAAGTGTGATGCTTCAGAGGAAATCATGTTATCACCAAAGGCATACATTTATTATGTCGTACAGTTTACCTGAATTGTTTATTTTTGAAGGACATGCAGTAAGATTTGAATTATAAATGTTTTAGAAGGAAAATAAAGGTCAAGATCTGTTTTGTTTTTCTTGTTAGATAAGAAAATGTTCAAACAAAAAGGAATTGGTTCACTCAAGTACAAATACTAACTAACTGTAACCCTAAAAAATCAAAAATTTAAAAAAATGATATACATGTTCTTGAACCTTTTAGAAGTGAAAAATGGAAGGTAGAATTCTCAAAGGAAGAATATCTCGTCGCTGTCCAATGAAAATCACTTTTTCTCAGAAACTAAATAACAAAATAAACCTAAGACACATTTAGCATCACAAATTAAAATAAATCTTTACAAAGTCATCAGTCAACCGTTTAATATTTTAAATGGAAATAAGTGGATTGTTGTGAGGGAAAGAGGACTTACTTGTTTTTTAAATAATGGCTTAAAGGCAAGGTTGGTAATTTTCAACCCTGATTTTGAAAGTACCATTCCCTCAGTGCTCCGTCTACACCCACCCCTCCCCTCTGTGCTCCCTCAAAAGCCACGGCCCTCACTTACATGCACGAGCGCTAAGTAAACACTGAACTTTATCATAATACATGTAAAAAAAAAACATGACAACCAAAATTTTAAAAAGTGGATCTGGAGAAAATTACCGACCCTGCCTTTAAGTTCCGAGCCTATCGTTTCCAGTTTATGTCCGACTCAGTTGGTTAAATATCAATAGATCGGTTATCCTACATGTTGAGACACTGTAGTCCTACCATTTTAAATTGAAAAACACAATTCATAGGCTAATAGTCAAGTTATCTAGCCTAAGATTCATAAGGCCTTGTTAAAATACAGAATATGGTTTGACATGGATATGAAGGTTTATGTAAATATCCACGTATATTATTTTGGTTTAGGCCATTTTTAATGATAACAAGATAAGATGATCCTTTATTGATCACCAGAGGGGAAATTCAAGTGTTGCAGCAGTAAAAAGACAAGAAGAAGAGCGTGCATATGAGTGCAAATCAAATAAGTCTGCATAGGAAAAATCATATTCAATGTTACTATTTACAACAATGAACTAGTAGGTATAAAGTAAACTATACGTGGAGTACCAAGCATCAGCCCCGCCATGTTGAAAAATTAAGCGAATGCAGTGGTGCAAGAAACTGCAATTCTTCAATTGAAAGAAATCCACTTGCAACTGACTCCAAACACTAAGGAATCGCCATCAGGTCCCACTTTGAAATGCCATTTTTTACAGCAGAATTAAACATGTTTGCTGCCTAGTTTTTGGTCTTTAAAGCTCATTTCCTTTATGATAAAATGATGGTTGATTTGACTGACCGCTGTGCACATTGCAGCTGTTTACCATGAAGATATAAAGGTCTGCTTTAACCTACCTCTTTGTCCGTTAGTAGATTGATCCAAAGCCGTGGAGATAGAATTCTCAATATGGTGACCACCATTGCTGTGCTTTTAACACGTCCTCAGAAAACAGTGGGTGATATTACAGAGAATGCACCAAGTTTTATTGAGTCTGTTGTTGAGGCTAGAATTCAACCACAAGTTCATTTGATATATTAGATATATTTCTGACTGAAAAGAAATCCCAAACAAAGATCTAAACTAACAAACCTTCAATGAATTGCAATGTTTTTGTATCTGTGCTTCATACATCTCCCTTCTTCACTGTGCCAAGTTGTTGAACCCATCAGAGAGCCACTGTGCTGAACTCTGTGATACGTCCCTTCATTACCAAGAACAAGGCCATTGTTGTTTATTTTGAGGCAGACCTAAACACACCATCCTGCTGCCCCAAATGTTTACTAGAGCACCACATGTGGATTAATCCACCTCTGAAAATAGTCCACAAACAAATACGCTTTTTACTTGTTTTTACCTTCTGCTAACTCCTGTTCCCGACCGGTAAAATGCTTGGTCTTTATTTGAAGAAAAAGTACAGATTTCTGGCATGCTGGTAAAGATTTGTGTCTTCAGGACAGACAAATAGACTTGAGGCTGAGAGTTTTGGAGAGTTAGTACAGTGAAAGGCACTAACACATTGCTGTTAATGGCTATTGAATTAAGCAATCAGGGGGGAAAGGCCGGTTAAGTATTGTACATCTTGATGCTGCAGCTAAAGGTATGCGGAGCTACTCGAGGTCAGCAATGCTAATTAGCAAACTCTGAAGATTTATATAGTACAACTAGTACAATGCATTCTTTAGGATAAGAAGTAAGAGAGCAAGACGTAATTAGTGCAATCCTTCTACTAATTAGCGAGGAAAGTTTAAGGTACAAATGGTTAAGAGGTTTGGGCCTCTGAGAAATGTTTGAGAGACTGACAAAAAATCTAACTCTCTTCAGATGGCTCATTGTTTTTGGTTTTCTTTATTTCCCTGGGATCCAGTAGATTAGTGATCTGTGAAAGCATCCTGACTAATTTACTGTGAGCCGAGTGCTCGGTCAGAGGTGGACATCACACGGACACACGCACCGCTGCTCTTTTATTCTGCTTGATCTTTAGTTACTTCCAGTCTGGGTTGCTAATTATGCACAAGCTTACCCGTTCTATCAGGTTGTCTGTGTTACATATCTGATGTGAGTTTAATCGTGATGCAGGGAGAATTTCTAAGAAGCAACCCTGAGAGGTCTAAACACTTTATCACACGGTTTCAACAATGTAGATCCAACTTCAATCAATCAATCAATCAATCTAACTTTACTTACGTGGCACTTTTCATACAAAAATAATTTAGTACAAAGTGCTTCACATGAAACATATACACAAGTAACATTATGACCCCCTCACCACCCTCAGCCCTCAATCCATTCACAAGGTGAAACATGTTTCATACGTAAAGAAATCAATAATAACAAACAACAGGTAGACGCACTGAGGAAACACTATCAGGAATTTGTAGAGGAAACAGGAGGTAAGGTTAATAAAACAAATATAATTTACCAAAATAAGATAATAAACACTAAAATATTATTTAACAAAAAAAGACAATTAAATATAATTTATCAAAATAAGATAATAAAAACAAACATATAATAAAAATAATAAGATAAAACAATGAAATATAATTTAACAAAATGAGATAATAAAACAAAAATAAAATAAAAATACAGTAACATTTTAAACAACAAAATAAGACGATGAAACACTAAAATATGATTCAACAAAATAAGATAACACTAAAAGTGTATCCATATAAAATAAGATGCAATAAAAGAGAATAAGATTACATGTAAATCAATAGAACAGGCTAAGATATAAGATGAAGGTTATATTTGTGTTATATGTAACAGATATCACTTAACATTGTTGCTGTTGACATTTGCTGCCTCTGCCCACTAATAAACTTGAATCACCGTCTCCACCATTTGCATTCTGAGCCTGATTTTGAGTGACTTGTTTCTTGTCAGAAGCTAAAATGTTTTTGCTTTCAGATCAATTTCATCAGCTGCGGGATGACCTTGATGAAATATGATGCTTCATCAACTGAAAAAGCAAAATGAATTACTTTTCTTCAATCTGGGTTTTTTTTTTTTCCCATCATAAGATGCACAACAACACAGCAAATAAGCGAGGACGTGCTGTCAGAATTTCATTTTCCTGTCATATCCCATCCCCTGCAGGGGGCTCAGGACGAGCTGCAGCAATAGATACATATTTTTTTGGTCATTCAGATGAGGCAGCGTTGATTTTAGGTTTCTCAATGAGTTGAGAAAGATGTCTCCACGTGCCTCGGTTGCTTTAGCCTGTTAGTTGTGATATGAGAAAATGAGAAACCTGAATGTCAGCCAGTTTTAACAAGGTTTCAGGGTCCGAGGCTGCTTTGACTGTCAAACTAGAATATTAAAATTCAGTGAAATGTTGAGGTAATTTGTACTTCAGTATCGCTATACCAACTTATCCTTCATTTACTTTACATACATTGAACTGAATTGTGCCTTCATTGGAGAGACAGGACAGCGGATAGAGCAGGAAATCAGGCAGTGAGAGAGTGGGGAATGACATGCGGGAAAGGAGCAACAGGTTGGACACAGACAGTGTTCTACATCACCATGGCAACTTCAGGCAAGCCTGTTTAATCTGTTTTCCCCCGATGATGAAAGAAGCGTTAAGTTTCTGCGGACTTTCTGCTGACAAGTTCTAATTGTTACAAATTAGCTGCTAAATAAGCTTGTGTTTATATGTGATGCTTTATTTGTGATCGATCTGACGTTTCCTCCGTCCGGGGAGTTTTCTATTGGCAATTTAAAATGCTGTGTCCCGATTTCCCTCGTACAGTGTGAACTCCCAGGTCGTACCCGAAAATCATGCAGTGTGAGCACATAAATTGTGAGTTTTGGTCGTGCATCGTAAACGATTCAGTCCTACAGTGTGAGATGACATTCCAACATGACTTTAATACAGTGTACGTTGGGTTTAAGGTGCTCAGTCTCTGAAAAGCAGAATGCCCGTTGAAAATAACTGAATCTTATTAAGGAGAATGCTTCCAGTTTGAAAAACTAGATAACAGCTCGTCATTTTTTTTTCTGTCGCACACAAGACAGACAAGTTAAATAGGTTTAAAGCGATTTTTTACTTTCTTTGCTCCAATTTATCGAGTCCCCTCCTCATCTGTCTGCTAAATAAAGGTCCTCTTAGTTTACTCTCAGTCTGAAATTAGAAACTGATTCATTGCTGCCGACATTTTCTGAAAGCAATTACGATGTTTTTCCCTCAGTGCTTACTCTTTTCTTTCTTACTCAGCATTAAACACATGAAACACCTTCTTTATAGTTTAAACTCAGTGGGGTTAGAAGTGGTCTCCTTTGCTTGAGATAAACATTACAAATCTATTACTCCCGCTCATAAATAAAAATAAATAATCCGATGGGGAGCTGTAAATAATTCACAACAAGAACTACAAAGTAGAAAATAAAAGAAGGAGATATTTCAACACTACACATTAAGCCAGAGGTTCACAAGTAAAATAGTGTTTTTCAGAACAGTACCTTCTGTACAATAATTAGACCCCACAGGACCAATTCTGAGGTTAGTGAGAGGGCTCCTTTATCTTCTCCTGTAATGTAAATTAGAATGAAAAAGTAAACTGAGTGGTAAGAACCTGCCTTAAAAAGTTATGAAATATGTAGTTGACTTTGTACTACATCATTCTGCTCCCTCCAGGTTGAGAGGAAGTTTTTGGCCCCCAGTGAAGGAGTTCAAGTATCTTGGGGTTTTGTTAATGAGTGAGGGTTAAGATGGATCATGAGATCGACAGGCGGATTGGTGCAGGGTCGGATTTAATGCAGGAGTTGTACCTGACCGTTGTGGTGAAGAGGGAGCTGAGCCTGAAGGCAACGCTTTCGATGAATCTACGTTCAATCCCTCACCTATCGCCATGAGCTCTGGCTGGTGACCGAAAAAATAAGATCATTGATACAAGTGGCCGAAATGAGTGTCCTCCGGGGGGCTGGGCTCAGCCTTAGAGATAGGGCTGAGGAGCTCAGACATCCGGAAGGAGACATCAGGGTAGACTCAGAGTTCTGTGTCTTAGTCTATGCGCAGGAAGGAAAACTTCTCTCACAAGAACGAAGCACCGAGCTTAACAACAACACGCTTCTAGAGAGCCCGGTGCTGCAGACACTGTAGAACAAGGTGCAGCTCACGTTAGCTCAGCAGAGCAATGAGGAGACCCTCCATACAAGCAGCCAGCTTGATTTAAAACACCGCCTGCTACCTGATCTGAAAGCCTGGCTATAGACTGATAGACAGGTATGTTGATGGAGATGTGCTTCATATCAACTGCTGCCTGTAGAGAATTGGTAAAATACCTACAAATTGAAAATGACTACACTTTTATTTGAAAGTTGCGAGTTGTCACAGCAACACTGAATAATGTGAACATTAATACGAGGACTGAAACAAATAAAGTAAAGCTGAACTCCGTTAGTAGCTCAGTGACTTTTTGATAGTAGTAACTAGTTACTGTTACTAGTTACTTATTTTCAGTAACATGTATACAGATGTAATTTCATTGATTAGTGCAGCAACAGTGTGTATGCAGGCCTGCTGTAGAATATTGAACATGGTTGTCTTAAGCTGAGTTGAATAATCAGAATCAGAAATACTTAATTCATCCCAGGGGGAAATTCGGTATTCGGTAATATCTGATTTTGCATTTGGTTCCTCCACGATGGAAATTTTCTAACCCTGAAAAGCTGCCTTCAGGTTTCATGAAACCTACAATTAGAAACTTACATAAACAAAACATTGCATTATTTAAAAATAAAAGATATTAATTGCAGGAAAACTGTGAGATCAAATGATAGCATGGACTGGAGCAGAAGTTCTGTGAAATACATTTAGGGGAGAAATACGCTGTAATAGTATGTTAGTGTTCCTGAGGCGAGGTTACCAGAGCACTGTACTGAACTGTGGCTCTGCATGAATGTGTTCAGAAATAGTGAGCATGTTTTATTCATACACTAGAGCACATTTCTTCAATATAATGCTGGGGAAAAAAAGCACATAGTGTAGACAAAATAGCGTCATACCCTAAAGCCTGATGATAATGCTAGTAATGTTAATTTACTGGCATTAGGTCTAGACTGAGGCAAAATGGTATTGTTTTTTAAAATTATGTTAAATCAATGTTTCCGTCAGCAACTGGCCATCGCCCAGAAGCACCACTTTGAAAATGGACACCAAATGTCTATTGACTAATACCCTTTTTTTTGAGCCAAACTTTTAACATAGACTGAATCCATACTGTGAATGAATGCTTGCTGGCATTGTTTTTTGACTTTGAAGACTATGGTTTGTGTGCTCCACTAAACATTCTTGCAGGTTCAAGCCACTAAAGCATGGGTTGTGGTTAATTAATGTTGATGTTTTTTTTCTTCCCCATATTGTCACACTTATTGAAAAAGACAAACCATATCAGCCCAATTCCATGCCCTTATCAGCAAACCAGAACTCAGCATTTAAATTACGATGGATAAAGCATTTTTATTGTGTTTTTTCCTTGCTTGGGCCACTGGAATAACTCCTTTAGGGTTTAGTAAAGAGAGCAGACATTAGTGATGGGAATTACGGTTCTTTTTAGTGAGCCAGATCATTTGGCTCAACTCACCAAGCGGCTCCCAAACGGCTCTTGACTTTACCACTTAAACTTTTTATAAATCAGCCAAATTTAGCGCGTACACATAAATCACTTAAATTATTCAATACATCCTTTGTACTGAAGTATTCAAAAGAAAATTACATTTTCTAATATCAATAAATTGCTGTAGCCAATCGTTTTCATTGCATTTAAAGATCCTTGAAACTCTGAAACCACCCAATGACAGTCAGAAGCAGGCACGCTAGCCTGCCTTTCTTCTTCCAACTGAACTGCTGGATGCACAGTATTCTTGTGATAAATAAATCAATTAAAGTCGGCAGCATCATTTTTCCCTTCAGAGCACTTCAGACTGTAAATGAGTTGTTAATGAATGTCATTCTTAGTGGTCTCTCTTTGAATCACACACACCATGCATGGTAGTTATTCTCAGTCAAGAGGGGTCAATGTCAAGAACTTTTTTCATACTTGAACTCTCCTCCCTCTCAATCTCAATCCGTCTCTCCCTTCATCACATTCTAGTTTCTCTTTACTGCTGTGGGCTGTAATGTGGACTGTCAATGAAAAATATAAAATTGTTGGAGGCCATTACTTCAAAGTCATTAGTTAAAGGTGGGTGGACTATGCAGTCTCATGAAATCATCTGTGCCGCTTTTCATATCATTCTCCTTGCCGGGGAATGGGTCACTGCAGCACAGTGGTGACTGATTGCCTCACAAGATAACTGTGCTTTGATATAAATGAGTATGAATAAGCCAGAGAGCATACTGTAGAGGCATTGAAATAGGTCACGTAGAGGGACCAGTAAGAAAAATGCATTTAAGTGCCTATTAGTCTCAAGTAAAAAAAAATACTTTTTTTAGCCTATTGCATTAAATAGATCACCCATTACACAATTATCATAAGTACTAATGCATGTCGACCTAATGCATGTACTCATCAGGATTGATACTGGGTTCAGAGCCGATCCATTTAAGAGTTAATTTAATATTTTCAGGGCCGCACAGTGTCTGCGTTTCAATGTCATGTTTGAGTTTTATTTCGGATCCTTGAGACATGAGTATGAAATAAAAAGAAACTCAAATTAGGTAAATGTAATATACTTGTCTTCATTGCTTAATACGTTTATGCTGTTGAAATTGAATGGACAACACAACACCAAACCCAACAACTTTAACATTTCCTGTTTACTGGGGGGCAGATTTTAAGAGCAGTGCTTTCAAAACAAACCACAAAAGGTAAGACTTAACCGGAGTTTCGTATGCACCTCAAATTGGGTAGTTGGACATCTGTGTGACTAACGTTTAACTGGTCAAGCTGCTGGGAAAGCAGAAAACTTAATGAGAAATCAACAAATCCACAAGTTGGGCCTGATTTACTAAAGAATTGCACTTTTTTTTGCTCGCTTAATCTGTGCAAATGAATCTAGAGAGAGTCAAATTCACTGCACATGCACAGGGTTAAATAACTAATAAGTGCCCTGCAGTGCAAACAGCATCTGTGTTCCTTGGTGCAAAGTTAGAGTGGAGCAAAAAAACGTCTGCTGAGAGTTGGTGGTAACAGTGCCACAGTATTTTCAGAGATGTCACACGCAAACTTTCCAGCGATCCAATCCCGCCTCAGTATGATTTTGGAATAAATGATCTGTTAATACAGTCTGTAAATATTACTTTGAAATTACTATTTCTATATCACCAGGGGTTAAATTAGTTCAGGGCTGTCACACTTTCCTACATTGCCCATGCTTGCTTCCTCAGAGAGCAATCTTTGTTTAAAACAGTACCTCATTTTACATTTTTCAAGTCTGGCATCAAAATAAACCCTGAAAGAGTTTCCCCTCCCCTCATACAGTAGCTCATCATCTACATGTGGACTAAACAGCTCCGCCAACATAAGAGTGCAGCTCCACGTGATTGTTGAAGCAGACGCCTTTATCCTAATGCAGGCGCAAAACTTGAGCAAACTGCACGGAGCAGCACAACTTTTTGGGCGTATTTGTGACTGGATATCATCAGCGCAATATGCTTTGTGAATTAGTACTTGAGACAGAACAGATTGAGTGATTGAGATCATTTTTGGAGCTATTTATGGTCGCAATCCATTCTTAGTGAATCGGACTCAGAGCTTCAGAGACAAGCCATGAAGCAGACACTTGAGACCTGTCATAATGGTCGGTCGTCATTTTATTTATCTGTTTATTATCCACAGTACATGGCTACAGGTTAGTATAGAGGTCTGATAACCACCAAATGAGTGCCCATTGAACCCCATTAACCCTGTTCAGTATTTTGTACTCGGTGTGTATCTGTAGTGCGGCTGATAATCCACAGGAGAACACTTGTAATCTTGAGTGTTTAATGTCAGCAGACCCCTAAAGGATAGATAATAGAAGCGTTTGCTGTTGATTGCCTGCTCCTTGTCAGCTGGATATGCTCATGCCGAAGGACCTTGAGGTCACATGACTGGGAGTTAGTATGAACTCACACGAGTCCTCAGGGTCAATTAAACCACCAGACTCTGTTGACACAGCAATACATCAAGGAGAGACAGGGCTGCTTTGGCACATTTTATACACTGGGTTAGAATAACACGTAGACTCCTGAAGGACTGAATATAAAGCATTGGAATGCAAGCAAGAAAATCTATAAGCAGAAGAAGTGGTCTTAGGTTTTATTAAACACAATAACACAATTTAAGATAATCCCTGCCAGGAGATATTTTTTCATCAGAAATCTGAGCAGTGAATCAGTAAAGCTTAAAGGTCATATTATGCCAAATACACTAATATGTGTCCTTAGCCAAACCACCCAATTATGAGAAAAGTCCATCCTCTCCGTCTTTTGCCTGCTCCACTTTTCAGAAAATGTGTGCTCCAACTGGCCGTTTGGAGATTTTCCCTTCATGACATCACAAAGGGCAGTAACCCCTCCCCCGGGTGGGTGACACTCCCACAGGTAAGTGTTTGTTCTGCCCTCTAAGTCCACCTTCTCACCTTAAACAATCGGACATGCAAGAAAGCCAGAGCCACCCAAGCCCTCGTCAGACACAGCTTAGTTGCATTGAAAGCTACAGACACAGAAACAGCCTGTTCTGAGCAGGGCGGAAATACAGTAGGCGTGATCAAATACAGGATCAGAGTAGATTTTTAACAAAGGAACTTCACACACATGTTTTGGGGAGCTCTGAGACTTACTAACACTTGTTGAAAAGGAGGATAATATGTGACCTTTAAAGCCTCCTCATACCACTCTCTGGATTAATCAGCAAATAGCAATGTTTTGTCCATTGAAGACGAATTAAAAAAAAGCATTATTTCAAAATCTATTTTCTGATAGACAGTTGACTGAAGACTGACTGACGAGCTCATGGACGGAAGTTTCTGAGTCAGTGTGCAAACATAATTGACACAGCATAAGAGGGTTTTTTAATGTGCAGAAATTTCGGACTCAACTCAGTGTGCAAAGGCCTTTAGCCCTAAAAGCCATATGGGTACACAATGTGTACAATAGCCATTTGTTTTGTACACATACCATTCATAGATAAGAACATTGCTCATTTTGATTGAGTTCTAACGTCCAGAAAAAGTGTTAAATGAAGAGCCATTTCAAAGTCATAAGAGAAGCTCAGTTTGCTCCAGCCTACAGGGCATTCTGCCAGAAGCTCTTTCTCTTACCTCCATGGATGATGCTTTGGTGTGGTACTAAAGAAGTCAGAACTGATGTATTATAGTATCCAAAACCATGAAGTCCTTACTCCCCAAAGAGCTGAACAAATATGGTTGCATTTTGTTTAAGTTTTCCCCCCGAAGAAAATACTTCTCACGTGGCTCTTTGACCAAAAAACTGTATAAAACATGGACAATGTATTCAGTGATGTCATCATTGGTTTCGGAAGAGATGATTGGAAGAGGGACAAAACCAATCGGCATTTTTAAATGTTATCTCAACTAGGTGTGTGTCTTTTTAGGCGACTAAATGGTTTAATGTCATCACCCACAGAAATGCTAGAAATGCTAGAAATGCTAGTTGAATGCAAAAATATGAATTTGTTCAGTTGAACAAATTCATATTTTTGTCCACAACACCAGTCAGGCGTTATGCTCAAACTAGAACACAACCATCCGCCAGTCGCTTGGGCTGTAGCCATAGATTGGCTGAAGCCTGCCCTCCCCCCCACTCTACTATTCAGATGTCAACAAGCACGGTGGACAGATCTTCTAGGAGCAGTGCGGTTTGGCAGTATTTTGATCCAGTAAAAAGGATATTAAGTTGTATGTAGGCTGTGTCAGGTTAAATTGGCATATCGATTGAAGCAATGTGTCTTCTGACTACTCAAAGTGCTTTCACACCGCAGGCCACACAACATTCACACACTGATGGCAGAGGTTACTATGTAAAGTGACCATAAGTGTTAGCCAATCAATTCATACACATTCATACGCAGCTGACTCAGCAGTGGTAGCAATTTATAGAGTTCAGTATCTTGGATGCATGGGGATCGAACCCCTCACCTTCTGGTTGAGAGACAACCGACTCTGCAACTGATCCGCCTCTTAGACTTATTATAATTAATATAATCAAAAGAGATGAGTTATAAAAAAAATCACCCCTGTACAGTGTGTGCAAATAAAGGGATGACCTGAGAAACCAGATTCCTTTTTTTGAACCAGACTATAAACATGTTTGTTCATTCTGTAAAAATTGACATTTTATTATAGGACGGAGATTTTTTGGCTTTTGCAGTCAGCATCAAGTGGACACTCAAGGAATTGAAGTTTTTTTTGCAGATCTGCGTTTTTCAACACCAGCGGTTCCCCCTTGAATTGACCTTGCCTGCAACCTTTTGGCTCTTCGTATTACAACATAAGAAAAATTCTATGCAATGAATGCTGATTGGCAGGAAAATCAGGATAACCAGCATGGGTTAATAAAGTCACTAATGACAGACAAGTGTTTAAAGAAATCTACAATGTATGTTTTTGTGTCATACCCAGTTGCACAGCTCTTCACAATTTAGGGCAAATCATAAATATTTAGTGTCATCTTTTCTGAGTAAACGCTAAACAAAAAAAAACTCCCTTTCACCACAGCATGATGTAAATCCTCCCTCCTCAAAGTATTCATTTATAGACTCATAAATTCAGCATTTAGTCAGACGATAGCAGCCAGCCAGGAAATCACGCTGTGCATGGTGGGGGGGGATGAAGGAAGAACAACGACAGCCTGTCATAGTTTTTTCCCTTCCTAATTGTGCATTGCTGACTGATATGTAGAAAAGGCAACTCATGATCTGACTCACTTTTATTTTTAAAGGAGGTGAAGCAACCATGCTGATGAAGCTCCATAAATCAATTGACGTCAGTAAAACTCTAATGAAAGTCTCTTAATGAGGAAAAGACAGCAGTTTGGAGGCAACCTTATGCTAAGAACGCTTCACAAAAGGCAACCATTCTCATCTACAAACCCAAAAAAAAGCATTGAAAGGCACATGCAGTGGGATCTGTTTTTGAAGACATGACTCACTCATACTCATGTTGTGCTTACATACGTCAGTGAGGCATTGTGAGCAGATTTTTATTGTTATTAACAAGGAACAAAAAGGCTCTAAAAAGGCGGAGGGGTATAGAGATGGGAGTTCTCAGATCTTCCTGGGTCCCCCCTCAGGCGAAACATTAAAAAAAAAGTCTGTAAAGGCAAAACCAGTGTATGATCATAGCTTTTTAAGAAACTGTCATCGTTCTGATGATTAGTCAGGCAGATTAGGCGGCGCTCTGAATTCACTCCAGAGGGAGCGGAGCACTGCAGCGACAGATGCACCGCCTGCCTTTTCCCATCAAGCACTGTTTAAATTGTTTACAATGAAACGTGATGAAGGTTGATTTGATGTGGGTATGAATTCACGCTTCAATGAGGTTTATACAAACCTTATTTCTGCATGTGATGCTGGATCAGAGAAAGGAGCAGGATTAGGCCTTAGGCTTGATTTCTTTTTTGTCATGTGTAAATCTCTGATCTCTGAACTCATTGTCTGTTCAGCCTCCACCTCGTGCTTCACTCGAGGCTCAGGCAGCAACACAAACAACAAGGGGGGATGCATAACTTCTATAATTGCAGCTCTTAATGTATGTGAAATGAAACCTCAAAGAACTCAATGCAAGTCTAAATGAAAAAAAAAAGTTGATTCCAAATGTGCACACTTGAAGTATAGTGTTTAATTTTTTTCTCTGACAGTATAAAGGTGAAGCGGGAAAATATTCTTCAAACGCTGTTGCCGAATGTGTCAGTATTTGAGAGTCAGCACAGCAGTTTTCGCCCGCTAGCAGAGGGAAATAATTGGCTGCACTGTGCACAGACATACATGTCAGTCTTTCTCGGTGCAGCCATCGATGAGATAACACTTATGAATTGTGCATCTTTCATAACAGGCTCGGTTTGGATAAAGGTGATTCTTCAAATAAATAAATATCCCTTGATGAAAGTCCGCAATCAAACAGCCACTCATCGCACTTTTTCACACAGCATCCTTTTAATCAATGTCTGTCTTTGTTTGTGTGTGTGTGTGTGTGTGTGTGTGTGTGTGTGTGTGTGTGCGTGTGGTTGACTACTAATGGGTGCTCAGTGTTGTTATTTGCACTCCTGCCATAAACATTTGTTTTATGTTAATTAACCGTAATTTACTGCCTCTGAAAGGACTTCGAAGGACAATGCCAGAATAGTAGCAGAGATAGCAAATGACAGGTTGCAGTATTTTTAACCCAGTTGGTGGATGACCCTTTGCAGAGTTTTTCTTGTCAATCACTTTAACACCTCCATGGGGATTTGTGCTTTAGAGAAGAAAAGATGGAAAATGGTATTTACATATTTTAATGAAAGAACAACGGAAAGTGCATCTGTGTGCGAGGAAATGTATATTTTGTAGTGGAGTTACGGTTGACCAAACCAGGGCAAAATATAATCAATCATGAGACCTTAAATAGTCTAAAATTAAATTGAATTCATGGCTAATGCAGGCTTAGAACATCAGTGGAAATTCAAACAATTCAGGGCTAAAAGACAAAACCAAACCAGGACCAAACATGAAAGGAATTAACTGTTGATGTGACATAAAGGATATCAGGGATAAAACAGGGCTTACACTCCAGATAAGATTTTTCCAAACCAGGGATACAAATCAAGACTTGTACTAGATAATTACAAGGGTTAAAAAACATTGGGCCAAATAACTCTCAAGGAAGAAGGAAGAATGTGCGACATTTTGATCCGGTAGATGTCGCCCTTGAGCACCAGCATTAAACCAAAACAAACTGCTGTTTGGTGACACCTCCGCTATTCTGAAGCCTCCGCTCTCCTCCAGCGACACACCTCCAACCCCTCTCCACTCGCGTTTGCACAAAGGAGTTATCAATTAGAACGTAACATAACTAAGCACCATTAAGTGCAAGTGGCGTACAAAATTGCCAGTTTCCTGCATTGTTGTGTTAGCAGGCTAATGTTAGCGCTCTTTGGTTAACTCGTAGCTTCACATTTCATATAAATTGCCACTGAATGACCGTAAAATGGAGCATTGTATCTTAAAGGTTAATTTATTAGGAAATATTGCACTAGCGTATAAGTAAGCTTCTGGCGCCTGTTTATAATAGATAGAAACAAAAGACAGATGCTTATGAAGGACACATTAGCTCTACAAAATGTACCTTTTTGTCATTACTTTAACTTGAAATATGAAATCAAGCAGCCTTTTCTTCTTACCTGGCACATTGTAAGTGGATACACCTATAATCTCCAACAACACATTCATAATATAAATTACAAAAACCAGGGGTACTGAAGCATAAATGAAGATATGGCCCCATAAGCCTCACAGTGTGCAAGATTTATTATTTTTTCACCATAGTTCCCATCGCTCCTCAGTAACACGTTTCTCACCTAAAAGTGCCCAGCGGCTTTCCAGAGCTTGTCAGATTGTCACATATGGAAAGAACCCACTGCAGCATTGGGACAGGAAGACACTAATAAGGTGACAAAATACAGAGCCAAGCATTTTCTAGGGGAAAAAAATGCTGCCACCATGATTTCGAATGAGGAAGGGAAATTAATGTGCCGCACTACTCCAATCCTGAATCTTATCTGTCCCCTCAGAATTTTCCAATAGTTATTGCCACCAAAATTGTTGGATTTCTGCAGGCTTTTCAGGCGGGCGGAAAAAGTTGGTGTGATATGCTCTCTATTTGCAGCTAATGCATAATGATTGAGAAAACTGCTGGCATCGTAATATCCGCCCCTTTTGCGACCAATGGCTTTTGCATTAATCTATTTGAGGAGAGTGATGGAGAATTAGGTTGCTCAGCTGAATAGAAAACCAAGTGGTGACTATTTATGCATACTTTTTTATCGGCAGATATACTCTAGACACTCATGGTGAATGATAATTGAATTCTTATGATTGACTGGAACATAAAACAACAAACATATAAACACAGCTTTAAAGTCTCAATTATCCCAGGCACTGTCAAAGCTGAAGTTATAAATGGAAAGTTTTAATTGCTGCATCTTGATAGCTGATGTCAATTAAGGAGCCTCGAGAGACTCATCTGTTTTGTGGAGTGTTCATTGGAACAAAACGTACCCATGTGAGCCAACAGATAGAAGACGCAGATCTCTTCTTTTGTCTCTTGTCATGAACTGCTTCCATTGTGCTAATGAACCTGTTTTCACTCTGACGTCCTCACCGGAGAATTATTTATAAAACTGCACCCTCTCATCAGCACTTCATGGACTGTCAGTTTGATTCTCAACAGTCGTCAGCTTGGCACTGAAAACAAAATAACAGTGCACATAAACTTATTCAGAGAAACCTGATACCAACAGACTATAGACTGTGTATATGGACTAAGGCAGCACAATGTATCACCATTTTATTGTTATCCCCATCAAGGCCTTTGAGATAAATGCATTGTGACAAAAATGAAACACCTTTAATGTAGTCAAGAAATGCTTTTTTTAAGAGTTATTTTTGGGCTTTTTGATGCTTTTATTGGACAGACAGGACAGTGGATAGAGTCGGAAATTGGGGAGAGAGAGAGAGAGGGTGGGTAATGACATGCGGGAAAGGAGCAAGAGGTCCGACTCGAACCAGGACTGCCTGCTCAAGGACCAAAGCCTTCACAGGGCGTACGAACCAACCACCAGGCCACCGGCACCCAAGCATGTGTACTTACCAGTTGTACGGAGACCTGTGTCCAGTGCATCACATTTGACCATTTTGATGCACTGGAATGGAATGGATAAAATTGTTTAACTCGATAGCATTTTTAGCTTAGGCTACTAGTTAGCCTATGTTTAACACATGGGGGTCCATGATACAAATAACACATATTGTTGTAATGTAGACCAATCAGAGGTTTACAGGTGGGAGTGCCGACTGCCTGGCAGTTGTGTCCCACTCCTCATGTGCGGAGGCTGTGGTCCTCTTTGCAGTGGCTGAGGGTTCAGGTCCGACCTCAGCCCTTTGCTGCATGATGTCCACCACTCTCCCCTCCCAAAATTTCCTGTCTCTCTTCAGCTGTCCTATCTAATAAAGGCCCCCCAAAAATAACTTTAAAAAAAAGAAGGTGTACAGGTAGTTAGATTTTTGAGAAGGTGCACGTCAGCTTACATATACGTTGGCTTCTGTGTATTTTCCGCAGTGGTATAAATCAGGCTTTAGAGTATGAAAGATGATAACACAGGGTTTTATTTTGGGTGTGTTTACCTGTAATTGGCAAGTGGCTCCCATGGCAGGATAGGGATGTAGCAATGTGTGCCAACCCTGTTTACCAAAGTTGTGGTTTTAATGTGGGGGGGTTGCCAACCCAATGTATTGTGTCAAAGTGGCTACAGACACTTCTTGTATACAGTCTATGCAAAATAAGTTATATACAGTATATAGGAAAGCTTCAGGGAGAACTTCTCCCAAGGCCATCTGAAACACCTGCAGAGTCTACTGCACCATCTATTAGCTATAAGCTAGTCTCAAATGGCTTATTCTCAATTGGACATGATCATTAGTTTTGCTTGAGCCTTTATCACTACATGGACTTAACTGTTATCTCACTGGGAGACTCCCACCTGCAGTCCTGTGCCTCCATTCCTCCCATGTGCCTCCTCCACTTTCCACTTTTCTTCTCTCTATGATGTCCCATCATCCTTTACTTCCCAGCTGCAGCATTTCTTCATCCCCATTCTATATCCTGTCCCATTCTTCTTTAAAAAAAATGTAATCTTTTTTTCTTTAAGTTGCCTCATCCTCAGCTTTATTTCCTTTATTTTTATCTTTGAGTTTTTCGCCTGAAAATGTCTCCAATACAGCCTAAAACATTTGATCAGGTGTATGAGAGCGTGCTATGAAACCATCATTTATTAGCCCAGAGTAAAGTTAACTTGTTTCCATGGAAGTCTATTTTTCTTTAGGAATTCTTGCAGGAGCAAACATTGCAAGCTTTGCTGTTCTACCACTGTGGAGGTATTATGGCTGCCATCAGTAATGACTGTTTTGAAGCAGTAAAGAAGAACTGATTTCAGGTTGTTAAACACATGACAAAAGCAAACACTGACAGTGCACTGCTAGTGGAAAACATTGTTAGTCTGCTCTAAATGGGTGTTAAGTGTCAGTTCTTTTTCTTTCAGACACTGAACAACTGGAGGGAGTGTAAAACCTAGCTTAACTTGTTTTACATCACTGTTCCTTTTTCATGTGGTTAAAGGAATGAGGATGTATCCCAAAACCATAATCTCCCTCCCAAATTTAACTGAACGAGTCATTAAATCCCATAAAAACACTGAATAAAGCACCTTCAGATTGAAAATCAGTGTCTCTCCAATGCAGACAAAAGTTGGAGGGATGAGTGAAACAAGTCTTCGCATTACGTTTTGTTATTTGTTCCTCGATGCATTTAGTCACTATCTCTCTCAGTTGTGACTGAGTGTCAAACTTTCTACATGCATGTGTTCCTGTTTTTAAAGAGTTTAACTGCAGCCGGGTTTAGCAAAATGAAAGTAGTAATATCAATATATACAGTGTTAGAAAGTATACAGTTATTTTTGGCTTTTAAGTCTCTTACTAGCCATTGGCAAAACCAATTCAGGTACTGGAATCAGTCTCAGTAGTTTAAAAAAAAGGCTCTTGTACATCTACTTACTTTCCACACCCCTCCTCCACCTCCTCCTCCTCCTCCTCCTCACTTTGCATTCACTCTGTCCATTTGTTCTCTTCTCTATCATCTCCGCCTGATCCCCCCTCTTCTCTGCTCCTTTGCAAACCCATCAACTATTTCCTTCTGTCCTCTCTGCCTTGCTAAACAGAGCCCCACATTATCCCCCTCCTGCTTCTATCAGGGGTAGCTAGCCTGTCAGCCCCAAGCCTTAGTTAATCACTCAGGCAGCCAGGCAGTTGGGCAGCTCGCTGCTAGCTCCCTGGACACTAATAGCAAGACAAGCAGAGAGCGAGAGCAGGGAGGGGGGAGCTCATTAGGAATACAGGTATTTAAAGAAATGGTCCATTTCAAATCAAAAGATAATTTGTCTCCTGCTCAAGCTAAGGCGTTCTTTTTAAAGACTGGATGGAGTTGCGTTGGGTCAGGCACAAATGTGAAGTGGTCTGCCTGTGCTGCTGGCTATGTCATGACTGGGCTGTTGACATTATCAATTTGAGTCTTGATGAATACGGATGGCATATTTTATCCCCAAAAGAGAGGTCGAGTTTTCTACCCTAAGGCATTTTTTTTTTGCTGACTCCATGTTGCTGCCCTGCCAAAGGGGCAGGACTCGATAAAGTTGAAATATGACCTCCATTTGCACAGTGACATTATTTCAAATAAAAAAGAAAGTCGCTGTCAGGTCTCTGAGGTGATCAATGCTTTACAACAAATCCCTCATTGCCCATCTTTGTGTTTGCATGACTAAATCAATACTTGAACACATAAAAAATTCATACCTAACCGGCAACATAACCAAGAGGTGACAATAGTTTGTATGAATCCATACTTTAGTAATATTTAAGGTCACACTCAAAAACAGGCTCAGCTGCTCTGTACAGTGCTGAAGCACGGTATTGTTGCCGGTTCAAATCCCAGTGCTGACAAAGTCTGCAAATTGGTCTGGTAGCTGGAGAGGTTCACTTCCTGAGCACTGCCGAGGTGCCCTTGAGAAAGGCACTGAATCCCTAACAGCTCAGGTGCAGCCCCTCACTCTGACATCTCTCCATTAGAGCATGTCCATAGGATCCTGTTTGTGCATGTGTGTGTTTTTCAGTCTATGTGCTTAGCATGTTCATCAGCAGAGTGTAACATGAATTTCCCCTCGTGGGATTGATACAAGGATATCTTCTTAACACTTAAAATAAAATAAAATCAAGAAGTACCACCTTGACCCTCCTCTAATTTTGCCCCCTAAGAATTTGGCCTTGCACGATGCCCCTAGTTCCAGGGATGAAAAAGAAAGTAAAAAATAAATAAAAACTAGGCTGACTCTGTGAAAAGAAGAAAAGGGAGCTTTGAATATAACAGTTATGTCTTAATTATCATTTAGTTTTCTTACATGTGTGTAGGCAGTCAGCATTGTTGCCATGCACTATGGAGAGACAGAACAAACGTCATTGTTGCCTGAATATAACTCTGCTAGCATACAGCCCCAGTCAGCGTCTGTCATTGGAATAAATGTGGTGTCATCTTCGAACATATTGTCCTGTTCTTGTTATATTCATGTTGGAGTCCTCTTCCACGCACTGCCAGTCCAGTGACCTAATGATGACGTCTTTAAGACAGCTGACTCAAGAAGTCTTGGTTGGCAACGAGAGTGTCAGTGTGGCATTCCACTGTTAGGCACACTTGTTACACACTGAATAAAACAACTTATCAAAGACATAATCTCAGATGTGTACACCTTCTTTTGACACTTTTTACAACATTTAAAGCTTGTAGGAATGTTGTTATGATGCACAGGTGTTCATGTTAATGTGCAAGCCTTATGCACGATAAAAAAAAATCTGTCTGTTATCAATTAACATTCTGAGGAAGACTCGTTGTAACAGGAGAAGTAAAAAATGCAGCAGTACAGTGGGTGCAAAGGAGGTAGACCTGTCACCATGCTGACATCCCTGCTATTAGAGGAATATTCTCAGGTGCAGTGGCTGGCAGTCTCCAGTGTTTACTGGAGAGCATCATTAGCCCTGCGTCTCACAGCCTTAAAATGTCATCTATCCACAGTAATGAACCGAGAGAGCGCGCACTATTCCCAAACTTCCCCGCTGCAGCGCCCACATTAATCCAAATGCTCAAACTCTGCAACTCGAGTCCCTCCACTCATTAACAGTGGCAGATATCAAGATAGGAATAATGAGTAAGTGCCCGCAAGTCAGGACATATATTAAAGAAACAGAAAGAGCAGGAGAGAGCGAGAGACGGAAAAGAGAGAGAGAGAGAATAACTTCTGTCATAAAAGGGAAAATACCCCTGAGAAACAGCTCGGGCTACTATGATAAACAGCATGCATTCATATTGTTTGGAGACGGTGACAGCCTCCTCGTCTGGTTCCAGAAACACAATCATAGGGATATACACTTCATGTGCAGTCAAACAAAATGTATAAAAGACACTGCCTTTATACAGAGCAAGTGTTTCCAATGAGTGTTCATGACATTCAGCTGTAGAGTTTGCAGCGGTGGAGAGTAGCTGAGTATATTCAGCCGCTCTTACATACAGGTACGCTTCATAACTATGTCCAACTTTTTTTTTCATCATGTGCCTCTTCCCAAGACAACTTGGAGACGAATGTCAAACTTGTGGTATTGTATTCATTTGGTAAGAACATCATCCACTTAACCTGCAATTAAGATAATTAATCTCCATTTATTTCATGGACACACATACTGTTTAGTGAACCTAACGACAGGCTGAGAGCTGGAGTTGAGGCGGGTTTTAAGCCTCCTCCTGACAAAAAGTTGTCAATCCACCTGTCAATCATGTCAGCTACGCAACTTACTATGCAAAGCTCGTATCTTTTAATTAAATCAAAACGGAGGAGATATAAAAAAATCACCCTCCATACAGTGTTACTCATGATGACAATAACTAATCAGACCAATATTGTTTTTTGTACCAGGCTGTAAACATCTTAATTTATGCTGTAAAAATGTCTTTTTTGAATGTGGTGTGTATGTGACTTCCCGGGCTTTTGGAGCCAGCCTCAAGCAGACCCTCGACAAACTGCAGGATTCTGCACTTCCACATTGGCTTCATTTTTCAGCACTGGAGGTTGCTGCTTGGAAGCAGCCCCACTCTGACATCTCTCCAGTAAAGCATGTCCACAGGTCCTGTTTATGCATATGTGTGTTTCGGGCCTATGTGTGTGAGAAGCATGTCTCTCAATAACACAGTGTAAACCAGAATTTTCCTCAGGATTAATACGGTATACTAAATTAAAAATTAAATTCCCAGAATAACACTTTTTACATGGTGTTTGCTATAAAACATTAACATTATACCACCAAGCAGAAGCCCCGGTTTTAAATAACAACAGAAATGGAAAAAAGAAGAAGAAAGGAAAACAGCTCTGGGATCCTACTGCCATTGTTAACATAAAAGAACCAGTTTATAGTCAGCTCGTTCAAGTTCAACATATTTTGCAATCCTCACCACTGCACTATTGTCTTATGTTTTATTAGAGAGACAAGTTAACTGGAATTGAATTGCTTGTATGTGCGCACATGCCTGGCAATACAAGTAAGTAAGTAAAAAAGTATGTACTTTATTTATGTAGCACTTTTAAAACACACAAAGTGTTTCACAAATAAAAACAATCAAATAAAATCACAAGGAGAAACACATTATATAAATCAATCCCAATGTCAAACAGGGCACAATAAGAACCAGGCAAACACAGAAACAAACTAAGCACAGGAAAGGTTGGAGAGTTACATGAAGGCTCGTCCGTACTGGTGAGTCTTTAGAATATCTTTGAAACAGTCCCAAGATTCTGCAGATATGATGGATTGTGGGAGTTGATTTCAGAGGGCGGGAGCTAAAACAGCGAAAGTGTGATTCCCATTTGTTTTACAATTATAGCGTGGGATGGAAAGAAGGCTAAGATTAGATGATCTGAGTGGTCCAGGGGTGGAATATGGAACATGGAGGTCAGAAGTGTAGCTGGAGGCGAGGTCATGCAGTGCTTTGTACTTGAGTAACAGGATGCTGTAGTTTATTCTGAATTTTACAGGAGGCCGGTGAAGGGAAGCAAGAACAGGGGAGATATGGGAGAGTTCAAGTGAATAATCTAGCATCTGCATTTTGAACTAACTGTAAACGGTTTAGTGATGATTGGCTGAGGCATGTATAGAGAGAGTTACAATAATCTAGACGGGGGAAGATACAAGTGTGTATTGATAGTTTAAGATCTGAAGGGGAGAGCATTGGTCAGACTTTAGCTTTATTTATTAGCTGCAGAAAGCAGACTGTACAAGCGAAGTGGTGTCAAGGTCAAAGGTCATGTGTTGGGCAAAGATAATTACATGATTCATAGCAGAAAGTGTGATTTTTGATTGAAATTGAAACTGTTATGATGGAAAAGCTAATTCTGTTTCATATCTAAATCACTTGTGTTGACTGATTATAGTTTTTAACTTAAATAGTCCTTGAATCAATTTTGATTCACTGGAAAAAATCACTGGTTTCAGTCCAGCTTGAACAAGAATCATTCACTCTCCATGTTGTGCCTTAAACACACAGTATGTAAATTATGTTGCCTGGGGGGACTCTCGATCAAAACAATAACAAAAGATGGTGTTGGTGGGGAATCATGGGAGTTATTCAAACTCAGTGTGGAAGGTCGTCAATACGAACAGATGAAACAGACCTGAGGAAGAGAATATGTTACCAACGATTTATCCAAGTATAATCATATAACATTTTGATTGATTTACATATTTACTGTAAAATTTCTACATATTACACCTGTAATCTACAAGTCAATCTTTACACACATATGCATGGCAGTATGTATTGGTATAATTAAAACATCTGAGAGCATACAATGACTTCAAAATAAAAGACAGGAAACGGAGGCTTACATTGAACACGAAGGGTTGCACCTCATTTATTTAGAGAAGGTACATTATACCATTGAAAGTCTTTATCTCTTTTGGTTTATCTGCAGAGAATGTGGATTTTGGTAGACCCTTCCTGCACAGAGGAAACAGCTTCGTGAGGGACTAAACAAAGGGGATTATCGACTTATCGCTCAGGAATGGTGTCTTTCTCTCAGGCAGATAAAAAATAATCAGCTGTAAACAAATTACCTAAATATGATTGGGAGATATCACTCTAAAAATGGGACTGATGCGAAGTAAAAAAAAAAACTTTTAGCCCCCAAAATCTTATCAGGTCATCATAAATCCAGGTTAATGTTTTTACAAAAATTGTGCAAGCAACTCTGAGGTAACACATTCAAAGAGAGCGAGCTAATAGCAAGAAAAGTTTTCCTATTCTGTTTTTTATGATGCTACAGTGAAGGTGACCTTAAAGTTGTCTCGTATCATTGGAGTCATATTAGAGGTTCATGTGAAACAGTGTCGTCATCATTAGTTTAGGAATTGTATTAGTTATGGCCCAATTTGTTTTGTTGTTGAGTTTTTTAAGAGTCTGAAGTTCAACTGGTCCTCAGGTGAACCTGGTGCGTGATAGTTTAACAATACAACAATTTATTGTCCCCCAGGGGGAAATTTGTTCTTGCAGCCTTGCACGGTTGCTGAGGGGGACCAAGCTCTTTTTGAAGCGTGCCCTCTTCCAGGTCAGGGTTCTGTATCTCCGACCCGATGGCAGAAAGCGGTGCTGTCGCTGCAGAGCATCCGCTATACAAAAAAAAAGTAAAAATCTTACAGTTCCAGTCAGTCGTCTTCTCGTTTTAGGAGTGACGTGCATCCACACACATAATCCCACAGCTGTCAAGATGAATCATAAAGATGTATATTATGAGAGATTCTGGTTAATATTGCCAGGTAAATATTGTATCCATATGCATGAGCACGTTCAATAATGACTGACTAAACCTTGAAATATTTGTCCCTTCTGCTCTGACACTTTGGGAAGAGGAATCATGCACAAATTAGAGCTTGTCCTTAATGACTCAAAGCTGCTTTATTGATAAGGTTTGCATGAATATATATACCAGCTAATTCAACACAAATCTATGCGAAGGAATTTAACAACTCTACATCACAAAAATATCACTTCAGAACTTCTCAGTGTCGTCGGCTGCACAGACAGATTCTTATTACAAATCCATCCATCAACAATATGAACGCTTGCCAAAAGCATCACAGTGCAGGTATTGACTCAATATTGTTTTCCATTTCAGAGCATCACAATATATTGCAGCTCATTACACTCCTCCAGTGTCAACACTATATTTCATGCTGCTCATGTTTTGATAAATATGGAGGCTAAATGACCTGCATCTATCTCTGACTTGAAGATTTATCACGAGTCTGCCTTTAGCGTCAAATTCAAAAAAGACTATGTCACTTTTTAAGGGAACTTTGAAATTCTAGTCTGACTAAGCAGAAATGTGTATGAAGCTTACCCACACGTCTATAGAGGGGAGTTTGAGGCTTAGGAGTGGACTTCTTTTGTACTTTTTAGGATGACACAGCAAGTTATTACTTGCCTTTGGGAAAATATGGATTTAAAAAAATTGCAAGTCATTTGAACACCTAGATATTTATCAGATAGGGCAAAGGAAAAACAGCCATAAAATGATTCACATGTTTTACAAGCAATGGTGAAGTGGATTTTGCAAAATATGTGACCTTCAAGTTTTGATAATTGTATTACATTTTCTACTTAAGAGTGGAAAATGTAATACAATTATCAAAACTCATCCATTGACGTTTCAATCTTCAGGCTCCTCTGTGACCTTGTGGTTCCACTTAGATTATCAGGCTCTGTAACTAATGGAGCATCTCTTGGAGACTGTAAGGTGCCATTACATAAATCTTCACTTTGAAAACCTGCATTTTCTGTACAGTGGATCAACATGTGGAATAAATACCTACATAGTTCAAACTGGATCCAGACTGGGGTCATTTAACACTCCAACTTCAACAGTTCTTAAAGAGGGCTCAGTCTTGTAGTCACATATGATCTGATTCTTCATGTTTTACTTTGTTTGATTGATACCTTGTATTCTGTATTGTCCTGCCATTTGTTGTTGTGCTTGTAATGTTCTGTGTTTTTTTGTATCTGTTGTCGTACACTTCCATGTATGCTTCACTGGCAAAGACTACTTGTCCTCTCTTGTGGCTGTTGCAGACGGATGCTGCATTAAGGCCCCTCTAGCCTGCAAACATAGTTAAAAAATGTCACATCACATACAAGTAACGTGATAAGAAGACCTGAGTGTGTGCACACAGAGTCTGTTTGGCTTTCTGTTTCACTCCCACTGATTGTGAGTGACAGCCACTACTTATGCAGACCATTTTTATATCCAATCTTGACTCCAATCAGTTTATCTCTCAGCCGCTCCTCACGCTGACAACTTGTTCCTCTTATCTCCTCGACACTCAATCTCCCGAGTCTCATGTGGCTGGAGCAAGAGAGAAAAAAAAAAAGGACTAATTTAAATCCAGGACAGCGCTCATCAGTTCCCTTGTTTTGATCACTGTGCTGGATTACTTTGATTTGCAGAAGAAATGCATCCCTAAAAATTGCTTCAAGTTGAAATAAATCGTGAAAAAATCGAGCTTCTTCAGCTTTAAAGTCATTTCTGATTGCTAATATGTGAACTGAAGCCCTAATTCGATGCCCTGACATAGTGAGTGTGTTTGTATGGGCAGAGTGCACTTGTGTGATTTTACCTGGACCACTGAGCAGCTTTTTGGATAGTCACTGTCTGTGCTCTCTCTCTCTCTCTCTCTTGCTCCAAGATCGCCCCGTCCCTCGAACAGATGCCCCGTAATGCAATTGCAAGTCAGGCAGCATTCGCCACATTACTCACTCCATTAGCTGCAGTCAGATTTGAAAAAAGCATTGACGTTTCTGAATTTTATAAACAAAAAAACAAGCATTAAGTCAGAATACATTACTGAGATAAGGCAGGAGAGAGTGCTGAGGAAAAGAGGAAGCAAGGAACAGGAAGTAAGAAGGAGTAATTAGCCAACAGGGTTTGCAGGAAGTGTAACATTTCTCGCTGTAAATCCCTGTTCTGGTTTGTGTAAGATATGGAAGGATTTTCATGTTAACTCGTACAAATTGTAGACATGTGTTTTTACATAACACTACATGTTTTTTCTAGTAAAAAATCTCCCACTACCACTTCCCTTTATTTCAAATCAAATGAATGATTGCTCAGTGTCTATCTTATGCACATATGCAGTCTGCACATTTGGGGCGGCTGTGGCTCAGTAGATAGAGTCGGTCTTCCCTCAACTGGAAGGTTGGAGGTTCGATCCCCAGCTCCTTCATCCACATGTCCAATGTGTCCTTGGGCAAGACACTTAACCCCATGTTGCTCCCTCTGCTTCGTCTGTGGCGGCATATGAATGTGTATGAATGTGTATGAATGGGATCCGTTTATACTGATGGACACTTTACAAAGCAGCCTGTGCCATCAGTGTGTGAATGGGTAGGTGTGACCTGCGGTGTAAAAGCGCTTTGAGTAGTCAGAAGACTAGAAAAGCGATATACAAGCTCAAGTCCATTTACATAAAGTCGACAAAGCCTGGAAAAATTCCAAGCCATGTCAACTTTCCAGAAATATTTCGTTTGCCAGAGATAGTGGGTGGAAGCAGAGTAGTGTTTTCTCCAGGCCGCACTCGTGCGTTTTCTGTCAGCGCCACGATTTTGCTCCATTCAATGGCACACAACCTGCCCCTGTGCGTCTCTCTCTGGAGCATGAGCGCAGCCATGAGCAGCTCTACACATGGTTTTGCAGGATGTAGAACTACAAAATCACGCGGGAATAGAGAGAAAAACGTGCAAAAAATGTGTTGCTTTGTCTTTCTGAGGTTGATTTGGTGTTCATTCTGTGCCTGTTTTGTCGTAATGTTGATAAAGTGATGGCCGGATGTGCACAGCGCTGATGGACATGGCTGGACAAACAAAGAATATATATTTTACATTGGATGAATAAACCTGAAAGACATGGGACAATCCAATTTAAAAGAAACAAATTCAGCATTACAGTCTATTTAAAAAAAAAAAGCAGCCTAAGAGGACACCTTTCAAATTTCTACTTTAAGAGCGGTAGACTGAACATCCTTAATTAATTAATTAAATTTTATTTGGCATGGACATCACAGATACATTGGACAAACCAGATGCAGTGTTTAAGTGTTTTAGCATACACGCTAGTTCTCAACACCTGTCCACAGGAGGCTTTTGAAAGGAAACAATTAAAGACAGAAAGAAAAGCAATAAAACAGGGAGAAACAGTAGAGAGAAAATAACTAAGATAAAAAAAATAGAAAATAAGATATGTGCAATATTACATTGATAAAAGCGCAGCAATATTGTGTTTCAGTTTGAGCTAAGTACTTTTTGGCTTGTGAATTTCTTTGCCTTCACTTTGGGAAAGATTATTTTTCTGCACAAAAAAAGCCAAATTATATCAACACAACACTCCAGACATGCAAAAAAAAAAGCGTTTCGAAATTCACTGAAGCTTGATTTTTCAATTTGTTTGAACTTGCCATTTTTTCTTTTTATTTCTCAATCTTTCATTTCTGCCTGCAAGACTTGGTTTTGAAATTCTTTTGTTTGAGCATTCTTAGAAAGTTGCATTTAGTGCTCTAAATCTAGTGGGTTGATTAAAGCGAACATGTTCTGAATACCAAAACCTCAAAAGACGTGTGCTTTCACCAAAGCTTAAAACACTCGCGCTTTTTCTCACTTTAACGACACCACCGCTCCTCTCTGAGTTGAGCTGTGGAGGGGCATCAGCTTTGATTGCTTCTTGCTCTGAGTAGATCTGCAGACCCACAGACACACACACGCAGGTGTGGGCAGGTGCAGGAAAAGGCCCTGATAATTGGCTGGCTAGCGTGTCCGTGCCTCCTTTGGGGCTGTACTGTGACTCCTGAGGAAGACACACAAAATGAGCTACTGCATCAAAAATTGAGGTTGGCAACCTCCATGCACGTCCGGGCGATTTTTCAAATGAGCATTTCTCAGCCCCAGAGGAACCCACAGCGCTCCTGCTATCATAAGCAATTTGAATAGAAATGGACACAAAATTCTTTCTTTTTTTTTTTTACTGGCATGCATAAGTAGGTTGGGCAAGAGGGCAAGCTGTGATGTTCAAAGAGCGGTGGATAAGAGAGCAGGAACAAAAAGAGACACTTGTATTATTTTCTAAAGAAATGAGGTTAGCATTTTTTTGTTGCTGTAGTTTTCCTTTTTAAGCCTCTCATTTCCTTTTCCTGTTCTTTAGAGAATGAAAGAGATCAGAGAAGAAGTGCTTTGAGTCCTAATAAAAACTGTAAGGACTGCGTGGAGCATCCTGCTGCCTCTGACAAGAGCTTTGAAAGCCTTGTGCAGAAATAGCTCGCGTTTCACAACACAGGTTCTAAACCTCTTTTAAAGTTTGATGCTTGTTTTTTTGGTGGAGAAGTTTGTTATCAGCTTCCTTTAATCCAAGACAACTATAATAACACAATCCTCTGCATTGTTTTGTTTTTTCAGTTGCAGTTTTGAAAGAGAGGGTGTAATTGTAGTTTTTATTCCTTAACTTCTCTCGTTTGACAAATTTAGGAGGCAGAAAATGTGACTATAATAGCGGTTGGGAGTTCACCAAACTGCTCCAAGATTTGGTTTGATTGCTAAAATGTGGGTGTGATGATGGGAATGGATCCCTGAGAGTAACACTTTCACCCACACCTGGTTTACAAGCGCTGCATAAGGAGGTTAAACATGAGGAAGACATTTGAACAGATAAGCCCAGACTTCAGCAAGAATAACAACGTAAAACAATTTACTGACTGATTTCTGCACAAACTAGTCAAACCCATGATGATAATGCTTCACACGGAAGATTTGGCTTGTCCATTCACATCTCATTAAGTTGAACTGTACTCATGAGTATGCCCCAGTGCATATCATACAAAATCAAAACTAAGAAGATTTTACAGAAAGTGAAAAAGGAAGCACTTTGTTGTGTTTTTGTAGAATTATTTCTTTCTAACAGAGCTTCCCTATTTGGCAACACAGCTAACAATTGAGAGTCAAGATAAAAACTTGGGTTGTGTCCAAAATCACACACTCATCCCCTACTCCCTATGTACTGATTTCTCTGTAGTGGACTATAAAGTGCACTGATTGGCACAATAAAAACATTTCAGACACTACTCGCTCTCCCACCGGCCGCCGACAATGACGTCATTGCTGTGGCACAACTATAACATAGAGCTTAACGCAGGCTGAGTATTAAAACAATTAAACATAACAAATCAAAATAAAGTACTGAAATTCTAAAGAGAGCATATTTTTGCACCAAAACTCATTTATTTGTGCTGAAAGATGATGGACTGTAAACACAGATGGTTAAACGGTCTGTCATCAACATTACTCCGTTGAGAATCCTTAACTCTTTAATAAAACAGCTTCTAGATTTCGTAAAAATGCCCCAAATATGAGCTTTTTGTGTTTCTGTGTTCACACTGGTCGCTCCTCTCGTCTGTGTGAGAGCGGTCAAACATCACTTATTGATTGTCAAAGCTTTGAACCGCAATGCATGCTGGTTTATATTGCATGGACAGTGAACAACGGTTGTACACTATTTTCACGTAGTGCACTCATATATACGCACTTTATAGGGCACTATATAGTATGGTAATGCTCACACAGAATTTCGACAACACAACAAAATGGCGCATGCACTGTATAGTGCAATAGATGGTAAGTATTTGTGACGCAGCCTTGGTCTTTGTATATTTTCCAAAAAGTTTTAAAAATTAAACTGTAATTATTTTATTCATAGTGTAGGTATCTTAGGAGCAGTAAAAAGGAGTTGAGCACAACTGCAATAGCTTAAGAAATTGCTCAAGCTAACTTAGCAACACTTACTCTTACACGTGAAAAATTAAAATAGAGCCAAACTAGTATCCTGTTGTGCAAGTCATCAGACATATTAACTCTAACTCTGTTTTTGTCTCCGCCAACTTCTGCGTGACATTTCCACATGTATGCAAGGCACCAGAAGAATTTTATGAGCTTCTGCTTCTGAGAATGCTGAAACAAACAGCGAAACTGTTAGCTATTAAAACCAAAATCATCAGCTTAGATAGTAGACAATCAGATAGTTAGACAATATAAAGCCTTTTTTTGTCACAGGATTGATTTAAGTCAATTTTAACTAACCTTTTTATACCAAAGAAACCATCTAGCTCTTTTCAGCTAGGCTAGCATGTGTAGGCTATTACTTAATTTTCCAGAAAATGGTAGCTATCGTCTATCAGCAGTTTGGTGCAGGGATTTGTCTGTTACTGAAATTATGAGCTTACTGTGAGGGAAATTACCGGCTGAAAATATCAAAAATATGACTTGACTTGCCGTGTCAATTTTTAAACAATGTGAAGCTGCGAGCTAACTAAAGTGTGCTAATATTGACCTGCTAACACAACAATGCAGGCCACAGGCAATTGCAGCTCGAGCAAAGGACAATTTTGTTCGCTGCTTGCGCTAAACTCCTTGGTGCAAACGCGAGGGGAGGGTGGTTGTTGGTGTGTGGCTGAAGGAGAGCGAAGGCTTCAGTATGGCAGAGGTGTCGCTAATCAGCAGTTTGTTTTGGTTTCATGCTGGTGCTCAAGGGCAACATCTACTGGATCAAAAAGTCGCACATTCTTCTTTTTAAAAAGGCAAAAAAGCTATGTAGAGATGAGTATTAAAAGACAAGTGTCTGTGTTTTCACCTTTTTCAAGCTTTAAAGTCAACTAGCTCTACAAGATAACACAACACACCTTTAAAGTTTCCACACTTAGATCAAGGGATTCAAACTGTTCCGCTCCATTATGCCAAATATTTTATTCACTTCAGGGAAATCCTCAAATCTGATGATTTAGGGGAAAAAAGCTGGCCTCAGATCCAGTTTGCTTGTCACGCCTGAGCAGAACTTGGCAGAGTTGATTGAGGGACACATTTGCATTTGGCCGACCAAATCACTATTTTTATGGACCCCTTTCGCAATTACATATTCTCTGTGTTAATGTAACTTTCAGATGGAATTAGTTCTTTATGTGCTCCGATGCTTGTAGTCCATTAATTTAGTTTTATTGCCGCTAAATTAGATTCACTTTCCCCCTCTGGCAAGGCAGGGTAATATGCATAAAAATAACTTATACCTCTAAACATTTGTTCTCAAAATATTCAGCTCAAGTACTCTGCAGGTAGGCCACATGAATGTCAATAACCTTCAGAGCTCCTTTAAGTTTTCGACCGTTTATATCGACACAAGCTGAATTACTCTCTTCACGTATGAGTTCTTCTAGAAGTCGAGGCAGCCTCTGCCAGACGAGGACACTATGTCTCACCGCCCACTTCAAGTTTCTCAGGGAATGTTTTCTCTATGGACCTGGCATTGAGATGATGATAATATTGTCACCTTCACCCACCGCATTCTGCGCAGACGGGAGTGTGGGGGGGGGGGGGGGGGCTCTTTCACTTTCATCCTCTAACGTTATGTTTTAGTGCCACTATTATGGCATTATGAGTTTGTGTGAGTGTTTTTCTTTCTGCAGGAGAGAGGAGCTGCGACTCTCCGGGTCACTTTGGGAATTGTGTCTGATTGCAGCTTGTGTGCTGAACTATGAAGTACATTTGCAAAGAGCCGTGCTCACTGCTCTGTAGGGAACTGCAGCGAGGACTGAGATGAGGAGTAACAACACAACGCTGAACAATAAAAGCAAGGCAACTCGTACTGATTGCGGAAATATTTTGACTCTCTGAACAAAACAAGTAAACATGAAAACAAAGGAAAGTGAGTTTCTTTAAATTATTGATACAAATAAATACTAAGCATTCAAAATACAGATATCAGGTTGTGAGCAAATCAGTTGTTACATTTGCAGGTTTTTGGACCTGTCACTGCTTTCACAGTGTTACCTGCAGCAGTTACTGTATGTGCTGAGGTTTAGGTTTCACTCTCGAGCGTGATATCAGACATCCTGTTATGTGCAAGCTGTTACAGTAAAGTGTGACATGTTATGTTCTTTGCAGTTTGGCACCAACAATTGTGGGATGGATTTTCAAATAAGAAAAAGAAAGGTGGTATATGTGCTGAAAAAAATGAATATATTTTTGAGTCTTGTGATTTTTATTGTAAATGGCAATGCTTAAAGGGAAATGGACTTTAGCTTGTATAGCCCATTCACACACTGATGGCAGTGGTTGCTATATAGTGAGACCATCAGAAGTAACTAATCCCATTCATACGCCGCCAACGAAGCAGCAGGAGCAATTCGGGGTTAAGTGTCTTGCTCAAGGACATCGGACATGTTGCTGCAGGAGCTGGGGATTGAAACCTCGACCTTCGTACGACCCTACCAACTGAGCCACAGTCGCCCCTGCACTGTACAGGGAGGAAAACGGCCCAATCAGCTGCTCCCAACTGGTTGGAGGGGTTTCAGACATGTTTGATGTTTTGTTCATATGACTGCACACACTCGCACAGTGGGAGCAGAGCCACAAGCTGATTTCTCGACTGCAGGGTTTTTCTTGCTGCTGTACATGCGCAAATTGGAAGACAGCATCTGAATGCACCATGGCAACAGCAGGCATGCATGATTGCTGTGTCATCTTATTTGGACCAATAAGTAACTCTGACACGTTTAAAATGGGTACTGCAGTCCAATTACAAAACATTGGAGAAAGCTGCCCCCCCGCCCCTCCTCCTCCTCCCGAGAGTCGATGTGAACGCAGGTTGCCATGTCCCGGACACTGAAACTTCACTTTATCTCCTTTATCCTAGTTTGAAGTTTCTGCTTATTAGAAACATGCGTAGGCTTTTTAGGTCAGGTAGAATAAGTTGTATCTGAACCAGTTTGCTTGCCCGTTTTCACCACTGCAACACCTGTTGGTTTGCCTGGCAAATCGAGGGGCGATGTGGGGGTGCTGCCTCCAGTACTTCTCTGGTCAAAACAAAAAACAGACCATTCAGCACCGGAATGAAAACTTCGGAGCAGGACATACTGGCTGCTGCACTGTTGCCAGAGAAAGCACTTCAACATCGCATGTTTCCTTAATGTCTGATGATACAGTGAGGTCGTTTTAAGATTCATATTCAGTAAATATCTTACAGATTGTACCTTTAATCTGAAATCTATCCGGTGGCAGGATTCACAACTTCATATAAATGTAAATTGTAATAACTGTTGTTTATTTTCCCAAAGTGCCCGCCAAAAATCCGTTATTATATTTTTTTGTTTTATAATAGAAATTAAAAAGAATTGTATTGCTTGGAAGGTGCTCCATAAAGGTTTTTGGTAAACAAGCATGTAGTTTATATTCTACCTGAGCTGCAGCAAATGTGAATGCACTTCCTATCTTACAAGACAAAGACTCTGTTGTCAGTTTTGTCAGTTCAGCGGAAAAGTGTGACACCATATTTGCAGGAAGGTGTGACTTGGCACCAAAGTGTATGTGCATCCTCGTGCACAAAGACATAGATATAAACAAAACTCAAATCTGTGCATGGAGAAATAACAAAATCCACAGAGCTACAAGACTTCAAAAACTCTGGAGAGGGAACTTTTACATAACATGAGGGCCATTTATTTTCTGGGTTTTTATTTTAGGAAAAACTGAGTTGAGTGAAACTGACACTTTCTGAAAACAGCGAAACTTCTGGGACGTCGTGCATCCTTTTCACTACAGCCTTAAACACTGAAACTTTTCCTTGTAAAAAGCAACAACAGCTCTGTTCTCTTCTCGAAGATGATTTGTTTTGTGAGACTTTGGATTTAATTGCCTTCTGGCCTAAAGTGGAGCTTCAATGGGGGGAAAATACGGCATCATTTCTTCTGAACATGTGTTTCATTATGCAGCTTGTAATGATGTTGCAATGCTTTCAAAATAAGGACCTGTGTTACAAAATAAATAAATAAAACTAATTTCAACCTTGCACCCTTGGCAATTAAACTGGAATTGCCAACTAATACAAATCTATCAACACATTAAAGCGGCTTTAATCAGCGTTTCCTTTGAAGGAAATGTCTGTGAATCTGACTAAAAAGGGTGTGATTTGGCTGTAAAGCTATATGGTCCTGATTTCTCTTTTTAACTCGAGGCCAAGATCTGACTCCCCTCAGAGCAGACAGAGACATCACATCAGTCAGTCATGTTTCAGTTATCACAGAGGGCTGATCACTCAGCTCCTGTCTGAGCATCTGAGGATCAATATGAGAAGGCAGAGATAAACCTTATCACCAAAGCTGCATAAGTCAAAAGAAATATTATCTTTTTTAACTTCCCTTTGGCACAAAACACATATTAAAATCATTTTGCACACTTGAATGATCATTCTTTTTTTAAGTAACCACCAGCACTGAGCTTAATCTCCTCTCAAACTTGCAGGAATGCCTGCAGTATATGTCCTTTTTTATGACTCACTTGTCTACACTGGTCTTGCACTTTGACTTCTATATTTTTCTTCTCCGACTGATGGATGGATTAGGATGGCCGCCTGAGCATGAAGAAAATTCAATTCAGGGCTCTCCTCTGTGTTCCCACTTGGACCTGTGGTTTAATGAAAATCTCACAGTTTTTTTGGAGTGAATCAAGTGTTGGCTTGTTCATGGAGTTACATGCAGTCATAGAGCGAATCATTCCCACACAGATGTTACTTTGGATTTGTTGAAATGCACGGATAAATCCAAACCAAATAACTATGCAGAAAAATAATGACAGAAGCAAAAGAGCAGACACACTGGTGCGTGATAGGGCTTACACTATGTTCCATTAAGCGTTGGAAAGGGGGAATTCCCTGCAGGTGAGGTGCAATCACAGTATTTGTATGCTACAACAGCCCAACTCTGATATGGGGAAAGAAAGGAGCAAAGCACTGAAGCTTGGGAAATCTAATTTTTCCCGCTAAAACATATGTTTTCCTCCCAAGTGCTAACGCTAAAGTATTTCAGTGTGAGCTAAATAGCAAAGTGTTTTCCAAAATGCAGAGCAAAACTTTCATTCATCCATCAAAACATTCTCTGTCAGAGTATGTTGTACTTCTTACTTCTAAGCAGTCAAAAGGCCTTCACATCTAACCTTTGTGGTTCGGTTAAAATGAACTCGAGGCCATTTGCCAAGTTAGTGCGGCTCGTCTGCGCTGGTGTGAAAGCTCATGGAACCCTGGTGCCGACTAAAAAAACATCCTGATCCTGTTTGAAAATGTTGGTCTATGCCCCCTTTTTTGGGGGGCTTCTGGTGTGGTTGATTTGTAGTAAGAAAATGAACTAACCTAGCTCAGACCCAACTGCGGGAAGAAACCATCGCGGGCCCTCTTTATTCATCAGGGCTGAACATGTGTTAAAGACCACAGACGTACATGACCGAACTACAGAAACATGTTTTGTGAATTACCAGGTCGTGATCCAGGAGGATTAACATGTGCCTTCTCCTGAACTGTCTCGATAAGTGCCTTCAGTACTTCAACATATTATTTTTGATCCGTGGTTGCGCCTCATTTTCAAACTGTATTGCTGTGATAGAAAAAACCAGACCAGAGCCAACATCAATCTGTGTAGTTGTCTGTCCATTTGGAAAGTTTATTTAGAGCAACCACAGTCAGGCAGGAGTCAACTAGTCTTTGTTTACTTCCAGGATTTTTCCAGCAAGAATTTCCAACAAATTAGAGAGAATTTTCCTCATGCATCACATATTTTGGTCCGCTTGTAAATGACCTCCAGGCAGTGTTTGGCAAAAATGTATAGAATACAGCACCTACTTAGGGATGTGCATGTCTTTTCTTGGTTTTTCACAGGTACAAAAAAGCACAAGTAACAAGGAAAGGTTGATTCACAGTAAAAACAATTGCACACTTTGGTCAAGTGGTTTGTCCCTATTAGTCCAACAGACACAAGAGGGTCAATCTTAAAACGTAGTTGTGAATTATTCCACAATTTGGAGTTTCCAAGTTGAGTATCTATACACATCGGTTATGCTACCAGCCCTAAACTTAACCAAGCTGCCACTGCTCCACAAGATTGAAGTGATTGTTGCACATGCAAAAATGTTGAAACGTTAAGCATTCGTCAGAAAGCTTTATTTTCAAAGTTAGCAGGATGTTGCGTCTTCATTATACCTATTGACCGCTTCATTTTATAATTCTACAGAGCTTGCAAATGTAAAAGAAAAGCCCTGCACGAATGTGACTAACTGATGCTAGCGTGCTCCCTACATTGCTAATTCCTGAAGCTGTGGGCCACAGATATAAAGCTGCTCTATTTCATTAGTTTGGAGAGGGAAGGTGTTGATGCAGCAGCTTTATATCTGTGGTCCAAAGCTTTAGAAATTAGCAACATAGATAGCACTCGAGCATCAGTTATATGTGAAGGGCTAACCCATACAGCATGCACTGGGGGACAATACCAAGCATTGCAGATCTATGTTACTTATTTGGGTTCATTAAATTATCACACAGGTTTCAGTACTTTTTTTCTTTTTACAGGACATGCTTAGGATCAAAAATAAAAGTAGTTCTGTGCAAGGGTTGTGTTTGTAGTGTTCTTTTTTTTGTGCTGATGTTAGAGATTGAGGGATTTAACCAAAGTCTTGAAAACTTGTTGAGAAACCTTTCCAATTCTTCTTGCACTTTCCACTTGATCTCTCCCTTCTTCACACATTTCTAGCAGGAAGCAGCGATTTGCATTTTTCTGACATCTCTGGCAGAAAGTATCATTGCTGTCTACACCTGAGATGGGGGTTGGAAACTGTGGGCCAATTCATCCTCTGAACCTGCATTTCCACATTGACTGCTTTCATCATGGTTAAACATCAGAGAGGAGAATGAGAATGGCTGCATGGTGAACAGTGGGGGGCTGCATACCATAATTGTACAGCACAGAGCAATTGCGGGACACGGACTGTGATGCTTTTATTTCACACCTTGGAGTAAGACATAAAGCCCTGCAAATTACAACAGACTGCACACCACTGGGAGAACCACCTGAGATAATGGCCTTTGATGCTGTGTCTTCCCCACTGCCTCCAGCAGCCATCCATCAGCACAACTCTAAAAGAGATCCAGAGCCCAGAAATTCTCTTCCTGTTAGAACAGAGCATTGTAGGCAGTGCTGCACGTCTTACAAATCAGTCAAAGTTAAAAAAGGGTTAATGAGACAGGATGTGGGTGCACAGGCAGGCATTCAAATAATTTAGTTTTTTATGTTTGTCTTCATCCTATCAGGATCTAGAATACCTTGAACCCCTGGGGGAATCTTGTATTGGACAGGGGATGGGGGGGGGCTCATTTGTATCCTTGGTCGCACAGTTAAGATCTGGTATTCTGCCTCTGGCCATTGAAGTCGGTCGATTCAAAAATATTCCAGTAGAAAACAGACTTTGTGAGATGTGTGATTTGGACGAAGTTGAAACTGAATCCCATTTTCTTTTGCATTGTACAAAATATAATGATCGAAGAGAAGTATTGTTTCATGAGGTCGCTCGTCAAAAACCTGAAATATTGGGGTGGAAAGATGTGCAAAAACTGGAATGGCTGTTTAAGCTTGTTAATGTTGTTTCAAAAGCTTGGAGACCAGATATTCTGTTGAATTAGTTTGACTTACTTTTGTTTTAGGCTAATACAGAAGTTTGAAGTTTTTATTTATGGAGCAGCAATTTTGATGGTGTGGGTAGAACACCAGCACCATTAAAATTGCTGCTCCACCCCTACACATGTCTTACCCCACTCTCTTATTCCAACATTTTCTGTCTCTCATCACTATCCTTCAAAAAAAAGGCTAAATATATCTAGGCACGGTACATTTTTATAGCACATTTTAGCAACAACGCAATTCTTAAAAACAAAAAATCTCATTCCAAGATGCAATTTAGCAAATCAGTGAATTAGCTCCGATATTCACTGACAACTGTTTTGCAGTTTTTTTGGAGGTGAAATTGGATTCTATGCAGCTTTTTTTTCCCATTTCTTGGAATATTGCTAATGTGAAGTTTATTCAATGTATTCAAATGACTTAATGTCACATTTGAAAACGACAAAAACAACAGGTTTTTTGTGGAGATGCAAAAACTCTGACTGGATTTGAGAAACAGCCATCTGACACCTGCATCCCAGATATATCATAATATGAATACTCAGATCGAGACAATATAAATGGAGTCAGTGGTGAATCGAAGAAAAGGGACCAGAAAGCATCCTTCACTGTGTCTGGTGTATCTGAGTCTGTTAGTGCTGCAGAGCTGCTCTCCTTCACAGCAGCTGGCCTTTCTGACGAGACTATTCCACTGCATATCTGAATAAAAATGAGCCTGAATGTGAAGAAGTATTCGGATGCAGCAAGTTCTCACCCCACTGAGGTTGAAAAAGCAAATGCATGAATCATCAATGCTAACATGAAAAAAACAAGAAAGAGTGTACAAAACCTTCAGGTAGCAGCCACTTCAAATGTCAGTCTGAGCTTGGCGTATTAATTGTTACCAATTATTGTATATTCTGAGAGTTAATTATCATGACAGGACACAATTAATCTTGTTATCTTTTGTCAGTTTTATGTGCTCTATGAAAGCCAATTTTCTGAGCCCAAGGGTCTTTTGTGAGGGAAGACCTTTCAATTTATAACACCACTGTTCGGCCGTGAGTGGACTTCCAAAATTCCAATGAGGTCGGATGTTCTCTCTTTAATCTCTATTTATAGGTTCTGCATAAAAATGCAAATGACACGAATCGGGGGTGTTTAGGCGTTCTTGTTAAAGTTTGTAGTTGGAGTGAAATGGTCCTTTTGCATGTCAGCAGGATTTGAGTGTAAGCAGGAAAACACTAAAGAGCAGAAGAGGCAGAATGCATCAGCTGTAAATCCATCCTGGATCAGCGATCATCTCTAATTAATCCATAAACAGACATCCATATCTAAGTGCAGCTAACAATCTGCTCGTGTCTCCTCTCAACTCTGTCTCTGCTCGCTTCTCAAGTTGCCAGTCACACTGCCAACAATGTCACCACACGGAAAAGGAAGTCATTGCAGGAAGTCCTTTTTTTTAAAACTAAAATCTGTCTTCACCAGAAGCCCTGAAAAGACAATAGACCATGGGATCCTGGATAGTATAGTCTCTCTAGCTGACTGAGACTAGTGAGCATCTGGAGTCTCTTCCATCTTAACTTTCACTCCCCTTGTGTAGAAAGAAATATAGGCTTAAATAGGCCAAAGTAGACTCATGTATTTACAAAATAGGCCGTTTTCACAGCAGACATTATGGTTGTCAGAGTGGAGAAAGAACAAACTGAAACATAATTAAACATTCAATTCAAATTTCCCCCAAAATCATAAAAGTAATAGCAGCTGTATTCAGCTCCAGTTTATGACCTGAAAGAGTGAAGAGTGTGCTTCCTACTCGTAAAGGATCTCTTTAACAACAATTTAAAAATGTCTTCTAGGGAAAAACAATCCCAGTGTCATATCCAGAACTTTAACTATGTATACATGTTAAAGTATCATATGTTATATACCTGTGTTTATTTAACTTTAAGTTATAAGTGGCAAAGTTTAGATTGCCTTAGCTTAATTCTTTAAGGACTCAAAAAGAAGAGGTATGTCGAAAGCCAAATGCGATGGGCTACATTGAAATACAAAGGAAGCTACTAGCAGCCTGTTGTTACACAATCAAAGTAGTAGATTTATACCATAGACTGTAAATGGACGAAGCCTGAATGACGTCAGCCATCTGTAACTGCAGGGTGCTCCGGAGGCTCATCGGCAGCAGCTGCCATGCTGGAAATCCTGTCTGCCTAACTTTCAGTCAAAGTTTTAAGCCTCTTGACGAACCGTTACATCACGCCCCCCTGTCAATCATGTCAGCTACCCGCCTCACTATGGATAACACGTATTGTTCATGAAATATAATAATAAATAAATAAATCACCCCCTGTACAGTGTGTGTCCATAATGACAATAACTAATCAGACCTATTTTGTTTTTTTTGTACCAGGCTGTAAACATGTTATGATGTAAAAACAGCTTTTTTGGCTGTGGTGTGTATGTGACTTCCCCGGCTCATGGAGCCAGCCTCAAGACGACAGTCCTTGAACTGCAGGATTTTGCACTTCTGCATTGGCTTCATTTTTCAAGACCGGAGATTGCTGCTTGATTTAAAAACAAGTTCCACCTCGGAGAAGGCCAATAGCCCATCATAGTGGAGTGGCCATGGGCTGGCTATGCCTCTGCTCTTCTTTGATTAAACCTATTTTCATTTGTGGAATTTATTTTTTCAAGGTTTATTTTTGGGCTTTATATGCCTTTATTTAGAGATAGGACAGCAGATAGAATCAGAAATCAGGGAAAGAGAGAGTGGGAAAGGAAAGGAGCCACAGGTCGAATTTGAACCCGGGCCGCCCACTTATAGGACCACAGCCTCCGTACATTGGGCGCGCACACTAACCAATAGGCTACTGGCGCCCCTATTTGTTGCATATTCTTTAACATTTGTATGCATTTCAATTTAAGAATGACTTTTTGTGCTGATAACACAGACATGACGTTTTTCTCAATACTGTCTCTACTTAAACATTTCATTTTTATTCCTCCAAGATAAAAAAAGTGTTTTTTTTTCATCTGGAAATTAGTTTATTGGATTCATTTTTAAATATCTTGGTTCTGCTGCATGCTGTATAATCCTGTACTCAATTATCCCTGAACAAAAAGGCATTAGCAGACATGATGCATGTCATAGCAGAGGTGTTGTTAATGAGCGTAATGAAGATGCAGAATGACAAGAACACCATCTATAGACCACACATAAAAATGTATTTATTTAGTGTATTAACAAATTGTATTATACATTGTATTTTTGTAACTTTTTGTCTCACAAACAACAGCATTATAAAAATAAAAGCACATGTAACATAGATTGTGGTTGTGGTGTCATTTTTTTTTCAGCAAATCTGGAGTATTACAGCATCTATGTATCCATATTTGTCAAGAATTATTTTCTTATTTTCTTACAAAAGTGTGTAGTAGAGTTTAAAAACAGGTGTGAGTTTATCGTTGGACGGAAAGCAAGTGTTTGTCTCAGGCTAGAAAGGAGCGCACGGATAGTAAAAGAAGAACCCAATGTGTTGAGTGTGAATATTTTTGCACCAGGAAAATAATTGTGATGGTTAAAATACAAAAAAAAAAACATGCTGGTGATGAAATGTTATATTTGCCAGATGATTACATTGCTTACTTCATCAGAAAAAGCACTTATTTACGTATGTGAGTGATCAAGTTTGTGCAACCTACAAACATACGCACACTGGCAACATATCAGAGGTGCTAGAGATTTAAATTTATACCATTATAAGTGTCAGAGTTATTATTTTCACCAGGAGAGAGAGAGAAAAAAAGAAGAAGCTATGAGGCAAGTTTGGTGAAATCCTCCTTAATTCTACAATGTTGTACAAATTTATACGAAAAGCTGACATGAGGATCTCAAATGCACTCTGGAGATCCATATCGACAATGAAAATGTCCCCCAAATGTCCCCTGCATGGATCCAGAATTGCTCTTAACCATCATCAGGTCTGTGTGATAACTGCTCTGCCATCTGTGCACCTGGCCGCCCGCCCACTTATTAGCTACATAATTTGGTTGTTTCGTATTCCATCGAGTTGGGCTGCTTGGCACTGAATGTCTGCAGCGCTGCCTGGATCCTGGCAACGTCTGTGGTGGACAGTTTGAGCCGGTGCCGCAGCAGACAGGAGAACAGGTCCAGAGGCTGAGCTCCAGGTGGTGAGAGCCTGTTGACCCGATCCCGGATCTCCAGCAGCTGCAGCAGGGCCGAGTCCTGCGATCCCTGAGTGTATGGGTAGTCCAGCTGTAAAATCAGGTCCTGGATCGCCTCTGGGTCAAAGTGCATACTGTAGCCATACACCTGGATGCTGTTGATCTTCATGTAGCCCAGATTCTGCCCCGGTTCCAGGTACTCCAAAGGTTCATAATATACAGTTCCATTGCCATTACTCGAGGGCCCTCGAATCCGGCTCCGCAGGTAAAAGTGGACTGTCTCAAAAAAAGTTTTCCACTTGTTTCCCAAAGTCAAAGTCCAGTTATAGCAGTCATAGGGAAAGTCTAATTTAGTCCTCTCCCAGTCTGGGTAGTTGCTCTGTTCAGTGGGCATGATCCAACTCTCTGAGTGGCTGCCCCCAAACGGGTTTATATAGACAGACAGCATGGGGTCCAGAGTGCTATTCTTGGTAAGGCAGATCTGTAGAGACATCCCCAGGAGCATGTGCACATGGTTTGACTTATATTTATTACTCTTCAGCGTCAGCAGCATCCTCTTTCTCCATGACGGGTCGAACCAGTTATTCAGTCTGACATCGTTGCTGACAAAGATCCCATGGATGCTGATGCGGTTGTCCCGTTTCTGCAGGAGGTAGCGCAGCTCCATGTCCTGCAGGTCCGTCTCGAAGCCGATGTAGTGGTCAGTGGAGTCCGGCACCTCGTTGCGACACACGCCCTGACTCAGCATGTAGCCCTGGTTGCAGGTGGCACATCGGGAGCGGTTCTCAGAGGAGCAGGAGGCACAGGAGGTGCCCTCGCCTACTGTGCAGGGGATGACACCCTGGCAGGGGGGGTGCTCATAGGGGCAGGAGCAGCTCCGGGTCTCCTCCAGGTAGGAGCCGATGTGGTTGTTCTCACTGCAGTACATGATGGAGAGGATGTAGTGCAACCAGTAGCTGAAGGGTCTGTAACACAAAAAAACAACAAGATGTGAGATTTACTGGACATATAAATACTTTAATATGTCAAAAATACAAATAATTGCTTTAAAGCAACTGTGAGATACATTTGATTTCTCAACAAAGTGGTACCTCTTTGCTAATTTGTCCTATACATACAGGCAGAATCTCTAAAGAAAATCTGATCCTTGGTGATTTTGACTGGTTTACGTAGCACCCACTGTGAGTCTTTGATGGGGAAAATGTAATCAAGGGCTCTTGTGGTCTGCAAGCTGTTAATCACTGTGCCTGATTCTAACTTGGTGGCAGCAGTGAGAGAAATTAAAACTAACTTTATTGAAAAAGTCAATCGTGTTGCATCGTGCTTTTGTTGGAGACGTCAGTATTCAATAGAAAGTGTTTCATTGCCAGTTAAAAAACTCTTTCAAGAAATGAATGTAAGGACTGTGGATTTTTTTCATCATCCAAATTATTTGGTTATTTGTTGGATACAAGCTACCAACATAAATGATGAAAAAAATGATGCTCATACTGTATTACTTCTGGTTTAACACTGTGTTATTGAGAGACATGCTTCTGACACACACATGGCGAATTACAAACACGCACAAACAAGACTTACGGACATGCAGTGATGTAGTGATGTGCTACACAGGGAGCGCACCAGAGCTGCTAAGGGTTTGGTGCCTTGCTAAAGGGCACCTCGGCAGTACTCGGGAAGTTGGCACCTCTCCAGCAACCACACCAGCTTCCATACTTTTGTCCGCACCTGGACTTGAACCGGTGACCCTATGGTTCCCCAAACCCGACCCAGGTCCCTATAGGCTGAGATACTGCCGCCCCTGAAGTCTGATATTTTTCTTGTATCACAGCAGCTTCATTTAAAGCAACATAATAATTAAAGACGAGATAGAAAGATATGTATATTTGAAGTAACATCACAATAAAAGACAGTATTCAAGGTCTGAAATGGACATTTAACCTTGGATTGAGACATGCATTCAGGCAAAGCAGTGCTTTGATCTAACTTTATTAAAAAGCAGGAACCCTGTATCTCCACTTTGATGTTGATATTTTCTGTTCTGAACACGATTTGAGTCACACTCAATGTTGTTAACCAGCCATGACGTGTATTAAATGTAGACTGATGTACAGAGTTTCTTTAGTGGTTGACCAACAATCTTTGAAAACAGATTTTCTTGTGGTGGAGAGGTTCTGACTTCAAAGTATTGGACAAACACTTGTACCATGTGGTGTTAAAGTACTGTAGGACACTCTCAGTAAATAACAAAACAAGAATCTGTCTACTCGCCCCAACAGATCTTAGACGGCGGTGGAAAGAAATCCTTTGTTCTTTTTGAAGACACATAACACGGCACAAAACAAGAGGGGGAACGAGACTCGGAAAAACAAACTACAAAACCCAGCAGACACAACAACAAAAAGAACGAAGCAGAAAAAAGAAAAGAAGGAATACAGGGGCATAATGTTGGGCTTATAATGTTTTATTGTAGTATGCAGCATGTATGTGTGTGTGTGTGTTTGTGTGGGTTGGGTTTTTATTTTACAGACATAGAGGGGGAAAAGCAAAAGGGGAGACAAAAGAAGATAGAGAAAAAATAATCTCTGGTTTGGCTGAAAGGACAAAGAGCTCCCGAGGTGAATCTGGGACAGGTTAGCTGAGGACAGGGGGTCTATTTAGTTGTTTTTAGCCGTACTTCATACTTTTTTTTATCTCTTTGTATTATTTGTATGCTTAACTTTTTGTTCTCTCTCTCGCTCTCTGCTGCTCTTTGCATTCTTTCCTCTCCTTTGCTTTAGGTCGCGCCCAGACCCTGAGCCAGCCTCCGGCTTGTTGTGGGTCAGATCCCTTAAGCCGGGAACGGTCCCTAACCCTGGACGACAGGTCTGTTCATCTGGGTTTGAGCAGAAGCTTTCATTTTGTACAGAGACTTAACAGAGTCTCAGACTCCAAAACAAATTGGTGAGAAATCATACACATAGGGTGAAGGAAGAGTTTAATTGGATGTCAAAGAGGGCAATAGTTTTTGGTTCAAATAACTCAACATTTTGATTGAATCAAGATACCCTGGTTTCCCGCAAAAAGATTATTTAGAGAAAATTATTAGCACTGGGTTTCGGATAAGTACTGAAAAGCATGACACAACATCACCTTGTCCTAAGAGCAGAGCAGAAGACACAAATGTCCAATGTAGAATGAAACACCATCACTATGAGCTGGAGTGATGTACTGAATATCAGCATGGGATTTGGTTGATCACAAGGCTGCAAGCTATGTGCCGAAGATAATCACAGCCATGCTGATATTCGACATCTCGACCTCGAGCGTGATGTTGCTTTCATACAACAGTTCTGATAGCGCTACATATTAGTAGAAAGTAATAAGTATCATCCACAATGACTACACAAGTAAGAAAAGCGAAATGTTTCTTTTATTCTACGACACGATCCGTAATGGTAAAATCTAAATTCCTGAGGTTGTTTGTGCAGAAGGAGCAGATGGACCACATGGCAAGTCTGTAATGTCATAAATCATTTTCTTTGTTCCACATCTGTCACATTTCTGAGTCCATTTCTTTTTGTTCTCCAGCAGAGTTAGCAGCTTTGTTTTTGTGGCCGTGTGCATCTGCTTAATTCATTTACATGGAACAATGGTGCATGTATAAGTAATCTAAATTCCAACGCATATTTCTGAAGGAAAGAATAACATTTGTCCAAACAGTTGTTTGACTAAACAAGAAGTAGGCTGCACAGTGTGTGTGTGTGTGTGTGTGTGTGTGTGTGTGTGTGTGTGTGTGTGTGCGTGTGTGTGTGTGTGTGTGTGTGTGTGGCACTGGGGGATTTTAACTTTTAGAAGAATATTAGATCAAAGCCATTAAAAGTCAGCCGAGTTTCTTTTCAACTTCACAAACCAGGTTTCCAGCAAATATTTGAGGCATATTTCCGTGTTTCAAATGAAATGTGTACCACAGTACATTTTCTAAGCGTACCTAGCTGGGGGGGTGTCTACATTCCCCAGCTAGGTACACTCTTACTAGGTACTTGCATATAAACGATGCATCTTCTCCTGTGTTTCTTAAATGTAAAGAGCCATGTTTCCTTTTCTACACAGTTTAAAACAAAGCCATTTTTTCTCCAACCAAGAAATGAAATCTTTGATTCTTGGGATATGAAGGATTTGAAAACAGCTGTTGATTTGAAAATTAGATTTTGTTTGATAAGACACTGTACGAAAAGACTTATTATATTGTATATATAACAATCTTGTCTCCCTGTACATCCACAAGAGTCCAATTTCCCATTGTCCCTTGCCAGTTTCTGACTCTCGGTCCTATGCTCACAGACTTCCACTCCTTTTCTATTTTCACAAAACTTCTCTCATCAGCCCTACAGTCTGCTGACCTTCCTCTGCTTACTCACCAGCCTCACTCTATATTTACCAGACAATTCCCATTGTTAAGTTTCCAGTCCACCTTTAAAAATATGCTTTGTTTGTCTCTAACTTCTTTGTACTCAGACCTTGTCCTCCCTTCCTTTCATACCTGCCAGTCATCAGATACAAAAATAATTGCACCAGTCTGCCTGTGATCGTCTATACCAAACTCGAACAACCCCCAACACATTTTAGACTCCAATTAAGCCTCCTGCATTTAATCATTACAGACCTTTGAATAAAGTGTGTTTTCATTGTGATTATTAGTTAGTCTATGCAAATCTTACATTGACAGCATAGCCTCGCAGACAGACAGAGCCTCGTGCCCCCCCGAGATCTTTGGCGCCCCCCTAGTGTGACTCGGACCCCATGTTGGGAACAATTGCTCCATATTCCCTGTGCCTGGTTTTACCCCCGAAAGTCGCACAGGATAAATATGTAGCATAGCAGGAGTCGCATGTTGTCGGCCTTCAGATATCGCCATAAGTTGGTGGACTGAAATGGTACCAAATCAAATGTCTTGAAGTTGGACTAACACGCCAAGAACGCGGTTGGAGAGCGATTAACTCCGAATGTATACACCTCAAACCGACCCAAAGTGGACTAAGCGTTCTGTGCATGCTCCTGGTTTTACCCTGGAAGTCCAACAGAATAAATATGTAGCATGGCAGGAGTTGCGTGTCGTCTGCCTTCGGATATCACCATACAGTAAGGTAGAGGGATAGCATGCATCACATTTGTATGTATCTAAAGTAACGCATGGAGCGACATGTACAGAACCATAAAGCTGTGCATGTTTTGACATATAACCACCACTTTGCTGTTTGCTTTTTAGAAAGGTCAACCGGAAGAAGGTCCAATAGTAACTAGCTGAAAGGAGATATGTACAGTATATCATCGCCTACAGTAGCAGAGTTGGAAATAAATTGATCCCCCCTCAGTGCATGTATACATGACAATGAGACTACTCCAACTGAAGAACCAAATTGAGCTACTGTACACCTGTAGCTCATCTTATCCGTGCATATATACATACTTTATGACTTCTCACATATTTCAAAACCCCCATTGTGTTTGTTATGTAATTTTTAGGAGCATTATTTCGTAAGTATGAAAAAATGTGTTATCCTGTGGAGCAATATTCAAGGGATGATTTGAGGTGTGGTGTCTGACATTTCAAATCAGCGCTTTAAAAGAAGCCATCTTAACAAGCAAGCTACTAGTACAATATTCCAACGTCAGCATGTATGTGGCAGTGATGTGGAGAAAGAAAAAGGAGTTTAAATCTGGTGACATTTTGTCAAAACACAGTCAATGTAATGCAAGAACAGTCTCAACAGTCACCCAGCTTCTCTGAAACTCATCAGCGAGAGTCAGTTGTGCATATCTCACCTCTAGAGTCTGAGGCTGTGCACAGCGAGAGAGAGAGGAAGCTGCCCCGCCATCATAAAGCGCATTCTGTCAGCAGGACATGTAAACTGTCACACAGACACAGTGTGCAGTACTGGCCAAAGAGAAGCTGCAGTGCTCACTCTACAATCTGTTCACTGCCTGTCAGCTCATTTCTCACTGATCAATCCCACACGCAAACTTTCTCTCTCTGCCACAGATTCCATTTGTGCAAAAAAACTTTTCCCTCCAAAAAACATTCACTACATTTTTTTTTTCCATTAAAAGCAATATATTTCCTTTGTGAGCTGCAAAAAAAATAACACATTCCTGTTATTGTGACATTTGGTGTTCTCAGACAGCAGCTGAAAAACACGCCTCTTCAAAAGGATGTACTCAAAAGTTACAATAGAAAGTCTAAAATGGGTTTTGCAGTGTAAAGTCACACAGTATATATTTTTCTATTTGCTTTTTTCTTCATCTGACAAAGACCATGATGCTCCAGTACATTTATAATGGCTGCAGAGATGCACGCATATTTCTTTTATACAAATGAAAAAAAACAAATCCTCCATGAACTAGGTCATTACACAAAAGAAAATATAGAAAGACACAGAGGAATAGAGAAAATAATCATATTTCTTTAGTGGAGGACAAGAAAATCACGCATAATTTTTACAGCTCGTCGGAGTTGTATTGGAACTCTGTAATGTACGTTTTCGGCTGATACAAAATGTATAAGTTAAACCCAAAACTTCAGAAAAAGTGCGATGTTACACAATGAGGCAGCGACTGCATCTTTTATAAAGACGTCTTGGCTGTCACCCATGTGAAAAGGAGTGACTGACTTCTTCCTTAGATGTTTTCAGAGCACCAGGTTATATCACAGCAGGATCCAAAATATCCACTTTAAGCATCTGCTTTCATCACTCCCACTCCACCTCATCACTGCATTTTTCTGCTCTCGCTATATTTGCCCCAGATACTGTCCAGCCAAATACTGAGTTATAGTCACATAGGGCCGTGCAATATGTGACTTGTTTATTGGACAAGTTATTACGTTTTCAATGCAATTAATTGTCATGTCTGTAGGTTTGCTGTTACACTCTGTGAACTCTTAAACACAAACCATGCAGCTACAAAGGCGTTTGCAAAATGTGTAAACTTTTAAAATATAGCTTAGTTTTTACAAAGACTACTGATGTAAACAAACTTAGCCAAAGCTCCTCCAATTGCATAAGAAGCCAATTTGAAGATCTGAAGTCAGACTGTTTTGAAGTGTGTTGTGCATGTCTGGAGATCTGCTGCTTAACTTGGAATATCGGCTCCATTCTGCAAGATGCAATATGTGCAGCTGAATGATGGTATAACCCTTTAAATGATGAGTCACAAGAATGGCTCCAAAAACTTGCTGTGAACTTAAAGTGCACACACCATAATCGAACAAAAAAAAAAAAGTATCCTTTAACATCCTGATGGATCGCCTTCAACCAGCCTGCATTCAAACCACAGCTCTTGAGACCTTGTATTAAAAACGTTCACAAGACCTTTTAAAAAAATATATATATTATAATTTCACATTTAAAGCTGTTTTCCTACAGTATGCAGTCCTGAAAATGAATTCAATAATTTCAGGGCGGGCTGAATCTTTTAAGCCAAAGAAAATACAATTTCTTAAATTGTGAAAGTTTGTTCTCCTTGAATTAATCTATTGTAACTAAACTCTTGTACCTCTACATACAGAGTCCCTTAGTGGTGGCAGGGCTAACGCTTGGAGTAGCTACTGAGCGAAATAGTAACAAGCTGAAGGAAGTGCCGTCCTGTCAGTGTGAACACAGCAAACACAACAAGCCCAGAGGGAGTTTGACTTACTCCACAATATATTTCCATAGGGTACATATTTGATTTTTTGTGATTTAATATTCAGAATGTCACTTATTATGTGAGAACTTTTTTTCCCCCATAAGCTCACGAGGAGAAAAGCGATTGAGTCGAGTTTTGGGGAAATATGGGAGGTTGGTTAAACTCTTACACTCCTTTCATTCGATTATTTATGCAAACAGATACTACGGAATGACTTTTACTGGCCTTTTCAATCGTAGTGTACTCTGCGGGAGCCTCTAGCCATTATAAGTCTGAAAAAATTGGCGGGAGGGACCAGCAGGAAACAGAAAGGTAAAGTTGATAAAAAATATCTGGCTGTTACTTTTCTTCTTTGTATCATGTTGTGGTGCTGGGAGGAGAGCTCCCTGAGAGTTACTTTTTTAAAGTATCTTTTTAATTTGTGTTTCTCCTCTTCTTTCTGTCTCTCACTGTGCCGGGCTACAGTCTCATACTCAGTGTGTGCTCGATTAAAGAAGGTGGTAGATTTTCTGTCTTCTATTTTTCCTTCACAATAAACTTCAGATGCAGGTTCCTCTGCAGCAGTGGTCAGTCTACAGTGATCAATCAGCTATATTAGCACCATTCCCTCCACCCCTGTTTGCACCTTTAGACAAGAAAGCCTTGGAATGAGAATGGCCTGAGAACAGTTAAGTTTTTACACTCTCTTATTCAAACATGCTACACACACATAGGGAAGCATTACACACACATGCATAAACAGGATCCTGTGGACATGCACTAATGGAGAGATGTCAGAGTGAGGGGCAGCACACGAAAGAGCACCCGAGCAGTTTTGGGGTTCGGTTGTTCAAGGGCACCCTGGCAGTCCTTGGGAAGTGAGCTGGCACCTCTCCAGCAAACAAGCCTAGTTCCATACTCTGGGCCAACCAGGACTTGAAACTGGCAACCCGCTAGTAACCAAGCCAAGTCCCTCACACTGAGCTGCTGCCGCCCCAAACTTGATTTTTTGATGGTTGATGCATATTTCTGAATTACTGCTGGGAAAAATTCATGAATTGTAAGGAAAAGGTGAACATAGTCTAAACTGCTATGAACCTGCACTCTTGGCTCTAAGGGAGCATCTCCACTGTCGTTAAAAAAGATTTCTGATTGAATTCGATTGTATGAGAAAATTGAGCATACAGTTATTTTTTCATTAGATATTCAACCTCGGTTTAAAGTAACCTCATTCTTAATGAGTTTATGGTCTATGTCAATCCCAGGCTTTAAGTCTTTATTCAACCACCATTTTCATTTTAAAGTAAATAGAGGGAAGAGCAGGTTATGCTTTAGGGTGCGGCTACCTCATGATTGACAAGTTTCTTCTTAAGCAACCTGAACTATTTTGTGTGGCTTTTTTGTAAAATAAAAAACAACAAAAAAAGGAACAGACTGAGGAGTCAGCTTTCCATTTCATGAATGTGTTTTTGCTAGCATTTGAATTTTTTGACACAGTTAACAGCTCCCTGGTAATAATAATGGCTCCCTTTTGTAGGTCAGCGCTACATTTTGGTTAAAAATGAAAGAAAGTCAAGGCACCTTTATTTTGAAAAGACAATTTCAAACTCAGAGTTGTTTGCTAACCCCTCAGTACTCCACCAGAAAGATGGACACTAAAAAGCCAAACTCAAGGCTTCAAAAGGAAGTTCACAAACTAACGAGTGATGTCAAGGGACAACATCTCAGTCCTTCTCATCTCAATCCAACATAAATGTAGTCTGTGACTCAGCCGGTTGGTTAAAAGGACACGACATTTTGCTTATTAGCATCTAAAACGGGGCTGTGAATCCTCAGTCAAAAATATACTGAGGCTGTCTATTGTGCTGTATGCTGAAACATATGCTGTTTTGAGCAGGGAGATAAATATATCTTATTGCAACATGGGTTACAGTATGTCTATGTATGGTCTGACAAGAAATTGTAGGTGTTTGGTAATGCTGTGTAAAGAATAATGTACTGTTTAAATGAAGGGGGATTAAATTTGATTAAGCAGGAAGTCAAGGTGGTGGGCGAATTGAGGCTGTTAGCTGCAGCTAAAAAATCTCATTGCAGAGGGTGATAATGTGGTTTCTCACCTGAATTGGCTGCTAAAATAAAACTGGTACTGCATGAGCTGTACTGACTTAATCATGTTCCTTTTTCATAACCTCAGAGAATACACAACATAAAGAATCTTTTTTTTTTTTTTGAGAACAACTCAAAAATAGATGATGATATGAGGAAACATGGCAAACTTTTTTTGTCTATGATTTCATCTCAGGCAAGTTAACCAACAGGAAAATCTCCCAAACTTTGCATTTTCCTTTGAAACACTGCAAACTTTAATTTCACAGGAGGATGGCTTTGATTTCCTGGATGCAAAGAGGACCGGGGCTGGGAGTGCAGCCAAGTCATCAGGTGCCACACTTTAGCTCACTTCAGTGGGACCCTTCGTGAATATCAAAGGGCTAATATATTGTGTGCTTTATTAGCATAATGCCTAGTTGGAGGGATAACAAAGCGCCGCACACGGAGCAGGATGGAGAAAATAAATGAGCAGTGCCGTTCACAGCTTGCATGAAAGGACTTGTGATGTAGCTGCAGGCGTCGGAATTTTTGCTTATTTTCACACATGCACAGCAACCCACACTCTTCCACATCCTCATCATCATCATCATCATCATCATCAGAGGTCAGCAGCTTCTCACCTCTCTCTCAGCATAATGATTTTGGGCTGAGATCGACACCTCTTGCTGAGTGTGAAGAGCTTGTTGACGATGCGTCGGGCTTTGCTCAGGAGCTGCTGCGTGCCGAGCTCCAGCTGTCTGTAGCGCTGGTGAACGCTCGGCTCCATCTTCCAGAAATACTGAATGGCGGACATGTTGAGGGCGTAGAACGTGGGAAGCCTTCGGACGAAGTTTTGAAACTCATCTAGAAAGACAGGGACAGAAGCAAAAAGGAGGGTTGAATTTTGTTTTTCTCTCTCTGACACTTTCTTCCAACTTTGGCTAATTTAGTCAGAGCAAAATGAGAGAGTCACTTTGCAGAGGCCACATGGGCTCCAGAGCCTGCAGGGCGAACTGGAAGTGATATTGTTTGACGCGTATGCAAATAGAAAAAAGGAAGAGCTAAATACTCGGGGTAATAATTTTTCTTCTTCTATTAATGAACAGCCAACAGCTTTTTCCTGGGCTAGAACCGTTGCTCTGTCTGAGTGAGGACAAGAAGCACAGAGGATAATATCTGTCAGCCCTACAGAGCTGCTGCTGTGGGCCGCACATACAATGCCCAGAACACATATTAAATTTCCAAGGCATTCAATAACAATATCATCATCATTGTAATCATGATTGGTCGTATGGAAAATCGATGTGAGCGCTGCACTGATGAGAAAACGGCTGCTCTGTTTGTAATTAGTTAGCGTTATCTTGATAATACAGCAACTGATTAGAAAACCAATTAAGTGTCAATGGCTTCCCTGGTGATTATGCAAGGTGTATTCCATGTCCCTGTGAAATTAATAAGTTGATTAAACAGCTTGTAATAAAATATATTAATAGGTGATTCAGGGTCGCTTACCATGGCCTACTTTTTTAAAATGAGAGGAACGGTCTCGAGAGGAGGAGGAACTACACAGAACAGCTTCCATGTTTGTTCACTTAATTGAACATGTGGAGGAAAGATTTCACCTTTCGACATGTGTATTTGTATAGTTTGAAGGATGGATTTATGATTATGTTATTATCAATAAATCAATCAAAACAAAACAGCTCAAAAACAAATGTACTTTTTGTCTCTCGTCTCCAAGTCCATTTTATTCTGCCAAAGATATGAATACTTTCAGAAAAATTACCATTGATATTTTTTTATTTTAAACATTGGGGCCAGTAAAGAACTTCTGTAACGTAGCACTACAGTTTCCTCTGTATCTACAACACCCCTACCTGTTCCACTTAATGGACATCTAACTACCTCACAGTGCAATAACAACGTGCACTAGTGTTAGCAAAAATAGTGCAGTCATTTAATGAGCAATTACAGCGGTGGAAATATGTTCTGTGTGTAATTACAAACAAAACATCTCACGTGCAATATGAGGTGTGCAACATTCTCAGGAAGAGACAACATAGTTTCTGAATGTATTTGAGGACCCTTTCATATATCTTTAAAAAGTGTATTGCCTGTGTACTTTTGGATCTCACAATTGTCTTTGTTTTGCTGCTCTTTTATGTTTGATATTGCTATAATATTTTCTTATTCTTAATATTTGTAGAGCTGATTCTCTGAGACCTGCACGACAAATTCCAATATACCTGAACTGTTCTGTACCTGTGCATCTGGCAGTGAACTTCTATTCTATCCTTTTCTATTCCATTCTGTTGTTTGTTCTATAAATGTTGCCCCTTCCTTCTTATTCTATAACTTTTATTCTGATTTAATTACGATAGTTATAAGCGCTAATGCACGTATGACAACATACTGCTTTCATTGTATTCCTCCTTTAATCATGCTTATACTTCTATTGTGTTCTATTCTACTGTGTTTGCATCGACAGTATTCAAATTCAAAAAACTTTATTCAATTTTCTTTTTTTTTTTGTATTTTTTTAGTACGGCTATTTGAGTAACCTCCTGTTGTTCTCCAGTGTGCTACACAAATAAAGAGCCTTCACTTTTTCAGTGGTGTAGAAATTGTCAGTAAGCTTTGTTGATTGATGCATGCAAAGTCGATACAGATTGTCTTGAGCAGGTTTTCACACAGACACGCTGCGCTCATATTCAGCTGCAGGTACAAGATGTTCTGAAACAATCCCAACACCCTGAGCTAGGTGAGCTATTGTGTCTATTGATTCTTTTATTTCTTCCCACCTTACAGTCTTCTTTTTTTCTGCATTGATGCAAAAATCACTACCCTTATCTATGAGAAACTCTTGGATATGAATCGCTATATACTCCAACAAATCTATCACTCATTACTTTTACATGATCGCACAACTGGAACATCATCACCTGAGCAAAAGAGTTCGATAACAGAAAAAACTAGAAGAAAAAGCGAGCAGAAGAAACAAGAGCCGCAAAGAAACAAAGGAAAGAAATGCAATCACAGAAGCTTTGTTAAGAAAAGGCTATTCTTCCATCTGTTTTGCTGTAACTGTGTTATATAGTATGTACTCGCTGTGATTGACTTGGAGAATTTCTTTATAAAGGAGAAAAAAATAGTTGAAAAAAAAACCACCCCAAAAGTACCTTAACCTGTAGGCTTCATGGTGAAGTCTCCTGAGGAAAGAGGAACACGGCACATTGCTGCTGAAATCGACATTTATTTTACCACCAAGACGACAATAGCTCATCCCTAGAAACACTGTCACTACCCCCCCATTATTATCTTGTCAGCCCCTGAAACCAGGAAGGTAACAGCACTTTCCTTTTGGATCAGTTTAAAAATAGAAGACGCTGCCAGTCTGGAAGAGAACGATCACAGTGCGGTGTGTGGCCATTTTTCTGACTAATATTGGGGGGCTACTGTGTCTAAATGAATGTATTATTTATTATTTATATTTATTTAACCTGGTAATTAACCCATTGAGATTAAGATCTCTTTCACAAGGGTGACCTGGCCAAGAGGGCAGCAGCACACGTCATAATAAACATTACGGTTCACATACAATAAATTAAGAGCATTCAACAATCCCTACTGGCAGGTCTTCCTGCCTTCATCAAACCATAGCAGATGTTTCCGGGATAACTCTAAGACAACCCGGGGTTCGCACCTGTGTCCCACTTCTCCCTTTCCTGACAGTAATCCAAGATTAGATCCAATGAGAGTTTACCAAAACTGGGTTTTCTGACATGAACCAAAATTTAATGATTATTTCATTACACACACACACACGCATATTAAGCGTCAGCTGCTCTGAGTAAAGCGCCTTAACACAATCATCAGGGAAGCTCTATTTCTCCTCTGACTAAAACTTGTTGGCTGAATTCATGTCGGTTAATTAAAAAATCCTTTGGCATAAAATCTCAGGGCCACCAGGAGTTGGAGCAATGCTGATACAGCTGCACTTCTTTCTCTGCCATATCTGACAGTTGGTTCCATCTTCCTGTTTTGACTCATAACAGTTTATTTGGTTCATTTTCTGAACTTAAATAAAAACACGATTTTCCGAAGAACCAATTCTTATGCAAAAAAATTATAGTAAATATTGGATCACATTTTAAATTATAGTTTAAAGTAGTTGTAAACCATGACAGATTGGTGGAACATAATTCAAAGTTAACCATTATTTCATTGGGTTTAAATTAATCCTTGTTAATACAACCGAGTCTAACACACTTATCCAGCTCTAAAATACATAGTATCCTAATTTATTCAAATCACACTCAGTGGAGAGTCAGAGTCAACCTTGAAAGCGATTACTTCAGCGTGGACTGTGGATTTAACAATCAGGTATCAAGATGAATCTCTTAACACTATACATATGCGTATTGCATTTACAAAATATGCTTTGTTTTTCTGAATTAACGAGATACCGGCTCCTCAAAATCCCAACAAAAGCTCTCCTTAAAGGTCACATATTCTCCTCCTTTTCAACCAGTATAAATAAGTCTCAGAGCTCCCCAAAACATGTCTGTGAAGTTTCTTGTTCTAAATCCACTCTGATCCTGTATTTGATCATGCCTATAAACCCCTCTATTTCAGCCCTGCTCAGAACAGGCTGTTTCTGTGTCTGTAGCTTTAAATGTAAATGAGCTATCTTCAACCACACCCCTCCCCCAGGTGTCACCCACCTGGGTCGAGGGTGACATAATATGTGACCTTTAAAGTAGCAAACATTCCCAGACTCTTAAGTTTAACACATTTTTATTTTGGTTTGGGATTGCCACGTGGGGTCGTTCTCGTGTCTTTAGGCAACATGGATGGTATTTCTATTAGTTTGTTGACTTTACACGGGCAACTTAGATCTTTGCAGTTCAGACAGAAACCCCACTGTGATCTGTCAGGAACAGCTATGATGATAAGACATCCTCTACTGATATAACATGATGCATCCAGACAGTTCTGGATCCCCATGAGTACAACTGAGGCACCGGTGATGTACTCAGAAATGCAACCACCTCATAACTCGTGATTCAGAGATAATTATCTTGTTCAATCATAAAAACAGAGCAGATTTTTATTTTCTCATGTGAAAGCAAAATGCTTTACGTAAATCTGCAACTGATATAAGTTATTCTGTACTAGATCACATTGACGAGTGCTTTCTCTGGGTCTTAATGGAGCGTATTTATGTTTGTGTATTTAATGCAACACAGCAACTCCAGTATTCAGGGCACCTTGCTGGTTGTTACGGCTGCGTGCCAATCAAGTCCCCCTAAGTACAGCAGCATGCAGTCAGTCATAACGCACTGAGCCAGCAAGGTGTAGCACAGAACGCAGCTTAAGGCAGGGAGGGAAATGATTGAAACACCCAGATGCTCTCAGAGCCTGTGGATGCAGCCTTAAGTTTCTGTAATGATGGAGGCACAGGAAAAGAGGCAGAGCCATGCAGGACACGTTCAGTTAAAATATCACGTGTACATTGTAGATGTTCAGCATTACAGACATGACAGTGTGCAAAATCTTGTTTGAAAGTGAGTAAATTCTATTCTCACATTCCTCGTACATCACAACTGCAAGCTGATGCTCTGTAAAAAGGGAAGTCTGTGTAAGATTAACATGCTTATATTTTAGACCTTTAACAACCTTTCCAAAAAAATCTACTTCTTATAATTTCCTAAATAATTTAAAGGACCAATATGTTACTCTGACACGTATCTTTTCAAAATGAGTACTGCAGTCCAAATTCCAAACATCGGAGAGAGCTGCCTCCCCTCCCCCCTAGAGTCGAGGTGCACGCAGGTTGCCATGTCTCAGAATCTGAAGCTTCAGTGTTTAGCCAGCTCTGCATCGGTATTGAAACCTTTCTGCGTAATAACGTCTCTCCATTTTTCAAAAGCATCTCCAATATTGATCCTATTTTTTACCACATTTCTGCTCGTGGAGCTTATTAGAAACGTGCAGAGGCTTTTTAGGTCGGGTACATCTGAAAAACCGAGGGGCGAATCGGCCGTGTTGGGGTGCCTTAAAACTGCCAACTTCTCTGGTCAAAACAAAAACAAACCATTCCGCACCAGAATCGAAATTTAGCAGGAGGACATACTGGCTGCTGCATTGTTGTCAGAGAAGCCAACACTTCAACATAGCATGTTTCCTTAATGTCTGATCATAGTAAGGTCACTGATTTAATTCAGTAGATACACTATATTGCCAAAAGTATTGGCTCACCTGCCTTGACTCGCATATCAACTTAGGTTACATCCCATTCTTAATCCATAGGGTTTAATATGACGTCGGTCACCCCTTTGCAGCTATAACAGCTTCAACTTTTCTGGGAAGGCTGTCCACAAGGTTTAGGAGTGTGTTTATGGGAATTTTTGACCATTCTTCCAGAAGCGCATTTGTGAGGTCACACACTGATGTTGGACGAGAAGGCCTGGCTCTCAGTCTCCGCTCTAATTCATCCCAAAGGTGTTCTATCAGGTTCAGGTCAGGACTCTGTGCAGGCCAGTCAAGTCCATCCACACAAAACTCTCTCATCCATGTCTTTATGAACCTTGCTTTGTGCACTGGTGCACAGTCATGTTGGAACAGGAAGGGCTATCCCCAAACTGTTCCCACAAAGTTGGGGGCATGGAAATGTCCAAAATCTCTTGGTATCCTGAAGCATTCAGAGTTCCTTTCACTGGAACTAAGGGGCCAAGCCCAGCTCCTGAAAAACAACCCCACACCATAATCCCCCCCTCCACCAAACTTTACACTTGGCACAATGCAGTCAGACAAGTACCGTTCTCCTGGCAACTGCCAAACCCAGACTCGTCCATCAGATCGCCAGATGGTGAAGCGTGATTCGTCACTCCAGAGAACGCATCTCCACTGCTCTAGAGTCCAGTGGGGGCGTGCTTTAGACCACTGCATCTGACGCTTTGCCTTGTACTTGGTGATGTATGGCTTGGATGCAGCTGCTCGGCCATGGAAACCCATTCCATGAAGCTCTCTATGCACTGTTCTTGAACTAATCTGAAGGCCACATGAAGTTTGGAGGTCTGTAGCGATTGACTCTGCAGAAAGATGGCGACCTCTGCGCACTATGCGCCTCAGCATCCGCTGACCCCGCACCATCGTTTTTACGTGGCTTACCACTTCGTGGCTGAGTTGCTGTCGTTCCCAATCGCTTCCACTTTGTTATAATACCACTGACAGTTGGCTGTGGAATATTTAGGAGCGAGATAATTTCACGACTGGACTTGTTGCACAGGTGGCATCCTATCACAGTACCACGCTGGAATTCACTGAGCTCCTGAGAGCGCCCCTTTCTTTCACAAATGTTTGTAGAAACAGACTGCATGCCTTGGTGCTTGATTTTATACACCTGTGGCCATGGAAGTGATTGGAACAACTGATTTCAATTATTTGGATGGGTGAGTGAATACTTTTGGCAATATAGTGTATCTTACACACTTGACATCGAAACAAGATTTAGCAGATTAAAAAGATGTTTAACCAAAAACCAACAAGTACAATGCTGCTTAGTCGAAGTCAGAGTTTCTTATTTTCAGAACTTTTCATCTCTTCCTTTTTTGAAAGCAGAAAATGACAAACTGGAGTTCAGTGTTTGGCTTTCAAAATTACACCACAGCTCAACAACAATGTCTGCCCATAGAAGTAGACGTAGAAAGCAAAGACAGTAAACAACTGATACATTGTAAAAAAGATAATAGAGTCATTTGAACCATTGTACTCCCCTTCTCTCTCCCAATATACGTAATTGTCTTGAGAAATGCATTTGCCTGAGTTGTAGTTGATTTTTTTCATATCTCTCTATGAACTCCAGGATGTGAAGTCTTATTTGAAGATGATAGGGAAAGCACTTGATGCTTTTTTGAAGATGAACTATTTCTGAATCTTTCCATGAAGCAGAATACTTTTTTGTATAGCTTTACTGCTTCCATATATTGCAAATATAACTCTTAGACCTGCTCTTTGTATCCTCGCAATTGTACTTGAGTGTAGCTGTACTGCTTATGTAGACATTTCTTTAAATTAAAGTCATATTTTCAAAATCAACGAACACAAATTTGTTTTATTAAAGCACATTTATCTCACTTTTCTAAGTATCAGGGAAATACACTTGATTTCAGTCCAAAAGCAACCGTCTCAATTTGTGTTAAGGTTTCTTTACAATATATATATCAAGAACATACGAAAAGAAAATTGGCCAATGAAAATTATTATTAGCTTTTTCTTGCACTTGCACAACTCTTTGCAGGAATGCTGTTTTCAAGCCTTGTTGCTCAGCTGACATTAAATAATGTTATCTGTCAAAACCCACAGCTGAACTGCAATGCATTACATCACACGTTACATCATAGTTACATCACAGAGCACAGCAACTGTAGTTTGTCTCTGGGGTGTGAAAGCTCCTCCTATGGCACTGGAAGACCTTCATCTGACTGAATCACTGCTGACCCAGTCACATCACTGCGTACATACAGCCCCGTTTATTTCCTTCATGTTGAAATTTGCACCGTGCAATTCTGTGCGCAGCCAGGCTCGAACGGCATAAAAGGTAGTTGTTTGAGTACAGAGGATGAGTGTTAGGCGTTTTGACAGCGTACACGGTGATATGAACAATTTGCCAAATATGAGAGATTTCACTGCTCTTTCTGCTGACTCAGCTCCTGCCTTTAATATCTGTGGCTGTGTGAGGCCACTGAGGGACGTGCTGCAAATCAATAAGCAGCGCTGCTTTATGGCAGTATCGGATTTACAGGATTTTTTCATCAATGTGATGAAGTGCCTTAATTTGTCGAACATTTAATTTGGCAGGTTGTCCAACAAACACTTTGCCGATAAAAAAAAAAAAAATCTCAAAACCATTTTGCAGGTATTTTATGATATCATAACATATGATATCATAAAATGAAAAATAAAAAATATGCAAACGTGTTTTATTTATGAGATGCTTTTTACATTTTGTTGTGTATGTAAGAATTTATTGCAGATTTCCACACCTAACACCGGGCCTTGGGAAATCAATCAAATCGGAGCATTTTCATTTTATAGGCATGAGACGCTCTTCTCTGTTTTCGTATCATTTTGCAACAACTGCCAGAAAAAATCGCTCCTCTGCGTACTGATGAATTCCCATTATGTGGATTGGATGCACTCGTCCCTTGTTTTCAAGGCCTTTCTGTCTTTGTTCTCCCTCCCTATCGGCTTTTCTAACAATAGGGTCTAATCTGCTGTCAGAGGGAGGGTCACAGCAATTTAAGAAGAGGAAAAAAAGGAAAACAACTGACCTGACTCCTCAAAGTCTTGGTTGGCCACGTTCCAGGAGTCTCGGATTTTCAGCAAACTGGCTTCCATCGCCTTAAGATCCACCTCGGGGCAATTACACTGCGGGTAGTCCACGGCACACTGGCACCAGCAGTCATTGTTTCGGCACACGAACTGGCCCTCCTCGTTACATCCAATGTAGCTGAGAGCTGCCTGCACAAACCTGGCTCTCAAGTACTCTGGCAGTATGGCCTGCAGGCCTGAGGCAAGGACAAAACCAGGACAAAAACATGGAAATGTCACATGGATGAATGAAGAGGAGGGCTGTAAGTGCTTTAGTTACTGCAGAAAATGTGTTTATGGCTGTTATACACTGGATCTGTAAATCACAAGGGGCCGGAACTCATTTTGTCTGTTTTTTTGCCACGCCTGACATATGCTTGGCGACACATGCAGTATGCTGAGATTCACTTAAAGTTATATTTTTTGCTGCACACTTCTGCTACTTTGGTTCTGAATCATTACTGTCTGGGATTCACTTCAGAACTCTGCAAGCATGCGTGGTAAGAAAAAAAAAAAGAAAAAGCCAAAGAGTGATTGAAGCTAAATGCATTCTGACATTCTCATGCTGCAGTTATAAGCTTGCCAGAGAACAGACACTGTGACAATTCCATCAGAAATTGGGGGAGTTCAATTATGGATGGCCAACCTTGCAAATGAATCTTGTTTTCAGGGCTCTGAACCAAAACGGAGCTGACAGAATCGAGGTTGTCATAGTTACTGCATCCGAGAGGGCCCGTCCTTGTTTCGGTCACCTAAAGGGAAGAAAACAGAGAACATAATAATAATCCATTCTGAGAAAGTAACACGATGATTGAATATACAAAGAGAGCGAGGAGAGATAGATGAAAAACAGATAAAGAAAAAAAAAAGAGAGAGCACATGACTTAATGTCATGCGGGATAAGATTAACACCCTTTCCCTTCTCCATCTTCTCTTTTGAGAAACAGAAAATATATTACGCACAATTTAGACTTCTCCATTATGCAAATCAAATTGAGGAGAATGACTTTGCGAGCTACTGGGCTGAAAATTGAGCTATGATAAAGATCTCGGGAGTAAAAGCTTAATGAGTAAGATGTGGCGTCATCTATCATATTCATGTCTACATTTTGTTTACCCATTACGATGCCCACTGACACCAGTAACATGCTCAAATCCATTGTCCTGATGGTGTAAGCATGTTCTATTCAATTACATTCACATCTGAGGGTTTGTGTTATTGCTTAGTGTTTTTTTGTTTTTTTTACATGGAGGTACACAATGTCATTGGAGGACTACAAAGGTGGTAATTTAATGAGAGGATTGGCAGCAAAATATCTGCCAGTCTGTAAGGACTACTCTACTCATTTGGCATTGCATGAATTAGGCGGCATTCACTCGGGATTAGCATTACCTGGTGTTGGGGCCAGCCAGAATGGCAGACAAAACTCAGGCCTGTGTCCCTTTTTGGAGAAGACTCCAACTCCCAGCATGCACTGCAGGGATACTCCCAGCATGCTTTGCAACACCTAACGCATAGGTGTGAATCTTAGGGTGAATAAAAGGAGATGTCACCCATTTTTCTTTCTCTTCACATGCTACCAGCATTAGGGGACACAACTCCTCTGTTCTCCATCCGGAGACAACCCCCCCCCCTCACGCTTTAAAGCACGCTGCTCGTTGTTTAAAGTTTTGGCGCGCAGGTATCCTTAGGCTTCAAGCAAAGGCAGTGTTCGAAATCCCGAGCTCAGATCATCCTTTAAACGCATCTCGACGGAGCCCGCCGGAGAGCGTCTGATTCATAGACCGAATTAAAAACGGTATTTAGAGACTGTAAAAGATTACGTCTCGTTTCGTCCTGCAACGAACAGGACCTTCACGGAGATCATCTCGCTCAAGGGAGAACACGCAGACCTTCGCATCCTCTGAGAACCGCCATCGCCATCACGCTCAACTGCACCGGAGCAGACTGAAGATCTGGATCCATAATCGGACCTTTTTCCCTCTCATCAACCGCGGACGGTTTTACAAGTGAGGCTTAATTAGGTCTGGGCAGTTAGCTTTGGAGAGTGTATTTAATAATTGATTTATTAAATGTGAAACTGGGGTAATATTTGTTTGTCATTTGACCACTGCGTCTCAGGTTTTATTAGGTTAAAACCTCTTTGTTTACTTTTTCCCGGACCGCCGCGTCCGAAGTGTAAACCTCTTTTGTTGTCTTGTGTGTGTTTCTCTGTGAGCTCTAGCGTTAGCCGGTTTAATATCTTCATGATCAGGAAGACCAGTGTAAACACCGTCTAACTTAAATTCGGCCACTGGCTTCTGGTATTGAAGTTAATTATTCCCGAGTTGTGCGCGAGCTCCAGACTGTGATTCAGCCTCTTCAGGCACGCTGTCTTTTTCTCACTCTCTCACACACACACCTTCTGGCGCAGACGCACATCTGGGGACCGAGTCTGAGATCGCGCCAGCACACACATAGGCACACTCACACATATAGGCCTGTACACTGTAGTCGTTCAGACGCAACAGAGACAGAGCTTAACTCGGCCCCGCCAGGCTAGACGATAGACCCGGCGAGGAGGCCTGTGTGAGTGGCCGCCATCACGTGACCACCACGTGGTTACGCCGCCATCTTGCTTTCTCTCCCTCTTACACACACGCATCACGTGACCACCACGTGGCTACGCCGCCATCTTGCTTTCTCTCTCTCACACACACACACACACACACACGTGCCACTGTTTGTTTATACTTTGTTTGCTGTAGTTTAGTTTATAATAGTGATTTGTTTGATTGAGTTTCATTGATCGACTTGATGCTTCTTTGTTAAATAAACTCTGTTATAATTTAAAGAGCAGTTGTTTGTGATTACTGGTGTGTTTACATTGTGACATAGGCTGGGTGCAAGGGCTTTGTGTTCGGATTTCACGCCTTCAATTTATTAAATACAGATTATTTATCAATAATACTAGTATTTAATTAATTAATTCGAGACTGATATGGTAAGATTGGTTGTTCTCTGATTTCAGAGTGGTGCCCCGATAGGTTTATTAACTCAGTTTAATAATATTGTTGATTTAGATTAATAATTAAATAAAGTTAATTATTAATGTTAATTTGATAACCAAATTTTACTATAGAAAACCCAACAGAAATGTTGCCTGCGTATTAGCTCTGCAAAACCCCAACATAATTGGTGCAGCCCGTGTGAGGCCCTTAATAAACCAGCTTTGTTGCATTGTTTATACACAGTAATCCAAATTTTGAATCCTTAAAGGGAGTCTTCTCAAGAAAATTCTCTTTTCTTTGGAAGAGCTCATTTTGTTTGTTATTTAAGCAAAGCAGACATCAAGTTGTGTTCTAGTTGTGTCGTTGTGTGTTGATGAGTTGAGTAGTTTAATATTTTTGTGTGCTCTTTGTTGTTGAGACAACAATGTGCCCAGTTGAGAGTATAACCTCATAATTGTTGCATAGCCAGCTGCCTAAGAGGCGTGACTTCCCCCGATCCTTAGAGGACTTGATGCTTTTGCCTAGCTTCCAGGAGTGAGTTCAGTGATCAGTTGGAATACTTAGATCAGATCTGCTCTCCTGTTAAATTTAGCTTAGCCGCTTCCAGGATTGAGTTCAGTGATCAGTTTAAATACTTAGATCAGCTCTGCTCTCCTGTTAAATTTAGCTTAGCCGCTTCCAGGATTGAGTTCAGTGATCAGTTTAAATACTTAGATCAGATCTGCTCTCCTGTTAAATTTAGCTTAGCCGCTTCCAGGATTGAGTTCAGTGATCAGTTTAAATACTTAGATCAGATCTGCTCTCCTGTTAAATTTAGCTTAGCCGCTTCCAGGATTGAGTTCAGTGATCAGTTTAAATACTTAGATCAGCTCTGCTCTCCTGTTTAAATTTAGCTTAGCCGCTTCCAGGATTGAGTTCAGTGATCAGTTTAAATACTTAGATCAGCTCTGCTCTCCTGTTTAAATTTAGCTTAGCCGCTTCCAGGATTGAGTTCAGTGATCAGTTTAAATACTTAGATCAGCTCTGCTCTCCTGTTAAATTTAGCTTAGCCGCTTCCAGGATTGAGTTCAGTGATCAGTTTAAATACTTAGATCAGCTCTGCTCTCCTGTTAAATTTAGCTTAGCCGCTTCCAGGATTGAGTCAGTGATCAGTTTAAATACTTAGATCAGCTCTGCTCTCCTGTTAAATTTAGCTTAGCCTCCAGGATTGAGTTCAGTGATCAGTTTGAATACTTAGATCAGCTCTGCTCTCCTGTTAAATTTAGCTTAGCAGCCTCCAGGATTGAGTTCAGTGATCAGTTTGAATATTTAGATCAGCTCTGCTCTCCTGTTGAATTTTGATTTAGTTTAGCTTAACAGTAATCCACTGGGTTTCTGTTTTATCACATTAAATGGGTACCATGACCCTATGTGGGCCAGGAGCTAAGACTCCTTTTGGGTCAGACCACACAGCTCTGCAAGAAACTGTTTCTGGTCTGACGACGCGCCTCTCGTTAGAGGAGATTGCCCGCCTGAATAGCTATTCAATTAGCATTTGCGATAAAAAGTTAAAAGAGCTAGGTGATCAGTCCAACCACAGAGTCAGGATCACCCCCGACAAAGATATAATGTATGCAGAAGACATACATCAGGCAGGGACCAAGGCTCCCTGCGGATCAGACGATCCACCCCCTCAGGATGGAGTTGCTGGTCTAATCCACCTCCCTTTAAAGGTCGACAGTCTGAACTCCTACACCCTCAGCACATGTGAAGAAAAATTAAAGGAGTTGGTTGATATGAATCATCCAACTGGGAAACCACAGTGCACAGTTTCAAATGTTGTAACCCAACTTCTCCTCCTTTATCAGAGCAAATCACATTTGCAGAATATAAAACACCAGGCACAGCTCGCCCAGGTGCAAGAAGATAAACAGATCCTACGGGACGACTTCGGAAGAATGCAGGATAGACTTAAGACCTTGCAAGATGAATGCAAGGCCCTGCAGGAGGAGAATAAAATACTGCAAGAAAGCTGCAGGTTGGCCAGACAGATGAAACAAAGTGTCACGGTACCCAGAATTCAGGAGGGGCAGGTACGCACCGCAGCCCCCGGGTCAGCTGAGGAAGCCTCAGATGAAAGATGGGATACTGAACCAGGTCCCTGGAGGAAGGAGACAGACATGTCGCAAGACCTGGAGGAAAGGAGAAAGGGCCGCCAAGTCGACCACCGCACAAGGGCGCACTCCTCCTTTAATGACCCTGTAAGTAGTCTGGATGTTCGGGATGAAAACCATTCAACCTCTCCAGACCATGAAGCCCCTTCAAGCGGTAATGTCTCACAGTATAGTCACTCCATACGCTTCGAGCAGGGGGGTCCCCCACCCCGCAGATGGAGGTTATTTCCGCCCCCTAGAGGTATGGAAGAGTCAGGGGCTACAGCAGGTACCGAGCAGTACCTGTCCTGCGATAGACAACCACATCTGGGCCGGACACTAACCCTGCTACCGTTGAAACATACTGACTACCCTGACAACCATAGGGCTAATGAGTCTTCACATGACTCAGACAACTCTCACCAGCCTTTAACTCATGGTCTGCGGACCAGACAGAGTGCCCCTACTTTCATGGAGACACTCCCGCCAAAGGCCCGATCCTTGCAGAAGGAAAACGAATCCCTTTGTCAGCACTTACAAACTGCCAAGCAGAAAGTGTTAGACGTGTTTAAGCTAATTCAGGGAGCACAGGTAAGCATGAAGCAAGAGACATCGTCAGGATATGACTCTGATCTTGGACCAAGCCCCTTAAGAGATCAAACAACCCTGCTGAAAAAGCTCAGTAAAGAACCGAGCAGTCAGGATACTCCAAGGACTGAAAACAAAGACTTCGACTCTGGAGCCCCTCCCCTTGAGAAAATGCTCCGGTCCACTGACAGGTATGACACTTTTTCACACCTTCACAGGTTTGAATCACCCCAGGGTAAGGGGGGTGACTTCTCAGCCCAGAAAGGCAGAGATAACATCAGGCCCTCCTCTGCCACACTTGAAGGCAAGAAATTGCCTCGTGCTATGAATAAGTCAAAGAGACCACGTCGCCGGCAGAAAAGACGACAGAGCCAGGGGGGTGAAGGATGGGGACAGCCACAGGGTAGGTTCCAGCCTGATGAGCCGATCACCAACAGACCCAAACGGAACTCTCGGGATGGCCAAAGCCCAAGACAGAAGGGTTGGTATAACCGGAGTTCCCAAGAGCTTCCTTAGGAAGCACGTTTTGAGCAGTCAGATGGGGAACATGATTCGGAGTGGTTTGACAGATGCAGCAACAGAGGTGGTAAGACGTGGCAGGCCTTCAGCCCTTGCACAGAACCAGATTCTGACTCCACATCGGGGAGTAGCCTCCATTTCAAAAGCCCACCAAGGTCACTCTACCGACGCTAACGTTTCTTAGTTTTGTGGCCTGACATAAGTAGTGAAACACATAATGTACACATACATTACACACCTACATGTCAAACACCACCCCACAGGCTTACTCCTGCTCAGTCTAGCCCACAAATCAGCACCTTAAACACTCACTTTTCCTTTCCTTCTTCCTTTCTTCTTCTGATTTTTGTTTTGTTCTGAGGTTTATTGTTTTTCAAGAATGCACCTTGAACAGCAAAGCTTTGCAAATGCCTGAATATGTTTTAATGTTTATCGTTAGACCTAGTTAGACAGTCTGCCCAGACTTTGCCTCAGTAAATGCCCAGACCAAATGCCTCTTGAATTTATGGACTGTTTGCTAAATAATCTTTTGAACACTTGTCTCCAAAATACATGGACTGTTGGCCCGTAGTGCCCTAAAGACTGTGACCTGCTTCCCACTCTTCAGGCCAAGGGGGGATGTTGGGGCCAGCCAGAATGGCAGACAAAACTCAGGCCTGTGTCCCTTTTTGGAGAAGACTCCAACTCCCAGCATGCACTGCAGGGATACTCCCAGCATGCTTTGCAACACCTAACGCATAGGTGTGAATCTTAGGGTGAATAAAAGGAGATGTCACCCATTTTTCTTTCTCTTCACATGCTACCAGCATTAGGGGACACAACTCCTCTGTTCTCCATCCGGAGACAACCCCCCCCCCCTCACGCTTTAAAGCACGCTGCTCGTTGTTTAAAGTTTTGGCGCGCAGGTATCCTTAGGCTTCAAGCAAAGGCAGTGTTCGAAATCCCGAGCTCAGATCATCCTTTAAACGCATCTCGACGGAGCCCGCCGGAGAGCGTCTGATTCATAGACCGAATTAAAAACGGTATTTAGAGACTGTAAAAGATTACGTCTCGTTTCGTCCTGCAACGAACAGGACCTTCACGGAGATCATCTCGCTCAAGGGAGAACACGCAGACCTTCGCATCCTCTGAGAACCGCCATCGCCATCACGCTCAACTGCACCGGAGCAGACTGAAGATCTGGATCCATAATCGGACCTTTTTCCCTCTCATCAACCGCGGACGGTTTTACAAGTGAGGCTTAATTAGGTCTGGGCAGTTAGCTTTGGAGAGTGTATTTAATAATTGATTTATTAAATGTGAAACTGGGGTAATATTTGTTTGTCATTTGACCACTGCGTCTCAGGTTTTATTAGGTTAAAACCTCTTTGTTTACTTTTTCCCGGACCGCCGCGTCCGAAGTGTAAACCTCTTTTGTTGTCTTGTGTGTGTTTCTCTGTGAGCTCTAGCGTTAGCCGGTTTAATATCTTCATGATCAGGAAGACCAGTGTAAACACCGTCTAACTTAAATTCGGCCACTGGCTTCTGGTATTGAAGTTAATTATTCCCGAGTTGTGCGCGAGCTCCAGACTGTGATTCAGCCTCTTCAGGCACGCTGTCTTTTTCTCACTCTCTCACACACACACCTTCTGGCGCAGACGCACATCTGGGGACCGAGTCTGAGATCGCGCCAGCACACACATAGGCACACTCACACATATAGGCCTGTACACTGTAGTCGTTCAGACGCAACAGAGACAGAGCTTAACTCGGCCCCGCCAGGCTAGACGATAGACCCGGCGAGGAGGCCTGTGTGAGTGGCCGCCATCACGTGACCACCACGTGGTTACGCCGCCATCTTGCTTTCTCTCCCTCTTACACACACGCATCACGTGACCACCACGTGGCTACGCCGCCATCTTGCTTTCTCTCTCTCACACACACACACACACACACACGTGCCACTGTTTGTTTATACTTTGTTTGCTGTAGTTTAGTTTATAATAGTGATTTGTTTGATTGAGTTTCATTGATCGACTTGATGCTTCTTTGTTAAATAAACTCTGTTATAATTTAAAGAGCAGTTGTTTGTGATTACTGGTGTGTTTACATTGTGACATAGGCTGGGTGCAAGGGCTTTGTGTTCGGATTTCACGCCTTCAATTTATTAAATACAGATTATTTATCAATAATACTAGTATTTAATTAATTAATTCGAGACTGATATGGTAAGATTGGTTGTTCTCTGATTTCAGAGTGGTGCCCCGATAGGTTTATTAACTCAGTTTAATAATATTGTTGATTTAGATTAATAATTAAATAAAGTTAATTATTAATGTTAATTTGATAACCAAATTTTACTATAGAAAACCCAACAGAAATGTTGCCTGCGTATTAGCTCTGCAAAACCCCAACACTGGGGACCTCTGATAATATGGGAATTACCTCCTGACATCAGTGTTTGATGCGGCCCATTAGCACTGGATAAGCAAAGTCTATCATTTACTCTAATTTACTGACATATCTGGTTGAAAACTCAGAGACCCTAATGACAGTGACAGCTTCTTCTTTTTAAATGCTATACAAAAAGGCAATGTGAGCACCTCGTGTTTTGCAGGCGACATTGTCTTAATATAGACTTTTAACCAGTGTTTCCCATTGATGATACCTGGGCCTGCCGCCCATATATTTGCATAATTTGTTTTACCCTATAAGATAGCCATCTGTGATCAATAAACTAGTAAAATTCCCCCTCGCTTTACCACTCGCGTACGAAGAGGCATCTTGATCAGTGATCAGAGAGAAAGAGAACGAGTGATGTTAAATATGAACCTTCCTAAGCTGTGTGTTTTTGCCACTGGTTGTCACCCTGATAATATCCATGTAAAATATTGGTGTCTACATTACCCATAATTCAACTCTCACTGCTGAGAGTTCAGTCTCAGACTTGATTGTTGTGCCAGAAACATCAATGGTATGTTGAGCTAGATTCATACATCAATGATGAGTCTGTTGAGGTCTGGTAAACTCATGGGTTCCTCCTCTCCACCCAAAGTCTTCAGCCCCAACAGATGCGACCTCATGTGATGTCACTTGAGGCAATTTACCAGATTAATTTAGCTTGAAAGAGCTTTCTGCATATCTTTAGGACCTCAAAGATCCAATAATGTGACATCTCCTGTGTAATTATAAACCAAACCAGCAGTATTTACTGACGCTTCCTCAAGTGATCTGACTTGAGGCCCTTCAAGCTGATTTCATGCTGCCCCCCTCTGGAGCCACAGAACACACAGAGCTCTTTACAACCTGGTATATTGTCAACGTGGTAATACGTCATTTCTGCTCACTTTGGTGCTCCTGTGGTGAAGCTGAAAACCCAACTACCATGGGAGTATTATTGTCAGTAGTTGGGCTCACTTCACTCATGACCAATCACGTAATCTTTTTTCCGTTCTCTTTATATAAGACAGCAGTTTGCCCAATGGCGCTCTGACAAATTGATGACACAGAGGACAGAGAAGAGCAGGTCTCAACACAAACACTTTCCCCAGAGGGAACTGATGTGGCTGTGTGGGAGGTGTAAATTCTCTCTCAGAGAATATATGACACCCCAAGTAAGCTACCGAGGGCTGAAGGATATTAAATTCCTGCTGCTTGAGAGGAGAAAACACATTTAGTTAGCATGAGCTTGTCTTGTCCCAGGAGAACTCTTGTACAAATCTAGGAAACGGTTCAGTGACATGAAGCAAAGCGCCAAACACGTTGGCAGAAGTTGTTGGTCTGGCGCTGAGAGAGGGTCATTTACCAGCCAGCCAATCTATAGAAGCTACGGCCATCTTGTTTATTCGCAGTCAGTGCATCAGTTTTGCATATTTGGCGATCTATCACACAACAGCTATTTGAAAGCCATCATGAAAACTTCCTGTAGTTTTAGGTTTCTATCCAAGTCACATAAGACGGCTTCAATTCTCAAAAAATAGCAGTGCAAAACAAGATGAGTCTTCTGTCACGAGTGGGCGGCCTGAAAGCACCAGATGGAGGCAGACAGGGCACTTGGTTTTACACACCAATTCTGAGTCAGGTTAATTAACTCCGAACAGGTTAACCATGTAGGAGTAAGAGAAGAAGAGACTCACATCAATTTATGCCAAATAGACATCTCTCTTCAGCCCTTTCCCGGCTCATTTTTTGGGAGCGATTGTGTATTTGAGGAAAGATGTGTACATACGGCGGCCTGTGGACAGTCGAGCATGTGTGTCGTGTACGCAGGGATTGACCAGATTATCAAAAAGCCGCTGTTTGTTGAATAAACAGTCTGTGCAGTAAACATCAGGGTGTCCTTGTGTCTGTGTTGGTGAGCCCTGCAGAATAATTCTGCAGTTTGCTTGGTAAATTCATGAAAACACCACCTGTGATTTGTTCTCTGAGAGAAGCCTGTGCTGACAAGCAAGTTCAAGTACATCTTTCAAAATCTGGCATCACTAAGCCATAACAACTGTGAACACTGTAAGCTGTCATAAAGCACTTGTAAAGAACTGTGTAAGGGTTGCCTGACCTAGCCATGAGCGTGTTCACATGCTGTCATTACATGACTTACCAATATGGACAAATCTACTGGTAGTTTATATGTGTAGATTCTCAGTCATCTGGATCATAGTAAATCGAAGCTTGATCCAAAGGCAACTGGACTTGGTTGAAGATCCAGTCTCTGTCCACCAGTTAGTTTTGAAATGAAGAAGCTTTTCAGAGGAGAGGTGAAATGTCTTAAAGATCTTTAACCAAGTCAGAAACATCAAGGAAAACCAGAATCATGTTGAACAACCATCTGCCAAATCTGTGTTGGGCTTTAAGTGGGATAAACGTGGCGTTGATAGCCTAGCGTGCACCATGTGCAGAGGCAATAGTCCTCAGCTCAGCTGCCGTGGGTTTGAATCCAACCGTGGCCCTTTGCTGCATGTGCTCCCCAACTCTCTACTCCCAACATCTCCTGTCTCTCTTCAGCTGTCCTGTCTAATAAAAGGCCCATAAAATATCTTAAAAAAGGGGGATAAAGGGAAATGCAGGAAGAAGGAGAAAAATAGGGACAAAAAGAGCAACAACAACAAATATGACTTGAAGTACTATGTCACTACTAATATAAAACAAGATTAAAAACTCTTTGCTGCAAATACCGTTCAGTGAGCAGCGAGAAAGACAGAGGTATGGTAAGAAACTGCAAGCAACAGCCTAATGAAATAGTCACTGACTGTATGAACTTGTTGAGTAATTGATCATTCCTTCAGGAGTCGGGGAGAATGCAGCTGAAGAGAGTGAAGCAGTAAACGTCTCTGTTTCTCTCATTTGATTTATTAATGAGTTACATTCAACTACTGGGGATAAAGAGAGTGAAAATGGCTGTTAAAATCTTAATTTGAATTTAATACAGAGAGTGCATTCATGTGTTTTTTTATTAGATAGTTCAATACAATTTATGTTTCATTACATATCTAGACACTATCACCATAAATAATGGCATAAAAAACACAAGAATACAGGTAATAAATTGCACGCTGCACACTGCAGTCAAGCCCTTTCTTTTTCTATGTAGAAGATCAGATCACAACAAATGGTGACGCTCTTTCCCGAGCTCTAGTTTGCAGACCTACCGGGACAAACCGGGGCGTACCAGGTGTGTTTAAAACAGCAGCAGAAATGCATGTCGTGCTTGTGGAGCGGCCGTTAAAGAGCTGCAGCTACTGGACGAAAAAAAAAAGTAGCTATTTTGCGGACTACCGTTTCGGTCACCTAGCAATGTGCGCCACTGCTTTTTGCTTGTGTGCGCTCCCCTTCTGCTCTGCGCTGTCATGTAACCTGGTACAGTTTTGATGAGTTTTTTTTTTCCTAACAGTCAACAAATAGTGGATTTTTCCATCAAAGAAAAGTTCTTCAAATGTTTGTATTTGTTGCTAAGAATAAATCTCTAAAGAAAGAAAATTGGTATCGGCCAAAATCTGTATCGGCAGCTCAGACCTGGAAAAAAATCGAAAAATGGAATCGGCCAAGAAATTGCAATTGATGGATCTCTGACAAATATGTTGGAGTTAAACATCCCCTAAAGAATAAGCAGCTGCAGCTGTCAAATAAAGGGAGGGCGCGATTAGAGTTACATCTGTTTATTCGATTAGAGCAGTGTTGCTCAGATGTGATATAATGAGCTGTTTGACAGTTTGAGTCTTATTCTATCAGCTGCAACCCTAGCAGTACAAAATGTACTCGGAAACAAATAAAAGATAAGCATAATTCAAGGCGCTAAGTTGATTTATTATTCACATCTTACAAGTACCAGTAGAAACGGCCTCTCGTATATAGGATGATACTGTTATGAAGCAAAATCAATCTCTGAACCCACTTGATGTCCTCAAACTTCATGATCTCACAGAGGACAGAGATCAAGACGTTGGACTTGTCAGGAGTTGGTGCTGTTTAGAGGTTAAAGAACAGGCTAACTGTGCAGCATAAGTAACCATAACATGTACACTAATGAGAAGAAATCCACTAAGGGTTAAACCTGAAGCTACCCCACTCACACCAAATCCTTCATCTTAATACTGGCCTCTGTGACAGGAGCCAAAACACTATGACCTCTCAAAGCTGTGTGGAAAATCGCTAAATGGACTTGAACTTGTTTAGCCGCTTTCTGGTCGCAAATATTCAGACTATTAGCCCGATCACAACAAAAAAAGCTTCATGTTAATTTATCATTTGGAGGATTTGCCCGATACAGCCCATTCGGAAATACATTTCATTCCGAACAAGATGGGTAGTTTATGCTCATCGTTGTTCCGATCAATTTCCATATATTTCTGACGCCCTTGACTTGTCGTACTTTATTGATACCAGAGCGTATCATTGGCTGCTGCAGCGGTCCATGTTGTTGATGTGTTAATACAGAACAGAGATCATTTTCTCACAAATTTGAGTACATTTATGTTCACAGGAGGGAAGAGCTTCTTCTATTTCTGACTGATTAGACCGGCAGGACCGATCTGCACATGTCAATATGGTTTAAATGCTTGGTGCATGTGTACGCACATCTTCATCAGATCACTTTATAGCGTCCATGTTAACAGTGTAGTTGGATTCCCCAATCACAATTATTAGACATGTAAAGATAGCCAGAGGAAAAGGCTGCTCTGTAAAGTTTTTATCAGTATTAACTAATCCCATTCACACACGGTTGGCTGAGCCACCGGGGAGCAATATGGGGTCTTACCCTTGCATTTGAGAGACGACCAACTCTACCACTGAGCCACAGCAACCCAACTGAGCCGCAGAGCCAACACACAAAAGAAAAAAAAACTAATAGGCAAAGCTGTCTGTTGGATTTAAGCAATGAAGGTCCACTGCTAATGTAACATTTTGGTGAACAAAAACTAAATGACAGCAAACCCAACAGAGTGTAGGAGACTGTCTGGTAAAGCATCTGTTGCTTTCTTGTATTTACTTACGAACAAGTGGAATGATCCTGTCGTCCTCATGTTTTTAATAAAGGCACCTCCTGTGTAGCAGCAGGAAATGTTTGTGCGGGACAAATGACGCTTTTGAAGCTGTTCAGGCAGATAACTGATCCACAGCTCCACTCGAGCTGAATGTGTTTGTGTTTTTATTACCAGTTGGGTGATATCATTTATATAAAGACTCACTGCTCCACACATTCTCTGTCGGCTTCACTCCAAAGCTATTTCTATATTTACATTTATTCTAAATTAAAATCTTGTGATTCAATATGTGGGTTGAGTGAGTACAATAACACAAGTTAAACATGACAAAACGCCAACTATGTCTATAGAGACTGCTCCAATTTTCTACAGCCATTAGTCCATACTAAGCTGTCACAACTAATCAGAGACTGATGCATCAAGGTGCACTGAATACAAAGAGGTTTTAACACACATACATGCCTGCAAACAGGTGATATGAGACTGATGACACTGATAGGATTCCTCTTGAACACTGAATTAGGGGCCGAGGAAGCCAAAGTCAGCCAGTGTTGTCTTTTAAAACAAAACCCCCCTATTAGTTATTCTGAGTAATTTCCACATTAGGTTCACTAGAAGTGCTTTGTGGTTTTAAAACAGAACAAGTGGTCTGGGTATGTGTTTAAAAAAATCTGTGTCAGGGCTCAGTGTCATGCAAATTCCTCTGATTGCCCTCCCTGCACAATATTCCTTCACAGTTGGAGGGTAAAGCATTTTAACAGCTTAGTTCTCACTGGACTCATAATTCTTGCATGGTGAAAAAGCTTGTCTGAAACTACCACTCTAGGTGCACAATCTCAGGCACAAAGCACATTGGCGTACAAGTATCAGCGCTATTTTCCACTTAAGAGTTGTCATTTCACACCCGGAGCAAATATAATGGAAAAGGAAATGCACTTATGGTCATGTTAGTGCCCATCCATGGTTGGTCTTAAAATGAAGGGTGGTCAAGGGGCACAGGTGGCAAATTGCTATCTTGAAGACACACCCAATGTCTTTGATATAAACCAACAAAATCCCAATCTGAAGTCTATTTGGCGGTATATTCCTGCTATTTTGAGGGCGCAGTATTAAGATGGGCAATGGCGGGTTCCAAAAGCACTTGAATTGTTGGATTTAGTTTTGGCAGATTAACTGATTGGTAAAGTAAAGGACAACAAACAATGCTGTTGGTTAGTAGTGTTGGTAAGACGAAGTATAGTGCATAAGTTTCTGTAAGGATAAGCAGTGAATAAGAAAAGGAAAGCATGAGATTAGCCTTTTTTGTTAAAGATTGTGACATTAGTTAAAAAACAGAGCTAAGAGCAGAAAAAAATCTGCAAGCATTCATGGAAAAATTAAAAAAAAAAAAACATCACGGATGACATATTCCAAAATGCAAAAAAGAATATCAAACTAACAAAATCAGCAGAAGCAGGTATGGTTCATGAAATTATCCTGAGTTTGGAAAGTTAGATAAATTAAGGTAGGTAGACTGCGTCAAGGTACAGTTCAAAGACACTCATTTTTACATGCTGAGAACTGTCTGCAAATAGAAACATAGCCTCCCAAATTAATTTTGTTTAGTGAGACTCTGGGAGTTGAGAACAAACTTGGAAGCAAGAACCAAAAAGTTAAGTCAAAACAGAATTCCTTCTGAGACAGACATAAAAAAGAACTGCTGCTGAAAGTGTTGAAAGATGCAACTTTATCCACAGTTCAAAGCCATAACGCCGGATTCGTGCTGACAAAACACAGACTTCCTCTCTCGCACACATACACAAAAAACAATCCTGTAGAGTCCTTTGAGCTCATGGTTAGATTGTTCACAATCTCAGCTCAATCATCCTTGACATAAGTCTGATTTAGAGCACACGTGTATCCAGGCTCCATGGGCGGCAAAGATAAACTGCCAACCTGAAGGGAAATCTATCTCCTTCGCTGTCACTTGCAAATTATTGCCAAGCTCCATGAAGGTGTCTTCTTTTAATATTTTCCCAAAGGTTCAATGAAAATAACAACATATCCTTGCTAGATTAATGACAGCATCCATGATATCCTGCCGGGGGGGGGGGGGGGGGGGGGGAGAAAGACTTTTGCCATTGTAGGCAGAAAAGTTGTCTTTTCTTCTGACGTCTATTTCTGACAACTACAAGGTCAAAGAGGAAAATAAATACAGACAGACACGAAGATGAATAACAGCATGGGAGAGGCGTGTGCACAAGACTCATTCCGGGTCTTTTTCAGTCTCCTACTCAAAGTTACTTATCTCAGCTTTCAATGTATAATTACTGAAATATAGTCTTACGAATACAAAGACATCACAGGACATGCAGACGGAGCTGGAGAGAGCGCGAGAGAGGGAGAGTGACTGACTTCCAGTCTTCTTCTTTTTATTATTGACGCGTTAACACAATTAATTAAAATCAGCGCAGCCTCCAGAGGGATCCGCAGATTAATTTCTAACACAGACAGATGTCCTACTTAAAGAGGAGAATTGACCAAATGCAAATCTAAGGATGGCTTTTCTATGCATAGCAATGAGACCATCTGCAAAAAAGAAACCGCTGGAGCAGAGCATGTGTGCACAGTCAGCCTTCTCTATTAGAAAGCAACCCCACAAAAAAAAGAAAAATCCCTTTTGTATGTTTTCACAAACTTTCAAGACCTTGCGGGTCTGCTAAAAGCGGGAAAGCAAGCGATTCCTGGAACATGATATGTAAATGGCGTGGGGGAATTATTAATGTGGCATAATTGAGTACAAGATAATCATGCTGACTGTGTTGAAATAAGCAACAGCTGCATTTAATGGAACATTTAATTGCACTTAAAGGCTTTCTCAGAATAAGCAGTTTGTGACGGTTACGCATGCTGAGGACGTGACTTGTTTATCTATCACAATGAATTTCACTGTCACTCCAGGCATGCCTTTTGATGTCTTTTCACTGTCTAATATCTCAGCAAGAATGTTATAATCCTGAAAATATTCCTTTTAGATATACTCAGAGACTCCTACAATCTTCATCGTCTTTTTTGAAGGGCTGACTGATACTGTTTGGAATAAATACCGTGATTTTAAAAGTCTGTCACTAATCTCAAAATGACCAATCAACATATTGATCTGTGCAGTGAACTGTTTTCTACTGTCGTGAATTTCACTAGAAATACAGAAATCAAACTGCAGGAGCTGCCTGATATCTTCAGTACGATAGTGCCTCCTACCCTAATGGTTTTCCATTTGGGTGTTGGATCCATTTTCCCAAACCGATCACTAGATATCAATTTACCATCTGAATTGAATGTAATGTGTCAAAGGGCGCCGGTGGCCCCGTGGTTAGTAGGTGCGCCCCATGTTAAGAGCATAGACTGTAAATATTTATGGATGAAGCCTAAGTGACGTCACCCATCTGTTACTGCAGGGGGCTTTGGTGGAGTCCCATGGATGGCTGTGGCCATGCTTGAAATGCTGTCTCACCCTATCTTTCAGTCAACCTAACAACAGCTGGAGCTGAGGCTGATTTTTCTCTTCACAAACCATTACATCACACCCACCTGTTTCAATTCAGTTCAGCAACGCGCCTTATCGTGAATAATGATTATACTTCATCAAATCAAAGTTGTTGTGTTATTTTGAAGGTCTACATGACTTGCCCCTTTTTACACATACTGTGTATACAAGTTAGTTATTGTGCTATTTTTGCCACTTATTTCAGTGTTTTTTCACAAATGACTTAAACTTACTTCCTTTCAGTTCTTCTAGCCACACACGCACGCACGCACACACACACATATTTTCCTGTCTTAATACACACAGCTCTTCCCCCACCCCACCTCCTCCCACTTCTCTTTCCTCCTGCCTTATCTTATATCAGCATTCTTTAGCTCTATGTGTTATGATGTCACCCACATAATACAACTCTCGTTTTGAAATGTGTGATCCGCAAAAGGACAAGAAAACTACAGAAAATCAGGCTCATATTTAACAAGATGCACCTGCACGCTACCTCAACATGTACGCACAGGGGAGAGCGAGGAGAGATCGTTCACTAGTCTACTAATTGTTGATGGCCACCAAATACAGAAAAAAGGTCTGCAAATATATGGGCAGCCTTACCAGGTATTGTTTATGGGAAACACTAGTTAAGAGTGTGTGTACATTAAGGCACCATCGCCTGTAAAATAAAAGATGCACAACATTGCCTTTTTTTTATAAAAGTGCGTTTCTTTTTTCATTGTTGTTGTCATGCAACAACTAACTGACATAATTTGCTTACCCAGTGTGAACGCACCACATCAAACTATGACCATGGGAATGATTCCCAAATAACCAAAGGTTCCCAGGTCATTCTAATCCGGTGCAAATAGTGCTCTAGATTATTTTGATCTTTCTCGAGTTAAAAAGATACATTGAAAAATATAACATGCAAAAACCTGCATCAACACCGGAAAGAGAGAGACCTATATTTGGAGTGAGCTAATTGTTTACAGGTTCATGTATCAGTCACATATCCACAACGTTATAGAAAAGAAACCAGGGATAGTTTGAAAGATGCCCCAAATCATATTGTCCACATGTAACAATATGCATGTATGTAAATCCTTCAGAATACCAGATTCATACATCTGAGGGATCTCAGATCTGCCAAATGGCATCACCGGATTATCAGGCATCGGCGTATATACAGAGTTACAATGAGACGTGATTATATCATTGTCACTGATCTGCAATAATGACACTGCAGGCCTTTATCTGAAAAGATGCGAGGAATGACATAGATATTCATGCAAAGAAAGCACATTCACTGAGTTAGAGATGCTAAAATTACTTTTCGTTGAACAAATTGTTGCAAATGTAAGAATGCAAGGTTAGCTCTGAACGTCATCTAGATGCAAATCTCAGATTAGAACAAAAGAAAATATCTTAGGTGGATTGAATTGAGGATATTAGAAACACATTTCACATCCGTACCTTGATTTGAGATTTTTTTGCAGGTAAAGTTCTCTTAAGGACATATCTCTGAATGGAAAACGTCTCTATCTAAAAGAACAAATGACTGCAATTAATTCATAATTTGATTTTCATCCCCCGGTTACGGCCGCAACCTTTCCAATGTTACACTCTAAGTAAGTGACACGCCCGCTGCACACAAGAAGAGGATTTTTTAAAGATATTTATGGTCTTGGTCTTGTCTCTGTCTCACCCTGCATTGGTCCCGGTCTTGACTTGGTTTTGTTACCTAAATGTCTTGGTCTTGTCTCGGCCCCTGGGCCCTCTGGTCTTGGGTATGTCTTTGTCTCAGTTAGTGTGGTTTTGACTACAACACTACTCTATTGTGTCCACAGTGTTAATCAATGGTGCTACTTGTATCTCTGCCTCCAGGAGAAGGTGTACTTTTGATCTAATTCTCAGAACTTTAATGATCCTGCAGATCTGACAGGCGGGTCAGGGGTCACCATTCTATGGTCTTTTGTTTTTGACATAGTGTAAAGGGTTGTCGCATCAGATCACTGTTCATGGCTGCTCCACCTTTAGATTTATTCTCCAATAAATCTGAAGCCTTCTTCAATCAGTTATTCAATGGTAGTTGTACACCTGGTCTTTATGCACATTCAGCCACATGTACGATGTGTCCTTGGGCAGGACACTTAACCCCAAGTTGCTCCCGCTGCTTCACTGGCGGTGTATGAATGGGATTAGTTACTTCTGATGGACTCTTTAAATAGCAGCCTCTGCCACCAGTGTGTGAATGTGTAGGTGTGACCTGCGGTGTAAAAAGCGCTTTGAGTAGTCAGAAGACTAGAAAAGCACTGTACAAGCTCAAGTCCATTTACCATTTGTTAGTCCCTTGTCTTTGTTCACTCCTACTCTGATGAAGACACCGTCGTGATGAAACAATGCTTTTTTCAAACGGTTAAAATCAAAGCGAATCAACTGATGTGTTCAAGTGCCGTTTGTTCTTCAGAAGTTTGCTGTCCTTGAGCCTAGAGGCACCTGATTTGTTGAAAGATGTGCTCTGTTTCAACTAAACTCCTCAGTGAAGTGTTTGATCACCATTTATAGCAACCTCAGTGCTCCTTGGTGTAGATTCTCCCAAGTCTTCTATACCAATCTAGATACCAATCTATACCCACAAGAGGGATATCATTGTTCCCAAAGATCTTTTCTATTTCAGTCTTTTGATGATGTTGGTGGCAATGTGCATCTAACATCTCTCACGGGGCTCTCACCTGAGTTGAGATTTGTTTACGGCGACTGCCACAGCCGATAAAATTCACATCATTTTCATCAAACCAGTCGCTGAACTCTCCTGCCCTGTATGGAAGCATCTGCATTTTTTATATTTCTCCATTCATTTATTCCGCTTTTTTCTTTGTCACAAGTCTGTATATTCAAGCAGCAAACACACAGTCCCCAGTGAGCCCTGCAGGCATCCTTTTTAGCCTCATATTACACTCTGTCAGTGGAAATGTAGCTCTGCCTTCTGCCAGAGACATTGTTAAGGGAAACAGTGCTGCTCGGAAAGCTGACATTGTTCAACTCACAGCGGCCCAGCGCACAAGTGCGTCAGTTCAGGACGTGTCGTGTGAACATTCCCGAGCAGTTGAGAGCCAGAGCCAGGACTTGGCAGCGTGGCTGAATTGAACACTGCACAGCTGCTAGTTTTGCTCAGATTCTACAGCGGAGGAGGAGATATTGTCTGGGCCCAGTGTTTCCCACAAGAGAGGTTATGCAAACACAAGCACAGACATACACAGCTCTCAAGTTCTCTCAAGGACGAATATGCTTGATTTTATGCAAACTCACACAAAACAATCAGAGCAAACATTTCATAGCCAATAAGGTCTACAGTGTAATAAAACACAAAACATACAGAACACCCAAAGATGTGTGAACTGATAATACTTGGTCGTTGTTGTTTTTTTACATGATACATCTACATTTTTTTTATCAAAACCAATGTTAGCTAGAGCCAGCATGCTTTTCAACAGAGAGCCACGGTTTCTGCCCTTCATGCTGTGTCATGCTGTTAGTTTGTTACATGCAGTGTTGTTAATGCAATGACAACTTGCAGGCGGCAGGCAAACCACACACCCTCACGGGCTTCTTTGCGAATCAGAGTTAAAGATGATGTCAAATAAAAACTATCAATCTATATATTTATTAGTGAGCGCATAACTGATATTACCTCAGATGTTAGACATATGAAGCCTTTTGAGGATATTTGAAGAAATGACTTCATAATAGGGGAACATAACAATGTAGGCTTAACTTTTCAGCTGCCATTGAAACTGTCAGCACTGTACACTGTTCAGATCACTTTCTAAATGTTGAAGAAATATTCTGTGCATGTTTCAACTGTTGTGTTGACATGTCATGTGTTTTTACTTGGCAAAAATCTGATGAAAAAACTGTTTTTTTTGGTCATATTAGTCATGATACTGTTTGAATACTTACTGAAAGTATTCATATACACTTGCAAGAACTCATCAGGATAATCGGGCCGATTCCCTCTTCCCGACAATCGCAGGGGTGTTAGAACTGTTTGTCTGCCATGATTATTTGTGTGAGTGGTATATAAAGATCCAATCTTAACCTCCATGATCTCCCTCACACCGAGCATTGGGGCCTGATAGCGTAAGACAGCGGCCATTATAAAATAGGATATATTCACAATCAGATCAAAGCACACAAAGATACCACCAATTATCTTTTTAGATTCAATGCAGTGTGGACAACAAGCGCCCGATGCTGCGTGATGCTACGGGATATCTAATGCACTCGTGCTATTCAGACACGCTGTAAGAAATGCCATCACAATAAGCTAAAATAAGAATATATACACAAGGAGACTCATTGAGACCACATAGATCAAAGTGTTAATCTTATTAGAAATGTAAGATATGATCAAATAAAATAGATTTATCTTCAGCCTCGACCTTGAGTAAGTAGAAAGTCACCACATTCCAGTTTCTGGGGCTTAAACTGAATATTTAAAGCAAGTAAATTGAATGAAATAGAGATGATAAAAGGAAATGAGGCACAATAAGGTTATTAAAATACCTATATTATCTAAATGTGATTATGCTCCATCTTACGCAGCATGAGGATGGATGATAGCAGCTCTGTTATTGGTGTGGGGCCTCTGCAGGGCAACGCAGCACTTAGCCTGTTAACATGGTCCACGGATACAGATGGCCCTTAGGCACATCCATTATTGAAAAAAAAAACAAAACAAAGGCTTTAATATTATTATAAGACCAGTTAGGCAAGAGCATTCTGATGAAGATTCATCACAGCTGCAAATCCCTCACATGAATAATTCCACCAAAACAGCATAAAATGTCACTTAGTGAGCTTGTTTTGTCAAAATGAGCAACAATGGACTGTAAATGGCTGCACTTTCTGCTTGATGGAGGGGGGAAAAGTACAAGATAGCATTAATGTTTCATGAAAATCATCCCTCATTTTAGAATTGCCTCATTCGCCGCACCTCCAAGAATTGTAGTTTCTCCTTAATCATCGCGGCACGGTGAATGTGAAAATCCACATTTGCATGTGGGATACGTTTACGCCTGTTTATTCAGTCTTTGAGGATTTCGATGCATGTTTTTAAGAGCACTTTGTGGCAACTGGCTTACTCTCTAATGTCAACCAGCGAGGGATAAGCTTATAAACTACGAGCAAGAAGAAGAGGAAGCGGTAGAAAATAGCATCAGAATGAGATTATTGTGCGCACTCGAACAGAAACAGAAAAAGAAGAAGGCGCTTGAAGCCACAGGGGTGCAGAGGGGAGCCTGCGGGAGAAGAAAGTGGAATATAATACTGTATGTGGTGTTATGTTCACTGAGTCCTCTTAATAGACACACAGCTAGGCTCTCTTTTAGAGAAAGCACCAGTCACTTGAAAAGGGGCCAAGAGGGCAAATTTGATTCTGTGTATTTTTCCTCTCCAGGCATCAATTCTTTTTAAGCAGCTGCAGATTAAAAAGAACTGCCTGGAAGAGGAAGTTCTTAAAAAATCTTGTCATCAGAAGCTACAGCCAGTAGCTATCTTCCATATTTATACCATAAATGATCTGAGGTGTCTTCATCTATAGAATATCCAGGGAGGGAAGCGACAGATCCTGTTCCAGGTTAAAGAAGTTGAAGACATTGTGAAAAGACAAACAAAAAGAAAATGTATGTCGCTTTCGGAATAATGAAGATGCTAAAACAATCTGCAAGTGATGAATTATTCATCCGCATTTGTGATAAAAGAGGACGGAGTGCTTTGTTGTTCTGTTTTTTTTTCTGTATTTGCTTGTGTTTTGTTTATCCTGCCATCAAAACGGCCTCAAACTCCGGGCGTCGTGTTCTCTGCACCCGTTCCTCAGCAGCCATTATCTGATTTCTGAAGCTCCAGTCTCACTTGTGTGGTCCGACAAATGAAGCGTAAAGCCGCATGACTGACTGCACACTCAAGGCTCGTCGTGGCAAATTGGGTCAAACATTCTTTATTACTTCTCCTCCTCGTCAATGATATTTCTCCTCCCAACTTTAGCTTAATGAATGTTCAATACAGAGGAGCCTGGGCTGCAAATCAAAGGTAAGTGCATTGATTGATGCCCCACTTCCTGTCTACCTGCCACACCTTGATCCTTAGCTAAGAGAGCCGGCTAAATAAGGGCCTTCTATCCCCCGTCTCATCTTTTCCGTTTGGACGCACCTGACACCTTAACTCCTACCGCAAAATGTTTGACAAATGACGCGGCGCTCTCAAAGGAAATTACAGGAATGGAAAGGGCTGATTCATCACACTATGTAACAGCAGAGACATTTTTTTTCTTCACCCTCCCATCTCATTTTCCCCGTCTTTGATTATTTTCCAGTGCTGCTGCACGCGCTCCGTCCCTCATTCCTCCAGGCCTGGCATTTCTACCATTTAAAAATGGTTATCTGCTAAAACCAGGGAACCAGTGCTCTTCTTTAAGGCGGCTTTGTTTTGGCATCCGTCTTCATTGGGGTGAGGTAAAAAAAAGAAAAAAAAAAACATGTAAGGAATTAAAGCCTGCTGACGCTGTGAATATTTTACATCAGTCACCTGAAAATGCCTCACAAACAAACGCACTCCAGAGGACTCTTTCTCTATTCATCTAAATCAGAGGGGTTTTTAGCAGCACTTTGGTTCGGTGGCGGCTGCCAAATCAACTCAGCGTCCTCTTGCCAACTCACTTTAGAGAATGTAGTTTTATCTCTGATGGACTGTATAGTGGGGCATCACTAAGGACAAGTCAATGAAAAATGGGCCGAAGCTCAGAAAAAGAGGCAAGCAATTTGGGTTTGTTAGCCGCAGCTCCACGGTCACAATGAAGGAAATAGACTTTGATGGTTCTGAGTTCTTGTCTTTGAGAGCGCCTCATGTTTGTTGTCTTCCTGTTACAAGAAGTGACATCCCCTTCCAAACATACCACTCCATACAAGACAAGCATGTAAACTAAGAGAACATTGGTAAAGCTTCACAAAACATGACTAAATATGTTCCTGCATGTAGTGAAAGATCTCTTCTTTGAGACTCACGCTCCAAATGTTTTTTGAGATGTGAAATCTAAGTATAGAGTGTTGTTTTTCCCACATTACCAGACAGTTCCCCTTTTCATTTACACTACAGGATATAAAGTACAAAGCATTTCAACACAGATCTTTCACAGAGAAACTGCCAGCACAAAATTGGGGATGTTTCAGTCAACTACCTTAAAATACAGATCATGAGTTGCAACGTTATATGAGACGCCGTCATTTTGGGGGGGAGGGTCTTTCAGAGGACTGTCCTTGTGTGTTACGATTTCAGTTGCATTCAGCAGAGTCTACAACATGCAGTTTCTTTCCAGCTTTGTAGCACCCATCTCAGTCGGAGTTTTTAACCCTGCTAGCTACAGAGGGTGTGAAGTACGGAACCACAGCCTGCAAGACGCACTGCTAACCTCCGTGGGTCACTTATTGTGTTTAATTGAGGTGTCAAACTAGCATTGCACAAACATTTTTTACTTTACAGTACAGCACCATTTCTTTAAATGAAAGATAATGGCCTAATCAGGGTGAAAGCTGTTAAAAAGTGGCACATTCTCATTAGCGTCAGGTTACGTGTGGGCGTCTGCTCTTGCGGTAACAACCATGTGTTTCTCAGCACCAACGTGCAACTGGTACATTGGTTGCACCGCTAAAGGACACAGACAACTTTTAGATGTAAAAAAAGGTTTTAAAAGTGTGTCTACTTGAATTTAACGGTTCATATGCTGCAGCTTGTTACAATCCATTTTTATGTTCCAAGTTAGACAGGAACCTGCTGTAGCATCCAAAGTTATCAAAGGAGAGAGCCCATGTCAAACAAAAAAGGCTTTTTGGGTTGCAATCATTGGCAATAGTGGGTCAAACAATCACAAGGTCGTCTCAGCGGACGCTGGAATTTGATTCGTGAGTAAAACAAGTCAAAATGTACTTCTATAAGTTTGTGTGTAATGTCACATTACAGGAACAAAACATGTCTGGATGTTACAATTCATTTCAAATAAACCATAACCTTTTATTCTAATCCTCACCAGGTACTTTTGTTACCTTATAAAAGTGAGATCTACTGAGAAAATTAACAGCGTGATTCAGGAGTTTTGTCGGTAGGAAAGAACAGGTATGAAGAAGAGCCTCCATCAGGTTGGATTAATTAAACTAAAAGTATCTAATTATTTTAAGCCCCACTCACCTGACAAGAACAGATCTCCAATTTACTTGTAGAGTGTCTTGAAATAAGATGTACTATGTCAATTAAATTAGTACTTCTCATTTCAAGACACTCGAGTAAATTTAGCTTGCCCTGTTGGCAGATTTTTTTTAACACTACTAGCAAAGCAGGCCTTATTTATTCATTTTTAAAATAATGGGTTTATCTGGGCATGTCAGCTGAATGTAAACGTGTAATTAGATATTTGTGACTGGAAATGAGACAAATACACTTGATTACCTTTTTGAAAGTTTAAAGGGTCGGAACTTAAAGCCAAACAGGTTGTGTTAATTGGCGGTCTTGTTTTGCACATCGCAAGTTCTCATCTATATTTATATTGGATCAGAAACTTAGTAGACTCAGGAGATATCCTGCACACTGTCCATCAACTGTACTCACTCTTATCAAGGATACTTTCAGAAGTAGACTTTCATTTGATAGATTAAAGATTATTTTATTTGCATTGTTGCAACCATTTCTACTCTGTCAGATCTTTTACATGTTGTCAAAGCTACACATAAATATTCCAAGAAATAAAAGTATCATTTCACACCAGTCTGTACCACATGAAGTCAAAACTCAGTTCTTAACACAGCAAGAAATGGAGATGTATACGCTAGGTCAGATGTGTTTGTGTGTGGTGCATCCTGTCACTAACCTCCTGCAGCAGAGGCAGGCAGCTGATCACAGCACACGGCACATGACAAACAGACTGCATAAGCTGACAGTGTCTCAGATTTTTTTTTTGTGTGTGTTTTTTTGCAGGTACTGATCTTACCTACGTTGCGTGACGTTAATCTATTGTTCACCACGGGCGAGGGAAAACACATTAAAGCCACGTGAGGCACCACATTCTTCAGAACGCATGCAGAAGTCAGTGTGCGGCACGAAGGGCAGACTCAGCCGATTCCATTCTTTCTTCTTGATAAGAACTGACAGAGTGATGAATGAACACACCCCGAAGGTATTGAGCAGTAAAAGATGCAAGGTGATGTTTACATCATATGCATAACTTCATATGCATTGCATGCTGTTCTGTATAAAAGACCTCTGAATGCTTGCATGTAGGAGCAATACTGCTCGCTACATCGACTCACTTGGGTCGAACTATTTGCTCATTGAGCGTGTGTGTACATGTTTAATGCAAATTCACACTAAAGAATTATGAGTGTAAACATTGCAGAGTAAGCAAGAAGGAGTATATATTTTCATAAACCAACAAAGTAAAGAATATCATGTAGATAAGTGGTTTGCCTTGTAAGTTTCTTTTTACTTAAAGGAATATGTGCCAGACATTTCAGTTTCAATTACTCTAAACAGCTACGTATGCAAATAGTCACTGTGATGTCATAGCTTCATTAATTATTCAAATGAAACTTTTTTATAGCTAATGGTGATGCTGGTGTTCTGTTGAGATGTGCTACCTTGTCAGAAATGTTACCATAGTGCAAACCATAGCAGAGGCTATTTATATCCCCCATCAAGTAATGCTACCAGAACAAAATAAAAGTATGTTAATTAACTACTCACGCCAAATGCTTTGTCAGAGTATGGGGAGAACGTTTTGGTGCTCTAGGGGGAGCATATCTCGATGGACAACTAAACCCTATCAAATAATGCTCCCAGTACAAAAGCATTTTAAAACACCACTACCTGCTGCGTTTGAACCATCGACTGTAAATATTAATGAACGAAGCCTGAGTGATGTCAACCATCTGTTACTGCAGGAGTGCAGGGTCCCATTGATGCCGATTGCCATTCTGCAAATGTTGCCTCACCCTAACTTTCAGTCAACCTAGCAGGCTGAGAGCTGGAGCTGAGGCGTGTTACAAGCCTCCTGACAAACCGTTACATCGCGCCCGCCTGTCAATCAGTTAAATTACGCACCTTATTGGGAATAACACTTATCCTTCATCAATCCAAAACTGATGAATAATCAAAAAATTAACCCCCAGGTCAGTGTTTTCTGGTCGAGATAGAAGCTAATCAGACCCATTTTGTTTTTTTTAACCAGGCTGTAAATATGGGAAGTTCTGCTGTTAAAACTGGCTTTTTTGAAAGAGGTGTGTATGTGACTCCCGGGGCTATTGGAGCCAGCTTCAAGTGGACACTCGACATAGTGTAGGATTTTGCACTTCAGTATTGGCTTCATTTTTCATCATCAAAGGTTGCCGCTTCATCTGCACTGTTAGTGAAACTGGAAGCATGTTTTGATACTCTATAATCAAACCTTTATTAAAGATTTTAGAGGAATATTTGAAAGATGAAAAGCCACTATCCAATAATGCTCCCTGTGCTGCACAGACCCTCATGGTGCCACATCTCAATGGGTAGCACTATTTGATAGAACACCGGCTGCTGCACAGGGATTTTCAAACTGCATGATAATAAGGATAGGCCAATAATACGGGAAGGTTTTTTTAAAGATGTTGCTGTTTCTTTCAAATAACGATCAACCACAAATAAACTGATATTCCAACACTGAATCACAACACATATTAAAAATGCAATACATACTTCTGCTTCTTAAAGTAAAAATAAAGCAGGTATTGGTTGTCAAGTTTTCCTAGCTGTCAAAAACAACTGACTGTTTATCTGACAGATTTGTCAGCGTGGAACAAAAGCTATGAAAAACACTCACTCATCTCAGTCCCCAACACAAGCTAAGACAAAAATACCTGAGCTGCCCCAGAATAACCAAAATCAAACTGAACAATGGCAGCTTTCTTGCGTGAGTTTTCCGCGAGAGAGAAAGCTAATTGTACCACAGCAGAAGGTACAATCTGCAGAGCAGTGATGCCCCAAAACAATGTGTTTATGTTCAAGTGAGACCCTGTGAGTAATGACTCTTGTCTGTTGAGAACAATGGAGGAAGTACAGTCTGCAGAGAGAGGCACAGGCTGCATGGACGGGTCAACAACGCATTAGACTGTGACCCTGGAGACCACTGTTTGTTTTCCATTTCATACAAACAGTCAAAGTGGTTTCTTTAAACAACAAGGGCATGTCATTCCGCTCCCTGTGCTAAGTGGTGACCGTGATGAGCAACGTCTACTAACACTAGCAACGCCACTTTTCACTCAAACCATGATATTTCTCCATCCTTTACCAAACAGCAACATGCCATCAGATATGAAAGAGTTGGACTCTTTGAGACTGCTTTTAAAATGTTGGAAGGCACAGACGCACCAGGCTGACTGGTTGATAGTTGGCAGAGAATTTGTATATATGCATTTCCAGAGTACATAGACTAGCAGCATATTTTGCTGTTTAATTTGGAGGACTTGGTTGAAACAAAACTGTAAGCGGTGCCCAGTAAGCTATAAGACATATTGTTTGTACACACTGTAGCCAACAAATGCATTGAGAGCTTCACACAACTGAGAGAATTGCTGCATGATAATTAACAAATAAACAAAATATACAAATGCCCTTAAGATGATTAGCAAATCAGCACACTTTTGTTTTGATTTAACCTTTTTTAAGCAAGACTGTTTAGACTAAAATTCCTTGAGTGTCCTGGCAAAGACAGTCTGCAGCCCAGATAACAAAGATCCTGACACACACATTTAATTTGTGTCCAAACACAATTTGACTTCTTGGGAAATTTGCCTTGTGCACAAAAAGACAAGATACTTGATTCCACTCTTGCTGTTTACTTAGCTCAATGTGCACTGTGTCAGCAGGGTTAACGGAGCAGTTTGAAGACAACTGCTGTGGGACAAAGTTTTTCCAACAAGTAAACCAATCAGGTAATAAAAAGTTGTTTTCATTAAAAGCATTCTCTGGTTAACTTTCCTTAAAGCACTGTATAATATGTTTGATGGCGCCCCACTCCTAAGGAAGAAGCTCAGAATTGGACACATTAGATTAGGTCTTAAACGGCGCATTCACTTCGGAGGGATAATTAATTAAAAACGGCATTAGAAGTAGCTGAAGTGTATCCG